>BSBM01000511.1:7282500-8658956 GCA_027924585.1 Larix kaempferi | reverse complement strand
AAAAGTCTTGCCGCAATCCTAATCGGTCGGTAAGTTCATCCATGAAGGAATTCCAAAAATGACTTCCATTATCAGTAATGATCTCTTTGGGTACACCAAACCTTTCTATCACGTGATTGAAAAGAAAATACACTGCAGTTTTACCTGTGCAATTGAATGTAGGCATCGCCTCAGCCCACTTGGTGAAGTAGTCCACTGCTACGATGATATAGTGGTGACCATCAGCTGAAGGCGGGTTGATTGTCATAAAATCAATAGCCCATTTGGAAAAAGGACCCACGGTTACTATAGGGTGTAAGGCAACAGGATGTGCGCGCATTTTCCTTGTGTAGATTTGGCAAGGGTGACACTTTTTAACCAAATTAATGCAATCTTTGAATATTGTAGGCCAAAAGTATCCTACATGCAATATTTTCTAGGCAGTTGCCAACCCAGAAAGGTGACCACCACATGCCCCAATGTGGCAATCATTCAGAACTTGTTCAGCTTCCTCGTGTACTAAAAAACGTCTTAAGATCATGTTTATTCCTCGACGGTACAAAGTATCTCCTATGATGAGGTATCTTCGTGATTGGTGTCGAATGCGACGTCGTTCAATGCTAGAAAACTAAGGGTCAATCCTTTGGGTTTGAAGATATATGATGAATGTTCCATACCAAGGATAATAAATTGCAATGAGGAACACATGTTCATCCACCCAAGTTTCAACAAATGTAGTATCCTCCTTCTCTTACGGTAACTTAGACATCAGTTCGGAAAATGCCAATGATTTTTTGGCTTTAGCATTTTTGAATTCGAGGTCGAATTCTTGCAAAATTACTATCCATTTTGAATATTTTCCACCAATGATATGGCAGGACAAAATGTGTTTCATGGGGTTCATTTCAACCACGATGGTCTTTTTTCTTGGAAGTATGTAATGTCTAAGTCATTGGACGACATGAACTGCCACCAAGGCTAACTTTTCAACCTGGGAATATATCAACTCGGGACCTGCAAGGCCCTTGCTAAGATAGTAAATAATGTGCTCTTGTGAAGGTTCATCTTCTTGCACCAATACAATTCCTATGGCGGAACTAGATGTAGCTAAATATAACAAAAAGTCTCTCCTATAGTTCGGTGGACTAAGTACCGGGGGTAGAGACTAAAGCTTTCTTTACGACATCAAATGAGTGTTGAGCTTGGTCATCCCATATGAATAGTGCATCTTTTTTTAGGAGACGCATGAAACCTTTATATTTTTCAGTGAAATCTTCGACAAATCTTCTTAAGTAGTTAGCTTTCCCTTGAAGGCTTTGAAGTTGTGTGGTTGTTTTCGGGGAAGGAAACTGAAGTATCGCCTCAACCTTCATGGGATCCACCATAATACCTTTTTTGGACACTATGAAACCAAGTAATCTTCCAGAGTCCACACAAAACATGCATTTGTGTGGGTTCAACCTAATGTTGTACTTGCGACATCTAACGAAGACAACTCGTAAATGTGCACTATGTTCAGCTCTCCTTTTAGATTTGGCTGCCAAATCATCAAGATAAACCTCAACGATTTTCTTAATGTCATGAAAAGCATATGACATGGCCCTTTGAAAAGTGGCTCCAGTGTTTTTAAGGCCGAAAGGCATTTTACGATATGAAAAAGTACCCCATGGGCATATGAAAGTTGTTTTATGTTGGTCTTCCTTTTTTATCTGGATTTGGTTGTAACCAGAAATCCATCCATAAATGAAAAGATTTCATTCCTAGCACATTCGTCTATAATCTGATCGATGAAGGGTGTGGGACAGTTATCTTTGGGACAATCCAAATTTAAATCCCTAAAGTCAGTACAGACCTGGATAGTTCCTTGTTTTTTATTAACTAGAACGGGATTGGATACACAGTCAGTTAAAGGAACAAGATAGATGAATCCATCTTTCAATAGTTTTTCGACCTCTGCTTTGATGGTAGTTGATTTCTTAGGGTTACGTGGACGTAATTTATGTCGCACAGGTTTGACATTGCTATAGGTTTTTATCTCATGTTCGACAATGCTGGGATCAATGCCTGGCATTTATTTGTAAGACCATGCGAACACATCTCAAAACTTTCTAAAAAGGGCGGTATAAAGTTTTATTTCCTCAAGAGAACAATCCACACCTATGTTGATGTTTTCATTTATGTAAGGTTTAATGGATATATCAATTGTGATGGTTTTCTAAATGTTTGCCATATTTTCTTCCGAACTAACATTGTGTGTTTGGACAGGGCATTGGTATTTGCTCATGATATCATCAAAGTAAGGATTTTCAGGTTTAACTTCTAATGACTCAATCTTTGGAATAAATTAGGATCTATGATGCATATTCTCCCAGGGTTGTTCAGAGATGTTCATGACTTCAAGGATGGCTTCATCCGAAGAAAAATTCTGATCCAAGATGTCCTAAGTACTATGAGAGTTCATGCTCCAGATAGGTGAAGTATAAGGATCATATTCCTCCATCTTGGAAGGGTTTTGATCCGAGTCTTCCGAATCCATTTGAATAGCTTGATAAGAAAGATCTGCGGTAGAAAGGGGAACACTAATCTTTGTTTCAGTATTTTGCATAGAAGTCGGTACATTTCCATCACTCTTTTCAACTAATATGTCCTTTTTGGAGGCTACCTCTGATGAGGTGGAGCTAACTTCTGATATGTAATTAGAAAAAAAATTTAATGGAAAGTATACTTCTGATGTAATCGTGAAAATTGGAGCAGTGTTATGGGTTAATATTGGTGGTGGAATTGAGAAAGTTCCCATAAGGGATGAATCTTTGAACATTCCTACCCTAACATCGTGAATCACACTTTTCAAATCCCCTACAAAAGGTACATTCGAGTGGAGACCAGTTTCAGGTGTGCAGTAATCTAGTTGATCGATTGTGATAATATTCCCTTGGTGGGGGAACCGAATAACTCGGAATACTGAAGACACTATAGCCGTCATCTTATGTATCCAACTACATCCCAATAGAAAATTGTAATCTATGGGTGCATCCACTACCTCAACATCTACTTGAACTGTTTTTCCTCCCAGTTCAACTGGGCAAGCCATGATAAGTCCATGAGGTGGGAACAAATGACCATCAAATGCTTTGAGAATTGTATGAGATGGTACTAGGGTGGGTGATCCCAAAGATTTCCAACAAGTTAGTGACATGACACAAGATGAGTCTCCTTCATCCACGACGGTTCGAAAGATGTTTTTACCATGTCAAGTCACTTTAATTTGGAATGCAATTTGTGACGAGAGCCTACATGTTGACTGTTCTAAGTCAAATGTGATCAAATTGGTGTCTGATGGATCAATAGCACCGATAGTCGACAATAGTGCCTTAACTTGAGCAGGACAACTTTGTAACACCTCCAAGGTGGACATTGCACAAGGAGCTTGAGCTAAGTCTTCAACCACATTGTAGTTTTGAGTAGCTCATGCGTTAGGATTGTGTGTTGTTCTATGAATAACCCCTTTTGGAGGTCTAGGTGCTATGTCTATGGTTGGTTTATCAATGGTGAGAGAACCACTAGGATGAAATCTAGTTGTTTCTGTCTCTTTTGAAGGTATGTCATAAGAACGAGCCCTTGTCTGAATGTTTATTTCATGTTCACCAATTGTGAAGATATTAGTATTGGGTGGATTGCCCCCTTGTGGGGGGTTCGCCTGATTTCCTCCAGGTGGAGGTGTTGGCGCCGCAGCAACCATCTGTTGTTGCTGGGGGAAGGGTTGAGTTAGGACGACAGGTTGTTGTTTCCCTCTTCGTTGTGCCAACATTCAATGAATATCATCCATATGAGGACAAAGATGAGTCGGATGATCCCCTTGGAAAATTTTGCAAGGGTGTTTGCTTTTCCGGTTATCATGATTGCCCCCAGTAGGATTATTCACCTTGGGTGCATCTCCTGTCTCAGGATTAGCATTGGGATTCTTCTTCTGTTTCTTCTTTTTTCCTTTTGGGTCCACAATTTGAATCGTAAGTATTTCAGAAGTTTGTGTTGGAGTTGCGGGTTGCTGTGTTTCCTGGCCAGCTGTAGGTTGCGAATTCTAAACTGACATTTGTCCCAATTGTTGGGTGACTTGTTCAAGTTGGTTAACGGATCCAATCACACCATTGGTATGAGGTCCTTTTGGCGGCCTAGCTGGATCAGACGCAGTTCTTACAGCATGAGGTATTAAGTCATAAAGTGTGCCCGATTGGGAATATATCAAATCCATTTGGTGGGCATTCTGAATGAGTTGTTCTTCAGTCATGGCTCCCAACATAGCTACATATTTTGCAAGAGTAGCTAAAAATGATTTTATGAACTAGTCTGCTAGGAATTGATCGGGGATTTAAGCTTTGATAAGCCTTCAGCGCCTCCTCCACTCGTGGATATGATCCAAGATGTGAGTGGCGGTGGATTTCCTAAGGGAAGTCAAAAGCTCTGTTCCCATCTCATAGCAGATAGGTAGCTGAAAATGTGTTAGAAAATACATAGCCAAAGATGAAAATTCCGTAAATGTATTGCGTGGCAATTCAATGTACCATTTGGCAGCAGTTCCCGTTAGGGTCCGCTGAAACAATATCAACCTAATACTATCATCAACTAGGGAATTGGATGAACAACACAAATGAAATTTCATCACATGATTTGATGGATCTTCCCCAAGTTTTCCATCAAACTTGGGTATGTCTGAGGGTAGTTTGGTTGGTATTGCTGGCCATCCATTCAAATGTAGAACAGGATCATTAGTCAGCCGGGATAAATCTGGTAGATTCAATGTGGCCAGAAAAGGTGATTTGACTGGTGCCGTAGCAAATTATTGGTATACGGGTGAAGCTTGATGGCTCCATTGTTGTTGTCCCTGGGCTTGAAAAACATTCCAAGGAGGATTACCCCTTGCGGAGGTTGCATCCAAAAAGATTGGTTACTCCCCGAATGTTGTCCACTCCATTGTGGAACAAGTTGCATGTATGGATTGCCCCCTTACGGAGGTATGTTCCAATAAGATTGGTTACTTGGTGGAACATTACCATTCCATTGCAGAATAGGATTAATGGGTGGATTTCCCCCTTACGGAGGTATGCTCCAATAAGATTGGTTACTTGGTGGAACATTACCATTCCATTGCAGAATAGGATTAATGGGTGGATTGCCCCCTTATGGAGGTGGGCCCCAATAATATTGGTTACTTGTCGGAATCTGACCACTCCATTGATTGTTTCCTTGGTTTGGATAAGCATTCCAAGGTTGGTTGCCCCCTTGCAGAGGTTGTACCCAAGAAGATTGGTTACTTCCTGGAACCTGCGCACTCCATGGAGGAATGGGGTTGTTAGGTGGGTTTCCTTTTGGTGCACTACCTGTGGGGGGTATGGCATTTCCCCCAGGATTCATGTTAGGAAAGTTTGGATGATGACTTCCTAAGGCACTTCTAAAGCCATTTGAGGATTCAACTCAAGCATAATAAGCAAAATTCAAAACCTTGAATGGAAAAAACTTGAATCATTTCATATTAAAACAAGGAAGAAGATACATATTTACCATGGATCTTGGTGTGCATCATTCCTCCATTTCCATGAACTATCCTTTCTCCACCCTTGCCTTTGATGAAGATGAGCTCTCCTTTCTTCAGAATCTCTCTAGCATGCCTTTTCTCCTCTTTGCCTCCCTTTACCATGCCCCAGATGCCTTTCTTTTATAGCATTGGGAAATAGGATTTCAAGTTACTCTTTCCCATGTGGGATAATCACTTTTGATTATTTTCTCTTAAAAACCCACTTTCCATAGTTTGTTAGGCTTTTTTCACAACTTGGCATATTTAAGTACCTTTTAATGCATTTTTGTGCATTTCTTCTCACTATCTAACTGTTAGAGCTTTGATTTGAGCTTTTGGTGAGAAGTTCAATCACTGAACTTTGTTTCAATTAAGCTCCTTCATTCTTTTTTCAATCTTTCCAGTTATGGAAGTAGTGATCAGATCAGAGAGGATTGTTCTCTCTAGTACTTGTTTTTGTCTTCATGTTGCAGGAAAATGGTAAAAGTATGCTTCCACCCTTACCTGGTTAAGGGTGTTAATTTGATTGTTAACAGCCTATGTTGGAGCAATAGAAGGGAATTGGAGGATGCCCAAGGGACTGTTAGCTCATCGAAGGGAACTTGTTCATGGAATTGTGCGAGTTGATGGGGAAGGAGAATTGAGGATTCAGATAGTTGTGGAGGGGGTTTCTACACCATTGGGTTGCATGAGATATTAAGTTGAGTAGAAGCTGTGGAAAAATGAGTAGCGCTTGTGGATTGATAGCCCTATCTCAGGGGTGGCTTGTCAAAGTCAGATTTGGATTGACAGTGCCTATGGCTGGGATGAATGTCCATCACCTGCAATCAATTGGATATCATTTTAATTAAAATATAAGCATCTACCTATGTATAAATTCCATGTATATATTTCTGTTATGATCTTTGTTTAAATTATTGTTTTATGAATGTGTAAATGAATGTTGAAATGCATGGAATTGATTGGCATGGATTGGGTGTGTTTATGCTTAAATATATACCACCTATAATTATTTAATGATGAATGATTGAGATCATTTGGGTCATAATATAATTTTATATTCCACTATTAAATTAAAGAAAAACAAAATTGGATATGAATGAGTAAATTCAGACACAAAGTTTGAGTACCTCGTTGTCTCTATGGTCAAATGAGGCTATCAGGAACGTTACATTCATGGTCATGACTAGAATTCAAGGAAGGAGTCTTTAAGCAAAGTTTCAATGCATTTTCCCTTGTTGTTATGGTACATGAGCTGGAAGATTTCCCCAGTTGTTGAACTTGTGCCTATGCACCCAAAATTCGTGTTTGTATGCCAATGATTGCAAGATTGTTCCCTAGTTTGTCTAAGTATGTGAAACAATGGTGAAATTTTCCTGTAAACCCTCTATAACATACCTAGTTTTTAAAAGCATGCCCTGGAGTTTTTTAATACTTCCCTAGTATCACTCATGTGCCAGATACCTCTTTTTCCCTGCATTTGATGTTATGTTGAGTATGATTGATTGTTAGTCTTGTTCTAACCAAGGGTTGATTGGATAGTTGTTGGAGTGAATCCCTAGAAGGTGGTGGGTTGTGTGCAACCTAGATTGGTAACCAAGTGAATACTGTAACCTCCTGGAAGATAATCGGGGTTTGGGTGGTTAATTTCTACACATACACTAAATAGTGCTTGGAGGACGGTGACACCCAAAGTACTATTAAGCACAGAAGGGGTACCTTCTTTGTGTTGTGTGGGGTAGGTATTGTGGACCCCAATATGGTTGAGCCTAAGAGAGGAAGGTGTATGAGTATGATATGATTTTTCCTCCTTTCCTAATTTTTTTGTAACTTTGTGGTGTGGACTGAGTGTAATTGAATCCAAGGGTAGGTAGGAGCATGGAACTGGATGATAAACCTAGTGAAGGTTGTGACCTCCTAGCAGCTGACTAGGTTTTGAGTGACATTCCATGCACACTGTTAGTCCCAGAGACGTTCTAAAGCTATTTTTTAGAACTGTGCCTGGGCATCAATAATCACTTCTGAAAATTTTTATGAATCAAAATATAGCTAACAGAAAACCATATAGAATTTTGATCTTGAAATATAAATGGGAAGTATTTCAATGTGCCAAGAAATCAGACTTAGGTGGTAAATGGAAAATGAAATGGTGTAAGATAAAGGTACTGTGAAAGTAAATCTTTATCCTACATTTACAGCATGATGTGTTGAGCCTAGGAAAGGAATTCAACATTCTTAACAAAATGAAACACAAAACATCACTAAATAATACGAGGGTGTCACTTCAAGATAAAACCACATGAATACTTCAATTACTAATCACCATAGAAGAAATAAATTTAAGCATAAGCACTCATATAAAAACAGGATAGCTGTGCAAATCATACATAAACGGAAGAGATGGAGAAACATAAGAAGATACTAATTGTGTACATCAAAACTTTGAATCCATTAATCTCCGAGATAGGGCAATAATATGTTTCCTTTGTATTGATCAACTATCTAACATAGAAGTAATACTTCTTACATGAGAGAGTCGACCCTTTGGCTAATGCCTACTTGGCTATATATAGCCTTACTACTTCCTACAACAGAACTTGTTACAATTAGTTACAGCTCAACAGCTTTAAGTTTTTCTGTTTATGCTCCTTAACAGAGTTTGTTACAATACTAGTCATACGGAACATCTATTGGTTATCCTGTGACTGCAACCCGGGACCACCTTGCATGCAACGTAGTACATCCGGTTTTGATGAAGTTCGCATCACCTTTTAGTTTATGCAAAAGTATCAATGATATCACATTCATCAGAGATGCAAAGAACCCCATAAACACCAGTTGGACCACCTACGACCTGAGGATGACGGAGTTGTGACCATACCACTGAAACATAATGCTTTGTGGACTTCTGTGACCTCATTTCTTCATCCCATCCAAGCCCTTTGCTCTCGGACCCTGATTTCGACGGGATGGAGGCTTATCTCTAATGCCGAGTTGTGGAACAGGACCTGATGTAGATACTGCTTCCTTAAAATTGCTCAGGTTCTACCGCTTGGTCATTTGATCATCCTTCACTGGGACTAGCGTATCCCTACCTTCCATGCTTCTGCACCTAGAAGGCTCATCTCCCTTTTAACCACTACACAAGATGACCTCTCCTTAGACATCTCTGGTGAGACCTCAGGATTCTCCCACCTAATAGCATGCGAATGTGCGTCTGCGGGCTGCTCATGGACGCTGGTCGTCTGAATTCTCAAAGCTCTGGGTGAACCACCTCTAGAGATGAAATGTACCATTGCGAATTCCTCTTTTCAAATTTGAACCATTCACCCCTGAACGATTCTGGAATCTCAGGCTCTGAGGCTTGGGACCAGCGACGCTCAGACAATGGAAAATGCAGAATAAGATAAGACGATAGGTATTTATAGACCCTCTCATGCCCTCCTCGATGAGTGCACTTGTACCTGCATAATGATTACACGCATGTCCTTTCGGCCTTTTGTCCTTTGGAAGTGTAATTTAGCCAGTACGACGGCAGTAGAGATGACAGGAGAGTATGATAAGATAGATACATTGATGGTTTCAGGGCCTCCAAAGAGCGGTTTAAGAAAACAGCTTTAAGTCCCCTAAACGATCCTGGGGCCACCACATGGAAAAAGAAATTTTCACATCAGGGGAGGACTACTCTTGATATAGTTTGTGCAACCTCCCTGCCCTGACGCTCTTTCCACTGTTGATCTCTTGCCCAGCTGCCTCGAGATGAGCGCCTAGAAACATGCAACTCTGGGGAGTGGGTCCCGCTCTGCTCATGGTCCACTTGTCTAACACTATAAACTTCATAATACCACTATGCCCTTCGGATGGTTTTAGCGTCCCTGAAAAGTGGTCTGGGAAAACCACCCTGAGACCCCTAGCTGGTTGAGAGAACGACACACGTCTCTAGTGGTTTTTCCTTCAGGGGTGACTCAAGTCAAAACAAACGCAACCTACTCTCAAACCCTAACTATGCCTCTGTGACACGGGTCTTGGTTGGCCGATACGGTGGGTTCCTTCTGCGTAACATGATCTGCCCAACTGATTCACCTGCATCGTTCTGATGCTTCTAATTCCTCCTCTTCTAATTCCTCCTCGGGCACTTTCTTTTATCCAGCTGATTGCTTCCCTTTGGCTGAAAATATCACTAACATTGGATTCAGCGGGGACAACCTCTTCCTTCAGTGAGAGGCTGAGAATAGTAGACTAGTGCATTTTAACTCCTTGGGTTGTGGAGTCATATCTACTTGCTGACAATATAGCTTTTTAGAAGAATAACCAAAGGATGTGTAATAAAGCAGATTGTGATTTTAGAAAAAACAAAACAACGAAAAATAAAATGCTTCAAAATATGGTAGAGTGAACCCCTTCAAAAGAAAGGAGACGAGGAATTAATAGTGGAAGAATCGTTTCAGGAATCTCCCATTTACAGGGTTCCCAAAAATTTCACCATTGAGTTGAGTCAGCTCGTATGTGTTGTTGTCCTGGACTGTAGCAATTTTAAACGGGCCTAGCCATAGGTTGTGGAATTTTTCATCTTAGACCTCGGCTCTCTTCTGGCATCCCATTTGAGAACAAGATCTCCAGGTTGAAAATATCGAGAAATAGCTCTTTGGTCAAAGGTTGCTTTCATGTTGTCCTAGTAGATTTTAGTAGAGTCGTCCAGCTATTCCCTAACCTGTTGAATTTCTATCAACTAATGGATTCTTCTTTCCATGTCATCCGGCTCTTCGCTTTCAGGTTGTAGTAGCTTCATTACCGGGAGACCCAACTGAATCGGGAGGATAGATTCTTTCCCATAGACCAACTGAAATGGTGATGTTCCTATGGCGCGTTTGACACTGATCCTATTGGCCCACAATGCGAACCTTAGTTGGGATTCCCAGGCCTTTTTATTTGTAATGAGCATCTTTTTTATAATAGTCACCAAGCTCTTGTTAGAATATTTAGCCCAGCCATTTCCCTCTGGGTGGTATGCGGTTGAATGAATCAATTCTATATTATAATTCTGGCAAAAGTTCATCATCTTGTATGATTTAAAGGCAGGATCATTGTCTGTAATATCTTTCTGGGGCAGCCGAATCTAGCTAGGATATTTTCTTCCAAGAAGCTTATTATCACCGAGTCATTTGCATTCCTAGTGGGAATAGCCTCCACCCACTTCGTGAAGTAATCAATGGCTGTAAGAATCCATCGATGCTGGCCACTAGAGTGAGGATTTATCTCCTCGATGAAATCTAGACCCCACTGTTGGAAGGGTGCTTCCACCCTAATGGGTTTCAAAGGTAATGGCTGCAGTTTTAGCTTTCTGACAAACATCTGACATTCTTTGTAGGCCCTGACGATCTTGCTGGTATCAGTGAATAGAGTGGGCAATAAATAGCTTGCTTGCAATATCTTATGAGCGATTGCTCTCCAGGCGTGATGTCCTCCACATATTCCCTTATGGAATTCATTTATTATACCATCGGTTTCTTCTTCTACCATGCAATTGAGCAGGATGCCCAATGGGTCTTTCCAGAAAAGATAACCATCCAAAATGCAGTATTTGACCGCTTTAAGCTTGAGTGATCTTATCTTAGCTTTCTCAAATTCGGGGGGATAAGTAAGATGTTCCAAATAGTAGACAATGCCCCTGTACCATTATGAACTTGTAAACTTCTCGCTACGCGATCGGGCAGGTTTTGTTGATCTTCCCCGTTTTCTTGCTCAGGGAGTTGATCAATAAAATTTATCACTAAGGCTTGATAATTCAATTCTTCTAGTAGTTTAGCTAACCCCTGTCCTTTTACCAACCTAGTGGGTTTGATATCCATATCATATTCCTGGATCTTGGAAATCCATTTTCCTCTCCTCCCTTCACTGTCAGGTTGACATAAGATATCCTTAATGGTACTCCCCGGAACATGAGCAATGATCTTGGGATGCAAGACGTAACTCCTAAAAGACTTTAGTGCTTTAACCAGCGCATAAGCCTGCTTCTCCATTGTATTGTATTTTAATTATGCATCTCTCAGGGCTCGGCTGAAGAAAGCAATGGGTTGTTCGTACCCTTCCTGATTTTTTTGTAAAAGGTCTGTTGCAATAGTAACTTCAAAGGCAAAGGAAAAGATTAGGAAATCTTTGGTGTAGTCCGGGCTAGTCAAAACAGGCACTTCTCCCATGGAGATTTTTATCTGTTTGAAAGAATCTCTAGCAGCCGTGGTCCATTTTATCTCAACATCCTTTCTCAACATGTCAGTAATTTCTTTCATTATTTCAGCAAAGTTAGGAATAAATCTTTGTAAAAAAGTTATTTTACCAATGAAAGATTGTACCTCCTTTTTGTTTCATGGGAGATAGATCAATTTGATAGTAGCTACTCTTTCTGGGTCTATCCTTATGCCGTCTTTGGAAACAATATGACCAAGCAACTTCCCTTTCGTCATGGCAAAAAAGGACTTCTTTGGATTGAGATACAAGCCATACTTTCTGCATTTCTCGAAAGTCTGCTTTAGGTGTTGAAGATGATCCTGGTCAGATTTTGAAAAAATTGTCATATCATCTAGGTATATAACAATGAATCTGTCCTTTTCTCCTATAAACGCTATGTCCATGGCCCTTTCGAATGTTTCCCTGGCATTCATAAGGCCGAAAGGCATTTTGTCGTACATAAATGTCCCCCATGGTGTGGTGAATGTTGTCTTTTCTCAATCATTAAGGTGCATCGCTACCTGGTTATAACCCGAGAACGCATCCATCATAGACACCCAAGTCAATCCTACGAACTTTTGCATAATATGGTCCATTTGAGGCAAGGGATAATTGTCCTTCAATGAGCATTTATTTAGATTCCTGAAATCAATGCATAGCCGGATTTCGCCATTCTTTTTTCTGACTAGGACTGGTTAGCCACCCATTATGAATATCTTAGAGGGATAATGATCTTTGCGTCAAGAAGCTTCCTTACTTCCTTTTCAATCACTGGCAGCAGGAGGGGGTTTACTTGCCTCAACTTTTTTTTTACAGGCCTAGCATCAGGCTTCAAAGGGATCCTATGTTGTATTATGGTAGTATCATAGGTTCTGAGGTCTTCATACTTCCATGCAAACACATCTGCATAATTTTTAAACAATTCCTCATACCTTTTCCTCTGCTCGCTCGTAAGGGACTTAGACATTTTGATGAACCTTGGATCTTCCACGGTGCCAATATTTACTTCCTGCACGGCTTCAATGGTCGACTATATCGCTGGTTTGACGGAGACATCATTTTTTTCAAACAACTGCTCTAATGGAACCAAGCCTTTTGGAATAAAGTTTTTTTTAACTGTAGAACCTTATGACCGACAACCTGCTGCATGAATTTAGAGCCTTCAGTATCTGTTTCCTGCAAATTACTTCCTTCTGCTTTCTTCGAGTCATTATCTGCTTCCGTATTTGAGAATTCTCCGACTAGGTGAAGAAAGCGCTTAATTTGTTGGTCATCTTCAAAAAACTTCCAACTTTTAACGTTGTCGGGAATGGAGGGGCGGTATCTCATTTCAACTTCATAGTTTGGCTTTTTGGGAGGGTGAAAAGAGTTTCCCATCATGGCCAAAGCATTGGCCTGTTGATTTTCTTCTCAAAGCACAAATGTAATGTTGAAGGCATCAAAGAAGTTATCAATAAGGTCCCAAGCTAGATTGCGGTATGCTCTGAGTCTGGGATGCTTAGTCTGGTAAACATCTCTAATATGATTCACCATGAGCTCAGAGTCTCCAAAAACCGCCAGCTTAGTAATTCTTAAATCCTTTGCTACTCGGAGACCAAGGACGAATGCTTCTTACTTGGCTACATTGTTGGTGGTTTCTAAATTCAACTTGTAAGACAAGATAATTTCATCCCCCAGTGGTGATGTCAAAATTGCGCCTGCTCTGGATTCATCTTTGGTGGAAGCTCCATCGAAAAAGAGTTTCTCAACTTGGTCCTGGACTTGTTCAACTGTTGGTTCTATCACTTGAGAGTGCGCGATCTCTTCTTCGGCTGGGTCCCCTGCTGATAGTCTATATCAACCCATGTTCTCATCGGCAACATATATAGGACAATTCATGGGACTATCTTGGTCGCTTATAACATAGGCGAACATGGCTTCCCTATATAATCACCTGGTTTCTCCAGAAAAAATGGGTATTGTAGCATACTTCATGTCCATCTGCGTGGTTCCTCCTAGCTTTTTAGCCCAGCTTCTTGACAGGAGCATGCCATATTTAGCCAGAACATCTACTACCACCACGTCCATCATCATGCTTCTAGCTGATATCTGAGCAAGAGTGACCACCATGTCTTTTATCATCCTGATGCACTGTACCTTTATGGAATCAAAACTGTAAAGGTCATGGTAAGGCCTGGTAATTTCCAGTCCCAACTATTCCATTATGACTTTGGGAATTAAATTGTGAGATGCCCCAAATTCCAACATACAATTATGGAGAAGCTTTTCATGCACGTTCAGGGTGACATAAAATGGGGCAGTTGGTTCTTCTTTCCTATCAATGCGTGGACCGCACTGAAAGGAGGGAGCTTCATCATTAAGATTTATGGAATCTTGTTGATCGATGCTTTCGGCTCGTTGCATCATTTTGTCAATCTAGCCTTGGTACATAGTATTTCTTATCAACTCAGTCAAAGGAACAACTATCTTGAATTTGTTCAGCTCTTGTTCCAAACTGAAAGGTGTGTGTCCCTCTCTGGGGATTGGTTCTATTCTTTTATGGGGGCTTTCGCCTAGCTGGTTTAGGATGCCTGGGATCATGGTTTCAGCTTCTTTCTCTTTAGGGAGGTCTTTTTCTTTGGGCACAGAGGTGAATTGAGGGGGTTTTGTTTGGGATGACTTCTGTGGGGATTTTCTTGGAATGGGCCCACTCTATTTGTGTAACGCTTCAGGCCTTGGTCTCAAGTTGTACTTCCTTCCATCTTTCTCAGCTTGAGCGTTGCTAGAGACAAGATGATCATTAATGAACTCATCACTTTCTTGGGAATACAGAAGATCTGAGCCATCTTCCTCATACAATAGTGAACTCTCATAGTCTTCCCTGGTGAGGTGCATTAGATGTGAATCTTCTTCAACCCAATTTAGTTGTTCTTCAAAATCTTCATAACCTTCCTCTGCAGCGATCTTGACCAAATTATTTTCCTTTTCGCGAATAGGAGGTCTCAATGGTTGTTCGTCTCCTCTTTTTTCTCTATATGCCATCAATGGATTGAAAGGTCTTCTGAACTCATTAGGAGGACGAGGAGGAGACTGTCGATTAGGGCTACTACCCTCCAATTCCATTCTAGTTACCTTATTTGACAGGTTCTTGACGATACAGGTCATCTCATCGATATTGGAATCTTGAGAGTCTCTGATCTCTGAAGATATTCCTTCCTCCTTGGCCTTCCCCTTATCTCTGGGTTCAGTATCACTAGACATTTTAATTTTCCCTTCGGCTCTCAGATTTCCTTCAACGTCAATGGCATCATCCTACATATCGCTGAGTGAGACTGGTCTTCTTTCCCTCAAAGTTATGGCGAAATCTGAAGGGAAAGCGGCTGCATAAGTGACTCGAGCTACGGCTTCTATAGGACGAATGTCCTCGGGGATTCTAAAATATTGTTTGTTAAATATTGCTATGAAATCGACCATGTTTTCAGAGCCACTTTTTTTAAGGGCAGAGAACTCTGTCAGATAATACAAACTATCCCATTTAACTCCCCACTTCTTAACAAAGGTAGATTCCAAGATTTCCATAGTACTAATGGAGGCATTAGGTAAATATCTGAACCACTTTCTGGCCTCTCCTTCCAGTGACTGAGCAAAAATTCTCATGAATACATCATCGTGCTCGATCAAGATGTTATCTGTGAAATCTTGAAACTGATCTACATGGTCTTCAGCGGATGTCCCTCTGCTGCCATCATACTTTGGCAGTATATTTAGGTAATGGGTAGGCATGTCATTCAGGGGTGTGGGCAACTGCAAGGGCCCGTGCCAGCTTGCCACCCATCTGGGTGTTCTTGGTGGTGGTGGCAGCCCTCTGCCTCCTCCTCTCGACATAGAATGGGTGACATTTGGAGTCTTTGCCTGTGCAGCGGTTAGGGGTTTGGCCAGAGTAGTATGAGCTACAAGGTCCTCGTTTACAGCAGGGATATTTTGAAAGCTCAAAAAATCAATAGGAGTATGAGGATCTTGACGAAAAGGCTCGTTATCAGGGGTTCAAACAATAAATTCAGACTGGGGAAACTGAGGTCCGAACAAAGGTGAGGAGAAACTTCATTGAGAACTTGGTGAAGTAGATTGGTATCTTACACGTCTCTGTCTCCAAGAGACTGAATCTTCAAGGGCCACAAATTCTTCGTGGATAGGGTTATGGCGAGTGTGTCTTCATCCAAATGTTAGGTTTTCTATTGTGGAGTCGCCAGGTGGATAACAGCCTGCAACTCAATTTCATCCACCATGAAACTGAGAGCGTATGATCTTGTCGTTATACCCAAGGAAGATATATCTTCTTGATTGCGTCCCTGGAAACGACGCCAAAAAATATGTTAGTCCCTGAGACGTTTTAAAGCTATTTTTTAGAAATGTGCCTGGGCATCAATAATCACTTCTAAAAACTTTTCTAAATCAAAATATAGCTGACAGAAAACAATATAGAATTTCGATATTGAAATATAAATGGACAGTATTTCAATGTGCCAAGAAATTAGACTTTAGGTGGTAAATAGAAAATGAAATGGTGTAAGTTAAAGGTACTCTGAAAGTAAATCTTTATCCTACATTTACAGCATGACGTGTTGAGCCTAGGAGAGGAATTCAACAGTCTTAACAAAATGAAACACAAAACTTCACTGAATAATACGAGGGTATCACTTCAAGATACACCAGCATGAATACTTCAATTACTAATCACCATAGAAGAAATACATTTAAGCATAAGCACTCATATAAACTCAGGATAGCTCTGCAAATCATACATAAACGGAAGAGATGGAAAAATAGAAGAAGATACTAACTGTGCACATCAAAACTTTGAATCCATTAATCTCCAAGATAGGGCAATAATATGTTTCCTTTGTATTGATCAACTGTCTAACATAGAAGTAATACTTCTTACATGAGAGAGCAGACCCTTTGGGTAATGCCTACTTGGCTATATATAGACTTACTACTTCCTACAACATAACTTATTACAATTAGTTACAGCTCAACAGCTTTAAGTTTTTCTGTTTATACTCCTTAACAGAGTTTGATACAATACTAGTCACATAGAACATCTACTGGTTATCCTGTGACTGCGACCCCTGACCACCTTGCAAGCAACATAGTACATCCGGTTTTGACGAAGTTCGCATCACCTTTTAGTTTATGCAAAAGTATCAATGATATTACATTCATCAGAGCTGCAAAGAACCCCATAAACACCAGCTGGATCGCCTATGACCTGAAGATGACGGAGTTGTGACCATACCACTGAAACATAATGCTTTGCGGACTTCTGCAACCTCATTTCTTCATCCCGTCCAAGCCCTTTGCTCTCTGGCCCTACTTTCGACGGGACGGAGGCTTATCTCTGATGTCGAGTTGTAGAACAGGACCTGATGTAGATACTGCTTCGTTAAAACTGCTTAGGTGTTACCGCTCCATCATTTGATCATCCTTCACTGGCACCGACTTATCCCTACCTTTCGTGCTTCTGCACCTAGAAGGCTCATCTCCCTTTTAACCACTACACAAGCTGACCTATCCTTGGACATCTCGGGTGAGACCTCAAGCTTCTCCCGCCTAATGGCATGCGGATGTGCATCTATGGGTTGCTCATGGACACTGTTCGTCCAAATTATCAATGCTTCGGGTGAACCACCTCTAGAGATGAAATGTACCATGCGAATTCCTCTCTTCAAATCTGAACCATTCACCCCTAAACGATTCTGGAATCTCAGGCTCTAAGGCTCGGGACCAGTGACGCTCAGACAATGGAAAATACATAATAATTTAAGATGAGAGGTATTTATAGACCCTTTCATTCCCTCCTCGATGAGCGTGCCTGTACCTGCATAATGATTACACACATGTCCTTTCGGCCCTTTGTCCTTTGGGAGTGTACTTCAGCTAGTACGACGACGGCGAAGATGACAGGGGAGTATGACAAGATAGATACATTGATGGTTTCATGGCCTCCAAAGAGTGGTTTAAGAAAACAGATTTAAGTCCACTGAACGATCATGGGGCTGCCATGTGGAAAAAGCAGTTTTCGCATCAAGGGAGGACTTCTCCTGATATAGTTCGTGCAACCTCCCTTCCCTGATGCTCTTTCCATCATTGATCTCTTTCCCAACTGCCTCGAGATGAGCACCTAGAAACATGCAACTCTGGGGAGTGGGTCCTGATCTGCTCATGGTCCACTTGTCTAACACTATAAAGTTCATAATACCATTGGGCCCTTTGGATGGTTTTAGGGTCCCTGAAAAGTAGTCTAGGCAAACCACCCTGAGACCCTTGATTGGTTTAGAGAATGACATGTGTCTCTAGTGGTTTTTCCTTTAGGGGTGACTCAGGTCAAAACAAACATAACCTGCTCTTGAACCCTGACCGTGCCTCTGTGATGCGGGTCTTGGTTGGCTGATATAGCGGGTTCCTTCTACGTAACGTGATCTGCCCAACTGCTTCACCTGCATCGTTCTGATGCTTCTAATTCCTCCTCGGGCACTTGCTTTTATCCAACTGATGGCTTCCCTTCGGCTAAAAATATCACTAACACACACATTGAATAACACCTAGAGGAAGGTGACTCCCAATGGACTGTTGAACAGAGAAAAGGTACCTTCTTGGTGTTGTGTGGGACATGTATTGTGGACCCCAAGCTGGATGAGTCTAATAGAGTTTCATGTAACTTTGTGGTGAGTTCACTAGTTTAGAATTTCCCCTGTACTACCTTGGAATATCATTAACCTAGATATACATTGGCTTGGCTTGAGTTTGAGTCTATTTGACTGTGGACATCCTATTAACCCACTTGTGCACTAGCTTGGCTATGGACTTGTGCTTATTGATTGTGAATGATACTTGAGTAGTTCCCCTTTCTTAAGGAAATCATCCCTAATGCGGGGGTGGACTCTTAGTAGAAATATTATATGCTAGACTAAGCACCTATGGTTGGGTGGAACATTTCTCTTCCATAATCAATTGCTAGGATAAGTTGCATTCAATATAAGTGTCTATTTGTTGTCTCGTTGTTGTTATTTCAACTCCATTGTATGAATGCTTATTGGAATGATGTAGATGCATGATGTAATTAGTAGTTGTGAATATGAATTGTCATATTTAGTAGTAATCATGACTCTTGATATCTAAGTGTTGAATATATGAGATTGCACTTCATGATTGCATGTATATAGATGAATTCCTTGCATATGAAATACCACTATGCATATAGCGCTAACCTTGTAGGAATTCAGTGACTTGTCAATAGAGCTAAGGTTGCCAAACAGTGGTTATCGTGCGCGATAATTGACGCGTAGGGGATTAAGGGTTGTTTTTCATTGGGTCGTGTGACAATAAAATATAACTCATACAATCTATTTGTGCAATAGAGAAATTGATAAGCACAAAATTCATGCAAAGGAAAAAATAAGTGTGCACAAGTTTTAAACCTATGAAGAGAGCAAAGAATACATATTATTTTAACTAAAATAGAAATTACACCACAACATTCACACACAATACACGGAGATTTATTCTGAAAACCCTTAACTGGGAAAACCAGCAAAACTTAGAGCCGCACCTCTCACTTTCTCATTATGATTATTAACCACTCACAATACAATATGTAGGCATTCTAAAACATCCAAAACCCTAATTCGTTAAGCTAGATTAGAAATAGACCCCATCCCTTAACTAGGATTAAATTACATATTTTTAGAAAAAACCCAAAAATATCCCAAATGTAACATAGTTGTACATACGACAAATCCCAAACACACATGCAAATAATATAAAAAATACCGAATATTCTCCCACTTGTTGTTTTCCTTGCAAAAAAATAGGCCATGTACTCATGGGGTCATAATTTTACGCATTCATTCCCAAATATTCTCTACACCAACATAAATTCTCAATACTGGCAGACTTTGTCAATGAGTCTGCAACATTCTTAAAGGTATCAACCTTTTCCAACAACACATTCTTGTCTTCAACCATGTCTCTCACAAAGTGATATTACACAACAATATGCTTTGTCTTGGCATGATAAGCATGGTTCTTTTCAAAGAAGAGTGCACTTCGGTTGTCGCAATCTAACCTTATAGATTTCTGTACAAACCCACTACGTGAACACAATCTCTGCAACCATACAACTTATTTAATTGCATGGGTAGATTCCATGTATTCAACTTCTGTAGTTGAAAGGGAAACTACATCATGTCTCTTGCTCATCCAATTGATATCTCCTCCAAATAGGATAAACACATAACCACTTGTATATATTTTATGATCAAGGTCCCCAACCCAATCTGCATCAACAAATCCAAGCACATCTATTAATTTGTCTAGTCTAGGTCTTCCTTGGTAATAGATTGCATAATATGTGGTGCCATGCAAATATCTAAAGAACCTATTTACATCTGTCCAATGCTCCTTCTATGGTTTTGACATATATCTACTAAAAAATCTCACTGCATGAGCAACATCCAGTCTAGTGCAAACCATTGCATACATCAAAATAACAACCGCACTAACATATGGAACTCATGACATATATTCTTCCTCTTATCATGTATTGGGACACTGATCTATAGATAAATTTACACCTATAGGAATAGATACCTTAACCGACTTACTTTCCTGCATGATAAATATTTGTAGTATTGTCTTCACATAGTTTCTCTAATTCAACCAAATTTTCCTATTTGCATGATCTCTTTTAATTTCCATTCCCATTATGAAGTTTGTAGCACGAAGATCCTTCATGTCAAATTTGGAGGATAGCTGTGACTTCACCTCCTTTATAACATCTTTGTTGTTTTCAATCAACATGTCATCAACATACAATACTATATTAATGAAGTGATCACAAACATGTTTGGAGTGTACATAGTGATCAGCCTTGCTTCTCACAAACGCCAATCCAAGTATGGATGTGTCAAACTTTTGGTACTACATCCTTGGTTATTGCTTTAGACCATAAAGGGACGTATTTATATTACAAACCAACTCTTTCCTTCCTTTTACTATGAACCCTTATGCTTGTTTCATGTAGATTTCGTCTTCAAGATCCCCATGTCAAAATGTTGTCTTCACATACATTTGATTTACTTCAATATCAAAAGCAACAACAATAGCAAGAAGCAATCTAATAGAAGTTAATTTAGAAAATGGAGAAAATATTTCACCAAAACCATTCCCTCTACCTTGGAATATCCCTTTTCTACTAAGCAGGATTTGTACTTCTCCAATTTACCTTTTGCATTCAACTTCTTCTTAAACAACCATATTCTACCAACGACTTTCCTTCTAGCTAGTAACTCAACTAGATCCCAAGCTTCATTTTTGTCCAAGGAATCCATTTCTTCAACCATGGCCTTCTTTAAGAGATTCTTATCCTTTGAATCAACAAATTCCTTCAGATTTATAGGATCATCATCAGTAATAGCTAAAGCAAAACTAGACCGAAAATTAGGAGGGGAATACCTTTCTGGTTTCCTTCTTTCTTGAGATGATATCCTCAAAACTAGGGTATGAGTTTCTTCTTCTTTTGATTCAGATTCTTATTTTGAGTCAGATTATTCATCTTCTAACTCACACTCTATTTTATTTGGTTCCTTTTCCATTGGAGTCACTTCATGTCTAGGAACATCTTTGACCTCTCTAAAAAA
The DNA here is from genome assembly GCA_027924585.1 of Larix kaempferi. Classification (NCBI taxonomy): domain Eukaryota; kingdom Viridiplantae; phylum Streptophyta; class Pinopsida; order Pinales; family Pinaceae; genus Larix; species Larix kaempferi. The sequence goes on along the minus strand of BSBM01000511.1, from coordinate 8,637,506 downwards.
AACATCTCAACTATAAACAGTCTTCTTAGTTACAGGATTCCAAAGTGTAAAACCTTTCACACCATCTTTATAACTAATAAAGATACATTTTTCAACTTTATTATCCAACTTACTCCTTTTCTCCTTTATAACATGTACATAATCATTTAATAGAGTTTTTCTTACCAGTGCATACCTCATGTGGATTTTTGAAAACCAATGTTGATTTGGGTGATTTATTTACCAAGTAACATGCAGTATCCACTCCTTAACCCATAATTCTTGTCCTATCCTAGAACTGCTAAGCATGCTCCTTTCCTTTTCAATCAACGTCTTATTCATTCTTTCAGCAATTCCATTCTGATGAGTTGTATATGGAGCAGTATTTTGTATTACTATACCACACTTCGTATAGAATTCCTCAAATGCATTCCCACAGAACTCCCCAACGTTATTTGTCCTCGACACCTTTATTTTCTTTTCCATCTGATTATCTACAAGAGCCTTAAATTCTTTAAACTTAGTAAATACTTCATATTTCTTTTGAAGGAAATAAATCCATGTGTTCCTTGAAAAATCATCTATAAATGAAACATAATACACAGATCTTCCTAATCATGGAATAGGGGTAGGTCCAAACACATCACTATGTATTAACTCTAAAATTCCCTTTGCTCTTGTAGTCTGAGCTGCAAATATTACTCGATTCTGTTTTCCATGTATGCAATGTTCATAGAAATCAAAATTTAGAGTGCAATTAGACATACCTTAAACCATACCTTTATCTTGTAATGCTCGAAGGTCCTTTTATCCGATATGCCCCAATCTTTGATGCCATAGCAATGTCTTTCCTCCAAACGCAGTCGGGGTTTTGTATTCTTGATCTCATCCCTCGGGAACAACATGATTGTTACATTCATCAATAATGGTGCTTCTCAATACTTTGTACAGAGTTCCATACTGAACTCCCCTCATCAAGACCATTGATCCTCAAACCATTTTGCATGTGTTTTTTCCAAACACAATCTGTACACCTGCATCATCCATCTTTCCTATGGATATCAAGTTTCTAGCTAGATTTGGAATGTGTAGTACTCAAGGGAGAGTTATGACCCTTCCATCCTTGAGCTTTAGCTTAACTCTTCCATGTCTAATGATATTGGTTGTTGAATCATCTCCCAGTAACACGTCTCCTCCATTATACTTTTCATATTCACAAAACCACTCCCTATGAGGAGTCATATGAAATGGCGCACCTGAGTCAATCAACCATACAACACGATCTGAACAAGTACCTATGGAAGCTAGGTACACATCCCCTCCTTATTCTGAGGAGGTATTAGCTTCTTTGAAAGGGGTATCATCAGATCCCTTCACTTTATCAACATTCTTAGATCTACAATCCTTTTTATAGTTCCCATATTTATCGCATTTCCAACACTTCCTTAAAAATATTCCTTGGGATTTATATCTACCCTTATATTTAGATCTCCCCTCAGATCCATTATTTTGATTTCTCTCCTAGGGACGACCTCTCATAGATAAGGCATCCATGGTATGATTATCCATGGCTTTCTGCCTCATCTCTTCTAATAGCAGGGATGCTACTATTTCATCAAATTTTAAGATTGCTTTACGAGCACTACCTATTGCTACAATCAAGTTATCCTAGGAATCTGGAAAAGAAAAAAATAATGTAATACATTTATCGTCTGCATCCATTGTAATACCAACAAAGGTTATTTGACCTACCAGAGTATTGTAGACATTTAGATGCTTTGTTATTATGTCATTATCATCCATTCTGAGGTGATACAATTTATTTTGTAGAAACAACTTGTTTACCAAGGATTTTGATTGATATAAACTCGCTATTTTATTCAAAATATTTAATGCACTATATTCTCCAAACAAGTTCAAAAAAAAACACATAGGATGATAATCATAGACGAATTGTCCTCCTCGCCTTTCTTTCTAATTTATCCCAATATTCTTTCATCGATCTAGTGGGTTGTGTACCTGGATCCACAACAATCCACAATTCTCGATATACAAGAAGATACTCAATTTTGAGATTCAATATATCAAAGTTCTGGTCGTTAAATTTATTGATCTCCATTCTCGAACTAGTCATGATTCTATTTCAATGCACAAATCATCGTTGTGAAGCTCCCACTAGACCTAGATTTATCATAGACCCAATATCTATCAACCACGTCGAACCCTCAACAAAAAAGGCACCCCATGATCCAATAATCGAGCTCTAATACCACCTGTAAGTTTTAAACATGTGCAGAGAAGTAAAGCATACAAATTATTTTATGCAAAATAGAGATTACACCATAGCATTCACACATAATACATAGAAATTTACCTTGGAAATCCTTAACTGCAAAAATCAGCAAAAATTAGAGCCATACCTCTCACTTTGTCATTATGATTATTAACCACTCACAATAAAATATCTAGGTATTATGTAGCATCCAAAACCCTAATTCGTTAACCCTAATTAGAAATAGACCCAAATCCCTTAGCAAAGATTGAATTACATATTTTTAGAGATAACCCAAAAATAGCATGAATATAACACAATTGTATAGACGACAAACCCCACACACACATGCAAAGAATATAACACATACCCAACATGCAGTAATGTGCATAAACAAAATCATGATGCCCATGGTGCGTAGCTACGTAAAGTAAAAAAGGGGTATGGTGCAGCTTGCCACGTAGTAATAATCTTAATAAAAGAGACATAGTCTTTTCTTAAAATGGAAAAAAAACATCCCTTATGGTCACGATGAGCCACTGAGCAGGGTACTTTTTAAGTATTCTAATATTATACTTAAGTATAATATTCTATGCGATTATTTTGGATTGAAAAAACATATATATAGATAGGTAGGCGAATATTAAATACAAAACATACAATTCACTACCGAAACTAGTAAATTTTGGTGAATGTTATGATAAAAAACATATTTTATGTAAACATAGGCGATATTAGAGACTAAAAATGACCAAATAACGAATTTGTTTTTTGGAAAAAACCAAAAAACATAGGTTCATTGTTGCTTAATACAAAACCAAGATGAGTGCGTATATATAAAGAATATGCATGATGAATCTCTATATACGTGGTGAATCGTTGTCTACACGGTTTACATGCCTCTAAAGAACACAACGAATCTCTACGTGTGAATCATTGTCTGCATGTATATAAAATGTTGTGATATTTTTTTTGCATGATATAAATAATTCCATGAAATTCTGTGCATGGATTATTTGAAGAAATAAGAAACATTGTGATATAAAGAATGTATTGAATCTCTATCGAAGAGCCACGAAACTCTTTGTGTGTGATGGCAGTTTCTATGAGGCTTGTCAATTTTGAGGTTTACTTGGTAATATTTTAATTAATTGCAAAATCCCTTTATTATTTGCAATTATAAGAGTTTGACACTAAAATCCAACCATTTTATTATTCCAGTGGTTTATTGTTTCTCCATGATATAGTTAATGCACAACTGCAAGAAGGCCATCATTGTATTTGACATTGATTTCTTCTTTTAAAAATGCATTCACTTGTATCGATTGTTGGTGTGGTGATGAGCGGAAAAATAAAACTATCCGGAGTGGTCAAGGAAGATCAAACATACTCCAATTTTTAATGACCTCTAGGATGGCATCCGTGAAGAAGCAAATGATGTTGCACCCACCGTACTTACAATAGAAAAAAGAGCTCACAAGATGGAAGAACGAAGATTAGAAAGCATATGCATTGATTGTTGATACTATTGAAGAATGTAACTTTGAAAGATATTCTTATTTGTATTATTTGTGTCATTTATATCATTTGTATTGTGAACCCTACAGGGATTATTAATGATGTAATTGATCATGTAAAAGTCATTAAAAGATTCAATGTAAACCCTAACTATTAGGTTGGCCTGGAAATATCTATAAAATAATATTTTATTGTAAATTGTATAGGTTGGCCCAATTAGGTGAGTCAAGCCGACCTGTTTAGTAAAAAGGTCAAGTCATTTGATTAGTATAAATGAGGAGGTCAAACTCCTCATTTGGACACCTCGCTCACACATTGAGCTCACATCACTGGGAGAGATAAAGTCATTCCGAGTAGCTTATTTTGGAGTCTTTTCTTTTTGGGTCTTTGCACGAGGGATACTATTGTACATTCCAACAAATCTATATAGAAGAAGTTTGTTGGGTTTTTATTCTCTGAGAAGGTTTTCCCCATATAAATTTGTTGTGTACTATTGTCTATGTTGTGCTTGTTTATATTTGAGTGATCCATATTATTATTACGCTTAAAATTTAACATGGTTCAGAGCAAGCATGAAAGAGAACATTGTCCCAATTGCTGCAACTGCAGAAGCTAGGGTTTCTTATTCCCAGAAGAAGTATCCACATATCAGCTGAAAAATAGGGTGAATTCAACTCACCTCACTAGGGCACATCTTTCTGTCGAAGCAAAATCTCATTCTCGGAATTTTCATTTCTGGGTCCACCACTACAGCTTGAAGAACTAGGGAATCAAGTTTTTGGAGGATCTGTTCACAGAATAAGGAAAAAGGAGTATCTTTCTCATCTCACCTTAAGGAGGCACATCTTTTCCTCCAATCCGTTTTGCAAGATCCTGAAGTTGAGAAATTAGGGTTTCTCTAACAAACCCTAGGTCTCCCTGTAGCCATATCTCAGAAGTCAACCTTCGGTTGGAGCATCTCATTTGGTAAGTTACACTTTATCTATTTCCATTTTAGGTTCTCATTTATCAAGTTTATCAAGATGACAAATCATACCAAGCTTGAGGATAAGCTTGAAGGGGATGAGAACTTTCGAGCATAGAAGTATAGGGTGATGCTCATCCTAGAAGAGCATGAATTGAACAAGTATGTTACAGAAGTATTTTTGGAGCCAGCGGGATATGAGGAGAAAGAAAAACATAAGAATAACCTTATAAAGGCTAAGAGGACCATAGTAGACTCCATCAAGGATCACTCGATCCCACACATATCTTCTCTTAAGACTCCGAAAGAGATGTTTGATGCATTGAAGGGACTATTTGAAGGGACCAACATCAATAGGAGGATGACCTTGAGGACTCAAATCAAGGCGGTGAAGATGCAAAACAATGAAATTATACAATCCTACTTCACAAGGGTTTCCAACATCAAATATCAACTTAATGCAATTAGAGATGAAGTTGAAAATGCAGAAGTAGTGATGACTACCCTAAATGGTATTCCAAGATCATGGGAGTCTAATATTCAAGGAATATGCTCAAGGAAGAAACTTATCTTGTTCAATGCACTCTTAGAATCATGCACTCAAGAAGAAGCTAGGATTCATGCTAGAGAAGAAAAATTAGGTGATGAGGACAACCAAACCCCGGAAGCTCATATCAAGAGAGGGAAGAAAGAAGATCACCATCATAAGAAATCACACAAGGGTAAGAGATCCACTAAATACTACTCAAATTTCATATGCTTTAATTGTGATGAGATGGGACATATCTATATGAATTGCCCCAAGAAGAAAGGATTCAAGAAGGGGAACAAGAGGAGACATCATGCTCATGCTGCAAAGGATGATGAACCAGCTAAGAAGAAAACAAGAGATGATTCTTCAAGTGATGAAGAATATGTTATGATATCTACACTCACAGGTATGGTCTCACTTGGTAATACTGATTGGCTTGTTTATAGTGGTGCTTCTAAGCACATGATAAGTTACAAGGATTCTCTCAACAACCTCACAAAAAAGGACTCACCTCACAAGGTGAAGCTAGGAGATGACTATCAATATCCCATCAAAGGAGTAGGAGAAGCTTCCTATAAGCTTGAATTCGGGAAGCCTATCAAAATGAAGGATGTTCTATATGTACCTATTTTGAAGAACTTACTTTCCATCTTCTCACTAGATGAGTGATCCATATTGCAGTTGCCATTATTTTTAAATGCCGACGTCTATTGCGACCAGTCATCGTTGTTGACACAAATTCGACGAGTTTCAACTTTGACACGGCTTCGACACACTCCGTGACTTCAACACAACTTTGGCAAGTTGTCGAACATCGACATGAATTCGACACGTTAAGCGACTTCACAGTTTCACGATGTCGGCATGCAGTATCGACCTGCGACTTGTGCAACACCATCTTGTGACATGTGACTGTCGAAATTTGACAGACTGTCTCTCTATCTTCCAGTTGACTATAGCGGTTGAACTGATGAATCTTTATAACTTATTTTGTAACTAAACGTAACGGGAAGGAACCCAAGCGTCTCAACACTCTCCTATATAAGCATGTAAACTATTGTAACATACATCTTATCAGTCCTGATCTTTACATCCAGTAATAGAGATATTGGTTCACATTCCTGCATATTTTTTTGTGTGTATTTGTGTTTATCTGCGTAGTGTAATCCTGCTTGATTATTCTATTCTTATGCTTCTGTCATAACAAAGCCAACTCATTCAGTCGAACTGTTGTCCCCCTCTGCTTCCTGGCCCCGAGTGGATCATTGGTATCAGAGCAGATTCAAAGATTCATAGTGCATCAGCTTTGTTCATGCTTAAGTTTTGCGTAGACACTTCCAGCGAAGTTACCTGGCTTATGACGGTTCAAACTTGCTCACAGAATCAACAATCCAAGAAGACACTACCTCCAGAGATGGCAGAAGAAACAAGCGAAAGACATGCAATCAGTGAGACACAACAACTCATAGAGCAAGCGCTGGCTCGACAACGAACCGAGATGTTCGCCCAATTCAATGAGATTCTCACGTGATTTTCATTGGCATTAGGAGCATTTACGACGAGAACTAACTCCGACAAAACCATCCCCTTCAAAGTGTAAATGAATTTGGACATACCAAATCTAGAAGGCAAGATTGACACAAAATCCGTCAACAATTGGGTTCAACAATTAGAGTCCTATTACCCTGTGAATCAACTCTCAGAAGCCGACAAGATCACCATTGCAGCCTTTAAAATGTCAACATCTGTGCACTGTTGGTGGGAGAATCTATCGACAAAGATGGAGAAAAGTGAAGACCCCATCGACACATGGGACAAATTTGTCGAACATATCCGAAAGGAGTTTTATCCGCCGAAGTACCTTGAGTAGCAATATAAAAAGTGGCAGCAGCTAAGGAAATGAAAAGACCAGTCTGTGCAAAGCTACACCGACAAGTTCTATCGACTCATGGCTAGACTTGGCGTTCAAGAAGAAGAAAAATTGCTTGTTCTTAAGTACGTTAGCAGATTATCCCAGTACATTCAGCAAGAGATGGATTTTCTGACTGTCAATACATTTGCGGATGCATTCCACTATGCCAACAAAATTGAAACCAAGCAGAAGGGAAAAGCGCACTTTGCGACAAAGCCAACATCAGGATGACCACCCGACAAGAAGACACCAGCCAACTTCGACAAGTCGAAATCTTTGTAGACTCCACCAAAGCTAGATCACGGTAAAAATCCTTTCCACAAAAAGGAATGTAGCAAGCAACCAAACGAAAAATGGTGCAACTACCATCACTCATCTTGGCATGATACGTCTAAATGCAAAGCTCGGAAGACCATTTTAGCAAAAGTGTCGGCATCCGACGCGTTCAACAAGACTGTGGTAGAATCTGACCCAGAAGAAACGACTCTTTTGACATCGACGAATCCAGCAGCCTCGACTATCGTCAACGAGGAGGAACGAGAGCACCTATTCCATACACAGGTATGGGTTCAAAACAATCCATTGCATCTGATATGGACAACGGGAGCCAGAATAACTTTGTTTCTGAAGAACTTGTGAAGAAACTAGGTCTTGTGACCACTCCGCATTCTCATACTTACAACATCGGTTGGATGAAGCATGGACAAGAGCTAAGGATCACCCGACAATGCAAGCTCGCATACTTCATAAATCCTTTTGAAGATGAAGTACTTTGCGACGTGGCTCCTCTCTCCGTAGTCAACGCCCTATTTGTAAAACCTTACCTATGGGATTCACCATGGAATTTGCTAGTCACAACCACAGAAGGTGATTTTCAAAATACAGAATCAACGGTACAACATACCAGAACGAGGACCTACACCAACGGTTGCCTTGGTATCTTCTAAACAGACAAAGAAGCTCATCAATCATGCTCAAAAATTTGCATTGATTATGATAAAGCCGCAACATTCTAGGAAGACTGCAGTGACAAGTCGAGTCACCGACCAATACAGCTCCCAACAGAAGCAACAGATCGAAAATATTCTTGATGAGTACAAGAACCTATTTCAAGTTCCCGACGGAGTACCTCTACATTGTCAGGTAAAACACTCTATTGAACTTTCTCCTGGTTCTTCTTTGCCTAACGCATCTATCTACAAAAGATCCATTCTCGAAAGTTAAGAGATTTGTAGACAAATCCAATATTTGATCGACAAAGGCCATATCCGACCCAGCTCCTCCCCTTGTGGAAGTCCAGTTGTCCTCGTTCCAAAGAAAGACGGAACTTGGCACATGTGCATCGACTACAGGGCACTCAAAAAAATATCGGTGAAGAATAGGTACCGTCTGCTGCAGATATACGAGCTCATCGACTGTCTGAAAGGTGCTAGATTCTTTACGAAGCTTAACCTCAAGTCGAGATATCATCAGATTCCAATCAAGCTCTCAGATGTATGGAAAACTACTTTCAAAACCAAGGAAGGATTGTTTGAATGGTTAGTCATGCCTTTTGGCTTAACCAATGCACCTGCAACCTTCATGCGGTACATGGATAACATTCTTCGGCCTTTCATCAAAAAATTGGTCATTGTTTATCTCGATGACATACTGATTTTCATTCGATCATGGGAAGAACATGTCAGACAGCTTCAGCAAGTCCTCGACACTCTCTAGCAACATTGGCTCTACCTGAACATGGACAAATGTTCCTTTGCGATGAACAACATAAACTATTTGGAGTTTGTAATTAACTCTGCAAGCATTCATGTCAACCAAGACAAAGTACAAATTCTCAAAGATTGGCCCATTCCTCACAGCATTCAAGAACTAAGAAGTTTTCTTGGTTTGGCGAATTTATATCGATGATTCATACTCGACTTCAGTCACATAGCCTGGCCCTTGAATCAATTGACGAAAGGAAGTCGGAAAACTGTCTTCAAACGGACACCGATACAACAAGCATCTTTTGAACAGCTCAAGCACAAGCTCTGCACTACACCAATACTTTTGTTACTTGATTTGCATCAGCCCTTTGAGATTGAGACGAACGCATCGGACTATGCCTTGGGCATAGTGATCACTCAGTCTCGTCACCCAGTCGCTTTTCATTCCGAAAATTTTAATGACATGAATTTTCACCAATCTATCAACAACTCCAAACTGACAAGTCATCAACCATCGATTATTTCCTGAAAGATACCTTGCTATACAAGCTTGGACAGCTTTGTGTACTGACAGGTGAGCATCAACAATAGCTCATTTGGTACACGCACTACAACAAGACTACAGGACACTTTGGAGTAGCAAAGACACTTGCTATTTTGCAGAAGTATTTATTTTGGACTACACTTAAAATTGATGTCAACAAGTACACTCGATCATGCGTGGTTTGTGCCATTTCTAAACCACCTAATCGACGACAAGGATTGTACACTCCTTTTCTAGTTCCTAGTCGACCATGGGAATCTATTTCTATGGACTACTTAACAGGATATCCTACTACCAAACATCAACATGACGCGATCTTAATAGTAGTCTACATATTTTCCAAGACGACCATTCTCATACCATGCAAGAAGACGACGACAGCGCAGCAAACTGCTCAGCTCTTCTTCACACATGTTTGGAAACACTTTGGTTTACCAACAACCATTATTTCCGACCGAGATGTCAGATTCGTCAACATCTTTTGGAAGACCCTTTGGCAATAGCTCGACACCAAACTCTTATTATCGACAGCTTTCCATCCCCAGACTGACGGACATAAGGAAGTTGTGAATCGCTTGGTCGTACAACTGCTTTGCATGTACAACCACAAGCATCGACGAACATGGGATGAAATTCTTCCATACATACAACACCGTTATAATTGTTCTCAACACAGCTCTACGGGCAAGAGTCCATTTGAGATCTATTATGGATTTCAACCCTCAGCGCCTATCAACTTGATCATCCCCTCGACACAGTCGAATGACACCGACCACAGCCAGTGAGAAGTTGACAAAGCATTGAAGTTTCGAGAACAGATTTGCGACATCCAACGACAAGCACAGGACATGTTGCATAGAGCAAACGAGAAAGCTAAGGCCTGACACGATAAGCATCATATCCCTCATTCATTCCAAATTGGGGATGCAGTCTGGTTACATCTTAAGAAGGAGCACTTCACTAGTCCATTCAAGAAGTTGAAACCTTTGCGATATGGTCCATATAGTATTCTTCAGCAAATTGGAGAAAACGCTTTCCAGCTCGACATTCCGACATGCTTGGGTCTACATCCAGTCTTCAACGTGGATCTACTTTGACCATACCATGCACCACTGTTGGAACAGAACGACTTGCAGACAACATATCCCAACGACATCCACCCAGATGTTCATGATCCTCTTCCTTGCGACACCATTATGGGACGACGAGTACGCCATACAAGGACGAACACAATTCCCTTGTTTCAGGTTGTTAAAGCAGGACAAATCCCAACACAAGGAGAGTGGTACTCTGCTACGGAACTGAATGACAAGTTTCCTCACCTTCACGAGCAAATAGTGGAGACCATTGTTTCTTAAGGAAGGAGGTCTGATCCATATTGCAGTTGGCATTATTGTCGAATGTCGACATCTATTGTGACTATTCATCGTTGTCGACACAACTCCAGCGAGTTTTGATTTCAACGCGGCTTCGACACACTCCGTGACTTCGACACAACTTTGGCAAGCTATCGAACTGCGACATGACTTCGACACGTTCAACGACCTCACAGTTTCGCGAGGTCGACATGCAGCGTCGGCCTGCGACTTGCGCAACACCATCTTGCGACATGCAACTACCAAAATTCGACAGACTGTCTCTCTGTCTTCCAGTCGACTGTTACGGTTGAACTGCCGAATCGTTATAAATTCTTTTGTAACTGAACGTAACGGACAGGCACCCAAGCATCTCAACACTCTCTTATATAAGCATGTAAACTATTGTAACATACATCTTATCAGTTCAGATATTTACATCTAGTAATAGAGCTATCAGTTCGCATTCCTGCATATTTGTCTGTGTATTTGTGTTTATTTGCGTAGTGTAATCTTGCTTGCTTATTCTATTTTTATGCTTCTGTCATAACAGAGCCGACTCATTCAGTCAAACTGTTTCCCCCCTCAGCTTCCTGGCCCCGAGTGGATCAATGAGAAAGGATTCATAGTAGCATTTGTGGATGGCCAAGTACTTATGTGGCCCAAAGGTAAAACATTTGATGATGTGGTAGTAATTGGAGTGCAAAAGGAAGGACTATACAAGCTCAAGGGACATCCAAAAGAAGCCTTGGTTCATGAAACTATGGAACCAAGTGAATTATGGCATAGAATATTTGCTCACATAAACTACAAAGCATTACCAATAGTGAGCAAAATTTCTACAACAATCACTTTGTTATGTAAACATACTTTAAAAAACGCTTTCATTTAAAATTATAACAAATTATAATAAAATTGGGGCAAATCTATTTATTTATTTGTTTGTAAAATATATTATAAGTTATAACAAATTATAATGAAATTGGAGCAAATCTATCTATTTATTTGTTTGTAAAATATATTATATTGTTGATGTGAATTTGTATTTTTAAATTTACCTTATTTAATATCATTAAATTTATTTTTTATATTCTTATAAATTAATTTTTATATTTACATTTTTTTCTTTTGTGTTTTTAATTATAATTTTTTTTGTTTTTATCAAATTTTAAATTCATTATAAACTAATTAAACCAAATAAAAATATTTGAAAAAATTAATAACATTTTTAATCAAACTTTGAATTAATTATAAACTAATTAAACCAAATAAAACATTTCAAAAATTCAAAGAGTCTGTTGAAAAAAATAAAAATAAAAGTTGAAAAATTCTAAAGAGTTAGAAATTAGACTAATGTTTATATACCATACATTTAATTTGATTTAATATAAATAAAATGAAAATGTTAACTTGCTACCAAATTTCTTTGGGTAGGTATGTTTAGTGAACCACTTCCCCAGCAATATTGTGAAGGATCACACATAGAAAATGACTTGAGTGGTTAACAAGAATCTACGGGATGATGTCAAAGGAATTCTAAGTCATGGGAATGGGTTGAGAACCACACCACTGGGTTAACAATGCGCATATGTGGGAACCACCTTACAAGTGTTATGAATTTTGTCAAAACTTTTCTTTGTGATTTTTTTTTAATTTATATATATATATATATTCCCACCCAAATAAACAAACAATATCCATGCTTCGTTGTTTGAAGCATACTTCCAAATTGGTGAAATCATGTTCAAAATGTCAAAGTTATAATCATGCCCCAATATATTTGTACTTCATCTCATGCTGCACGCATTCATAGATAAAATAAATTTGTTATAGGTTTTCAAAGTTACATTGTATGGATAGTGTAAGCTAAACCTGCAACCTGCATTTTGGATCCTTCTTACATAAGTTTAATTAGATTGGTATTATTGAAATTGTAGATATATATTGTTGGAATTGTATAATTTGAGTATACAGGGTTTTAGGAGACTGAATCTATTTTTGGAATCAAAAATGTAATTTGAATAATAAAAAACAGTGATTTCAACAAACAAAAAAATTGTCACAGGATTAAAGCGAAAGCAATATAAAAGTTCAAAAAATAAAACACCATAAACTAACTCCTATATAAATTCAAAAGTTACACATATATTTAAAAGTGTCATGAAATTGGTATTATACTTGAAAGTTCACCATATACAACACTGGAAGCATAAAAATGTATCAAAATGAATCAATTACAGAAAATTCTCTGGCTTACAATTACAACCAAGGTTGTGCACTCTCTAGGAATTCTAATCATATCCTCTAGCAAATCCACTTTCCTTCCCAACCTTACTATCTGCTTCATAATACTTACTTAAATCAGTATGATTACTGTACAACAACAGTCCCTTTTTCTGGTAGCTGCCCATCAACCAAGGCTGCAAGGAAGGAAGGCTGTGGGTTTGGTCATAGGAAGCTCCATCAGAATCCACTGTATTACCACCCAAATTATTGAGGTTTCCAGCATCAGAATCATCATCAACAGGGGCAGGCAAGTTTAGGTGCAACAGTTCCACTCTTGCAGGCATCTGCTGCTGCTGAATACTGGAGCCCTTACTGCTGGAAATGGTACTAACAGTATCTGAAGATCCAGCATCACCCCAATGGCCTCTCTTGTGACCACCCAAAGCCTGACCCGAATCAAAAACCCTGTGACAGATTGAACATTCATGAACTCTTAGAGACTTCTTACCTGAAAAACTAGCAAGCTCAATTGTTTTAGTTTTGAGACAAGAATCCTTTGTCCTCTCCTTTGAACGAGGCTCCTGGTAAGAGTCCGATCCAGTAATGAGTTCCTCGTCAGTAATCTCTTCTTCTAGGCTCTCGTTTTCCTCCTCTATCTGCAAAAAAGAGCCCTTGACCTTACTGTGGCTAGTCCTGTGGCCTCCCAAAGCCTGATGTGAATGAAAAACCTTATTGCAAGTGATGCATTTATACCTGGCCTTCTTAACCCCATCTTCAGCATTAAGAACAGCATCTCCATCAATTTTCTTAAGCTGGGAACCAGTGTTGGGAAGCTTGAAGTCACTGGATCCAGACTCCTCATCCCCTACTTGGACTACTGGCTTTTGAGCAGTGTTTACTCCACTTGCAAGCATTACAAGACACATTGCGATGTCCTCTACTTCATTAATGGTTTCAGAACCAAATTGCTCACGAGGTTTAATACGTTGGATTGCATGCCTGGGTCTCTTGGATCTCTTTCCCTTCATCCATTTATCAAACCTGCTTGATTTTCCTCTTGGAGATGCAATCTCAATCTCAGCATCACTCTCACTTTCTTCTGTTTCATCGTCCTGGATCTCATGTTGCCGTGATTCTTCAAGTTGGGCATCGCTACTATCTTGATGGGTATCAGAATGGCACTTCATGTGACCAAACAGGCCTTTCCAGGAACTGAATTCTTTTCCACACAGATCACAATTTATAGAAGAATCGATGGATTTGGAATCGAAATCGTGACCTAACGTAAACGAGTAGTCCGGATCTGCAAACCGCCAACTGCGCTTGGGATTCTTTCGCAGAGCATACATTACATTACTTCCATTACTGTCCAAACCCTCTTCATCCTTCTCCTTCTCCTCCATTGATTTGTGATCCGAAGCTCTGGGCCTCTTGCTCATCTTAAATTCAGTTTGAGTGAGCGTGTCTGCAGCGATGGAGGCGGGGGCATGGGATCTCATGTGACCGCCAAGAGCTCTTCCTGAGACGAATCTCTTGCTGCAAATCTTGCAAAAGTAGCTCAATGCATGCTCTTCTTCTTCTGGTTTTTTGAACACCTCCATGACTTGAGAGCTGGGATACAATATATCCACTGAGGTTATGCTGTAAACACTACTCCGCCTTCACTGCTAAGCTTCCTTTCCACACACAGAGTATCAATAAAAAAAACCAGTGGACTGACTACTCAAGCAATTCACACTACGGTCTATCTACGAGCTTGTTCAAGCCAGCATGGATTCCATCTAAATTTAAGAAAGAAAGAAAAGAAACATGCAGGCCATGGTTTAAGTGCGTACGCGAGAGGGCTTCTGGATTGAAAGTAATTGATTTGAGTAGTCAAAATCGTGTGGAAAAAATCGCAGATGAATAAATAGCAAGGGAGCAAAGAGAGAAAAATGAGCAGAATGTACAGTGAAGGGGTGTGGAAGTCTTCGTTCTTTCTTCTGCTGTTGCTTCCGATTCTTCTTCCATTCACGCGGCCTACGGATTGACTTCACCTCCCTTTATATATTATGCTAAACCCCTCGAAACCTGCTTGCCTCGTGGATGGAATCGTGTCTGACCGGATCGGCTGAGTTGGCAATCCTTGCCAGCGGTATTTTCACTATTTTATTGGGCGAATTTGTAAAAGTCACATCGGTAAGAAACTAATTATCTGTCAATTTGGTGTATTAGATTTCTTTGTTTTTGAGACAAAGGACTAATTATCTGTCAATTTGGTGTACGAGACCCCTTTGTTTGTGAGACAAGGGACCCCTTATTTGTTAATTTGGTGTATGAGTCAATTTGATGTATGAGACTTATTTGTTTTTGGGACAAGGAACTAATTATCTATCAATTTGGTGTATGAGACCCCTTTGTTTGTGGGACAAGGGACCCCTTATTTGTTAATTTGGTGTATGAGTCAATTTGGTGTATGACACTTTTTTGTTTTTGGGACAAAGAACTAATTATCTGTCAATTTGGTGTATGAGACCCCTTTGTTTGTGGGACAAGGGACCCCTTATTTGTTAATTTGGTGTATGAGTCAATTTGGTGTATGAGACTTCTTTGTTTTTGGGACAAGGA
Source organism: Larix kaempferi (assembly GCA_027924585.1). Classification (NCBI taxonomy): domain Eukaryota; kingdom Viridiplantae; phylum Streptophyta; class Pinopsida; order Pinales; family Pinaceae; genus Larix; species Larix kaempferi. The sequence goes on along the minus strand of BSBM01000511.1, from coordinate 8,621,891 downwards.
ACTAATTATCTGTCAATTTGGTGTATGAGACCCCTTTGTTTGTGGGACAAGGGACCCCTTATCTGTTAATTTGATGTATGAGTCAATTTGGTGTATGAGACTTCTTTGTTTTTGAGACAAGGAACTAATTATCTATCAATTTGGTGTATGAGACCCCTTTGTTTGTGGGACAAAGGACCCCTCTGCCCAACGATGTAATACCCTACTCCCTTGAGATTTGAACCTATAACCTCCTAAAAAAATACATGTTCTTAACCATTAAATCCACTCAAACTATACATATAATATAAAATTTCTATTCATACAACAAAACACTTAACTAATCACCTATTACCCATCATTACCCATCATTGTAGTATAATCTATCATTAAGAAATATGGATACCCAACCTATCATTACCATCACAAATATAGCCAACATAGGATTGCCATCACTAGTGTGATGTATACCCAATATTTGTATAGATACAATGTTGTGATATGCTCCTAGATACATTGATATATACCTTGTACTCTATAGATACATTATGATCTCATGTGAGGTACATTGTACACATGTTACTATATGCCCCATAACTTGTTACTTAAAAATTTGGAAGCATGTTTCGCCATTAATAGACCTTAGCAATAGAGTAAAAATATATTTAATAGCTCCCTTTTATGTGGGCATGGTTAAATCCATTAAAGGTTTTGTTTCTTATGACATTACGGGACATACCAATAAGAAGCACATGTCGTTACGCCTCTTTTTACATTCTTTAACATTGGTGTGAATATGTCTATGTGGGTTTCTTAGAAGGCCTAATGAAATTGTAACAAAATCATGATGCAGTGTTTGGGGTTGTTTATGAATTTTCAAAGATGGAATCCAAACACCTTCCATGAATTTGAAGACACGTCATGACTCTTATTTCGATGTGTCTATGTGAATCATATACTTCCCACGTCACGTGTCTTCATTTCCCACCTTCATTTCCCACCTTTGGAAAAACCCTCTAATGCATGTAGGACACAAGGCTTGACATGTTCATATCCTTTCACATAAAGGAAATAGGACTTGACATGTCCATATTGTTTCATACATAGATTAAACAATGGCTAAACACTGTGAACCAAATACCTATTTATCTATTATGTATGTATAATTATTATGAATATCACCCCTAAACTTGTGATGAAAATTTGGAATTCAGTTATCATAGTTATAATCGAGCTTAACACAATATGACCAAGGTCCGGGATTCCAATATTCAAAATAAAGTAAAAACAAAGATTTTGATTTTGACCCTACTTTATTAAGCACAACTACAATTAAGCTTAACAAAGATTTGGCTCATCATCATGCGAGCAATTGATCTACATAAGATTATCTCCCTAGACCGTCTTCACAAGGGGTTTTAACCTCAATAAGAAGATTAGCCATTCCTCCTCTAAGAGACATTATATCATTTTGATTGGCATTATGTAGTTTACTTAGTGAGTGAAAGTCTTTCCTTATGTTAATTCCACTAAAAAGACAAGCACTGTATTTATCTTCAATCAAATCATGGGTCATTTTCTTCTATTGAGCCTCATCATCTCTAACAAGGTGGCATATTCAAGAATCAACATAAGAAAGAAATATGTGATAACAACCACATTTTCTACCTTACATTGTTTATGTACTACCCTTAGGTATATAGTAATAGGAGTAGTCTAATGCTTCGACGATTTCGCCCGATGTCTGTCGAAGCGTTAGACCCTCCGTTAACGGCACTCCCCTCCTCCGGCAACTCACATCCTCCGTCGGCACCTCCCATCCACACGAACCCCACTGAATCCTTACCTCCTCTAACCGCAGATCCCCCCGCCGAATCATCTACCGTCGCGCCACAACTACGTCGACCGCATTAACTCCCCCTTTCGCCGCGAGCTTTCGAAATCTCCCTCCTGTAGAGAGAACATAGGAACCCGCATACCACTAAGGTTCCTGTAACGTTCTTGCATCCCTCGGGTTCCTGTAACGCTACTGCATCCCTCGTCAAAGCTGGTTCGTGACTCCAACACCCCCCCTCTGCTACTGCTTTCAAACTCCCACGCCGTTGTGACCTCCCCAAAGAAAACAAAGAAGGAGCTGCCAGCGAACAAAGTAAGACAAGGAGCACTTCTGTTGCATCCCCCTTCGCCCCCACCAATCAACCAGAGTTAATACTCTAGAATACTTTCAAACCGTCTTATTAACCACTGGGTATCTTGATTTGATCAATATACTTCCTAAGAATACTACCAATACTGCAACAATGAACTCTGATCCATATATAGTTTGCCATAGAACAAGGTTCCTCCCATTGCTCTGACTTCAATCGACATACCACAGCAAGTTGTGCAGTTTGAGATGCCGTGAACCATGACGCACTGAATCTTAAATTTGGATTTCTCACCACAAAATTTCAGTTGACAGTGGAGTGGGATGTGAATGTATCCATAGGTGAAAAAGTTGGTAGTTGGGAAGCAGATTTTACTTCCAAGTGCCCAAAACAAGTCAAACGTCCTTCATATTTGACTGCCACATCCATAGATGACAAAGCTTGACAAATATTTTCCATTCAAATGATGCCTATGGAAAAGATAGCGATGAAAGAACCATTCTTCTAAGAGTGATGCAGTTTTAAACTCTAAATCACAACATTCTTCTAGTTACAACTCTAATCCTCCATAGGTTTGTGGAGTCTCTCTTATTTCTTCTTCTTCTTATTTTGATTCTGATTCGAAGTCCTTGATAGGATAGGACTAGTTGCATATAGGATTGCATTGTCTGCTAACATGAAAGCTCATAATGTTTTCCATGTCTCGTTGCTTAACAAATATGTACATGATCCTAATCATATCATTGATTGGCATGTGATACAGGTGGAACTAGAGGAAGAGTTCCAGGTGGAGCCTATATGCATCCTCAACAGGAAAGTCACTTTGCTCCAGAATAGGGCCATCAAGCAGGTAAAGGTGCAATGGAGGCACCTTACTCCAGAGGAGGCCACGTGGGAGCTCGAGGATGCCATGAAAGAGGCATTCCCATTTTTGTTCAGTTTTGAGAACACCGAGGCCAGTTTTATTTTAAGGGAGAGGGAGTTGTAATACCCCATTTTTCCCTTGGTGTGTATTGGCTTCAATGTAAATACTATGTATATACAGTGTGTGTATTCGCCCTAGTGTGGAGCTCAAGGCCAAGGCCCCAATAGTGGATGTTCAAGGTTATTGCGTAGGCAAGTATTTGATAGTTTGATTATTCATGGGATGTTAAGCCATGAAGAAATGTAAATGAGGTAATTATTACTAATGAATAAAATACCAAGAAGTTGGCTAAGGAAGCAACCAAAGAGAAAGGGCCACGTGTATCCACTAGGGAGAGGTGAAGGGGTTATGGGATTGGTGCCCATGTGCCACATGTCCATCTGTGAACCCTTTTGACCTCCCCGCTGACATTAATTCGGTGCAGAGGGTGGTTGAGAACCCTGTTACTGAAGCTGATGGAGTATGGAGCATGCCTCGATTTCGTATGGCAAAGCATGACTCTGGTTTCTTGTCCTGGAAGACACTTAATCGCCTGGGAACTCGTAGAACCTGTTTGACTACCCATTGAGGAAGGGAACATTCATTCACTCACTCACCATTCACGATCCATCTATGCATCGAGAGAAAACTAGTTCAGACATTCCTGTATACGCAGAACCGCAGAGCCAGCCGTGAGGAAGCTTGAAGATAACCGTGTTTTCCTGTGTAAGAGGGAAATATCATAGATTCCATGGCCATAGAATGTGTGTGTACGAGCCTCGTTTACTCGTGATAGGAGTGGAAAGAACCCTGAGAGGAATTTACAAAGCTACAACAGTACAGAGAAATCATGGGAACCCGGGATTGAATTGTAGGGAGTAGATTTGCGAAACAGGGACTTGTCCACAAGTCTGGAAGGAATCAGCTTGTTGAACTGTGGTATAAGGTTGGGTTGCTTGATAAACCCAATGAAGGCTGTAATATCATAGAACTAGCCACTGGACCTTTCAATGCCCATCCTAAATAGCACTGGAAGGGAAGAGGCCTTGAGGGACTGTGCAGCAAAGAAGAGGGTCTTCCTTGTGTTGGGTGAGGTAGGTAATGTGGGTGCCATGTTTGTTGAGTGTTGAGATGCATGCAGCTCTGTGGTTGAGCTCACTGGCTTAGCAATACCTTCCTTGTTATCCTTGTATGCCTGATAAACCCAACTGCAGGCTAGCTTGGCATGACTGTGTTGTTGGGTATGCTTCATAAACCCAATTGGAAGTTGGCTTAGCATGACCAGTAAGTTCCTATATAATTGATAAACCCATTGTAGGTTGGCTTAGCATGGGTAGATGCCTTGGAATGCTTGATAAACCCATTGTAGGTTGGCTTAGCATGGGTAGATTCCCTGGAATGCTTGATAAACCCAACTGCAAATTGGATTAGCATTGGAATGGAACCTTGACTGTGAGAGAACCTGATAGCCCTCCTTAGTGGATACAAAGCCCAGCTCGAGGGTGATCTCTCAGCTGAAAGAGTACAGGCTGGATAGAGATCTAAGGTTAGGTGGAACGTTGCTCTCACTTAGCCAATTGCTTGGCAGCTTCAGAAAGTTAAAAGATAAGTACATCTTGTTGTCTGAAATGATGATGTTCCATTGTTTTAATGTGGTTGCTTTTGTTCAAGTTATGGAATGTTTTTTTATATGAATTTGGTTGACAAGAATTTTAATGTGAAATTTTGAGTAGAAGGCTGAGTTCATTGTTATGTACATCATTGTATTGCATGAGTTTAATGCAGTATAAGTCTTGCATGTGATAGATGTAATGGTTAGATCTAACTTTATGCACCTTACATGTTGTGATATGTTTGATTAACCCTATGAATTATTTGTATGATTACACCTAATCTTGGGAAGGGAGGGGGATACCCAGATGTGTTTTCAGAACCCCTCTGTGTGTCAGGTACAAAGGAAAGTCATGGCGAGAAGAAGCTTAAGGTCTTTTAAGTAGAGTTATGCACCAATTTTCAGCTGGAGAAATGATGGGGTTATAGACCTCGGTTTGGAGTGGAAGTTGCATCATTGGATAGAGCTCTCCAAGAGATTTCCAACGGTACCGACCTTGCCTCATTTGGTTAAAGGATGAAAGAGATATGAGCTCTGCAAGTTGGCAGGAGTAGAGGTGGTTTCCGCAATTCTGCATTGTGCTTTGCGGATTGTGGAAATGCAAAAGTTTAGAAGTTACGTTTTGGACTTCCGCATTTCCGATTTCCGCATTGCGGAAGTGATATTTTCGGAGGTTGAAATTTGACGTTCCACATTCCCGAGCTCCGCAGTTGCGGATTGCAGATTGCAGAAAGGTAAGTTTCCCGATGGAAGTTTTGCACTTCCGCATCCATAGTTGCGGATTGCAGGTTGCGGATTCGCGGTTGCGGATTGCGGAAAGGTAAGTTTTTCGATATGAATTTTCGCACTTCCGCATCCGCAGTTGCGGATTGCAGATTGTGGGTTGCGGAAAGGTAAGCTTTCTGATGTGAAGTTTCGCACTTCTGCATCCACAGTTTCGGATTGCAGATTACGGGTTGCGGATTGCAGATTCGCAGTTGCGCATTGCGGATCCGAGCTATTCCAACTGTGTGTGTGTATTCAGTCAAGTTGGGAGGAATTAAAAAAAATGTATCGGGGTCTCCCGTTGCCTCTGAAGGACATGGGGACATGACAAAGTGGTATTAGAGCTTCAGTTGCAACACTGGGAGCTTTTTGGGCCGGGTCGTGCATGAATTTGTGGTCGAGAGATGCGTCCATGGCATGGTTTTGATGAACTTATTTGATTAATTGATTGTTCAAATGAATAGTTCCAAGTTTGAATGGGTATAAGATGATTATTCATAGATGTTTATGATATGCACAGTGATAGCAGCAGCTGCAAGACAAATCGTATAACAGGACAGCGCACAGAAAGGCGTAATAATGGTCATCTTAAACGATGAGCAAGATCCGCTGGAACCAGAAGACAAGGTGTTGGGTATGAACGTGCAAGAAGCACATACAGAGACCGAATCTAATGGAAGAAGGCAGAAAGTAACGCCCCCAAACTTGGATGAGACTATGGTAAGCTTTAATGAGCGGATGATGAAAGCGCAAGAAGAAAAACATCAACTCAATGTGTCCATTTTGCAGAGTCTTGCAGACATACATCAAAGAATAAATGGTGGGTCTAACCCAAGCAAAGAAGACCGAGAGGAAAGAAATGAAAAAATTCAGTCTAGGGGTCGTTCTAAGAGAAGAACTCCAAGCCCTAGAAAAGGTTCTGTGAGCAGAAGGCACAGGACACCCTCTCCTAGGTTTTCCTCTAGCAGGTCGGATGATTCTGAGGGTTCTCAGGGGAGCCCAAGATGCACTCCAGCAAGAGTAAGGGAAGAAAGAAGCACAAAGGTATTCCACGGGTTGAATTTAGGAAGGCAAGGCCTCCCACTTTTGATGGTGAAAGAAAAGAAGGTCAAGAAGCAAAGGCATGGCTTCTTGGAATAAAGAGGTACTTCAGAATGCACAAATATTCAGAGAATGAAAAGGCTAGGGTTTCCATCTATAACCTTAGTGGAAGAGCTTCAATCTGGTGGGAACACCTCATGCAAGTGAAGGGAATTAGTTAGAGAAGATTCAGCTGGGAAAGGTTTAAAAGATACTTCCGAGAGAAGTACATATCAGCTAGGTATTGTGATAGCAAAAGAAAAGAGTTCAACGAACTCCGACTAGGACATAATACCATGGATGAGCATGTCCACAGGGTTTTGGAGCTGCTAAGGTATGTAGACTACATCAAGGATGAAAGAGTGAAGATCCAATGCTTCCTTGGTAGTCTACCACAGAACTACAGAGATATAATAGAGTTTGTAAATCCACCAAGCTTAGATGAAGCTATTAGAGTGGTAGAACATTGCTATGAGCAGTGTAAAGGTAAAGCAGAGGCGTAGCCAGCATGTAAGGGTTGAACAGATTAAATGTGAATTCAAACCACTATTCATAAATCATCCCATAATATTTCCATAGGGCCAGCAAGCAAGAAGAGAATTCAAACCCGTTGTAGCAGCAGATATAACATCAAAGGGGCCACTTCAGTGTTGGGGTTGTGGAGGAAACCACATGCTTAGAGATTGCCCGACTGAAAAGAAGAACCCTAGGAGCTTGCACAATGTTAAAGGAGAAACTACAGTAGGGGATATGGCAAGAGAAACACCTAGGATTTATGCATCACTGGATGATCACCAAGTAGACCATCAATCAACAGTGGTGGAGGTTGCAGGTAATATTGTTGAACAGTCTATTTCTGTTTTGATTGATCCAAGGTCTACTCATATTTATGTATCTACTAAGATAGTTGAAAGTTTTTCACTTGGTAAAGTAAAGCATGGTAAAGCTTGGCTAGTTCAATTCTCCACTGGTACTAAGAGGAAGGTAAGTGAAGTAGTGAAGGAGTGTCTGATAGAATTGAACGGACTACTCACACATGCAGAATTAAATGTCTTACCATTGGGATCATATGATGCCCTAATTAGCATGGATTGGTTGGAAGGACATAGAGCCAAGGTGGACTGTTATGAGAAAGCATTGGAATGCCTTGATGATGATGGAAGGTCAAGGTTAGTAAAAGGAATTCCAAAGCATGTTTCAATAAGGCATATTTTAACCTTACAGTTGAGGAAATTTTATAAAAAGGGTTGTCAATTATATGATGTGCATATATCAGATTCAGCAGAAGATAAAGGACCCAAGTTAGAAGACTTCCATATATTGCAAGAGTTTCAGGATGTATTTCCGGATGAAGTGTCGGGACTGCCACCCAAGAGAGACATTGACTTTTCCATTAATCTTATTCCATGAGCAACACCCATATCCAAAGCTCCCTATAGAATGAGCACACTAGAGTTGGTAGAATTGAAGATGTAGCTGCAATAATTAATGGACAAGGAATATATCAGACCAAGTGTATCCCCATGGGGTGCACCGGTGTTATTTGTTAATAATAAGGATGGAACATTGAGGTTTTGTATTGATTACAGCCATCTCAATAAAGTGACAATTAAGAACAAGTATCCCCTGCCCAGGATTGATGACTTGTTTGACCAAATGAAGGAAGCTAGAGTGTTTTCCAAGATTGACTTGAGGTTTGGGTACCATCAAGTGAGGATAAGGGAAGAAGACATTCATAAGACGGCCTTCGAGACTAGGTATGGCCATTATGAATTCACAGTGGTGCCATTTGGTCTTACCAATGCACCTGCTACATTCATGTGTCTCATGAATAGTGTCTTCAGCAAATATTTTGATAAGTTTGTGATTGTGTTCTTGGATGACATCCTGGTGTATTCAAAGAATGAAGAAGAACATAATGAGCATTTGAGGATGGTATTGCAAGTCCTTAGGGAGAACCAATTGTATGCTAAGCTGAGTAAATGTAACTTCTATCAAGAGAAGGTGCAGTATTTGGGTCATATTATATCGACTGAATGCATTGCAGTGGATCCATAAAAGATTGAGACCATCATGGATTGGCCTACTCCAAGGAATGCAGCAGATGTTAGATCTTTTATGGGCCTTGATGGTTACTACAGAAGGTTCATCGAAGGCTTCTCCAAGATAGCCCATCCAATCACTTCATTGCAGAGGAAGGATATCAAATTCACATGGTCTGAAAAATGTGAAAGAAGTTTCCAGCAGTTAAAGGAGTTACTTACCAGTGCACCTATTTTAAATATTGCAGATCCAAGTAAGGATTTTTTAGTATGCACTGATGCTTGCATTGAAGGACTCGGTGGAGTGCTAATGCAAGAAGGGTCTGTATTTGTTATGAGTCAAGGAAGATGAAGGAGCATGAAAGGAACTATGCCACCCATGACTTAGAGCTAGCAACCATAGTTCATGCTCTCAAGAGATGGAGCCATTATCTCTTGGGAAGAAGATTTGAGCTCAGAACTGATCATATGAGTTTAAAATACTTGTTTGACCAGCCAAATCTGAACACTAGGAAAACTAGATGGATGGATTTTATTTGTGAGTTTGATTTGGAAACTAAGCATGTCGAGGGTAAGGAGAATAAAGTTGTTGATGCACTCAGCAGAAAATTTCATATTGCAGCAGTAAGTAGGTGTGAATCAGACTTGAAGGAAAGGATTTTAGAGGCTCAAGATAGTGATGAAGTCTACCTTCAGATCAAGGAGAAATTGCAGCAGGGTATTATGGATGAGAAGTATGCAAGATATCAGCTGGGTGAGGGTAATGTTCTCATTTATCAAAATACCAGACTGTACATTCCAAACAGTGCAGATTTGAAGAAGTTGGTGATGATGAGATACATCAAAGACCATACTCAAGACATCCAAGATATCAGAAGACTATAACAACAGCAAGGAAGCATTTTTTTTGGCATGGTATGAAGAAAGACATAGCTAAGTACATTTCTAGGTGTCAGAAGTGTCAAAGGTCAAGGCAGAGCATCAACATCTAGCAGGATTGTTGCAGCCATTTCCCATTCGAGAATGGAAGTGGGAAGTGATCTCTATGGATTTTATAACAGGTTTTCCAATGACAGTGAAGAAACATGATTCAATCATGGTGGTGGTGGACAAGCTATCAAAGGTAGCTCATTTCATTCCAGTTAAGTCCACTCACAAGGCCAATGACATTGCAGATATCTTCATGAGAGAGATATTCATATTGCATGGATTTCCCAAGGAAATAGTTTCATATCGTGACACAAATTTCACATCTAATTTTTGGAAAGGATTGTTCCAGGAATTAGGAACTCAGTTGAAGTTTAGCACATCCTATCATCCTCAGACGGATAGTCGGACTGAGAGAGTAAACCAGATTCTTGAATATATGTTAAGGATGTATGTGATGGATAAGCCATCTAAGTGGGAAGACTATTTACACCTAGTGGAATTTTCTTACAACAATGGATATCAAGCATCATTAAGGATGAGTCCTTTCGAGGTATTGTATGGAAAAGGATGCAGGAATCCAATGAATTGGGATAGCCCAGTGAACAGAGTAGTGCTTGGACCAGAAATGATTGAGGAGATGGAGCAAGAGATTGTGAAGATCATGAAGAATTTGAAGGAAGCATAGGACAGGAAGAAAAGTTATGCAGATATGAAAATAATGCATAAGGAATTTCAGATTGGGGATCATGTCTACTTGAGAGTGAAACCAAGGAAGAGTTCCATGAAGTTGGGAAGTTGTGCCAAGTTGGCACCAAGATATTGTGGGCCATTCGAAGTCCTTGATAGGATAGAACCAGTTGCATATATGATTGCATTTCCTACTAACATGAAAGCTCATAATGTTTTCCATGTCTCATTGCTTAAGAAATATGTACACGATCCTAATCATATCATTGATTGGCATGTGATACAAGTGGAACCGGAGGGAGACTTCCAGGTGGAGCCTATATGCATCCTCGACAGGAAAGTCACTTTGCTCCGGATTAGGTCCATCGGGAAGGTAAAGGTGTAATGGAGGCACCTTAGTCCAGAGGAGGCCACGTGGGAGTTCGAGGATTCCATGAAAGAGGCATTCCCATTTTTGTTCAGTTTTGAGAACACCAAGGACGGTGTTATTTTAAGGGAGAGGGGGTTGTAATACCCCATTTTTTCCATGGTGTGTATTGGCTTCAATGTAAATAATGTGTATATATAATGTGTGTATTCTCCCTAGTGTGGAGCTCAAGGCCAAGGCCCCACTAGTGGATGTTTAAGGTTATTGCGTAGGCAAGTATTTGATAGTTTGATTATTCATGGGTTGTTAACCCATGAAGAAATGTAAATGATGTAATTATTATTAATGAATAAAATACCAAGAAGTTGGCTAAGGAAGAAACCAATGAGAAAGGGCCACGTGTATCCACTAGGGAGAGGTGAGGGGGTTATGGGATTGGTGCCAATGTGCTACATGTCCATCTATGAACCCTTTTTACCTCCCCACTGACATTAATTCGGTTGCAGAGGGTGGTTGAGAACCCTGTTGCTGAAGCCGATGGAGTATGGAGCATGCCTGCGATTTCGTATGGCAGAGCATGACTCTGTTTTCTTCTCCTAGAAGACACTCAAAAGCCTAAGAACTCGTAGAACCTATTTGACTACCCATTGGGGAAGGGAACATTCATTCACTCACTCACCATTCACGATCCATCCATGCATCGAGATAAAACGCGTTCATACATTCTTGTATACGCATAATCGCAGAGCCAACCATGAGGAAGCTTGAAGATAAATGTGTTTTCCTTTGTAAGAGGGAAATATCATAGAGTCCATGGCCATAGAATGTGTGTGTGCAAACCCCGTTTACTCATGACAGGAGCGGTAAGAACCCTGAGAGGAATTTACAAAGCTGGAATAGTACAGAGAAACCGTGGGAACCCAGGATTGAGTCGCAAGGAGTAGATTTGCGGAAAAGGGACTTGTTTGCAAGTCTGGAAGGAATCAACTTATTGAACTGTGGTAGAAGGTTGGGTTGCTTGATAAACCAGTGAAGGCTGTAATATCATAGAACTAGCGACTGGACCTTTCTATGCCCATCCTGAATAGAATTGGAAGGGAAGAGGCCTTGAGGGATTGTGTAGCAAAGAAGAGGGTCTTCCTTGTGTTTGTTGAGTGTTGATATGCCTGCAGTTCTATGGTTGAGCTCACTGGCTTAGCAATACCTTCCTTGTTATCCTTGTATGCCTGATAAACCCAACTACAACCTGTCTTGGCATGACTCTGTTGTTTGGTATGCTTGATAAACCCAACTGGAAGTTGGCTTAGCATGACCAATAAGTCCCTATATGCTTAATAAACCCACTGTAGGTTGGCTTAGCAAGGGTAGATGCCCTGGAATGCTTGATAAACCCAACTGCAAATTGGATTAGCATTGGGATGAAACCTTGACTGTGAGAGAACCCGATAGCCCTCCTTAGTGGATACAAAGCCCAGCTCGGGGGTGATCTCTCAGCTGAAAGAGTACAGGCTGGACAGAGATCTAAGGTTGGGTGGAACATTGCTCTCACTTAGCTAGTTCCTTAGAAGCTTCAGAAAGTTAAAATATAAGTACTTCTTGTTGTGTTAAATGATGATGTTCCATTGTTTTAATGTGGCTGCTTATGTTCAAGTTATGGAATATTTGTTTATATGAATTTGGTTGACAAGAAATTTAATGTGCAAGCCTGAGTATAAGGTTGAGTTCATTGTTATGTACATCATTGTATTGCATGAGTTTAATGTATTATAAGTCTTGCATGTGATAGATGTAATGGTTAGATCTAACTTTATGCACCTTACATGTTGTGATATGTTTGATTAACCCTGTGAATGAGTTATATGATTACACCTGATCTTGGGAAGGGAGGGGGATACCCAGATGTGTTTTCAAAACCCCTTTGTGGGTCAGGTACAAAGGAAAGTCATGGAGAGAAGAAGGTTAAGGTCTTTTAAGTGGAGTTATGCACCAATGTTTAGTTGGAGAAATGATGGAGTTAGAGACCTCGGTTTGGAGTGGAAGTTGCACCATTGGATAGAGCTCTCCAAGATATTTCCAACGGTACATACCTTGCCTTATTTGGTTAAAGGACGAGGGATATATGAGCTCTACAAGTTGGTAGGAGTAGAGGCGGTTTCTGCAATTCTGCATTGCGCATTGTGGATTGCGGAAACACAAAAGTTTTGAAGTTATGTTTTGGACTTCCGCATTTCCGATTTCAGTATTGCGGATTGTGGATTGCGGAAGTGATATTTTCGGAGGTTGAAATTTGACGTCCCACTTTCCCGAGCTCTACAGTTGCGGATTACGGATTGTGGAAAGGTAAGTTTCCCGATGTGAAGTTTCGCACTTCAGCATCTGCAGTTGTGGATTGCGGGTTGCGGATTCCTGATTGCGAATTGCGGATTGAAGAAAGGTAAGTTTTCCGATGTGAATTTTCTCACTTTAGCATCTGCAGTTGCGGATTACGGATTGTGGGTTGCAGATTCACGGTCGCGTATTGCGGATTGCAGATTCGCGGTTATGGATTGTGGATTGTGGAAAGGTAAGTTTTCCAATATGAATTTTCGCACTTCCGCATCCGCAGTTGCGGATTGCAGATCTGAGCTATTTCGACTGTGTGTGTGTGTATTCAGTCGAGTTGGGAGGAAGAAAAAAAAATGTATCGGGGTCTCCCGTGGCCTCTGAAGGACATGGGGATGTGACACTATCCATCTCTGAAACAACAACATCCCAAATATTTAAATGGGCATGCAACAATCTCAAATAGAGAATGTGACCTAGAGCACAAAAGAATATAGATTCAGTTCAAAATAATTTGGCTAGAGGATTGATAGAGGCAAAGAAAGAAACAAAAAGGAGAGTGCAAAAGATGAAAAATTTGTTGTCAAATATAGAGTGCAAGTCATATTGTCTTCTTTATTTTTATTGGTATTCATATTTGGTTTCAATTTTCTGAATTTGTGTTACAATGAAGAGGAAGAGATGGCAGTGACAAAGGACTATTCTAAAGGCCATGAGGATGAAAGGAATACAAGCTTGTCCCAAGTGGAATCTCAAGATTGTCCTATAGTGCTAGAAAATTGTCTCTAAGAGTGCAAAAGGAAAGTAAGAACACTCGCTATGATTGTGGCCCCTTGCATGTAAAATATCTTATTAAGAAGAGTTGAAAAAACCATTTTAAGTTAGTTTCCCAAATGGGTTTCTAGGGTAAAATATGTGTGTTATTATAGTGTATGTGATTGATTTCTTAAACATTAATTTCTTTATTTAGAATTATAATTTGTAAGTAATACACAATTGTGGCAAAATTTTTGGATATGAAATATGTTGGAATTTAGAAATGTCCCAACATTTAGAGTAGACTGTTGGAATTTAAAAATGTCACAACATTTAGAGTGGACACTATTAGAATTCATAATCAACATTAATGCAAAGTAGAAAGAAAACAAAGATAACCGTTTTATTTTCCACAAAATTAATCAAGGCATGTGCATTTAAATCAACTTAGGCATATACTAAACAATTACAAATTATCCCTTCACTTCTATTGGCTTCATATGCCACATGTCTCCATCTTGCCCAAAAGTTTGGCTTTGGGAAATTAGCAATCTATTTTTACTTATCTAAGTATTTCATTTTCATAGTATTTGTTTGCACTTAGTTAGGCTAATGAAAAAAATTAGTATATGGGCATATAGACCTATATATTTCCCTTGTGTTGATAGTACATGGTGTTTTGTATTATTATGTTTAAATTTCCAATACATGGATATTAGTCCAAGATTTATGCTATGTACATGTGTATTTGCTCTGTGTGTGTGCGCGCACGCATGTGCGTGTGCGTGTGCATGTGCATGTGTGTGTGCATGCGTGCGTGTGTGAGTTTTTATTGGACACCAATACATAATGACAAATTATTGAATGATTTTTGTATATATATGTATGTGACCCAATAGTGAACTAACCTATAGGTTGAAGGGCTATTCAAGAGATAAATGGCTATAGTGCTAAGGTAATTGGATGTCATAGCATCGAAAATTTAGTTGCATGCTCATCAATTTAACTTATGATTTTAACTATCTTTCAAACACTACTATGATTCGAGGGAAAGTGCAAGTTTACAGGAAATAAGGCTTGCCCAAATTGGTTATTCTATGACACGACTCTTATAACAACATTTGTACAATATGGTTGAGACTAGATGATTAGGGTGTTGAACCTGGTTATATCAAGAAGAGTGGAGGCATTACGCAACATGTATCTTCCAAAAACTAGAGTCATGGGAGGTAGGTATTAGCCACACCCATCTAGGTGTGTGATTACAACTGTAAATTTCTTTATGCGGAAGTTAGGTTGATATAGTCGATGCCTCTACCTTAGAGTTATATTGGGACTTAGGTTGGTTTGTTAGATGCTATGGAATAGTGCAAAAGAGGAAGAGATGGAATTTGATCCATAAATGAGGGACTCATGGCCCACTCATTCACCAACAAAATTGCTCTGCATCAAAAACATTATTCTCTATTCTAGATGCAATTTTGAGTTTGGCTACAATCATGTTTCTCTTTGGACTACTCTCTAGCAGGTATGAATGAGCTATGTTTCCAAACATGGTTCAAGGTTTGGTTGCTTTCCTTTTGGTGTCCAAACAAATTCCCAACAAGGGGAACTAATCCAAGTCTATAGAATGTGCAAACTCAACACTTTTTTATGCATGTATGGGAGGCCTTATTCTACTAGAAGTATTGCCAAAACCATCACTCAACCACAAGATATAAGTCCAAATTCCAATATACAGTTGCAAAGGCATATAGTAGTTTGAACAATGACTGCAATGTCGGTTACACAACATTCTACAAATATGTACACAACCAATTGTAAATATGTTAATTCCTTAAACTAGTCACTCCTTTAAATCCTCTCTAATAAAGTGGTGTATTCCCTTTCTTCCTACGTGTGAGGGAATTTGTTGGCCATACAATGGTTTTTCTTCGATGCCCATGCCTCAATGGAGAGTATGTTGAGCAGGAAGAAAAGGATATGTACTATGCGAACCATCTTCTCTAGCAAATGATGCAATCTAAAATAAATGGCTAAGTTGTAGATAACTGGTAATATCCTGTAAAAAGACCCATATGCAAACACATGGTTGTAGGTAAAAATATTTATTATGGTGCATTTACATAACACTTAGGAAAACAAAAGATAGCAATTATTTAGCAATGGGTAGAGATTTCAATGCTTGTAGGCGATAGTAATGATTAATAATCATTCCCAATATTTATTCTAGTAGTAATAAAACACATTGATTTAAAAGAGTGGGGTGTTCAAGTGGAACGACAATCTATATTTGGAAAGTGAGATGAACATATTGTAGAGAACATTCCTATTCAACACTTAATAAACCATCTGAATAAGTTTGATGTAGCTTGAACTCCGATACCACTTTGTCATGTACCCGACCACCCTTTTAACACTTTTGAGATGACGAGGTACACCATTTACCACTATTAATTGAAATTTATGCTCTAATGTTTAATTCAAATTATACTTTGACATGCTATAACATTAAGTTTTAACAATGGATGTAAATAATGGTCATTTAAACTAAAATTCTCCCTTCGAATACATGCAAGAAATCCTATCATGAATGC
Source organism: Larix kaempferi (assembly GCA_027924585.1). Taxonomy (NCBI): domain Eukaryota; kingdom Viridiplantae; phylum Streptophyta; class Pinopsida; order Pinales; family Pinaceae; genus Larix; species Larix kaempferi. The sequence continues at coordinate 8,605,703 of BSBM01000511.1, read as the reverse complement.
ATCCATACAATGCTTATTAATTCCATACACATAGATATTTCCATAATAGTGAATTATAGAAATGCATAACATGAATTGTAACCATTACATTCATTCACAATGAAAAACTTATTTTTTAAGGGCCTCCAACTCACTGCAGATGAAGGACATTATTCCCATCCCTAGGAACTCTATCACACTATCAATTTCTATGACAGAGGCCACCCCTGAGCTAGGGATATCAATCCACAAGGGGTGAAGTTTCCTAAGTCTTATACTAAGCCCAAAATTCATCCTGTACAACACAAGAAATGGCCAAAATTCATACACATATCTAATTGCAAATCCACTCTTCAACTATCACAATTCCTAGCAGTCCTCCCCCATCAACTTGAACAACACAAGGACTGGGATCCCATTCTTTGTAACCAGTCCCTTGGGATATCCCAATCCCCTTCTAGTGCTCTAGCATAGGTCGACCATGGAATCTCCGTGCTAGGAAATATCTAGAGGAAAAATCCCTCTACAACCATCCCAATCCCCTAACACTCAGCCCCCATCAACCTACATGACACAAGGAATATAATCCTCTTCTCTGTACTGCAGTCACTTGAACTATCATCATTCCCTTCTAGTGCTCCAACACAGGTCGACCAAGGAGTCTTTGTGCTAGAAATCGATTGTAGGCCAGGTTTTCTCTCTAATAGACACCATCCAGGATGGTTAACATGATAACCAACATGTTAGACTACATGTTATCATCTTCACAATGTTAGGATGAATGAAATATCTAAGCTTAATTCTCACATTATACATGCATGGCTATAACTTTCCATGTGGCATTCAAGAGGAGCCCACTTTTCCCTTTTTAATCCCCAACCTAGGATAATAATGAAGTTAAGGGTAATTAAGCAACTCTCATAAACATGGCTTTAGGGACCTTAGGAGAAAAAGACCTTCTAAGGTTTTAAAAAAGGGATAAGGAATTAGATTAATAAGTCGCTAAGGTCATCTCCCCCTTAGACCCCCTCTCACTTCCCCCACTTGTGGAATCATAGCCCCACATCACTTATTTTTCCTTCTTCATCTGCAACCATTAGGGATTTATATTAAATATCATTGTACATCATTACAAAACATATAGTCGTCCTAGATCATTTATATATGGCTTCTAGCCATATCATCCATACATACATAATGTAATTCAGGGGCCAAAATGGGGTATTACACCTTTGAGGGGATTTGGTTAGTGGATCCATAACATTTCAAAAGGTTTTAATAAAAGGAATTGTTGGTTGTGGAGCCTGATCTTCCAGTCTCATAGATGATGATTCAGCTGTGTGTGTACCCCAGGTTTGGTTATGATCTCGGCACGCGCAACAGGGGGTCCAGGGGAGTGGTGCACTCCCCTAGCTGGGGGATGCGGGGGTTCGGGGGTAGCGCCCCCGAAATAAATTTTTGTTATGGGTTGGTTTTTCGCCAACAAATTACGGGCCCATGGTTTTGGGTAACCCATGGTATTTTCCCATTGTATTCCCATTTATAAGAAAGACATTGTAATACGGCTAGGGTTGATGAATTAGGTATTATGCATTGTAAAGATATCTGAAATCGTGGAAGAGAGACTGTGAGACAATAAAGAGGAAGTGCAGTGGATGTGCTGCAGGTTGTATCCCTTCACTTGCTGGATGGTATAATAATAAGGACTAGAAATTTTAGTGTGGACATAGCCCATCTTGGGTGAACCATGATATATTGGTGTCTCTCTTGTAATGTGTTTGTGTAATTTGTATTCGCATCTTGTTTATTGTTGTTGCTCTGCAATCCTGTTTTTCTAACAGGAATCCCCATCAAATGATGAAGATGCCCATGAAATGTTTCCAACCATTTCCTTCTTTGGTTTTAGATGATACAATTAGGTCCTTCTAAAAAGAATTGAATATGAGGAAATTATTCAAGTGATCTAGTATCTAAAGCCAGACAAATCCCTAGGCATAGATGAATTTACTATTTACTTTTATAAGGCATGTTGGAATTTTATAAAATTTGACCTTTAGCATAAAATGAATAGATCACATACTAAAGATGAACTTGGAGGGGGAACCATGTCTTCATTCTTCATGTCGATTCCCAAAGAGAGAACCCTCTCTTCCTTTGCTAGGTTTTGTCTAATTTTCTTATTGAATGCCTCTTACGAGATCTTGATAAGCGAAGAGGCTTTGTCTTCTTCTCCCAAATATCATTTTAGAGAATCAAGGATATATGTGTAGCAATGTCTGATAAATGACAACATTTTGTTGGTGCAAGAGGTAATCTGTTCACGTAGGAAGAACCAGAAAAATGAATGGTAATTAAAATTGAAATGGTCAATTCCTTTAAAAAGGTAAGGAAAAGTTTTCTATTTGATGTTCTTAGGAAATTCGTTTTTCCCCTCTTTTATTTTAATGGATAACGGCTTGCATAGTATGTAAATTCATGGACCACTACTGTCATGGGTCTAACAAACCCATCCCAAAACCAAAGCTTCGTCCCCTTTTTTTTACTGTGTGGCACTAGCTGAGGTCCTTTCATGGTGGTGAGACCATCCATGTAGGAGAGCTCGATAGACTACACCTCTCAACCCACATACTTATAACTTGTTGCACTTAGTCATTTGTTTAGTAAGTTACAACAGTTAACACTTAGCCAAAAACAATGCACAAGAGAACACCAATACAAGTGTCTCAATGGCACCTTAATTGGTTGCACCCTAATATATATATATATATATATATATATATATATATATTGAGACTTTTTACAATAGATACGGGAGAGTTCCCACCGACAAATTCCCCATTATAGAAAGAAACCCCAAGATCCAATACCCCACTTCTTGATGATCATCTCCCATTTGTTACTTCTTCTCTGTCGCATCCACAAGTTTTCCTCACCGCAACACCTGTTCCAAGTCTCTCGATGAGGATCTCTCCACTGCTACCCTACTGATTCTATCGATTATGTCGATCTTGTTGACCCTTCCAAATCTATTGTAATCCTTCCTCCACACAGTCCTCACATTCTTCCCAAGTAGCACACTACCTACTCATAGCCCGAGTCTCCTGCCAAGACTCTTCAAGTTGTGTGCCCCATTCTTCTTCTCCAAGGCATTCCCAAATTAGTCTACCCTAAATCTCTCTCGAACTCCATCCCTGTTACACCTAAAATCTTACCATCACGAGACTCAGTGTAAAAATCCCTAAAGTTTCCTTGACTAAGTCATTAACCTGGAAGAGATGCAAATACTAGGTTTTGAGAGGTTGTTGCAGGTTGGCCTCTTGCAGCCTGTGACGTCGCAGGTTGGCCTCTTGCAGCCTACGACGTCGCAGGTTGGCCTCTTGCAGCCTGCGACGATGTCAGTTAATGGACAAAAATAGCTTCTTCGAGCCCATTCTCAAATCTAGATGACATGGATCCCTATCCTTGAACTTTTGGGAGAGATGGAATTCGATTCCTAACCTCTTGGAAGGATCCCCTATCTCTCTCCTACCATATCTCAACCTACCCCATCCACTTAGTCTTATATAAGTGAAGCTCACTCCCATTCCAAAGAGAGGAAGTCTATAGTGTCTACATGCTGGTGAAATTACCTTAGGAGAGATCTCTACTAATTTATTAGGATACTCACACTTCCTTGGGAGGCTTTGGCATTGGTTTTGTCGGATGATGATTGCTACGTCAAGTCATCAGTTGTAATCTTTTCATCCTGTGTACTTCCCTTTCAATACAGTAATATAAGTGCATTCCACCAAAATCTCATTGTTTTAATGATATCTTGTGTAGTTCGCCTGCTTGACTGCTTACTTAGATCTATTATTGTGTAGATGTGTTTTTTTGTCTTGTTATCTTGACAGGTTTTACAGCTCAGATCTGAAGATCGTCAAGCTTGGAGCAGCATTCAAAGAGAAAAGGATCAGCAATCTATAAGGTAAACGTATCTAGTTCCTTGATCTCTAATTAGATCTAGGAGAGTGATTTATATTTTGTTCTATTTGTTCTAGACTCGCATTGAGATAGGGATATCAGGCCTCGAGTCCGCTCTTAGTAGATTGTCCATTAAACAATCCCCGAATTCCATATAGATTCTCTCCCAAACAATGCCCAAAATTATCTCGATTGCACCCAAAGTCTCTCCTAGACTGTGCCCAAAATTCTCCCAACTACGCCCAAATATCTCTCGGATTGCACCCACCTTGCCTAGATTTTGTGTGCCCACCTCTTGTACCAATGAATTCATGTTGATTGTTTGCACCAAAGAACGTGCACCCGTCCTGCTGGGCGCCTTCCCCTTAGGATTCAAACCAACTTCCTTTCTTGAATTGCTTGTTGATTAAATCCTCTATGAGTTTCCTTTGGTTTGCGTCATGCCTTAGCATATATAGCTGAAAGTGTATTCTTATCCATCAAGGATCCACTTTTAATGAATCTAGCCTTGGGGGTGAAAATTCTCTGGTGATTTCTCTTGGGGGATTCTGAATGGTTGGAAGCATCATTCAATAAGAAATACTAAAGAAGGGGATGGTCGAGATGTATTTATGATCCCCTTTTAGATATTGGTGGTTCTCCAATCTAACATCTTTGCAAGGGAATGTTATTTTGGAGACCAAATCAAATGTTATTTTTGGCAATAATGGTTAGGGAATGTCCACTTTCAGCAACTACACCATTTTGGAAGTCACACAACAATAAAGTATAATAGAATTTCATTTTTGGGATCCCATCAGATTTTTTGAGGCTTTTGTTAGTTTTTCAGAATTTACTTCAATCTTATCTAGGATCTTAACTGAGAGAACAACATGTACAGCATATCTATAGCATATCAATCATGGACACAATAATGCAAGCACACAAGAGACACAGAGTTTCATCAGGGAAAACCAAGAAGGTGAAAAACCCCACAACTTCCTCAGAGATAGATAGAGCAATGATACAACCCAAGTGCAAGAGATAGTACTCCTGGCAGCAGCTTCTCCTCCTCCACTAGTGCGCCACTCTCCAATGAGTGTATGAGTGAAGAATAGAATGATCAAATAGAGTGCCTCCTGCACTCTATTTATACATGACTTGACTTGCCTAATAACCTTTACTAGGTCGGCCTCAACTTAACCACATAGCATAATGCTGACAGGGCCGACCCCCAATAGGGTGGTCTAATAACCCTTTAACCCAAATGACTTATATAGGGCGACCCCATCAAGGTGGTCTAATAACCCATCAAGTATAAGTTACGACACTTCCAATATAAATTACAACACTTCCGTATAGAGGAATAATAACATCTCTATAGGAATACAATATACATATATGTGAAATACATGTCGAAGTTACAATTACATCAACACTCCCTCTTAACTAGGAAGGTATTTCTCGACATAGATCTGCTAGCACAAGTCTTCTTCTATGGATCATCGACACTGGATCATCGACATCGAATCATCATCATCATCACTACTGCTGCTATCTCAATTAATCTCTAAACTACTTATCATAGGAAGTTCTACAGAGCCATCCCTTTTTCATGCTGGATGTAGGCCCACCACCTACAGGTCTTCATCATCACTGGCCATACTGTGGAATCCTCAGGACTTATTGCGTGCATCACAAAACCTCGAAAGAGTATCCCAGGATCCTTTATGTGCCTAAGCACGACCGGCAAGATCTCCCAGGACGCTATTACATGTGACCCCACCACAAAACCTCGCAAGAGCATTCCACGACTGATTATAAGCACTCAGCTTAACCTATCGAATCTCCTAGGGCGATATTACATGTGGTCATGGAAAAACCTCGCAAGAGCATCCCAGGACTGATTACAAGCATACTGCTCAACCTATCGGATCTCCTAGGACCTTTTACATGCCACTGCACAACCTGTCCACGGCCACAGAGTATCATCCTGATACTCATGATCATCATTCACGAAGCACAACCCAGATGCACATCACATAGCACTTACACTCACCGGCATGGGAATACATACTTCAACCATCCGTGAACGACTCAGCACTTATATCTGCGCCATGGGAAGACACACTTCAACCATGCGAGAATGGCACAACACTTATATTGCAGCCATGGGAAGACACACTTCAACCATGCTCGAATGGAACAACACTTATATCACAGCCATGGGAAGACACACTTCAACCATGCTCGAATGGCCCAGCACTTATATTGTAGCCATGGGAAGACACACTTCAACCATTCTCGAATGGCCCTAGCCCTTACATCTCCACCGTGGGAGAACACATCTACACCTTGTGAAGAATGGCTTCAGCCCTTACATATTTACCATGGGAGAACACATCTACACCTTGTAAAGAATGGCTCCAGCCCTTACATCTTTACCGTGGGAGAACACATCTACACCTTTTAAAGAATGGCTCAGCAATTACATCACGACCATGGGAGAACACATCTACACCATGTCTGAAAAGCCTATGTGCATCTGTGACTTCAGAACTCATCATACATAATCATCCTAATCATCATCACCTCATTGTCCTGATGCATGTCGTCCGGAGCATCATCCTGATACTCATCATCCATGATCAACCTGATCATCGTCACTGCATCGTCCTGATGCATGTCATCTAGAGCAACATCCTAAAGCTCGTCATCCATGATCATCCTGATCATACAATGCATCCACCTGATGCATACCAAGTATTCACCTGATACATATCATCATACATGATCCACCTGATCATATAATGTATCAACCTGATACACACAAATACATGATCCACCTGATCATACAATGTATCCACCTGATACATACAAAGTATGCATCAGGTGGATACATACAATGTATCCACCTGATGCATATACATATACATGATCCAACTGATCATATAGAGCATCCAACCGATGCATATACATATACATGATCCAACTGATCATATAGAGCATCCAACCGATGCATATACATATACATGATCCAACTGATCATATAAAGCATCCAACATGATGCATATTCAAATACATGATCAAACTGATCAAAGCATCCAACATGATGCATATACAAAGCAGTAACTGGAGAAACATCCTGATGCTCATCATCTAGCACTTACATCCACAGCCATGGGAAGGATCCTCCTCTCACCATGCTTGGAATGGCTCCTGCAAATGTGCCCATCACTTCTCCCTTGAAGTGTCATCAATCTAAAGAACACCAAGCCTCTCTCTGAAGTACTCAAACTTCACTCTGGCTAGTGGTTTCGTCAACACATCTGCAACTTGTTCATCTATTGCAACATACAAGAGCTTCAATGCTCCTCTCTACACCATATCCTTGATATAGTGATATTTAATCTCAATGTGCTTCGACCTGTCGTGGAATACCGGATTCTCATACAGCTTTACACAACTCTGGTTGTCACAAAATATGCCAGTAGCCTCCAATGTCAGATCAAATAACTCAGACAGTAGCTTCTGAAGCCATACTGCCTCACAACTAGCCGAACAAGCTGCGACATACTCTGCTTCGGCTGTACTAAGTGCTACGTAGGACTGCTTCCTGCTAAACCAAGAGATCACACCTGGTATCATACTGAAGCAACACCCATATGTGCTCTTCCTATCTGCAGCATTGCCTGCCCAGTCTAAATCAACATAACCCTGCAGGTTAAACTTTTGATTCGCATCATACTTGAACCCATAATCAATTGTACCCTTCAGGTACCTCAGAATATGCTTTACAGCAACCAGGTGAACACCTCTGGGATTCGTCAGGAACTGGCTCAATGTGTTCACCGCAAAGCAAATATCTTTTCTAGTGTTTGTTAGGTACATCAAGGACCCAATCATCTGACAATACATAGTGACATCAACCGAATCAGATTAAGCATCACACAGAAGCTTCAGGTTCGATGCCATAGGTGTGGCCATGGCCTTGCAATCCATCATCCCGAACCTCTTCAGGATCTCTACTGCATACTTCCCTTGTCCAAGGAATATTCCATCTGCACTCTGCCACACCTCCATGCCTAGGAAATAGTGCATCATCCCCAAGTTCTTCATCTTGAACTCAGCAGCAAGCTTCCTCTTGGTATCGGCAATCAACCCATCCTCACCTGTTACAAACAGGTCATCCACATACAAAAGTAGTATCACTGGATTTCCTTCCTCAACCTTGTAGTAAAGGTTGGAATCCGCTTTACTCTTGGTAAAGCCCAAACTGGATAGAAAACTGTCTATCCTACCATACCAAGTCCTAGGAGCTTGCTTCAAGCCATACAAGGCTTTCTTCAACCTGCACACATATGACTCCCTGTCATGTGTCTCAAAACCAAGTGACTGCTCCACATACACTTCCTCCTCGACTACAACATTCAAGAAAGCTTTCTTGACATCCATATGGTGTATCTTCCATTTCATCACTACAGCCAGGGAAAGTACCGATTTGATGGAAGTGTACCTGGCTACATGAGCAAAAGTCTCTTCATAGTCTATTCTCTCTTTCTGGGAGAAGCCACGAGCTACAAACCTTGCTTTGTAATTTTCCTATGGTGCCATCTGCAGCATGTTTGATCTTATAGATCCACATGGAAGTCACGATAGACTTCCCTTCTGGTCTGGGACCACATCCCAACCATCATTCTTCATGATCGACGGATCATGGCATTCTTCCATTACTTCATCCTGGATCCTGGGAATTTTAGATTCTTCAATAGATAAATTTGTTGTTGGAACAAATGTTGTAAGCCTTCTTTTGTAGGTGATGGTATACGATCTTTCCTACAAGGCAAGTTAAATTGCATGATTAGAAACATCTCATAGTTTTCAGAACAAATTCTTACACATAAAGAAATATGTCATACAGTCATGCCATTATTTTAGCCAATGCTTCAATACAACATTTATCCATATCCCGTAACTTTCTAGATGCCTTCCAATCTCTACTAGAACATTGTTAAGAGTGTGCACAACTCCCAATATGTCAGCAAAGAGGTTTCATTCTAGATAAGTAGCAATGGAATGTTGTACAGTGCCATAGGCCACTTACCCATCACATGCATATTAGTAGTATACTATTCATTAATGAAATTATTCTAATATGCATAATACACACCCTAAGTCCAGTAACATCATTGAACAATATTATTTAAACAAACAAGTATGCAAGAAATGACAATTCAAATACTGATCTTTGTTTGGTTGTAGGGTGGACTCCCTCTCAATATTTGCTTCCTTGCAGAAACTACTGGAGTGTGCTCCCTCTTGATCGTTGCTTCCTGGATTACCTGTCTTTGAACTTATATCCATCCTCGATCACTATGCATACTTACTAGTATCATCATTGTGTTATCCTCGAGGTCTCATACATACATTCATTAGTATAATCTTAATACTATCAAAAACATTATGATTCTAAGTAATCTTAAACATGTATGGTCAAGATCATTTCATACATAGATAATTTATCACAATTCTTTTACTCATGCATATTCCTATTTGACCATAGGACTTTTCTGGTTAGTCATATCATCAATCAAAGTAAGAAGCATAATATGCCTAAACCCATGATTACTCAAACCTATAACTTCATGAATAATCATTATCAATCATACCAAGTATACTTATATAAGAGATCCTATCACAAGGTAGGATTCTAACTTGATATAGGAAAAACATACCTGGATTAATATGTTAGTTGGTTATGTCTAACATACCCACATGATGTCTTCTTGCTCTCTTAAATGACTTGTGCTAGTGACCTGCATATCTCATAAGTTAACCATTGTGGAACCAAATTATACATACCTTGTAAGTAGAGCTTCTATGCGATCCATGACTATGGATGAGTCTTTTGTTTTCATGTCACCATGGTCATATGTTCTTGATCTAGAACTCGATTTGTCTTTCTAGATGTACCTTTCATATTAGCGGACAACATCATCCTCATACAACACCACAATGCATTAGTACAATCATAAGTGTCAAAACCCTAATCAATGAATATCTGCATTCATAATTTTATTAAGGTGATACGACAAGTCTAAAGTTAATCAAGATTGTACTAACCTTAATGAAGACAAACATACCATAAACTTAATCATGAACAGATCTCGAACATACCTGGGTAAGTCATACCTGTTGAGATTGCTTGTAATCTTCTTATGTAAGGTCTTAGCCTCATCTCCCTCTGAAACACGAACTTCTTCACTTATGCAGGTGAACAATCCATTCTCTTATAGGATTAACCCAATCCACTTTGATTTGCTAAAACTGGATCTGGAGCTGGATTAGGGTTTGTCAGAGAAACCCTATAAATTCAAACTTTGAATTTCAAACTTCTAAAAGGATAGGAAGATGCGCCTTTCTGAGATGGTCAAATTGGTATACTTATAATTTGAAAACTGCAAAGTTTCACCCCTCAAAATTGCCTTTTAGATTTTCGGATTCATTGGGGAGGACCCTGAATTAGGGTTTGATTTTCCCGGAGCTTCACCCAACCAAAAGGTTTGATACAAAGCTCTAAACTTCGATTTTCTTAAGGAGCTTCCAGCTATGGTCATAGATTTCAAAAATTCCTATTTTTGCAGAAGCCCTAATTTTTCACCTTTGCGATCAAAGTCCTGAACTAGGGTTTGATCAAGCCCGACCTTCTGCCCAACCAACAAATTTTATCTTGGTCTCTAAATTTCAATTTTGATGAGGAGCATCCAGCCGTGGTCTCTGATTACAAAAATTCCAACTTTCTCCGAAACCCTAAATTCTCGTAGCCATGAATGAAGGTGCTCAAAATCCAATTCTGTTTTGACAGAAATATGCACTTGATTGTTTCTGGTGTAACTCTGAAATTTCAGATCTACAAGGTCTTAAAATTCGGCCTGTGGTAGTCTGACCTATTATCTTTCCAACCCCACAGGTCTGACCTCAAATGGATTCTCTGAGAGAGAGTTATGCCAAGTGTCGCAACGTGACCTGTTTATGGGATAAAACAGGAGAGTGAACTTGTACGGAGTGCCACGTGTCACTGGTTCAATTTCGGCCTCTGAAAATCAGACCTGTGAAAGTACAGTCCGTGCCCTACCTGCCATGTTTTACGAAATTTCATTTGGAGCTTCTTGGCCTAAGTTGTGAACTTTTTGGCTAGGTCACCTGTTTATGGTTGAGATGTGGAAGAGGCAGAAACCCTATATTGTACAGATCATAAATATGAAAGTACAACGAACTAGAGGCTCTCCTTCGAACACAAGGTACATGGAGATCTTATCTTCGACCTGAAATATTTTCAGTTCCTGAAACTTCTCCAAAATGAATTTATAGAGAAAGTTCTACGATGACTAGTTTTTTCTATATCAAGCCCTAGCTTCGCAAGTGCAACAAGTGTCATAAATGCCATACCATGCCTTCTTTCAGGCTAGCTCTGATAACATGTTAGTTTTTCAGAATTCACTTCAATCTGATCTAGGATCTTAACTGAGAGAACAACATGTACAGCATATCAATCATGGACACAATAATGCAATCACACAAGAGACACGGAGTTTCATCGGGGAAAACCAAGAAGGTGAAATACCCCACAACTTCCTCAGAGATAGATAGAGCAATGATACAACCCAAGTGCAAGAGATAGTACTCCTGGCAGCAGCTTCTCCTCCTCCACTAGTGCGCCACTCTCCAATGAGTGTATGAGTGAAGAATGGAATGATCAAATAGAGTGCCTCCCGCACTCTATTTATACATGACTTGACTTGCCTAATAACCTTTACTAGGTCGGCCTCAACTTAACCACATAGCATAATGCTGACAGGGCCGACCCCCAATAGGGTGGTCTAATAACCCTTTAACCCACATGACTTATACAGGTCCAACCCCATCAAGGTGGTCTAATAACCCATCAAGTATAAGTTACGACACTTACAATATAAATGACGACACTTCCGTATAGAGGAATAATAACATCTCTATAGGAATACAATACACATATATGTGAAATACATTCCGAAGTTACAATTACATCAACAGCTTTTAGTGCGATAGGTTGAACAAAATTTCACAAAAATTTCGTGCAATGACTATTTATGGTCATTTTTTCATTTTCTTCAGTTTTTGGTCATATTGCAGAGGTCATGTGGTAATGGAAGTGATGAAAATGGGTTTAATACTATAGGAGACGATGTATAATGGTGGTGATACCCATGAAAAATAGGTGATAAAATTAGGATGTTAACAGTGACCCCATAATGTGTGAGGTCAAGAGCTCATTGTATGGCTAAAATACATCATAGTTTATTTCTCTTTCAATCCATAGGAAACCTTGAACCCAGAGAAGGCATGAGAACGAGTAAAGAGAAAGAATCCTACCTCTTGAAGGGGCCATAGAGACCACACATGAAAATAATCTAGCATGTGGGGTTAGATGTATATAATTGATGAGTCCTGATTTTGACAGGTAAAAGACATATCCAAAACCTAATTATGCAAGCTAAGAAGTATTATTTCAAGAGATTGGTTGAATATTTCGAGCTTGATTAAGTATTTGTAAGTAGAATGGTGATGATATAATTTTTTATCTTTCTTTTGATTGATTTACTTTAGTTTGGTTAAAAGAGCAATTTAATGCATGGTATTAGCATGCGATTGTGGATTGCAGGAAATCACGTCAGAAGTTAAAGATTAAGCTCCAACATCTTCCCTGTGTTGAGGACTAATTGTGAACCACTGGTGCATGATTCCTACCACAGTTCTAGGGATGACATATCCACAAATAAAGTCCACTACCAGAACTCACTTGTACTATTAGTCTCAGAGATTAATCAAGGAATGTACAGTTGATAGAAGGGATAGTTACACTATTCACCAAGACATTATGAGATCCTGATCGAACTACCAGTTATCTCCAGCTTTCCAAGAATGAAGGCTTAGTTGTGTTTGAGTTCAGACTTATTTTAATTCCAGTCTTTAGTTTTGATTACGCATTTTTGTAATAAATAAACCTTCGGGATTTAGGATGAGGGTTCATCTCTCACACGTTTTTGAGAAATAGTGGATACAACACTTAAATCATAGGTTTATCTTGTTTTATAGATTTGATATGAATATTTCATCAGTTTAATAATAATTCTCTATTTACTGTATTTCATGTGTGCTTAAGTTTTTTCCACTCCTATGTTTCTTTGGAGACGGCCCCCCTCATCGCAACCGCGGGAGTTCCTAATTCACTTGATTAAATTAGGTAATGCACGATCACACTTTGTTAGAATTCAATCGTTTTATTCAGCTGGAAGTTAATCTATTTTATATTATGTAGTGGATATTAGTTAATGTTATAGCACCATTCGCGCATTGATGTAGATTTCTGTAGAATTGTTTTCATGCGTAATGAGTTTGAATTCATAGATTAGACATGCATCCTTTAACTATTCAGTTCTACAAAGTTTTAGTAATTACATCAAATAGCATGCAACCTTAGATTTACCTTGTAAGAGTCAACATTAGTTTAGCTTTATTACTTGCATAAGTTCCCACATCTATATTTACTTCCATCAATTTATTTCTTTAAATAACAGTCACTTAATTGTTATCGTAGATTTCTGTCCTTGATTTGCAATAGTTTAGTTCATTTCTTTTGTAGATTTCTTTCCCTAAATTTCAGTAGTTTAATTCATTGCTTTCGTAGGTTTCTTTATTTAAATTATAGTAGGTTAGCTCATCGCTTTCATAAATTTCCTTCCTTAGATTGTATTAGTTCAAAAAATTTCCTTCATTGACTTAATTTATGTAGTTTTTTTTTCCTGCTTCATAGTCCAAGGGTTTCTAATTCATTTCATACATAGGCATTTTTACTAAGCAATTTTCTCTTGTTTTATCTAGGATCTAGTGTAGGCATGTCACGGTTGCATTAAACCCTTCATTCTTAAATTAGGAATCCATTGCACTCCCACTATAGGATAGATATTCTTGGCAGTTGCACATATAGTGCCAACACTTCTTAAGTTTGTACGACGCTGGATTGACATAATAAAGTAGGAATCATGTTATGGTGACTTGGAATTGGTCACCATACTAGTGAGCCACCAATAAACTCAAGTACAAATGAGGCAAGCATCTCCATGCTCGTATAAATACCTCAATAAAATATGAGATGAAAAATTGGAGGGGTTTTATCAAAATACATAAATAACTAATGTGGATAATACATCATCGAGGACAAAGAGGAACCTAATCCAAGTACATAAGTGTGGTATAACCCATAATTGATATAAAATATATGAGAAGGAACAATGACATCCTAACAAAATGAAAAATCACAGCAATTGAATCCCTATTGAAATTAGAGGGGCCCGATATATTAGAGTGATAACATGAGAAACTCCTCACAAATGGCTCAAATATTGCAAGATTGAGCCAAACAGATCTAAGGAACTACAAATGAAATTGGATAATTGTTGCCGATGAAACTCAGAAAACATAGGAAGATAGAAAATAAAGGGCTTCCATAATATACTCAAGGACTGGAGGGAGTCATGAATATATGGGGTCTTTTACCAAACTGGGATCAAGGAACCACCATAGTATATGATTCGCAATGGTGCAATAATGTGTTGAAGTCGAGCACATGAGAACCAAACAATCCAAGGAGCAATGAGTTCTTACCTTAGTTATTCCAAGATAACCCATGAATGATGGTTATGGGGATAAGGTACAAAATGCATCTAGACATATCCTCTAGAATACAAGTGCTAAAGTTGATATAGGGACCTCCACTGAAAACAAATCAATAAGAAGGTCTGTGTTTATCAATGCAAGGGATGATACAAATATATGAAAAGAAACTAGGACTGAGACACCATGGGGGATTGGAGGGTCATACCGTAATGGAATCAAGACATCCTTTGTTTAACTTAAGCTTATCATGGCTAACTTGGGAGCATATGTACAACTTGTGATAACATCAGGGGAGGGGTACAAAGTTATGAAAAGGGGGGGAAAATACAATGGGAAATACTCATGGAAAGAGTGAGGGGGATACTAAGTTCAAAACTGTAGAGGTTGACATCAGAAAGGTCCCATGGGTCACACATCACAAAATGCTTTGAACAAAGTGTGACTAGGGATGTTGCCATAAGAGATCATATACAGTTTGCAATAGTGCTAAGGATCACTTTTGAAATGGTTTCTCAAGTTGAAAGGTGCTTGAGAAAATAATAGGTTCAAGGAGATAAGTGTCCAAGATGAAACCAAATGAATCAATGATGCATGTAATAGCAGATAGAAGAGACTGTGGGGTAGGAAACTAGTGGTAACCTCCTTGGGGGTACATGAATGGTGAAAAAATGATGTAACTTTTTATAGTTATGAAGTGGTGAGATTATGATATGTAAAATGAAACATAAAGTGCCATGATGTGGGAGTCTGGGGATAGGCCATGAGTGAAAAAGAAGAATCAAATGAGGATAAATTTAATGCCACGACTAGATAGACTCTTATTCCTATAGGAAAATGAGATATAGGTACTAAAATGCACTTGGGGTACTAATGAATGGTAACCCATGTAGGTAAGTCTCTACTATCAGGAAAGGGAAAATGAAAGGGTGGCTAGGCTAGTCCACAAGCTCAAAAAGAGTGAGGGTCTTATAGCCATAAATGGGGTTAAACAGGTTCAATGCATAAGCTTTTTGAAGAGGGAAACCCCCTATATGTCATTTGAAGAGATATATTGAAGGATGGTCACATGTGGAGAAATGTAGTGATCTCGATGCAACCTATACCTATAGACATGGAAATAATACCAAAGCATAAAAATGAATTTGGAAAGAAAACTAATAGCACAAGTAGCATATAACATAGAAGAAAGGCCTAGATTACATGTAGTATAAAAACAATTACGAAATAGGGACTTCCCAAAAAATTTCTCTTTCTCAAAATTTTGGCTATGTGACTAAGAAGAGCATGGAAGCAAGAATCCAACAATATTAATGTCACGTCTAGTGGGTGTTGAGCCTTGCAAGCTTTGCAATTGGTGTGAAGACTTTGGAAGGGGGAGCTCAAGAATGGATTCAACTTTCAAAGGATCACATTAGAGAAATTTTGAGGTAAAAAATGGGCTTCAAAACAAAAGAAATGTACTATAAAAATCAACCAATAGGATTCAAGGTGATGATGTCAAACATGGGGGATGAATCACCATTTTTGGGGTAAAAGGTCAAAATGCCAAAGTGAAAAAATTACTTCTTCAACTCGTATTTTCAACTTGTCTCCCTCTACTTTCACTCAAATTTCGATCAGGAGCAGTCGTTGGATGGTGAATTCAATTCCGCATCCAATGAGTACTCACTCGGCATAATTTTGATGGACCCCGCTGCCCAAAAAACAAGAAATACATGAAAAATGTGCATATTGTCCATCCTTTCTCCAACTTTGAAGTCATGGTTGACAATGGGGGCACCTTATCTTGCAAGAGGAAGTGTCACAATATGTGTATCTCTCTGGAAGATTATAACCTGTGCTCTGACATGTTTTCCTTGTCCCTAGGCAAATGTGATGTGGTTTTGAGCATTCAATGGTTACGCACACTTGGCCCCATATTATGGGATTTTGCTGAACTTTGGATGCAGTTTTCAGTCAATGGGAAACAACACAAATTTAAGGGCTTACAACAAGGGTCTCTCTGCATCATCAGTTCACATCGCCTGGAAAAGACCCTTAAGAAGAATTCACATGGTGTCGTCGCTCAACTCCATTCCATTTAGATGCACCCATCAACAGTCTCCCCTACTTCCTTGGATAGATATGCAGGTGTCCTTGCTGAACCAGTGGACTTGTCGCCTTCAAGAGACCTTTCCGGTAAGAATTTCACCGCATCTACATCTCAGCAGGAAATGATGGCTATTTTGCATGCAGTACAGAAGTGGCAGCCATACCTATTAGGGAATTATTTCTACATCAAGACTGATCTCCAGAGTCTGGGAAATTTCCTGGAACAATGGGTCTCCTCCCCATCACACCTGAAATGGGTTATCCAACTCATGGGTTATGCCTATGCGATCACTTACAAGAAGGGTAAGGACAATATGGTGGCAGATGATCCTTCTCGCACATTGTTGTTGCAGCAACACCCCTCCCCAAAATTTTGAACAAGTTGGGGCCCCTCCTGTATTTTTGTAGAAAGTTTGCCTGAGAAGCCATACCAGCCGTCAGCTCTGTTTTCAACATAAAATCTTACTTCCCTACTGAGCATCTTGCCATCAATCCTTCCGTGTTTTCCCCAAAGAACCCAAGAAGAACTTAGTTTTTCCCCAACGTTTTGGAATAATTTGGACTATCTCCCCGACTTCAAAGACAAACGTCCAATCTTTCCGAAAGAAGGACTGAGATTTTCTTTGTCAAAATCTGCGGAAGCCATTGAAAATTAGTTCCCGAAACAACGGAAGCTTTCGCTCAAGCCTTCCGCAACCGCGGAAAGGTTCGAGTTATTCTCCCGAAATGGCGGGAGAAGTCGACAAAACCACCCGAAACAGCGGAAGCCATTCTCATAGACCGCACGCCTAAGCCTTCCGAAGTAAAAGGACTTGGAAATGTTTTCGATCATTGCTTCTGCGGAACGGTTCAAGTTCCGAAACGACAAAACCTCCCGAAACGGCGAAGCCCTTTACTCAAGCCTTCCGCAACCGCGGAAAGGTTCCGGCTTTCCTCCCGAAATGGCGAGACTCATTCGCCTCAATCTCCCGAAAAGCACTTAGAACATTTGTTCAACCGTCCGTGGAGAGATTGGAGTTTTCTTCCCGAAACGGCGGGGACAGTTCGTAAAACGCTCCGAAACAGCGGAAGGGATTAGGAAAGACGCCCGAAAAGTCGGATTGGTTTGTTAAAATTGCGGAAGGTTTTGATGAAACCCTCCCGAAACGGCGGAAGCCATCCGCATAAGTCCCGCGGAGGAATTCACGTTTTGTTTCCGAAACTATGAAAAGACTTAGAATTTTTTCGGGAAACTGTCGCGGAGGCCTTCAGCCTTTGCTCCCGAATCGCGGAAGCCTTCGGGCTACCCTTCCGAAACGGCGGAAGCCAATCGCTTAAACCGCTCGGCAAAGGACTCTGAAACGACCCCGGGTGAATGTGCGGAAAAGTATGAGTTTTGCTCCCGAAACGGCGGGAGCTATTCGTATAAAGCGCCCGAAGAGATTTAGCAAAAGCCTTCCGAAACTAGCGGGAGCCTTCGCCAAACCTTCCCGAAAATCAACGAGACTTCGAATTTTTTGGTTCGCGGAAGCTTTCGCGAAAGCCTTCCAAAAAACACCGGGAGCATTCGCTATATCGTTCCGAAAGGGCGGAAGCCTTGGTGATACCCGTCCGCTACGCGGCGGTCTTTCGCGGAAGGCTTCGATTTTCCTTTCCGCAGTGAGCCCCGAAACGGCAGGAGCTTTCGTTGAACCCTTCCGCAACGGCGGATACGATTCACAAACTGGCCCCGCGAATGACGGTCGCACGAAAACCGAAATCGTTTGACATGACCGCTACGCGCGGCGAATTTAAACCTCGTTTTAACCACGCCACCTACCAAATTGAATGCTCACACGTGCCCATTTTTATAAAATGCGGTTGGGGCTCGAACCAATGCACCAATGTTTCGAATTGGCCAACGACGTGCGAAGCCGTGCAAATCGCTCCAGCTCACCTCGCTCATTCGCGCTCGCGGCCACCTCGTTCAAGCGATCCCCACGGTGCCAGGTAGGATCTTAACCTTGAATTTCACTATTGAGTTGTCTTTTGGGGGAAAACAATGGGTTTTAGTGGGGTTTTGACGGACAAAACACCCGTCAAAGGCTATGTTTTGCCCGTCAGATTCAGTTGAATGGAGTTTTCGTCATTTACAAAATCGTCGTAGACATTCGTTAAAACTTTAACATTTTGTTTCGAGCAGTGATGGTGGGTGTGGGCGGTTAATCTTGTCCCATTTTTTTAAACCCCCGGACCGCGCCCCTCGTTTTGAAAAAATTTGTCGAAGCCCTTTAGGCGTGCTATGCCCCGGCCAAAACTCAGGACGTAAAATCCCGGGCCCTTCCATAAGTCTAAGTCCCAGCGCGCCCTCTACCCGGGGCAAAACCTTGTCTCCGATGCCATGGCCCCGTTCAAAACCCGTGAACGTTTAAGCCACGCGAGCCGAAATCTGAAGCCATGGCCGCCCTATCACTCCCTGTCAGCATATCCCCGGCGCCGTCACCTTCGCTCGGACTAAAGTATCCCGTAGTGACTCGGCGAGTGGCCGTGCGTGACGATAACATTCAAAGCCCTCACCGAGTCAACGCGCGTCTCCCCGCCATCAACCTCTCCAACCGCAGCTATAACGAAAAAACATCTCCTTCCGCAAGGCGGAACCGGAAGCCAATTGCTTCCGCAAACCGCCTATCGGTCCGAAAACCAATGGCTCCCGCAACATAGCTTATCCCCTCAGGAGCATTTCAGACTCGTCTTTTAAGAGCTTCAAATGTTCAATTTGTGTCTTGTGTTGAAATAATGTTTTGCTTCCTAAATATTTTGCTTCATTGACTTATCTCATTGATATTAAAACGATGTTGCTCTCTGCTAAAACCTTACAGCCTGTTGCTCAAATGATGACTTTGATATGGATGTTATCAGGGATAAATCAAGATGCCGAAAACCGGTAAGAAGAAGGCGAAGATGACAGAAAAGAAGCCTGCCCCTCTCAAGATTGAAACCTCGCTCCAGGACACTAAGTGCACCACTGGTGTCCCTCCAGAAATCAGATGGGATGACATATATAGAATGATCAGGGACCAAGAGATCCCAGATATGTTGCTGGAGGAGGCACCGATCTATCAAAATATCAGAGCCTCAGGCATAACTAGATCCGCTACCCGCCCTGAGCTATTCCCCTGTGCTGAAGTGATCGGGTGGATACTCCAACATGCAGATGCTGAAGGGAGAGTGATAAATGACAGCGGGAAAGTGGCTATTGCCTCGTTTCAACCCGCGTATGTTGCGGCGGCCTACAGATTTCCCCGTGTCCAACAAGCTCTGACTGACGAATGGTTGGGCCAAATGGATAACGTCGAGATGGCCAAGAAGCTATTGAGGGGAGGGAAGCATTTGAGAAAGAAGGGAAATGATGAATATGACGTACAGAACCTGAGGGCCCCTTTCAGATTGATCGCTTTAATGCTGTGCTGAATCTTCGGCATGCCCGATGGCACAGTATACAAGATTCAGTGGGTCCCTATCATTCACTATGTGGCATTTCAGGGGACAGTGTTTGACTGGGCCACTATCCTGTCGGACAGTCTGGCCTCGATGATAGCTGCTGCTAAGCCAGGACTGGCCTTGAAGAAGGCTGAATTCTTCATGTCTTCATACCTGATAGATTGTATCTTGGCCAAGATAGAGTTCCCCAAATTGGGGTGTACATGGGATAGGGCCACCGCCCCGGTCTACATCGCATTCAAGATGTTGTGGGCTCAGAATTACAAGCCCAGCTACAAACTTATCTGTGAGGGGTTCATCATGCCCCTATACGAGAAAATATTCAAGGAAGAACCAAATTGTCTGTCAGGAAATGCTTTGGAAGTCCTTGAGGATTATGGAGACTTTTACTTTTCAGAACAAGGTACCTACCTGAGAATGTTTGGAGGGACTAAGCCCCCATAAATATTGCCGCAGTATGCCACAGACTATGTGGTGCTCAAGGAAGCAGTAAGACAACTCTTCTTGGATGGGGTTGGAGTATTCCTCCACAAGCAACACAAGGCTTCCTTTCCCCCCCTACCTTTCTGCATCGGCGCTTACAAGTTTTCAGGGGTTGCCTCGGCCAATGAGTTTGTTCAAGAGTTGAAGGCCTTCCACTTCGGTGAGGTCATCTTCCACAGGAACGACAGAAAGGGTAAAGTGGCCGAGCATTGCAAAGGGAACTATGCTTACTTCGAATACTCCCACTACCCTGATGCCGAGGAAGAAGCATTCAGAGGTATCTGCAACATGGCTGAGCTGCGGATCTGTCGCCAAGGTGCTGGAGCAAGCTCTAGCTCAACCAAGGCCCAGAAAACCATCCAGCAAAAGGAGAAAGAAGCTGAGGATGCCCGAGCTCAGGAAGAGCTCAGATTAAGAGAAGAGGCGAGGTTACAGCAGGAAGCCGAGGAAGCAAGAAAGCAGCAAGAAGCTGAAAATGAAAGACTGCGGAAAGAGGCTGAAGAAGCCCAGAAGCAGAGAAAAGCAGAGACTGAGCAAGCTGAAACAAGGAAGAAGGCGGAGGAAGAATTGAAGACAAGGGAAGATACCGAGGAAGGTGGGTCCGGTGTCCAAGACATGGAGATAGACACCTCTCAAGCAGGTGTCTCTGGTACCCAAAAGGAAGGAGTTGACCCTGCTTAGGAAGTCCGGACCCCACCCATGGAAGAAGACATAGACATCATAAACCGACCAATTGTCCCGTACACTCCATCTGGGAAGCGTACGGTGTCCAAATGGAACGAGTTTGTCTATGATAAGAAAAGAAAAGCAATGGTCCTCAAATCAGAAGAGAGGATTAAAAGCCCCTTCCATGATGACATCGTTACTCACCGAGAGGTCGCTGTCATGCAGAACACAGATGCAGATCCCATCGCCATGGCATCCGCAGTTATAGCAACAGCGCAAGCATCATTTGCCAATGTAGGGGTTATAGTTAAAGAAAATATATTGACAAAGAAAAGAGCGCGCACGCTGCAACAAAATGTGGCTAATGAGCAAGCCCAAAGAGATCTGGTAGTAAACCAGTATAACTGCTTGTACGCTGAACATAAGGAGTTGTCGAGCAAGTACAGCCAGCTGGAGGAGGAAAAGGACCAGCTAACACTTCAAATGATGATTGTGGAAGCAGAGAAGAATGGTGCAAAAGAAAAGGCATCTCTGCTAAAAGCAGACAAGCAAACGTTAGCTGAGTGTTTGGAGCAAGCGGAGAGCAGAACCATAGACCTATCTCCCTTCCACGAGCTGTCATGCAATATCCTGCAGCAAGTGTGTGGCTCCCAAGAGCTAATCACTGATGAGGTATGCAAACTCAAGGCCATGGTGGTTAGGCTAAAAGAGGTTAATACGGAGGCCCACAGGATCAAAGCTAAGAACACCCGTGTCAAGGCAAATGTCATAAGTCAGATGGCATGGAGAGAAGGGAAAGGAGGTTTCCCCCCGCATCTTCCTTTTAAGGCCGTGGAAGATTTTAATGAAGATATAGCCTTGTTGGAGTTTGGCAGGAACTGCGCCAATAAGATGATGGCCAGTGTACAGAGGACAACAGATAGAATCAACAACCTATACCAAAAGCTCAAAGGAGTCCATGACAGCTGCACATTGAGTTTCCCTCAGACCCTAGAAGACTTCCCGGAAAAGGAACAGCGGTTGTCTCAACTGAAAGAAGAGCTAGGCGTCCAGATGGAGTATGTGAAAAGGATTGATGTCCTGGCCATGGATGATCTCCAACATTACATCGGTTCATCAACACTTCACAACCACCTGCTGAAGGAAGCATATCAAGTTGCTGAAGCAGAAGTACAAAGCATTAAAACAGAGCTCGGGAAGAATGTGACTTCTCAGAAAATCCTGTTTCCTGCTGCAGCAAACATAATCATAAGGGACACAGGTGTGTGGCACAGCTACATAACAGAGGAGGATAGGAAAGCTGCAGCAGCAGCAGGAGCATCAGTAGAACCGGCAGCCTCTCTCCCAGCAGCCTCTTCCCCAGCAATGGCAGAAAGTCTGGCCGGTCCAATGCCCCCTTCCCAATTAGGAGCAGCATCAGCAGGGGATTCGAGGACCTCTTCCCAGGAAGCACCAGTGACAATCAATTTGGGCGACCCTTTGCCATCGGAAGCTCACGCACAGGAATGAAGCAAACTGAATTCAGCTGAACCCCTCTCTTCAGCCAGACACGTTCCCAGCAGGGAAAGCTTTGATGTTAGCAAATTTTCTGTTATGTACATTTTAAATATGTAAGGCATAAGCCATGGGACAGCTGTCCCTAATTTTTGTCAAAATATTTTTGTAAAGGAAGTGGCCATTTTTTGGTGATCGATTATGGTAGAAATCCCTGTAAATGACAGGTGGAACGTGCTAGGTGTCAGCCCAAAGGGCAAAGTTGTAGCTATAAATAGCATCTAGGAAAGATTAAACAGGACTTTTGGCAGGGAATGAAAATTTTGGCAAACGATATGAGCTATCTTGTATCGGGTCTGTAAATTGAATTTTCTAATAGAAGCCACCAGGAGATGGACGTTTTGCCTGGAATGTTGGATTGCTCTATATTGGACTACTCTAATGACTGCAATTCTGCAATGTGAGATCATTCTTGACATCTGAATTATTTCTTTGCATTAATGATTCTGCTCTCCTCTGTGCATGCGTTCTCTCTATTTTGTGAACAATGAAATGTATTGCAGTAGATTTCTTTGTCTAGATCGAATGGCTAACTGTTCTTTCTTCAGGGTAATTCATGTGGCTCATTGTTCATGACTTTAAATTGCTCCTTGCAGGGATCTTTGAATTTAATTCCAGTTTTGTTACGTTTAGATTTGTTTCTTTATTCTAGTTACGTAGATTAAATAATTTTTGCTCTCTTCTGTTTATGAGCAATAGATGCGTTCTTTAAATTCCATTTTAGATCTGTTTCCTTATTCTTCCGTTTTCTTCTGTTTTATGAGCAACGAATACATTCCATGACAAACTAGAAGCTATCTTTTAGAAATATGTATCTCGCTGTAGCTTTGCTTCTGAAATTAACAGCTATCTGTTCTTTCCTTACACTTCTTGTTACAGCAGATTGCTCTTCCCTTTGGCGTGTTCCCTGCAGGGATAGATAGATTCGTTCCAGCTTTAGGCTTAGATCTGTTTTAATTGCATCTAGGCACTTGCATCTCATACAAAAGACATAAAAAACCCAAAAGAAAGGTGGATTGGGCCATAACCGGTAAGATCGGATTTAAAGTCCAAAACCACGGTTGCCGGAACCGCTAACCGGACGGATTCCCTACACCAAACGGGAGATAGTCTAATTGGGACCATCTCACGGGGAGAATCCCTTTCTGATTGATGCTACGATATCCGAGGCATCAACACACATCTGATGACCCAGTTTCTCTTACAGTTATTTCTTTGCTTGTTCCAAATTGGTTGCAATCTGTTCAACAGGGCTATCTCTTCTATGAACTCCATGCTTCTTCATCAGCAGGGCACTCTGGGTTCCTAAAAATGTATGACCAGGAACAATGTAACTTCTTTTGGCAGGGACTGAACATGACAATTCAACAGATGGTGGCTGACTATGATACTTTCCAGGTCAACAAGGGTGAAGCGACACTCCTTTTGGGACTGCTTGAACCCTTGCCCATCCCTACAGAGATTTGGACAACTATTTCTATGGATTTCCTAGAAGCACTTCATTGGTACAATACCAAATCTAAAAAGACACCATATGAAGAAATCTATGGACATGAATTGCCAGTTCTTCTTCCATACACCCTCAACATCTCCCCAGTTCAGTCAATTGACTCGGTTCTTCGACACCGCGATCAAATTCTTCTCATTCTGCAGGACAATCTTCACATGGCAAGAATTCGACTGAAACAACAAGCCAATCAGCACCGTTCTGAGTGCACTTTTCACGCAATTGGTATGGTTCATCTTCGTCTATAGCCTTCCAAGCAACCCTTCCTACAACTCAAAAGGCGTCAGTGGCCCAAAATGCAATCCGAGGATGCTATAGGGGAACCACTCCTTCAGATTCTGCATCAATTTCCACATCTAAAGCTTTGAGGACAAAGCTTTTTTCTAAGGGAGAGGGGATGTTAGGAACCCATCTCAACCCTTCTATTTACTTTGTTAGTATATTGTTGTTGGACGCATATCCTTTGTAATTCGTCCCGTAGTATTTGTTGATCCATAGTTTGTCTTATTGTTGTTGGACGCATATGCTTTGTAAGTCGTCCCGTAGTAATTGTTGATCCAGAGTTTGTATTGGCCCATGGTTTGTATTGACACATGGTATTGACCCATGGTATTGGCGCCTAGAATTAGTATATAAGTTTGTGTTGAGACCAATGAAGGTACCGTGAAGTTATTTTGTATTGAGCTTGCTCAAAGGAGGTTGCCCCCTCGAAGTGGCCTGTGATCAATAAAAGTATTATGTGATCTGATATATCGTGTATTCATTAATTAATTGTTGCAAGTTCTTCACATGGTGTTATATTCTCACACGTTGTAGTGAGATGATAACCCATATAAGAATCCCAATGATGGGAGGTAATCCTTGAATTCATTTAGAACATCTGGGAGGGACAAATATCTTGACAATGGAGAATAAGTACTACCTAAACTAAGAATTGTATGCATGTCTAATGAGAAGGATTCAAATAAATTAACACTACTTGTAACAACTGATTAATTAAATGCAAGTTCAATGTGGGTGCAACAAGTGATTCAATTAAGTAAATAAATAATGTAATAATGTACACCCTAGAAAGGAAAAGACTAACTAATCCTATGAGGATAACTATAAAAAATGATGTGAAGATAAATCAAAACTTTCTCAAATCCTCCTTGACAAGTGGTAGAGAAAGGTTCATTGGTTGAGAAGAAGTATAAAGTCGAACAAGGGCCTTCCAAACACTCCATTTGATGGGATATTCAAATTTCACCAAGGAAGCGAGTGAAGGTATGCATGCTATAGTTATAACATAGGACACTAAGATCAATTCCGGTAAACCTACAACTATCTATCTCAATTTCCCTCCTTCTTACGAGGGCCACCTGGGTAGGTACCTAAAACATTGGCCATTAAGTTACCTCTTGATGAGTATGTACAAAAAGTTACCTTTCCTTCATGTTGACCTCAAATGATTGGGGGATATTCAGTATTGAAAGAGCTAGGAGTCTCAATCAAACCTCTATCCTGAACCTTGGAATTATCCACTATAAAGAGCAAGCTTGTGGCTAAATAGGTTTTTAATTGCACCTGATAGAAAGGATTTCCAAGTTCCCTAAAATACAATCTCTAAGTTTCAAAGGTGGATGATTGAGGGGATTTATTTGGATGCCTATCCGGTATCCCCACAATCCTAACTTAATTATAGCAAACACCTAAAGACGGGGATAGAAATGACACTTACACAACCAAGGATGAATATTAAGATTCATTCCCATATGGTTGTCAAATATGTTGTTAATTTTTTGTCACCAATGTGTACCAAATGTAAGGCACACAATAATAAAGGATATAATCAAATTTTGTTTTTGGCACCCCCGTCAATTTTTTTTAGGATTTTACTATGACGGGGTTGCATGAAATGTGAGGGAAAATCCATGCAATGATTGTTTAGGGTCAACTTTTTACTTTTATTCATTTTTTGGTCATATTGTTAAGGTCATGTGGTGATGGAAATGGGGATAATGCTATCGGAAATTATGTAAAGTGAATAATCACTCACTCATTACACAAATGCTGAATCATTAATCACTCATTACACAGAAAATGGAGAAAAATTGTTTTATCATACATCAGTTGGGAGCTGGCACTCTGTAAAGTGAATAATAATTGAATACAATCAAAGAGATTCGAATTCCACTAAGGTCATTCGAATTCACCTCAGTGTTTAGCTTGGATAGCATTGGAGACATCATCCAAACCAGTGGCAATGGTCACAAAAGTCAAATAGTCAGTCAAATGAGTCTAACTGATTCTAACTAAGTGCATGGGCACTAATGTAGGGAAGGAGACTCCAATGTGGGCACATGAAGAGCTGTCAGTAGTCAGTAGAGCTCAACTAGTCTCAGTAGGTGCCTATCTAAGTGCTTTAGTCAGTAAACTGATCAATCATCCCCTGAATCAAGGAACTGAGTCATCAACCAACCAACTAGCTGAAGTAACTCCTAAATAGGTGGAATAAGGCGCACTTGTGCTCCAGTGATGAAAACAAGGGTGCATCAGTGGCTAGGAGGGCTAAAACTGAGCAGCAACAGGCTCCTGGGGGATGCAAAATAAGGAGTAGGTGTTGGGAGACTGCCATACTGATGAATGGATACATGTAATTGCATGCAGATGACTGGATGCATGCATAATTGCATGCAGGCATGCAAAATAAAAAATGATGGTGAGAATATTCCAACAAAAAACAATTAAAAAGGTAAATAGATGAAATAAAAAAACAAAACCCAACTTGTAAGCATGTTTTTTAAAACACATAAAGGGAAAAAGGAAAATTTAAATTTTGTTAGGTTTCCCACTTCGAAAAATAGAGAAATTGGCTTAAACAAATAGCCAAATACAAAACCATATACACAAAACAAAGATTTAAGCATGAACACACAATACTTCTCATTAGGAAATGTACATAAATACAATGAGAAGGAACCCTTGCTTTCCAAATTCCCAAGGCGTCATAATATTTTAGAGTTAGGATCACTCAGCAGTAGTAGACCTCACTAGAATTTACTAATGTAGTGCAAAAAGAAGAAGAAGAAATGTTGAATCAATAATCACTCATTACACAGAAAATGGAGAAAATTTGTTGTATCATACATCAGCTATGAGATGGCACTCTGTAAAGTGAATAATAACTGAATGGAATCAAAGAGATTCGAATGCCACTAAGTTCATTTGAATTCACCTCAGTGTGTAGCTTGGATAGCATTGGAGACATCATCCAAACTAGTGGCAGTGGTCACAAAAGTCAAATAGTCAGTCAAATGAGTCTAACTGAGTGCATGCGCACTGATGTAGGGAAGGAGACTCCAATATGGGTGCATGAGGAGCTGTCAGTAGTTAGTAGAGATCAACTAGTCTCAGTAGGTGCCTATCTAAGTGCTTCGGTCAGTTAACTCATCAATCATCCCTTGAATCAAGGAACTGAGTCATCAACCAACCAATTAACTGAATTAACTCATAAATAGGTTGAATAAGGCGCACTTGTGCTCCAGTGATGAAAACAAGGGCACATCAGTTGCTAGGAGGGCTAAAAATGAGCAGAAATAGGATCCTGGGGGATGCAAAATAAGGACTAGGTGCTGGGACACTGCCATACTGATGACTGGATGCACGCAATTGCATGCAGATGACTAGATGCATGCAGACATGCAAAAGACAAAAATTATGGTGAGAATATTCCAACAATACCCCCGCAAGCTATACTATGAGGAACAACTGAAATGGTAGGGCCCTGGTAACTAAGACCAAAGGTCACCCTGTACAATCAAATCTAAATAAATAAAGTGAGTAAAGAGGGAAAACCGAGTGGGAAGAAAGCCCCCCCTCAAGATAGACTGTGATAGGATGATCAATCATGTACATCGCTCATTCCAAATGGTAAGTGTACTTCTCCACTAAAGAAGGATCTGTTGGCAGTAAATGGATCAGTAATGTGAGAAGGATGAAACCTTCCATTCTGAAAATCATATCTGGTCCTCCTCGGATCAAGTGGATCTCCAACAAGATCTCCGACAGATCTAAGAGTAGTGGTTTCCCATCTAGGAAGAGGAGGATCATCAAGTGCAAGATCATCAGGTTCTTATGGATTTGGATCTTCCATTCACTCATCTTCATTGATAGGTGCTAGATCTTCAGGTTCTTCTGGATCTGGATCTAGCATTCGCTCTTCATCATCTTCACTCTCATACTCTGAATATGAACTATCATTTCATGAAGTTTCGCTCTCTTGGAGCTCATCAAGCAGTGGAGGTGTGGTAGTAAAGCTCTCTTGCTCAACTAGATGAGCATCATGAAGAGGCCATTCCTCAAAATGTACACTCCTATAAAGGAATGTGGTCATAGTAGAAGGATCAAGAAGCTTGTAGGCCTTTGCATTCAATGCATAACCCACCATGATACACTCTCTGCTTTGTCGATCTAGGGCTCTCCTTTTCTCATTTGGAATCCTTGCCCATGCTCTGGATCCAAACACTCTAAGATGAGACACATCAGGTTTGTATCCCATCCATGCTTCGAAAGGAGTCATGTCTTTGATTCCTTTGTGAGGAACTTTGCTCTGAAGATAGGTGGCACAGTTAATGGCGTCTTCCCAAAGATGAGGGTGCAACCCTTTCGAATTTAGCATGAAGGTGGCCATTTCTTTCAATGTTCTGTTGTTCCTTTCAGCAACACCATTCTGTTGTGGTGTATAGGGAACAGTATGTTGCATCTCAATGCCCTCTTCAACACAAAAGGTTTGAAAGTCACCCTTGATGTACTCACCTCCATTATCAGTGCGAATGGCCTTGATCTTTCTATTTGAAAACTTTTCTACAGATGACTTGAAAAACTTAAAGAATCCCAATACTTCTGATTTTAATTTGAGAAAGTATTCCCATGTAAATCTTGAATAATCATCAATAAAAGTAAGAATATACCTTTCCTTGTTCAAAGATAGATCTGGAAATGGCCCTGCATTATCACTATGAATCAGATCTAGAGGATGAGAGGCTCTCCTTGCCTTCCCCTTCTCAAACTTCTTTTCTGGATGCTTGCCAATCAAACAACCATGACAGTTTCCCTTGGAAAACTTGATCTTGCGTAGGCCTTAAACCAACTCTTTAGTATGCATGTATTGTAAGTATTGATAGTTAATATGCCCAAATATTTCATGCCACAATCTACTCTCTTCATTGGCATGAGTGTGAAGAGAAGATTGCTTTGAGAGAGATAAGAAGTGGGAGAACTCATACAGTTTCGACTTATGGATTGTAACACCTTTTGCAATGGTAGAACCCGATACCATGTCTTGAATTTAGACCTCATTTGGAGAGAATATCACCCTCTTAGGCTCTCTAGTATGGGTCATCTGATATACTGAAAGTAGATTAGCAGTGAGAGTGGGGAAATAGAGTACATCCGAGAAGTATCCATGATCTAGTTTGATTCTTCCAATCCCTTCAGAAGAGACCTCATAATCATTCCCCAACATAATGGATGTTCCAACAGTAGCTTCGAATCCAGTGAAGAGATCCTTGGAGGAAGACATATGTCTTGATGCTCTAGAATCTATGATGAAGGAGGAGTGAGTTGATGCACCTTCCATGAAGGCATGGCATCTCTCTTTGTTCTCAGATCCAGTTGGTTCACTCTCTTTCTTTCTAGCACATGCAGGTACTAGAAGATTATTTTTTTCAAGAAGTGAAGCCATGAGATCTATGGTCTTCTTCATACATGAGCTCTCAGAGTGATATCCTCTATTACAGTATGTGCACTTGGATTTTCCCTTCTGAGCTTGCTTGTCCTTCTTAGGATTCAAGGCTCCATATCACTGTATGGGAGCCTCCTTCTACTTTGTATCATTCAACTTTCTATCAAAAAAAAAATTTCCTTTGTCATTCGCTCTCCTTGACTCAGTGGATGCAAGAGCTGAATCCAATTTGGCTTTTATCACTCACATGTGCACTAGCTTCTCCTCCTCAAGAGTTAGAGATTGGATGAAGTCTTCAAGCAAAGGGAATTTCCATTTTGGAATGGAAAACTTTGCTGACTGGAAGGTCAAAACAAACACTGAATAATCAGGGCCTAGCTTCGACAGGATGACAAGGATGAGTTGTTTTTATTCCTTCTCAATCCCATACCTCTTCATGTTAGGATATTCCTATACTCCATCCTAGTCCCACCAGTATTTTGATCATTTACATTTTCAGTCATGCATGCACCTTTTAGGGTTTGCATGCATTTTTCATGCATCCCAGTCATCAGTCCAGCACCTAGCCCTCAGTTAGCCAACCCCCAGGAGATTCTCACTATTCAGTTTTAGCCCTCCAGTTGCTTAATGCGCCCTTCTTCCTTGATTTTAGGGAGCAACTCGCCCTCCTTCACCCAGTCCAGTTGTCACTCAGTTACACTCAGTTACACTCAGTTACAGTCAGTTACACTCAGTTACACTCAGTTACACTCAGTTACATTCAGTTACATTCAGTTACACTCAGTTACACTCAGTTACATTGAGTTACACTCAGTTACACCTACCAGAGTTAGTTTGACTGATGGTTGACAGTTACTTGAGCATTGATGACTCCACTGATGATGATGAAGACTTCCAGTTGCGCTCCGATGATCATGAGGACACCTAGTTGTGCTCCGATGACACTCCAGTGATCCTTTGATCACTCCATGAAGGCTAATTCGAATTGCCACCTTAGGCATTCGAATTCCTCATGCATTGTATTATTTATATGTCCATTTGTGATTAATAATCTAGTATGACCGAAGTATTATTGCTTCTATCTGAGTTCTACTGTACCATATTATTCTGTTGCTCATTATACTGCATGTATCACTCTTCTTCTATTTTCTTGCTTAATCATAATTACTCTTGTGAGGTACACATCATCTCTTAGATCTGCTGTGAGGATTTTCACACTTCAACTGTGAAATCAAGTTCTTGAATTTGTTGAGAAACTCAACGATAGTTTTGAAACTACTTGGACTCAAGGAGATGAGCTCATTTTCTAGTTTATGCCCCTTCAAATCATCTTTCTGGCCAAGGAGGGATTCGAGCTTGTCCCAAACCTCCTTTCGAATCTTCAAATCGATAAAATGAAAGTGCAAATCTTCAGAAATGTTAAGTAGTAGCAGTCCTACTGCTTCATCAAGCTTGTCTAAATACTTGGATTTCTCTACTGAACCAATGGGCTCAACTGCAGAGCCATTCACCACTCTGGAAAGACTCTTCGACTTCAATAATATGTCCATTTTTGCTTTCCATTCGAAGTAGTTGAATGAGTTCAACTAGAGATCCATGATACTGAAGAATTCGAAGTTGAAAGAGGAAGATTCCTGCAAAACAAATGATAATTATAAAAAGAAGATATGCTGCAATTCGAATTGAACAATTCCTTAGGACACTGAGTACATGTGACTGGGTCCTTCACACCTAGCTAGACCTCACTGGATTGCTCCATTGAATTCAAGGAAATAGCACTAGGATTTGCCGTGGAAACCCAGAGGCTTTTGGTGCTCAATGAAAGACAAATGCTTAAGGAATTTTTACAACTATTGCTGCTGCAATTCGAATAGATGTTGTCAGCTCTGATACCATGTAATATTTTAGAGTTAGGATGACTCATCAATAGCAGACCTCACTAGAATTTACTCATGTAGTGCAAAAAGAAGAAGAAGAAATGTTGAATCAATAATCACTCATTACACATAAAATGGAGAAAAATTGTTTTATCATACATCAGCTGTGAGTTGGCACTCTGTAAAGTGAATAATAATTGAATACAATCAAAGAGATTCAAAGGCCACTAAGGTCATTCAAATTCACCTCAGTGTGTAGCTTGGATAGCATTGGAGACATCATCCAAACTAGTGACAGTGGTCACAAAAGTCAAATAGTCATCTAACTGAGTCTAACTGAGTGCATGGGCACTGATATAGGTAAGGAGGCTCCAATGTGGGCGCATGAGGAGTTGTCAGTAGTCAGTAGAGCTCAACTAGTATTAGTAGGTGCCTATCTAAGTGCTTCAGTCAGTTAAATGATCAATCATCCCCTAAATCAAGGAACTGAGTCATCAACCAACCAACTAACTAAAGTAACTCCTAAATAGGTGGAATAAGGGACACTTGTGCTCCAGTGATGAAAGCAAGGGCGCATAAATGGCTAGGAGGGATAAAACTGAGCATAAACAGGCTCCTAGGGGATGCAAAATAAGGACTAGGTGCTAGGAGATTGCCATACTAATGAACGGATGCATGCAATTGCATGCAAATGACTGGATGCATGCAGAATTGCATGCAGGCATGCAAAATACAAAAATGATGGTGAGAATATTCCAACAAAAAACAATTAAAAAGGTAAATAGATAAAATAAAAAAACAAAACCCAACTTGTAAACATGTTTTTTAAAACACATAAAGGGAAAAAGGAAAATTTAAATTTTGTTAGGTTTCCCACTTCGGAAAATAGATAAATTGGCTTAAACACATAGCCCAATACAAAACCATATACAAAAAACAAAGATTTAAGCATGAACACACAATACTTCTCATTAGGAAATGTACATAAATACAATGAGAAGGAATCCTTGTGTTCCAAATTCCCAAGGCGTCGTAATATTTTAGAGTTAGGATCACTCAGCAGTAGCAGACCTGATTAGAACTTACTCATGTAGTGCAGAAAGAAGAAGAAGAAATGTTGAATCAATAATCACTCATTAAACAGAAAATGGAGAAAAATGTCGTATCATACATCAGCTGTGAGCTGTCACTTTGTAAAGTGAATAATAAATGAATACAATCAAAGAGATTCGAATGACACTAATTTCATTTGAATTCACCTCAGTGTGTAGCTTGGATAGCATTGGAGACATCATCCAAACTAGTGGCAGTGGTCACAAAAGTCAAATAGTCAGTCAAATGAGTCTAACTGAGTGCATGGGAACTGAAGTAGGGAAGGAGACTCCAATGTGGGTGCATGAGGAGATGTAAGTGGTCAGTAGAGATCAACTAGTCTCAGTAGGTGCCTATCTAAGTGCTTCAGTCAGTTAACTGATCAATCATCCCCTGAATCAAGGAATTGAGTCATAAACCAACCAACTAACTGAAGTAACTCCTAAATTGGTTTAATAAGGCGCACTTGTGCTCCAGTGATGAAAACAAGGGCGCATCAGTGGCTAGGAGGGCTAAAATTGAGCAGGAACAGGCTCCTGGGGGCTGCAAAATAAGGAATAGGTGTTGGGAGACTACCATATTGATGACTGGATGCATGCATAATTGCATGAAGGCATGCAGAATACAAAAATGATGGTGAGAATATTCCAACACCCCCCGCAAGCTATACTATGAGGAACAATTGAAATGGTAGGGCCCTGGTAACTAAGACCAAAGGTCACCCCATACAATCAAATCTAAATAAATAAAGTGAGGAAAGAGGGAAAACCCAGTGGGAAGAAATCCCCCCCTCAAGATAGACTCTGATAGGATTATCAATCATGTACATCACTCACCCCAAATGGTAAGTGGACTTCTCCACTGAAGAAGCCTCTGTCGGAAGTAAATGGATCAGTAATGTGAGAAGGATGAAACCTTCCATTTTGAAAATCAGATCTGTTCCTCCTCGGATCAAATGGATCTCCAATAAGATCTCCGACAGATCTAAGAGTAGTGGCTTCACATCTAGGAAGAGGAGGATCATCAACTGCAAGATCATCAGGTTCTTGTGGATCTGGATCTTCCATTCGCTCATCTTCACTGATAGGTGCTAGACCTTCAGGTTCTTGTGGATATGGATCTAGCATTAGAGTATGTGCACTTGGATTTTCCCTTCTCAACTTGCTTGTCCTTCTTAGGATTCTAGGCTCCATCTGACTATATGGGAGCCTCCTTCTGCTTTGTATCATTCGACTTTCTATAATAAAAAAATTGTTTTCCTTTGCCATTCGCTCTCCTTGACTCACTAGCTGCAAGAGTTGAATCCAATTTGGATTTTATCACTCCCATGTGCACTAGCTTCCCCTCCTCAAGAGTTAGAGATTGGATGAAGTCTTCACGCGAAGGGAATTTCCATTTTGGAATGGACAACTTTGTTGACTGGAAGGTCGAAACAAACATTGAATAATCAGGGCCCAGCTTCGACAGGATGGCAAGGATGAGTTTTTTTTCTTCCTTCTCAATCCCATACCTCTTCAACTGTGAAATCAAGTTCTTGAATTTGTTGAGAAACTCAGTGATAGTTTCGAAACTACTTAGGCTCAAGGAGATGAGCTCATTTTCTAGTTTATGCCCCTTCAAATCATCTTTCTGGCTAAGGAGGGATTCGAGCTTATCTCAAACCTCCTTTGGAGTCTTCAAATCAATAACATGAAAGTGCAAATATTCATAAGTGCTAAGTAGTAGTAGTCCTACTGCTTCATCAAGCTTGTCTAAGTACTTGGATTTCTCTACTGCACCAATGGGCTCAACTGCAGAGCCATTCACCACTCTGGAAAGACTCTTCGACTTCAAGAATATGTCCATTTTTTCCTTCCATTCGAAGTAGTTGAATGAGTTCAACTTGAGATCCATGATACTGAAGAATTCGAAGCTGAAAGAGGGAGATTCCCATAAAAAAAATGAGAATTATGAAAAGAAGATCTGCTGCAATTTGAATTGAACACTGCCTTAGGACACTGAGCACATGTGACTGGGTCCTTCACACCTGGATAGAACTCACTGGATTACTCCAGTGAATTCAAGGCAATAGCACCAGGATTGTTGATGTATATGTAACTTCATAATGTATTTCACATATATGCATATTGTATTCCTATAGAGATGTTATTATTCCTCTATACGGAAGTGTCGTCATTTATATTGTAAGTGTCATAAATTATACTTGATGGGTTATTAGACCACCTTGTTGGGTTCGGCCCTGTATAAGTCATGTGGGTCAAAGGGTTATTAGACCACCCTATTGGGGGTCAGCCATGTGGGTCAAAGGGTTATTAGATCACCCTAGTGGGGGTTGGCCCAGTCAGCATTATGTTAAGTGGTTAAGTTGAGGCCGACCTAGTTGAGTAAAGGTCAAGTCAAGTTAGTGTATAAATAGAGAGTATGTCTCTCTCATTTTACACATTCTATTCTCTCACTCACACTTGGGAGAGTGGCGCACTTGTGTAGGAGGAGGCTCTGTTGCTAGGAGAAGACTATCTCTTATATTCTGGTTGTATCATTGCTCTATCTATCTCTGAGGAAGTTATTGTGGTTTTTCACCTTTATGGTTTTCCCCAAGTAAACTCTATGTCTCTTGTGTGCTTGCATTATTGTGTCCATGATTGATATGTTGTAGATTTGTTGTACATGTTGTTCTCTCAGTTAAGATCCTAGATCAGATTGAAGTAAATTCTGAAAATTTAACAAGGATTTGCTGTGGAAACCCAATCATCTGACAATACATAGTGACATCAACTAGTTCAGATGAAGCATCACACAGAAGCTTCAGGTTCAATGCCATAGCCTCGCAGTCCATCATCCCGAACCTCTTCAGGATCTTTACTGCATACTTCCCTTGTCCAAGAAAGATTCCATCTGCACTCTGCCACACCTCCATACCTAGAAAGTGGTGCATCATACCCAAGTTCTGCACATATATGACTCCATGTCATGTGTCTCAGAACCAAGTGGCTACTCCACATACACTTCTTCTTCAACTACACCATTCAAGAAAGCTATCTTGAAATCCATCTGGTGTATCTTCTATTTCATCACTTTTATATTTCTCTATGTTGCCATCTACAGCATGCTTGATCTTGATAGATCCATATGGAAGTCATAACAAACTTCCCTTCAGGTCTTGGGACTACATCCCAAACATCATTCTTCATGATCGAAGGATCATGGCATTCTTCCCATATCCTGGGAACTTCAATATCTTCAATAGATAATTTTGTTGCTGAACAAATGTTGTAGTTCTTCTTTTGTAGGTGATGGCATACGATCTTTCCTACACAACAAGTTAAATTGCATGATTAGAAAACATCTCATAGTTTTCAGAACAAATTCTTACACATAAAGAAATATGTCATACAGTCATTTAATTATGTTAGCCAATGCTTCAATACAACATTTATCCATATTCCATAACTTTCTAGATGCCTTCCAATCTCTACCAGAACATTGTTAAGAGTGTGCACAACTCCTAACATGTCAGCAAAGAGGTTTCATTCTAGATAAGTAGCAATGGAATGTTGTATAGTGTCATAGGCCACTTACCCATGTATATTAGTAGTATACTGTTCATCAATGCAACTATTCTAATATGCATAATACACAACCTAATTCTAGGAACATAAGCATACACATCATTGAATAACATTATGTAAGAAATGACAATTCAAATACTTATCTTTGTTTGGTTGCTGGGTGGACTCCCTCTGAATCTTTGCAACTCCATTCTGATGTGGATTGTGCGAAGTGGTCAACTCCCTCTGAATATCTCCATCCTTGCCGAAACTACTGAAGTGTGCTCCTTTGCTTTCTTGTAGGAACAACTGGAGTGTGCTCCCTCTTGATCTTTGCTTCCTCTATTACCTGTCCTTGAACTTACATCCATCCGTAATCACTATGCATGCTTATTAGTATCATCATTATGTTATCCTTGAGGTCTCATACATAATCACACATTTATTAGTATAATCTTAATACTATCAAAACACAATAATCTTAAACATGTGTAGTCATGATCATTCACAGATAATAAAAATTAGTATTCAAGGTTTCAGGGAAGTCTTCTTTTACTCATGCATATTCTTATTTGATCATAGGACTCTTCTAATTAGTTAAATCATCAATGCATAAACCCATGATTACTCAAACCTATACCTTCGTGATTCTTCTGGTTAGTCATATCATCAATTATGGTAAGAAACATAATATGCATACAACCATGACTATTCAAACCTATGACTTCATGAATAATCATTATCAACAACACAACAGTATAAGATTCTAACACAAGGTAGGATTCTAGCTTGATATAGGAAAAACATACCTGGATTAGCATGCTAGCTAGTTATGTCTAACATACCCGCATAATGTCTTCTGGTTCTCTTCAGTGACTTGTGCTAGTAACCTGCATGTCTCATAAGTTAACCATTGTAGAACCAAGTTATACATACCTCGAAAGTAGATCTTCTATGTGATCCATGACAATGGATGAATCTTTGTCTTCATGTCACCATGAGCATATGTTCTTGAAGTAGAACATGATTTGACTTTCTTGGTGTACCTTTTGTGTTAGCAAACAACATAAACGTCATACAACATCACAGTGCATTAGTACAATCATAAGTGTTAAAACCTTAATCAATGAATATCTTCTATTAAGGTGATACGACAAGTCCAAAAATTAATCAAGATTGTACTGTAATGATATGAAGACAAACATATGATAAACTTAACCATGAAACATACCTGTAAGCCATACCTGTCAAGATTGCTTGTAATCTTCTTATGGAAGGCTTTAGCCTCATCTCCCTCTGAGACAGGAACTTCTTCACTTATGCAGGTGACCAATCCATCTTCTTCTAGGATCAACCCAATCCACTTGATTTACAAGAACTGGACCTGGAGCTGGATTAGGGTTTCTCAAAGAAACCCCAAAAATTCAAACTTTGAATTTCAAACTTCTGAAAGGATAGAAATATGCGCCTTGATGAGCTGATCAAGCTGGTATATTCAGAATTTGAAAACTGCAAAGTTTCACCCCTCAAAATTGCCTTTTAGATTTCTGGATTCACTAGGGAGGACCCTGAATTAGGGTTTGAGTTTCCCGGAGCTTCACCCAACCAAAAGATTTGATTCAAAACTCCAAGCTTCGATTTTTCTGAGGAGCTTCCAGCCGTGGTCACAGATTTCTAAAATTCCAATTTTTGCAGAAGCCCTAATTTTCCATCTTTCCGATCAAAGTCCCGAACTGGGGTTTGATCAAGCCCGGCCTTCTACCCAACCAAAAAATCTGATCTTTGTCTCTAAATTTTGATTTTGATGAGTATAATCCAGCCGTGGTCTCCGATTACAAAAATTCCAACTTTCTTCGAAGCCCTAAATTCCGGAAGCCATGAATGAAGGTACTCAAAAAATAATTCTGTTTTGACAGAAATATGTTCCATGGAGGAGGCTCTGCTGCTAGGAGAAGACTATCTCTTGTATTCTGGTTGTATCATTGCTCTATCTATCTCTGAGGAAGTTATTGGGGTTTTTCACCTTTATGGTTTTCCCCAAGTAAACTCTGTGTCTCTTATGTGCTTGCATTATTGTGTCCATGATTGATATGCTATAGATTTGTTGTACATGTTGTTCTCTCAGTTAAGATACTAGATCAGATTGAAGTAAATTATGAAAATTTAACATGGTATCAGAGCTAGCCTGAAAGAAGGCATGATATGGCATGTATGACACTTGTTGCACTTACGATGCTAGGGCTTGATATAGCAAAAACCAGTCATCGTAGCACTTTCGCTATAAATCCGTTTTGGTGAAGTTTTCGGATCTGAAACTTTTACAGGTCGAAGATCATATCCCCATGTACCTTGTGTCCAAAGGAAAACCTCTAATTCGTTGTACTTTGTGATTTATGATCTGTACAATATAGGGTTTCTGCCTCTTCCAGATCTGAGTCAAAATCAGGTGACCTTGGGAAAAAGGTCATAACTTGGGATAGGAAGCTCCAAATGAAATTTTGTAAAAAGTGACAGGTAGTACACAGACTTTACTATCTCAGGAAAAG
This sequence comes from Larix kaempferi, assembly GCA_027924585.1. Taxonomy (NCBI): domain Eukaryota; kingdom Viridiplantae; phylum Streptophyta; class Pinopsida; order Pinales; family Pinaceae; genus Larix; species Larix kaempferi. The sequence continues at coordinate 8,566,518 of BSBM01000511.1, read as the reverse complement.
TTTTCAGAGTCCGAAGTTGAACCAGTGACATGTTGCACGCTGTACAAGTTTGCTCTCCTGTATTATCCCATAAACAGGTCACGTTGCAACACTTGGCATAACTCTCTCTCAGAGAATCCAATTGAGGTCAGACCTATCGGGATGGAAAGACAACAGGTCGGGTTATCTCAAAAAAAAATTTCAGACCCTGTGGATCAAAAAGTTCGGAGTTACACCAGAAACAATCTGGAGATGACTGGATACATGCAGAATTGCATGCAAGCATGCAAAATACAAAAATGATGATGAGAATATTCCAACAAAAAACAATTAAAAGGTAACTAGATAAAAAAATTAAAAAAAAAAAAAAAAAAAAACCCAACTTGTAAGCATGTTTTTTAAAACACATAAAGGGAAAAAGGAAAATTTAAATTTTGTTAGGTTTCCCACTTCGGAAAATAGAGAAATTGGCTTAAACACATAGCCAAATACAAAACCATATACACAAAACAAAGATTTAAGCATGAACACACAATACTTCTCATTAGGAAATGTACATAAATACAATGAGAAGGAACCCTTGGGTTCCAAATTCCCAAGGCGTCTCTTGGACTCCCAAAGACTCTTCATCTCCTGACGGATTAGTTTCCAACCCCACCTTTATCCAAAGGGTTGTATATGAGTCCAAGAAAAGAGAGCTGAATAAAAGGATTGACAATCCCACTATGCAAGCAAGTTAGTAGAAGCTCACTTCTCCTACTAACTATAACTACTCTCTGAAGTGGTGGTTTTGGCTGACCACCAAACAAATGGGGATAGCAGAAGCTGAAGTATTCTACTACGTGAGTGCTTTAAAGCTGACCAAAAAATCTCGATCTCAGCAGCTATAAAATCATGAACCATGAAGGTGGTTTAAGGATGACCACAAAGTCTAGAACTTGGCTTAAAATCTCAGAGGTTCCTGGAACATTCCGAAAGGATAGTAGAAGTTGTCTATCTTCTACTAAATGAGTGGTTTAAAGCTAACCACAAAATCTATAACTTGGCTCCAGGGCTCAGAGGTTCTTGGAACATTCCAAAGTGATAGTACAATTTGATGTATGCCACTAACTAAATAGTTGTGGCTTTGGATCAGGATCTGGCTACAGATCTGAGTTTGGCAGGATCAAGGATCTAGATTTGATGCAGGCTCACTTGTTCCCACTCGCTCATTATCGCTCGGTTGTTTCTGATTGTTCATCATTCCCCTTATCAACAACAATGTGAGGATAAGATGATCTCTCAACTGCAAGATGTTTCAATACTCGTGAATGAAATTTCTAGTATGACTTATAAATATTCTTAGTTTTTATGACCATTGCCAAGAAGCGATCCACCCATAGTGAATTTTTTGTCTTGCGGGTTTCTTTAAACTAAAGCATCTATCTGATGAGTGCGTGTTTTTTCCACAATGCTTACAAGGGTGAATATCAAAACAATGATCTTTCATATGGCCAACTCGATCACAGTGTTGGCATGTCAAACTTTGAACTAATGTGGATGGAGATGAACTCTCATGGAGGAATCCAACACTCTAAAAATGGATAGGCTTGGAGAAATCGGGAATGTGAACTCTCACTTCCTTGTCGTATCCAAGATCGGTTCTATGCTTGTTATGGTTGATCTCTCCCCATGGTCTGATGATGGGCTTGGAAGGAACAAGCATAACCTCTGTATGCATGTCTTCATCTTCACTTTCTTTTACTTATGTACTAGGGCCGCTGATCTTCTTATGTGATTCTGAAGTGGCATCATTATGTGTAGGTTACTGAATGGAATCAAAGAGAGGATTATTCTGAACATGAACAAGTTCAGAATGTGTTTCTTCTCTTTAGAGATGCAACTCAAGTTGTATGAACTCAAGAGTGTCTTTTGAATATTGCACACAATATCGAATGTGATTGAGTGTGTTCTTGTTGATGATGACAATGTTGTCGACATAGGAGAGAAGTAGAGTGTTCATTAACTCTACCAAATCATTTATTCTCGCCATTAGTAAACTAAATAGTCACTCAACTAAATAAGGGCTTCTTGCAATTCCACCCTTTTACAACAAGGCTCAATAATTAAGACTCTATCTCAACATATGAAAGGGTGTCGGTCTCAGCCGAGAATGCACCCAAGTACAATTAAGCTCAAATTAGATTCACTTTCAATTTGACGCTTACAAGAGGACAATTGCAAGTATAATAAACACAATGAAACTTACAACATTTGTTCTATGCAAGTTGAATTGGTCTTCCAAAACTTGAAAACTTTATGGTACTCATGCTTCACACTTCACTGATGTGTTAGGCCCATGAGTCAAATACTAACTTGATGATTCCAAAAGAATAATGTCATAATACTGCAAATGTACCTTTACCATCAATACAAACAACTCCAAGCTTTCAACCAAATTTGACAAAAATTGGTGTTTGGAATCAAACTGCATGGTGATGCTTAAACCAAATGGATGGGTATTTGAATGACACTGAAGGGCCCTGCCCAATCTAAATGAAGCTACAAGAGAATCTATAAGTATTAGTAGAACACAACCATAGCTCTATGGGATTTCTCCAAAAAAAAATGTTAAGTTGGCCAGACCGCGCATCGTTCAGATTTCATATGTAAGTTTTACAAATTCAAGAAAGAAACAACTTATACATCTAAAACAATCATAGGTTCCATCTCCAGGCGACATTATAGCTCCTATGGACAATATTCTAAAAAATCAGACATTTAAACTTCAATTCATCTTCAATTATGCTCGACCAATGGGAAACAAGTCTAGAAGTTTTGCCAGGAATTGATCCCACGGGTAGCCTATTAAAATTCTTGTTCACTTCATGATCTGAATCGGTCTATTACCGCCTTGCAATTACAAATAAAAAAGGAGTTGTAGGTTTCCTACCATCCATAATAATGCATACCGATTGAGGACCTTTCTTCTCGTAGATGAAGGTTGTAACAATATTGTGCAATGAGAATCATTGGTTTGGGCCACTTTATGGAAGTATCAGATTTATGTTACACTTCACCACGTGACATATTTTGGCATTATTGACTCTCTCGTGGAGGCACCACGTGATCTCCATGCATCTCACTCTACCGTTGAGTGTCTCTGTTGTTCAAACCACCTCGCTCAATTCTTCACATGCAGTAATTAAATGGAGTATGGATGCAACATATAATTGAGGTGCAACTCCAACATAGATAGTGGTATGGCTTATCTACTAGAGATATCCAACGTAGGAAAGAAAAGACTATTGAATGGATACGCGATAGAGCGATGTTACATTGTGAAATTCGCCAAAAATAACCATCTGGATGTTCCAGGGGTCACCACCATCCACGTAGGTATCCACGGAGCTCTAACAAAGAAAGAGAGGGCTCCACAAATTGATGGGGTTCGTGCAGAAGTGGTTATTTCAATGCAGGTTCCTCCAGTCAAGCACGATTGCCCACAAGATTAGAGCAGCACTAATTCATAGGTCATTGGTTACCAGTGGAATCTCACGTAAAGAGAGAGCAAATAATGAGATGCCTCTCCACAATAATCAACTAGCGTAACTTTTGGGCAGATTGCTTGCAAAGGCAAAGTTTCACCAATACGTAGCAATAGTGACTGTGTAGTTGCTCCAAACTCTTCAATGGTCCAACATTCACATGAAGGAGAGCTCACGCTAGAGGAGAGGAGTCTCACTTTCTCTTGTCAAGTCTAAAAGGATAGTCTCAAAACCGTCACGTTTCACAACACTTCACTTTTTCTTGTTCAAACTTGGCACACTCTTCTGCTTGTGCAACAACAACTTTGCTTCAATTTTTCTTGTTCAAACTTGGCACTAGTAGCACTAGATGCAAAAAATACTTCGGTGACTCCAAAATATCAAAAGGATGAGTCTTTTACACCCAAGATATCAAAGACTCTAGTAATTCCTAGAACGAAGACACGTTTTGAAGGAAATCTGTCATATTCTATTGACAAAGAGAAGCTGTTAGAATTTTTTTCAAGATGTTGGAGTAGTGGTTGATGTTATGCAGGGTGATGGCTACCCCAAAGGTTTTGTGCATGTGTAATTTACAACTGAAGAAGAAGTCAGGAAAGTAGTGAATAAAAATGGGCATGATTTATTAGGGCGTTCTGTCAATATTCATCTTGTTGTGGACCATGGCACTCCTGCATCGAAGCAGAATTGGAGTAATAATTGTAACCAAAAGGGACATAAATCTAGCGTTACCAGGGGGGATTGGGTTTCACAGAAATCCCACCGGGCGCGCCAAGATGCTCTCAGTAGCAGTGGAGAGAGTGGTTGCGAGGGATGGAGCATGTATTTCAACAAAATGGTCTGCAGCAGAATTTGGGACACCAGTATGTGTCGGTTCATGATGGTAATTGGGCGCAATAGGACAGAATCTTTGTTGTAGGAAACTAGAACATAACATCAATGAATATGAACACATAAATTAAAGATTCGAAGTTAATTGCATGGAGAACCTTAAATTTGAGGTTTCTTACTACTGCGTTGTAGTGTGCATCCATTGGAGTTCCTCACGACCATTGGGTGCACGTTGCTGGTGTGAACAACAAACATTGCTTTTTTAAAATAACAAACCAAGCACCACCTCCCAATTTTAACATAATTGCTGCATATAGCCTGTGTGAACCAGACCAACTTTCCCAATATGTTGTAATACTGGTGCAACCTCCAGTGCAGAACAAATGATGAAGCAACAAAAGAATCAAGTTTGATTCCAAGATTATTATGCGCACAAAAGAAATAATCCCTAAGGATTATCTCGAGAGGAATCACTATGATAAAAAAATGAATGCAGTAGAGACACAAGGAAAAGAATAGTGCATATCCTTAGGTTTTCAATTATGGGCATACTCAAGTCTGAGGACAATGCACATAGTTGGCAGGAGGGTGTAGAGTGTACAAGCAAGGACAGTTATGGCAGTGCGACAGGCCATAGGGTTAGAAAGCTCTAATACCACAGTTAGGCTGCCCACTTGGGAAAATAGAGAAATTGACTGCCAAATACATAACCATACACACAAAACAAATATTTAGGCATGAACCCACAATACTTTTCATTAGGAAATATACATAAATACAATGAGAAGGGACCTTGGGTTCCAAATTCCCAAGGCAGCTCTTGGATTCCCAAATAGTCTTCATCTCGTGATGGATTAGTTTCCAACAAATTTATATTTAAAAAAAAAAAACTTAAAATAAGAAAAATATTAAATCAATTAAAACAAAGTTATAAAAACAACATTCTCTCTATACATTTGATTTTCTTTGTTTATTTTTTTATTTTAAAAAATTTACTTTTAATTTTAAAATTAAGTTTTTAAACTTAAATTGTTTTTTTTTCCATTTTATTTATGATTTGTGGGACTAACATGTAGTTTAAGAAAGCGTGACCCAAGGGCATCTAAGCCGTCAAAATCACACAGGGATCGCATTTGACTTGGGCCACACAACCATTAACATGACTAGATTTTTAAATGTCTCATCTCGGCTAGCTTATGGATTTGACTTAAAATTTTGAAGGATGTGGGGGTGGGATTTGATCCCCTTATGTGTGCATGGGTCATGAAAACATTTAGTACAATCTCTCTAGGTGAAACCACACATTTGACCACTACCTCAAGGTGACGCTTCATACTAGGTCTTTAAGAGAATTGAACATTTCCCACTAGTGAAAAAATCATTGCTCTTCACTAATGGATCCAACCCCTTTGGGATTTATTTTGAAGGACATGGGGGTGGGCTTTGATCCACATATGTGTACATGGGTCACGAGATAATTTAATACAATCTCTCTGGATGCAACCACTACCTCATGGTGACCCCATGTATTTAGGCTAGCCCCTCACAAGAATTGAACCTTGCCCACTAGTGAAAAACTCCTCACTCTTCACCAATGGATCCAACCCCTTTGGAAAAAATGTGTATGTGTGTGTGATGAGAAATAAATAAACAATAAAGAGACAACGAATATATATATATATATATATATATATATATATATATAGTTTTTCTCTTTATTATTTATTTATTTTTCATCTTTTTTATGATTTTGTTTGCAACAATATTGAGCTTTTAGTCCATGGTTTTAAAAATGTGTAATTTTAAGTCCAAAAAAAAGGTATTACTAGTAATACATTTTTTGGATTTAAGGGTTGATTTTAAAATTTTCATTGCGAGAGTATTGGTTGTCAAGGCCATCTTCAAAAAAAGTAACAATTTTAACCACATAAAAAAGGGAGGTGCTACTAAAAGCACCACTTTTCAATTAAGGGGTTGATTTTAAAGTTTTTGTTGCAATGATACTGGTGGATAAGGCCACGGTTTCAAATGGGTTGTAATTTTAACCCCTCCCCCCAAACAAAAAACGAGTGTTCTTGTTAGTGCCATTTTTTATTCAAGGGTTGATTTTAATGCTTTTATTGGCAACATTACAAGGTTATTGAGGTCACGGTATAAAAAATTAGTAATTTTAACCTAAAAAAAAGGTTGCACCACTTTTCAATTACGGGTTGATTTTAAGGTTAATGTTAGCAATATTACAAGATTTTAAGGCTAGGGTTGAAAAAGGTTCCCTCTCCCACCCCCTGAAACAAAACAAACAGGGTTCTATCTATAGTACCACTTTTAAATTTAGGGGTTGATTTTTTTTTACCAAAATATGGCCCTATCAGCCCCTCCTCAATCTTGGTTCCTCCCAGCAATTTCTCTTATTTGCAAATCTTTCCACTAGGGAAAATACCTTTTCACTGAACTTCTCCTTCTATGGAAGCAGTGGCAGTCTTCTTACAATTTGCTTGATTGACCCCTAAGGTCTCTAATTAGCCAAAAATCACTTCTTCTGTGATAAGTGAGGCTCCATCCACAAGTGTTGTTGGTATTTCTTATAAAGATTACATAAAAAATGAGAACCTAGGTGGATCCCAATGCCCAAGGATCCATATGGTTCAAGAGACCCCTGACTTCATCCATTCATATTGCTAAGGACATTGTAGATCAAACAACTTCTTCTAGAGACAATGGTCTCATCTACAAATTCAACAACCTCTTGCCAAAACTAGAAAATCTCTACCATTAGATCTTATGTGCTCGGAAACCTGAAAAACAACAAGAAGCCGACATCTACCCTTATGTAAAGGGCTTCTTCATTGTCGAGTTTGGTTTAGTAGAGTACAGAGATCAAGTCCTCAACTTGAGTCCTTGGTTTCTGCATTGTCAAGGTTATGATTTGCTCAATGATATTGGTAATGTTCTAAGCAAATTTCATTTCAAGGGTGAGGAGATGGAATACTAATGCATCACCATAGATGTGGATATTTGTGTAAACATGGACTTCAACAAAAGGTTTCCAACATAAATAAACTTAGTCGCCAAAAATTCTTGCATCGAGAGGAGCCTTCTACAGCCCAGTATGAGGGAGAAGTTTAATTTCATGCTCAATGTGGAGTTGACATGTGGTACCTTAATCAAATAATAAAATATTAAGTAAACAATTTTTTTACAAAGTCGGCTCTAACTTAAAGTTCAAAACCAATATGAGGGAGAAGTGTAATTTTGTGCTCAACATTGGCACATGGAACTTTAATAAAATAATAAAATATTAAGTAAATAAATTTTTTACAATGTCAACCCTAATCTAATTCAAAACCAAAGAGATATATAATCAAATTATTAAAACTAAAAAAATTAATTAAACTTGGATACTTCTTGTTATGCGATGTGGGAGTTGAGCCATGATTAAACTAGGGTTGACATAGGAGGGAGTTGAGCACATACAATAGATTTACATATTAAACCAGTATAGATCAATCTTCACTCTAGAGCTCCCAAGCACCGAGAGAGATCAAATCCTTGTGGTGCAATCTTTTTCTCAAACTTTGCATTTTATAAAATGTTTGCACCTTAAGAGATTAATCCCTCTCGATGCGGTCGATCTAAGAAAATGTTTCCTTACACTACACTACACTACATGTTATGAAACAAAACACATAACTATTTATTACAACAACCTCTTAAAAAAAAGCCCAAAAAAAAACCTAAGAAAAGCCTATGCAATACATGCTATGAATGAAAACACATAATTGTTTATTGGACCAAACTCTCCAAATAAAGGCTAAAAAAAACCTAACAAAACCTACATAGTACACTCGTGTGAAAGAAAAACAACTATATAAGCACTTTTTTTTCACACTGAAAAAAACAACCTTTTATTATAAGAAAAGTTTTGTCTATATAATACAACAAGTAACAGATCTACATCAAAAGCAAGCCACAATATCTTGCACAAGAACAGGATGTCCAAGATAAGTTAAGCACAAATGCCTAATTAACATCCTTATCTAAAACAGATCAAAGTCCAAAGTCCGATCTACTGTGCCCACAAAATATAAACCTCCAAACTAGCTAGCAAAAAAGACCTCTTGAAACAAAGAGAAAGCTCGTAATACAAATTCAGGAATTCCGAGACAGCTCCTAAAACAGATTTAGGAAGTCCAAGACAACTCCTCAAACAAATTCAGGAATCCTGACTAAAGGATCATACTATAGTTGTACTCTTCAAAAAAGATGAGACCATCCTTACAACCAATATCAAGTTTTGATGACGATTCCGTCGAGGTATTGTACTCCCTATAAACATGCTGGAAAGAAATCTGATGGAACTCCAGAAGCAAGGATCAGGTACGACGCAACTAATGTCCCAAAGATAAAGATGAAATGGTAGAAGCCCCCTTTTCCCAGTCAATGATAACCTTTGCATCTCCCACAATACAAAGTGCATTTATCTCCATCCTCCTGGCAAAAAGAAGCAGACCCCAGAGAGCTAGGAGCTCTGCTCTAGTATTATATCCCAACCCAACCTTCATCTTTAGTTTAAATAGATGGCCAGACTCCAGCTTCAAGACCATACCAGTCGCACACATACCATGTTTTTACGCCCCATCAAAGAAACTGATCAGTAAAGAATGCTCCAGTTCCGACTAGCGAACCTTCCTAGTCTGCATAGTAGCAGAAAGCCTGGAAATATCTCTAAGTTGTGCCTTTACTTTTATACATACCTGGGTCGAATTCTGCAACAGGCGTTCAAAAATATCGAGATTTCTAGCTTCCATACTTGCTAGATGATAACGAAGGGGAGATCTAGCCACTGACATTTACTCAAAGACCACTTATTTAAATTAACTGCAAGATCAACCGCATCCCAACTGACAGTAAAATGGAAATACTCCCTCAATTCCAACCACACCTATTGAAAGAATTTACAATTCCCAAAAATATGATCTAGTGATTCTTCAAAAGAACCACACAGAACACACTGACCGGGCACAGAGAAACCACGCTTCTGCAAATTTTCCCAGGTTAATATTTTCCTCCTACAAGCAAGCTAGAGAAAACACTTAATTTTCAGTGGGACTGCAGCCTTCCAACACCACTAGTTCCACCACGACAAATTTTCAATAATTTCAATGTCCAGGAGATGAGTATAAGCCAGATTTGCCCGAACAATCCCATTCTGCCTATTAAAACTTCAAACCAACGCATCGGGAGAGTTGGTCAAGGAAATGCCAGCATGATACAAATTGGTACAAAAATCCAATCTCCTTTCCTACGACTAGTTCCACCACGACAGATTTTCAGTAATTTCAATGTCCAGGAGATGAGTATAAGCCAGATCTGCCCGAACAATCCCATTCTGCCTGTTAAAACTCCAAACCAACGCATCGGGAGAGTTGGTCAAGGAAATGCCAACATGATACAAATTGGTACGAAAAACGTCCCATTCTGCGGCCAAACTACAAGAGAGACCCAAATCCCTAAACGACTTCCCATGCACCATGTCCACCAACTATTCCCTAACCACTTGTTTTAGCACATAGATCCCCTAACTATATAGAGCTCCAAGCATATCCGTCGAAAGAGTAGATTTCTCTAGCAACCCAGCAATAAGATCCACCCCTATGAAAACTTGAATACCCCTCCCCACATTCCAACAAATATGATGATTGATAATCGTGAAGGTCTTCAATAAGCTGCACCAGATATAAGAGCCCATATAACCACTTCCGCTGTAGAGTAGGAATCGAGTGAATAACATGAATATATGAAATGACGTCACAGCTTTCGCAAGACCACGCCATTGTTTCAAAGTGGTTAACAACTTAACATTATATATGGGATGATGTCATGGGAATGTATTCAAAATGCTAAGACAGCGTCTGCGTGGAACCACCTCACACTTTTGATGTATGATGTCAGCTTTTTTTTCTCTCATTTTTTCATATTACTAGTGCCCCGACCTTGATATATTTTTATAAACACTAAGACTAAATTAAGATAGTTGACCTATAATTATGATTCATGTAAGAACTATCTAATTGAATTTTCCAGATTATTTTTACTCCGAATCTAATAATGAATCTTTGTAAACAACACAAAATTCGAATAATTCGGAAAAACAAGTGGAACAAACGAAATTGTCGAAATAGCATCGTATGGTGCACGCATTCATTTGAGGGATTTGTTAATTGTTTTAAAAGTTACGTTATATGGTTCCAAAGGCTATACGTATATGTTTTTATTATATGTATAGTGTCCATGACACTGGCGGATTGGCTTTCTTTGAAAGTTCAATTTGTACAGTAGTGGAACCATAAAAAAGTACAACATGAATCAATTACAGACAATTGTTGGCTTACAGTTACAACCGAGGTTGTGCCCTCAGTGGGTAGTCTGAATCACATCCTGTGCCAAATCCAATCTCCTTTCCTACCTTACTATCAGCTTCATCATGTTTACATAAATAAGTATGATTCTTGTACAACAACAATCCCTGTTTCGGGTAGCTGCCCATCAACCAAGGCTGTATGTTAGGAGGGCTGTGGCTATGGATTTGGGCATAGGAATCTCCATGAGAATCCATTGCATTATCACACAGATTATTGAGGTTTCCAGCATCAGAATCATCATCAACAGGAGCAGGCAAGTTCAGGTCCAACAGTATCATTCTTGCAGGCATCTGTTGCTGCAGAGGGGTCTCCTTGTTGCTAGAAATGGTACTAACAGTATCCGAAGTTCCAGCACTAACCCAATGCAATCTCTTGTGACCACCCAAAGCCTGACCCGAAGGAAAAACCATGTGACAGATTGAACATTTATGGACCCTTAGAGTCTTCTTACCTGAAAAGCTAGCAGGCTTAATTGTCCTTGTTTCATCCCTAGCTTTGACACAAGATTCCTTGGTCCTCTCCTTTGGACGAGGCCTGTAGAAATTCCAAGGCAGCTGAGAGCCCGATCCAGTAATGAGCTCGTCATCAGTAATATCTTCCTCTAGGCTCTCGTTCTCCTCCTCTATCTGCAAAAAAGAGGCCTTGACCTTATTGTGGCTAGCCCTGTGGCCTCCCAGAGCCTGATGGGACTGAAAAACCTTATTGCAAGTGGTGCATTTGTACCTGGCCTTCTTCACATCATTATCATCATAAAGACCAGCATCTCCATGAATTTTCTTATATTTGGGCTTCTTCCTGATGCATTTAGGAAGCTGGGAACTAGCATTGGGAAGCTTGAGGATACCTGATCCAGGCTCCTCAGTCACCACTTGGAATTGTGGGTTTTGAGCAGTGTTTACTCCACTTGCAAGCATTACAAGAAACAATGCCATATCCTCTTCTTCATTATTGGTTTCTGAACGAAATTGCTCATGCTGATTAATAAGTTGGATTGCATACCTGGGTCTCTTGGATCGCTTTCCCTTCCTCCACTTAGCAAATCTGCTTGAATTCCAACTGGGATGATCAATCTTAATCTCAGAATCATACTCACTTTCTTCTTCTTCGTCGTCCTGGGTCTGATGTTGCTGTGATTCTTCAAGATGGGCATCACTACTATCTTGATGGGTTTCAGAGTGGCACTTCATGTGACCAAACATGCCTTTACAGGAACTGAATTCCTTCCCACGCAGATCACAATTTATAGAAGAATCGATGGGTTTGGAACCCAATCCGTCACCTAACAGAAACGAGTAGTCCGGATCTGCAAACCGCCAACTGCGCTTGGGATTCTTTCGCAGAGCATACATTACATTACTTCCGTTACTATCCAATCCCTCTTCCTTCTCCTCCATGGATTTGGGATCCGAAGCTCTGGGCCTCTTGCTCTTCTGAAATTCAGTTTCAGCGAGTGTGTCTGCAGCAATGGAGGCAGAGGCGTGGGCTCTCATGTGTCCGCCAAGAGCTCTTCCTGAGACGAAGCTCTTGCTGCAAATCTTGCACAAGTAGCTCAATGGATGTTCCTCTTCTTCTTGTTTCTTGAACACCTCCATGGCTTGGGACCTGAAATACAATATATCCACCGGGCTCATGCTGTAAACTCTACTCCGCCTTCACGGCTAAGCTTCTTTCGACATAGAAAGTATAAATTATAAAAACAAAAAACAGTGGACCGATAATGCAAGCAATTCACACTATGGCAATACTTATGAGCTTCCCCAAGCAAGCACGGACTTCATCTAAATTCAAGAAAAAGGTAACATGCGGGCCACAGTTTAATTGCGTACGAAACAGGGCTTCTGAATTGAAATTAATAGATTTGAGTGGTCAAAGCTGCAGATGAATGAATCGCAGCCAAGCAAAGACAGAAAAATCATGGAAATCGACAATGGAGGAGGGGTGTGGAAGTCCCCATTCTTTCTCGTCATGTTGCTTCCGACTCTTCTTCCATTCACGCGGCCTACGCATTGACTTCGTCAAAACTCGCTTATCCCGTGGACAGAATCGTATTTGATTGTATCCGCTCACAGGCAATTGCCTGCCCGATTTACTTGGAGCAGCAGTGCTGGAATTTGATTGGCAATTCAAAGACTGTTTTTGATTGGCAATTCAAAAAGACTGTTTTTGATTGGCAATTCAAAGACTGTTAACAGTCGGCCTGGGATAACTGGCACTCAAATCAAATCGCTTGGCCTCGCTTTTTTGGTGATTGGTTCCCTAGATTCGGTTATAAAAATTGGCGGAATGGTAGTTCCATTCCATTTACGGTTAAACTATGTCATGGAACTGTGTTTCTAGGGGTTTTGGCCCATTTTAAGATGACCCAGATAGTCAAAATTCCCAAAATATAATGAGAAGGGGTGGAACTGTTCCTCCCTGGAAAATTTTCGGTCGCGGACAGGGGCGGACAGTCTAAAGGAGTAATTTTAAATTGGAATTTTTTTGTTAATATCATATATAGAATTGAATTGAAGTTGTATTACTTTAAATTGGAATTTATAGAATTTGGGGTGGAGTAGAGCATATACTTTTCTTGGATTGCATAAGGACGAGACAAGTGTACTATCCAAATTGATTTTAAGACGGTCCTTCCAAATTTGAAATAAGCAATTATAAAAAAAATATATATATAAAAATGTTGATAACAAATATAATTATGCATGGAAAACAAGTAACATATAATTTCTTAGTCACACTCAACTTGTTACTTAGAGTGTAGTCCAAATTAATTCTATAGTTCTACTTAACTTTTAGCCTATTAGTATTAACCAACCACAGATTAAATAGATATACTAATTATTTAAAATATATTTTTGAAAGCATAAAATACTTATAATTTTAATAATTAATATATACCATACTTGAAAATTGTGCAAACTCATGGATGCCACACACTATGGTTGTAAACACCAATGGCATCCTTCGATGTAAATTGTGCCCATATTACTATTTGCAGGCAACTCATGAGTTTCATCCTAAAAGATGGTGCATTTCAATAGAAGTTTGAGAGGCATGTTTTTCCAATTTGGTATCAAGAGACCTTTTTAAAATATAAAAAATATATTTAGTAAATATACCTCTATATGAATATGGTTAAATTCATTAATGGTTGTATTTCTTGTGTTATTATAAACCAAGACTTTTATTCACATTTTTCGATTCTATCCCTGGGAGTATGCATTGGGATTAATGAAATGTAACAAAATCATTATGAATTTTTTTTAATTGTTTATAAATCCATACCGAGAAGGAGGCTTTTATACACATTTTTTCACCTTTTAAAGGGGGGTATATTTTGGGATTAATGCAAATGTATTAAAATCATGATGAATTTTTTAATTGTATATAAATCTTGAAAAGTTAAGTTAGGTAAGAAATCTAACTTATGCAACAAACATTTTAATAAATAATTTTATGTTAATTTTGGTTAACTAAGAGTTTATTGTCTTTAACAAAGATCCCAAATCCAGTTCCAATCTATAGAGATCTTTCTTAGAGGATGTTGGACACAACATTCAAGATGTCCACATCCTTTCACATATAGAGATCTTTCTTAGAGGATGTTGGACACAACATTTAAGATGTCCACATCCTTTCACATATAGATTAATGAATTTCTGAACTAAATCAATATCTATTTATTATGTATGTATAATCATTAACAACCTTAGATTTAGAATGAACATTTAGAATTCATTCAACATAACTATAATCAAATTCAACATAGTTTAACACGACTCGACATGTCCACATCCTTTCACATATAGACTAATGGACAGTTAGAGGTTATGAACTAAAATTCTATCCATTTATTATGCATTTATAATCATTAACACCCCTGGACTTGGAATGAACAATTGGAATTCATTCAACAGAACTACAATTGATCACAACACAGTTTGACACATTGTAGATCATCCTTTGAAGTTTGCTTTAGTTTTTTTCCTACAACATCCATGGCCATAACTTACCATGCTCCACTAGTTGTAGGTCCTTCTGCCAACACATAAATAAGTCAACAAAGGAGTGTGATTCATAATTAAGCAAATCCAAATGCTCAATGATAAGTTGATGGCATTATGTAATGATCGTCCAATAAAAATAAGTAGTGCCATGGAAAACATAATGCTCATCATGACTTCTTAGTTGGGAATAAGGTGTCGCTTCAATATATAGAAATATATATTAAAAAATCCACATCACAAGCTATATCCAGTGCGATACAAACCATACACCATCACTAAGTAGTGTGACAACAATGTATTTAAGCTTGATCTACCCATCATACCTTGGGATGCATCTAATACTTAATATTGAATTTCCAAATGACAAGAATTCAGGTTAAAATGAAACACTTGGAACAAGGTTGCTTGGTGCTTTAGAATTGTAAATCACGTTAGTTCCAGGCATAGTTTGTAACTATTTCACAATGAGAAAGTACAAAAAGTTTCTTCATTTGTTAACTAGTGCCATAAATGTTCATTCTTCATCAAACACATGCATTCTAATGTAGGGATGATTGACACATATCATCATAACATAATAAGTACCATTTATTACTAAGGGGATGGTTAATCTCTGTTTTCACATGCTTTGAATCTATGTTAGGCCTTTTATAAGCTTTAATGCACCAAAACAACATCATAGTAAATAGGGCTTGTCATGTTTCCCTATTGCATGATCAATGCCAACTTCTCATTTTGCTCAATTCTCCATGCAACCCATGCCTATTCTCCAACATATCAATATTTTTTATGTCACTACTTAATATTATTAGTGCCAACTCAAGAGGTAAATCAACATACAACTCACTATGCCACCGCAATGATAGCTCAATGATCCATGTTAGTGACATATCACAAC
The DNA here is from genome assembly GCA_027924585.1 of Larix kaempferi. NCBI lineage: Eukaryota > Viridiplantae > Streptophyta > Pinopsida > Pinales > Pinaceae > Larix > Larix kaempferi. The sequence goes on along the minus strand of BSBM01000511.1, from coordinate 8,550,857 downwards.
TCTAGAAGATTGCCGCAATAGAGCAGTTAGATGATCACAACTGATTAGTTCATCCAATAAGTATGTTAAGGATCAACTTTTACTAGGTTAGTGCATGCCTAGACCAACTTATATTTAGGGAAAGAACAATATTTGCTTGATTTTGTAACAACATTGTTGTTCCTGTAGATACTATGAATGGTGATCCCTTAATGTCTTTGGTTTTCATTTTGCGACACGACCATTTCATTGCTTAGAGGATTATTGCAAAGATTAGATATTCTTGTTTGTGTTATTGAATTGCCCCAATAACCACTTTTTGGTACACTATGTTTAACAATGTCTCATCAATTAACTCTAAGAATCATCCTTTCATAAATCCCTTAAGCTTCAATTCTCATTGATTAAATCTGGCTTGTGTTAATACAATACTTAACCTATCTAGAACAGTCACCTAGTTGTGTTATACCATCATGACAAACTTGTTGTTGTGTTGTAATTTGACTAAAGTAGTCATATTTGTGATCAATCCCATGTTGGATCCTAGTCGATCATGCGATTGGTCAAAAGATAGCATGAATGGGATATTTATTGAATCGACTCATTCCCCGATGTTATTTATTGTGTTCACCATTATAATAACCATTATAATACATGCCAAGCTCATGTAAAATTGAAGAATCAACATGTAAGAAATCGACTTACATGAATTATGTCTCCCTAACCCTTCTCCACAACGGGTTCTGATCTCATTGGAAAGATTAGCCATACCTCTTCTAAGAGGCATCATAACAATGTGATAACCATCGAATAGTTCACTAAGTGAAAGTCATTCGTTATGTTGAGGCCACTAGAAACACAATCGATATGTTTATCTTCAAGCTAATCATTTATCATTTTATTTAATCCAAACTCATCATATCTTGTTGAGGCATATTCAAAATTCAACATATAAAAAAAAATCCATAAAAAATATGATACATTCTCCACCTTATATTGGGTATGTAATACCCTTAATACGAGTACCTTTAACAAAACCTTTTCTAAAATCTTAAGTTTGTTGTAGAGTCCTTATGTGATTTGCACCTAAAGCATTACGAGTACCTTCTACAAAACCTTTTCTAAATTCTTAAGTTTGTTGTATGGTCCTTATATGATTTGCACCTAAAGCATTTTTTGTATGGGAGGTTATATAATACCACCACAAGTGCCTCTCATTTCTTTATTGTGCATACACAAAAGCTATCCTACTATTCGAGTTTGAGAGCCCTTATCTTCTGTTGACTTTTTATGCAACTTTCTATCTTATTCTTGGTAATATGGAGAATAAGTTTATACGAAAGTATCCGTCTTGTCGAAGACATTTTTATATGAATGTAAGTTTATATGTATATGTTTCTCTTTTAAAATACTAGCATATCTCACTAGTATTTTTGAGCCCAAAATTCGACAGTATAGATGTCTGATTTTCGACATTTTGTTGTCGACCATCCGACAAGCAACATCTTTTTTTAACGTCGGTGGCATTTCGGCTAATATCCGACATTTAAATTCCCCGTCGGATATCCGACATCTTCCAGTTAGAAATCCGACCGTATATCATGCCCTATTTCGTCAGAAATCCGACATCTTCCAGTCGGACATCCGACTGTATGTCATGCCCTATGCTGTCAGATATCCGACGTCCTTTCCATAGAAAAAAGTTCAATAACCGACGCGTTTCATCGTCGGTTGTATGGAAAAGACGTCAGATTGTGTGTAAGGATACGTCGGCTATCCGACGTCCTTACCATACAAAAAGGACCAATATCTGATGATGTTAGCCATTGGTTGTATGGAAAAGGCGTCGGATTATTTGGGGGTGATCGTCGGATATCCGACAGAGTGTTTGTATTTAAAAAAAAAAACCTCCAAGGTGATGCCCTAGTCATAGAGTACAATTCCTCTAGGGTCATAGAGTACCTCCTGACTTGCCACCCCTAGAGGCTCATGACAATTGTTAGTTTCAGACAAAAAATATTATTTATTTTTTCATAAATGCATATTATTCATCCTTACACATGTCACCTCCATGCACAACTTTGTAATATTTAAATGCATAAATGATGGAGGACACAAATTATACAAGCACTTCCATAGATGGAGGACACAAATTATACAAGCACTTCCATAGATGGAGAACACAAATTATACATTTTCCGTCACATCAGAGTTGTTGAAAAAAAATGAAATGACCTTCCACATGAAACATGTGTTAGGAGAGAAAATTGTGAGGATGAAGACGATAACACACGTGAGGAAGTTGTTTGATTTGGGTTACATGGCCAACATTCCCAAATCATAAGTACCATATTTGTAAATATCCTTGCATGAAGGATGAAGCCAATGTTCTAAATTCCGCTCCCCCTTCAAGTTTTGTCAACTTTGATACAGGTCAAAAATTTTCACCGAAACTGTCTGCGAGGCCTAAATTACAATAAGGTCAAGGAGATGATCATTAATTTATGTTTGTACTTTAATGGGATTTGAAAGATACATAATTCTCACCGCCGTAACCATTTCTTACCTTGATTTCAAGAGGCGGCTGTGAAGACGAACGGTCATAAAGCATCATTTCATATATCTTTGGTTTTCTCAAAACTTGAGAATGAACATAAAGAGGATTTCCATGGTAATTTGTTCCATCCAAACCTATCAAGTGTACTTTCAGGTCAGCAATATTCTTGTCTCCAAACTGTAGCAGCTGTTTGGCCATTTTCACCCTATAAATTGAAGGATTCCTGCAAACACAAACCACGATGTTACGCGAACTTCTTTCAGGGATTTGTTACATTTGCTTCTAAGATATTTCAGGGCTTTGTTACATTTAAACACCATTGTAAAACTTCTTTCAGGGCTTTGTTACATTTAAACACCATCGTAAAACTTCTTTCAGGGCTTTGTTAAATTTATTTTCAAGATCTTTCCACTAATGCGAATATTTTATTGTCAGCTTACATGCGATTTCATTAATTTAATCCCGTTTTGTGTATTGACACCCGGTCCATTTAAGAGTTTGGTTCGTGGTAGTTGTATATTTCAAATCCCATTAAAGTACAAACATAAATTAATGATCATGTCCTTAGGTACCTTATCGTAATTTAGGCCTCGTAGACAGTTTCAGTGAAATTTTTTGACCTGTATCAAAGTCAGCAAAACTTGAAGGGGGAGCAGAATTTAGAACATTGGATTCATCCTTCATGTAAGGATATTTACAAATATGGTACTTACGTTTAGGGAATACTGGCCATGTAACCCAAATCCAACAACTTCCTCACGCATGTTACTGTCTTCATTCTCAAAATTTTCTCTCCTAACACATCTTCCGTGTGGAAGGTCATTTCATTTTGTTTCCACAACTTTGATGTGTTTCATTATGTTTCATTTTGTTTAATGAAAATAATTAATGTATCTACCTCTATGTCGAAACCATTTTCAATGTTGATGCCACTACCCTCCTTATTGTCTTACAAAAAGGCATGAGAATGAGGAAGAAGACTTAAAATTGTGGACTTCACCTTCAAAGAGTGCCTTACAATCACATTGATAAGGAGTGATAAGAAGATCATGACAATCCAACATGTCAAATCTTAGTTGATAGTGCCAATTAAATACTTACATGGTAAATTTAATATAAGACTTACTTATAGTTGTCTCTTACTCTTTGCATCTTGACACATTTGATATTTTATGGTTATCTCTGCGTCCTGACCCGATTGATATTATAAGGTGAGGATGTGCATGCATGATAAAGGCTTAGTTATGACTATGAGATGAGGATTTAAAGAGAAGACGATGTAAAGACAGGTAATTTTTATATGTTTTTTGGCGGTGAGCGCCAAAGACAAATGTGGTGAGAATAATCCTTAGTTATGACTATGAGATGAGGATTTAAAATGAAGAGGATGTAAAGACATGTAATTTTTATACGTATTTTGGTGGCGTGTAATTTGTAAAGACATGTAATTTTTATACTTAAATTACCCGGTGACTCGATATTAACAACCCCCATTATCACAAGAGGATACATAAAGTTGACAAAGGAAATTAAAGAAAACATATAAAGGGATACATAAAGTTGACAAAGGAAATTAAAGAAAACATATAAAGGGATACGTAAAGTTGACAAAGAAAATTAAAGAAAACATATAATTTGCATCGAAAAAATAATAGGGTACGAACTGAACTGAGGAGATTCGAACCTACAACCTATGTCTAGTCCCAAGGCTACCACCTTCATGCTTGACCTTATCAATCAATTCCCATCGCCATTTCCTCTCATACGACGTCCCACAACCATTTCTCTCGACACCCACTCTTCATTCATTCTGCATGCATTTCACTATGCAACCGTCTCAGATTCTCACTGTGTTTTCCCTCAATTAGTTTCTCAATTCAATATGACCCACGCCCACCGTTCGAGGAGTGTTGCCATCGGTCTTGAGTTTCATCATGGAAACGGTGACGATTCATGGTATTATGTTTTCCTTCGGCTACAATATGGCAAACTCATAGTTCACTACAAAGGTTTGTCTGACAAATGTGACAGTTTGGGTTCCGTGCCCCTAGAGCAATTCCTCAAAGTGTCCCTGAATGGCACCATAGTTACGGAACCCAAACCATCACATTTGTTAGACAAACCTTCGTAGTGAACTTTGAGTTTGCCATATTGCAGCCGAAGGGAAACATAATACCATGAATCGTCACTGTTTCCAGGCTGAAAATCAAGACCACTGGAAACACTCCTCAGACGGCGGGCGTGGGTCATACTAAATTGAGAAACTAATTGAGGGAAAACGCAGTGAGAATCTGAGACGGTTGCATAGTGAAATGCATACAGAATGAATCAAGCTTGAAGGTGGTAGCCCGCCATCTCCCATTGTGAAATGCATGTAGAATGAATCAAGCTTGAAGGTGGTCTCCCATTGTCAGTTGCACTTCAAGCTTGAAGGTGGTAGCCTTGGGACTAGACATAGGTCGCAAGTTCAAAACTCCTCAGTTCAGTTCGTACCCTGCTATTTTTTTGATGCAAATTATATTTTTTCTTTAATTTCCTTTGTCAACTTTACGTATCCCTTTATATGTTTTCTTTAATTTTCTTTGTCAACTTGGTGCTACAACAAAAATATGGAGATGGATGTTGATTTAAATTGTGGAATTCAGTAGCGTAAGAGGAGCCGTTATGGGCAAGTTGCAGCCCTAAAAAATGATGAACATTGACAACAAGCAGCATGTTTCTAATTGTTGTTGGTGTATGCTAGATTAGTTGCAAATATCATGCTTCAGAAGCCAAGCTTCAATGGTAAATATACCATTTTGGAAGGGTTTAATGTGAGGGATTAGTGTAAATAGACTTGTAACCAACACTTCACCTTACTCTACACCAAGATGTCTATCACCATACCTACAACAAGTCTGCAACTACCACACGCATCACATCCAAATCAATATATTTAAGTACTAAATTCAAAGAATTACAATGCATGGTGTTTGAAATGATTGTGGATATTTAGTTTCCACAATGACATGCAATGCAACCATTTTTCCCTATTTACTTCCCTATCAATTTTTAAGGGTTTCGATCTTTTATCTACTATGCTTTACCACAAAAATAATACCCATGAGAGTGTGGGGTATAAACATGTGGGGTAGGGATCAAATTTGAAGGGCAGGGTCCCATTTCACTTTGAAGGTCTATGAGATATTAAACCCTTCAATGTTGACATGTAAAAATAAATCATTATTTTCATTTGAAAATGTAATAGTACATCAAAATTTTATCATTTGTTAAAAACATTAAGCTACAGTGGGATCATTCCTACCAAACCTCTGCGCAAACGCTAAAACATTTAAACCAATGTGATTTACCAGCTAGGGCTTACCCAGCTCTTTTCATTTAACAATACATCCTTTTTCAAAATGTAATAACTTAGAGATCGAATCTCACCAAAGGAGAAATGCTAAATAAATAAAATGACCAGCGTTACAGACCAACGCTCAAACCCAAAATCGAAACACACAGTGTGTGTTTTTGATGGCTTCTCAAACAGAAAATACTTACGCCCATAACCAAAACCGTTAAGTCACATAATTGTTTCATCAAAGTCAAAACTCATAAATAGAATCGTTTTCTAATTACATTAGCTACAGGTTCAAATCTCTTAGCCAAAATACTTATGCCCAGAGTCCAAAACAAATAGCTACAGGATTGATTTTTACCTATTTACTTAGCAGAGTATAAAAACCCATGTTTAAAAACAAAGCTAGTATTTACACACACCGAAACCCGAATTCATTTTCCAAACCATCAATTTACACGCAGAGTCAGTTTGTCACCTACAGGTGGCGAATTACAAAGTAGAGCATATTCATAAATCTACGATTGAGCACACAGAGCCCACGCAGAATTCTCACGCATCACACATTATTCCAAATTTAAAACCATTAACCAAAATTCACTAAAACCAAAACATTCAATTGATAACAACACTGTCTCAAAATTACAAGAGTAGAGCAATTCACATTTCCTACGAATTGATACACAGAACCCACTTGAAAGTTATACATATCAACATGTTTCCAGATTACATATATTTAAAATAATTTATACAAATCAATCTCATATAGTAAACCATGAGCGAATGCCCAAAATAGAGGTAAGTCAAAATCATGGATTAAATTACAAACAGTGTTTACAACCATTGATGGCCACGGCCAAGTCATAAGCACTGAGAGTGGGCATACTCCATTACTTTAAACGCGCCATAAACAAACTGCCAAAACACTCATACAAATTACATTCCCATTATGGGTTAAAACCATTACATTTTCTCACTGCCCATGACTTGCCCCAAATCGAAAATTAGTTACAGAAACCCCGAGGGGTACCAAACACAATATACAATCAAAAACCCTCATCCATGAACAGAGTAGGCATCAAGCTTCAGATGAAAGGGGAGGGTCGCAATGGTCCAAACTTACCAGGGCCATTCGACATCTTCGAAACCCTTGCAGACAAGAACCGCCCACGCCCCAACTCGCTGCTCCAAATACCACTCACCCTGCCATAGAAACGGAATAGGGTTAACACCATTCCATGAATACAAATGAATAAACAAATCAAAACGAAATTTATGGACAGAGATGGATTGAACAAACCACTTACCAGGTTGTTGTTCCATGAGCCACGCGCTCCTTACAACCAGAATGAGGGAATGCTTGAGCTATGCTCATGGCGCAGGCCCCATGAACACTAGCGTTAAACCACTAGAGGAGCTCGGCCTCCTCCCAAAACTCAAAACAACGAAATGACAAATGAACAAGCCAAGCAACGAAATCGTGGAGTTTTGCCACACTAGCTAGGGTTCATTTCGATTTTAGGTTTGAAATAAATGTTTCCAAGTGTTTAAATTTTTGCACCCACTTCCTATAGTGGGAGAGCAAGATTATAAACCAACTCTTTGCTATTTAAACCATCAAACTTTCACCAAGACATCATTCAATTATCCATAGCTATAAAAACATGATGTTGTTAGACAACTTAGGTAAGGTCTTCTACACCTGCAAAGGAAATCAAAATATGACATAGATAACTACTCACTTTAATAATGGGATAAAAATCTATTACATTATGTTGCAAATTTTCTTTAAAGAGCTAGCTTAAGGATCTTTTCCTTAAACACCTGCAAAATAAGGGTAAGTCATGAGTTAGCTTTTAAGCTAAGTAAGTCAGGACCATAGTCACCTTTCCCCAAACCTTCAAGCTCTTAGAGTTTACAATATATATCTAAAGAGCATTTTCACCTATTAAAAATAAAACCATTAGAGTTTAGTAACAAGGCACATTGTTAACTAGCCAAAACAAGTGTGTAAATACTGGATATAAACAAGTGCGTAAATTTATTTTGCATAGTATATATATGGAAGCCTTGGGAGACCATTAATCACTTCTATCCTATAGTGAGATCTCTCCATTTGAATTGGATTGTTCTTCAATGATCATTGTCTATGGTGATCCTTTGTGTGACTACATGAGGGTAAGGCCTTGGTAAAATTGACTTGGTTCTTAGTTAAGACATTTTTTAAGAAGGGAAACTAGTCTTCAAATGCCATGATTGACTTGCAATAAAGAGAATTGATGCCAAGGTCAAATCTTAAGTGAAAGTTTAATTTGGCCACTAATAACAATTTTAGTTTAGAATGGGTTTAATGCCTAATTGTAGAGGATCTTGTACTTAAGCTTGGCCCGCAAGGCCCATGAGATTGGTGGTGTGAGTATAAGTGGGGGAGTGTAACAACCTTCACCGAATATAAATTAGACCTCGTCTATTTCACCAACGGGGATTCTTAATGAAATAATGTCCAATCTCTTCAGTCCTTGTAAATGTTACTAATATTGTGAGACAATAAGTAATAGTAAACTCTCAATAACTTGAACTTGGAATCACTTGTTACACATGTTTAGACTCAACCTCTTTATCAATGATATTCATACACACACATTATCTACTAAATTAAAGCCAACTATGGTTCATGTTTACCAAACATTATCTACCATCCATATATTATACTCCATTCTACAATGTAAAGTAAAATTTTGTGTATGGTCCAAAGGTTAAACAAAATGCCTAGTAAAATTATGAATTGACTAGATAGTGAAGCATATGATGTGTATGCTCCAAAGGTTAGGCAAAATTCCCAAAAAAATGATGCATTGACCAAATAGTGATGCATACGATGTGTACAACCAAAATGATAGGAAAATTAGCATTGTCCTTGATAGTATGAAGTCATCAAACCAATCCATAAACCAAATCAGAACTAGAAGTTTCCATATATGCCATTGAATCCACATCAAGAATCATGACCTCAATGTGCTTGTAATTGAAAAGGCCTTACTTTTTTTTTTTAATTATGCAATGTCAATCTGTGTTGATAAGATGAACTAGCCATAGGCCTACCATTTATAGATCATATTAGTATCAAAGTAGTTGAATCCATGACCTTGAAGAAGCTATCAACACTTTGAGGATAAATACAAAGGTTTGACAATGTAATAGAAGACCTGAAGAAGGATCTCGATACTTCTACAAAATTATTACCTTTGTTAAAATAACACTTGGTTGAACACCAAGAATCCATCACCACTATTACAACAAATTGGAACAAGAGCAGCATATCACTCTTGCAATTGGGAGAGAAATTAATTTACAAGCCAGATCATGCACTTCAATAGTGTCCTTCTAATGGCTTGATAACAAACTAAGAACATAACCTTGCTTTATTTCCATAAGTCATAATAGTAGTATGTGGGTATGAACTAAGCATGAGTGTAGACCCAACAGCCAATACCACATCTAATTACTAGGAATATTGAAGACCAATCACTAAGATTGAATACCAAGCTCAAAGACCGTCCGTATTTACCCTAGAGGCTCTATCCATAACAAATTGTAGAATTACTTTGAATGGAAAAACATGAGACTTTATATATATTTTGATATTTTCAATAGATACTGTCAGATATCTGACATCCTTGAGCACAATATATCATCGGATATCTGACGTCCACGGGCATAACATTATGTCGGATAGTCGACGACAATTTTCATTATTCGACAGACATCGTCGGATATCCGATGACCAATTCTATCAATTTTATTTTTTTATTTATCAAATTTCGTAATTTTGAAGGTGAAATCTGACGACATAGTCCTTTTCATAGGATTTCATCGGATTTTGGGTTCAAATTCTGTAGTGCCCCCAAAGCGGGGAAATGAAACGGCGAAAAGAACTTCGGTATGTCTAAAATGAAAGAAAGTCGTGTATATGTAGATAATGTAAGTTTATGTGTTAAAAGCATGTATAGTGAAGCTATGGAAATTATAGTGCAAATACTAATAAGCGATAAATAAGAACACATGCAATAAATAGAAACCAATGTAATCGATGGCAAATAAAATGAAAGGTTCATTAATTTAGAAACCAATGTAATCGATGGCAAATAAAATGAAAGGTTCATTAATTTAGAAACCAATGTAATCGATGGCAAGTAAAATGAAATTTCCATTGATTTGTCATAAGAGAAAGTATACATATGTAATATAATTAGAGTTATCAAGTTTGACTATAATTACATTGAGAAGTAACATCGTTATTTTCCTTTAGTAGGGGGAGTGCAGGGATTGATGCTCTAATCTTCCAAGGTTGGTGTAGCATTGAGGATGTTTGCCAATAGCTGCCGAAAATGAATTTGGGTGGCATCACAGCCCCTATGATGGAATATTGTTTCCAAAATGATGATAGTTGTAAATTTTATACACAGACACTTCCCTAGAGTTCCTCTTGCATATAGAGGTTTGTCCATCACAGGTGGGAGTTGGCCCAAATCACCGACAAGAATTATTGAGCGGTTGTCGAATGAGAAATTGTTTTTCTCTGGAAAACACTCACACAAGCGACTCTCAATTTGAACAAACAATTTAGGTCCTATGAATCTCATCTCATCAACAAGAATGTATTGACTATGTTTCATCTCTTCTTGGAACACTAGTAGGGTCTGTCCATGCAAAGGCTTGATGTCATTTATAGGAATCCGGATCCATGCATGTATAGTTGTTGCATTTATGTTAAATGTTGCAACACCAGTAGGGGTGAGGAGCAGTAGTGAGATATGGCAAGAGGTTGCTGGAGAATATAGTGATTTTTTATGGTGCTTATAAGGTAGGATTTACCTGTGCATGTAGTTCCTTGGATGATCATCCTCAATGGCTCTTTACTTCCTTGAACTTGTGAATGTTGTAGGACTATGTCAAATGCAAGTTGTTCACTGTGAGAGAATGTATTTGTGGAAGTAGGTAGGGGAGTGTTATCTTGTATTACTTCTCCATTCCTTTGGTTGTAGTCAATGTAGTGCGGTGCAGTCTCAAATGTACATGCTGATATTTTTGGATGATTCCATGTGTGGTGGGTGTCAAAATATCGGAGGCCAAGCATGTCAAGCTCATTGATGTGGATATTTCCTGTAGGGACTAATCTTGACAAAACTTGGCATTCATTCAAGTCCATGTCAAGATGTATGTTATGATTTCTATCCTCGTCTCTAGATGTTGGCTCATCAAGAGTGGGTGAATGGATGTAATCTACATGCCATGCATAGTAGGTATTTCGTATGTGCTCCCAGTTTGACAAAATTTCATGTTCTATAAGTCCAATGTCATTAGTGAAGGAACGGAAGGGATTTTATAAAAGTAGCTCACTCCAGTAGAAATCAAGAAAGGCATTGGAATATTTTTCCAGAATTGAAGTAAAGCAAGGCCAGACACAAACGATTGTAGGGACAATTCTCTTCTTACACTTTTCATTTCTACGTCCCTGGTTATACGACCATTGTTGTGCAAGGTCTATAAGGCAGAAAGGGTGCAATGTTGGAGGGCATTGCAAGTATGCATCTATGAAATTGGATCCAGATAAGCAATTGTCTGAGTCAAGAGATACACAATGGAATACTTGGAAACCAACATTTAGTTTGGTGAAGGCCCGACTGCATGTGACAAGGGGTAATTCTTGCAACATATGGAAAGTTTCTTGAGCACTGATGTCTCAGTCAACAATTGCTTCTAAGTGCAAGTGACGGTAGGCATATGAGGTTGGGTCTTGTGGAGATGATGTAGCTATGATCCTAGTCAGCATATGATGGTCGGTCTTTGATTTTCCTTCTGCTTTGGAAGCATATTTTGCTATGTATTTCAAGACAACATAGCGTGAGAGCACTGGTTGGAAATCCACATTTGCTCGCCATGTTTGAAGTATGCTAGGATTATGGATGTCAACCGAGCATCATTGCATGTAGGGTGATATGTTTTTTTGACCCTTTTCATCAATGTAGAGTGATGATTCATGTTGTACATTCCAAGGTAATGTATATCTGCATTCAAGTGTAGTCCCTTTTCTGTATAGACATGAATTTCTAGTGCACTTTGTATGTCTTTGTACTCTATTTAAGAGTTATTCATAGTCCTAAAGTGGGTTGGATGAAATTATATCCTTTGTTTCTAGAAAGCAAGGATCATCCTCAATGGATTGATGCATATGAATTTGCATGTCATGATTTTCTCTTGGGTTCCATGCTGTAACATATTTATCAAAGAAAGTATTTGCAACATTGATTTGATCTACGTCTTGCCAATTTGATGTTTCCATGTTAGGAGCTCCTTCAAGCCAAAGGAAACCACGTATATGGACAGAGCCACAATGTTTCCATTCATACCTTGGATTGGACCATATTGAAAAAGGGCTTTGAATGACAACGAAAGGAACACAACACAATTCAAGACCAATGCTCCATATATACTCATGAACATATTCTCAGTGTGCATGAATGAGAGGAGTTGCCATGGGAACTATTGACACTGTTTCAAGGTAAACACATTGATGTGCCTTCAAATATTGTATTTATTCAACCACTATTGGAGTGCATAATGACTCAAATAAACCTTTTTCTTACATTTATCTCTTCTTCTCAACTAAATTGCATGAGTACTTTTATGCACTCTACATCTAATGGACTACTTGGAATTCTATGGAACATGATGTCACAAATAGACTTTATAAATTTTGAAGTCCTAATTGCACAAATAGACTAACGGCATCTACTATTAATTATGAAATTGCAATTTCACAACCACTTAGAGGTGGATGCACTTTATAATCTTAGTTAATTTTACTTTGTTGCTTCTTTACCTATAATACCCTAACCAAGTGTGTTTGAAACAAATATTAGTTCGTGATGAACGTGTCTGTCTAGTAGTTCTGGAGCTTACTGGGACAACTCCCTTTGGAGATACTAGTTCGTGCGAGATTTCGAGGTATTTATGCCAAGATTTTGGCAACATTACCCATAAGAATAATGGACACCCTAACAGTGATCAGCGTCGTTGACTTGCTGGTTGGTATCAAGGTGGAACGAGTCTGGCCGTGTGGATTTCTAAGCAAATGACCGTTATAAATAGAAAGTGACAGGGGGCGGCTCTTCATAGGTCGTAGAAAGATACTGTGACTTCCTAAGATATAAATTTATTTTTTTAATTAATTAGTTAATTAATTTATAAAATATATTATTTATTCATACATTTTAAGATAAAAAAGATTGAAATAATAAAATCAAACTATTTAAAAAGATTAATTTAAAAATTATTATGGAATATAAATGATAAATATCAAATTAAAGTCTTAGTATTCTATTTTACTTAACTAATTATAACAATTTTTTCTTATGTATTATTCACATTCACTTAAATAAATAATTAAACCATTATATATATATATATATCCATGTTATTAATCATTATATAAAATTTAATTATAATAGTTGAATCTATCATAATAATATATCCATTATAAACTCAATATATCACTTTCGAAAATAAAAAATAACTCCATCCACAACCCTCCACTCTCTCTCTATATATATCAACATATCACTTTTGAGAATAAACCAGCCTAGATCCAAATCCTAGGCTCTATCAAGCGCCGAGAGGGATCAAATCTTCCGAGGTGCAAACCTCTCCTTGAATAGCTCCTTGAATGCAATACGTGAGCCACCTAATCCTAAGCTCTAAAGTCTCTAGTTTAAGTCTCATATTTATTTTTTACTTTGTATTATTCTTTTTTGTTTATGGCTCACATAATATTTATTACTTTTACTTTGTATTATTATTTTTTGTTTACTTTGTATTATTTTGTTACTTGGACAAACACTCTAAAGTCTCATATTTATTTTTTACTTTGTATTAAAAGTAAAAAGTAAAGTCTCTAGTTTAGGTCTCATATTTACTTTTTACTTTGTATTATTCTTTTTTGTTTATGGCCGACATAATATTTACTAGACAAACACTCGACTCACAAGATCTCCCCCATACTGGACTATAGAGCGCCTCTCGGCGCAATTAAAATATATATATTATAAATATATAGCTCAATTTTATTTAAGAGTTGTCTAAAAATTTGACCATTTAGGGGCTTTTCATTGGAATCTAACATTTGATTTTGATGGTAGAAACGAATTCAACACCATCAAAACCTTTGGGGCACTCAAAATTTCAAACTTTAAGAGTTGTAACTAGGATTTTTATAGATTTTTTTTTCGAAATAGTGGCGAAAAAAACAAAATTTTATGTTTGAAATCATATTACTCACTAAAAATAACAATATATATGAACCAATAGAAATCTATTGAACCAAACAAACTTCATTAGAAAATTAGATGTAACAATTTTTTAATTTTGATTTTTTTTAATCGCATAAAGATTTAATCCCTCCAACCTTAATGAATCTAAATCTGCTCATGATAAATAATTTCTGGCTTTTATTGTTTTGAATTGAAATGCCATAATCTATATTTTTTTTAAATTGTCTTTATAATACCCTCTATTCCACTTCTCATAATCAAAGATCGCCCATAAGCCCCTGAAATGGATCACGACACCTGTGAAGCCCTAGCCCCCGGAATGGATCACAACACCTGTGAAGCCCCACCCCTGGAATGGATCATGACACCTGTGAAAGCTACATATGTGTGTTACTCGTAAATGATGCCAATGAAATTGTTGATGTGAGCATGTCATGGAAATCTCTTGGAAGTTCCGATAATATTGGTTGACAACTTTGCAGTACCACAAGTCAACCCAAGGTGCTATTTTAAGTTAACATCCAGGAAACGACAAAATTCTACTTCTACTTGATGAGGAATGGACGTTGACTTATAACCAGCCTAGATCCAAATCCTAGGTTCTATCAAGCGCCGACACGGATCAAATCTCCCGAGGTGCAAACCTCTTCTTAGGTATTGCACTTACAAGATCTCCCTCGTATGATTACCTTTTACTTTTTATTATTATTACATTTTATTAATGACCGACAATATCGACAAACACTCGACTTACAAGATCTCCCTCATATTATTACTTTTTACTTTTTATTATATTTTATTAATGACCGACAATAATATCGACAAACACTCGACATACAAGATCTCCCTCATACTGGGCTGTAGAGCGCCTCTCGGCACAATTATTACAATTTTTTTTATTTTTATAATCCACATCAAACAATTTCCAAATGTGCCATGTTTAATGTATTTCGTTTCTTAGAGTGGCAAACTGCCCCTCACCTTCAAAAAAATAAATTCTATTAGTTGGTCTTTTCATACATATGGATAAATATATTACTAAATTATGAGTTGCGTTTCAATATAAACATGTTGTCTTACATGCAATTATTAATTATAATTAGTAATTGCATGTATTACTAATTAATAATTTGCGTTTTAATTTCTTTTCCTTTCCTGTCTTACTATCTGTTTCATCATATTTACATCTATAGGTGTTTATATTTTAGAATTATGGGTGTTCTAGCAAGTATGCTTTTCTTAAATTACAAGAGTATGAGATGAGTAAACTCTCCAGATTGATTTTATGAGCCTTCCAAAATCGAAATAAACAATTATAAAAAAATAATATAAAAAATACTTAGTAACTGATACATGGATAACTGATAGTTGAAACTGACACCATCACTGCAAAAATAGCATACCTTGCTCTTATTCGTGAAAATATTTGTCTTGAGGAGAAATGGTGGTTTACTGTCCTTTGGAAATGGAAGATTCCATTAAAATTGAAATGTTTTATGTGGCTTGCATTACAAAACTGTTTGAAAACATGGGACAACCTTCTTAAAAGGGGTTGGCACGGGCCAAACATTTGTATTCTCTGCAAATCGGATTCAAAGACCGTAGATCACATTCTGGTGAGTTGTAATTACACTTCAGTTATATGGGAAAAAGTCCTCTCAGCTCTAAATATTGAACAAGACTGGGGTTTCGCTACTTTTGACCAAAATTGTTTTCATTGGCAAAAAAACTGTAAGTTTTTCAATATAATTCCAGCGGTTATATCTTGGAAAATTTGGTATGTCAGAAACCTCTATATCTTTGAAGACCACCTACAGGATCATGATTCTATCTGTCAACATATTTTAAATATGATAAAAGAGTATAACTCTATTCATAATATACAAAAGTCTCCAAGAATGCCCAAGATTCTTCCAAACTTCAATGGAGCTTTTGGTTTTTGTGACGGTGCAGCTAAAGATGGAACATGTGCAGCTGGTGCAGTCTTATATTTAAATTCTAAACACTGGTTCAGTTTCAAACTAAACTGTGGAAATTGCTCTTGAATATGAAAGTAGAGATTCTGGCACTATGGCTTCTATGCATTATGGCACATTAATTTGGTATTGGTAACCTGATGTGTTTTGGAGATTCTAAAGTTACAATCAAATGGGCGCAAGGAAAATACAACTTAAACGTTGTGAAACTAAATCATTGGTACATCAGATTAAAAGCTCTCTTCAAAACTTTCTTCCAGATCAATTTCAAGCACATTTTCAGAGAACAGAATTCTGAAGGAGATAGACTTTCAAAACTTGCTCTTAATGGAAGGGAAGGGATCCTCTCATGGGAAGAATTTCAGGATTATCATCTGATTGATACTGGAGCACATCATATTTTTGCATAATCTGCATTAGCACTTGGAAGCTCGTTTACCTTGACAGTTCTCTTTTTTATGGGTTTTTTTTGTCTTGTATTTCATAATAGTATCGATCTGAATGGTTTTTACCTCTTTGTATTTTAGATAGTCTTTGTGTCTGTCTACAAGAACTGCTTTGTACTTTTTGATTCACCTGAATAGCAAAAGTACAATTTTTTCTACTAAAAAAAAAATAAAAAAAATTGATAGCTGATGCATGGATAACTGAAACATAGACAACACTTAACTTGAGACCTATTGTTATATCCAAGTACAACAACATGTAACTACCCATTAACCAAGACTCTAAGTAAGGAGGGCCATTGTAGGGCCCCTCTCGTTGGGTCCTCACGAATTGAACCTGAAACTTAACAACTTGATACAAACAGATTAGCTATCATAATTTACGGGAAAGATAAAATAAATAAATGAATAACTTAGCAAATTAAAAGAAAACATAACCTGTCAACCGATTCATCTTGTCCACTGTTGTCCGCGTCTTCCATAGGATCCCTCCAGCAAAGCTTGTTTGAACCATAGGCGAAGCAACCGTTAGCTTCGCCACCCAACCATAGGCTCATGCTTTCAGTCGCATGGACTCCCCCAAGCTTTGGGTCGTAGAGCTCATACACAACAATTCGAGAAACTCAGCTTGGGTTCCCCCCCCCCACCAAAATTTCCAGCCAAACCCTCAATAGCAGCAAGTCATGAGGCAATTCAAAATTACGATAATCATCTAGGATCTGGGTCCTTTACCCATTCCCAAAGCCTTCCTTTTAAAGGAACATTTCATGCGACACATGTCGCTTCATGCATAAATACACATTTTATTAAATTTCCAATTTAATAATACTCACCCATCCATGTGTCAGTTTTTCTAGGAGTAGCACCAACATTCATAAGTTTGCTCATGTTTGTCGCCTAGATATTTTACTTAACTCCTATTTTTGAGGTGTAGGTGGAGTTGACTAGGTGTCCATGCTTAGGATTCTACTTTGCTCCTAAAATAAAGATTTATATTATTTTAAATGCTCAAAATATTATTTTTATGTGCAAATGCCTAAATATCACTTAATATTATTTAAATGCCAAAGTAATCATTTATGTGCAAATCAGGGAAATTTTTAAGGGCAAAATTTCGCCAATTGACTATTTTTGGGGTTTTTTTTCAAAAAATAAATTCGCTATTTGGTCATTTTTAGTCTCTAATATTGCCTATATTTACATAAAATATGTTTTTTTACCATAATACTCGCCAAAATTTACGCATTTCAGTAGTAAATTGTATGTTTCATATTTAATATTCGCCTACTTATCTACATACATGTTTTTTTCAATCCAAAATAATTGCCTAGGATACTATACTTAAGTATAATGTTAGAATCCTTAAAAAATACCCTGGTGCAAATGCCTAAAGTACTCAAATGCATTTCTAAGTAATGTTCTAGGTGCAAACTTATATGTTTTTATGCAGTTAAGTTTAACGATCATTTTCACTAGGACCTCGGTGCCACGCCGTTGGGATTCCCCGTTCCTTAATTTCATTTCCCCGACATGGTACCACTCCGTCGGGTTCAGTCATTCGTAGTTTTCATTCTTCGGCAAGGTACCACATCGTTGGGTCCTTGCATCCACTCTTTCCGTTCTCGACAAGGTACCGCACCATCAGACCCTTCTTCCATCATCCTTTCATTTTGACTTGCGGGAACTTCATGTAGGGATTTCAGGAGCCGTTACCTTCCATCCTTCGTCTACACACTATTAGGGACTAATGGCGCTGAGGAGTGAGTTCGTTCTCATTGCACACCCCCCAACTCATATGTTACCAACTCTGTCGTGGCCCACCTTGTACGCCCTCACGCTTTCCTCTTGAGCAAGGGGATCAGTGCTTATCTTCTCATGCGTGGTATTTTGTCGGAAGTCAACATCGTCGTCGCTCTTCCTGTGTGATTTATCCGTACTCTACGACCCTTCATATTCCTTTGTGTGTCCGTTGGTGAACCGTTTCACCTGTCGCTACACACATTTCTCACAAACATATATTAGTAGTATTGTCCTCAATAATAATCATTTGATTCATAAATATGCTACTTCGTTAAGCATTTATAATTTACTCAAGCATTACTCATTCATCTAATCAAACATACATTTCATCAATAATTACTTTCTTCGTCCTCATCACATGATCAATCGTATAGCTAGTCGTTAAGCATCATTCATAAGCATATTTTTTGTCATCATCGTTAATCGTTAAGCACGTGTAATCATTCATTTACATCAACTATCGAGATACACATACTCAAAATAACATCAAAGAGTTATTTTATTAATGTTTCAATTAGTCGGGTCACTCAACAGGTTCCCACAATGTCTACAGTAGTCTAGGGGCACTACAATTATGGGTTTCAGCATCGAAAACTCCATGAAAATCCACTGCATTACTACCCAAATGATTAAGGTTTCCAGCATCATAATCATCATCAATAGAGGCAGGCAAATTTAGGTCCAACGGCTCCACTCTCATAGGCATCTGCTGTTGCACAAAGGTCTCCTTGTTGCTAGAAATAGTACTAATAGAATCCGAAGCTCCGCCACTACCCCAGTGGAATCTCTTGTGACCACCCAAAGCATGACCCGAAGGAAAAACGTTGTGACAGATTGAACATTCATATACACTTACTGTATTCGTACTTGAAAAACTAGTAGGCTGAATTGTTCTCCTTTCATTGCTCGCTTTGACACCCTTTGTACTCTCCTTAGGACAAGGCTTCTGGAAATTGCCAGGCAACCGAGAATCCATTCCAGGAATGAGCTCCTCATTAGTAATATCTTCCTCTAGGCTCTCGTTCTCCTCCTCTATCTGCGAAAAAGAGGCCTTGACCTTGTTATGACTAGTCTTGTGGCCTCCCAGAGCCTGATGGGAATGAAAACATTTACTGCAAGTGGTGCATTTGTACCTGGCCTTCTTAACTTCTTCACCATCATAAATGTTAAGATTTAATATGCTAAGACAGAAAATAGCAGCATTACATTCCATTTCACAATAATAGCATATACAGGATCACTGAAGAAACAACAAGCATAGCATAAACACAAGAGACAAAGATTTATCCTGGGAAACCCTCATGGGGTAGAAAACCCAGCAAAGCTTCCTCAATATAGATGACCAGCAATATACAAAGATGAAACCCTGAGACATGATCTCCTCCACCACAATAGCAGACCTCTCCTCCACCACAATAGCAGACCTCTCCTCCACAAGTGCGCTATCCTCAAGTGAGTGTGTGTGTGTCAAATGAGGAACACACCTCCTCTATGTATACACTACTCTGACATATCTTTTACATAAGTACACGTAGGCTCGTATTTAACCATTGGGTTAAATACCCCACTACAACTGACTAGGCCGACCCCTCTAGGGTGGTCTAATAACCCTTTGACCCACATAACACATACAGGGCCGACCCCCCACTAGGGAAGTCTAATAACCCGAGTTACCATATTCCGACGGAGGAATAACCATCTCCGGATATACAATAAGATCTTCATGGAGGAATGAAACATCTCCGGAATAATAAAGTACAAATATAATATTCTTTGAAGTTACAATATCTCAACACTCCCCCTTAACAAGAAGGATATTATAACAGCATCTGCACAAGCAAGGAGTCATCAACATTATACATGATACATCTATAAATCATTGGAAGCTTTCTCAACATCATCAGTAACTCAAGCAGTTATTGGAACATCTTCAATACTGGAACATCAACATCTTCAGTACTGAGTCTTTATCTTTTGCAGCACTCGAACAGCTACAACAACATCAACATCTGGATCCTCACGATCATCAGTATCGTCATCTCACGATCATCAGCATCGTCATCACACGATCATCAGCATCGTCATCACACGATCATCAGTATCGTCATCACACGATCATTAGCATCAGGATCATCTCGATCTACAGCATCTGGATCATCTCGATCTACAACATCTGGATCATCACGATCTACAGCATCTGGATCATCTTGATCTACAGCACATCTGGATCATCTCGATCTACAACATCTGGATCATCTCAATCTACAGCATCTGGATCATCTCGATCTACAGCATCTGGATCATCTCGATCTACAACATCTAGATCATCTCGATCTACAACATCTGGATCATCACGATCTACAGCATCTGGATCATCTTGATCTACAGCACATCTGGATCATCTCGATCTATAGCATCTGGATCATCTCGATCTATAGCATCTGGATCATCTCAATCTACAACATCTGGATCATCTCGATCTACAGCATCTGGATCATCACGATCTACAGCATCAGCATCTGGATCATCTCGATCTATAGTATCTGGATCATCACGATCTACAGCATCAGCATCTGGATCATCTTGATCTACAGCATATCTGGATCATCTGGATCTACAGCATCTGGATCATCTCGATCTACAGCATCAGTATCCTCAACCATACAAGTACATTAATCAATACATGTATCATCAAAAGTATGTATTCTCACCAATACATCTATCATCAAAACATGTATTCTTACTAATACATCTATCATCAAAAACATGTATTCTCACTAATACATCCATCATCAAAAGCATGTATTCTCACTAATACATCTATCATCAAAAGCATGTATTCTCACTAATACATCTATCAATACAAGTATCCACACCGATACAAGTATACACAACAGCAGCATACCCTGCAATACACATGATCCAATTACGGGATGATCAATCCCTCTCACTTTAGGACATAGGTCCAAGGATGATACAATCCTAATCCACTTACGGGATGATCAGTCCCTCTCACTTTAAGACATCTCACCATGTCTAGGGACGATGCAATCCCAATCTGTTTACAGGATGATTAGTCCTTATCGCTTTAAGACATCTCACCATGTCTAGGGATTAGGGAATCCCAATCTATTTACAGTATGATTAGTCCTTATCACTTTAAGACATCTCACCATGTCTAGGGACGAGGCAATCCCAATCTATTTACAGGATGATTAGTCCTTATCGCTTTAAGACATCTCACCATGTCTAGGGATGAGGAAATCCCAATCTATTTACAGGATGATTATTCCTTATCACTTTAATACATCTCACCATTTCTAGGGACGAGGAAATGCCAATCTATTTACAAGATGATTAGTCCTTATCACAATCAGCATTCAAGACTATCCTTCCTTTCGGAATTTGGATTTACTGTCTAAGGATGATTAGTCCAATCACAATCACATTTAAGACTATCCTTCCTTTCGGAATTACTGGATTTACTGTCTAAGGATGATTAGTCCAAACACAATCACATTTAAGACTATCCTTCCTTTCAGAATTACTGGATTTACTGTCTAAGGATGATTAGTCCAATCACAATCACATTTAATACTATCCTTCCTTTCGGAATTACTGGATTTACTGTCTAAGGATGATTAGTCCAAACACAATCACATTTAAGACTATCCTTCCTTTCGGAATTACTAGATTTACTGTCTAAGGATGATTAGTCCAAACACAATCACATTTAAGACTATCCTTCCTTTCGGAATTACTGGATTTACTGTCTAAGGATGATTAATCCAATCACGTGCATTTTGAACCAAGGTCCAGGGATGATGCAGTCCTATCCTCTATTCTCGGAGACACCTGTCTACGGCTCACTTTAGAACTTGAGTTCAAGGATGAACCAATCCTCATCTGTCCACCAAGGACTATATTCTCGGAGACCTTATGTCTACGGCTCACTTTAGAACTTGAGTTCAAGGATGATCCAATCCTCATCTGTCCACCAAGGACTTTATTCTCGGAGACCTCACGTCTACGGCTCTCTTCAGGATGATGCAATCCTATCATGTCCACCAAGGACTTCATTCTCGGAGACATCATGTCTACGGCTCTCTTCAGGATGATGCAATCCTATCATGTCCACCAAGGACTTCATTCTCGGAGACATCATGTCTACGACTCTCTTCAGGATGATGCAATCCTATCATGTCCACCAAGGACTTCATTCTCGAAGACATACGTCTACGGCTCTCTTTAGAACATGTGTTCAAGGATGATGCAATCCTATCATGTCCACCAAGGACTTCATTCTCGAAGACATACGTCTACGGCTCTCTTTAGAACATGTGTTCAAGGATGATGCAATCCTATCATGTCCACCAAGGACTTCATTCTTGAAGACATACGTCTACGGCTCTCTTTAGAACATGTGTTCAAGGATGATGCAATCCCCTTGTCATCTTAGAACCTGTCTATGGACCATCCACCAATCTCTCTATCGGCATCACTAATATAGGTATCCTCATCATCGACCTCACTGTCGATGCAGGCAATCTCATCATGAGTTATCACATCACTCCCCCTTTCGAGGAGGGTCCTTCTGAACTATATTAAGTTTGTCTCAGAAAACTTTACTTGAGGTAGAGATTTGGTTAGTACATCGGATCGGTAGAAGTTTGGTTAGTATATTGGTAACTTGTTACAAATCTAATTTTTTTGGTTCCTTTCTACACCTTATCTTGGAACACTAGATTCTCTGCCATCTTGATACAACTCTATTTGTCACATAGGATCATAGTTGGGTCTATCTCTAAGTCAAACAATCCTGAAGCCATACCGCTTAACAATTAGCAGAGCAAGTAGCCATATATTTTGCTTGTGCTAAGAGCCACACTAGATTGTTTCCTGCTCAACCACGAGATCATGGCTGATCCCAGACAATAACATCCTCTCGATGTGCTCTTCCTGTATGATACACTTTCTGCCCAATCAACATCTGTGTAGCCATCTGAAGTCATGATCTCTAAGATAACATAGATCAAAATCTATCATATCATTTAGGTATTTCAACACATGTTTTGCAACTAACAGGTGAACACATCTGGTTTTCCACTAGATACTGACACAAGGTGTTCACAGCAAAGCATATATCTGACCTAGTATTTGTTAGACACATCAATGACTCAATATTTTGTCTGTACAGAGTTCTATCCACTAACTCTGATGAGTCATCTGATAACAACTTCAAGAGTGGCCATTCCAACACATCAAGTCCTTTTAATATTTTTCAGCATGCTTTCCCTGGTTGAGAAAGATTCCTTCTGAGCCTTGCCATACTTCCAGACCTAGGAAGTAATACATTAATCTGAGATCTTTCATTTTCTTTTATGCAGCCATCTAACTGTGCCATCTCCCGTTAGATGGGTTTACTGATATGAACCTCAACATCATTCGAACTCTGAGGTGAGTTCCTTCTTGTATCCATGTCATCTGTGCATAGAATCCATATTCAATCTTGTAGCAAAGGTTGAGATCACCCATTAAGCTCATCAATTGATTATCGATCCTGGGTACCCATACAGAACCTAATTCACACTTCTTCTTTAATTACACCATTAAGAGAATGGTCTTATCTATCCACTTGGAGAAAACATCTTGTTATGATTCTCTTCCTCTTTCTAAGAGAATCTTCTAGCCATGAGCTTTCTATATTTTGTTTGATTTGTAAATCTTCTTGTTGAACATCCATCACTTGTTCGGTGTTCATTATTCTTCATGATCTTTCCTACAAAACAAAATTAAGTACATGATTAGTAATACTTCATAATCATGAAATCATGTTGACATGATAACCTATTATGCATACAGATATCATTTACATAGTTATGAAACTATCTTGACCAATACTTTGGCACAACACTTTCCCATATCCTGTATGCATACAGTGGCTATCTAGATGCCTTCCATCTCTACCAGAACATACTATCGAGAGTGTGCACAGCTCTTAGCATGTCAGCAAAGAGGTTTCATTCTAGACAAGCAACAATGGAATGTTTGTCCAACTTACCAATCATATGCATATTAGTAGTGTATTGTTTAATGCTTTATGAATGTTTACACTCAACATCATGCATACAACCTATTACAGGAAATATAATTTACTATTTCAAATAACAACTCAAATACTTATCTTTTATGTTTGTGTGGTTGCCTCCCGCTTGATCTTCTGTATGTCTTTTGAACTTCTATTCATTCTGTACCACTGTGCATGCTCAAGTGTGCACTAGTGTCATCCTCATGATCTCATACACAAACATACATTCATTAGTATATTCTCAAAACATTCTAATTCTAAATAATCTTGAATATGTATAGTCATGATCATTAGTATTTAGGCTTTCAAGGAAGTCTTCTTTTACTCATGCATATTCTTGTTTGATCATAGTACTCTTCTGGTTAGTTAATCAAGATAAGAGATATAATGTGCATAAACCCTTGATTAAATTTAGAAATAAGCATAACCAATCATACCAAGTATACTTATATAGGGGATCCTAACACAAGGTAAGATTCTAACTTCACATAGGAAAACATACCTGGATTAGTATACTTGCCTAGTTATGTACAACATACCTAAACAATCTCTTCAATGATTTAGAGATCCTGAGCTAGAACCTGCATGTCTCATAGGTTAAGCATAATATATCAAAGTCATACATACCCCGTAAGTAGAACAAAGATTATGGATGAGTCTTTGTCTTCATGTTGTCATGGTCATGGAACTTGATTTGTCTTTTGTGATGTACCTGTATCTTGTTAGCAAACAACATCAACCTCACACAACACCATAATGCATTAGTACAATCATATAGCCCTAATCAATGAATGTCTTCGATCATTCACATGCATTCATACTGTTACTAGGGTGATAAGACAATTCTAACATTAATCAAGATTGTACTAATAAATAATATGAAGACAAACACATCATGAACTTAATCAAGAATCAGATTTCAAGACATACCTGTACCTCCTTGATTCATACCTGTCGAGACTTCTTGTAGTCTTCTTATGTAAGGCCTTAGCCTCAACTCCCCCTGAAACTTGATCTAGAGCTTGATTAGGGTTTGCTAGAGAAACCCTAAAAATTCAATCTTTGACTTTCACACTTTTGAATGGATGGAAGAATGTGTCTTGCTGAGCTGATCAACCTAGCATTCTTCAATTTTGAAATCTCCAAAATTTTACCCCTCAAAATTGCCTTCGAAACTTCTGGATCTTCTGGACAGGAACCTGAACTAGGGTTTGATGAAGCCCACCCTTCTGTCCAATCAAAAGGTTCGATCCAAGGCTCTAAACTCTTATTTTTCTGAGGAGCTTCCAGCCGTGGTTACAGACTTCAAAAATTCCAACTTTTGCTGAAGCCCTATTTTTTCATCTTTCTGATCAAAATCCTGAACTAGGGTTTGATCAAGCCCGGTCTTCTACCCAACCAAAAAATTTGATCTTGGTCTCTAAATTTCAATTTTCCTGAGTATCATTCAGCCGTGGACTCCGATTCCAAAAATTCTAACTTTCTCCGAAACCCTAAATTCCGGAAGCCATGAATAAAGGTGCTCCAAAAATAATTCTGTTTTGACAGAAATATGCACCTGATTGTTTCTGCTATAACTCTGAAATTTTTGCTCCACAGGGTCTGAAAACTTTTTCTGCAGTAGCCTGACCTGTCATCTTTCCATCCTGACAGGTCTTACCTCAATTGGACTCTCTGAGAGAGAGTTATGCCAAGTGTCGCAACGTGACCTGTTTATGGGATAAAACAGGAGAGCGAACTTGTACGGCATGCCACGTGTCACTGGTTCACCTTCGGCCTCTGAAAAATGTTTCTTGAGATAGTAAAGTCTGTGTACTACCTGCAACATTTTACGAAATTTCATTTGGAGCTTCCTAGCCCAAGTTATGACTTTTTTTCCAAGGTCACCTGATTTTGACTGAGATCTGGAAGAGGCAGAAACCCTAACTTGTACTAATCATAACTCATAAAGTACAACGAATTTGAGGGTTCCCTTTGGACACAAGGTACCTAGGGATGTTATCTTCGACCTGTAAACTTTTCAGACCCTGAACCTTCGCAGAAATGGATTTATAGCGAAAGTTCCACGATGACTTTTTTTTGCTATGTAAAACCCTAACCTTCAAAATGTCGTAAGTAAAGCAAGTGTCGTAAGTGCCATACCTTGTCTTCCTTCAGGTTAGCTCTGATACCATGTTAAGATTTAATATGGTAAGACAGAAAATAGCAGCATTACATTCCATTTCACAATAATAGCATATACAGGATCACTGAAGAAACAACAAGCATAGCATAAACACAAGAGACAAAGATTTATCCTGGGAAACCCTCATGGGGTAGAAAACCCAGCAAAGCTTCCTCAATATAGATGACCAGCAATATACAAAGATGAAACCCTGAGACATGATATCCTCCTCCACAATAGCAGACCTCTCCTCCACAAGTGCGCTATCCTCAAGTGAGTGTGTGTGTGTCAAATGAGGAACACTCTATGTATACACTACTATGACATATCTTTTACATAAGTACACGTAGGCTCGTATTTAACCAATGGGTTAAATACCCCACTACAACTGACTAGGCCGACCCCTCTAGGGTGGTCTAATAACCCTTTGACCCACATAACACATACAGGGTCGACCCCCCACTAGGGAAGTCTAATAAACCGAGTTACCATATTCCGACGGAGGAATAACCATCTCCGGATATACAATAAGATCTTCATGGAGGAATGAAACATCTCCGGAATAATAAAGTACAAATATAATATTCTTTGAAGTTACAATATCTCAACAATAAAGACCAGCATCTCCATCACTTTTCTTAGATTTGGGCTTATTCCTGATGCATTTCGGAAGCTGGGAACAAGTGTTAGGAAGGTTGAGGTCACCGGGTCCAGGCTCCTCATCCCCCTCTTGGAATTGTGGATTTTGAGCAGGGTTTACCCCACTTGCAAGCATTACAAGACACATTGTCATCTCCTCTTCTTCATTATTGGTAACCGAACTAAATTTTTCATGGGGATTAAGTTGGATTGCATACCTGGGTCTCTTGGATCTCTTCCCCTTCATCCACTTATCAAACTTGCTTGAATTCCCACTTGGATGATCAATCTCAATCACAAGATCACTTTCTCTTTCTTCCTCTTCGTTGTCCCGGGTCTCCTGTTGTTGTGATTCTTTAAGATGATCAGCATCGCTACTATCTTGATGGATCTCAGAGTGGTACTTCATGTGACCAAACAAGCATTTCCAGGAACTGAATTCCTTCCCAGAGAGATCACAATTTCTAGAAGAATCGATGGGTTTGGAATCGATTCCTTGACTCAATAGCAACGAGTAGTCCTGGCCTGCAAACGACCAACTGCGCTTGGGATTCATTGGCAGAGCGCACATTAGATTGCAGCCATTACTATCCAATCCCACTTTATCCTTCTCCTTCTCCTCCATTGATTTGTGATCCGAAGCTCTGGGCCTCTTGCTCTTCTGAAACTCAGTTTCAACGAGTGTGTCTGCAGCAATGGAGGCGAGGACGTGGGATCTCATGTGACTGCCAAGAGATCTTCCTGAGACAAATCTCTTGCTGCAAATCTTGCACAAGTACTGTGAATGGTGCTTTCCTTCTTCTTGTTTCTTAAACACCTCCATGGCTTGGGAGCTGGGATACACTATCTCCACTGTGTTCATGCTGTGAATTCTACTCTGCCTTCACTGTTAAGATTCCTTTCCACACGGACAATATAATCTAAAAACCAGTGAACTAATAATTCAAGCAATTCACACTATGGTAATGCCTATGAGCTTCTCCGATCAAGCATGAACTAAATTTAAAAAAAAAAGAGCTTGCGGACCACGCTTTAACTGCGTACAAGACAGGGCTTCTGGATTGGAGTGATATTAGTCTTCAAATTCGCGTGGTGGAAGTTGTAAATTAATGAAACGTGACCAAGCAAAGAGAGAAAAATGATCGACATGGGCATTCAACGACTGTGGAAATGTTCTTTCTTGCTTCTTCTTCCATTCACGGGATAATCATTGACTTCAATTTTTTTGCTCAAGCCTAACATTTATTCATAAATTCACAAGGACTTTTCTTAGTTTCAAGTTATAACTGCATCCAACTATTCATAAATTCATAAGGACTCTTCTTAATTTAAAAAATTCATAAGGAATATTCTTAATTGAAGTTAGAAGTTATAGGTTTTCTGCATATCTTTTTCTGTCATATTTATCGTGAACCGAATCATGAGGTAGAGGGGTTTGCTACTTAATGAGGGTTTTTGTTAGACATGGACCCATGACCACGAACATGCTACTCAATATGGTCTGCTACTTAATGAGGATTTTTGGTAGACATGGACCCATGACCACGACCAGGCTGCTCAATATGGTCTTGAGTTTATTTTTTTTTGATCTTTTGATTTTATGATGTATATGGTTGTATATGGATGCATGATCTCTTTTATTTTGATATTTTGATCGATACTCATGGATGTATATGTTACATTTGTCTCTGTGGTTTTTGGTATGATATGTGATGCAAAATCAATATCGGTCATGTAAAAAGTCTCTATTTAATATAAAGCAGAAACGCTCTTTTTTTCATAGAAAAAAAACTGCATCCAACATTTTTCAGTAAAACCATTATTCTTAATTTGAAGTTAAATAAATAATTATGTTTTAATTGATGATCTTAAATTAAGTATATACACTTGAAAAAAATATTTTAGTTTTAATGTGAAGTTGAAGTTAAAAAATCATACCCGATAATAAATTAAACACACATTTAATAAACATTTTAAATAAAATATTATATTCTAATTATTTACAAGATTAAGAGTTAAATAAATAATAATAATAAGTATAATTTATAATTTCAAACATATAATCATAATAATAAAATTCTAGTTATGTTTTTTTTTCAATGAAAAGTGTTAAAAATGGCAATATAAAACTTTAGATAGAATGATATAATCCTTCTTTTTGTGGACACTCATATAAGAGATATGATGTGTGTGAATCATAAGGAGGGTTTGTATGTTGAGCATATCACAATAATTTTTAAGACCATGGGAGTCATGTTAGTTGTAGATATCATTAAAAAACAAGAAATTGTAGGAGATTTTGAGACCTTTTGGTGATAATTCTATCAAAACACTTATTTAGGCTAAATGTATATGATTTGGAGCTTTCTAAGATCTATACAAACATAAAACATAAAACTAAAGGAGATTAGTAATTGAGACGACAAGTATGTTTATTTTTTATTTTTTTATGATATTGATTATTCACTTTATGTCTCAACCAAGGAAAAAAGAGTGTTAGAGTAGGATGCTAAAGCATAATTCCTAATGCATAAGTACGATGATAATAAAATTTATGTTACCTTCTTTGTAACTTTCTAAAGGATCTCACTTAGACAACAAAAATGTTGCTCCAAGCATTAATGTTACCAAGAATATGTTGCCTTCATCTCAGACTTGGGATGATGCATAGGGAATGTCATGTCCCCACTGACCCACCTAGCCACTGGAGACCATGATCCATTTTTTTTCTTCCAAAACATCGACTGAATGTCCATACACACAGTCAAAAGAATTCAAATCCACAATCTGCAACCCGCAGTTGCGAACCCGCAACTCGAATCCCGCAATTACAGAAGCGGAATTGCGGAAACTCCCAAAACATATATCTCTGAACTCGGCGATCCCACAACCCCCATCCCGCAAGTGCGAAACCCACAATCCACAAATGGTGATCCCGCAAATGCAGAGGTGGAATTGCGAAAATTCCAAACACGTGTAACTTAGAATTTGAGGATCCCGCAGCCCGCAACCCGCAACAGTCGATCCCGCAACCTGAATCTTGCAATTGCGGATGCCGAATTGCGGGAGTCCAAAATACATCATTTGAACTTGACGATCCTGCATCTGTCACATACCCTCCATCTAACCAATTCAATGAAGGGCACATGATACCAAAATCTGGACTTTTTACATAAAACCCAACCCATTCATTAGATTCTTAGCAATAAAAGAGATGTGTGTCGATGGAAAACAAACAAACATGCACAGCGGAAATGAACTCATCCACACACATATTACATGACTATCATTCAATTTAACACAATCAACAAATTAATACATTTTCATAAGTAAATACACAATAAAATACTCATCTTGATGCAATGTTGTCCCAAGCAACTAGCTATGTCACTGCAACGTTCCACCCAACCATAGGTCTCTGCCTAGCCTCTATTATTTCAGCACTTAGAGATCACCCCCGAGATGGGCATGATATCTATAAGGAAATTGGGTCTCTCAAGCTCAGCTCAGCCCAAAGCAATGGATACCCAACTCAACCCCAACATTCTCTTGCACACCAAACTCAGATATGGGCTTTGGAACACACTTTCAACAGTGGGACTTAGAAACTAGATGGACAAGGGTTTTCCCAAAAATGTAGGCACACCAAAAATGGATTTGTGAGAGGGAAAATCGACCATAGGGAAGAAAACGATTTCTCCCATAGATATACCAACAATCAGTGAGCCAAGACATCATCTATGGTCCCCAAATCGATTTCCCTTTCTTTCCCCACTGTTATACAACACAAAAACGCCCTTCCCAGCTAGGATAATGAAGGAAACACAACAAAAACCATGGAGAAAACGCTCAAGTAGCTCTAGACTCATGGGAGAGCGAAGTTGGTTGATGGGTAATGGTTTGGGGAGTAATTCATGGCTCTTTTCTTGCCAAAGAATCCAAACACGTTTTTCCATGCAGGGTGGCTTGCCCATACTCGAATTTGGATAACCATACCTCCCATTCCCCAAGACATTAACTACCTCAACCAACTCTTGGGAGAAATCAATGATTGGGTACAAAAGTCAACATGGGTAGTTGAGGGTTTGATGGGTTCTCTCATTGACACTTGGCTTGACTTGATTGGATCCAAGGGTTTGAATGTTTTCCCCTCCCAATTACTTGTAACATCATGCCCCCATCTCTTGTTGCATTGCATAGCTAGTTGTGGGCATTTATATTGAAATTTATATTTACAATTCCCATGGTTCACTAGCACATGGGTAGCATAATATCAAATACTTGCTTCTTCTAGATCAAGCGTTCACTAGCGGGGCCTTGGCCTTGAGCTCCACACTAGGAATCATACATAATATGCATAGATTATTTACATTATAGCCCAAAATATTATAAGGGTCAAAATGGGGGACGTGACATTCCCCTCCCCTTGGAATAACACCGTCCTCGGTGTTCCCATACCTAGGAATACATACACGCTATATACATGTCCAAAATTCACAAAATATGGCAGGTTTGTCCTACATTTCACCCAGCTTTTCTTGAGTTTTCGGGATTAAGTCCTTTGGCCTTCACAAACTGCTCCTACTGACCAGGACCTTCTAGCTCTGCATGAGGGCATTGTTCCAAAACAATCCCTTCCCTTTCTTTATCTTCTAGTTGATTTACAAGTCTGAAAACTTTATGGCGGATACCCTCTTGATGCTCCATTGTTGGGCAGTCACGGAGGCAATTATTTCCTCCACATCCCCAACATTTTATTGGTTGCTTTACCTTTTCCTTCCAAATTCCTTTGAGTCTTCCCACCTGGAACGGTTCTTAATCGGTCGATTGGATGAATGCTTCTTCATAGATCCACTTTCCTTTCCCTTACTAATTGCTCCCATAATTCTTTTTACCTCTTTTTGCAGACGAATAGAGTCCTGCAAAACCTTGTGGTTCATCTCATTATGTTGCCTTTGTAGCTTGAGCATCTCTCCAATATTTTCTTGGGTCCTAGCAATTGTTTGAAGAAGACTTTCAGCCAACTCTAATATCCCTCGGTCTGTTGCCATGGTTAATGGCACAACTGACCACACTTTGCTTACTAGCAACACTTTCTTGTGCCGGGTGCAACCAATTGTTTCAATTTTTCACCTGTGAAATCCATCATGGTAATTCTTTGTTAGGACAAGCATAATATAAACATTAAAATTAGTCAATTATTTTCCCAATTGACATGGAATGTCCACGCTTTATTCATGGGACTTCCACACTTTTCATGGTTTCCCAACATACTCATGAACTCATTCATGTTCATCCGTTCACAGGAATTTTACTATTTCAGCATTCACAATTCATTTCAAGCAATTCTACACAATCTATTTTCATCCATGACATGCACTCAACAATCTTTTGTTTTATAAATGCATCAATCAAAAGGAAAGAGAAGAGTAGGAGTTTCTCCCTCTTAGTCTTGTTCTATTATGGAGCCACACCATCACTATGGTTTCATGCTTGTAACATCCCCTTCCATCATCAAATGCAGGGAAGGAAACATTAACAACACACAGGGCTTTTGTAAAGACTTAGCCTCAATAATTTTTACTCATAATTTTATATCAGTTAAAAATTTCGGCGTGTAGATTCAATTCAATATCAACACAGCAGAAATTAAACATTACATATGCACACAATTTATTCATGCGTTCAGCATACCCATATCAACCATACATGTAACAGTCATTAATTATCATATTGCATAAAACATGATGCCTTTCATTCCATTAACATGAATAATTAATCCTTCAGATTGAATGCATTGCAGAACACGGAATGCAAATAATTTAAATCACAAGAATACTTATCTTGAATTGTAACGGTCCAAACGACTGGCTATGGGAGAGCAATGTTCCTCCCAACCATAGATCTCTATCCAGCCTATGTTCCTTCAGCTGAGAGATCACCCCCGAGCTGGGTTGTGTATCCACTAAGGAGGAACTAGCTGGTTTCACTCACAGCCATGGTTTCGGTCAAGCATCCAAGGTGATAGAGGAGGGTAACGCTAAGCGAGTGAGCTCAACCACAGAGCTACAGGCATCTCAAGTGAGCTCAACAGTCAGGCACCCACATTACCTACCACATCCAACACAAGGAAGATACCCTTCTCTGTTACACAGTCCCTCAGGCAACTCTTCCCTCCAGTGCTCTTCAGGATGGGCATAGAAAGGTCCAGCTGCTGATCCTTGATATCCTAGCCTTCACTGGGTTTATCAAGCACACCCAACCTCTATATAGTCATTCCCAACTTGATTTCTCACCATTCTGCTCACCAAATACTCAAAACCGTCACTGGTCTTCTGAGCTGCAAAAACTGGGTTTTCTTATTGATTTTGGGGTATCTAATGCTTCCAAGTTCGCCCCAAGTTTCATGCTAATGGATCCCCCATTGGATTTCTCTATCCCATGCCAAATCTGGGCGTTTTTGGTCTTTCAAAATCTGGGTTCTCTCACTGTTGGCACTCGTTTTTGGATGCAGAATGATGCTAGGTACCTCCACAATGGAATGGGGTGAGAATGAATCAACCTCCCATGAGGTTGAGTGACTTCTTTCTCAAGAAAACAGAGCCCATGACTACCCATACGAATTTCAGGGCTTCCCATGCTCCATTGAAGCCATGGGCTGAAATCTCAACCACTTCCTTACAACAGTCATAAATGTCACCTAGGGAAGTCAATGGGTTCTCATAATGACAAATGGCAGCCTAGGGTTTAGTCCCATAGCCCCCTCACCACTCCCTAGTGGATACACGTGGCCCCTTCTCATTCGTTGCCTCCATAGCCAGTTTTGGTATTTTATTTCAATATTAAATATTTACATCAATTTACAATATCCCATGGCTTAATAGCATGTGGGTAACAAAATATCAGCGTGTCTAATTTAAAATAAAGTCCGAACATAAACTAGCGGGGCCTTGGCCTTGAGCTCCACGCTACGGAAACATACAACGTGTGTATACAATATTTACATTAGAACCAATATTTCCTAAGGGTCCAAATTGGGGTATTACATTCCCCTCCCCCTTAGAACAACACCGTCCTCGGTGTTCTCAAAACTGAACAAAAATGGGAATGCCTCCCTCATGGCATCCTCTAGCTCCCATGTAGCCTCGTCGAGACTAAGGTGCTCCCATTGGACCTTTACCTGCCTGATGGCTCTGTTCTGGAGCAATGTGACTTTCTTGTCGAGGATGCGCATAGGTTCTACTTGGAACTCTCCCTTGGGTTCCACCTGTATCACATTCCAATCAATCATATGATTAGGATCATGTGCATACTTCTTAAGCAAAGATACATGGAAAACATTATGAGCTCTTATGCTAGCAGGCAATGCAATTCTATATGCAACTGGTCCTATCCTATCAAGGACTTCAAATGGCCCACAATATCTTGGTGACAACTTGGCACAACTCCCCAACTTGAGGGAACTCTTCCTTGGTTTCACTCTCAAATAAACATGATCCCCAATCTGAAATTCCTTATGTACTCTTTTCAAATCTGCATAACTCTTTTGCCTGTCCTGACCTACCTTTAAATTCTGCCCGATCTTAACAATTTCCTGTTCCATTTCCTTGATCATCTCGGGTCCAAGCACTACCCTGTTCACTGGGCTGTCCCAATTCACTGGCGTCCTGCATCCCTTGCCATACAATGCTTCAAATGGACTCATTCCCAAGGATGCATGGTGTCCATTATTGTATGCAAATTCAACCAAGTGTAAATAATCTTCCCACTTGGATGGTTTGTCCATCACATACATTCTCAGCATGTCTTCAAGAACCTGATTCACCCTCTCGGTTTGGCCGTCCGTTTGCGGATGGTAAGCTGTACTGAAATTCAATTTAGTTCCCAATTCCTGAAATAATCCCTTCCAGAAATTGGAGGTGAACTTTGTATCACGATCATAAATTATTGCCTTAGGTAATCCATGCAATCTGAATATCTCTCTCATGAAGATATTCGCAATGTCACTAGCCTTGTGAGTGGACTTCACTGGAATAAAGTGAGCTACCTTTGATAGCTTATCCACCACAACCATGATTGAATCATGCTTCTTCACTGTCATGGGCAGACCCGTTATAAAATCCATGGAAATCACTTCCCACTTCCATTCCGAAATGGGTAAGGGCTGCAATAACCCTGCTGGATGTTGGTGTTCTGCCTTGACTTGTTGGCACTTCTGACACCTAGCAATGTACTCAGCTATGTCCTTCTTCATTCCATTCCAAAAGTATTGCTTTCTTGCTGCTGTTATAGTCTTCTGATATCCTGGGTGTCCAGAGTACGGCATTTGGTGTATTTCATCCATCACTAGTTTCTTCAAATCTGCATTATTTGGAATGTACAACCTATCTTTGTAGATGAGGATACTGTCTTCACCCAGCTGATATCCTGCACACTTTTCATCCACATTACCATGCTGCAACTTCTCTTTAATTTGAAGGCAAGTTTCGTCACCGTTTTGGGCTTCAAGAACTCTTGTCTTCAAATCTGATTTGCACATACTTACTACTGAAACATGAAATTTTCTGCTAAGAGAATCTGCAACCTTATTCTCCTTCCCTTTTACATGTTTAATTTCAAAATCAAATTCACAAAGAAATTCCATCCATCTAGCTTGCCTAGCATTCAAGTTTGGCTGCTCAAACAAATACTTCAGGCTCATATGGTCTGTCCTAAGCTCGAATCTTCTTCCCATCAAGTAATGCCTCCACATTTTAAGAGCATGCACTATGGCTGCTAATTCTAAATCATGTGTGGCATAATTCTTTTCATGCTCTTTTAATTTCCTGGATTCATAGCAAATCACAATTCTTTCTTGCATGAGAACCCCACCCAGTCCTTCAATGTAAGCATCTGTGCATACTACAAAATCCTTCCTTGGATCGGCTATCTTCAAAACAGGAGCGCTGGTAAGTAACTCCTTTAATTTCTGAAAACTTTTCTCACATTTTTCAGACCATACAAATTTGATGTTCTTCCTTTGCAATGAAATGATCGGATGAGCTATCCTGGAGAATCCTTCAATAAACCTTCTGTAGTAACCAGCAAGGCCCATAAAAGATCTAACATCTGAAACATTTCTTGAAGTTGGCCAATCCATGATGGAATTAATCTTCTCCGGATCCACTGCAATTCCTTCTTCTGAAATGACGTGACCCAAATATTGAATCCTCTTTTGATAGAATTCACACTTGCTTAGCTTGGAATACAACTGATGTTCTCTAAGAACTTGCAACACCATTCTTAGATGCTCCTCGTGTTCTTCTTCATTTCTTGAATAGACAAGAATGTCATCTAAAAACACAATCACAAACTTGTCCAAATATTTGCTGAATACACTATTCATGAGACACATGAATGTGGCAGGTGCGTTGGTAAGGCCGAATGGAACCACAGTGAACTCATAATGATCATATCTAGTTCTGAAAGTCGTCTTGTGAATGTCTTCTTCTTTAATCCTCACTTGATGGTAGCCAGACCTCAAGTCAATCTTTGAAAATAATTTGGCTTCCTTCGTTTGATCAAACAAGTCATCAATTCTTGGTAATAGATACTTGTTCTTAACTGTCACTTTATTGAGCTACTTGTAATCAATACACAGCCTTAAAGTCCCATCTTTCTTCTTGACAAATAACACCGGTGCTCCCCAAGGAGACACACTAGGCATGATATACCCTTTATCTATTAATTCTTGTAGCTACATTTTCAATTCCACCAACTCCGGTGTACTCATTCTATAAGGAGCTTTGGAATTTGGCGCTGCCCTCGGAACAAGATCGATGGTAAAATCAATATCTCTCGTCGGTGGCAACCCTGGTACCTCATCCGGAAACACATCTTGGAACTCTTGCAATATCCTGAAGTCTTCTAGCCTTGGCCCTTTGTCCTCTAATGAATATGGCATATGGACTGCATATAATTGACAACCCTTCTTATAAAACTTTTTCAACTGCAGGGCTGAAATCTGCCTTATTGAAACTTGCTTGGGAATCCCTTTTACCAATGTTGGCCTCCCCTTTTCATTAATGCACTCAAGTGCTTTCTCATAACAGTCCAATTTGGCTCTATGTTTTTCTAACCAATCCATGCCAATTAATGCATCATAGGATCCTAATGGTAACACATTCAATTCAGCATATGTGTGGAGTCCATTCAATTCTATGGGACACTCCATCACTACCTCACTTACTTTTCTCTTGGTTCCCGTGGCTAGTTGCACTAGCCAAGACTTATTATGCTTTATTTTTCTAAGAGAACAACCTTCAACCACTTTTGGAGAAACATAACTATGAGTAGATCCTGGATCAATCAAAACAGAAATAGATTGCGTAGCAATCTTACCTTCGACTTCCACCATTGATGATTGATGGTCTGCTTGGTGATTATCCAACGCCGCATAAATCCGAGGTGCTGCCCTTGCCATGTCCTCCACCGTAGCTACTCCCTTCAGGTTGTTCAACTTTCGAGAATTGTTTTTCCGATGTGGACAATCCTTCAACATGTGGTTTTCTCCACATCCCCAACACTGAAGTGGTCCCTTTGATGCTTTGTCTACTGCCACTGCTGATTTGAATCCACTCCTTGCTTGTTGCCCCTGTGGGAAGGTTCTAGGCTGACCTCTGAATGGTGGCTTGAAGCCATCCTTCTTTTGATCAAACTTCCCTCTTGGCTTTCCTTTCCATGCTGGGTTAGCCTCTGTTTTTCCTTTATTTTGCTCATAGCAGTGCATTGCCATCCTAATGGCTTCATCCAAACTTGGTGGATTAACAAACTCAATACGATCTCTGAAACTCTGAGGTAGACCCCCAAGAAAGCATTGGATTTTTACTCTCTCATATTTGATATAGTCAACATACCTCAGTAATTCCAAGAATTTGTGGACATGCTCTTCCATACATTTCAGTCCCAACCTGAGTTCATTAAACTCTTTTCTCTTACCGTCATAATACCTAGCAGAAAGGTATTTCTCCTTGAAGCACCCCTTAAATCTTTCCCAACTGATCCTTCTTTCGTTAATTCTTTTCACTTGCAAGAGATTGTCCCACCAAATGGAAGCTCTGTCATTTAAGTTGTAAATGGCAATTCTGGCTTTCTCATTTCCTGAGTAGTCTTGAATTCTGAAGTATTTCTTCATTCCAAGAAGCCATGCTTCTGCCTCTTGGCCAGTCTTGCCTTCCCCATCAAATGTGGGAGGTCTTGCCTTCTTGAATTCTCCCTATGGGATGCCCTTGAACTTCTTTCTTCCATCCAATCTCTTAGGTGCATGTCTTGGACTTCTCCGAGAACATTTGGAGTCACACGACCTGCTGGAAGAGGACCTTGATGAAGATGTTTTATGTTTTATACTCACCGAACTCTTCCTTGGGCTTGGAGTCCTCCTCTTCGAACGGCCTCTAGAATGACTCACTGCATCTCTTCCTTCTTCACCCATATTGCTTGGGTTGGACCCAAGGTTTATCTTATGTTGCATATCAGTGAGGCTTTGCAAAATAGCAGCATTGAGTTGGTGTTGTTCTTCTTGAGCCTTCATCAATCTTTCATTGAAGCTCACCATGGTTTCAACCAAATTTTGAGGAGTCACCTACTCCCTTCTCCCATTGGATTCAGTCTCCGCATTCCCTTCATGTACATTTTCTCCTAGAACGTCTTCTTCGTGTTCATAAGGATCTTGAGCATCATTTATGGTCACCATCTTTCCTGTATGCTACCTCTGCTACAATTATAAATTTTATGAGCTGCAAACACTGTGCATTATGAAATATTTGTCAGACATCATAAGAATGCATATAGAAATATACACAATCAATATTTAACATAATAGAACTCATGGAATAATTCACATAGTTGTTACTTATTCAATTATTTTGCCCATTCATGCAATTCTGAAAATTGTCCATATTGTCATTAATTTGACAAAACAGTCACTGACACTTTTCTGCCCTGATTATCTATAATGTCTGATAACCCAATTCAAATTCCAGTCATACTCCATTATTCCTTGATAGACAGGCTTTCCAATGCCTGTCCCCGTGCTCCATTCCGACATCGGGTGTGGAAATAGCGTTGTTTCAAAAATGACAACTCTTACCAATAATTCTGCAAA
This sequence comes from Larix kaempferi, assembly GCA_027924585.1. Lineage (NCBI taxonomy): Eukaryota > Viridiplantae > Streptophyta > Pinopsida > Pinales > Pinaceae > Larix > Larix kaempferi. The sequence continues at coordinate 8,511,396 of BSBM01000511.1, read as the reverse complement.
TTCCACACAGTTGTATTTTGGTCCCGAATGCCAACTTCAGCCATCTGTGGAAGAAAATTTATGAGGAACCCCAAAAACTTATCTATCGGGCGAAGTTAGTCCATATAACAAGGAACATTCATCAATTCACGGATTTCAATTCTGATGCACCATTCATCTTCTATGAATTTCTGGGTTTTACTACTTCTCACTTTTCACATTTTTCCAAAATTCCAAATTTTTGGCCAAAAATGGCTATCTCCCAAACGGTGCATTTCTGGGAAATCTTCGTCTAACAGAAACTGTCCGTCTTAATGAGAATATGAAATGTCTATTTCAGTAATTTTTTTTATTCTCACATCTAGGGTCACTTTTACTGTCCACCAGCTTTTCAAAATCCCGAAAAAGTGGCCCGGAATAGTGCTTTTTGGCCTTCTTTCTCACCCCGACTCCACATCCTTTGGAGTTTGGCTCCAAGATTCTGAAGTAAACACTGCGTCTGCTTCATGGCCGCGCTTGATCAATTTCAGCTCAAACCGGCCTTCTGTCAAGCCTCGGGACTTTGTCCTTCAAAAGTCACTATTCTCCATTTTCTGTCAAATCGGGGCGTAAAGGGCTCGGGGTCTTCACTGGTTCTTTCATGGCCTCCGTCAATGGCCTCCGAGCCCCACAGGAATCATCCCATTCTGAGCCTCGGTGCTCCCCCTATCCAAAAACTGGGTTTTGGTCACTTTACTTTTTTTTTTTTTTGCTGTGCACCACCGTTGCGGGCCAGTTTGCTTATTGCTCCCGCAATTGCGGAGCAATTCGGCGAACGCTTCCGCAATTGCGGAGCAGTTCGACGAACACTTCCGCAATGGTGGGCGATTTGCCGAAGGCTCCCGCAATTGCGGAGCAGTTCGTCGAATGCTCCCGCAATTGCGGAGCCATTCGGCAAAGGCTCCTGCAGTTGCGGAGCCATTCGGCGAATGCTCCCGCAATTGCGGAGCCATTCGGAAAATGCTCCCGTTGCGGAGCGATTCGCCGAACGCTCCCGCAATTGCGGAGCAATTCACCGAATGCTTCCGCAGTTTCGAGAAGATTCGCGAAATGCTTCCGAAAACTTCATTTTCACGCCGACAATTAGAAAATTTTCTGCTCTTTCGGAGCATTTTGCCGAATTTTTTCGCATTTGCGGGACAACTCGTGGAATCCTTCCGCAAATTTCGGAAGAGAATTCCTTAAGAAAATTTCGGAAGGGAATTCCTTCCGCAATTTTAGGGGCGATTTCCCGAACTCCTCCGCGTTGCAGAAAAACTCGCGGAATGCTTCCGCAGTTTCGGAGCAATTCGCCAAATGCTTCTGCAGTTTCGGAAGACATTCGGGAATTCTTTCCGAAACAGACTTAAACGGATTTTTACAAGACACTTAGGAAAAATATAAAAACTTTCTTTCCTTATGACTGCAATTGGGTTTGGCCCATAGAGGCCCAATGCTGCAACCAGCAGCTCTAATACCAAACTGTAACGTCCCCTTCCATCATCAAATGCAGGGAAGGAAACGTTAACAACACACAGGGCTTTTGTAAAGACTTATCCTCAATAATTTTTACTCATAATTTCATATCAGTTAAAAATTTCGGCGTGTAGATTCAATTCAATATCAACACAACAGAAATTAAACATTACATATGCACACAATTTCTTCATGCGTTCAGCATACCCATATCAACCATACATGTAACAGTCATTAATTATCATATTGCATAAAACATGATGCCTTTCATTCCATTAACATGAATAATTAATCCTTCAGATTGAATGCATTGCAGAACACGGAATGCAAATAATTTAAATCACAAGAATACTTATCTTGAATTGTAACGGTCCAAACGACTGGCTATGGGAGAGCAACGTTCCTCCCAACCATAGATCTCTATCCAGCCTATGTTCCTTCAGCTGAGAGATCACCCCCGAGCTAGGCTGTGTATCCACTAAGGAGGAACTAGCTAGTTTCACTCATAGCCATGGTTTCGGTCAAGCATCCAAGGAGATAGAGAAGGGTAACGCTAAGCCAGTGAGCTCAACCACAGAGCTACAAGCATCTCAAGTGAGCTCAACAGTCAGGCACCCACATTACCTACCACATCCAACACAAGGAAGATCCCCTTCTCTGTTACACAGTCCCTCAGGCAACTCTTCCCTCCAGTGCTCTTCAGGATGGGCATAGAAAGGTCCAGCTGCTGATCCTTGAGATCCTAGCCTTCACTGGGTTTATCAAGCACACCCAACCTCTGTATAGTCATTCCCAACTTGATTTCTCACCATTCTGCTCACCAAATACTCAAAACCGTCACTGGTCTTCTGAGCTGCAAAAACCGGGTTTTCCTATTGATTTTGGGGTATCTAATGCTTCCAAGTTCGCCCCAAGGTTCATGCTAATGGATTCCCCCATTGGATTTCTCTGTCCCATGCCAAATCTGGGCGTTTTTGGTCTTTCAAAATCTGGGTTCTCTCAAGGTCGCGATTTTCTGGTTCTCTCACTGCTAGCACTCGTTTTTGGATGCAGAATGATGCTAGGTACCTCCACAAAGGAATGGGGTGAGGATGAAGCAACCTCCCATGAGTTTGAGTGACTTCTTGCCCAAGCAAACAGAGCCCATGACTACCCATACGAATTTCAGGGCTGCCCATGCTCCATTGAAGCCATGGGCTGAAATCTCAACCACTTCCTTACAACAGTCATAAATGTCACCTAGGGAAGTCAATGGGTTCTCATAATGACAAATGGCAGCCTAGGGTTTAGTCCCATAACCCCCTCACCACTCCCTAGTGGATACACGTGGCCCCTTCTCATTCGTTGCCTCCATAGTCAGTTTTGGTATTTTATTTGAATATTAAATATTTACATCAATTTACAATATCCCATGGCTTAATAGCACGTGGGTAACAAAATATCAACGTGTCTAATTTAAAATAAAGTCCGAGCATAAACTAGCGGGGCCTTGGCCTTGAGCTCCACGCTAGGGAAACATACAACGTGTGTATACAATATTTACATTAGAACCAATATTTCCTAAGGGTCCAAATTGGGGTATTGCAATGCTCCTTAATCTCTTTCACTTCAATGTGAATGCTTGGCTTTCCTTTCTTGGCTATGACACTTAGTGTATAAGATCTGTCTAAGTATTTTCAACTAAGAAACCCTTCTCCATTGTGGCCTATAGACCTTTGGTTGCTAGTACCCACTCACATCCACTAGCACCATCTTTCATTAGTGCTCATATTGAGCTCTTTAGGACGGCCACATGTCCATTTGCATCCCTTTGATGCCTTCATAATCCTTGCTTCCAGCAATACCTACACTCAAACATTGAATCAATTCATATGTTTAGTTTATTTTCACATGGTTTATCTCTTAAATAAGAGTTTACGAAATCATAACCAAACCAGATACACACGTATATTCATAAGCAAGAAGCTGCAAGGTAACTGAATACTTATATGTATTGGATGTCTTCACTTTATTCCACATGATCCTTCTTTGCTTTAAGAGCCTTGGATTTCCCATGGATACAATTATGAATGTTGGGCCAGCACGTAGGCTACTCCACAATCATTCGAATAGGAAATTCCAGGCCAGTATGCCGACTGGGTTTATCAATCATTTCCTTTAGCAATATGCTAGGCCAGTGCTCCGACTAGTTTTATTAATTAATTCAGGAATGTTGGGCTAGCATACACGTTGCTTTACAATACCAAGTAGTTAATGCCCAACTAGTCACTCTCTGGACTTATCAAGAACTTTATAGCGTTCAACCAGTTACTCCCTGTATTTCTCCATAATTTATATCGCCCACTCATTTACTCTCTGGATTTTACCAGTAATTTATATCGCCCACTCATTTACTCTCTGGATTTTACTAGTAATTTATATCACCCACTCATTTGCTATGTGGATTTACCAGTAACTTATAGTTCTTTCAGGGTCTTGCTTTCCTGCAATGACCAAGGTTTCCAACAAAGAAACAATAGTGTATCAGCTTAGTTGTTAGAAGACTTATACCTGAAATCTTCATTATTCCAAACAAGACATAAATGAAAATGAATACTTATCTGTATTGTGCGTTTCCCCTTTGGTCCACAGGGTCCTGGTTCGCTTTGCAAGCCTTGGAATCGCCTATGGACTTTGATGTAGTTAATGCTTAACGAGTACACCATCACACCGACTGGGTTTACCAAGCATTTGGTGGTGCCCAACCAGTCCCATACCTAGTTGGCCCTCTCCAGTGTCGAGCCAGCACATTCGTCTGGGTCATCAGCCAATGGAAGGAAACTGCGCCACCGACCATTATAGGTCAAGGCTTTGCTATGGAGCCTTAGGAATCTCAGGGTTTTTAGTCAATCTTGGTGCCCCCTCCTACTGCTGACCCAATAGAGATTTTATGCCTTCACCAATGCCACCACACCTTCCCGCACCACAACCATTCACACACACATCAACTCTTCATTCATACAAGGACATCACTCCTTCTTTTGTGCGAATCGGTGGCTCCTTTTAGGAACTTTATAGGTGACTTTCTTGACTGCAAGTTAGCATGGCCCCACTCACATAAGGATGATACCCCTTTTCAATACACAGCTCCTTGGGTTTGTCCATCCCTTCCAGCATTATTTAGTGTGAACATAGAAAGGTTACCAATTCCTATACAGTCCTTCTACGTACCCTTCTTCACTTTGCCTCTTAATGTGTAGTGCCAATTGGAATCTGTGTAGGCTGACAACACAAGAAGGATAAGCAGGCTTATCAATATTGTTGCTCAAAATCGTAACCACATTCCATAACATTCACTATCAAGTATTGAAACACCAGGAATGCATCCATTCCCTTAGGGTGTGGTCAATATTGACAACCCTATCATGACTCAGCACCAATATGAGCCATGTAGGCCCTAATCATACTCAAGCAGTCTGAAATAATATAAATAAAATAGAGCATGCTTTGCATATTAACCCTAATAATTTAGACATGCATGTTCTATCTAGGGTCACAGAATACTCATTCATTTTGTAGATGTATCTTTTATTCATTTGCGGAGAATGGGGGCTCCCTTCTTTGAGTCAATAGTTCTTCGGTTTGCCACCCCAATCTTTCCACGTTCCATAATCCACACATGCCTTCTTGGCATAGCTTTACCATCTCACTCTCATGGTTTTCCAACCTTCAGCTCAGCTAAGGTGTCATCCTTAAAATATGCAATGGTGTTTCACCCAAAACCTATTTCCAAAGCATGGGGTCCTTCCCATGGAGTTTGGCTTCTGCAGGTCATCACACATGGTCTTCCTGGCACATTTATCAAATAGCCAAACAGTCAGTAGCATTCAATAAAATTCAAATATGATTTTCCTTAATCATTCGATGACATTAATAATTAAATTCAAGTATGAATTTGCAATTCTGTCATCTGCAGAATCGATTTGCTTAGCCATGAGTCTGTTCTCATATCGTTTGGCTCTTTCTCATGGTAGATTCCAATCTTCATCATGGACTTACCCACACTTTCCATGCCCAAAACAATCTACCTGAAATCTGAAACTTCAATCAACCAAACATGTTGTGAGTATCTATGCATATAATCCTTTCATTGCTACAACAGTCACTGAAGTGATCTCAGAATTATAACACTCAATAATTCAAACACCTTTAGCTGTTAGCATTTGAGGTGCAATGAAATATATGTATATATCTATATATGCATCGTTATCATCAATAAAATTGCAATACATGGGTACACTATTCGTGCAATTTAAATAAATTGTAAGTACTCATTACTTCACATTTCATGCAATCTCTGTCCTTCCATAAAGCACTCTAGTAGCCCATCATCATGTCTACCTTCTTCATGCAATCTTTCTCCTGCATTCATAGCAGCTCATGAAATTCTCTCAGTATTAACAATGGTTCACCATTTCGTCTATTATCTAAATGCATTGAAACCTATACATATCATAACCGTGCATTCTCGCAATGCATCTCAACATGTGCACTTACACATATGCATGTACATTCACAACATTTACATAATATTTTAATGTGCATTCACTCAATGCATAATCACTCAATACAACTTTGCATCAATCCGCGGATACTATGCATTCCAGCATATTATGGCCTAACCATTCATATGGCATGTACTACCACAACATGACTATAGGTCTTTACTTTCTTTGGTTATTTAAACTTATAATCCAGCATACACAATGGCATGTTATAATTTCATACAAATGCATTGAGGTTTCTAAGCAATTATAGGGTGTAAGGATCATTTCCCTCACTTACTCGCACCTCATCATACTCGGTAGATTAACATTCACATTCAGGCACTCAATACCATATGCAAACCAAATCAACATAGTTGAAGGGATCTTACCAAATCCTCTTTCCACATTCATGCAATTAAGCACAAATAACCATTACCTGCATGGCTGTCATTAACATCATTTGATGTTACCTGATTAGTTGGCCTCTTACTAAGGCTTCACAATTCTTTTTCCAACCTCATGCTCGTAGATTTGTTGCACCATCTTTTCCTCATAAGGTTGTTGGTCATATGCAACAGTCATCATCCACGCCCTTAGTCATGCTTCGGTTGTCTTTGGTCCTATAACCATTGCAAACACGACTAATTATTTACAAACACCATAATCATCTTTAGGTGGCTCATTGCATATGCAAAACCTCACTATTCTACCAATATGCAATATCATATATGTACAGAAGTATTTTTACATGCACTATGCAATGTTTATCAATATGTTATCTAGTGCATAGTCATTCCAGCTATCTAATCTCTTACATTTTCAATCATGCTTCTATGGTCTGATTCATACAACCATTATCAACAACATTACTGGTGATCAACCATAAGCAATACCATTAATGGGCTATTTCATGTGTAACTTTCACTACTTTTACCCATATGCAACATTATGATTTATGCATAAGCGATTCACATGCACTATGCAAGGACTCCTTAATCATGCTCATTAATTCATATGCATTACTCTCTTGCATTTCCAACATCCCTATGCCATAATTTTCAACTTATGAAACTTAGGAAATATAAATACAATAGCAAGAGAGGAGTTAATGAATTCTCCCTTTCCAAATCCTCATAGTAGCATGGAATTTCCTCTTCCGCATCATAGTTGCTCCAGTTTCATGGGCTCTCTACCATGCACACAAAGTATCATTAGCTGTCATTTCTCACCAAGTAGCAATTTAATACAAATGTAAAACATTCTTAGTTGCTACTTTGCAAGCATGCAATTCTTATGATATAGCAGAAATAGTTAAGGTGAGAAGCTTCCCTCTTTATTAGCATTGTCTTACTTAGCTCCCATAGAATCTTTTTCACCATTGACGACATCTCAAGGGGACAACGGGGGTCAAGGGGGCAGCGCCCTCGTTTTTTTTTTTTGTAAATCCTTCAATTTTGTGCAATCCGGCGTATGATTTCAAAGCCATTTTTCAACTTTCGGTACCAAAAATTCACCCTGGAAAACAGTTGAAATTCTCTGTTTCGACGGACTTGGCAATTCTCTTCCGACCCGTTGCGGACAAACTTGTTGAGTTCTTCCGGTCGAAAACTCAGCTTTTCCTTCCGTCATTTCCGCAGAAACTCGCCAATTCCTTCTGACACTACGGTGGAAACTCTCCTTCCTTCCGATACTGCAGGGGAAACTCGCCAATTCCTTCCGACGGTGCAGCGGAAACTCACCAACTTTTTTCGTCGTTGCAGCGCAAACTCGCCAACTTCCTCCGTTATTGCGGACAAACTCGCTGAGTTTTGCTTCCGTTGCGGACGAACTCACCGAGTTCTTCCGATTTGGCGAACTTAAAAATTTTCGGTCGACCATTTCGGCAAAAACTCGTCAGTTCCTTTTGCCATTTTGGCGAAAACTCGTAAGTTCTTTCCGATACAAATTTAGAAAATTTTTAAAAAACGCTTAGAAAAATTTTCGAAAATTTGAAAGTTTGAAATTTTTCTTAATGGTCTATAATAAGCAGGAAGCATACTTACCCCTACAAGATGTGATAGGTCGTCCATGAAGGCCCAAATGTTACAACCTTCGCTCTGATACCATTCTGTCACATACCCTCCATCTAACCATTTCAATGAAGGGCACATGATACCAAAATCTGGGCTTTTTACATAAAACTCAGCCCATTCATTAGATTCTTAGCAATAAAAGAGATGTGTGCAGATGGAAAACAAACAAACATGCACAGCGGAAATGAACTCATCTACACACATATTACATGAATGTCATTCAATTTAACACAGTCAACAAATTAATACATTTGCATAAGTAAATACACAATAAAATTCTCATCTTGATGCAATGTTGTCCCAAGCAACTAGCTATGTCGCTGCAACGTTCCACCCAACCATATGTCTCTGCCAAGCCTCTATTATTTCAGCACTCAGAGACCACCCGCGAGCTGGGCATGATATCTACAAGGAAATTGAGTCTCTCAAGCTCAACTAAGCCCAAAGCAATGGATACCCAACTCAACCCCAGCATTCTCTTGCACACCAAACTCAGTTATGGGCTCTAGAACACACTTTCATTAGTGGCACTTAGGAACTAGATGGACAAGGGTTTTCCCAAAAATGTAAGCACACCAAAAAACAGATTTGTGAGAGGGAAAATCGACCACAGGGAAGAAAACGATTTCTCCCACAGATATACCAACAATCAGTGAGCCAAGACAACATCTATGGCCCCCAAATCAATTTCCCTTTCTTTCCCCACTATTATACAACACAAAAACGCCCTTCTCAGCTAGGATAATGAAGGAAACACAACAAAAACCATGGAGAAAACACCCATGTAGCTCTAGACTCGTGGGAGAGCAAAGTTGGTTGATGGGTAATGGCTTGGGGAGCAATTCATGGCTCTTTTCTTGCCCAAGAAGCCAAACACATTTTTCCATGCAGGGTGGCTTTCCCATACTTGAATTTGGACATCCATACCTCCCATTCCCCAAGGCATTAACTACCTCGACCAACTCTTGGGAGAAATCAATGATTGGGTACAAAAGTCAACATGGGTAGTTGAGGGTTTGATGGGTTCTCTCATTGACACTTGGCTTGACTTGATTGGATCCAAGGGTTTGAATGTTTTCCCCTCCCAATTCCTTGTAACATCATGCCCCCATTTTTTGTTTCATTGCATAGCTAGTTGTGGGCATTTATATTAAAATTCATATTTACAATTCCCATGGTTCACTAGCACATGGGTAGCATAATATCAAATACATGTCTCTTCTAGATCAAGCATTCACTAGCGGGGCCTTGGCCTTGATATCCACGCTAGGAATCATACATAATATGCATACATTATTTACATTATAGCCCAAAATATTATAAGGGTCAAAATGGGGGACGTGACAGCATCCCGCAACCCACAATTGCGGAATCAGGCATCCGGAACCCTGCCTCTGTAAGGGCAATTTTCTCAACTCTTCTAAGGGGAATAACTCCTTCCTCCAGCATCCAAATGGGGCAAGGTTGGTACCATTGGAAAGCTCTTGGAGATCTCTATCCAATGGTAGAATTCTATGATCAGGTAAGGTATCTAACCTCCCCATTTCTTCTCTGAAGTTATGTCCATGTCTCCACTTAGACACTTCCAATCCTTCTACCTGTCAAGATCTTCCTTTCCATCTAAACCACAGAGGTTTATGCAACCACTTCAATGGCTTCCCTATCTTCCCCAGGGATCAGGTGTAAGCATACACCTCCTTCACAGGGTTAGTTATACATAAACATTCATCTCCAAACAGTGAAAACATTATCATTCATTATAACATGTAAAATGCATTAACAGATTTAATCAACACATCTATCATATTGTAAAACCCCCAACCGGGTCTCCTTAAAGTTTTATATACAGTCAATTTCACTTCCTGTCAAGATTTCTGTTCTGTTATGTTTGTGTTTTGTTCCTGCTTTTATTGTGGTTCTATTCTCCTTTAATAGTTTTGGCTTTAAAGAAAATAAAGTGTTTATGTTTACAAAACTGAACCATTAAAATTCTGTTTTAATTTCATGTTTGCATTTCTAACTTTTGCTCATTTACATGCCTGAAAACGATATAAAACCTGCATTTTTAATATAAAATCTGCATTCTTATTCTTTTCCGATTTGAAAATTTATAAATCTGTTTTATCTACTTCTAACAGTTTATTGTGGATTGTGCAGGTAGCAAAGATAATCACAGCATAAAAACCTTTGAAATTAATTAAACAAAATTAGCCAAGGTAGAAACAATAACATACCTGCTGAAAAATACCTGTAGATAGCTGCAGATCCTTTCTTTTTGTTGCTGTCCTCGTTGCTGCTTCTCCTTGCTTTTCCCTGCAGTCACAAGCCTTCCCCACAGTTCTGAAACTCAACCAACCGAACCAGCTTTGCCACCCTGCCAACTGGCGAGGTCTCGCCGACCACCCAGCTCCAAAGGTACCCCTTTGGACCCCCGAGCCCAAACCGAGTACAAGCCAACCCGTTATATCCCTTTAGAAAAACCTCCAGCAAAAAAAAACCCTTTCAGCTCCTTTCAGCTCTGCTCTAAAATTTCTGTCTCTGCTCTCCCAAAACTTCCTCCCAAAATAACTAAGGTAGAAAAAGGATCCCCTTCTCCTTCCCCCTTTCACCATCTTATACCAAATTTGCCGACTCTTCCCATTACTACCCTTATCCCTAAATTAAATTTCCTCCAACCCATTCAGCCCTCAACTTGGACTTGGACTTTTAAATATTAAATTTAATATTAAAAGTGTTGGTTGGGTCACTTCTCAACCGTAACCTTTAATTCAATTAAATTTAATCATTTATTTAATATAACAATTTTAAACATATCCTTATTCATATTTCAACATTTGACCATTTAATTAATAAATAATAAATGTTATATATATATTATATAGTTTAAACTTGCCTGCTTCCCCATTTAATTTAATTAACAGTAATTATCAACCATTAATTACAATTACCTAATCATTTAATTAATGGTTTCTAATATTTTTAATATGTAAATTCTCTTTAATTACACATTCACTAATTCAATTTATTAATTACCAATACTAATCCTGTTTTCTAATTAATCTTAAGCATGATCCTTATAAAACTAATGGTTTATAACTTAATTCTTGTCCATACTTCTTAATTAATTATCTAACCTTGCAATTAATATTTAATTATCAAATTAATACTACTAAATTTTACATTACAATAATCATTTAACCATTTTAACCCTTAGTTTTTTACTAAACATCTCATTAGCATTCGATTAATCATTACTAAGTAGGTTGCATTATTTTACTACATAATTTAACCGTAACTTGTTTATTACTCAGCAATAATTAATCATTAATGTACAATAATTAACATTAATCAACATTAATAACCTTAATTGACAGTAATTAACATTAATCTACATTGTTAGCCTTAATCATCATTACTAACTTTAATCGACATTATTAACATTGATCAACAATAGTTAATTATGAAACGACAATAATTAACATCATTATTCAACAATATTTTACACAATTTATAAATATGTAGGCGAGTTATGTAAGCGTAGCTACTGCTTACATACCTCGCGTAAGTACACTAACAATAATAATTCACGCACACCGATCATAACCACGAAACTTTATTATTTACTGACATATGTTTTAACATAGTTTGCAAGGTACAATCCTTTAACTAACTGAAGTCTTATTAGTTACGACAATTCATACATTTCTGAGTTACGACACATACTCAAACAAGGGTTTTACATACCTACAGTTAGATCTTGTTTTCACCCCTACTTCACACTACACCTATCTACCTACATCATTACTAACTTCCACATCCTATCCTGTCCTCTGCTGGACTACCCTGGAATGTCAAGTCATGACCGGTTCCAGCTAGAACCCGTAAGCGGAAGTGTCGACTACATCGACCAGCTTCCCCAGCAGGCAACCACCAGTCATCATCACACACCTTGGGGAGCGCGCCGTAGCACAGCCCTCCCATGACTCTGGGTTTCGGGGATAAACGGTGGGTAAAGCCTCCACCCCCCCTAATGGAACAAGGGATTATGTCTACTCGACATAACAACAGCGTTGCACTTGTACTCGGTCTGTCATCGTATAACCGATCTGGGCGGTTGAGTTTCCTGAAACCCTACCCCACCCATGTCATAACATACATCGTAATAAACAACATAATAACCATACGAAAGTAAATAATGCATCACTCGCATACCATTTTATCTTTCGAAGTCCGTGTCCCCGAGGCCCTCCCACCTCGTAGGATCCAGCTATCACTTAGCCGTTTCAACCTGTAAGTCAGTCCTCGACATACAATATAGAATATCGCGCATAAATCCTCGATATGTACACACATACATTTCATCATAACATAACGACAATAAACTCATTCATTCGCCATGCACCTGGCATAACATTCATTGATTTCAACATATAACTGTAACGGTATCCACGTACCCATCATTTAATAAATTTCCATATATTTGACATAATTAACACATGATACATATCTAAACATGACTATCGATCTTAACACTATCATCATACACACACATATATATATATCGGCAAAATAATAGAACCATGTCCACAGTGTCGTCAATTGACGAGGTCTCACAGTCAAACAAATACAACATATAATAGTAGTTCAAGTAGAAATGTCAAAACGGGGTGTTACATACACCCACCCTTCAGGAAACTTCGTCCCGAAGTTATGATCAAAATAACGTGGGATAATCACGACGCATAGTCTCTGCGTCCTCCCAGGTGGCAGAACCTGGGCTATATCGGTCCCACTGGACCTTAACTTGGTCCACCAAACGGTGCCTCAACTGTTTAACCCTGCGGTCCAATATAAGTAATGGTTCGACCCTGATGGTTCCCTCGTCCGAAACCTGCAGTTCCTTCCAATTTATTTTATGTGACTCATCAGCTACATAATGTCGTAAAACAGATACATGAAAAACATTATGAGTTTTGTGCAAATGGGGTGGCAGCGCAAGACGATACGCGACGGGTCCAACCTTTTCTAAAATTTCAAAGGGTCCTATAAATCGTGGCGACAACTTTGTCCCTTTCCCAAACCTGATGGTACTTTTGCTAGGCCTGATGCGGACGAACACTGCATCACCAACCTTATAGCTTCGGTCAACCCTATGCGCATCGGCATAACTCTTCTGTCTATCCTGTGCTTCCTTTAACCGCTACCTGATCTGAACAACCTGTTCTTCCATCTCCTGAATCAACTCAGGTCCTATAATTACTCGATCCTCTAACCTTTCCCAACTCAATGGTGTCCTGCATGGCCTTCCATATAAAGCTTCATATGGAGGCATCCCAATTGAACTATGGTAACTGTTGTTGTAAGCAAACTCTACCAAAGGTAAGTGCTTTTCCCAATGAGTTTGTTGATCCATGACATACATTCTAAGCATGTCCTCCATCACCTGATTCACTCTTTCTGTTTGCCCATCTGTCTCTGGATGGTAAGCAGTGCTTAGGTTCAACTGAGTACCCAACGCCGACTGCAAACTCGTCCAAAACCTGGATGTAAACCTGGAATCTCTATCCGATATAATCTTCTTGGGAAACCCATGGAGACGAACAACTTCATTTATGAATACACGTGTTACGTCCGTGACATCATAGGTCTCCTTAACTGGAATGAAGTGAGCAGTTTTGGTCAGTTTGTCAACGATGACCATAATGGCATCATGCCTATGAGAGGTAAGAGGCAATCCCACCACGAAGTCCATGGATATAACCTCCCACTTCGACATAGGAATGTCATGCGGCTGCAACAGACCTGCCGGGTGGTGATGATCAGCTTTTACCTGCTGACACTCAAGGCACCTAGCGACGAATTTGACCACGTCGCTTTTCATCCCTGCCCAAAAGAAGAGTTGCTTCATGTCTGCATACATCTTCTTTACACCCGGGTGTGCACAATACACTGCTCTGTGGGCTTCTTTAAGGATAGTCTCTCTAATATCTCCCTCCTCGGGAATATACATCCTCCCTTGATACCGTAACAAACCATCGGCTTCCAACTCATAGCCTTCAAACTTTGGTCCCACCGGTTTCCCATTCTGGAGTGCCGCTGTGACCTTTAGGTACCAACTATCCCCGAGTAGCTGCCCTAAGATTCTTTCCCTCAAATCCACCTTCAAAGGTATAAGAGAGAAAAGTCTTGGTTTTCTGCTTAAGGCATCTGCTACCACGTTCTCCTTTCCTTTGATGTAGGAAATCCCAAAATCATACTCGCTCATGAATTCACTCCATCGCCTTTGCCTAGCATTTAGGTCTCTCTGAGTGAAGATATACCTTAAGCTTTGGTGATCAGACTTGAGTTCAAAGCTTCGTCCAACAAGGTAATGTCTCCAAAGCTTCAAAGCTAACATCACTGCAGCTAACTCTAGGTCATGAGTAGGGTAATTCTCTTCATGTGTTTTTAGCTTTCTCGACGCATAAGCTATTACCCCACCTTCCTGCATCAACACTGCACCCAAACCTTGCCTTGAAGCATCGGTGCAAACTGTGAATTCCTTCTCCATATCTGGAACCCGTAGAATTGGTGCACTCGTCAATAGTCTTTTCAGCTCGGTGAATGCGGCATCACATTCATCTGTCCATTCGTACCTAGTGCCCTTACGCTGTAGGGTAGTTATGGGTTTCGCGATTTTTGAGAAACCCTCAACAAACCTTCTATAATACCCAGCTAACCCCATGAAGCTCCTTACTTCATGCGCATTCTTTGGCACGGGCCAATCCATTATGGCCTTCACCTTTTCAGGGTCCACAGAAATTCCCTCACCGGAAATTATATGCCCTAGGTAATGGATCTCCTTCTGATAGAACGAACATTTGGACAACTTACCATACAACTGATGCTCCCTTAAGCATGACAACACTATTCGCAAGTGTTCCTCGTGCTCCTGCTCATTCTTGGAGTAGATGAGTATGTCGTCCAAGAAGACTTGCACAAATTGATCTAAGTATTTTCGGAACACACTATTCATGAGACTCATGAATACAGCTGGGGCGTTGGTCAAACCGAAGGGTACCACCACAAACTCATAGTGCCCAAACCTGGTTCGAAAAGCAGTCTTAGGTATATCACCTTCCTTAATCCGTAGCTGGTGGTAACCTGATCGTAAATCGATCTTTGAGAAGACTGTCGCCCCTTTCATTTGATCAAAGAGATCATCAATTCGAGGTATCGGGTACCTATTCTTCACGGTGGCCCTATTCAAATCTCGGTAATCAATGCAAAGACGCAAGGAACCATCCTTCTTCTTCACAAAGATTACTGGCGCACCCCACGGTGAAATACTTGGTCTGATGAACCCTAGATCTAACAGTTCCTTCAACTGCATTTGCAACTCACAAAGTTCTGGGGCCGTCATCCTGTAAGGGGTCTTTGATGTTGGCTCTGAACCGGGTTTTACCTCAATGGTAAAATCAAGTTCCCTCTTAGGAGGTAACCCAGGTAATTCCTTTGGGAATACATCACTGAACTCGGCTAACACTGGATAGTCATCAAGGGAGGGTCCCTTCTCACTGTTTACCGCTTCAACAATGTACAACTGGCATCCTTGTCGCATACATCGCTTTACGTTCATCGTTGATATGAAACGTAGGGACACCTTCCGTTTGATACCCTGGATCTTGATGGCCTCTCCGTTGTCATTAATGCAAAGAACTTTCTTCCCATAACAGTCCAAGAAAGCTCGATGTTCCTCAAGCCAATTCATACCTATGATGAGATCATAAGTTCCGAGGGTGGTGACGTACACTTTGACTTGTGTAACACACACCCCGAGATCCACTACACACTTATCGACACTAGGTCCTACTGCTTGCTTTACCCCTGAAGCCATTTCGACTAAGCTGAAATCGTCATGCTCGTAGGCTGCCAACCCACATTTGTCTAATGCATATGGAGAAATGAAACTATCAGTAGCACCAGGATCAAATAATATTCTAAGCTTGACATTATTGACCGTACCTGATGATTCGACCACGGTGGATTGGTGCTCTGCTTGATGGTTGTTTACTGCAGCCGAGATCTGATGCCTACTACCCCCACTCCCCATTGGAGCTTTTCCCTCTCGTTGCACTGTACCGGATCGTAATTCGGGACAGTCACGCTGGTAATGTGGACCTCCACATCCCCAACAAGCAACCTGTACTGGAGTGGGCGAGATAACCTGCTCAGACCTCTGAGAGGGGTTCCTCCCTCTAGGACCCCTTCCTCTACCGGTTGTTCCTCTGAAATTCCTAGCACCCTGGTGAGTTCCTGTGGCTGACTGGGGCACTGTCCTAGTTGCCACAGATCTGTCTACCGCTGCGACTCTTGGTGTGCTCCTGTTCCCGTAGGGAGGTGGCCTCGCATATCCTCCCCGAGGGTAGCTTCGAGGGGCCTTCCCCACAAACCCTGACTGCTGAGAGTTGAATGACCTGATGGGATTTGCACCCAACATCTCCTCAGTGTAACGAGCACAATCGACTGCTTCGGCGACCGAAGTCGGTTTCCACATCCGTACCTGAGCCCTGATCTTGGCATTGAGCCCATACACAAAGCGCTCAACTTGGCGTTCGTCATTGTCCAAGTAAGGGACGTACTTCACTAACTCCATGAACCTCTCTTCATACTCCTCCACTGATAGATGCCTTTGTACCAAGGCATGAAGAGCCCCTACCTGTTCTTCCTGGTAGGATGCGGGTAGGTACTTCCCCTTGAATTTTTCCACAAACAGTTCCCATGGAACCGTGTCTGGTGTAAGGTGTAGCTGCCTTTCTTGGTTTCCCCACCAGTTCAAAGCGGCCCCCTTTAGCTGAAATATGGCCAGTTTGGACTTGGACGTGGAGGTGTACTCCTGCAAGGTCAAGCACCTGGTCATCTCTTCCAACCACGACTCTGCTCGTATCCCTGATCGACCCCCGGAAAATTCTGGAAGCCTTATCTTCTGAAGCTCCCTTTTGATATCCTGATGCGGAGTTCTTGGTATCGTATTCGCTTCTACCACAGGAATTTCCTCCCTTAGTGGAGGGGCCTCCACCTCTACCTCCGAGGTAGTACTTCCTCTCTGTGCTAGTCCCCTGAGTGTTTCATTTATAGCTTCCAACGAGCGTAGTATAAGAATGGTCTCTGGCGATGGTGCCGGCACATTCGGCTCAGGTAATGCCGTCGCCTGACCTCGCCCCCGACCTGCTCGTGTTCTTACCATGTTTTATTCCTGCTCATGGAAGAATAGGATAATTAGCACACAATGACATCATGACTAATTTACTATCAAACTCAACAATTAATTCAAAAGTGCGTTATGACTAATTTTACGAGTGTTTTACTCTAGGAGCTATAGTTCAGGACGTTTCGATCAGGCCATCTTGAGGCCACCCGGTACTAGATTTACATCAGTAGCTCTATGTAGGTTTAGGTACTGGATTCCACACAATCCTCATCAGATCGCCATCAATTGTCCAAGATATTTAATTAAGGTTTAATGCCTCGGTCTCATTAATAATTTAATAATTCAATAATAACATAACCTAAGTTTAAGTCTAGAGTCATGTTTATCAAACATTTTGTCATGGGGTAAAATCAGCGTCCTAGCGATTAGGTCATCGTACCGGTCCTCGTGATGTCTTGTTTTCGAGTTTCCGCGTCAGTTTGACCCCTTCGACTATACTTCAAAGTTTCGACAATGAGCATTTTCAAGGAGAAGCTAAGTTAATTAATGTTAATTTAACCCCTCTCCCACTTTTATAAAATAACTAATTAGGGTAACACTAATTAATTGATATGCTAACCCTAATTAATAATACTAACCTTAATTAAAACTAATTAATTAGTATCATTATTTAATATATATATATATATTTCTTATTTGTTATAACAAATTATTAAAACTTAATAAAATAAATTTTTATAACAAAATCTATTAACATTATAACAAAATATTTAAAAGTTAATAAAATTTATTTTTATAATAAAATATATTTATAGTTATTATATCCGTATATAATAACATTATAACAAAGTTTAATTATAACAAAATATAATTTTTATAACAAAATCGACAATAAATAAAACAATAATTATAAAATAACAAGATGACCTAACCTAACCCTACGACCCTTGTTGCATGTGGCCACGCGGCTGGCATGCTATTAATTAAATAATATTAAAATGTTTTATAAAACCGTCAAGCATTCCTGGCAGATCATTTCCTTATTCGATTTTTTTTTTTGGAGAGCGGCCGCCAGTGAACTCTGCAACTCCACCACCACGACCAGCTAGCTCTGCTCTCGGCCACTCTGCTCTCGGCCACTCTGGTTTAAGGTATAGCCATCTTTCTGTTTGATATTTTTTTTTTGAACGTTGTTGTTTTTTTTTTTCGTGTCTTCTGCCCTAGCCGTAGGCCACTGGGCTGGCCGGGGCCGCGAGCCGCTCAGGCTGCTGGCCGGGCCGCGGGTCGTGGGCTGCGCTCGTGGGCCGTGGGCTGCGCCCTGGCCCTGTGGGCTGCGCCCGCGCCTGTGGGTGCGCCCTGGGGCTGCGCCCGTGGGCTGCGCCCTGGGCTGCGGCCTGTGGGCTGCGCCCGTGGGGCTGCGGCCTGTGGGCTGCGCCCTGGGCTGCGGCCTGTGGGCTGCGCCCGTGGGCTGCGCCCTGGGCTGCGGCCTGTGGGCTGCGCCCGTGGGGCTGCGGCCTGTGGGCTGCGCCCTGGGCTGCGCCCTGGGCTGCGGCCTGTGGGCTGCGCCCGTGGGGCTGCGGCCTGTGGGCTGCGCCCTGGGCCGCGCCCGTGGGGGCCGCGCCCCTGTGGGCTGCGCCCGGGTGGGCTGCGCCCTGGGGCCTGCGGATGCGGCCGGGCTGCATGCCCACGAACCCTAAAAAAAATATTTTTTTTCATTTAAATTATTATTATTTCTTTTTTTTTTTTAATTTTTTTTTTTAATTTTTAACTCCCGTATAAATGGCCATTTGTGAGCATCTTATCGTCATGAAAACTCCAGCACGTTGAAAGGAGTCTTTTTAGAGCTGATCTTTAGCGATGGGCTTAGCAAATGTTCTAGGTGAGTCTGAGCTAAAGGGTGAGTCTTATCTCCTCGCAGCAGGCAGTAAGATCTCCTCGCAGCCATTTCCATATTTTGAATATACATAAGTGTTGTATCTAGAGAATACGTTTACCTGTAAACACTAAGACCAGTATAGAGATACAAGTTCAATGAGCTAGTATGGGTAATGTAAGCACTATCACTCTGATACGCTCGTTCTAGTATAGAACCTCATCATGCCTTAGTATTCAGTAACCTCCATGTTTATTCTATATATTTAATTACTACTATGTTTCTATTATGGCTAGTATGGGCTTCATGTTGATTACTGTATGTTTATCTTTTTTTTTTTTAAATAATTCCTATTTCATATATATATATATATGTTTGCTAGTTATTTTATAAATAACTAAATTTTTTTTTTTTTATTTATTATATATAAGCACATTATATATATGTAATACCCTACATCCATTAGACATGGTTTGTAGATATTGATAGAAAAGTAAAAATTAATTGAAACAAAATCTCTTTGTTGTCGAATAATTTAGTTTTTCCTCTCTATTACAAAACTACAATGAAACGATTCTCTTCTCTAACTTACTTACTTCTCCATGACATTATAAAATTATCTTTTAAACAGCATTACGTATATATATATATATATATATATTTTTGTAATGTTGTATATATGTGTTTTTATTTCTATATTTTTTTATTTTTTTTTATATACACCCTATTTCGTATGTATACATTATGTATATTTAGTAGTAGGTTTTTTTTTTTTTTTTTTTTTATACAAAAAAAAGAATTTAAAGTTTCCTCCTTTAATTTCTTTTGCAGCTGCAAGATATAATTTATCCCAAGTATTTCTGCAAATAGGGATTTAGATCCTACCTACATTAGTAATTGCATGTTCCTGTAAATAATAACGTAGTTACTTTATTTAAAATACAGAGTTCTCACTTTCCTCATGTTTCATGTTTCATGCAGGTCTTAAGCTTCTGCAACAAGCTTTTACAGCTTCTGTAATGAGCCCTCTGGTTCCAGATTTGGAACCATGGCTCTGATACCATATGTAAAACCCCCAACCGGGTCTCCTTAAAGTTTTATATACAGTCAATTTCACTTCCTGTCAAGATTTCTGTTCTGTTATGTTTGTGTTTTGTTCCTGCTTTTATTGTGGTTCTATTCTCCTTTAATAGTTTTGGCTTTAAAGAAAATAAAGTGTTTATGTTTACAAAACTGAACCATTAAAATTCTGTTTTAATTTCATGTTTGCATTTCTAACTTTTGCTCATTTACATGCCTGAAAACGATATAAAACCTGCATTTTTAATATAAAATCTGCATTCTTATTCTTTTCCGATTTGAAAATTTATAAATCTGTTTTATCTACTTCTAACAGTTTATTGTGGATTGTGCAGGTAGCAAAGATAATCACAGCATAAAAACCTTTGAAATTAATTAAACAAAATTAGCCAAGGTAGAAACAATAACATACCTGCTGAAAAATACCTGTAGATAGCTGCAGATCCTTTCTTTTTGTTGCTGTCCTCGTTGCTGCTTCTCCTTGCTTTTCCCTGCAGTCACAAGCCTTCCCCACAGTTCTGAAACTCAACCAACCGAACCAGCTTTGCCACCCTGCCAACTGGCGAGGTCTCGCCGACCACCCAGCTCCAAAGGTACCCCTTTGGACCCCCGAGCCCAAACCGAGTACAAGCCAACCCGTTATATCCCTTTAGAAAAACCTCCAGCAAAAAAAACCCTTTCAGCTCCTTTCAGCTCTGCTCTAAAATTTCTGTCTCTGCTCTCCCAAAACTTCCTCCCAAAATAACTAAGGTAGAAAAAGGATCCCCTTCTCCTTCCCCCTTTCACCATCTTATACCAAATTTGCCGACTCTTCCCATTACTACCCTTATCCCTAAATTAAATTTCCTCCAACCCATTCAGCCCTCAACTTGGACTTGGACTTTTAAATATTAAATTTAATATTAAAAGTGTTGGTTGGGTCACTTCTCAACCGTAACCTTTAATTCAATTAAATTTAATCATTTATTTAATATAACAATTTTAAACATATCCTTATTCATATTTCAACATTTGACCATTTAATTAATAAATAATAAATGTTATATATATATTATATAGTTTAAACTTGCCTGCTTCCCCATTTAATTTAATTAACAGTAATTATCAACCATTAATTACAATTACCTAATCATTTAATTAATGGTTTCTAATATTTTTAATATGTAAATTCTCTTTAATTACACATTCACTAATTCAATTTATTAATTACCAATACTAATCCTGTTTTCTAATTAATCTTAAGCATGATCCTTATAAAACTAATGGTTTATAACTTAATTCTTGTCCATACTTCTTAATTAATTATCTAACCTTGCAATTAATATTTAATTATCAAATTAATACTACTAAATTTTACATTACAATAATCATTTAACCATTTTAACCCTTAGTTTTTTACTAAACATCTCATTAGCATTCGATTAATCATTACTAAGTAGGTTGCATTATTTTACTACATAATTTAACCGTAACTTGTTTATTACTCAGCAATAATTAATCATTAATGTACAATAATTAACATTAATCAACATTAATAACCTTAATTGACAGTAATTAACATTAATCTACATTGTTAGCCTTAATCATCATTACTAACTTTAATCGACATTATTAACATTGATCAACAATAGTTAATTATGAAACGACAATAATTAACATCATTATTCAACAATATTTTACACAATTTATAAATATGTAGGCGAGTTATGTAAGCGTAGCTACTGCTTACATACCTCGCGTAAGTACACTAACAATAATAATTCACGCACACCGATCATAACCACGAAACTTTATTATTTACTGACATATGTTTTAACATAGTTTGCAAGGTACAATCCTTTAACTAACTGAAGTCTTATTAGTTACGACAATTCATACATTTCTGAGTTACGACACATACTCAAACAAGGGTTTTACATACCTACAGTTAGATCTTGTTTTCACCCCTACTTCACACTACACCTATCTACCTACATCATTACTAACTTCCACATCCTATCCTGTCCTCTACTGGACTACCCTGGAATGTCAAGTCATGACCGGTTCCAGCTAGAACCCGTAAGCGGAAGTGTCGACTACATCGACCAGCTTCCCCAGCAGGCAACCACCAGTCATCATCACACACCTTGGGGAGCGCGCCGTAGCACAGCCCTCCCATGACTCTGGGTTTCGGGGATAAACGGTGGGTAAAGCCTCCACCCCCCCTAATGGAACAAGGGATTATGTCTACTCGACATAACAACAGCGTTGCACTTGTACTCGGTCTGTCATCGTATAACCGATCTGGGCGGTTGAGTTTCCTGAAACCCTACCCCACCCATGTCATAACATACATCGTAATAAACAACATAATAACCATACGAAAGTAAATAATGCATCACTCGCATACCATTTTATCTTTCGAAGTCCGTGTCCCCGAGGCCCTCCCACCTCGTAGGATCCAGCTATCACTTAGCCGTTTCAACCTGTAAGTCAGTCCTCGACATACAATATAGAATATCGCGCATAAATCCTCGATATGTACACACATACATTTCATCATAACATAACGACAATAAACTCATTCATTCGCCATGCACCTGGCATAACATTCATTGATTTCAACATATAACTGTAACGGTATCCACGTACCCATCATTTAATAAATTTCCATATATTTGACATAATTAACACATGATACATATCTAAACATGACTATCGATCTTAACACTATCATCATACACACACATATATATATATCGGCAAAATAATAGAACCATGTCCACAGTGTCGTCAATTGACGAGGTCTCACAGTCAAACAAATACAACATATAATAGTAGTTCAAGTAGAAATGTCAAAACGGGGTGTTACACATATGCAAGAATTACAGGACATTAACTCATGCAATATAAGACATACATACAACAGTGAACTCAACCTCTTACTTAGGCCTGCACATGACTTCATGTCAATAATTCATACAATCATACATCCAAAAATTGCACCATGAAACATAAGCAATCATTCATAACAATGAAACACCATCATTTGACAACACCAGAATACTTATCTTTCAATTCCGAAGCAATTGGCTAAGTGAGAGAAACGTTCCACCCAACATTAGATCTATGTCCAGCCTCTACTATTTCAGCTGGGAGATCACCCCCGAGCTGGGCAGTGTATCCACTACGGAGGGATAACAGGTTCTCTCACAGTCAGGGCTCCATTCTCATACTAAACCAGTCTGTCGTTGGGTTTATCAAGCATTCCAGGGTACCTACCTATGCTAATCCAACCTACAGGGGTTTATCAATCATTCATGGACAACAAGGAAGGAATTGCTAAGACAGTGAGCTCATCCACAGAGCTGCAAGCATCTCAGCACTCAGTTGACCTGGAATCCATAATACCTACCACATCCAACACAAGGAAGACCTACTACTCTGTTCCACAGTCTCTTAAGGCATCTTCCCTTCCAGTGCTATTCCATGATGGGCATAGAAAGGTCTAGTCGCTCTCAACCGACCTGGCACCCACAATACCTACCACATCCAACACAAGAAAGATCATATCACTGCTATACAGTCTCTCATGGTATTTCCCTTCCAATGTTATTCCAGGATGGGCATATAAAGGTCCAATCACTAGTTCTCTGAGACTATATCCTTCACTAGGTTTATCAAGCAACCCAACCCGCTCCCACAGTTCACCAACTGATTCATCTCCAAACTTGGGGTTTTCTCCCGACCGCTCTGCCAATACCACTCTGCAATATCTTCCACCCACGCCAATCCGTCGCTATAATTGGGATTTGTACACAGGTGCTACAACTATTAGCTCTTACGCTTTTCTAACGCACATGAAGTATGGATAATCTCATATTTTCCCTCCCCAACTTAGTTCAATGTATATAGGATATTTTGGATGAATTCTCTACGTGGGTCGATGGCTCTGCAATGGTAAGTGTATTAGTCCGTGAGTGAGTGCGTGAGGAATCCCCCATCCTAATGGCTAGGTGTCCTAATCCCCCCAGATAGTCGAACAGGCTCTGCGAGTTTCCCCAGGCGACTGTGTGTTTTCTACACACGCGATCAGAGCCATGCCCTGCCATACGAAATCGCAGGCATGCTCCATACTCCAGCAGCTTCAGCCATCAAAGTTCTCAACCACCCACTGCAATGTATTAATGTCAGCAAGGAGTTCAAACAGGTTCTCAGATAGACATGTGGCAACATGGGAAACCAATCCCAAACCCCCTCACGTCTCCCTAGTGGATACACATGGCCCCTTCTCATTTGTTGCCTCCTTAGATAGCTTCTTGGTTATTTTATTCATTCAATAATAATTACATCATTTACATTTCTTCATGGCTTAGTTAGCCCATGAATAATCAAACTGTACAGATATTTGCCTAAGCAATAAACTTAAACATCCACTAGTGGGGCCTTGGACTTGAGCTCCACACTAGGGAAAATACACATACTGTATATACATAGTATTTGCATTGAAGCCAATTAACATCAAAGGGAAAAAAAATAACACCGCCTTCGGTGTTCTCAAAACTAAACAAAAATGGAAATGCCTCTTTCATGGCATCCTCCAGCTCCCATGTGGCCTCTTCTGGGCTAAGGTGCCTCCATTGCACCTTTACCTACCCTATGGCCCAATTTCGAAGCGAGGTAACCTTCCTATCGAGGATGCATGTAGGCTCCACCTGGAACTCTCCCTCTGGTTCCACCTGTATCACATGCCAATCAATGATATGGTTAGGATCATGTACATATTTCTTAAGAAAAGATACATGGAAAACATTATGAGCTTTCATGTTAGCAGGTAATGCAATCCTATATGCAATTGGCCCTATCCTATCAAGGATTTCAAATGGCCCACAATATCTGGGTGCCAACTTGGCACAAATTCCCAACTTCATGGAACTTTTCCTGGGTTTCACTCTCAAGTAGACATGATCTCCAATCTAAAATTCCTTATGCACTCTTTTCAGATCTGCATAACTCTTATGCCTGTCCTGTGCTGCCTTCAAATTCTGCCTGATCTTATCAACTTCTTGTTCCATCTCCTCAATCATTTCTGGTCCAAGCACTACTCTGTTCACTGGGTTGTCCCGGCTCACTGAAGTTCTGCATCGTTTGCCATACAACACTTTAAAATGACTCATCTTCAATGATGCTTGATGCCCATTGTTGTAAGCAAATTCCACTAAGTGTAAATAATCTTCCCACTTAGATGGCTTATCCATCACATACATTCTTAGCATGTCTTCAAGGATCTGATTCACTCTCTCAGTCTGACCATCTGTCTGAGGATGATAGGCTATACTAAACTTCAATTGAGTTCCCAACTCTTGGAACAAAACTTTCCAAAAATTGGATGTGAATTTTGTGTCACGGTCTAAAAATATTGCCTTGGGAAATCCATGCAATCTGAATATCTCCCTCATGAAGATATCTGCAATGTCATTAGCCTTGTGGGTGGATTTGACTGGAATAAAGTGATCTACCTTTGATAGCTTGTCCACCACAACCATGATTGAATCATGCTTCTTCACCGTCATAGGCAATCATATTATGAAATCCATAGAAATCACTTCCCACTTCCACTCTAGGATGGGTAAGGGTTGCAACAATCTTGCTGGATGTTGGTGCTCTGCCTTGACTTGTTGACACTTCTGACATCTAGCAATGTACTCAGCTATGTCCTTCTTCATACCATGCCAAAAGTACTACTTCCTTGATGTTGTTATAGTCTTCTGATATCCTGGGTGTCCTGAGTATGGGCTTTGGTGTATCTCATCCATTACCAACTTCTTCAAATCTGCGCGGTTTGGAATGTACAGTCTGGTGTTTTGATAGATGAGAACATCATCCTCTCCCAGCTGATATCTTGCATACTTTTCCTCTATAACATTCTGCTGCAATTTCTCTCTAATCTGAAGATAGGATTCATCACTATCTTGAACCTCTACAATTCTTGCCTTCAAGTCTGATTTACATCTACTTATTGCTGCAATATGGAATTTCCTACTGAGTGCATCAACAACCTTATTCTCCTTACCTTTGACATGCTTAATCTCCAAATCAAACTCACAAAGAAACTTCATCCATCTAGTTTTCCTTGCATTCATATTTGGTTGGTCAAACAAGTATTTTAAACTCATATGATCAGTTATGAGCTCAAATCTCCTTCCCAAAAGATAATGCCTCCATTTCTTGAGAGCGTGAATTATGGTTGCTAGCTCTAAGTCATGGGTGGCATAGCTCCTTTCATGCTCTTTCAGCTTTCTTGACTCATAACAAATTACAGAACCTTCTTGCATTAGCAATCCACCGAGTCCCTCAATGCAAGCATCAGTGCATACCACAAAATCCTTACTCGGATCTGCAATCCTCAAAACATGTGCACTAGTAAGCAAATCCTTTAACTGCTGAAAGCTTTTCTCACACTTTTCAGACCATACAAACTTGATATTCTTCCTCTGCAATGAAGTAATTGGATGGGCTATCTTGGAGAATCCTTCAATGAACCTTCTGTAGTAACCAGTAAGGCCCATAAAATATCTAACATCTGTTGCATTCCTTGGAGTAGACCAATCCATGATGGCCTCAATATTCTCTAGATCTACTGCAATGACTTCTGCTGATATAATATGACCCAAATACTGCACCTTTTCTTGATAGAAGTTACATTTACTCAGCTTAGCATACAGCTGGTGCTCCCTAAGGACTTGTAATACCGTCCTCAAATGCTCATCATGCTCTTCTTCATTATTTGAATACACAATAATGTCATCCAAGAATACAATTACAAACCTATCCAAATACTTGCTAAAGACACTGTTCATAAGACACATGAATGTAGCAAGTGCATTGGTAAGACCAAATGGCACTACTGTAAATTCACAATGACCATACCTAGTTCTGAAGGTTGTCTTATGAATGTCTTATCCCTTTATCCTCACTTTATGGTACCCATACCTCAAGTCAATCTTTGAAAACACTCTAGCTTCCTTCATTTGATCAAACAAGTCATCAATCCTTGGCAAGGGATACGTGTTCTTAATTGTCACCTTATTGAGCTGCCTGTAATCAATACATAGCCTCAATGTTCCATCCTTCTTCTTAACAAACAACACTGGTGCACCCCATGGGGATACACTCGGTCTGACATACTCTTTGTCCATTGAATCCTGCAACTGCATCTTCAACTCTACCAATTCAGGTGTGCTCATTCTATAAGGATCTTTAGAGATGGGTACTACTCCTGGAACAAGATTAATGGAAAAGTCAATATCTGTCTTGGGTGGCAATCCTGGAACCTCATCTGGGAACACATCCTGGAACTCCTGCAATATCTGGAAGTATTCTACTCTGGGTCCCTTATCTTCTATTGAATTTGATATATGTACAGCATATAGCTGGAAACCTTTTTTTAAAAACTTCCTTAATTGCAGAGCTGAAATCTGCCTCACTGAAACGTGCTTTGGAATCCCTCTAACCAACCTTGGTTGGCCTTCATTGTCAAGGCATTCCAATGCTTTCTCATAGCAGTCCACCTTGGCTCTATGCCTTTCCAACCAATCCATGCCAATTAAGGCATCATGCGATCCCAATGGAAAAATATTTAATTCAGCATGTGTGAGGAGTCCATTCAACTCTATAGGACACTCCTTCAGCACTTTATTCACCTTTCTCTTGGTACCGGTGGCCAGTTGAACTAGCCAATCCTTTTCATGCCTTATTCTACCAAGAGAACATCTTTCAACTACCTTAGGAGATACATAACTATGAGTAGACCCTAGATCAATGAAAACATAAATAGGTTGCTTAGCAATCTTACCTGCAACCTCCACCACTGTTGACTGATGGTCTGCTTGGTGATCATCCAATGCTGCATAAATTCTAGGTGTTGCTCTTGCCATATTCCCTACTGTAGTTGCTCCTCTAACGTTGTGCAAGATTCTGGGGTTCTTATTTGTAGTGGGGAAATCTCGAGCATGTGGTTCTCCCCACAACCCCAACACTGAAGTGGTACTTTTAACACTCTATCAGTTGTTACAGCTGGCTTGAATTCTCTTCTTGCTTGTTGGCCTTGTG
This sequence comes from Larix kaempferi, assembly GCA_027924585.1. Lineage (NCBI taxonomy): Eukaryota > Viridiplantae > Streptophyta > Pinopsida > Pinales > Pinaceae > Larix > Larix kaempferi. The sequence continues at coordinate 8,483,091 of BSBM01000511.1, read as the reverse complement.
GAAATCTCCTGGGCTGATTTCTAAATGGTGGTTTAGACTCACCTTTCTTATGATCAAACCTTCCCTTGGGTTTACCCTTCCATGATGGTTATGCCTCTGCCTTACCTTTAATCTATTATAGCAATGCTCTGCCATCCTGATGGTTTCATCCAAGCTTGGTGGATTTACAAACTCTATCCTATATCTGTAGTTCTGCAGTAGACTACCAAGGAAACTCTGAATCTTCACTCTTTCATCCTTGATGTAGTCCACATACCTCAGCAACTCCAAAAACTTATGAACATGCTCATCCATAGTGTTATGTCCTAGTATGAGTTCATTGAACTCTTTCCTTTTGCTATCATAATACCTAGCTGATAGGTACTTCTCCTGAAAGTATCTTTGGAATCTACCCTAGCTGACTCTTCTCTCACTGATTCCTTTCACTTGCATGAGGTGATCCCACCAAATAGAATCTCTTCCACTAAGGTTGTAGATAGCAACCTTAGCCTTTTCATTCTCTGAGTACTCATGCATTTTGAAGTACTTCTTTATTCCAAGAAGCCATGCCTCTACTTCTTGACCTTCTTTACTTTCACCATCAAAAGTAGGAGGCCTTTCCTTCCTAAATTCACCCTGTGGGATACCTTTGTGTTTCTTTCTGCCCTTACTCTTGCTGGCAGTGCGTCTTGGGCTCCTTGGCAAACCCTCCGAATCATTTGATCTGCTAGAAGAAAACTTAGGAGAGGGTGTCCTGTGCTTTCGACTCACAGAACCCCTTCTAGGGCTTGGAATTCTTCTCATGGAACGGCCCCTAGACTGACTTTCTGCATTTCTTTCCTCTTGGCCTTTGTGGCTTGGGTTAGAACCACCGCTAATCCTTTGTTGCAAGTCTGTAAGACTCTACAAAATGGCTGCATTGAGTTGATGTTGCTCTTCTTGTGCTTTCACCATCCACTCATTAAAGCTAACCATAGTCTCAACCAAGTTTGGGGGCGTCACTTGCTTCCTTCTTCCATCAAACTCGTCTTCTGTATGTGCTTCTTGCACATTCTCACCCAATACAACATCTTCTGGTCCAAACGGGTCCTGTGCATCATTCAGAGTAACCATTCTTACATCGTTCTGTGTGTTGCCCTATGATACGATTCGTCTTACAGCTGCTGCTATCTCTGTGCATATCTGATACATACATTCTATTAGATATCACAAGCATGCAAATAAGCTCTATCATACCATTCAAACCTGGAATTATTCATTTTGAACAATTAATCAATCAATAAGTTATTAAGACCACGCCATGGGCGCATTTCTTTGGCCAAAATTCATGTACGGTTCGACCCAAACAACTCCCACTGTTACAACTGAAGCTCTGATACCACTCTGTCACGTCCCCACCGACCCACCTGGCCACTAGAGACCATGATCCATTTTTTTTCTTCCAAAACATCGACTGAATTCCCATACACACTGTCAGAAGAATTCAAATTTGAAATCCACACCCCGCAGTTGCGAACCCGCAGCTGGAATCCCGCAATCCGCATCTCGCAATTGCGGAAGCGGAATTGTGGAAACTCCCAAAACATATATCTCTGAACTCGGCGATCCTGCAACCCACATTACGCAAGTGAGAATCCCGCAATTCGTAACCCGCAAATGTTGATCCCGCAATCTGCAACCTGCAAATGCGTAGGCGAAATAGCGGAAATTCCAAACACACGTAACTTAGAATTTGGGGAGCCCGCAACCCGCATCCCGTAATTGCGGATGCGGAATTGCGGGAGTCCAAAATACATCATTTGAACTTGATGATCTCGCATCCCGCAACCCGCAATTGTGGAATCAGGCATGCGGAACCCTGCCTCTGCAAGGGCAATTTTCCCAAATCTTCTAAGGGGCATAACTCCTTCCTCCAGCATCCAAATGGGGCAAGGTTGGTACTGTTGGAAAGATCTTGGAGAGCTCTATCCAATGGTAGAATCCTATGATCAGATGAGGTATCTAACCTCCCCATTTCTTCTCTGAAGTTATGTCCATGTCTCCACTTAGACACTTCCAATCCTTCTACCTGTCAAGATCTTCCTTTCCATCTGACCCATAGAGGTTTCTGCAACCACTTCCATGGATTCCCTATCTTCCCCAGGGATCAGGTGTAAGCATACATCTCCTTCACAGGGTTAGTTATACATAAACATTCATCTCCAAACAATGAAAACACTATCATTCATTATAACATGTAAAATGCATTAACAGATTTAATCAACACATCTATCACATGCAAGAATTACAAGGCATTAACTCATGCAATATAAGACATACATACAACAGTGAACTCAACCTTTTACTCAGGCCTGCACATGACTTCATGTCAACAATTCATACAATCATACATCCAACAATTGCACCATGAAACATAAGTAATCATTCATAACAATGAAACACCATCATTTGACAACACCAGAATACTTATTTTTCAATTCCAAAGCAACTGGCTAAGTGAGAGAAACATTCCAACCAACCTTAGATCTATGTCCAGCCTCTACTATTTCAGCTGAGAGATCACCCCCGAATTGGGAAGTGTATCCACTAAGGAGGGCTAATAGGTTCTCTCACATTCAGGGCTCCATTCTCATACTAAACCAGTCTGTAGTTGGGTTTATCAAGCATTCTAGGGCACCTACCCATGCTAATCCAACCTACAGGGGTTTATCAAGCATTCAGGGACAGCAAGGAAGGCATTACTAAGCCAGTGAGCTGATCCACACAGCTGCAGGCATATTAGCAGTCATTTGACCTGTCACCCACAATACCTACCACATACAACACAAGGAAGACCTACTGCTCTGTTCCACAGTCTCTCAAGGCATCTTCCCTTCCAGTGCTATTCCAGGATGGGCATAGAAAGGTCCAGTCGCTCTCAGCCGACTTGGCACCCACAATACCTACCACATCCAACATAAGGAAGATCCTATCACTGTTGTACAGTCTCTCACGATCTTTCCCTTCCAGTGTTATTCCAGGATGGGCATATAAAGGTCCAGTCACTAGTTCTCTGAGACTATAGCCTTCACTAGGTTTATCAAGCAACCCAACCCGACCCCATAGTTCATCAACTGATTCATATCCATACTTGGGGTTTTCTCCTGACCGCTCTGCCAATACCACTCTGCAATATCTTCCACCCACGCCACTCCGTCGATGTAACTAGGATTTGCACACAGGTGCTACGACTATCAGCTCTCAGGATTTTCTAACGCACATGAAGTATGGATAATCTCATATTTTACCTCCTCGGCTTAGTTCAGCGTATACAGTAGGTTTTGGATGAATTCTCTGCGTGGGTCGATGGCTCTGCAATGGTAAGTGTATCAGTCCGCGAGTGAGTGCATGAGGAATCCCCCATCCTAATGGTTGGGTGTCCTAATCCCCTTGGATAGTCGAACCGGATCTACGAGTTTCCCCGGGTGACTGGGTGTTTTCTGCACACGCAATCAGAGCCATGCCCTGCCATACGCAATCGTAGGCGTGCTCCATACACCAGCAGCTTCAGCCGTCAAAGTTCTCAACCACCCACTACAATGCATCAATGTCAGCAGGGAGTTTAAATAGGTTCTCAGTCAAACATGTGGCAACATGGGAAACCAATCCCAAACCCCCTCACCTCTCCCTAGTGGATACACATGGCCCCTTCTCATTCGTTGCCTCCTTAGCCAGCTTCTTGGTTATTTTATTCATTCAATAATAATTACATTATTTACATTTTTGCATGGCTTAGTCAACCCATGAATAAGCAAACTGTATAGATACTTGCCTAAGCAATAAACTTAAACATCCACCAGTGGGGCCTTGGCCTTGAGCTCCACACTAGGGAAAATACACATACTGTATATACACAGTATTTACATTGAAGCCAATGAACATCAAGGGGGAAAACGGGGTATTACAGGGAAAGAGAGTTGTGGGGCATTCTTAAAATATTTGACACTCAAAGTATCATCACCCTAATGTTAGTGTTAATAGAAACAATAAGAATAACGTAAAAGAATGATATAGATAAAACCACATAGAATCAAGAAAAAAGAATGATCATTTTGAAGAACTGAGTGAAGATTTTATCATGCAGAAATTAGAATGAATAGAGAATAAAGACACAATTATCACTAGTGTAATCCCAATTTTATGTTTTGTAATGATAATAAGGTCCATCTTGTGTAGGTTCATATTTAAACTTAATTAAGAACATACAAGTTAAAAAATTTCACTCAATTTAATAGAGTTCCCAAAGAAAATCATTAAATAGTTTTGTGTCAAATAGGGAAAACTATGTTTTGACCAAACCTATACAAGATCACTCGATTGTTGGGAGATTTAGATTCAATAATTAATCATGTATTTTGTTCATATTAAGTATCTATTGTAATAATAGTGGGGATACCATGAATCTCATACTAAGGGGTCAAGAGGTTCAAGAATATGCTTGAATAATAATCAAATATTAGATACCAATGCTATAACCATGTCATGACCAATGCTTTCTCTTCAAAATTGTCATTGGGCCACACATTTGCAATTATTATTACTAATAAGTTTTTCAATTCCATTACAATGTACACCCATGCCCATGACCAATTGTTTTAGTGTTTTCCTAGGCCAAGAATGGAGGAAAATATAACAAAGGAAATGACATTATGGTGAGTGCAAGATTCAAAAACATGAAGTATCAAAACTAAATTGATGCCAATTCTCATATAGGCAAGGATCAATAATGCTCATAACACATAAATTCAAGTGAGCATTCAAAAAGACAAGTTGCCCAAGCTTCTTTAGGAAGCTCTCATTAAGTGACACTTAAAATGGTGCATATGCCAAGACAATGTTATGATTATCAAGGAGTGAGTTATGTGATGTATTTAATGTTGTGGAAGTGCAAGGAAATAGATGAAATCCAACAAGAATTAACATGATTTTAGTGATTAGATGTCAAAGGCAAGTGTTGGGTGGTGAACCTTGAATCTTGCTCATGATTCAAATTCACCCTCATATAATATGGAAACTACAATATTCATTGAGCAACCAAACATTGGGATGAAGACAAGGATGGGTTGTTGAAAATGTGACACTTCTTTTGATATTTTGTAATATTTGTTGCCCTTCATACATTACAAGCCACCTAAAACAATTACAATTTTAAAGGGTATTTTTTTAATTGCCCTCTTAGTATAGGTTTGAACCCCTTGGAAGGGTTGGGAAGGGTTCACATTTGATCATTGTAACTCACAACCCCCTGCTTTCCTCGTGGACCAACCGGATTGGCTGAAATTGCAATCCCCTTGCTCAATCTACTTGCCAAGAGTAGAGGTCCAACATAAAGAGTGTATTTTTTTCACCACATCTGCCAAAAATTCCATGCGATTCAAGAAAAGACAACCACTTTGCCTCAACCCTTTCACCGTGATGGTTCCTCACACTTTCTAGTTCACTTATAGTATTCCCTGTATTTATTGGTGGGTTATCAATTAGCATAGATCCATTTTAATTCTGGATTTACCAAGTGTCCAAAGGGTCAAATCCTTTGAGGTGTAAGCATTTTTTTTTCAATTTTTGCACCCTAAAAAGGTTTACACCTAAAAGGATTTGATCTCTCTTACCACTTGATAGATCCAAAGTTAAAATGGATCCATGATGGTTTTTTTTTTACGTTTTCTTTTTTGCTTTTCATTTTTACTAAGGTTACTTTTTTTAGTTATTCTATAGGACATGTGGTTGTAGGTGCACCCATAACATATTGCTATAAATGCAACTAATAATTATCTGGGATATATAGTTGTAGATGGACCTAATTACTATTTGCAATTCTTGTGCAATGCACTTGACTTACTAATAAAAACAAATAATAAAAGTACTCAAACATTGTTATTATAATTATTTTTATAAAATATTATATTAGACCAATACAAGGGGACAAATGTTACAACCTTTTTAATATTGAAATATACAATTTAATATGAATCTATTTAGTAATTTTATTTAGTTTGTCCAATTTAATACACACACACATGTTGACATGCATTACAAGTATGGCACATCTCACCCACCTAACTTGTAGAGAATGTTTCATGACAATATGATCCATAATCAAGGGACTCGTAGCCCACTAGCTTCACCAACATGGATCCTTTGCAGAAATGACTCTCTAAGTATTTGCTCTCTCATAGCTTAAGGAAAACCAAATAACTCTACCACTTACTTGCACCTACTGAATATAATCTATGCTATAGGCAAAGAAGCATATGCATACTTAATAGAAATTATGTTTTTGATCTTATTCTCTATTTCAGATTTAGTAAAAGCCTCTATATTCAAGTTAGAGGCTTGACAGTCTAATTTCTCTTCTCTAGTGTCATGGCTGAGTATACTCTTTACCAACCAACTTCAAACTCATGTGGGTTCAACCCAATTCCTTCTTTGTTAGTTCATTGGGCTTCCTCCTGCAAAATTATTTATCATTGCAATGTATAGGCATTGCTAAAACATTAAATAAAAGTAGTCCACGTAGAAGAAATGGAAAATACTATGACCAACAATGTATACTTTATCCCCACAGCATCTAAATTCGTTTCGGTAAAGTTTAAAATCACCCAACAAGTTTAATTGCGCTCTAACAGCTCTAAAAATGCCCCATCGTCTTTAAAAATTCCCCAGCATTTCTAAATATGTGTTGATAAAAATTCCCCAGCATTTCTAAATATGTGTTGATAAAATCGCCCTGGCAATGAAATACTTTGCCCTGACATTTATAAAATCACCCAGGAAGGATAAGCTCGCCCTAGGAATGAAATTATTCGCTCGAGCATTTATAAAATCGCCTAGCAACATCCAACTGAATCAACAAAGTTTAATTCACTTAGCCACATCTAAATTTGCATAGCAAAGTGTAAATTTTTCTAGCTACCTCAAGAATCCATGAATCACTAAATTATTGATTGATGGAGGTGCGTAGGATCCATGGGTTTTCCCAACGGGCTCAACAACTCATGCCAGTGATAGAAACTAGCTAAATAAATGAAACAAACACTTAATGGAAACCAAAGATCTTATTACATCTCAGGATAAATCCAATGATGGGCATCATAAAGTTGTTGGATTTCGCCGAGAATGAATTTATGAGTATTTCGAATTCAAGAATACAATAGTTAGCTCTTTATTTCCATAAGGAATTCAATTACAGGCAACATTACATAGATGGGAATCCATTCATTATCTTGAAAGTGAAGCAAGCAACAAAATTGTAACTTGACACAGTGAATTCACACACATATTGTTTTTTCACAATCACAAAGAAATATCCAACCCATTCAAGACATAATGGACATGAATTTTACCATGGAAACTCAAATGGGAAAACAATCTTCGAATGGGGTTCAGTGTTTTCATTTCAGCAATCTATGGTACAATGCCTTCTCTCCTATTGGCCAAAATGACCCCTATAAAGTAAAATTACAATGAGATATTGGAAAGCCGGGGGTAATGAGAAGGCCAACAACCATGGCCTTTCATTTTCCCATTCCCTCTCTCTTTTCTCTGATGATTTTGTTTCACTTAAACTATTTTTCCTTTCACATTTGTCTCATTCATTTTCATTTGTATTTTTTATTTACAACGTTTGCTACATTGTATTTCATACATTTAATTGTGGAATATATTTACAGGTATTAAGGCTTACACCATGCTCATTCAAACCCATTTTGGATCACAATAACAAACCAATATTTGTATATAAACATTATGTTTTACTTCGATATGTTATGTTCATATTACTATTTGCAAAACAACTTATAATGTCATCCTAAAAAATTGTGCATTCGAGTAGAGGTTGAAGTTGAAGTTGAAGTTGAGTACAACAAGCTTATTTGGGATGCATGTTTCTCTAGTTCAATAAGTCAATTTGGAATCTACAAAATCTTAGCAAATTGAAAAAATATATAAGCTCCCCGTTTATGTGCACATGGTTAAATCCATTAATGTTTGGTTTCTTGTATCATTACAAAACATACCAACAAGAGGGATATTATTAACATTTTCCCATTCTTTTATGTGCATGGGAATAATTGATTCTAGGTTTCTTGTAAGGCTTAATGAAAGTGCAGAAAAATCATAATATATTCTTTATGGTTGTTTGTAAACTTTCAAATATGGAAACCCAAGTGTTTTGGAAGAAGTTTAAGTCTATGCAATGCACATGACTCTTCTTCACATGTTTATGACAATTTTTGGTGACTATGACTATCGTTTTCAATAAAGATTTCAAATTCATTTTCAACCTTTGGAAATCCCATTACAACATTTTGGACATGTAACATCCAAAGACTTGGCATGTTCATATGCTTTCACATACATACTCAAGAATAGTTAGAAACTCTGAACTAAATAATTGTCCATTCATTAAAAATAGTTAGAGATTTCACTACCCATTTATTATGCACACATAATCATCAACACCCATAGATTTGAAGAGAAAATTTGGAATTCAATCAACACAACTACAATCAAGGTCAACACAATTTGACATATTGCAAATTACTCTTTGGATTTTCCTTTAGATTTTTCCCTACAATGTTGTTGGACTCAGCTTACTTTGCTCCACCACTTGTAGGTACTTCTAAATTCACACATAAAGAAGTAAACAAAGGAGCATGATTCATTAAGCAAATCCAAAATGTTCAATGGTAAGACAATGACATTTTGCAATGGCCCTCAAATAAATATAAGTAGTGCCATGGCAAGCATTATGTCCAACATGAATTCTAAGTTGGGAACAAAATGTGGCTTCATATATAGAAATATAGCTTCAAAAGGCCACATTGCAAGCTAGATCCTTTGTGATACAAATAATACACCATCACTAAGTAGTGTGGAAACAATGTTTCCGACCTTGATCTACCACCATACATGGAATGCATCTAGTGCCTAGTATCAAATTGCAAAATGACAAGAGGTTAAGTTGTCATGATAGACTTGCTTTAGAATTTTAAAATAAGGTTAATTATAAGCATAGTTTGTAAGTATTTCACACTTTAGTAGGTGCAAACAAAGTTCATTTATTAGATAGTGCCATGAATTTTTATTCTTCACCAATGCACCCTAATGTAGTGAGGATTGGTACTTATCATCCTAACACAATAAGGACCATTTTTCATCAATGGGATAGTTAAGTTATGCATCCACATGCTTTGGGTGTGCGTTAGGCCTTTTTTAAACTTAAATCCACCAAAACAACATTACACCAAATAGAGCTCATTGTGTTGGCCTCTTGCATGATCAATATCGACTTCTCATCGTGGGAAACCTCACATGAAACCTATGCCTACTCTCCAACATGTTGATCTTTTAAATGTAACTAGTTAATTTAATTGGTGCCAAATCAAGAGGAGAATCAACAAACAACTCAGTATGCCACCTCAACAATCTCTCAATGGTCCAGGTTATTGACATGTCACAACCTAGAAGATTGGTGCAATAGAGTATCTAGGTGATATCAACTGACTAGTTCATCCAATAAACATCTTAGTGATCAACTTTGACCATGTTTGTGCATGCCTAAACCAACTTAAGTTCATCGAATCATGCAATATTGATCTTCATTCATTATGCATAGGTCTACCATCAAGGGTCACATCCATTAAGGCTTGTCCCACTTATCTTATATAAATATGGATCATTGTACTTTTAAATTTTCTCAACATGATAAAGTTCAATTTATTTCTTGCAAGATCTAACTCTATAACCATTTTCAACATAAAATTTGAGCCATAATTACTCCTACAATGATAATAGTATTTGCTCATTTTTGTAATAAATTTGTTGTTTCAATAGATACTATGATTGGAAATCACTTAGTTTATTTGGTTTGCATTCTATGACATGATTATTTCATTGCTTAATGGTTTGTTTCTTAGTAAGATTAGATAGTCTTGTATGTGTTACTTAATTGCCTAAATAACCACTTTTTAGTGCATTGTGTTTTATGGTGTCTTAGTTAAAACTAAATATCATCATTTTCGAAATCCCTTAAGCTTCAATACTCATTGACTAAGTACTTATTATGCTAATACACTACTTAACATGTCCATAACAATCACATAGTTATGTTATTCCACTATGACTAACTTATTAGTTGGTTGTATTGTGACCTAAATCACATGATTTACAAGTCTCTCCACACACTTAAGTCTAGAAGGCATATTAGTGCTCAATCCCATCTTGGATCCTAGTTGGTCATCTTATTGGTTAAAATACCATGTGGATGGGATATTTATTGAACTAACTCATTTGAAGATGTTATTTTATTAGTTGGTTGTATTGTGACCTAAATCACATGATTTACAAGTCTCTTCACACACTTAAGTCTAGAAGGCATATTAGTGCTCAATCCCATCTTGGATCCTAGTTGGTCATGTTATTGGTTAAAATACCATGTGGATGGGATATTTATTGAACTAACTCATTTGAAGATGTTATTTATTATGTGCACCATTTGTAATGTATCTAGGGAGGATAATATGAGGTACTTAAGGAGGTACCCAAAGGGACAATGAATGTAATGTGAATAGGCCCGCTTGGTAGTTAGTGGGTAGTAAATATGCTCACTGGGTAGTTTGAAGAAATAATATAATAATAAGGGGTAGTTGGCATATGATTACTCATGAGAAAGTATATAAATACACATGAGTATCATTGTATCGAATAAGTTGAATTTGGATGTTAGTATTTTATTGTAACAAACATGGTTTGTGGAGTGATTCCTTTCATAAGGAATAGTTGATAGTGTAGTCCATTGTATGTAGCTTGGGTGGTTGAGAGGAATGATTGTTACCCTCCCCACCGAGGTTCAATTCTTCTAAGATACATGATGCTCTTGTTGAGCCCCTATGTAATGATTGAGTGGATTATGTAATTCTAGCCATAACTTGATTATCCGGAATAATAGGTGTTAGCATATTTCCTAGTGGATGTAGCTACGGTGAACCACCACTGAAAAAAAGGAATAGTTGATGGTGTTTCCCCACCATCAGGAGTTTTATATTAATAAAATAAATGAGCTTTTATATCTTGTTCTTGGATTTTTGTGTATAATATTATTTTTAGATGAGGGATGTAATATTTGGCATCAACGCCCTTTTTTGGGCAAAAAAAGAAAAAGGATTTTTTCTTCTTCTTTTTGCAGTCTTTGAAGGAAAAAAGAGGATGGTGGTATTCATATTGATTTTTAAAACTTTACATGTAGAATTTGAAAAAACTAGTTGCATATTTGAGATCCTCTCGAAAAAATGTCTTATTTCAAATAAAAGCAATCAATCGAATAAGAGTTTGTGAAGTGAAGTTATTGTTGATTTAAAAGCAGTTGTTTCAGGGTTTTTCTAGTGACGGCCACACAAGTTGTAGATCAAATATATTTTGATAGAGTGCCCAGATTTAAGTCAAACCAATGTCAATAGATGCAAAATGACAATGGTATTTGGTTATTGTTGTCATAATAAATATTCCAAGCACTATTAATATTGATGGAGTTATGATCATTTCAATTTTTTCGCATCAAAACCCTCTCTACACAAAGGAGCTACATTGAAAAGTAAGTCATTTATTAAAAACCCTATTTTGGGTTGTGAGTTTTATTCCTAGAAACATGTATTTCACTGGAAAATATGATGGTCCTAGTATTCAAGAATACATTGAATATTATAAGCAAAATGAGTTATATTGGAAAAACACACTACATGATATTCTAAGAAATGAAGCAACCATATGGGTTAAGCATTTTGCTTTGAGTAGTTATTAACGTTTTTGGATAAAGCATATGAGAAAATATTTTTAAATAGGTGGTATCATGATACAAAGATGGATCAAGAAAGTATTAGGCTTATTTTTATGCACAAACTTCTTTATTATATTACATGTTTTTGGATGTATTTAATAAGAAAGCATTATTGATTTCTATAAACCCTAGTAGCAAGTATAATTTTATCAATGTTAATTTGGCTAAAAGGTTGTGAGTGCCCACAAAGCATATTCAAATCACATGAGTTGAGGGAAGTTTTTAAAGATTTAATTAGTACTATGGATAAATATGTGTTGCATTCAACTTATAATGCTATAGATATGGATAATGTTGATATTGTTTTGGGATATCCTTAGATGGACTCAATTGGTACAAGTAATATTAATTTGCAAAGAAGTTTTTGAAGCTTTGGTACAAGAAAAAGAAAATCACATTGCAATATATTTATGTTGTTGAAGGGCCCAAGGTGGCACATGAAGAAGTTTTTCCATACCCTACTTACACATCAAATGAAGAGTTCGAGGCTGAATCAGTAGGTGAAAAAGCTACATAAGTACATGAAGAAAAACCCCAAGAAGGGCATAAAAAGAAAGAAGAATTTAAGGGGTTGCATGACTCAAAGGAACCACATGAGTCAAAGACCAAAACACCAATAGCTAAGGTTGTTGTATATTACCACCCACACCATCCAGAGAAAGAGAAATCATTAAGGCATGGTCATCAACATTGGCAAACTTGTTATGGGAAAACATGGAACTAGAAAGGTAATTAGTATGAAGGGACATGGAGAGCTAAAAGTAATGCTTGGAGATATCGGATTAGCACAACAACATGGAACCAAAGGAGAAACCATAATCAAGATCAAGGTAGAAAGGAAGCTATTGGATCCCATGGCCACATTTCACTTCGATGGATGGATGCTCGTGCTTGGTACTAGTTGACTACATTGCTTAGTAGATCATGGATAAAATGTAATGCACCTAGAAAGGACAATATAGGACTCTGAGAGAGATATTGAAAGGGATAACAAATGTAATATGAATAGACTCACTTGGTAGTTGGTGGATAGTAAATATGCCCACTAAAAAGACAATCAATATATTTATCATCAAGTTAATTATTTGTCATTTTATTTAATCTAACTTTGTCATCTCCAACATGGTGACATATTCAAAAATCAACATATAAAAGAACTCTGTAAAAAGTATGGCACATTTTTCCACCTTATGTCATGTATGTACTACCCTCACGTGGATGGTAATATTAATACCTTCAACAAAACCCTTTATAAATACTTAAGTTTGATGTTTGGCACCTAAAGCATTTTTTATACGATAAGTTATATTATACCACGAAAAGTACCTCTCATTTCTGTATAGAGAATGAGTTTATAAAATGACTCGTTATGTTTCAATAATGGATGAGAAAACTTTTTACTAATACAAATTTACTTGTTTGTTTTGTTTTTTCGTATTAGGCAATCGGCAACGCGGTGTCCAAATATATATATATATATTTTTTAAATAATAATTTAGAAATTATCATCAAATAAAAAATATTTTTATTACTTAATTTGACTAAATTAATTATAATAAATTCTATGTACTTATTATTTATATCCATTTAAATTTAATTAAAAAACATAATAATAAGAAATTATTTATATATAAATTAAAGTAAATCTATTTCACCATTAAATCAAATAAACTTCATTAAAAGATTAAAAGATCTGGTTCCTTTAGATAACTATTTGTTTAATAAAAATTTAATCCGTGACACCCTTAAAAATTTAAAACTAAATTAAATCTCCCTGTCACCTTTAATAAATTTAAAACTAAATTAAATCTACACTAATAAATAATTTGAAGCCTTCAATGTTTTGAAATGAAATGCCACAAAGCAGAGATGTTCACTAAAAAACCAAACTCCATTGCCTTTTCTTCATTCAAGACTTGTTAATAACTTGGGAGCCAAGTAATATGAACCACTTCAGCTGCCATTCTTATGCACTGTGACACATATAGAGTGGAGTGGTTGACATGAATATAGATGTGTGTTTGATGCCAATGGAGTTGTTGATGTGATCATGTCATGGGAATCTGTTGAAATTGGTTGAACAACATGTGGTGTCACCAGGGATGGGATTTGATGGATAGATTGCTTGTTAGGAGGCAATTTAGCTGTCAAATACAGCCAACATTTCAACAAACCTGTTCTCAAATAGTTTTGAAATGTATAAAACATTCAACAATCTGATTAAAACTGTCAAAGTTCAGTGTGTACAGTATTGCCTGTCAGGAGGCAATTTAGTAGTCAAATACAGCCAACACTTTAGCAAACCCGTTATCAAATAGCTTTGAAATGTATAAAACATTCAACCACCTGATTAAAACTGTCAAAGTTCAGTGGAAACAAAACTGTCAAAGTTTAGTGTGTACAGTAGTGAATCTGTAAAGAATGTATAAGAATGAATTAATTACAGACAATTGTCTTGCCTACCATTGCAACCAAGATTGTGCCTTACTGGGATGTCTGAACCACATTCTCTGCCAAATCCAATTTCCTTTCCTGTCTTACTATCTGCTTCATCATCTTTGCATAACTGGGTATGACTATTGTACAACAACAGTCCCTCTTTAGGATAGCTGCCCATCAACCAAGAATGTAAGTAGGTAGGGCTGTGGGTTTGGGCACAGGAAGCTCCATCAGAATCCACTGCATTGCCACCCAAATCCTTAAGGTTTCCAGCATCACAATCATCATCAACAGGGGCAGGCAAGTTTAGGTCCAACAGCTCCACTCTTGAAGGTATCTGCTGCTGCATGGGAGTCTCCTTGTTACTAGAAATAGTACTAATAGAATCTGAAGCTCCAGCATTACCCCGATGGCATCTCTTGTGACCACCTAAAGCCTGACCAGAAGGAAAAACCCTGTGACATATTGAACATTCATGAACCCTTAGAGTCTTCTTACCTGCAAAGCTAGTAGGGTTAATTGTCCTCGCTTTGACAATAGAATCCTTAGTCCTCTCCTTTAGACGAGGCTCGTGGAAAGAGTCTGATCCACTAATGAGCTCCTCATCAGTAATATCTTCCTCTAGGCTCTCGTTCTCCTCCTCTAACTGCGAAAAATAGCACTTGACCTTATTGTGGCTAGCCCTGTGGCCTCCCAGTGCCTGATGGGAAAGAAAGACCTTACTGCAAGTGGTACATTTGTACCTGGCCTGCTTAACTTCTTCATCATCATAAAGACCAGCATCTCCATCACTTTTCTTAGATTTGGGCTTCTTCCTGATGGATTTGGGAAGCTGGGAACCAGTGTTGGGAAGGTTGAGGTCACCTGATCCAGGCTTCTCAGCCCCCGCTTGAAATTGTGGATTTTGAGCAGTGTTTACTCCACTTGCAAGCATTACAAGACACATTGCCATCTCCTCTTCTTCGTTATTGGTATCCGAACCAAATTGTTCATGGGGATTAAGTTGGACTGCATACCTGGGTCTCTTGGATCTCTTTCCCTTTATCCACTTATCAAACCTGCTTGATTTCCCTCTTCGTTATTGGTATCCGAACCAAATTGTTCATGGGGATTAAGTTGGACTGCATACCTGGGTCTCTTGGATCTCTTTCCCTTTATCCACTTATCAAACCTGCTTGATTTCCCACTTGGATGATCAATCTCAATGTCAGCATCACTCTCACTTTCTTCTTCTTCGTCGTCCTGGGTCTCCTGTTGTTGTGATTCTTCAAGACCGGCATCGCTAGTATCTTGCTGGGTTTCAGAGTGGCACTTCATGTGACCAAACAGGCCTTTCCATGAGCTAAATTCCTTCCCACAGAGATCACAATTTATAGAAGAATCGATGGGTTTGGAATCGATTCCCTGACCCAATAGAAACGAGTAGTCCTGATCTGCAAACTGCCAACTGCGCTTGGGATTCTTTCGCAGAGCATACATCAGATTACAGCCATTACTATCCAATCCCTCTTCATCCTTCTCCTTCTCCTCCATTAATTTGTGATCCGAAGCTCTGGGCCCCTTGCTCTTCTGAAATTCAGTTTCAATGAATGTGTCTGCAGCGATGGAGGTGGGGGCGTGGGCTCTCATGTGACCGCCAAGAGCTCTTCCGGAGACGAATCTCTTGCTGCAAATCTTGCACAAGTAGTTCAACTGGTGCTCTCCTTCTTCTTGTTTCTTGAGCACCTTCATGGCCTGGGAGCTGGGATACAATATATCCACTGCGTTCATGCTGTAAATTCTACTCTGCTTTCACTGCTAAGCTTCCTTCACGGAGAGTATAATCATAAAACCGGTGGATTGATAATTCAAGCAATCCACACTATGGTATACCTATGAGCTTCTCCAATCAAGCACGGACAATAAACTAAAAAGAAGCTTGTAGGCCACGGTTTAACTGCGTACGAAACAGGGCTTCTGGATGATATCGAATTGATATTAGTGGTCGAATTCGCACGGGGAAGTTGCAGATGAATGAATGGCGACCAAACAATGGTTGAAAAATGATCGAAATGGACATTAGAGGGGTGTGGAAGTCTTCTTTCTTTCTACTGTTGCTTCCAATTCTTCTTCCATTTTCATTCACGCGGGCACGCATTGACTTCACCTGATTTTATTTTCGGGTTGGCTCAACCGCCGCCCGCTTGGCCCGTGGACGAAATCATGTCTGACTGGATTGGTTGACATGGCAATTCCTTGCCCGGATACGCGGATACTAGCCAGGATTACAGACCCCACATTAAAGAGTGTATTTTTTGTTGTGGTTTTAAAGTCGACTTTTATATAAATAAAAACGAAAATACATGTTTCTTAATGTAATGATGTAAGAAAATATGTTATTCCCGAGATATTTTCTGGCTTGATTACTAGTTGATGGTTTGCTCAACCTACCATCCATGATATGTGAGGAAGTTTGTTGAGATTTCCTTGTTAGCTTTCCTTGATTCCTTCGCAATAGCAGGAATACGATTTTTGATCGTTATGCAACCTATGTCAGTTTTCCAACATGTTAATCTTTCAATGCCATTCTTTAATCTAAATGATAGCTTAATGCTCCATGAACCAACTTAACACATTACAACTTAAAAAATTAGTTCAATGTTACTATTTAATCTAATTGTGTCAATTCAAGAAGAAATCAACATACACCTCATTATGTCACTTCAATGATAGCTTAATGGTCCATGAACTAACTTGACACATTACAACTTAGAAAATTAGTGTAATAGACAAGTTGGGTGATCACAATTGACTAGTTTAGCTCAAAAACACGTTAGTGATAAACTCTAACCAAGTTAGTTCATGCCTAACTAACTTGAGTTTAGGGTATAAGTGAATAATTATTAGGGGATGAGTGAATAATTATCTTCATTCATTATGCATAGAGTTAACCATTAAGGGTCACAATCCATGTAACATTTTCTTGCTCATTTTTATATAAATATGTATCATTGTGTATGTAAATTATCTTGGCTTCAATTTATATTTATTTGTAGGATCTAACTCCATAATCATTTCCATCACATAATTTGAGCCACAATGATTCCCACAATTTTAACAATCTTTGTTCAATTTAGTAACAACATTGTTGTTGCAATAGATTCTATGATTGGTGATCCCTTGATGTCTTTGGTTTGCATTCTATGACATAATTATTTCATTGCTTAATTGTTTATTGTTAAGATTAGATAGTCTTGTTTGTGCGACTTAATTACCTCAATAATCACTTTTTAGTATGTTTTATGGTGTTTCATACATTAATCAAAGAATGATCATTTCCTAAATTCCTTAAGCTTCAACAGTTCATTGATTATATCTTGCTTCTATTAATACACTACTTAACATGTCTACAACAATCACCTAGTTGTGTTATTCCATCATGGCCAACTTGTTGCTTTCTTTTAATGTGACCTAAGTCACAATGCTGACAAGTCTCTCCACATGCTTATAGTTCACAAAGATATTAGTACTCGATTCCATGTTGTATCTTAGTTAGTCATGCTATTGGCCAAAAGATCATTTAGAATGGCTATTTATTGAACCAACGCATTCCAATATATTATTTAATGTGTGCACCACTATATTTCATATCATGTTTATATAGTCCATCTCCATGCCAAAAATTAATTTATGAGATTATATCTTCCTAATCTTTGATACCTTAATATAATTAAAAAAATTAATCATACTTCCTTCAAAACAAACCTTAAAAAAACATTATAATTTTTGTATCACCATCTAGTAATGTACCAAGTTAGTGAAAGTCATTCTATATATTAAAGCCACTTAACACAAATCACTTTAAATATATTCAACCTATATATCTGTAACTTTTTTCTCTCTAATATCATCAAAAAAATTGTATGTTAAAAAATCAACATATAAATACACTATGAAAAACATTCTTTGCAAAGTTGACACATTTTCAAGCTTATATTATCTTTGTACTACTCTTATGTGAATAGTGATACAAAGGCCTTTTTTTTCAGCGGAAAAATCACCTTCTTTCTATTCCAAAAGAATCAAGGAAAGCTTGAAATACAATCATTACAATGGGGCTCAACAAGAGCATCATGTCATTTACAAGAATTGAACCTGAGTGGAGATGACAACAATATTTCCTCCCAAATCACCTTCTTGCTATTCCAAAAGAATCAAGGAAAGCTTGAAATACAATCATTACAATGGGACTCAACAAGAGCATCATGTCATTTACAAGAATTGAACCTAAATGGAAATGACAACAATATTTCCTCCCCACTGACAACCACTCAAGCTACAACCAATAGACAAAACCCTTTCTATAATTCTTAATTTATATATAAAATCCTCATATGATTTTGCCCTTAGAAACATTTTTTACAAATTATATTATAACACTAGAGGTGCCTCTCATTTCTCCCTTGTGCACGAAACAAAAACCATCACACCATTCGATTTGAGATCCCTTCTCTTCCATTGGTTTCTTATATCACCTTCCTTTTTATATTATTCCTCGTAATATGGAGATTATATTTATAAATGCACCCAACTTGACTTTATTTTGTTAAGAAATTTCTCCTTTCTTTTATTTAATTATATTATAAATTTAGTGAATTATATCTACGAATGAGATGGTCTCTTTTAAAATATTTAATTAACATGAGTCTTAGAGAAGAAATGCTTGCCATCGTAACGACCTCTAAGCTAACATATTTTTTATTAATTTAACTTTCTAAAGTAATATATATTTACTCATAAGGTATAGGTGTAATTTATGCATAGTTCTCATGAACAAAATTTATTAAGACACATCGCATCAAGAATGTGATGATCTTTGAGAGACTCATTTTTAGCGATCAAGCGAGGAAAATGATTCTCAAGGAAAGAAACATATAGAACAAAATATTTGAAAGAATTTTTTGGAACCTCAATAAATTGGACAATGTTAAAATATTCTAGATTAGATGAATCTACAACACCTCTATAGATTGTCAAGCAAATGAAGTTATGTATCTTGATAAGGGGATCCTGGTAAAAAATGGGATCCCCAAAAGGTCATGTCTCCCCTGGTTATATGGTGGTAATCAACATTAAGGACTTAAACAATCCAATCTACACCCCTTTATGGAATAAACAAGAGATGCTTCACATGTCACAATCAAAATAGGGCAAGCATGCATGTTTAATTAGATTTAAGCCATGTGAGGGAGCCTTCACATTCCTCGTGCATGAAGCTCCCTCCCATTCATGCTAGAGGTTCTTGGTATGCACTCCTTTATGGCCTTTGTACATGGTTTCAATTTTGGAGGTGGGATAATTCAAGGGTGTTTGGTGATCTATGAGGTTAATTTTGTTGGAGTGGACTAGGTTTTAACTCGGTTTGACTGCTTGTGGTCGTCAGAGAGGGCTCCCAAATTGCATCTTTTTGCGATTGACAAAGGTAAGCACCCACACTCCGTTAAGCACCAAATTTCCCAAAAGAGCATAAAATAAGAGAGAGAGAGAGAGAGAGAGAGAGAGTAATTCAATTCCTTAAGAATGAAGAAAATAGATGAATAAGAAGCTTACCTCCTTATACAATGTACCAAATACACAAGACAAGATGATATAATCCTAAAGCTAGGACTTATATATATATATGAGACAAAGGGTACAATTACAATTCTAGCTAACCATACAATTACAAATAAGGTCCTAGCTAACCAATACATACAATACTAATATAATAATAGAAATGGAATGTTACAATATATATGGCTTAACATGCCCCTCCCCTTCAAACATTTGTTGTCCTCAACACTTGATTAATTCTGGATGTTTATGGCTGAAGAACTCATCTTCCCATGTCGCCTCTTCTATCGACAAGTTCTTTCAATTGATGAGGTACTCAATATTTGTTCGATTCCACAGTGGCTTGACCCTCGTGTCAAGGACTGTTTCAAGTTCTAGTACCACTTTCCCTTTTCATCAATTTTTTGTAAAATAGTGTGGCCTGGGATCTTGTCACCAATTACCTTTTTTAGGTAAGAAACATGGAAGATTGAATGTACACGTGAAGATGGAGGCAACTCCAATTTGTAAGCCATACTTCCAATCCTATATAACCCCTTATAGGGACCAAATTACTTGCGTGCTAATTTATTGTCCTTCTTTTATTACTTGAGGGACATTTGTTTTTATGGTTTCCTCCACTATGAACCTTAGATTTCTCTTTCAAGGATATAGTTATCGAAGGAGGATGATAGCCACAAAGTGCCATAAATGGTGACATCTTTTGATAAAGTATGGAAAGATGTGGTGTACCACCATTATTTAAGGGCAACCACTTGACCCATTGTGTTTGTTTATCAAATGAAAAGCAATTAAGGTACTCATCTAGGCATTTATTCACAATCTCAGTTTTCCCATAAGATTGAGGGTGGTAAGGGAAGTTGTAAGCTAATTGAGTTCCTAAACAAGAAAATATTTTCTTCCAAAAATTACCAGTGAAAATTGGATCTCCATCACTTTCAATAATCTTGAGGATTCCATGTAGCTTATGTAGTCCATGAATGCTACATCAATTGTACTTGCTTTAAAAGGATGGGAAAGAGAGAAGAAATGGGCATACTTTGTGAGTCGATCCACTACTACCATGGTGATTGTCTTTCCTTCTAACTTTGGTAGACCTATGATAAAATCCATTGAGACCTCTTCCCAACGTTGACTTGGTATGGCTAATGGTTATAGAAGACACGGTGTCTTGATCAACTTTCCTTTGTTTTGTTATCAAACCAAACATTCAACCAAAAATTTTGGACACGATTTTTAAGACTTTCCCAGAAAAAATCCTTCTTGATGACGTGGTTCATTTTCAAGAACCCTGAATGTCCTCCTATATGAGAAGTGTGGAATTCCAAAGGGACCTTTTGTTTGAGTTGATAATTCTTACATAAATATAGGCAATACATGTTGTTGTAAATGTAATTTCGGAAGATATTCATTTGTATTTTATATTTATTGTATTTTACTTGTACCTTCGACGGAGATGTTTATCCTCCATTCGGGGATGTCATTATTATGTTTAGTCATGCAAGGTCATTGAGGTAAAACCTCCATTGTAAGTTGGGACAATAGCTCCCCAAAAGTCACATGTAAAATGTATTATTAAGTCTCCCTAGGACAGGTCGGCCCAGTCAAGTTAGTCAAGCTTACCTAATTAGGAAAAAGGTCACCCAAACATAAAGTATAAATAGAGAGCTTTGCTCTCTCATTTGGACACACCACTCACTCACTCGAGTTTGCATAAGCAGAGAGAGAAGACAAGTTCGCTAGATGAGAGAGAGAGAGATGCAGAAGACATCTTATATTTGGGTTTTCCATTTTGCTTGATATTGTATTAGTGACAGATTTATCTTTGAGGAAGTTGCGTAGTTTTCTCCTTTATGGTTTCCTCGAGGAAAATTATTGTGTCTATTGTGTTTTGATGTGCTTGTTATTCTTTCAGTTAAATATCCTAGTTAAATTGAATTAAAGTGCAAACTCTAACATGGTATCAGATCTTTCTTGAAAAAGAAGGCATTGTGCAACAATGAGAAACTAGGGATTCCTAGTTCAAGGTCTTCCCTCCACAGATCATCAGAAAAAGCGGGCTAGGATAACTCTCCCTGGGAGGGTGCATCTTTTGGAGGAAGCATAATCAAGTTTGAAGAATTTTCATTTTTGACCCAGTCACTAGTGTCGGGAGGAAACTAAGGCTTCCTATTCCGGGCACTTTCCTCCACAAATCAACTTGAAAAGGAGGTCAATTCAATTCTCCCTAGGAGGGCGCATCTTCCTGTGAAAGCATAATTCAAAACTGAGAATTTTCATTTTTAGCCCCGTCATTGTTGTGAGGAGGAAAACAAGGACATCAACTATTTTGCAATTTTGTCCATAGATTTGGGAAAAGGAGTACATTTCTCAACTCGCCTTGAGGATACACATCTTCCTGTCCAATTAGAAGTTCAAAATTCCAACTTTGGAAAATTAGGGTTTCTCTAACAAACCCTAGGCCAACTAGCTCCAGAACCAGGTTGGGAATCTCAAATTAGTAAGACCACAATCTCTGCTATTTCCATTTGAGGTTCTCATTTCAAAATGACTCACCACACCAAGCTTGAGGATAAGCTTGAGGGAGATGACAACTTTTGAGCATGGAAGTACAAGATCTCTCTCTTGTCCTTGAAGAAAATGATTTGGACAAATATGTTAGTAAGGAGGTTCCAGCACCAGAGGGAGATGAAGCAAAGGCTATCCACAAGAAGAACTTGGTCAAGGCCAAGAGAATTATTGCAGACTCCATTAAATATCATCTCATTCCCCATGTGTAATCCTTGAAGACACCCAAGGAAATGTTCGATGCTTTGACGAAGTTATTAGAAGGAAAGAACATAAATCAAAAGATGACATTAAGGAACCAGCTCAAGAATGTGAAGATCCTAAACTCACCATGCAATCCTACTTCACAAGGGTCTCTCAAATCAAGGAACAACTTGAAGCAATTGAAGAAAAAGTAGAAGAAGGAAAGATCGTTATGACCACCTTGAATGGTCTCCCAAGATCATGGGACTAATTCATTCAAGGAATATGTGCTAGAAATAAGTTGATCACCTTTAGCAAACTATGGGAGCAATGCACCTAAGAAGAAGCTCGACTAGTGGCACAAGAAGAGAAGATGGGAGAAAATGATGATCAAGCTCTTACAACTCACAATAGAAAAAATCACAACAAGAGGGAGGACGACCATCACAGAAGACAAAGAATATCCAGAAGATATATATCCAGTATTAGATGTTACACATGTGATGAGAAGGGACACTACTCAAGAAATTGTCCCAGAAACCAAGGATCCTCCAAGAAGACTAACAAGAAGAGACATCATGCTCACACCGCTAAAGATGATGAACCAACAAGGAAAAGAACTAAAGAAGAAATGGATGATTCTTCAAGTGATGACGAATATGTATTGTAACAAATGAAGGTAACCAGTTACAAGGGTTCATTCAGAAAATTCCACCTCATAAAGTGACTTTTAGTATTACATGAAAGGAGTGGGAGAAGCTCCTATAAAGTTGGACTCCGGAAAACAAATAAAGATCAATGCTCTATGGAATAACCTCTCATCCATTTCAGCATTGGTTAAGACACAAAAGAAGGGACAGACAAAAAGTCTACTCCAACACAAATAACAAGTGTATAATACTTGCTCAACATTTCCGATCATAAGCAAGAAAGGCACGGGACCTCAGAATCAGAAGATGAAGAAGAACACTCTGTCAAAGACTCCAGTAGTTCCTGCAAGGAAGCAAATATCAAGAGGGAGTCCACCCAACAAACAAACAAGGATAAGTATTTGAATTGTCATTTCTTGTATATCTAATTACTTAAATGGTATTGTTCGGTGGTGTACATAC
The DNA here is from genome assembly GCA_027924585.1 of Larix kaempferi. NCBI lineage: Eukaryota > Viridiplantae > Streptophyta > Pinopsida > Pinales > Pinaceae > Larix > Larix kaempferi. Next base: position 8,459,346 of record BSBM01000511.1, on the reverse strand, counting down.
TTATGTTCCTAGATTTAGGATGTGTATTATGCATATTAGAATGTTTGCATTAATGAACAATACACCACTAATATGCATGTGATGGGTAAGTGGCCTATGGTGTTGTACAACATTCCATTGCTACTTATCTAGAATGAAATCTCTTTGCTGACATGTTGGGAGTAGTGCACACTCTTAACAATGTTCTGGTAGAGATGGAAGGAATCTAGAAATTTACCATATGAATGCGGGATATGGATGAATGTTGTGTTGAAGCCTTGGCAAAGATAGTTTCATGACTGTGTGAACTATGTCTTTATGCATAAGAATTTGTTTTGAAGATCATGAAATGTTTCTAATCATGCAACTGAATTTGACTTGTAGGAAATATCGTGCACCATCACCTACATGAGAATAATAATGAGACTTGTCCCATATAACAAGTGACAACGGTTCAAGAGACAATCCAAGAATATCATGAAGACCACGACATAACAAAACCACAAGAACCTGTAGATCCACCTCGTGAGAAGAAATCCCACAAGAGAAGACCATCATGGGAACGAGAAGCAATACAAGATGTAGAGAAGTATGGTGCTCCGGATGGGATGCATAGAGAAAGAAAGAGACCTAGACCATACTCCAACTATGTGGCCCTGCTATGTGACATCATTGATAAAGAACCTTCCAACTACGAAGAAGCAGCATAGAAGAAAGAATGGAAGGATTCCATGATCGAGGAGTACCAGTCGATTATGAATGATGTCTGGGAGATAGTTTTGAGACCATAAGGGAAGTCTTTTGTGACTTCAAAGTGGATTTACAAGATCAAGCATGCTTCAGATGGTAGCATTGAAAAACACAAGGAAATATTTGTGGCACATGGCTTCTCCCAGAAGGAAGGCATAGACTACGAGGAGACATTTGCACCTGTAGCAAGATACACTTCCATCAGATCTATACTTGCATTGGCTGCAATAATGAAATGGATGGTACACCAGATGGACGTCAAGATAACATTCTTGAATGGTGTAGTTGAAGAGGAAGTGTATGTGGAGCAGCCACTGGGATTCAAGACACATGACAGATAAAATCATGTGTGCAAGTTGAAGAAAGCCTTGTACAGATTGAAGAAGGCACCGAGGACGTGGTACGATAGGATGGACAGTTTTCTGATGAGATTAGGATTTACCAAGAGTAAAGCGATTCCAACCTTTTCTTCAAGGTTGAGGGCAGAAGACCAGTGATACTTTTGTTATATGTAGATGACATGTTCCTGACATGTGAGGATGATCTCATTGCAAATGTAAAGAGGAGGCTTGCCGCAAAATTCAAGATGAAGGACCTGCGAATGATGCATTACTTCTTAGGCATGGAGGTGTGGCAAAGTGTGGATGGGATCTTCCTTGGTCAAGGAAATTATGCAGTAGAGATTCTAAAGAGTTTCAAAATGATGGACTGCAAGGCAATGGCATCGAACTTGAAGCTACTGTTTGATGCTTCATCAGAGACAATTGATGCCATGATGTGTCGGCAGATGATTGGTTCGTTGATGTACCTAAAGAACATGAGGCCATACATATGATTTGCTGTGAACACCCTGAGCCAATTCTTGGAGGATCCGATACATGTTCACTTGATTGCTACAAAGCATATATTGAGGTACCTAAAGGGTACAATTGACTATGGGCTCAAGTATGAGGCAAATCGGAAGATTAACCTACAAGGTTATGTTGATTCATATTGGGCCGACAGTGCCATAGATAGGAAGAGCACTTCAGGATGTTGCTTCATTATGGGATCCAGTATGATCTCCTAGTTTAGTAGGAAGCAGTCATGCGTGACACTGATTACAACCGAAACAGAGTATGTTGCAGCTTGTTCGGCTAGTTGTGAGGCAGTATGGATTTGAAAGCTACTAAAATATTTGTTTGATCTCGAGATTGAGGTGACTTGTATCTTCTGTGACAACCAAATTTGCATGAAGTTGTATGAGAACCCAGTATTCCACGAAAAGTAATATTGAGATAAAGTACCACTATATCCGAGATATGGTGCAGAGAGGAGCAGTGAAGCTCCAGTATGTGGCGACAAACGAGCAGATAGTCGATGTGTTGACCAAGCCGTTAGCCAGAGTGAATTTTGAGTACTTCAGAGAGAGGCTTGGTGTTATCCAAATCGAGGTTCCTTGAAAGAGGGAGTGATGAGACCCGAAGACGCAGATGCACTAGAGCTAGTTCTCACATGGTGGAAAATGCGGGTGGCCCTTAGGACGTAATGCACTTGGGGTGCTCTTGGATGTACTCCTATGCTAGAGACATTGAGAGGTCCACCGGTCACAAAGACACTTTGTGTGCTCCTAGGATGGTTCTCGCATGGTGGAAGACGCAGGTGTCCCTTGGGACATAATGCACCTAGATTGCTCCTGGCTGTGCTCCCATGCTGCTAGACGCAGGCTGACCGTTGAGAGACATAATGCACATAGGGTGCTCCTAGGATGAACCCACTGGGTGGGAGACACAGGTGGTCTGTTGGACATGAGATATGCATCTGGGTTGTGCTCCGTGTGTGATGAGATGATCTAGATATGATGATATGTTAATAGGAGAAGTAGGTGATTGTTGTGGAAATGTAATGTGTGGTCTTGGGCTGTACCTACTTGATGTATTGCTCATTGAGATGATGAAGACCTGGATGAAAGCTAGTCCTACATCTAACATGAAAAAGGGTTGGCTCTATAGAACTTCTTATGAAAGATAGATTCGATATATGTCACTAATCAATTATCAATGAGATGAGGATTGCTGCAGTAGTGACGATGATGATATAGTGTTGATGATGATGTTCCAACATTGAATATGATCCAACGATGATGATGTTGTCCAGAATGATGATGACTATGGTGAGAGAATAACTTCGTAGTTAGGAGGGAGCGTTGTTGTAAATGTAACTTTGGAATATATTCATTTGTATTTTATATTTATTGTATTTTACTTGTACCTGCAATGGAGATGTTTTTCCTCCGTTCGGGGATGTCATTGTTATGTTTGGTCATGCAAGATCATTGAGGTAAAACCTCCATTGTAAGTCGGGAAAATAGCTCCCCAAAAGTCAAATGTAAAATGTATTATTAAGTCTCCCTAGGACAGGTCGGCCCAGTCAAGTTAGTCAAGTCGACCTAATTAGGAAAAAGGTCACCTAAACATAGAGTATAAATAGAGAGCTTTTCTCTCTCATTTGGACACACCACTTACTCACTCAAGTTCGCATAAGCAGAGAGAGAAGACAAGTTCACTGGAGGAGAAAGAGAGAGAGTTGCAAAAGACATCTTATATTTGGGTTTTCCATTTTGCTTGATATTGTATTAGTGACGAATTTATCTTTGAGGAAGTTGCGTGGTTTTCTCCTTTATGGTTTCCCCGAGGAAAATTATTGTGTCTATTGTGTTTTGTTGTGCTTGTTATTCTTTCAGTTAAAGATCCTAGTTAAATTGAGTTAAAGTGCAAACTCTAACAATACATAGGGTATATTACTCCTTGTAATTCATCTAATAACGCATCAATGACGGGAATATGAAACTTATATTTAATGGTCATCTTATTGATCTCTCTATAGTCTAGACACATATGCCATGAACCTTCCTTTTTATGAACCATCACCATTGGTACAAAGAAAGAAATTTGGATGGGTTGAGTGATGTCTGCATCTAACATTTCTTGAACCATATTTTCAGTTTCACTTTTTGTTCATATGGGTACCTATAGGGTCTGATGTTAGGCGGTACACTTCTTGGTTGCAAGTGAATAGCATGGTGATGACCACCAGTAGGTGGAATACCTTTAATCATTTCTCTAAATACCTTAGAATGCTTGTCAGTAACTTGTTGGAGATCCACTGGAATAGAGGGTATAGATGCTCGCACTTCTAGCGAGCACAATTATGCAATTACTCCATATTGCCACTTTTTTGTTATCAATTTTGTTGTGTTGTTAGAGATTATCACTTTAGAGGGTTTTCTTGGAATAGCTCTAAGTTCAATTTCATTTCCTTTTGAAGATAATCTCATGAAATGTTCATGAAAATTAAGACCCATTTTTCTTTATGATTGTAGCCGCTGGACCCCTAGTACAACATTAGCACCACCCATTTGGATTGCAATCATTGGACTATCTAGTAAATATCCCCACACTGTAATCTTAATACTATGTCATTTCCTTGAACAATTTATGGTACCTTCATCTACAGTCATTACTTGAAATTCTAATGATGGATATACAAAGCAATTGAGAAGTTTGACTAATTTGTAATTAATGAAGTTATGGGTACTACCATAATCAATCAACATTGCTACCTTTTTTTCCTTTTTAATATATCATTATATCTCAAGAGTTTTAGGAGTGATAATTCCAACCAATGTATGGCAAGATATGGTTGGAGTAGTATCTTCTATATCTACCTCTTGAGAATGTTCCAGCTCTGGATCATCTTCCTCTTCACAGTTTATGTAGAATGATTTCTTCTCACTACACTTATGATCCTTACTATACTTGTTGTCATAATTGGAACATAGTCCTTTTTCTCTTCTTTCCTCTACTTGTTGAGGTGTCAACCTTGTAGGATTAGTGGTTCTAGGATTGGAAACATTTCACTCTCTATAGGTGTTAGTAGCATCCCTTTTAGTAGCAATATTTTTACTTTCGACTTTCCTTCCAAACTAAAAGCATTCACCAATAACTTAGGTTCAAATATATGTACCTCAAGCTAAATGATCTCCTTTGAAATTCCCATAAAGATATCTAAGTAATTATTCTTTGAAATGTTGTTCACTCTAAGACTCAACTTTTGAAACTGCTTAATGTGCTTTGTAATTGGACCTCTATGCTTGATATTTATCAATTGGATAAAGAAGGTGGTGCTCTTGATATCCCTATAATGTGCTATCAATTCATTTGTAAATACAGACCATGACATAACAGATTCCTTTTTATGATCACGAAGCCATTGGTATCACACAAATTTCCCAGGATCTAGATACAAGGATGCAATAGTTAAATTTTGTAAAGTTGGCACTTGGTGTATATCAAAGAATTTGTTTGTTTGGAATATCGATGTTATTGGATCATTTCATTCAAAATTTATCATATCATTCTTTGGAATGAAGTAATTCCTTGGTCCTTAAAATTGAAAATTAACTAGCAATATTAAAATGCATTATAATATAATCTTGGATTTTTCTCATGGCTCTTATTCTACTACAGGTCGTCCTCTAGTTTCTACTGGTTCTATGCACATTGAGGAGGAAACTTGCAACAAGCTTCCATGGACATGATAGAACAACCCCATCCCCATGGTGTTCAAGGACCTCATCAAGATGACAAGTTCATGGAGGACAACAATAGTGGGAGTCATTTTAGTTAATTTCGTCATTTTTATATGTATTTCACTTGCGTTTTGTTGCACAACCAATATGTAAGGAATTATAGTTTTAATCCTTACAGGGGAGTAGCCTATGCAACATTGTTTAAATATGTCGAGGAAGAATTTTTTCCATATGCTCAACCCAAAGAAACAAATTTGATATATTTTTGTATTATATGTATCGTATGGTTGTTTGGTCTTCCATTGCCCCTTTCATATAAATTTATACCCATTTCTGTTAAAAAAATGGCCTTGGATTTGAAACTAAAGAAGATCCAACAAATATGCATTAAAGCGAAAGCGCATGATGGATATGATCCAATTAGGAAATATGAGCAAAATTCCGTAGAGGATGGCCAAGTAACCTCAAAGAACATGGTTGAATTTTGAAGTGGAAGAGGACTAGCTGTAGAGGAACAAGAATGGCAAACACTAACAACCGCCATATGGATTATAAAAAAAATAGGCATTTGTTAGGAAACATAACAAATAATTCATGCAAAGGAAACTACTATCAACCATAAAAAGAGCAATGAGGCATGTGGATGTTGAAAGGTACAAACTGAAAGTATGATTGAAACTCTAAAGAAGGCATGGTAACACTAACTTTCCAATGCCATCAAAGAATCGATCTACATAAGAAATGCGTGCATTGAATTTCAAACTCTTGAGGAAGTGATAATCAATTCTCAAGAGCACCCCCCTTTAAGTGCAACTTAGAGAAGAATAGAAAGGAGACTAATCCTCTAAAATGATTATTGACACAAAAGTATTGATTAGCTACTCATGTACAATTGAAAAAAACAACACAAAATGAGTGTCCTTATGGACACCAATCCATCTCGTCAGAGTTCATGGCTTGCTTTGCAACCACTGAGTTAGAATAGTAATCAATGCTATGCATGAGGCTCACTTTGACAAAAGTTGATCTAAAAAAAATGATGAATCATAAATAATCACCCAAGGAATCATTGCATGACAACTCCCCACAATGTTGAATTGGGTGGACATAGATGATGGAAATCGATGTCACATATGGTAGTGAAAAATGGAGGTATGAGTGTAAGATGACTATGATGCCAAGAAACCAAGCAAGCAATGCTCCAAAGTGACTATCTCCAAGGATTCCAAGACAAGGTTGGTCATGGAGGCAAATGTATAGTGACAATGTAAGAATATCCACAAGAATGTCTGAAAATCAGTACTCAAAGGTGCAAAAAAAGAGTTACAAAAAATAAGAGTCATAATGGAAAACAACTCTTGATATAGGTCCCAACAAAAAAGGTCATGATAGATACCCATTTACAAGTGAAGAATCAACACATATTTATTATACGCACAAATCAATGTGGTGAACAATATATTATTGGAAAGATAATGAATGATTCTTTGCAATACCTCAAACAAGATGGAAAATAGAGGATCCAATAAAGAACTATGGTAAAAACACTACTAATAATCTCTAAAATACAATAAATTGGCAAAAAAAAATACAATATGTCAAAAGCCTATAAAATACAAACTCTTTCACAAATGATAGTTTGTTTAATTGGCCAAGCACAATAACCAACGGATTTGAAACCATTCAAACACAAAGCATGTACCAACAACCCAACCATAAAGATCCATGTACATTTTACATAAACACGTTGAGGTATGCCTGCACCACAGAGGAAGTGTCTACGAAAGAACGCTCCATTACTATAGTGACAAACATGAGCTCCACGATTATGGTATCTATGTTGCACAAGGACGCCATGGAAAATTGAGGTCACAACCTTGTGAAGAAGAGGCCCACGTGATGCTTGGAGGATGCTAATTTGGAAAATAATTATATCGTCCTATCAAATAGGTATTTGTCTACACAATCATAATAATTGTACATACACTAGCATCACTTATGCTCTAGGAATGTTGGCAAAGATTTCTGCACCCTTTTGAAAATGTTAATTCCTAAGTCCCTTTTCCCTACCGAGCATACCATTACCAATATTTAGGTTGTTAATCTCGCAAATATGCTTAGTCCATGTAAAAGGTAAAATGATGGGCCAATCTTAGTGCACAAAACACTGAAATAAATTGAAACTGAAATGAGTGAAACTAAGTAAATAACTCACCATATCTACATTGAACATAAGATGTGCCCTAGGAAAACTCAATACGGTAAAAAAAACTAGCTAGAAGGTGAGGCATATGCTCTTTCCTTTTTCTTCTCAGTTATGAAATTCAAGTACAAAGAAATTGCACTCACTATGGATTTTTCCATGGACAATATGGATTGAATGGTTACTACAATATATTTTACTGCCTTTGATATGCTTTAGAATCCCACTCCTAGATGTTCTACTCAACTATGAAACATTGATGTACCCAACACCCTTTGCAAACTATTAAGGCTACGAGGAACTCCAAACCACTATAACCACATCAAATTTTTCCTCGATGCCATTGACAATATTAATGCTCTAATCTTTAACAAATTATAGAATGAATGCATGCTAATGCAAAGTTATGCAACCATAATTAAATGATCCATTCATTTATGAACCCATATTTATAAATATAGACTAATACATGCATTCCAAATTGAACAAACTAGGAAATCAATTAATCCAAGGATTAAAGTCCTTTTTATCCCAACAAACATCCATAAACTTCTCTTAATTTCCTGGCATCAAATTTTCATAATTTCATGGCTATAAAACTATGACAACTTAAGGTTTGAGGGAAAAAAATTAGGAATAATGAACATGAATACTCTTTTGCATGCCCAAAATCATAGAATATATTTACATGCAAAGAAGAGACCATGTGCCTTCATTAGAAGCCCACGTCTCTCTTTTGGAAACCAATCCAAAGGTTAAAGAACTTAGCAAGATCACAAAGCAAATGTTTGATAAAGATAAGGTTAAAGAACTTAGGTTAGCAATAAAGTAATATTATTCTTCTTCTTTTCCCCTCATCACCCTTTCTTGTCCCCTAGTGTACTCATAGCCCCATTATTTATCCTTCTTCTTATGTAATTTTTGATGCAATTATATGATAATTCAATGTAAAATTTACAAATCACATATATATATATATATATATTAATAATTTAGGAATTAAAATAGGGGTATTATAGGAACATTAAACAATAATCAAACCCCTTCTTTTCCTAGCATCCTAGTATCTAACATGGTTCGATAACTATCTAGGATTAGGGTTAGAGTTTTTGCATGCCTCAACTCTGAATTATACTTAGGGTTTTGGACCCTTTATAATCTTCTAAAAAGTCCACATATGTGAGTAATGGAATATGACATGGCATCCCCTTGGTACCATGGTAATCAACGAGATAGGTTAACTTGTGGCAAGCAAAAATTCTGCATACAAATTTCTACGGAGGTGATCCTTTGATCTAGGTTAATATTGGTGGCCACCAACCTATTCCACTGAGTTACAATAATTCTCCATCTTCTTGGCAATTTCTACGGTTTTTTGAGTCTTGAATTTTCAAGGTTGTTTTAAGGCCCTAAATGGTGTATTTTGGACATTAAGGGGGCCAGGGATTTCCATGGCCCTAGCAAAAATTTGTACTTCTTAGTTAGTTATTTCCAATGATCCATCATGCCCCCTAAACTATGGTCGTATGTAAAAGTTGTGCCCTGGGAAGTTAGGTAGCCACCTTGGGGCCCACGAATCCTTTTGGCACTTCATCTCCTAGGGTTAGGTTTTTGGTTATTTAGGGTTTTTTCCTTTATGCTTATGATAAAAACGCCCTTTCCGGTCTCTTTGTAATAATCTCCTGTGAATGAGTGTAGCCAACAATCTCTCTTCAGAGATAAGCTACCACCATCCGAGCTAGTTTGTAATGCTTTTCAATTTATAATGTTTTTCCATTCCATTCATTAATAGAATTTGAGTTTTACCATATTGTTGTTCTCTCTGCAAAGTATTTGCGTGTGTGTTCCATTTTATATTGTTCCCTTCATTTTGTTCTCTAAATAATCCAAATCATCTTTGCATCCTTGGAAAGCTATAAATGTGTAGAACAATGTCAGGAGGTTGGGTGCTTTGTTTGCAAAATTTTAACCCAAAAAATGGTCATTTAAGTCTTCAATCTCTAATGTCTCCCACTTTTGGGTAAGAAAGACATCTATGTTATTCATTTTCTCAAACATTCAAGACCAGAAAGGGGATATTATGAGATCAAGTTGATGAATGAATGTTCATTTTAGTTAGATTTATGTGAAGATTTCAATTACTTATTTAAACTTATGTAGTCTCTCTTTCTGTATGGCTTAATTGTATATAATAATGATGACTTGATTTCCAGCAGTATCTTTTGAAGGAAACAAGGTTATCTAATACGATTTTGTTGCACAATGGGATCGTAAGCTCCATTTTTTCTAAACTCGGTGCAGTCCAGTTAATCATTTGATTGACACAATTCTAGTTTTTACAAACTCACCACGCAGTCCAGTTCATCCTTTTATTGGCGTAGTCCTAGTTCCAAACTTACTGAGCGCAGTTCCAATTTTGACAGGTCACTCATTGCACATCACACTGTGATAGAACAGACAACAACAATTTCCTTTGGTGCAAACAGAAAATGGTTTTGATGATGAACAAATCAAAACCAGTGGAGGCCTATTCCCTGAAATCCATGTGTTACCCAACAACTACCACCATACACCAACTACATGCCATAATTCACTGTGCATCAACATTCAACATAGTGCATGATGCGTTCTTTGAGTAGACTAGGAATTTACAAGTTTACTAGGTTAAGATTTTTTTGTATTTAAGTTTGATGGACCAACTAGCTTAGGGTAACACCCTTTTGTTATGACACTCTCGTATTGAATATGAACACTGACAAGTTAAAGACATTTTTTATGCAGGTTTATGGTTTCTACACGTTAATGAAAAAGTACCTATTCTAGCTTATACCTAAGTATTTTCTAGTTCTCGCAGGACTTTGGGTAAGGGACCATCCAAGGGATGCTACAAGGACCCGTTTCATTAGTTTAGATTTCTTCTTTATGATGTTATTAGTTAAACATAGTAGTTATTACAAAATTCCTACATTTTGTAGAAATACCTACAGTTTCTGATAAAACGTTGTTCCTAGTTGCTTACATAAAGAGTTACTTTAGGACTGCTTTCATTACTACAATTTCAAGTTAAAATGTCATTTATTCCATACACGTGATTTCATTGTCAACACTTGGTTCATGCTAGATCCTTTTCTTGTTGTGACCACTTGCATGGAACCCATGGCTTCTGAATGTCTGTATCCAATAACTTGAAGGTCGAGTAATGATATTTTACCAAAGGTTCTAAATTGAATGTATAATTGCTCAGTGCTTGTCTCTAACGGGATTGATAAGAAACCAAGTGCCAAGTAGAGAATTTTAGTCTTATGCCCTTGCAACCCTTAGATATAATTTATAATTTATTTCAGCATTTACTTTTATGATATAACACTATCAAAATGAAAAGATACATCTAAAAATGAAGAAAACTAGTAAGTACATATATCCATGTCCATCAAGCACCTGCAAATCATGCTATCAATAACATTTACACATAGCTTATGCTACACAAATATATTGAGAGATTCTCATTCACATTACCTTTATTCCATGCACAATCAAACGTGCTAATTAATAATGATACCAACAGTGAAAATGTTTATTATATTCCAATCATTCCCATGTATAAAACCACAAACACATACTTTCATATGGTAATTAAAAGCAAATGCAATTAATGAAAAGGGACAATTCAAATACCAACTTTCCCAATATCATTACTTGCTTCAATACAAAAGTGAAAAGAATAACGGGCATATATTTATTTGCAAATTTTACCAACAAAATATCAATGCAACTCAGATACAAAATGTTAAGTATTAATTTCCCTTTCATGACCTATTTTATCATTGAAATTCATCACAATTGAACTAAAGAAGGAAAACCCCTCATGCTAAATGTTGTCAACCAAGCAGAGGAGCTCTTAATTCAAGATAGGTCTCAATATAAGGAGTATTTTCTCATTGTTGGTCTTGTATTATTCAACTAGATACGCTCGAAGCTGGTTCTTAGTGATGAAAGTCTTACTATTGAGGAGAAAAGGGTTGCTATTGTGCAATGCTTATCAAGAACAAGTTCACCCATGGTTGCAGTTGAGTTCCTATCAAAGCATTATATGCAATTCATGATATATATTCATGTGCCAACATGGGGTAACCATCCCAAGATCTTTACTCTTGGAGGATTGAGTGTGAAGACATATCGCTATTGTGATATATATATATATATATATATGAGACAAAGGGTACAATTACAATTCTAGCTAACCATACAATTACAATTAAGGTCCTAGCTAACCAATACAGACAATACTAATATAATAATAGAAATGGACTGTTTTTTTTTTCCTTTTTTCCTTATAAAAATTCGTAATTTTATTTCAAAAAGAGGAACAAAATTACATTCTGCACATGTAATAGAATCACTAAGATCCCTACATTGTCACATATTACATCCCATATTAATTACATCAAAAATTCAATCAAAAATTGATGATATGACTGTCCTCCAGCCTGTATCTCCAACTACTGTCTTAGTAATGAAAGTCTTGACCATCTCTGATCAACTGCTGTCCATACTTCCCGCAGCAAAAAACCATATGAATTCAAAAATGATGAATGGCTGTCCCAGCCTGCATTTCGACTATAAAAAGTCTCAAATGATGAAGGTCGTGACCCTCTCTGATAACCAAAAATAATGCTGTTCATACAGCCCGCCTACAGTAAACAGATTATTCCATCTGTTTTACTATCTGATAGCAATCAAAAACACTACAATATTCCAATCTATAACCCTGAAGATATACTCGACGATATGTGACCAGGACAACGCTGACAGAACGCGTCCAAATCTATTGGCCGGTCCTCAAAGGCAGAAAATTAATCCTGTGGAATGCCTCCCGTTGAGCGATTTCAGCGAGCAGCCATCGCTTATCTCCCCCATCAAACAAAAGCGTGGTAGATCAATGCAGTGCCTCATTATCCTCATAAAATGGTCTGTGATAATAGCTGAATGTGCCTGCCGGAGAATGAATAGTTATCCTCCATGTACCATGAGCTAAAGCCTGCTGCGTTGCCTCCTTGGATAGCTGGTCTGCCATCCCATTCCGCTCCCTGTAAACATGTGTAAATGCGATGTGGTTAAATGACAATTTTATCCGGTTCACCTCTTCCAGGATAGGTAAAAGATCCATCACATGACACAGTGTAATCTCCTTTGCCCAGTTGATGACTAACAAGGAGTCACCAAAGATCTGAAGAGATAAACATCCTTGTTCAAGGGCAAATAACATCAGCAATTTTAGCGACATGAGTTCTGCATAGTTATTTGTTCCTCTTCCCAAACCAGCCACCAGATGGAAATAATGCGCCTTAGATTTGTAAAGGACTCCCCCCCCTCCACAAACCGATTGTTGGTTTAATGAGGCACCATCAAAAAATGCCCACGGCATGGAGAGATCAATCTATTCTACCCGCACAGGTCGAGTTCTGCTCACTTGTACAGGGGCCACAAAATGTAGAATGACCGCCACCATTTGAGCCACGACAGATTCCAGTGGTACCCTGCAGTCCTGGAAGATCACCTTATTGTGGGCAAGCCATATGCCCCAAGTGTATATACACGGGAGAGCCCGGAAAGGGGAGGAAAATTGAACAGACCACCATAAATGGAATGCTTCCAGCACACTCGCTCCCCTCCACCCCACCTTAATAGCTAATATATCGCTGATATCAATCCAAACAGTCTGTGAAAATCGACAATGAATGAAAAGATGAGCCAGATTCTCTTCTGCATCCCTACAAAGAGGACAGATCCCCGGACCCTGGAGAAAACGTTTTTGCAGAATGTCCCAAATAGGGGCCTTATTTTCCAGGATCGCCCAGAATAGTAATTTTGCTTTACCCGGACATCTTAACTTCCACAAAACTTTCCACCACCACACCAGTTCCCTATTATGGGTTTCCACATTGAGCTGGATATATCCATGTTTAGGTGAATATACTCCGGAGGGATGGTGATCCTAGATAAGTACATCAGCCCTATTGGTCAATCTAACATGGGTAATTCTTAACCTCCGTATATAATCCTCCCATTCCTCCTGCAGTTCAGCCGAGATCCCAAGTTGTCGAGCAGAAAACCACCCCTGTTGCCAAAGTGTAGAAGCTCCCTGATCCGCTAAATCAGTCAGATTATAACATCCTCTAGTAGCCAAAAAGGACCTCAGTTCCACAGAAAGGACATGTCCACCCCTGCATCCAACCCAAGGGTCCATCCCTATTCGAAGGAGACGCCCATCGCCAATCCTCCACACTAATCCCGATCCGACTAAAGAGAAATGTTGCACCACCGCTTTCCAGACCACAGAGCAGTTTGCCCTCGACTTATTTCTCAGCCTGATCCATTCGAGAAGTGTTAAAGGGGCAATATATTTATGATAGACCACTCTAGTCCAGAGACTCTGTGTATGAATTAATCGCCACGACACTTTGGCCCCCAAGGCTTTTGCAAACATGAAAATATTCTTTAAACCCCACCCTCCCAAAGCCTTAGGAACAACAATTTTCTCCCATCGGACCCATACCAAGGCCCGATGCTCACTCGTACCCTTCCAAAGAAAGGCAAAACACAGTCGCCTGATCTGCTCCAGAACTCCAATGGGTATCCAAGCAAGAGACATCCAATACACCGGAATAGCTTCCAAGACTGATTTTATCAAAACCAGCCTCCCAGCCCGAGAGAGCCATTTATGACTCCAACCATGAAGACGCTGTTCTAATTTTGCTATTAACCAGCTCCAATCTGTCTTCAAATAAGCATTCGGTTTCAAGTGAAAGCCAAGGTACTGTAGTCCATCATCTATATCCAAAGTCCTATATGGTAGTTTGTTAACCATATTTAGAATCTCCTGCTCGGATAAATTCGAGCATGTGATAGTAGATTTGTCAATATTTACTAACATACCCGCAGCAGCTTGCACTAAATGGAGGCCTTCAACCACCTTGTCAATATCCTGTCTCGTGCCATCACAGAAAATCAGGATGTCATCAACAAAAAGGAGATGTGTAATGAACAGTACCTGAGAGATAGATATGCCTCTAAAAGAACCATCAGCTTTTGCATTCAGAATAAATCGGCTAAGTCCTTATGCAACAAGGAGAAACAACAGTGGAGACAGGGGACATCCCTGTCGTAGCCCCCTCCCAGCCTGGAAGAAAGGGCTAGCAGAACCATTAATCAGAACAGCAAAGTTCACCGTTGTGAGGCAGGCCATAATCCATCTGATAAATTCATAGCAGAACCCCAGATGGGTAAGAAGCATCCGGATATAAAGCCAGCTAACCCTGTCAAATGCTTTGGAGAGATCAATCTTAATCACAGCACCCTTCTGCTTCTGCACCTTGAGTGTGTGTAATCCTTCCTGAGCAACTCCAATGGCCTCATGAATTTGGCATCCTTCCAAGAAGCCAAATTGCTCACAAGAAATGTGCTTAGACAAAATATTCTTGAGTCTGCGCGCCATAACCTTAGAGATGATCTTATAGATGCAATTACAGAGAGAAATAGGTCTGAATTCAGCAAAGCTGACAGGCTTGTCCGTCTTCGGTATCAGAGCTAAAAAGGTGGAGTTGAAGGGGCCATGGACAAACCCAGCCTTGCGTGATTCTTCCACCACATGCAAAATCTCCTCCCCGAAGAAATCATAGAATCCTAGGAAGAATTCTATAAGCCAGCCATCTGGCCCCGGGCTGCTATCTTTATTAAAGGATTTCATAACCGTCGAGAGCTCATTCAGCGTCACCTCCTCCATCAACAGTCTGTTTTCTGCCTCCCCCACAAAACTGGGAAATAGCTGTGTCACCCGAATAACCTCAGCAATGGATATTCCAGGTGGAGCCGTGAATAGATCTCCAAAATGTCGAACTCCCAACGCTGCTAATCCATCAAAGTTGGAAACCTGTTCCCCAGTATCAGGAGATAGTTCCCAGATAGAGTTTGTGAATTTTCTCCCCTTAGCATATGTTTGAAAAAATTTTGTATTCTCATCACCGCACTGAAGCCAAACCGCCCTGCTTTTCATTCTCCACAGCTCTTCACGCTCACACAGTATCACATTCCTGCGTCTCTCCCACTCCAACAACTCACCTTTCTGCATATCATCCAGGAATCCCATGCCCAGACTATTAAGTATCCTAGCAATGTTTAGCTCAGCATCTTGTAAGTTCAGATCATCTATCACCCTTTTGTCATGAGCCCAATTGCTAGTGGCCTCTTTAATTCTTTTTAGATTGTGATAAAAGTGAGCACCAGCAGGCGTCTGAGTGTCATGTGGTCAGTGAACCCATTGCTCCTTAACCAGATTAATGAAAGTCTCCTCCTTCAGCCAGCTAGGATTGAATTTGAAGGGGCTGGGTGGTTTTTTCCTGCTACCTCGTAACTCCAGGAAGATGGGGCAATGGTCAGATATCCCACCTGACCCTACCCACTGTCTGACAATATCAACCCCATGTGCCAACCCTTCGGCCACCAGAAACCTATCCAGTCGTTTAGCCACTCTATGAACCCCAGCTCTCATATTCCTCCAAGTAGGAGATAGCTGGGTTGGTATGATGTCGAGAAGATCCTTCCTGACAAAGGCATTAATGAAATAGTTTGCTAATGAATCCGGAACTGCCCGAGGCCCCCAGACTTCAGAAGACCCCAGAGTAAGGTTGAAATCCCCACCCAAAATCACATCCCTGCCATCAAATATATCCATACCTAACAAGGAGTCCCAGTAGCCCACCCTATTTAAGTAGGGCCCATAAATATTGAGTACCGTGATCATCCAACCTATCTCAGCATCCCAAACTTCCAAACCAAGACCAGAGGATATCCCCCAAGAACAATCACATCTGCAGCTCGTGACCTTCCACCCCGATGCCAGCCCTCCAGAGCGCCCCCTGGCATCCACTCCTACAAACTTCCAGCCAGGGAGCAAAGATTCTAATGCACGAACAACATCCTCACAGCCACCCAAAGTTTCTTGCAGCATTATTACATCCGGTTGATTTAAGTCAACCAACCTACGAAGCGATGATTTTTAAATGGGGCTCGCCAACCCACGACAATTGAAGGACATAATTTTCATAAACAATCCCCATCCTGGGCTTTCACTGCTCTAAGTGCCCACTCAATAGATGATTGTGTTCCCATCACTAAATCCACTTTAGCCCGTTCTTTAGCTTTAGTCATATGGGATTTACGTCCCCGGCCTTTCCCCACAACACTAGAGGCCAATTCAGGTAGTCCCTTGCCCCCCGATCCATCTTCAGGAATCTCCCTACTACGAAGAGCATATCGAATATTCCTACCCTCGGAGCATGTAGAGTGTGAGGTAGAAACAAAAGATGGCATGACATTACCCATATCAGGCCGAAGATGATGATCATCCTGTCGAGGAGGAGACCCATGGCTGCCCCCCCCCAATACAAATGGGTCATCTAGTAAGGATACGGAAGGAGAATGAAAAGGAGACATACCCGTGTGTATCTCAGTTGGACCCCGACGAATAGAGGGCATCTCCCGCGGCAATAAAGTGGCCTGTGAAATCGGAGTTACAGAACTCAAGGAAACCCCCTCAACAACAGGAGGCTCACGCCCATGCTTATTCTTTCCAGTGTTCACCAAGGATGGCAATCGATCCTCTGATTCGAGCCTCCCACAATTAACTAAATGTTCCACAGAATCAAGAATCCCCCCCCCATCAGTAGCAGGCCCACTCCCACCCTCCACCACCACCTGAGAGTCCACTTTCAACACAGGGACAGAAACATCACCTGCAGCATCATCATTCAGAGGCATACTTTTCCGAAACGATAAGGGACAAACGGCTAAAAGATGTCCAAGTGCATGGCAGCGATGACACCTAAACGGCACGCCCACATAATCCAGTGTTTGAACATAATCCCCATCCTTGGAATGAACTTTAATCTCAGCAGAAAGTCCCATCCGAATGTCGAGATTGACTAATATCTTAGCAACCGAGTATATGCCTGTCTTAAGATGGGAGGAATCAGAGCACACGTAATCACCAAGATAATTCCCGATCTCAGCAAACCTAGTCTCGTTCCACATATGCATGGGAAGTCCTGGAAGCTTTACCCACAGCGGTTCTTTAGCTACTCTTTCCGTTTTAGCGTCGAAGAAGGGGGACCATCTTTTCAGAACAAGTGGGACTCCCAGCATCGACCAATGTTTACTCAGAACAGCATTGACCTCCCCGCTGTTCAAGAATATGAAGGAGAACCAACCTTTCGACAAAACACGGACCTCAGGGACAGATGGCGCGATGTTAATCCACTGCTCTGCCACCCAACGCTGAAGGAAGCCTCTGCCTAATCTCCTGCCTCTAACATGTCCTACCACAGTAGTATGTGAGTAATCCACGGCCTCTGCCAACGTAACATCGACCCCCAGCACTAAAAGATCCAGTCTCTTACGTTCTTTGACCTTCTTAACAGGGATTTTAATTGATTCAGCCTTGGCAGGCATCCCTGTTCGTGGCTGGGAATCGTCATTATTCAATACATCCTCTCTCCCCGGGACCGCCATCAATGCACCACACTGCTGCCAGCGAATTGGGCCAATCGAATTACACAATGAATGTGATACAGATAAAGAGGCAGGATCCAATAGGAAAATGTGCAAGAATATAGAAAAAGGAGTGATCCCTTCCCAGAAACTTGTCCAGAGTTGTATTCATGCAAGAAATACAACCACAACGCCCCAACATAAAAATCCGCAGCAGTAAACACTCCCAAACCTCTACGGCCAAAAGCATCCGTGCCCCATTAAAGCAGCTCACGGCCTGCAAGCAAGCTGGATGGACCCCGGCAGTGGGAAAATAAACAAGAAAGCAATAACCTCAATCAGCTTCAGCTCGAATCCACCAGAACTCATCTTCCATTAAAGAAAACACCCAGCATCAATCCCGGAATCTAGCTACTCCGCGATGGTGTCAAGTAGCTCAGCTCCAGTCGCAAAGGTTCTCATCTCGCACAGGATACCCACACAGGGTAGATACTCCGCAGATCCCTCATAATGCTGCCCATAATAGCGCTCAGATCAATAGCACGAACCTCAGTAATCTCTTCAGTAAAGTGATCCTCCAAATCCGATCCAGAATGAACCTACGATGTAATCAGATACCAGCATTCTCATATTCCTTCCAGAATTCACCCTCAAAGCTGCCTCCAGTCTTCACCAGCAAATTTGCTAACGTACACCTTCTAAGCGCTTCTTGGAGATCTTCTTTCTCCCACATCCGAACTGAAGAACTTATAAAGTCCTTTCATAAACTTTCCTTTGATCATATAAAACAGTGATGCTGACTTATTATCTAAAGATGCTTTGGAGGGTACTGAAGGCCACCTCATTGCAAAAGAATATCTAGAAAAGGTCATGATCATCCAGGACACTTTGGATGTGTTTACTTCAATAGAAATGGACTGTTACAATATATATGGCTTAACATGCCCCTCTCCTTCAAACATGTGTTGTCCTCAACACTTGATCCATTCTGGATGTTTATGCCTGAAGAGCTCATCTTCCAATGTCGCCTCTTCTATCGACAAGTTCTTTCAATTGATGAGGTACTCAATATTTGTTCGATTCCACAGTGGCTTGACCCTCGTGTCAAGGACTGTTTCAAGTTCTAGTACCACTTTCCCTTTTCATCAATTTTTCGTAAAATAGTGTGGCCTGGGATCTTGTCACCAATTACCTTTTTTAGGTAAGAAACATGGAAGATTGAATGTACACGTGAAGATGGAGGCAACTCCAATTTGTAAGCCATACTTCCAATCCTATATAACCCCTTATAGGGACCAAATTACTTGTGTGCTAATTTATTGTCCTTCTTTTATTACTTGAGGGACATTTGTTTTTATGGTTTCCTCCACTATGAACCTTAGATTTCTCTTTCAAGGATATAGTTATGGAAGGAGGATGATAGCCATAAAGTGCCATAAATGGTGACATTTTTTGATAAAGTATGGAAAGATGTGGTGTACCACCATTATTTAAGGGCAACCACTTGATCCATTGTGTTTGTTTATCAAATGAAAAGCAATTAAGGTACTCATCTAGGCATTTATTCACAATCTCAGTTTTCCCATAAGATTGAGGGTGGTAAGGGAAGTTGTAAGCTAATTGAGTTCCTAAAAAAGAAAATATTTTCTTCCAAAAATTACCAGTGAAAATTGGATCTCCATCACTTACAATAATCTTGAGGATTCCATGTAGCTTATGTAGTCCATGAATGCTACATTAATTGTACTTGCTTTAAAAGGATGGGAAAGACAGAAGAAATGGGCATGCTTTGTGAGTCAATCCACTACTACCATGGTGATTGTCTTTCCTTCTAACTTTGGTAGACCTATGATACAATCCATTGAGACCTCTTCCCAACATTGACTTGGTATGGCTAATGGTTATAGAAGACACGGTGTCTTGATCAGCTTTCCTTTGTTTTGTTATCAAACCAAACATTCAACCAAAAATTTTGGACACGATTTTTAAGACCTTCCTAGAAAAAATCCTTCTTGATCACGTGGTTCATTTTCAAGAACCCTGAATGTCCTCCTATATGAGAAGTGTGGAATTCCAAAGGGACCTTTTGTTTGAGTTGATAATTCTTACATAAATATAGGCAATACATGTTGTTGTAAATGTAATTTTGGAAGATATTCATTTGTATTTTACTTGTACCTCCGACGGAGATGTTTTTCCTCCATTCGGGGATGTCATTATTATGTTTAGTCATGCAAGGTCATTGAGGTAAAACCTCCATTGTAAGTTGGGACAATAGCTCCCAAAATTCACATGTAAAATGTATTATTAAGTCTCCCTAGGACAGGTCGGCCCAGTCAAGTTAGTCAAGCTTACCTAAGTAGGAAAAAGGTCACCCAAACATAAAGTATAAATAGAGATCTTTGCTCTCTCATTTGGACACACCACTCACTCACTCAAGTTCGCATAAGCAGAGAGAGAAGACAAGTTCGCTAGAGGAGAAAGTGAGAGAGATACAGAAGACATCTTATATTTGGGTTTTCCATTTTGCTTGATATTGTATTAGTGACGGATTTATCTTTGATGAATTTGCGGGGTTTTCTCCTTTATGGTTTCCCCGAGGAAAATTATTGTGTCTATTGTGTTTTGATGTGCTTGTTATTCTTCAGTTAAATATCCTAGTTAAATTGAATTAAAGTGCAAACTCTAACATGGTATCAGATCTTTCCTGAAAAAGAAGGCATTGTGCAACAACGAGAAACTAGGGATTCCTAGTTCAAGGTCTTCTCTCTGCAGATCATCAGAAAAAAGCGGGCTAGGATAACTCTCCCTAGGAGGGTGCATCTTTTGGAGGAAGCATAATCAAGTTTGAAGAATTTTCATTTTTGACCCAGTCACTAGTGTCGGGAGGAAACTAAGGCTTCCTATTCCGGGCACTTTCCTCCACAAATCAACTTGAAAAGGAGGTCAATTCAATTCTCCCTAGGAGGGCGCATCTTCCTGTGAAAGCATAATTCAAAACTGAGAATTTTCATTTTTAGCCCCGTCATTATTGTCGGGAGGAAAACAAGGACATCAACTATTTTGCAATTTTGTCCACAGATTTGGGAAAAGGAGTACATTTCTCAACTCGCCTTGAGGATACACATCTTCCTGTCCAATTAGAAGTTCAAAATTCCAACTTTGGAAAATTAGGGTTTCTCTAACAAGCCCTAGGCCAACCAGCTCCAGAACCAGGTTGGGAATCTCAAATTAGTAATACCACAATCTCTGCTATTTCCATTTGAGGTTCTCATTTCAAAATGACTCACCACACCAAGCTTGATGATAAGCTTGAGGGAGATGACAACTTTTGAGCATGGAAGTACAGGATCTCTCTCTTGTCCTTGAAGAAAATGATCTGGAAAAATATGTTAGTAAGGAGGTTCCAGCACCAGAGGAAGATGAAGCAAAGGCTATCCACAAGAAGAACTTTGTCAAGGCCAAGAGAATTATTGCAGACTCCATTAAAGATCATCTCATTCCCCATGTGTAATAAGACACCCAAGGAAACGTTCGATGCTTTGACGAAGTTATTAGAAGGAAAGAACATAAATCGAAAGATGACATTAAGGAACCAACTCAAGAATGTGAAGATCCTAAACTCACCATGCAATCCTACTTCACAAGGGTCTCTCAAATCAAGGAACAACTTGAAGCAGTTGAAGAAAAAGTAGAAGAAGGAAAGATCGTTATGACCACCTTGAATGGTCTCCCAAGATCATGGGACTAATTCATTCAAGGAATATGTGCTAGAAATAAGTTGATTACCTTTAGCAGACTATCGGAACAATGCACCTAAGAAGAAGCTCGACTAGTGGCTCGAGAAGAGAAGATGGGAGAAAATGATGATCAAGCTCTTACAACTCACAATAGAAAAAATCACAACAAGAGGGAGGACCACCATCACAGAAGACAAAGAATATCCAGAAGATATCTATCCAGTATTAGATGTTACACATGTGATGAGAAGGGACACTACTCAAGAAATTGTCCCAAAAACCAAGGATCCTCCAAGAAGACTATCAAGAAGAGACATCATGCTCACACTGCTAAAGATGATGAACCAACAAGGAAAAGAACCAAAGAAGAAATGGATGATTCTTGAAGTGATGACGAATATGTATTGTAACAAATGAAGGTAACCAATTACAAGGGTTCATTCAGAAAATTCCACCTCATAAAGTGACTTTCAGTATTACATGAAAGGAGTAGGAGAAGCTCCTATAAAGTTGGACTCCGGAAAACAAATAAAGATCAATGCGCTATGGAATAACCTCTCATCCATTTCAGCATTGGTTAAGACGCAAAAGAAGGGACAGACAAAAAGTCTACTCCAACACAAATAACAAGTGTATAATACTTGCTCAACATTTTCGATCATAAGCAAGAAAGGCATGGGACCTCAGAATCAGAAGATGAAGAAGAACACTCTGTCAAAGACTCCAGTAGTTCCTACAAGGAAGCAAATATCAAGAGGGAGTCCACCCAACAAACAAACAAGGATAAGTATTTGAATTGTCATTTCTTGTATATCTAATTACTTAAATGATATTGTTCGGTGGTGTACATACTTATGTTCCTATATTTAGGATGTGTATTATGCATATTAGAATGTTTGCATTAATGAACAATACACCACTAATATGCATGTGATGGGTAAGTGGCCTATGGTGTTGTACAACATTCCATTGCTACTTATCTAGAATGAAATCTCTTTGCTGACATGTTGGGAGTAGTGCACACTCTTAACAATGTTCTGGTAGAGATGGAAGGCATCTAGAAATTTACTGTATGAATGCGGGATATGGATGAATGTTGTGTTGAAGCCTTGGCAAAGATAGTTTCATGACTGTGTGAACTATGTCTTTATGCATAAGAATTTGTTTTGAAGATCATGAAATGTTTCTAATCATGCAACTGAATTTGACTTGTAGGAAATATCGTGCACCATCACCTACATGAGAATAATAGTGAGACTTGTCCCATATAACAAGTGACAATGGTTCAAGAGACAATCCAAGAAGATCATGAAGACCACGACATAACAGAACCACAAGAACCTGTAGATCCACCTCGTGAGAAGAAATCCCACAAGAGAAGACCATTATGGGAACGAGAAGCAATACAAGATGTAGAGAAGTATGGTGCTCCATATGGGATGCATAGAGAAAGCAAGAGACCTAGACCATACTCCAACTATGTGGCCCTGCTATGTGACATCATTGATAAAGAACCTTCCAACTACGAAGAAGCAGCATAGAAGAAAGAATGGAAGGATTCCATGATCGAGGAGTACCAGTCGATTATGAAGAATGATGTCTAGGAGATAGTTTTGAGACCATAAGGGAAGTCTTTTGTGACTTCAAAGTGGATCTACAAGATCAAGCATGCTTCAAATGGTAGCATTGAAAAACACAAGGAAATATTTGTGGCACATGGCTTCTCCCAGAAGGAAGGCATAGACTATGAGGAGACGTTTGCACCTGTAGCAAGATACACTTCCATCAGATCTATACTTGCATTGGATACAATAATGAAATGGAAGGTATACCAGATGGACGTCAAGATAACATTCTTGAATGGTGTAGTTGAAGAGGAAGTGTATGTGGAGCAGCCATTGGGATTCAAGACACATGGCAGATAAAATCATGTGTGCAAGTTGAAGAATGACTTGTATGGATTGAAGAAGGCACCTAGGACGTGGTACGATAGGATGGACAGTTTCCTGATGAGATTAAGATTTAGCAAGAGTAAAGCGATTCCAACCTTTTCTTCAAGGTTGAGGGCGGAAGACCAGTGATACTTTTGTTATATGTAGATGACATGCTCCTGATAGGTGAGGATGATCTCATTGCAAATGTAAAGAGGAGGCTTGCCGCAAAATTCAAGATGAAGGACCTGCGAATGATGCATTACTTCTTAGGCATGGAGTTGTGGCAAAGTGTGGATGGGATCTTCCTTGGTCAAGGAAATTATGCAGTAGAGATTCTGAAGAGGTTCGAAATGATGGACTGCAAGGCAATGGCATCGAACTTGAAGCTACTATTTGATGCTTCATCAGAGACAATTGATGCCACGATGTGTCGGCAGATGATTGGTTCGTTGATGTACCTAAAGAACATGAGGCCATACATATGATTTGCTGTGAACACCCTGAGCCAATTCCTGGAGTATCCGAAACATGTTCACTTGATTGCTACAAAGCATATATTGAGGTACCTAAAGGGTACAATTGACTATGGGCTCAAGTATGCGGCAAATCAGAAGATTAACCTACATGGTTATGTTAATTCATATTGGGCCAACAGTGCCACAGATAGGAAGAGCACTTCAGGATGTTGCTTCATTATGGGATCCAGTATGACCTCCTAGTTTAGTAGGAAGCAGTCATGCGTGACACTGATTACATTCGAAGTAGAGTATGTTGCAGCTTGTTCGGCTAGTTGTGAGGCAGTATGGATTTGAAAGCTACTAAAATATTTGTTTGATCTCGAGATCGAGGCGACTTGTATCTTCTGTGACAACCAAATTTGCATGAAGTTGTCTAAGAACCCCGTATTCCACGACAAGTCATATTGAGATAAAGTACCAATATATCCGAGATATGGTGCAGAGAGGAGCAGTGAAGCTCCAGTATGTGGCGACAAACGAGCAGATAGTCAATGTGTTGACCAAGCCGTTAGCCAGAGTGAATTTTGAGTACTTCAGAGAGAGGCTTGGTGTTATCCAAATCGAGGTTCCTTGAAAGAGGGAGTGATGAGACTCGAAGACGCAGATGCACTAGAGCTAGTTCTCACATGGTGGAAAATGCAGGTGGCCCTTAAGACATAATGCACCTGGGGTGCTCTTGGATGTACTCCTATGCTGGAGACATTGAGAGGTCCACCGGTCACAAACACACTTTGTGTGCTCCTAGGATGGTTCTCGCATGGTGGAAGACGCAGGTGGTCCTTGGGACGTAATACACCTAGATTGTTCCTGGCTGTGATCCCATGCTGCTAGACGCGGGCTGATCGTTGAGAGACGTAATGCACCTAGGGTGCTCCTGGGATGTACCCACTGGGTGGGAGACATGGGTGGTATGTTGGACATGAGAAATGCATCTGGGTTGTGCTCCGTGTGTTATGAGATGATCTAGATACGATGATATGTTAGTAGGAGACGCAGGTGATTGCTATGGAAATGTAATGTGTGGTCCTGGGCTGTACCTACTTGATGTATTGCTCATTGAGATGATGAAGACCTGGATGAAAGCTAGTCCTACATCCAACATGAAAAAGGGTTGGCTCTATAGAACTTCTTATGATAGATAGATTCGATATATGTCACTAATCAATTATCAATGAGATGAGGATTGCTGCAGTAGCGACAATGATGATCTAGTGATGATGATGATGTTCCAACATTGAAGATGATCCAATGATGATGATGTTGTCCAGAATTTGTGTCCAGAATGATGATGACTATGGTGAGAGAATAACTTCGTAGTTAAGAGGGAGCGTTGTTGTAAATGTAACTTTGGAATATATTCATTTGTATTTTATATTTATTGTATTTTACTTGTACCTACGATGGAGATGTTTTTCCTCCATTCAGGGATGTCATTATTATGTTTGGTCATGCAAGATCATTGAGGTAAAACCTCCATTGTAAGTCGGGACAATAGCTCCCCAAAAGTCAAATGTAAAATGTATTATTAAGTCTCCCTAGGACAGGTCGGCCCAGTCAAGTTAGTCAAGTCGACCTAATTAGGAAAAAGGTCACCTAAACATAAAGTATAAATAGAGAGCTTTTCTCTCTCATTTGGACACACCACTTACTCACTCAAGTTCGCATAAGCAGAGAGAGAAGACAAGTTCGCTGGAGGAGAAAGAGAGAGAGTTGCAAAAGACATCTTATATTTGGGTTTTCCATTTTGCTTGATATTGTATTAGTGACGAATTTATCTTTGAGGAAGTTGCGTGGTTTTCTCCTTTATGGTTTCCCTGAGGAAAATTATTGTGTCTATTATGTTTTGTTTTGCTTGTTATTCTTTCAGTTAAAGATCCTAGTTAAATTGAGTTAAAGTGTAAACTCTAACAATACATAGGGTATATTACTCCTTGTAATTCATCTAATAACGCATCAATGAAGGGAATATGAAACTTATATTTAATGGTCATCATATTGATCTCTCTATAGTCTAGACACATATGCCATGAAACTTCCTTTTTATGAACCATCACCATTGGTACAAAGAAAGAAATTTGGATGGGTTGAGTGATGTCTACGTCTAACATTTCTTGAACCATATTTTCAATTTCACTGTTTGTTCATATGGGTACCTATAGGGTCTTATGTTAGGCAGTACACTTCTTGGTTGCAAGTGAATAGCATGGTGATGACCTCTAGTAGGTGGAATACCTTTAAGCATTTCTCTAAATACCTTAGAATGCTTGTCAGTAAATTGTTGGAGATCCACTGGAATAGAGGGTATAGATGCTCGCACTTCTAGCAAGCACAATTATGCAATTACTCCATATTGCCACTTTTTTGTTATCAATTTTGTCATGTTGTTAGAGATTATCACTTTAGAGGGTTTTCTTGGAATACCTCTAACTTCAATTTCATTTCCTTCTGAAGATAATCTCATGAAATGTTCATGAAAATTAAGACCCATTTTTCTTTATGATTGTAGCCATTGGACCCCTAGTACAACATTAGCACCACCCATTTGGATTGCAATCATTGGACTATCTAATAAATATCCCCACACTGTAATCTTAATACTATGTCATTTCATTTAACAATTTATGGTACCTCCATCTACAGTCATTACTTGAAATTCTAATGATGATTATACAAAGCAATTGAGAAGTTTGACTAATTTGTAATTAATGAAGTTATGGGTACTACCATAATCAATCAACATTGCTACCTTTTTTTCCTTTTTAATATATCATTATCTCTCAAGAGTTTTAGGAGTGATAATTCCAACCAATGTATGGCAAGATATGGTTGGAGTAGTATCTTCTATATCTACCTCTTGAGAATGTTCCAGCTCTGGATCATCTTCCTCTTCACAGTTTATGTAGAATGATTTCTTCTCACTGCACTTATGATCCTTACTATACTTGTTGTCATAATTGGAACATAGTCCTTTTTCTCTTCTTTCCTCTACTTGTTGAGGTGTCAACCTTATAGGATTAGTGGTGCTAGGATTGGAAACATTTCACTCTCTATAGGTGTTAGTAGCATCCCTTTTAGTAGCCATATTTTTACTTTTGACTTTCCTTCCAAACTAAAAGCATTCACCAATAACTTAGGTTCAAATATATGTACCTCAAGCTAAATGATCTCCTTTGAAATTCTCATAAAGATATCTAAGTAATTATTCTTTGAAATGTTGTTCACTCTAAGACTCAACTTTTGAAACTGCTTAATGTGCTTTGTAATTGGACCTCTATGCTTTATATTTATCAATTGGATAAAGAAGGTGGTGCTCTTGATATCCCTATAATGTGCTATCAATTCATTTGTAAATACAGACCATGACATGACATATTCCTTTTTATGATCATGAAGCCATTGGTATCACACAAATTTCCCAGGATCTAGATACAAGGATGCAATAGTTAAATTTTGTAAAGTTGGCACTTGGTGTATATCAAAGAATTTGTTTGTTTGGAATATCTATGTTATTGGATCATTGCATTCAAAATTTATCATATCAATCTTTGGAATGAAGTAATTCCTTGGTCCTTAAAATTGAATATTAACTAGCAATATTAAAATGCATTATAATAAAATCTTGGATTTTTCTCATGGCTCTTATTCTACTATAGGCCCTCCTCTAGTTTCTACTGGTTCTATGCACATTGAGGAGGAAACTTGCAACAAAATTCCATGGACATAATAGAACAACCCCATCCCCATGGTGTTCAAGGACCTCATCAAGATGACAAGTTCATGGAGGACAACAATAGTGGGAGTCATTTTAGTTAATTTTGTCATTTTTATATGTATTTCACTTGCGTTTTGTTGCACAACCAATATGTAAGGCATTATAGTTTTAATCCTTACAGGGGAGTAGCCTATGCAACATTGTTTAAATATGTCGAGGAAGAATTTTTTCCATATGCTCAACCCAAAGAAACAAATTTGATATATTTTTGTATTATATGTATCCTATGGTTGTTTGGTCTTCCATTGCCCTTTTCATATAAATTTATACCCATTTCTGTTAAAAAAATGGCCTTGGATTTGAAACTAAAGAAGATCCAACAAATATGCATTAAAGGGAAAGCGCATGATGGATATGATCCAATTAGGAAATATGAGCAAAATTCCGTAGAGGATGGCCAAGTAACCTCAAAGAACATGGTTGAATTTTTAAGTGGAAGAGGACTAGTTGTAGAGGCACAAGAATGACAAACACTAACAACCGCCATACGGATTATAAAAAAATAGGCATTTGTTAGGAAACATAACAAATAATTCATGCAAAGGAAACTACTATCAACCATAAAAAGAGCAATGAGGCATGTGGACGTTGAAAGGTACAAACTGAAAGTATGATTGAAACTCTAAAGAAGGCATGGTAACACTAACTTTCCAATGCCATCAAATAATCGATCTACATAAGAAATACATGCATTGAATTTCAAACTCTTGAGGAAGTGATAATCAGTTCTCAAGAGCACCCCCCTTTAAGTGCAACTTAGAGAAGAATAGAAAGGAGACTAATCCTCTAAAATGATTATTGACACAAAAGTATTGATTAGCTACTCATGTACAATTGAAAAAAACAACACAAAATGAATGTCCTTATGGACACCAATCCATCTCGTCAGAGTTCATGGGTTGCTTTGCAACCACTGAGTTAGAATAGTAATCAATGCTATGCATGAGGCTCACTTTGACAAAAGTTGATCTAAAAAAAATGATGAATCATAAATAATCACCCAAGGAATCATTGCATGACAACTCCCCACAATGTTGAATTGGGTGGACATAGATGATGGAAATCGATGTCACATATGGTAGTGAAAAATGGAGGTATGAGTGTAAGATGACTATGATGCCAAGAAACCAAGCAAGCAATGCTCCAAAGTGACTAGCTCCAAGGATTCCAAGACAAGGTTGGTCATGGAGGCAAATGTATAGTGACAATGTAAGAATATCCACAAGAATGTCTGAAAATCAGTACTCAAAGGTGCAAAAAAAAAGTTACCAAAAATAAGAGTCATAATGGAAAACAACTCTTAATATGGGTCCCAACAAAAAAGGTCATGATGGGTACCCATTTACAAGTGAGGAATCAACACATATTTATTATGTGTACAAATCAATGTGGTATACAATCTATTGTTGGAAAGATAATGAATGATTCTTTGCAACACCTCAAACAAGATGGAAAATAGAGGATCCAATAAAGAACTATGGTAAAAACACTACCAATAATCTCTAAAATACAATAAATTGCCAAAAAAATACAATATGTCAAAAGCCTATAAAATACAAACTCTTTCACAAATGATAGTTTGTTTAATTGGCCAAGCACAATAACCAACGGATTTGAAACCATTCAAACACAAAGCATGTACCAACAACCCAACCATAAAGATCCATGTACATTTTACATAAACACAAAGTTTGAAGAGCATAAAAGATAGGCTCTAAGAAATGTGGCCACTAAATTCCCATGTGAAAGCATCAAACTTTTGTACAAGATGAACCACATGCCTATTCTCTCCAACAAGTAAAAAAGCATCAAACTTTTCAAAAGAAAGACGTTGAGGTATGCCTGCACCACAGAGGAAGTGTCTACGAAAGAACGCTCCATTACTATAGTGACAAACATGAGCTCCACGATTATGGTATCTATGTTGCACAAGGACGCCATGGAAAATTGAGGTCACAACCTTGTGAAGAAGAGGCCCACGTGATGCTTGGAGGATGCTAATTTGGAAAATAATTATATCGTCCTATCAAATAGGTATTTGTCTACACAATCATAATAATTGTACATACACTAGCATCACTTATGCTCTAGGAATGTTGGCAAAGATTTCTGCACCCTTTTGAAAATGTTAATTCCTAAGTCCCTTTTCCCTACCGAGCATACCATTACCAATATTTAGGTTGGTTATCTCGCAAATATGCTTAGTCCATGTAAAAGATAAAATGATGGGCCAATCTTAGTGCACAAAACATTGAAATAAATTGAAACTGAAATGAGTGAAACTAAGTAAATAACTCACCATATCTACATTGAACATAAGATGTGCCCTAGGAAAACTCAATATGGTAAAAAAACTAGCTAGAAAGTGAGGCATATGCTCTTTCCTTTTTCTTCTCAGTTATGGAATTCAAGTACAAAGAAATTGCACTCATTATGGATTTTTCCATGGACAATATGGATTGAATGGTTACTACAATATATTTTACTTCCTTTGATATGCTTTAGAATCCCACTCCTAGATGTTCTACTCAACTATGAAACATTGATGTACCCAACAACCTCTGCAAACTATTAAGGCTACGAGGAACTCCAAACCAATATAACCACATCAAAATTTTCCTCAATGCCATTGACAATATTAATGCTCTAATCTTTAACAAATTATAGAATGAATGCATGCTAATGCAAAGTTATGCAACCATAATTAAATGATCCATTCATTTATGAACCCATATTTATAAATATAGACTAATACATGCATTCCAAATTGAACAAACTAGGAAATCAATAAATCTAAGGATTAAAGTCCTTTTTATCCTAACAAACATCCATAAACTTCTCTTAATTTCCTGGCATTAAATTTTCATAATTTCATGGCTATAAAACTATGACAACTTAAGGTTTGAGGAACAAAAAATTAGGAATAATGAACATGAATACTCTTTTGCATGCCCAAAATCATAGAATATATTTACATGCAAAGAAGAGACCATGTGCCTTCATGAGAAGCCCACGTCTCTCTTTTGGAAACTAATCCAAAGGTTAAAGAACTTAGCAGGATCACAAAGCAAATGTTTGATAAAGATAAGGTTAAAGAACTTAGGGTAGCAATAAAGTAATATTATTCTTCCTCTTTTCCCCTCATCACCCTTTCTTGTCCCTGGTGTACTCATA
Source organism: Larix kaempferi (assembly GCA_027924585.1). NCBI lineage: Eukaryota > Viridiplantae > Streptophyta > Pinopsida > Pinales > Pinaceae > Larix > Larix kaempferi. The sequence continues at coordinate 8,428,161 of BSBM01000511.1, read as the reverse complement.
GCCCTCATTATTTATCCTTCTTCTTATGTAATTTTTGATGTAATTATATGATAATTCAATGTAAAATTTACAAATCACATATGTATGGCTTATATATATATATATATATATATATATATATATATATATAATTTAGGAATTAAAATAGGGGTATTATAGGAACATTAAACAATAATCAAACCCCTTCTTTTCCTAGCATCCTAGTATCTAACATGGTTCGATAACTATCTAGGGTTAGGGTTAGAGTTTTTGCATGCCTCAACTTTGAATTATACTTAGGGTTTTGGACCCTTTATAATCTTCTAAAAAGTCCACATGTGTGAGTAATGGAATATGACATGGCATCCCCTTGGTACCATGGTAATCAACGAGATAGGTTAACTTGTGGCAAGCAAAAATTCTGCATACAAATTTCTACGGAGGTGTTCCTTTGATCTAGGTTAATATTGGTGGCCACCAACCTATTCCACTGAGTTACAATAATTCTCCATCTTCTTGGCAATTTCTACGGTTTTTTGAGTCTTGAATTTTCAAGGTTGTTTTAAGGCCCTAAATGGTGTATTTTGGACATTCAGGGGGCCAGGGATTTCCATGGCCCTGGTAAAAATTTGTACTTCTTAGTTAGTTATTTCCAATGATCCATCATGCCCCCTAAAATATGGTCGTATGTAAAAGTTGTGCCCTGGGAAGTTAGGTAGCCACCTTGGGGCCAACAAATCCTTTTGGCACTTCATCTCCTAGGGTTAGGTTTTTGGTTGTTTAGGGTTTTTTCCTTTATGCTTATGATAAAAATGCCCTTTCCGGTCTCTTTGTAATAATCTCCTGTGAATGAGTGTAGCCAACACATCTCTCTTCAGAGATAAGCTACCACCATCCGAGTTAGTTTGTAATGCTTTGCAATTTATAATGTTTTTCCATTCCATTCATTAATAGAATTTGAGTTTTACCATACTGTTGTTCTCTCTGCAAAGTATTTGCGTGTGTGTTCCATTTTATATTGTTCCCTTCATTTTGTTCGCTAAATAATCCAGATCATCTTTGCATCGTTGGAAAGCTATAAATGTGTAGAACAATGTCAAGAGGTTGGGTACTTTGTCTGCAAAATTTTAACCCAAAAAATGGTCATTTAAGGCTTCAATCTCTAATGTCTCCCACTTTTGGGTAAGAAAGACATCTATGTTATTCATTTTCTCAAACATTCAAGACCAAAAAGGGGATATTATGAGATCAAGTTGATGAATGAATGTTCATTTTAGTTAGATTTATGTGAAGATTTCAATTACTTATTTAAACTGATGTAGTCTCTCTTTCTGTATGGCTTAATTGTATATAATAATGATGACTTGATTTCCAACAGTATCTTTTGAAGGAAACAAGGTTATCTGATACAATTTTGTTGCACAATGGGATCGTAAGCTCCATTTTTTCTAAACTCGGTGCAGTCCAGTTAATCATTTGATTGACACAATTCTAGTTTTTCCAAACTCACCACGTAGTCCAGTTCATCCTTTGATTGGTGCAGTCCTAGTTCCAAACTTACTCAGCGCAGTTCCAATTTTGACAGGTCACTCATTGCACATCGCACTGTGATAGAACAGACAACAACAATTTCCTTTGGTGCAAACAGAAAATGGTTTTGATGATGAACAAATCAAAACCAGTGGAGGCCTAGTCCCCGAAATCCATGTGTTACCCAACAACTACCACCATACACCAACTATGTGCCATAATTCACTGTGCATCAACATTCAACATAGTGCATGATGCGTTCTTTGAATAGACTAGGAGTTTACAAGTTTACTAGGTTAAGAATTTTTTGTATTTAAGTTTGATGGACCAACTAGCTTAGGGTAACACCCTTTTGTTATGACACTCTCGTATTGAATATGAACAGTGACAAGTTAAAGACATTTTTTATGCATGTTTATGGTTTCTACACGTTAATGAAAAAGTACCTATTCTAGCTTATACCTAAGTATTTTCTAGTTCGCGCAGGACTTTGGGTAAGGGACCATCCAAGGGATACTACAGGGACCCGTTTCATTAGTTTAGATTTTTTCTTTATGATGTTATTAGTTAAACATAGTAGTTATTACAAAATTCCTACATTTTGTAGAAATACCTACAGTTTCTGATAAAACGTTGTTCCTAGTTGCTTACATAAAGAGTTACTTTACGATTGCTTTCATTACTACAATTTCAAGTTAAAATGTCATTTATTCCATACACGTGATTTCATTGTCAACACTTGGTTCATGCTAGATCCTCTGCTTGTTGTGACCACTTGCATGGAACCTGTGGCTTCTGAATGTCTGTATCCAATAACTTGAAGGTCGAGTAATGATATTTTAACAAAGATTCTAAGTTGAATGTATAATTGCTCAGTGCTTGTCTCTAACGGGATTGATAAGAAACTAAGTGCCAAGTAGAGAAGTTGAGTCTTATGCCCTTGCAACCCTTAGATATAGTTTATAGTTTATTTCAACATTTACTTTTATAATATAACACTATCAAAAATGAAAAGATACATCTAAAAATGAAGAAAAATAGTAAGTACATATATCCATGTCCATCAAGCACCTGCAAATCATGCTATCAATAACATTTACACATAGCTTATGCTACACAAATATATTGAGAGATTCTCATTCACATTACCTTTATTCCATGCACAATCAAACGTGCTAATTAATAATGATACCAACAGTGAAAATGTTTATTATATTCCAATCATTCCCATGTATAAAACCACAAACACATATTTTCATATGGTAATTAAAAGCAAATGCAATTAATGAAAAGGGACAATTCAAATACCAACTTTCCCAATATCATTACTTGCTTCAATACAAAAGTGAAAAGAATGACTGGAATATATTTATTTGCAAATTTTACCAACAAAATATCAATGCAACTCAGATACAAAATGTTAAGTATTAATTTCCCTTTCATGACCTATTTTATCATTGAAATTCATCACAATTGAACTAAAGAAGGATAACCCCTCATGCTAAATGTTTCATGACCTATTTTATCATTGAAATTCATCACAATTGAACTAAAGAAGGAAAACCCCTCATGCTAAATGTTTCATGACCTATTTTATCATTGAAATTCATCACAATTGAACTAAAGAAGGAAAACCCCTCATGCTAAATGTTGTCAACCAAGCAGAGGAGCTCTTAATTCAAGATAGGTCTCAATATAAAGAGTATTTTCTCATTGTTGGTCTTGTATTATTCAACCAGATAAGCTCGAAGCTGGTTCTTAGTGATGGAAGTCTTGCTATTGAGGAGAAAAGGTTTGCTATTGTGCAATGCTTATCAAGAACAAGTTCACCCATGGTTGCAGTTGAGTTCCTATCAAAGCATTATATGCAATTCATGATATATATTCATGTGCCAACATGGGGTAACCATCCCAAGATCTTTACTCTTGGAGGATTGAGTGTGAAGACATATCGCTATTGTGATCCTAGAACGAGTGAGGATTGCTTTGTAAGTTTTCATACATAAAGAATCCACATGGAGAAAAAGGAAAATGAATTCCAAGATAAATCTCCATGCCGATTTTCCATAATAATTTCAATATTATAACCTTAAACCATAAGATAAATGAAAATGAATTCCAAGTTAAACGACAAGCCAATTAGCCATAATAATTAAGAACTTGGTTTCTTTTTGTGGACATGTGTCTTAATTTGTAATTATGTGAGGTTTGGGGCACAAAGGAAAGTCATCATATGCCCAAGTGTTATGAAGAGGGGGTTTTAGGATTTTTAATTTTTTTTGCTTCACTAGAAAGTTTGGGGTGTTCATAATACTTTCTGAAAACAATACAAGGTTATGTAGTGATAATTTCAACTTAAATCTAGATCACAACATATCCTTAATTGTTTATGTTTCATTGAGGTTGCATTCATATAATACACAGTATATTGTACAACCATATTTTTGTGCTATGTCTCTATTGGATACATTAGCAAGATCTATAATACATTTTTTTAGGCATTTCAAAGAAGTTGACTCCCACTTGGATTTCAATTGTACCTATTAAATTTAAGGTGGTACAATGGAGATGATATCAACACATAATTCCACTACCCATAATTTGAGGTTCATTGTTGGTTCAATTTTACTACTACACTTGGAATTAAGTATTATGTTTTGTATCATTTACAAAATATGGATCATCTTATTGATTAAAAAGTATCAAGCGCCACTATCACCTAACCAAATGCAAGATACATACATCTAGAATAGTTGCATCATTTAAACCCTTATAATGAAGTCCACTTTGTTGTCTTCAACAATCCACTGCCATGGGCAAGCTATATCCCCTAGAAATTGAAACCCTTTCTGGAGATTGCACCGTCGACGTAGTATTTCCAAACATAAAATACTAGAAGTAGGTCGTTGGATTAAGTGTATGGATATGTGTCTTGGAACATGAAGCTATGTCCTCTAAGTTCAACTTATGTTCTTCTCAAATATATAAATGATAACAATGAGCATGATGCTTAGACCAAGAAAGGGTTATGCAGTATTTCCCTCATCACTTACATGTAATTGATAATTTCAACAATTATAGTAAAATTGTTTGTTGTTTCTGACCAAAATAAAATTCTTTATTGTGGTTAACCAACAAAGAAAAGTAATTGGAATTACACTAAGGTTAATGAAGATGTCTAGTATAGACCAAAGTTTATACAAATCCTATCAATGTAAAAAAATGCCATGCAAAATATGTCATTGCAACACTATGTTTGTTAACAAAAAAACACCAATTTGTTTTACTCAAATTAATGTAAAAAATTTCAAGCAAAACTTTTCAATGCAACACTCTATTTGTTAATATAAAAACATATTTTAGAAAGAACGGATGAGGGACCAAGAAAATAGCTCCTGCTATTGATAGCTAAAACCCTAGCCCTTGTTGTTTCTAGTCTCCATCGTGGCTTCTCCTTCGCACAAGTGCCCTCCCCTTGCACCATATGAGAAGGATTTCTGCTCCTTGATTTCCTCCATCTCTATGGATTCTGATAAGAAACCTCCCCCCAAGTTCGTCAAGAAGCTCGATGATATTCTGGAGGTTGATCTTCCAGCTCCTGCTTCAAAAAAAATGGCATTGCCTCTCACTGATCGTGGCTTTATTGGTCAATTTAATCGTATTTGTCCCTCTCCCTACTCCATGGAAATTTGGTTACAAAATAATTGGCACGTCTTAATAAAAGGTGAATAAATCACTATTTTTGTGGTTGCGGGTACTATGCTTTTTCTTTTTGAAAGAAAAGAAGACAGGGACCTCATAGTCCATGGTGGTCCTTACTTCTTTAGCAATCATGGAATTTACTTAAACCACTAGACCCCAGACTTCAACCATGAACTTGATGCGCCTTCAACCGTCCCATTCTGGGTTCGTCTCCCTCATCTCCCCCTTCATTGTTGGGGAGCAGAATCTCTTGCAAATATAGAAAATAAGCTAGGAAAGTATTTGGATATGGCTAAGACAAAGTCAAACATGTTCGTCTATGCAATAATTTGCATTGAGGTGGACCTTGATAAAGGACTACCTAAAGCCATCCTCCTCAAGCTGGATAACTAGCAACATGTTCAGAATTAGACTACAAACAACTCCCCTTTAAATGCAAAGCATGACATGACCACAACCACTTTGCCAAATTTTGTAAGAACAACCCAAAGCAATAAAAAGCAATACAAAACAAAGAAATAACCTAGTAAACAGTCCAACGAAAAATGGGATCAAATAGGAAAGTGAATCAGCCAAAGAAAACAGTAACAAATCCAATAACAACAATATCATCAACAACAGGTCCCTCTTTCCCTTCCCAAGAGCCTCTTGAAGCCCTAAAGTCTCATCCAAAATCCCTAACACCAACCTCAACCTTGCATCCTAAGGCTCCCATATCAAAATGATTTTAAGTCCTATCTTAGGACAAAACCCCTGATACAGAGCTAGAACAGTTACAAAACCATTTTCAAAACCATCCTATGACCTTTGTAGAATTTTTTGCCCCTATAATAACCCCTTTGGGTTCAATATTTCCCTCGACAATTCCCTTTTACCAAGTAAAATTTGACCCAATTGGTACGTTGGGATAAGCTTTAGGCTCTCAAGATATAGTTAGAGGAGTTCTTACAAGAAAGAAATAGCAACAAATTTCAAGCGGCCAAGAAGAGGATGGGAAGAGGAAATCCAAATAAAAAAACCAAGCATAAAAACAAGTAGATAAGTTTGAGAAGAAGCAACTCAAACAAATAAATAGATGGGAAGACATACTACTATTGAGCAATTAATGCCTTCAACAAGGAAAAATACTACAAAAAGCACTGGGGGAAACCATCGAGCAAGAGTATCAAAACTTAGTAGTGGTAAATAATGAAAGTAGTCTCCTAGAACTGTAGAGGCCTGGGCAGTAAATTCAAAAGAAAGTAGTCAGATATATTGTAACATCAGAAAATCCCATGGTTCTTCTTGTCCAGGAGAAAAAACTACTGGAACAGGAAATGGAAGAAATAGGAAGGAAGATACGAAACGATACAAAACTTGTAGCACTAAGCTCCAGAGGGGCATTATTACTCTTTGGGATGATCAATAATTTGAAATAAGGAGCATAAAAACCACTCAACATTGAATATTCACAGAGCTATTAAATAAACATAGCGGGAAGACATTCAAAATTTTCAACATTTATGTTCCCCAACATTATGCCAAAAAATAGTTTTGTTGGGATTCTCTGAGAGAAATAAAAGACAAAATAAGTATTGATGGAATCATACTAGCAGGATACATTAATGTCACCCTAGAAAAGGGAGAGAAAATAGGCAACAACATCGTCAGGGACCCCTTTCAAGAGAAGGTGGACGAATTAATAGTTGACTGGGATCTCTCTGATGTTCTTCCAAAAAAAGGAAAATACACCTGGTCTAATAAAAGACTGGGAAAAGATCATATAGTCTCCAGACTTGACATATTTTTAATTTCCAGCTCCTTCCTAGAGGAACATTTGGATATCTCTTCAAGCATAATCCCATCAACCTTCTCATACCACAAACCTATTCTTCTGGCCTTAGCAAAGCCTGAGAAATATGGTATGCTTTCTTTCAAGTTCACCCCCCTTTGGATGCAAGCTCTGGAAGCTATATAATGAATTAAGGAGGCATGGTCACATTGAGTTATAGGCTCCCCTAGTTTCATTATGGAAAGCAAGTTGAAGGCTGTCAAAATTGCCTTAAAACTATGGGCTCAAGAAAAATACAAGGAAACAACAAAGGAGATGAAAATATTGCAGACAAGACTATATTCCTTGTAGAAAAACATGGAAGACAAAGAGATAAACAAAAAACATTTAAACACAGAGAAAGATATAAATCAAAATATATTTCAATCCTACCAGAATGAAGAATAAAGTTAGCGAATGAAGTCAAGAAGTCTATAGCTAAGAGCTGGGGATAAAAATACAACCTTCTTTCATAAGCAAGCAAAATCAAGGAGACAGTGGAATAATGTTAAAGTAATCAAGAGCTCAACTGGAGAGGAAATATTTGGATTTAAAACATTGTAAAAGAGGCTTTCTCCCACTTCAAGATCCTCCTTTCAAGCAATGATGTGGAAAACCCTAACAATATCCCTTAGATGCTTCAACATATTCCCCACCTTATCCAAGAAGAAGACAACATAATGCTGGTAGATAAAATAAAGGAATCAAAAGTCCATGCGGTCGTGTGGGGTCTTGATGTTGATAAAGCTCCTGGCCCTGATGGATTCTCCATCATGTTTTTTAGAAATTGTTGGGACATCATGAAAACAAACCTGTGTTAGATGCTGCAATGGATAAGGGAGAAATGCAATATGGGGGAGATGCAAACTTTTTTTTCCTTGCTTTGATCCTTAAATAAAGAACCCTTCTTCCTTCTCCATATTTCGGTCAATCTCTCTATGTAACTCTTCCTACAAAATATTCTCCAATATTATTTCCTACTGATTAAAGCCCCTCCTCCCTAATTTAATATCAAGGAACCAATGAAGCTTCATTCAGAAACGCCAAATAGTTGAAAAATTTATTTTGGTTCAAGAATCCATTCACTCCAACAAGCAACGAAAGGAAAGTGGTTTGATAATAAAATTGGACATGGAAAATGCCTTTCATCGGGTATGTCACTCCTTTCTCTTCTTTGTCCTTAAAAAAATTGGTTTCTCTTATCATTTTATCTCATAGATGAGGGCTTGTATTGGAAACCCCTGGATCACCCCTTTGGTCAATAGGAGACCCACTAATTTATTAATGAGCTCTAGAGGAATGCGTCAGGGTTATACTCTCTCTCCTTTACTGTATGTGATCATGGAAAACTCCCTTAGTCGAAAATTCAGGCATGAAAGAATCATGGGCAATCCAGGTATCACAATGGTGTTAAAGTAACAACATCATGAATAATTATCCAAGTCAATCTTGGGTGTCAAGATTTAGCCTTGTGTGTTGAGGTAGTGCCTCATACGAGCCTAAGTTGGACTCAGGAAAATTGGCGAAGAATCTTGAGTTGGACTCAAGAAAGGATAAGCCTCATGTGTTGAGGTAAGTGTTTTGTATGTCAAAGTGATGATGTTGTACAATCTTTCTAGCCAAGGCTAAGGTCTTGTGTGTCAATATAGATCCTCATGTGTTGAGGTGGTACCTCATGTGTTGAGGTGATGCTTTGCATGTCAAATCATGAATGTTGTGTGATGTACTACTAACCATGGTTGAGCAATTAAGTATCCTCTAGAGAACGGCCACCTCTAGAGTGATTTACTCTAGCATATAACCACTTGGAACAATAGTAGAACAAGATGATCACATCATTGGGAAAATATCCTTAGTATATTTGATGTGATAATTAATTAAGATGGCACATGTGGACCATGCATATAAGATAAGAGATAAAGATAAGATGTGATAAGATAAGAGAGAATTCGATTTGCACACTTTAGTGACAATAAAGACTTAAATTAAATAAGAGAGAATTTGAATTATTAACCTCAGTGATATTAACAAAAAAGACTATAGTCAATTAAAGGAGAACTCGATTTGATCACTTCAGTGATGTTAACAAGAAAGATTTCAGTTAAAAGAGTTAACTAAGTAACAACAAAGAAGATCAAGTTAACTAAGTGTTTTGCATGACGACACTTGTGTTGAACTAAAAGACGGCACTTGTGTTAAACTAAAAGACGAAACTTCCTGAAGTCCGTACTCAGATTTAAAGCTCTTGCATGATATGTATGGTACCTTTTATGTGCAGGATTGATATCTCCAATGTTGGAGCGAATTCTATTTAAGGCAATTTGTGCATGAGACCAATATTAGCGAATTGGTTGAGTGGAGAATTATTCTTCCGAGTTTCTCTTCTTTATCTATCTTTCTCTTGATTTATAATTTGCACCGGGGGTGCTTGATGTAAAAGACATTCTCTATTATCTATCAATATACTAAGGAATGTTTTGTTAGGTTTTTCTCCCTCAAGTCATAGTGGGTTTCCCCAGGGTAAATTTATGTGTCGTATGTGAATGTTTGTGTTTATGATTGTTTATTGATTCCAAGTACTACTGCAAATTCCGAATTAAAGATAAAAAATTAACAAGGTATCAGAGCTCATGGCGTGAAAGATCTAAGTTCAACAATCAAGATTGAGCCTATGTAGATCCTGAGTGTGCAAGATACTTGAAGAATTATGGTTCAATCTCAGTAAGACCGGAAGACCGACTTGAAGGAAATTTCAAACTTCAATACTTGGAAGGCCAGGATTCTGAATATCCTGGAAGAGCATGATCTAGATGGATATGTATCCAATGTTATTGGAGAGCTCACTTCTAATGCGGGGCACATTAAATTCAAGAAGAATCAAGCCAAAGCAAAGAGAATTATTTATGATCCCGTGAAAGACAATTTTATGCATGTGATTACTCCATTGAAGACCGCAAAGGAATGCTTCGACACTTTGAAAAATATTTATGAGAAGAATGTGTCCAGTCAAAAGAGAGCATTGAAGAACAAGCTTCGAAATCTAATGATGGAGAAGGATGAAGTTTTTGCTTCCTTCTTCACAAATATCTCTCAAGTAAGATATAAACTCATGAGCATTGGTGTGACGGCTGATGATGGTGATCTCATACAAAGTTCTCTTGATGGCCTTCCATCTTCATGGGAGACATTCTTGGCTGCAGTAAATGGTCGAGAAGTGTAACCAAATTTTGAGATATTGTGGCATGATTTCCTATAAGAATAAGGGTGAATCTAGAGCAAATATACTTCCTCCAAATAATAGAACCTTTCTCTTGCGACATAGATGAAGAGAGGAAAGAAATCATTTCTCACAATAAGTTTTCTCATCAAAAGGAAAATGATTACAACAAAAAATTTGACAAATCTAAAGTCAAATGCTTCAATTGCAATAAGAAAGGTCACTTTGCAAGAGAATGTTGTGTAAAGCAAAGAGGAAAGTTCAAGGGTAGGTTTCATGCTTCTACTGCTACAAAAGATTAACCTTGTTTATAGATTTTTTTGTCAATGTGGACAAAGATTGAACTCCATAGTCCAAATGGTTTGGATCTAGAACAAAACAACACAAAAAATCACACCTTTCTTTAGATCAATCAAATTACTTAAGGAAGAAGAAAGTACATACCTTTTTACTTAAGGTTGTCCTCGCTGGTTTGAAGCTCTTGTAGTCCTTCTCCTTACATAGAATAAAGAACTTGTAGAATATCTAAAAGCAAACAAGACCAAGTGAGTACTAAAAAATATAACTTGATTAATCTAAGCAAATGACCAAGGATAAATGCTATCAATTAAATTCAGCATCATTTATGAGAAAGGAAATGTATTGGTGTATTAAAAATGAGGAAATGAGTACAACTAAAATGTCTTGGTGTTGTAGATCCCTTCAACGAAACCTTTGCCTTAATTCCTCACCTTTCCCCGAGAGGATGGCTACCAAAGGTTCAACTCTCTAGCACAATTACTCCAGTATTTAGCTAGCATAGACTCCTCCCCTCACCCATGGGCATGAGCTTGAATTTATAAGGAAAAAGGAATAAGGAGGAGAAGAATAGGGTAAGATCCCAACAAGTTAGGGGTTCAGCTGAGATACATCCTAATAGGAGGGGATATACATTCACGAGGGATTCTCTTTAGAAGCTCCTCGAAGATTCTATTTTTCCATTTGAATGAATAGTGTTGCACCCTGGATGAGATCAACTTGTGACATATTGGGGTGTCGTGGGTTGAATGAAAGAAACTAGCGAAACTATCTGAAGTTGTCAGGAAGAAACCTACGACACTGAAGAGTGTCGCAGGCTGTCCAAAAGCAAGCTACGACAATGTTCTCAAATAAGGTTTTTAAAAGGAAAATTTTATGGTTCTCATCTTCCTGACAAGTTTTATCAAAGGTAATTGAGGGATTGTGGAAAGTTTAAAGGCACAGGGTTCATTATCATGGTGATGACGAAATTTCTGTGTAACAAACCTAGAAAAAATAATTCTTCCGATGATCAGGAGATGAGGAAGGAGTACTATCTTGTCTCAATACCATCTGGATCCATTACCACTAGTGCTAAGACATGGCTGGTGGATAGTGGCACATCCAAGCACATGACTGGATATAGGAGCGCTATCATAGATTTGAAGGAAAATAAGTTCTCCTATCAGGTGGAGCTTGGAAATAATACCACCTATTCGATCCAAGGAGTTGGATCCACTTCTTTTCAGTTGGATTCAGGAGATGTGTTGCATGTTGATGAAATCCTACTCGTTCCCAGATTGAAGAAGAACCTATTGTCTCTTTTCGTTCTATAAGATAAAAGATTCAGAGTAATCTTTATGGACAATAAAGCGCTCATGTGGCCTATGCATGTAGACTTGAACTCTGCATCTGTAATTGGATTTAGAGAGGGAGGTCTCTACAAAGTTCCTAGAAGCTCATTCAAGCCATGATCCATGGCACAATCAATCCTTGTGATTTGTGGCATAAGAGGCTTGGTCATATCCATTTCAAAGCGCTACCTGGATTGCAGAAGATGTAAAAGGAATAAGAAGATATCCAACTGTACCTTACAATCCCCAGCAGAATGGGGTTGCTGAAAGAAAGAATAGAAAAATATGTGAGGTTGCAAAATCTATGATGTGTGATCAGGATCTTCCCACTTCATTATGGGCAGAAGCCTCTAGCACTGGTGTTTATATACAGAACATAAGTCCTCATGTTATCTTGGGAGAAAAGACTCCAAAAGAGGTTTTCACTAGTGAAAAACCAGATGTTGGACACTTGAATATTTCTAGTTGTCATGTCTACATTCATGTACCAAAATAGAAGAGGACAAAGATGGATCCATTCAGAAAAAATCTATGTTCCAGACCAGGGATAATTTTAAGAACCCCCCAAAATTTATATGTATAATAAATGGGTGAATCTCCTTGATATATAGGAAAATTTGAAGGCTATTTTATCAATAATTTTATATGTATATATAATTTTTTGGATAATATTTCATTCTATTATAGAATCTTGTAAAATCTTGGCGAATATTTCACTAAATTATAAGATATTGTAAAATATTGACGAATATTTCACTAAATTATAAAATATTGTAAAAATTTGGTGAATCTTTCATTGAATTATAAAACCTTGTGACGTCTTGGTGATTATTTTTCCAGGAAGACTCAGCTTTTGATTTTGCATATTACTAAGGTAGTGCAATAGAAGAGCATATACTAGAGCTAAACTCTAGAATCTCTCAACTCCCAGACTCTCAAATGAACAAATGCATGAATGAGGAGAGGAGGGACTTATTTATACATTTCACAAGTGGTATTTGGTCACTCACAACAAAAGGTGTCGGTGAAACACAACAACACTAACTAGATTTAGGGAAAGTGGGGACTCCACTTGTTATCTTGTCCCTTAATTATCCAACAGACATGTGGGGAACCAAATCTTGACAGAACGACAAACTGATAGAATCACACACGTTAAACTGTGGAGTGATTATGGCACCCATGAACCATTATTACAACGTTGACTATTATCGAGACCCGTGACTTTAATATAGTGTATGAATTCCCAATCATCTTATTTTCCAAATCTCCCATTTTTAAGCTAGCCTCTAAGAAAGAAACCTACTTATTTGTTTATAGATACAAATACCACTTTTTCCTTTCTTTTGTTGACAATCAAAATTTGAATTATGTCATTTGATTTATAATTTTTAGAAATAAGAACATACACTAACAGGAATAGGAAGCACCTTAATGCATCATCGTGCATATCATTAGAACTATTCTGTTAAAGACTACTTTTTCTCAGATAAACTGAGGTGGTGTCTGTATCCATGTCCTTGAAACTTTTGAAAGCATGAAAAATGTGGTAAAATTGTTTTAGCACCCTCGTTGAATGTAAAAAACAAGATATCAAATAGTAGAATGTCTACACTTAGGTCAAACATGCCCTGTACATATTATATATAATCCTAATGGAAATGAAGTATCGTGTTCCAACTAAATCATATATTCATCATACATAACTAGATCCATTTTTGGATGATGATAGCAATTACACATCAAAATAAATCACCAAAAAACATTTTACTTCTGAATGACCCTTACAAAAAACAAAATAATGTAAAACAAATACCAAACCCAACAATTTTAGGTTACAGATAAAATTGATGAACTTGGAAATATGAATAAAAAAATCTACCAGTCATGAACTTCTCAATTCAATTAAAAGAATCTACCAAAACGCTTTGGACAAATCTATAGGAAGACAGTGCCAGAATAATGACCATTCCATTGTAGCCCCACCATCATAATCCCTGTGCATTTATTTATATTACAAATGTTCCAAACATCAACAATAACAAAAACAAATATGAACATACACACTCTCATGAATGCCTCAGATCCAATAATAATTCATGATCAAGATCCTAATAAAAGCACATTTTAAACAACTGGGTCAAATTTAGTTTGAATTATATATAAAAACCATGTGGTGTCTCTCCATCAAGAGTATCAGCCACTAACAATGTATAAATGCTAGTCAATGGTTTAAACACAATAAGGCATAAATTAAATCATATATTTTGAGCTCTATAACACTTTCATGAAATGAATAATCCTAGGATAGATTAAAAACCTAACGACACCTAATGATCCCTAAGAATCAAGAGCGCACTAGAATTCAACAGGCCTTTAAAAGCATCCATGATAACAAACATGATAAAAGGAAAATTTGCAATATAATAATCTATTGTAGCTGCAGATAAAAGCATAAAAGCATGATAAAAAGTATATTGCATTACTTATTGGATAAAAAGCATGATGTGAGTTTGTATTCTCAGATAAATTGCATGTGTAGTGTGCCCATTCAAGACCTAAGATTTTGACAATGGAGGTGTTGCACAAAGGTTAAAATGTCGAGAAAACCAAGAATGAAAAATGGAATCGCATAACATGAACCTTCACCTTGCAAGTGCAATCCAATGTGGGTGAACCATGAATCATTGCAACCTTTATATAGGACAAAATTGTTGTTGATTTTGCCTCCATTGCTAGAAATTAAGGGCTCAAAGAAGGTATCAACATGAAATTGACTAAAAATACAAGATAATGCAACCAATTTCTTGAAATATAGGGAAAATGGAGGGAGAAATAACCCCTGGGAGCCTCCATTGCAAAAAATCGGGGGTGAAAGATTGATTTCACTGAAATTTCTCTAGAAATCAGGAGCAAAAGATAGATTGGAGGGACATTTTGCTAGGGATTTTTTTTAATTTTTAATTTTCCTCATTAATATATGGGAGGCTATTCATTTTGGATTTGTTTTTTTTCTAATAAATATTGGACGAAAGAATGATTTCACTGGAATTTCTCTAGAAATCAGGGGCAAAAGATAGATTGGAGGGAGATTTTGCTAGGGATTTTTTTTTTCATTTTCCTCATTAATATATGGGAGGCTATTCATTTTAGATTTATTTTTTTCTAATAAATATTGGACGAATATATTTTATCTAAAAAATATCTTTCATATAAGAAAATAGCCCACTAAATTTGTGTAACCCCCTTAATTTAGCCCATGGGATAAATTTAGCCCCTAAAATGATCCGTGTTCCAAACAAAGGAACATTGAAGTCAACAGATATGTTACATTTCATGAAGAGACTACCTTCAATCCCTCCAAAGAACTTCAGTGTGATTCAGATATGGAGGAGCATGATACTCTCATGATGGAGGATCCAATTTCTAATTCTCCTCTTTCAGATGTTGAGAGTGAGAAGTCAGAAGAGCCTACAAATCTGCTCGATCTTGAAGAGACAATAGAGCTGATAGAAATATCTCTTGATAAACCTCCTACTAAGAGGATATTTGCATGGTGTTGAGACATTCTGCAAGAGGCATGAAATCATGGAGCACCATATGGCACATCTAGAGAGAAAAAGAGACCTAACAGATATGCAGGATATGTAGCTCAGATGAGTCACATCAGTGATTCAGAACCCACCTCATATGAAGAATATGCTAAGAAGCAAGTATGGAAAGATGCCATGGTGGAAGAATACAAATCCATCATGAAGAATGATGTGTGGAAAGTGGTTCCTAAACCCGAAGGGAATTCAATAGTAAATTCCAAGTGGCTTTATAAAATCAAACATGCTGCTGATGGAAGTATTGAAAAGTATAAAGCAATATTTTTGGCATGTGGTTTCTCATAGAAATAAGGGATAGACTATGATGAGACATTCACTCCTATGTCTAGGTACACTACTATTCCAGCCATAATTTCCCATCCTTCAGTTATGGGGTGGAAACTTCGCCATATGGATGCAAAGACTTCCCTTCTCAATGGTGAAGTTGAGGAAGAAGGATACATACATCAACTTGAAGGGTTTGTAGTTCATGGGAAGGAATCCCATGCATGCAAACATAACAAATCCTTGTATGGGATTAAGTAAGCCCCAAGGGATTGGTATTCAAGGATTGACAACTATCTTTAGAGCTTGGATTTCAACAAAAGCGAAGCTGACCCCAACTTGTACTTCAAGGTTGTGAAAAACCAACCACTGGTATTGGTTCTCTATGTTGATGAATTGTTCCTTACTATAGAGGAACAACACATAGCTCGGTGCAAGAGGAATCTCACTTCTGAGTTAGAAATGAAAGACTTGGATATTATGCACTACTTTCTTGGTCTAGAAGTTTGGAAAAGGAAAGATGAGATATTCATTTCATAAGGAAAGTACACAGTTGATATGTTGCAAAATTTTGGTATGATGGATTGTAAATCCATGTCTACACCAATGGTTTCTAATATGAAAAAACTACATGAGTTAGATTCTGGATCGGATCTAGTGGATCCTACCATGTATAGACAACTCATTGGTTCCTTGATGTATTTGATACATATTAGACCAGACATATGTTATGCAATGAGTATCTTGAGTCAGTTCATGTATGAGCCAATACATAGACATTGGGTTGCTTCCAAGCATGTGCTTAGATACATTCGAGGTACTATTGCTTGTGGACTCATATATGCTTCCAGTGGAGGAGTGATACTACTTGGTTATGCTGACTCTAACTGGGGTGGTATTATTGTGGACTGAAAGAGTACATCCAGATTTTCTTTTACCTTGGGATCAACTATGGTCTCTTGTTCCAACAGGAAGCAGGGATCCATATCCCATAGTACTACAGAAGCAGAGTATATTGCAGCTAGTGCCTCCTACCGAGAAGTTGTGTGGCTTAGGAATCTACTTGTTGGGTTGTTCAGTGAGAAGCTTGAGGCCTCTGTCATTTTCTATGACAATCATATTTGCATTAAGATCTTAGAAAACCCTGTGTTTCATGATAGATCAAAACACATTGAGATGAAGTACCACTACATCAGAGACATGGTCTAGAGAGGTGCCATAAAACTTCAGTACATTGATGTTGTTGAGAAGATAGTAGATATGTTGACTAATCCTCTATCTATGATGAAGTATAGGTACTTCCGAGACAAGCTTACCATGGTAGAGAATTCCTCCCTTGCTGAGAGGGAGTGTTAAAGTTACAGCATCATGAGTCATTCTCCAAGTCAATCTTGCGTGTTAATATTGAGCCTCGTGTGTCGAGGAAGTTCCTTATAAGATCCTAAGTTGGACTCGAGAAACTTGGAGAAGAATATTGAGTTGGAATCAAGAAAGGATAAGCCTCATGTGTTGAGGTAAGTGCTTTGTATGTCAAAGTGATGATGTTGTACAGTCTTTCTAGTCAAGGCTAAAATCTTGTGTGTCAAGACAAATCCTCATGTGTTGAGGTGGTGCCTCATGTGTTGAGGTGATTCTTTGCATGTCGAAGCATGAATGGTGTGTGATGTAATACTAACCATGGTTGAGCAATTAAGTATCCTGTAGAGACTGTCCCCCTCTAGAGTGAATTACTTTAGCATATAACCACTTGGAATGATAGCAGGGTAATTTTTAGGGGCGAAATTTCGCCAATTGGCTATTTTTTGGGGTTTTTTTTCAAAAAATAAATTCATTATTTAGTCATTTTTAGTCTCTCATATCGCCTATATATACATAAAATATGTTTTTTAATCATAATTTTCGCCAAAATTTATAAATTTCAGTAGTAAATTGTATGTTTCATGTTTGATATTCGCTTACCTATCTATATTTTTTTTTTCAATCCAAAATAATCGACTAGAATACTATACTTAAGTATAATATTAGAATCCTTAAAAAATACCATGAATGATAGTAGAACAAGATGATAAAATCATTGGGAAAATATCCTTAGTATATTTGATGTGATAATTAATTAAGCTGGCACATGTGGACCATGCAGATAAGGTAAGAGATAAATATAAGATGTGATAAGATAAGAGAGAATTTGATTTGCACACTTTAGTGATGATAAAGGCTTAAATTAAATAAGAGAGAATTCAAATTTTTAAACTTCAGTGATATTAACAAAGAAGACTTCAGTCAATTAAAGGAGAACTCAATTTGATCACTTCAGTGATTGTCACAACCCCTCCCGTCGATCTAGTGCAAGAGAGGAAACATGGCTAACATTCCAGGGCTTATTTAAGTAACTCGGCCTCATTCATTACTAACAAAATTTCTAACAATTGAAAACTTATGCATGCAGATTCATACTCAATATAAACATAGCGGAATGGAACATTATCCACACACAACTACATCATGCATTCAACATACCAATAAAAATCATCAAATTAAACACTGCAGAGCACATAATGAATATAATTTAAACCACAGAGAATACTTATCTTGAAAATGAAATTGTCCAACAACTGGCTATGTCAGAGAAACATTCCACCCAACCATAGATCTCTGCCTAGCTTGTATTCTTTCAGCTGAGATACCACCCCCAACATGGGATGTGTATCCACTAAGGAGGAACTAGACAGGCTCACTCACCGCCATGATCTTACACACACAGTCATGCTAAGCCAACACATGGTTGGGTTTATCAAGCATGCAAAAGACAAATGAGAAGGATGCTAAGCCAGTGAGCTCTACCACAGAGCTACAAACATCTCAAATAAACTCAAACAGTCATGACACCCACAATACCTACCACACCCAACACAATGAAGGTTTCCTTCTCTGTTGCACAATCCTTCAGATGTCCCTTCCCTCGAGTGCTCTTCAGAGTGGGCATAGAAAGGTCCAAGCTGCCAATTCCTTGAGATTCTAGTCTTCACTGGGTTTATCAAGCAATCCCAACCTTTGTTCTATCATTCACTTTTGGATTTTCACAATTCGGTGACCAAATAACTCAATCCCGTACTTGAATTTATGGGCTATAAAAACTGGGTTTTCCAACGGATTTCGGGGTATCTAATACTCTCAATTTCACTGCAAGGTTCTTATCTATGGATCCCCCATTGAATTTTACTGTCAATACCAAATTCTGGGCATTTATGGAACTTCAAAACATGGGTTAATTCACAATTGTGATTTCTAGATTTTCTCACTGCTGGGCATGTGTAATGCATGAAAATTGATGCTGGCCTCTTCCACAATGGAATGGGAATGAGGAAAAACGAATTTCCATGAGGTAGAGTGACTTGTGGTACAAGAAAAATAGAGCCCATACCTGCCATACGAATTTATGGGCTTCCTATGCTCCATTGAAGCCATGGACTGATTTCTTCAACAACTTTCTTACACAGCATTAAATGTCAGCAAAGAAAGTCAAATGGGTTCTCAAGATGACATTTGGAAGCCTATGGTTCTATCCCACAACCCTCTCACCACTCCCTAGTGGAATACACATGGCCCCTTCTCATTAGTTGCTTCCATAGCCAGTTTTGGTATTTTATTGAAATATTAAATATTTACATCAATTACAATATTTCATGGCTTAATAGCGCATGGGTAATAACATATCAAATACTTGCCTTTTAAATAAAATCCGAGCATACACTAGCAGGGCCTTGTCCTTGAGCTCGACGCTAGGAAAACATACATCGCATGTACACAATATTTACATAAAAGCCAATATACCATAAGGGTCAAAATTGGGGTATTACGTTCCCCTCCCCCTTAGAACATCACTGTCCTCAGTGTTCTCAAAACTGAACAAAAATGGGAATGCCTCTCTCATGGCATCCTCCAGCCCCCATGTAGCCTCATCGGGACTAAGGTGCTCCCATTGGACCTTTACCTACTCGATGACTCTATTCCAAAGCAATGTGACCTTCTTGTCGAGGATGTGCATAAGATCTACTTGGAACTCTCCCTCGGGTTCCACCTGTATCACATTCCAATCAATCATATGATTAAGATCATGTACATACTTCTTAAGCAAAGATACATTGAAAACATTATGAGCTCTTATGTTAGTAGGAAATCCAACTCTATATGCAACTAGCCCTATCCTATCCAGGACTTCAAATGGCCCACAATATCTTGGTGCCAACTTTGCACAACTCCCCAACTTGAGAGAAATTTTCCTTGGTTTTACTCTCAAATAAACATGATCCCCAGTCTGGAATTCCTTATGCACTCTTTTCAAATCTGCAGAACTCTTTTGCCTGTCCCGGGACGCCTTTAAATTCTGCCCGATCTTAACAACTTCCTGTTCCATTTCCCTGATCATCTTTGGTCCAAGTACTACCATGTTCACCGGACTATCCCAATTCACTGGAGCCCTACATCCTTTTCCATACAATGCATCAAATGGACTCATTCTCAATGATGCATGATGTCCATTATTGTATACAAATTCTAACAAGTGTAGGTAATCCTCCCACTTGGATGGTTTATCCATCACATACATTCTCAGCATGTCTTCAAGAACCTGATTCACCCTCTCAGTTTGGCCATCTGTTTGAGGATGATATGCTATACTGAAATTCAATTTAGTTCCCAATTCCTGAAACAATCCTTTCGATAAATTGGAAGTGAACTTGGTATCATGATCAGAAATTATTGCCTTGGGAAATCCATGCAATTTGAATATCTCTCTCATGAATATATTTGCAATGTCATTAGCCTTGTGAGTGGACTTGATTGGAATAAAGTGAGCTACCTTTGATAGCTTGTCCACCACAACTATGATTGAATCATGCTTCTTCACTGTCATGGGAAGACCTGTTATAAAATCCATAGAGATCACTTCTCACTTCCACTCTGGAATGGGTAAGGGCTGCAACAATCCTGCTGGATGTTGGTGCTCTTCCTTGACCTGCTGGCACTTTTGACACCTAACAATGTACTCAGCTATGTCCTTCTTCATACAATGCCAAAAGTATTGCTTTCTTGCTGCTGTTATAGTTTTCTAATATTCTGGGTGTCCAGAATATGGCATTTGATGTATTTCATCCATCACAAGCTTCTTCAAATCTGCACTATTTGGAATGTACAGTCTGGTACCCTGATAGATGAGAACATCATCCTCACCTAGCTGTTATCTTGCACATGCTTCATCCACATTACCCTGCTTCAACTTCTTTTTAATTTGAAGGCAAGTTTCATCACTATTTTGGGCTTCAAGAACTCTTGTCTTCAAATCTGATTTACACACACTTAATGCTGCAACATGAAATTTTTTGCTATGAGCATCCGCAACCTTATTCTCTTTCCATTTTACATGCTTAATTTCAAAATCAAATTCACAAAGGAAATCCATCCACCTAGCTTTCCTAGCATTCAAGTTTGGTTGGTCAAACAAATACTTCAAGCTCATGTGGTCTGTCCTTAGTTCGAATCTTCTTCCCAACAAATAATGTCTCCACATCTTGTGAGCATGTACTATGGCTACTAATTCTAAATCATGTGTGGCATAATTATTTTCATGCTCTTTTAATTTTCTTGACTCATAGCAAATCACAAATCCTTCTTGGATGAGCACTCCACCTAGCCCTTCAATGCAAGCATCTGTGCATTTTACAAAATCCTTCTTTGGATCTTCTATCTTCAAAATAGGAGCACTATTAAGTAACTCCCTTAACTGTTGGAAAATTTTCTCACATTTTTCAGACCATACAAACTTGACATTCTTCCTCTGCAATGAAGTGATTGGATGAGCTATCTTAGAGAATCCTTCAATGAACCTTTTGTAGTAACCAGCAAGACCCATGAAAGATCTAACATCTGAAACATTCCTTGGAGTATGTCAATCCATGATGGAATTGATCTTCTTTGGATCAACTGTAATACCCTCTTCTGAAATGAAATGACCCAAGTACTGCACCCTCTTTTGATAGAATTCACACTTGTTTAACTTGGCATACAGCCGGTGTTCTATAAGAACTTGCAACACCATCCTTAGATGTTCCTCATGCTCTTCTTCATTCCTTTAATATACAAGAATGTCATCCAAGAACACAATCACAAACTTATCCAAATATTTGTTGAAGACACTATTCATGAGACACATGAATGTAGCAGGTGCATTGGTAAGACCAAATGGCACCACGGTGAACTCATAATGACCATATCTAGTTCTGAAAGCTGTCTTGTGAATGTATTCTTCTTTTATCCTCACTTGATGATAACCATACTTCAAGTAAATATTTGAAAACACTTTAGCTTCCTTCAATTGATCGAATAAGTCATCAATTATTGGCAATGGATACTTATTCTTGATTGTCACTTTATTTAGCTGCCTATAATCAATACACGGCCTTAAAGTTCCATCCTTCTTCTTGAAAAATAAAACTGGTGCTCCCCAAGGAGACACACTAGGTTTGATATACCTCTTGTCCATTAACTCTTGTAGCTGCATCTTTAACTCTACCAATTCTGGTGTACTCATTCTATAAGGAGCTTTGGAATTCGATGCTGCCCCTGGAACAAGATCGATGGTAAAATCAATATCTCTCTTTGGTGGTAGTCCTAGCACTTCATCAAGAAACACATCTTGGAACTCTTGCAACAATGGGAAGTCTTCTATCCTTGGTCCTTTGTCCTCTGATGAATCTGACATATGAACTGCATATAATTGACAACCTTTCTTATAAAACGTTTTCAACTGTAAGGTTGAAATCTGTCTTACTGAAACTTGCTTGGGAATTCCTCTTACCAATCTTGGCCTTCCCTCTTCATCAATGCATTCAAGTGCTTTCTCATAACAATCCAACTTGGCTCTATGTCTTTCCAACCAATCCATGCCAATTATGGCATCATAAGATCCTAATGGTAGTACATTTAATTCTATGGGACACTCCATTCAATTCTATGGGACACTCCACCACTACTTTACTTACTTTTCTCTTGGTCCCTGTGGCTAATTGAACTAGCCAAGACTTATTATGCTTCACTTTTCTAAGAGAACAAACTTCAACCACTTTTGGAGAAACATAACTATGAGTAGATCCTAGATCAATCAAAACAGAAACAGATTGCTTAGCAATATTACCTTCAACTTCCACCACTGATGATTGATGGTCTTCCTGATGATTATCCAACACTGCATAAATTCGAGGCGTTTCCCTTGCCATGTCCTCCACTGTTGCTGCTCCTTTAGGGATTCTCCTTCCGATGTGGACAATCCTTTATCATGTGGTTTTCTCCATATCCCCAACACTGAAGTGGCCCTTTTGATGCTTTATTTGCTGCTACTGCTGGCTTGAATACGCTCCTTGCTTGCTGGCCCTGTGGAAATTTTCTTGGCTGATCTTTGAATGGTGGCTTGAATCCACTTTTCTTCTGATCAAACCTCCCTCGTGGGTTCCCTTTCCATGCTGGGTGAACCTTTGATTTTCCTTTATTCTGCTCATAACAATACATTGCCATTCTAATGGCTTCATCCAGACTTGGTGGATTAAAAAAATCAATTCTATCTTTGAAACCTTGAGGTAGGCTCCCAAGGAAGCATTGGATATTTATCCTTTCATCTTTGATATAGTCCACATACCTCAGCAATTCCAAAAATTTGTGGACATTCTCTTCCATAGATTTATGTCCCAACCTAAGTCTATTGAACTCTTTTCTCTTACTATCATAATACCTAGCAGAAAGGTATTTTTCCTTGAAGTACTTCTTAAATCTTTCCCAACTGATCTTCATTTCATTGATCCCTTTAACTTCCAAGAGGTTGTCTCACCAAATTGAAGCTCTGCCATTTAGATTGTAAATGGAAATTTCGGCCTTTTCATTTCCTGAGTAATCATGAATACTGAAATATTTCTTCATCCCAAGAAGCCATGCCTCTGCCTCTTGGCCCGTCTTACCCTCTCCATCAAATGTGGGAGGTCTTTCCTTCCTGAATTCTCCCTGTAGGATGCCTTTGAATTTATTTCTTTCCTCAAATATGCTAGAAGTATGCCTTGGACTTCTTCGAGAACCTCTGGATTCATGACTTGCTGGAAGAAGATCTTGAGGAAGGTGTTCTATGCTTCTTGCTCACAGAACTCTTCCTTCGGCTTGGAGTCATCTTCCTAGAACGACCTCTAGAGTGACTCCCTGCATCTCTTCCTTCTTCACCTACATTGCTTGGGTTGGACCCAAGGTTTATCCTCTGATGCATATCAGTGAGGCTCTGCAAAATAGAAGCATTGAGCTGGTTTTGTTCTTCCTGAGCCTTCATCAACCTTTCATTGAAGCTTACCATGGTCTCAACCAAATTTTGAGGGGTTATTTGCTCCCTTCTCCCATTAGATCCAGTCTTAGCATTCCCTTCTTGCACATATTCATCATGCTCATAAGGATCTTGAGCATCATTTATGGTCACCATTTTCCTTTGGAGGCCCCTTTCCTGTATGTTGCCCTCTGCTACAACTATTCAAATCTTATGAGCTGCAAGCATTGTGCATTATAAAAATATTTATTAGACATCTTAGGAATGCATATAGAAACATACAACATCAATATTTAACAGAATTAAACTCATGGAATAATTCATAGAGCTACTATGCCCTCATTTCCTTTGTCCCATCATGCAATTCTGGAAATTACCAATATTGACAACAATTTGTCAAAACGGTCACTAGCACTTTTCTGCTCTACATATCTATGAGGTATGATAACCTCATTCAAATTCTGGTGATGAACCACTATTCCCTACTAGATAATATTTTCAATGCCTATCCATGTGCTTCATTCTGACTTCGGGTGTGGAAACTACATTACTTCAAAAATGACAATTTTTACCAAAATTATGCACTTTTACACAGTTGTAAAATGTCTTGAACTGCCAACTTCAGCCACCTGTAGAAGAAAATCTAGAAAGATTCAGCAAAACTTTTCTACTGGGAGAAGTTAGTCCATACAGCAAGGAACGCTTAACAACTTGTGGATCTTTGTTCCGATGTACCATTCATCTTCTATAAATTTCTGGGTTTGACTACTTTTCACTTTTAACATTTTCCAAATTTTCAAATTTTGGGCCAAAAATGGCTATCTCCCAAACTGTGCATTTCTGGAAAATCTCTGTGTAACGTGCATTGTCTGTTTTAATGAGAATATGAAATGTTAAGTTCAGTAAATTTCTTGAATCCTTCGTCCAATGTCACTTTCATCCACTGCAAGCTTTTCAAATTCTCCAAAAAGTGGCCCGGAATAGTGCTTTTTGGCCTTCTCAGTCACCCCGACTCCGCATCCTTTGGAGTTTGGCTCCAAGATTCAAAAATTAACACTGTACCTATTCCATGGCTACTCCATATCAATTTCAGTTCGATCCGACCTTCTGTCAAGCGTCGGGACACCGATTTGTAAAAGCCATTAATTCCAATTTTATGCCAAATTGGAGCATAATGGGCTCGAGATCCTCACTGGACCTTTCATGGCCTTCGTTAATAACCTCAGAACGCCACTGAACTCATCCAATTCTAATTCCGCATGCTCTTGTTATCCAAAAATCGAGTTTCAGGCTCTATACTTTTTTTTCCCGCAATCCGCAATCATGCAACTCCGCAATCCCGTAATTCCGCAATCCATACTGCGGGTGCGGAAATGCCAATTTTCCAACCCGAAGAGTACCCCTTTTCGCAATCCCTCAATCCGCAATTGTGGTTGCGGAAATCCAGAACGCAAGTTCGAAAACTTAACGTTTCCGCAATCTGCAATTGCGAGTGCAGAAATCTAGAACACAATCCCGCAATCCACAATTGCGGGTGTGGAAATCCAGAACACAAGTTCGAAAAAATTAAGTTTTCTGCAATTCCGCAATTGCAAGTGTGGAAAGCCAGAACGCAAGTCCGAAAACTTAACGTTTCCTCAATCCTGCAATTGCGGGTGCGGAAACACCTCTACTCGGGCAACTTGCGGGGCTCATATCTCCTTCGTCCCTTAACCGAATCAGGCAAGTCTGGTACCGTTGGAAATATATTGGAGAGATCTATGCAATGGTGTGATACTCTGCCACACCTGAGAATTATGCTTCTGCCATTTTCCAACTCAAAATGTCGCCCAACTTCATCAATACTACGTTGAAACATTATGATATATGCCTGCAAACTCAGAGTTTGGCCCAAGCAGACCCAGTGCTACAACATGGGCTCTGATACCACTCTGTCACGACCCCTCCCATCGATCCAGTGCAAGAGAGGAAACATGACTAACATTCCAGGGATTATTTAAGTAACTTAGCCCCATTCATTACGAATAGAATTTCTAACAATTAAAAACTTATGCGTGCAGATTCATACTCAATATAAACACAACGGAAATGAACATTATCCACACATAACTACATAATGCATTCAGTATACCAATAATAGTCATCAAATTAAACATTGCAGAGCACAAAATGAATATAATTTAAACCATAGAGAATACTTATCTTGAAAATGAAATTGTCCAACAACTGGCTATGTGAGAGCAACGTTCCACCCAACCATAGATCTCTATCCAAATTGTATTCTTTCAACTGAGAGACCACCCCTGAGTTGGGATGTGTATCCACTAAGGAGGAACTAGACAGGCTCACTCACCGCCATGATCTTACACACACAATCATGCTAAGCCAACACATGGTTGGGTTTATCAAGAATGCAAAAGACAAATGAGGAGGTTTCTAAGCCAGTGATCTCTACCACAGAGCTATAGACATCTCAAATAAACTCAAACAGTCATGACACCCACAATACCTACCACACCCAACACAAGGAAAGTCCCCTTCTCTGTTGCACAGTCCCTCAAGCGTCCCTTCCCTCGAGTGTTCTTCAGGGTGGGCATAGAAAGGTCCAAGCTGCTAATTCCTTTAGATTCTAGTCTTCGTTGGGTTTATCAAGAAATGCCAACCTCTGTTCTATCATTCACACTTAGATTTTCACAATTCGGTGACCAAATAACTCAATCCCGTACTTGGATTTCTGGGCTATAAAAATTGGGTTTTCTAATGGATTTCGCGGTATCTAATACTCTCAATTTCGCCCCAAGATTCATATCTATGGACCCCCGGTTGAATTTTACTGCCGATACCAAATTCTGGGCGTTTATGGCACTTCAAAGCGTGGGTTAATTCACAGTTACGATTTCTGGTTTTTCTCACTGCTGAACATGTGTAATGCATGAAAATTGATGTTGGCCTTTTCCACAATGGAATGGGAATGAGGAAAAACGAATTCCCATGAGGTAGAGTGACTTGTGGTACAAGAAAAACAGAGCCCATACTTGCCATACGAATTTCTGGGCTGCCCATGCTCCATTGAAGCCATGGACTGATTTCTTCAACAACTTTCTTACACAACATTAAATGTTAGCAAAGAAAGTCAAATGGGTTCTCAAGATGACATTTGGAAGCCTATGGTTCAATCCCACAACCCTCTCACCACTCCCTAGTGGAATACACATGGCCCCTTCTCATTAGTTGCTTCCATAGCCAGTTTTGGTATTTTATTGAAATATTAAATATTTACATCAATTAAAATATTTCATGGCTTAATAGCTCATGGGTAATAAAATATCAAATACTTTCCTTTTAAATAAAATCCGAGCATACACTAGTGGGATATTGGCCTTGAGCTCCACGCTAGGAAAACATACATCGCATGTACACAATATTTACATAAAAGACAATATACCATAAGGGTCAAAACAGGGCTATTACAGTGATGTTAACAAGAAATACTCAAGTTAAAAGAGTTAACTAAGTGACAACAAAGAAGATCTAGTTAACTAAGTGTTATGCATGATGACACTTGTGTTGAACTAAAAGATGACACTTTTGTTAAACTAAAAGATGACACTTGAGTTGCGACACTTGCATGATGACACTTAAGTTAACCACCTAACTAAGTGGGCTACCATTTAGTTAAAGGGCTAGTTCATCATGAAGTCAATAGTTAGAGTTAAAAGCTCTTGTATGAGATGTATGGCGCCTTTTCCATGTAGGATTGATGTCTCCAATGTTGCAGCGAATTCTATTGAAGGAAATTTGTGCATGTGACTGATATTAGCGAATTGATTGAGTGTTGAATTATTCTTCTAAGTTTCTCTTATTTATCTTTCTCTTGCTCTGTAATTTGCACCTGGGGTGCTTGATGTAAAATACATTATCTTTTACCTATCAATATACCGAGGAAGGTTTTACTGGGGTTTTCTCCCTCAAGTCATAGAGGGTTTCTCCAAGGTAAATTTATGTGTCGTATGTGAATGATTATATTTATGATTGTTTATTGATTTCAAGTACTATTGTGAATTCCAAATTAAAGATAAAAATTAACAAATGGTTTGTGGAGTTAAGGAGCTAAATCACTCCCAAATTGTTGATGACACTCTTGTTTTTGGTGGAGCTTTTGTTTTCATAATTGATTGATTCAAAAAAAAATTGAGCACTTACTTGGATGCATCAGGAGGCCCCATCAACAAAAAGAAAAGCAAAATTAATAGTTTGAATGCCCCTGCTAGAAGATTAAGGGCAATTGCAAGCTCCCTTTAGTTTATAATCCAAATAAAATGGAATTCCTTTAGTTATTTGCGAATTCCAATTTTCTAAGGAAACCAAAAGCTGAGGACTGGTTCCCCATCCTAGAAAAATTCAAGAAGAAAATGGCCCAATGGGGGGATAGATGGCTTAATCTTGTAGGAAGACTGGTCCTTCCGAAATCTAAGTTATCCTCACTTCCTATCTATAAAATTTCTGCTTGATTATCCCCTTCAGGAATTCCCCAAAAAATGAGTATGTTAATGTGTAAGTTCTTGTAGAAAGGTGCGAAATCCAACAAAAAAAAATCCACTTGGAAAAATTGGGGACAGTTACAACACCCAAAGAGAAAGGCAGAATAGCAATTAGAGAACTAGGAAAATCAACAAGGCATTGGGAGGCAAAATCCTATGGAGGCTTGTTTCAAAAAGGAAATCCTGGTGGAAATTAGTCCTCTACAAAAATACTTATGTAGAAATCGACTTAGATTCCTAGTCAAAGGACTAAAATCCATGGCATGTTTCCCAGTTTGTCCTTATGTAAGGATTCCTTCTCAATAATTCATGACAACCTCTTCGAGGTCCCAGGAAATGGGAAGAGGATAAAAATTTGGAATGACAGAATATCAAGAAAACCAGAACTAGAAAGTGTGAGAGATTTGTGTCAGCTAAAATAGTGGATGGAAAGCAAAGGGATCCAAATGCTATATGACATGTCTAGCTGGGATGAGAAAGGAGTTTGGAAAGGATAGAGAGTGGAGCGATTATCAAAAAAATCTTGAAGGGAAATGGACTAGACTTCTGGAAAGTATTAAATGGAAATCTCCAATGGAAAAAAACAACCCACTGACATTAGAGATTGAGGACAAAAAGGAAGAGAGAATTCATTCAAAGAAGGATACATGATTCAAATGAAAGATAGGGAAACCCTTCCAAGATCAATAGTATGGAAGGCTATATGGAGCAGTGAATCCCTTCTGAAATTCAAAGCGTTCACTTGGACTTGTGACTAGGGCAAGGTCCTCATCGATGATAATATTAAAAGGTGGGGCTTCCATGGTCTCTCCAGATGTCACCTATGTAAAGCAAACAAAGAATCCATTCACCACCTTTTTACAAAATGATCCTTCTCCCAATAAGTGTGGGGATTATCTTAGAAACGACTGGTAAATAATCATGGCATGCCTTCGAATAGTGCAGAAATGTTCTTATCATGGCACAAAAAATATCCAGGAAACTTTGATCTTAAACCTCTTTTCCAAAGGGTATGGAAAGCCCTTCCTTTTTTCATTAACTGTAATATCTGGCTAGCAAGAAATGTAGTAGTATCCAAAGAAGAATTCATTAACCCCAGGAAGGTCACAATGCAAGCTTGGGGCCTAATGGTAGAAGCAATCCAACATAAAGGAAATTATTAGCAAGGTTATAACACTCTGGAAATGGAAGAGAGAAACTGGTTGAGTCTGATTATTCATCTTGATATGGGGCATGGTAGAACTCCTACAAAACCAATGATAAAAAATTGGGCTTTGAGAATGTCAGACAAGGAATTCAATTTATGGATACAAAGCAAAAACCACAGTATCCTCTTCTTCGATGGATCCTCCAAAGGAAACCCAAGGGTGGTAGGAGTGGGGGGGTCCTTATACGCCTTGAAGAATATCAAAAAATCAAGTATGCTTGGGGATTAGGTATAGCCCCAAATAATCAGGTGGAAGCTCTTTCTTTATGGAAAGGAATTGAGCCTGCAGTTGATAAAGGATGCAAAAAAATCACAATCATTGGAGACTCAGAACTGTTAATACAATGTTTGATTTGTAAAACCCCTCTCAAAGAACCTTATCTACATAGAATAATAACAAGAGTTCATTTGAGGATTGTAAAATTCGACAGCATGCAAGTTTTTCACGTTAAAAGGAATCATAACAAGGTGGTATATTTTCAATCCAACCTTGCTTGTTCCTTAAGCCAAGGTACATGTAAAATTGGGGAGACATGCCAACCCATGACCCACATTCCCTAATGATGAACCATAATGCCTCGCAGTACATTCAACACCATCTGATTAAACATGTGGAAGACGATTTGAGTATCATGACGCAAGGTGGATGTTTGCAATCACCCTTTCATGATAGCTCAAGCAAAAAGGTAGTTATATCCAAGCAATGAATGAATTTCAAGTCATTTCAATCATCTTCTGGAGCATGTGAGAGATTAACAAAGATGGTAAGGAGGGAGGTGGGCGTTCATTCCATTTCCCCTGTTTAGAATCAAAGGGTAGCTGACAAGGAAGAGTTCCAGAAGGCTAAACTATTTTGCGGCAACATCTTCTTGGTGGTGGGAATATGGGATTCTGTTTCTAGAGCTGGAGCCAAGATGGTTGGCTCCAAATATCATTCTATGTTGTACCCCCTGTAGTATGAGAGGCGTCGTTTAGAGCTTGAGGAGAAGGTTGGTTTTTTTTTTAAGTAACATTGACAGATAGAAGCGCGACATGGAGCAGAGAAAAGAGGATGAAATTAGGAGGGCGGTGCAGTGAAACAAAGTCTCCAACGAACAGTTGGAACATATGAATTCCAAAATTGCTCCGATGAAATTCGATATTCGGTGTCTTTGAGGGAGAGGAAGAGAACATGGTGAAAAAATCCATGAGCTTCAAGACACAGTTCATAAGTTGAGAAGGGAATTAGCACGTCGTTTGAGAAGGGTGGAGCACATAGTGGAATCATCAGTTGGTTCCGTAAAAACAATTCAATGCCTTGACCATCAAGATCCTTTAGTGAACAAGCATGCATCAGTCAACAAGTGGCATAGTACAATATCAATCCCATGCATCCACATCCAATCATTAATCAATCTATAGCTCTGCGCAAGGCCTTAGGACCTCTGGATTTTTCTAAATAGCATGTTTTTATATTGTTCATGTGTTGTGAATGTAAATTTTGGGGTTTCAGTTTTATAAGGATTTACACTAGTAAGCTACCAAAAGTAGAATGTATAAACATAAATAGATGGTTAAAAACTAGAGAGGTTGGAATTTCTGAATTCGGGCAGACTGGATTATTAGCCCTCTTTTCGTACTTCCTTTTGTTGGATGGTTTGGCCGCAACTTCCTTTTAATATAATCCTTTTCAATTTCTGTTAAAAAAAGTATAAAAGCAGCTATTTGTTTCACTAATATTAATGTAAGGAAGTTAGCTATATTTTTTTAATTTCTAGTTCAGGATAACAACAAAGCACATTCACATATAGGAAGTCCAGCTTAAGATTAAAACAAAATGGGAAATCATTTGGTCATTACATTTTCTGAGGAGCTTCAAATGTTAGAAGAGAATGAGCATTCCTTGGGACATTAACCCAAAAACAAACCAAAAAAAACTACGTTTAAGCAAATATTTTTATGACTCCAAAGGATCAAGAAATAGTTCCTGCACAAATTTTCCTAAATCTTCAAATAAAAAGCATTTATGCAATGGTGAAATATGAAAAAACAAGAGTTCCAAGAATAACTTTTTAAGAGCTTAGAAAAGGAGACATTTTGCACAATATTTCTTTAAATCCATGAGGACTCAAACAAATCAAAACTATAACTATATATATATATATATATATACACACACACACCAATTTATATACATGGAAGACCGATGAACTTACCAATCTCCCTAAAATCCAAAATGATTGATTTCATGAAGTTATAATTTCATGTCTATACTAGGTCTAGTTCCTTGATTTATAGCTTACATTCTATTTCATAGAACCTCATTATAACCTTATTAATAGGGGGTGGCATAGCTAGCTTGGAAGTTCCATAGGCCCTAAGTATTAAAACCAACTCTGATGCCAAATGTAATGTTTACCTAAGAAACCTAAGTTACTAACCTTATCCTCATGAGAGACAGAATTGTAATTTGACCCAGGTAAATATATTAGTTAGTTTATTTTCATATGTGAATCAAACAAGAGAGAAACCTAGGGCTTTTCATATTTAAGTATTAAAAATAGTTCTGATACCAAATGTAATCCTATCTAAGAAACCTAAGCTACTAGCCTTATCCACAAGATAAATAGATATGTAATTTGACCTAGATAAATATAATATTCAATGGGAAAATATAATTTATGGAAAATCTGAGTAAATATATTTATTTTATGAGAAAATAACATCCAGTTCAACATTCTTAAATTAACCATTTGATTTTAAGTGAGGCATACCTAAACAAAGTTGAATTTGGATGAGGCGTACCTAAACAAAGTTGAATTTGGATGACACTTACAACCATGAAATTAGCAACCTAGAAACTAGCTCCAGTAGTAATAGTAGTGGGAAACAAGATGTGGAGAAAAATTATCCACCCAACCTACCCCTCAGTTAGTAAAACTATGCTAGACAAACACCTCTTCACAATCATGACTCTTATTCCCCTCAACATCTCCTCACATTCAAGATGAAACAACCCACACACAAAAACCAATAGAAAAAATCCCTATTCTCTCATGAAGGCCCCTTAAACAAAACTGAAAAACAACAACCCTTACAACCCCCTTCTCCTCCTTAAAAATCCATCTTTCCCATATTAAAATAATATAGTTTATTTGCATGGATGACACTTTCCATCCATGCACTTAAAAACCTTTTTAGTTTAATGAAATGGAAAATTAACTTAATTAACCCCCTTTAATTGAATATTTCCTATTATGCACTTATATTATGCGTGTAATTTATTTTTATGCACCTGTAGGTATAATTTGATTGTTATTATGCCCATATATATACATTTATTATTTATTTCAGCATATGGGCATTACATACACCCCTCCTTCAGGAAACTTTGTTGAAAGTTGCAACACCCTGTTTTTCTTGTTCCCATGCAAGACATGCGCAACATCGTGTAGTATACACTACCATCATGCAATATGCATCTAGATAACTAGTACTATTGTATGGAGGGGAGAGTTACTCATGTGGCCATCACATGTAAATCTCACACCTGCACTATTACAAATATACTCCATGGTTTACTATATTATGACTGATTAATCTTACTAAATGACTAGTATGTAATCAAGTCACACAATTCTACATCAATTCAATTCATACTATCATGCATCAAATCAAGTCAATCACATGGTTTACTTCCTATCTCTCACACCCAACAAGAATCATGAAACAACCCACACACAATAACCAATAGAAAGATCGGTATTCTCTCATGAAAGTCAAAAAACAACCCTCTTCTCCTCCTTAAAAGCCCCCTTTCCCATATTAAAATAATATGGTTTATTTGCATGGAGGACACTTGTCATGTAAGCACTTAAACCCTTTTTAGCTTAAATGAAATGGAAAATTAACTTAATTATCCCCCTTTATTTGAATATTTCATATTATGCACATATATTATGTGTATAATTTATTTTTATGCACCTATAGGTATAATTTGATTATTATTATTATGCCCTACATATACATGTATAATTTATGTTACCATATGGGCACTACACAAGGACATTGTTGGATTGGATCCAACGACGTAGGAAAACATCATAAATGTCTCCAACCATCGAGAGCCTTCGACGTTAGCATTTCCACCTATTGGTAATTATTTGGATTTGCAAGTTAAAAATGGCTCATAGGTTAGGATAGGGGCTGGTGTCATAATGAGATGTTGATATTGTATATTTCTCCCGTCATATTTAATCCAGTTACTACAAGAGATTGGTAGATGCACCTTAAATCTCTTAGAAGATCCTACTTCAAATACTATTTGGCATTAGGAATAGTTAAGATCCGAGGATCTAAGCCCTGAAGACAATCATATTCACTTTTAGAATGACTTTCTGTTAGAACTTAAAAGATATCGCATAAGCTTAAATGAGGAGCTAGATGTTCTAATCTAGGCCAAAAACCAGAATGACTTCCTGTTAGAACTTAAAAGAGATCACATAAGCTTAAATGAGGAGCTAGATGTTCTAATCTGGGCCAAAAACTAACATGAATTTCTGTTAGAACTTAAAAGAGATCACATAAGCTTAAATGAGGAGCTAGATGTTCTAATCTAGGCCAAAAGCTAGTTGGGAGGGTAGTATACTACCAAACTTGGATATAATTCATTTCAAGGTAATGAATCACAAGATACAACATGGTTGTGGGACAAAATATGGAAGGTGAAAGCACCATTGAAGACCAAATTATTAGTGTGGTTAGCTTTGAGTAATAAAGTTATGGATGGGGCGACACACGTGGGGAATTCTACGGGATCCCCAAGAAACTTTAGCAACTTTTGAATTGGGCCTAGGAATTGCTACCAACAATCAAGCTGAACGATATGCTCTATATCAAGGTCTTAAAATTATTATGTCCTTGAGTATTCAATCATTGACTGGTTATTATAGGAGGAGATTCATTACTAATCATATCTCAATCTAGAAGGAGAAAAGAGATCGAGGATAAAATTGCAGGGAAATTGCAGTTACGAATAAATTCTCTCCTCGATCGATTTACGAGCATTCAACTCTTTCATGTGCGACGTCATAATAATAATTCCATTGTTGATATGCATGCAAATAACGCCTCTCAAATTGCCCAATGGGGTCCAAGTGTTAATGGGCATACTGTTTCATGCTCCCTTCCTTAGTTTTCTCGCCCCTTCAAGGGCCTTGACGTGGAGTCACATCGGAATTAATATGATCTGATCCTTAGGCTGGAGAATTAATTGTTTCCTAAATGCTTCCCTTCGTTGTTCAATGAAGGTACCTCACATATTGATGGATTGGAGTGCAATGAGGCCTACGGGTGGAATCCTCGAGTCAGATCTATGGTTTATGAGACTTCTCTCTCTTACTTCTCAAATTTGCTTTCTCAATTGCACTGGACTCTGGAAGGTTTGGTCTTCTGGTGTTGACGCAGCCCTTCCCTATGCCCAGGGGGATTGGCTCGGTTTAATTATGCATCTTGGTTGGGAGATGTCTTCGTTGCTAGCAGTCTTTCAGGCCAGTTCTGAATTACCGCTATCCTTTATCTAGCGTGTTTGGGGTATGGGTTCTACAATCCGTCTGAATTTGCTGAGAATGAAGACCATTGGCGACCTGGAGGCTTCATAGAACACTTCCTTTCATTCACTTGTGGAACAATTATAAGAAAATATTCATTGTGATTTCATTTACTCATATTTATAAAGAATTAAATTAGAGTGTTGATGCTTTATCAAAGATAAGTTTATAATTTAGTCCATTGATTGTAGTTTGGGTGGTTAGGAGGAAAGATTGTTGATCTCCCCACCCAGGTTCAATTCCTGTAAGTGACATGATGTTCTTGTTGAGCCCTATTGTAATGATTGTATTTCAAGCTTTTCTTGATTCCTTCGGAATCGGCTGAAAAAAAAAGAAACAAGTTTATAATCATTTGAGAATCAATTTCATATTAAAGAAGTGTTAGAAAGCATTATTACTCCTCTAAAACAAGAAATTTTATTCCTTTGATCTTTAGTCATAGAAAATATTTTAATTATTATAGATCATAGAAAATATTTTATTTTTGTAATAATTAAAAATATGTCTTCTACAACTATGCTTGAGGATATTAGGCTTATTTATGGTTGTTTGTAGAAGAATCTTTAGTATCTATATCTACATTTTGATTAGTTTCAATATGGTTTTACTTGGAATATTTTTAATCTTAAGTTAAAAAGTATTATTTATGTATAATTTGTCACGATGCACTTGAAGAATGTGTTTTTTTATTTTAATTAAAATAAAATAAAAATGTGTTTTGTTTTGAATTATATATATATATATATATACTTGAAGAATGTTCTTTTTAATTTATATTAAAATAAAAATATATATTTTTTCTTTGGATTATATATATACAAATTGATTTTCATATCCTATTAAATTCAATTTGATTATTTATAAATAATAATATATAATTATTGATAAATATTAATATTAAATTTTAAATTTACACAACTTTCTCTATTATGCTAAAGGAAATTGACTTATGATTAAGTAGCTTATTAAATAATGCTTACCTTTCAATCCCCCAGATGCGGGTGGTGGCGATCAAACCTGGCACGAGGCGCACGCCACGAGGTTCAGATATGGCACGACACATGTGCTGGAGCAGAACAGCCAGCCAGCCAACGATGATGATGTCATTCCTTCATATGAAGCGACGTCGAGTTTCCTGAGACATTAACTCCCCTACTTTTTGTCCCCTCCTCCAACCTGGTCTGGCTGCCACGCTCAACCCCCCCCCCCCCCATGGCTCTCAATCGTGCGAAAACATCTTGTCCCTTCACCTGCTCTAAGACTCGGCCCTCTATCATGCCTATGCTCATTACCCTCTGCATTATTTCTCTTCTGCTGAACATCCCCCTGGATCCTCTATTCCACGATTTCCTGTCACTCTTCTCCTGTGCCACCCCTATAGTCCTTCTCCTCGAGCTCCAGCTCGTTGGCACCTTCACCTCCTTCCTGCTCGAACTCATGGGGAGGCCGAAAGAACCCTGCGGCAAGAAGAAAGTTGAAGCCCAACCAGAAGGGAAAACTCGGAAGGGTTACAACACTGAGATCTCCATCCCTATTCGCTTGCTGGTGGATAAATGGGAGACCCACATCATTGCTGATAACCTCACCATGGGAAGTCAGTCTGAGCCTTGGGATCCTTATTGGTTACTGAAGAATATGATCGGTGAGCTCATGGAAGATATGGTAGCCAACTGGGCCATAGTGAAGCACACCACGCAAACCTTGAGCACAACTCTGCCCAACATGGCTGCCACCCTTCATAGTCTGGAGAGCACCCTCTGCTGGGAGGATTATGCTCCCACCCGCCAACTTCAGCATGATTTTCTGCCCAAGAGCAGTGCTTAGGCCTAGGCGACCAGAAACATGACGATGATTGGCAACCTGGCCAATCACTTTGGCATAATTCTGAACACTTCTGCTGGTCCTGGTCCAGTCCATCCCCTTGGAAAGGCTCCGAATTTTCTGAGAGGTAAGGAGCTGGTACAGCCCTTTTTTCCCATTCCTTCTATCTTGGGCCCAATATTGGCGAAGTGCACCTGTAATGAAAAGGAAAACACTAATTTGGGTTACAAAAAGACTGCTCCTTTACCAGTCAAGTTGTTGGTAAGAAACATCGGGTTAGCTGCGAAGGTCTCCCTGCCTACAACAAAGGCCACTCAGCCAGCTATGAAGGTCATTCAGCCACCTGTACAGATCGATCAGCCACCTATGAAGAACTCTCTGCCACATCCAGATGACGAGGACGACTATGCCTGCTACAAATGTTCGATCCTCGAGGAGACTCCCTCTGACCCTGAGGCACCTTCTGCTCACTAATAAGGAGGTTCTCCTTCTATTTTTTGTCTTTTTTCTTAAGATTCATAGCCACTATGTTTATTTTCGTTGTTTCCATGGACATGTAGTCTCCTTTGGTTTATCCTGTTTCCCCAACTCTGGGTAGGATTTTTTGTACAATTCGGATCAACTCTACCTTGATCTCTCAGGTTTCCATGGTTGGCTTAGACCACCACAGTATGTACTTTTTACTATACTTTTATTTCTAGCTTAATATACTTTCACAGCATTACAAAAAATAAATGCTTACCTTTCAATCATTGTGTCAAAGTTACACGTTGTAACACGTTAACTTACCTACTGTATCTTATTTGAATTAGTATAATAAAATTGGAATATATATAGAACACAACATTTTCCATGGGAAGAAACACAAAGCTTGTGGTAGCCTCAGTGTTACATTTAAGTATCTTGGACTTTGAGGTGAGGATTGTGTGGAGAGAATGTAACTAGGACTCTTTTTACTATACAAAACCATGTAGAACCAATCTAAATGAAGGAACCTCCTTTCAATTGAAAATAAGAGTTAGATGACTTAGTGAGCTTCAATTCATTTGTTCCACAATATTTTAGAAATTCTCTAATATCATGTTCACTTATATGAATCTCATTAGAGTTTTCTTTTATTTTGTTTTATAAATTCTCTAATTCCATGTTTCACTTATATGAATCTCGTTAGAGTTTTCTTTTATTTTAGTAATGTTGACTCTCTTATTTACACTAGTTAAAACATAGAAATATTTTTTATCTTCTAAATTAGGGTTGATCACCTCCTTATAGTATCTTAATTTTCTATCATCCTATAATGATTTATCACACCACAACTTCTCCTTATATTTAGATGTAATAATATTTTTAATAGTATCACTATTATGCAAAGTGACCTCTTCCTTGACACCCCAATGATTTATCCAAGACTTGGCATTTTTATGTCAACTTTGCTTAAGCTACACTAGGTGGTTTTCACTGGAATTTGAAGCAATCTTAGGAAAACTCTTGTCTCCAATGTTGTTTATCTTGTTCTTGTACATTAGGTACTTAGTCATAGCCATGTTGTCAATGGGGAAGAGACTCGCTTCTATGAGGATAGGATAGGGGGTATTGACTTTAATATTGAGATCATACATTATAAAATGATTTTGGATTTTATTTATCCTTCTCCATGATACTCTAGAGATGCTACAACCCAAAATTCACATTGAAATATTAAGATAACATGAGTGACAAGAGCCTCAAAGAGGAGTTTATTCTTATCCCAAACCCAAAGGTCCGCTAATTTGTAACTATTTTCAAGTCCATAATAATATTTCTACCCTCCATTTATTATTTTCTCAATGTTATTATTCCATTTAATCAATGTGATGAAGATCAATTCTAAGATATTTGTATGAATTCACTTCCTCCAAGATTTTTTTGTCATACATGAAATTAGCATAAGTGAGCTTTTTGGTTTTGATTATCATGACCTTTATTTTGCTAGTGTTAACAATCATACTCGTACTAGAGAAAAAATATTTGATACATTTTAGTTTCTTGTCGAGATCATAGGGACTCCTCACCTTAAGAACAATATCATCAACATAGAGAAGAAGAAGGATGACTATACCAGCTAGAGTCGTTCCCACACAACCTGTTATTTCCAAACAACCCTCTAACTTGGCAATGTATATACCAAAATGGGTAGGGGGCATCATAGGAATACCTTGCTTGAATCTCGTATTATAATTAATTTATTCTAACTAACCCTCAAAGTTCCTAAACTTCGCAATAACCTTCTCTTACAATCATATCGCAATAACTCTCAACTCAAAAGGAAATTTTATCTCTTCTAATCTATTCCAAAAGTTAGTTATAGGCATTATGTCAAATTACTTTGAAGTAAAAGAAAAACAAAAAAGCTTGGTTTTATTATTGTGGCATTCCTCTACAATGGTCCTTAGCATGACAAGGTGATCCACAATTGAATGATAATTCCTAAATCTGACTTGGCCTTTAGTACTTTTCCTGTCGGCATGGGGTTAGACCGCATGAAGTGCGGAAGCCGGCAGCGATGAGAAGGACCATCTGCAGAAGAAAGGACCATTTGCAGAGAACAAGGAGCCGACGAAAGCGCAAGATTGGTTTAGTTAGTTAGAATGAGTCATTTGGACCATTTTGTAACCGCTATAGTTGCCTATAAATAGGACTATGATTGTAAGCCTAAGAGCATTAGTGGATCAATAGACGAGTGGATGAATTGTCTAATGTTTTGCTTTTCCTTCGGCAAGTTTTGTATGGATCCACAATAAGTTGTTTGGAACTATCCATGCAAAGGTAGTACCGTAGGTTTTTGATGGGTTAATGCATGAAGATGTTCGGATATGTCTCTTTTGTATCTCTGTTTGTGTTGAATGATACTGTGTTTTGATTAAGTTCTATTGTTCTGTAATTTATGTTGATGCGATCGCCAGTTTTACCATGTTAATGCGAATGTCGATTACATATTGAATATGCAAATGATGAATGTATGTTTGAATTGGTATGCATGATGCGAAGATAAATCTCTGGTTTCTATAGCGATAGAGTGAGAATAGATGCATGTCCTCCCCCCACTGCGGAAACCTGGTTTCTGCAGACCCCTTAATCATCTCGGGTGAGACCTCACTCGCTCCGCGGGTGTTGCTGGAAAGGGTAAAACCTTTCTGGGACGGTGCTTAAGGGTGTTTGGTTGGTGTTTGTTGACAGCAGTGCAAAGTGAACCCCTATCGACAGAACTGTGTCAACAAATGGTTTTGTTGCCAGGACCTTGAAGAAGAAAGAAGAGGACATGTTGTGGCACCCGACGAAACCGAAGATTAAGGATTGGTTCAAAAAACAAATAGAAGAATTCGCGGAAGGAGAAAATCAGAACCCTAGGCAGACAACAAGCAGCTGGTTGCAAAATCATATATATTCTGATATCCACAAGGTATTTTTCTGTGAATTCCTGGTATTGCTGCACGAGTGGTTGGCATAGCTGACATTCCAGAAGAAAAATTGCCAAGGAGGTGAACCTGACCATTGGACTCTAGAACTGATCCAACAGTTAAAATAGGTCGACAATAGGGTATCAAGGGTTGTCGACTTCTGGGCAGACAGTATCCTAGAGGGATACATCATTGAGTTTTTCGTTGATACAATCAAGTCATACAATGACGTAAAAAGCAAATTTTTCAAAGGACCTAGAGGGAGGTTTCTACTATCGTTGAAGTTGTGGATTAAGATGCTCGTTTGTGAAAACGGTATACTGAAGATGAATTTCGACGAGTAGAAGATCGGTGCGGAGGTTGTGGGTACCATGTAAATGCAGGTCTGATAGAAAGAT
This sequence comes from Larix kaempferi, assembly GCA_027924585.1. Classification (NCBI taxonomy): domain Eukaryota; kingdom Viridiplantae; phylum Streptophyta; class Pinopsida; order Pinales; family Pinaceae; genus Larix; species Larix kaempferi. The sequence continues at coordinate 8,387,075 of BSBM01000511.1, read as the reverse complement.
GTGGGGTAGATGGACATGAGTGACGACGAATTTATAAGGGAGGCTCAGGAAGATTGTGGTACCTTGAGAAGTGGAGCGATATTCCGGCGACCAAAGAAGAAGAGGAGGATTGAGGGTGAGTCTCCTGAGGTGACCAAAATAGAAAACTATGAAACAAGACGACAAGGGATGAAGCGACCTTATTACAACGAAGAAGGTGAACAGGCTACCCCAGAAACCGGAGAGGGACGGACCCTAAGCTACAACATACCCTCAACTCCACACACTACTCAGAACTTTGTAGGAAGAAATACAAGTTATTCGCAGATCTTTCCTACGTGTCAAAATAGTGGTAAGAGTAGCGGATCAGTAAATAATAATAGTCGGAGCGCAAGAATGGCAGGTGACAACATAAAAATTCCAACTTTACAGGGTAACGGGACCAAGGATCCTGAACAGTATTGGTTTTTGTGTGAAGCGGCATGGATTGTGAAGCAGGTCCAAGACGAAAATATAAAAAAGGGACAGCTAGCGACGACCCTCAGGGGCCGTACACTACACTAATTTATGAATTTACTAAGGTACTGATAGGGAGTCCAAATAAAACACTAGCATAGATCAAGGCAGGAATGATTGATGAATTCAGAAAACCGAAATCTTAGTTGCAGCACATCACAAAGCTAATGGAAATCAAGCAGTTTCCAAACGAATCAGTGTGGGAATTTGACCAGTGGTATAAAACGTTAATGGAAAAGGTGAGTTTCGGGATGAGCGACATGCAACATAAAGAGTGGTTCATCGCAGGATTGGTGCCACACATCCCGTTACGGTTGATGCAATAGAAAGTAACGTCCTGGGCAGAAGCGCTAGAGATTGCAATGAATCTAGAGGCTTCACTGATCGGTGAAACATGTATAGGAATGGATCGGATACAAGCGCAGCTGGCCAATTTAACGATCCAGCTACAAGATATTAAAAAGGGAAAAGAAGTCCGCGAAGACATATGGTGCAGTAGATGCAAAACAGAAGGACATCACAAGGATCAGTGCCCAAAATTTCAAGATTATTTACAGTCACGTGCACCGAATCCCCTCAGTCGGGGGGATGCCTTGGTGTCGCGTTTTCCAGACAAGAGGACATCGACCAGAATAACGCGTGTACCTGCAGAAGATGGTGTCAAAGCCAGTTAATTTGTATTGCAAAATCTATCGATCGGTTGGCCATGACGAAAAGGATTGCAGGGCTTACGACCTACTCCAAGAAAGGACTGTAGATACATTCTTCATGAAGGGAGAGGAGCAACCGCTGATACAACAGCAATAGCAGTCCAATCAGCAACAGCCTCACTACAATTGGAAAGTGCAATATGATCAGTCACAATATGGTCAACCACAATATCAACCACCATAGTACAGTCAACCGCAGTATGCTCAACCGTAGTACCCGCCATACGGGCCACTGCGAGGAGGTTTCAGAGGGGGTTTCCGTGATGGTCGAGGTACCGGTGCTGGACGAGGAGGATATTTTGGGCGAGGTCGAGGGCCAATCGTATGTTACAATTGCAATCAACATGGGCATTACCAGAGGGATTGTCCGAATCCAACCCCTCAGTGCACTTATTGTAGCGCTTCGGACCATGGTGTCGAGGACTGTACAAAAGATATCAGCAGAGGTCAAAAGTCAAACTATGACTATTAGATTAGTGACCTGAGGAGGAGTTATGACAGGGGCCAATAATCCACAGGCTAGCATCCGACCGACAGAAATAAAAAAATTCACATTCAATGTGGAAGTAGAAAGGGATTTTTTTTTAAAGCACAAGAGGAAATGAGACAGATGAGGCAACCACCTCTTCACCAGAAATAATTCACTTATGACATGCCGCCGACATTCGACACGAAGAATTCACAGAAAAAAGGATAACACCTTAAGAGCCTTCCTAGAGAGCTTCCTGGAGTTGGAAAAATATCAGGACACATTGGCATAGATATCCAACTTGTTGCATTGAAAGGAGGCTGCACGATAGGATCGAACGGTCAATTGAATACATAAGAGGAAGACATGCAGAGAAATGAGGATGCCTGCACAAATCAGAGCATTCGATGTCGACTCCATTATCTTAGACCTGGTATTAGATGTAAAAATTCTGACAAAAAAGACCTGGGAAACGATGGGGAAACCATAATTGGCATGGTCCCCGATACAACTACGACTAGCGAATCAAAGTAAGGTCACCCTGATTGGTCGATTATGCTAGGTCTCAGTTGAGATAGAAGGAATCAAAACATACGCAGATTTTGATGTGATAGAGATTCTCGACAACACAAGCCCCTATCTAGTGCTGCTAGGAATAGACTAGGCGATGGAGAATCAGGCCATCATCAATTTCAAGAAACGAACCATGTCGTTCGAAAACCGCAAGATGAGGGTAGTCACACCTCTTGATCCCACAGAAGGGCAAAGATATGTTGAGCCGACAAGGGATTAATTCACTGAAGGATGGGGAAGTCTTTATAACATATCAGAAGACTACATCAATCCTACCGCATATGGAGAGTTAGGATGGCGTAGCGTCAGTTCGACATCATCAGATTCGGATGAAGCACTTGAAAATTGGCAGAATCGGCTACATGAAGTATCATTTAGGAGGTGTGCACGGATCACCCAGTCGCTGAGATGGGTAGCGACAGAAGCGTGCGAACTACCAACATGTGAGGGTTTTCCCAACTTGACTACATTTATCACTGATTTTGAAGAAAAAGTGGCAGAACCACAGTGACAATTGGCCTTGGAGGAAGCCCTGAAGGATACACTAGCGAGATGGTGGGCGGTGCACAAGTCAACAATAACAAACTGGCCACTATGTCAACACCTAATGGAGGTTAGGTTCGGCGACACTGAAGGATATTGTGGAAGGAAGTACAATGGAAGAGGAGACCCAAAGGAGCATTTGAATGAATGTCAAAACAAATGGGGAAAAAGATCGAAATAGGATTGGGTCCACGCAGTTATTCACACATTGGATGAAGTACTGCGAAGTTGGTATATCGTAGCAGAGCTGCGACACAGAACAACTACATGGGAACAACTAACTACTGACTATTGGCTTTAGCCAAACTTTCAGTTTCTTTGACGAAAACCCCTTAATCCACAGCGTGTTACAGGAGATCCGTGAGAAAGTACTCGAAGTAGTTCCGACAGAGAAACCTATGGAACTTCAGTGGACTGCGATACCAAAAATGTCGATGGAATGCTACAACATAATCAGAGAACCGAATGATGAGGATGATCAGTGGGATACGTATATACCAGAGTCATAAAGGAGTCACAATGTCGAAGCACCAGATATGCCTTCCGACAAGTTTCAGCAGCCATTGGGAATCAAGAAAGTGAACATTGGGTCTAAAGAAAATCCCAAGTTCACGAGCATCGAAGATTATTGGGATGACTCGACCATTGCCAAGATGACTGACCTATTACAGGAGTTTCAGGACTTGTTCCTGACAAAATTTTCAGAGATGAAAGGTATTTCTAGGGACCTAAGCAAGATGAAAATCCCACTGAAACCTGATTGGAAGCCAATAAAGCAGCGACCTTACAGGTTGAATCCGAGGTATAAGGAGAGGGTGAAAGCCGAAATTGAGAGAATGTTGGAATCGGGGATTATAAAACCGATGGAGGAATCAGAGTGGATCAATCCGATGGTGTTCCAAGATAAGAAAAATGGTGAAGTCAGAATCTGTGTCGAGTTAAGAAAGCAACAACCTTATCAGTTGAACCTAAGGTCCCAAGAGCGTAAAAAAGTTGAACGAGAGCGACTCCAGCGAAGGACTAGTTCCGCAGAATCAACTATGGCCCTATGAAAAAAAAAAGAGCAATAATGACAACAAGTGGGAGACATGGAAAGACCAGTCGCTCATCGACGTTTAGCACACGGGAGTCAAGTCAGAGCATGATTACTACGGCTAAGCATCAATAGAAGACGACGGAAGTTTATGCTGACACACTTGACAACAGAATCTGATGAATATGTGAAAGATTTAGCGAATAACTTGTCAATCATGCGTCAAGGACATGAGGAATGAGCATAAATACAAGTGAAGAGATTGGAAGATAAAGGCTTATGCGCATTATGAAGAAAATCTGTAAGTCGAATGAGCGATTCCAAGGAAGCTGTGGGATAAGGAAGTGAGATTAGAAAGTTTCAATGGTGCATTTCATTTCCAGTGGAAGCACCCAAGGTGCACTAAGGGAAAGAAAGACAAGTGTTCATGAGCAATTGGAAAATACAGAGGCACCATGTATCAAGAAAACAAGGATGAGGTCTTACCCGAGATGTCTAAGCAAGTTTCAAGTGTTAGAAGAGAAGCATCCCCTCTGACCGCAGAAGTACCAAGAGCAAAGGCACGTTGGTACCAGTAAATGATGATCAAATGTGTGAAACAGATGTTTCAAACCACTACGCCCTTTCCACAATTTGGTGCCGTCAATAAAATCCTGTCCAGTCTCAAGCCAGGGTCAAAGGTAACAAACGATCGAGAAGGAATATATGATGAAGGTTCCAAGAGACTGGAGGATGAGTTCGAGAAGTACATGACAGTGACCAAGAGACAGGAGGATGAGTTCGAGAAGTACATGACAACGACCAAGACACCGAAGGATGAGTTCGAGAATACAGCGAGCACACAATGGAAGGATCAACTTCAGAAGTACAGAACAACGAAGGACGGGAATAGTTCCAACAGGGCCCAGCTGAGGTGGCTCGAGGGCGAGCCACAAGTTTATGTTGGGGGGCTGTTGGCACGGGGTTAGACTGCATGAAGTGCGGAAGCCGATAGCAATGAGAAGGACCATCCATGGAAGAAAGGAACATTCGCAAAGAACAAGGAGCCGACGAAAGCGCAAGATTAGTTTAGTTAGTTAGAATGGGTCATTTGGACCATTTTGTAACCGCTATAGTTGCCTATAAATAGGAATATGATTGTAATACTAAGAGCATCAGTGGATCAATAGACGAGCGGATGAATTGTCTAATGCTTTGCTCTGCCTTCGGCAAGTTTTGTATGGATCCATGATAAGTTTTTTGGAACTATCCCTGTGAAGGTTGTACCGCAGGTTTTTGATGAGTTAATGCATGAAGATGTTCGGATATGTCTCTTTTGTATCTATGTTTGTGTTGAATGATACTGTGTTATGCTTAAGTTCTATTGTTCTGTAATTTATGTTGATGCGATCGCCAGATTTACCATGTTAATGCGAATGTCAATTACATATTGAATATGCGAATGATGAATGTATGTTTGAATTGGTAAGCATGATGCGAAGATAAATCTATGTTTTCTATAGCGATAGAGTGAGAATAGATGCATGTCCTCTCCCCACTGCGGAAACCTAGTTCCTGCAGCCCCCTTAATCATCTCGGGTGAGACCTCACTCGCTCCGATGGTGTTGTTGGAAAGGGTAAAACCTTTCTGGGCCGGTGTTTAAGGGTGTTTGGTTGGTGTTTGTTGACAGCAGTGCGAAGTGAACCCCTATCGACAGAACTGTGTCAACATTTCCCCTGACTTTCGAGCCATATATTGATCTTCTTTTCCAAAATAATTCTATATAAATTGGATAAAATAGGGAAAATCACAATGGTCTTATAATTATAAGGATTGTTTCATCCCCGCTTTCAAATATATGAACAATGAAGCTTTATGTCCATGGTTTAGGGAAACCCTACTTGATTTTTTAATTGAATAGCTTGTGGATGTGAGGGATGAGTCTAGGACCACCAATTTTTAAGATTTATTCTTTGTGTCTTTTTATTTCCTTAGCTTTCCCTTTTGCAAGCCGCTTAACCCCAAAATCTTTGTCTTCTAAAGAAAAATATCTTCTTTTGTAGAAATGGTTTGAATGTTGTCCACAAAACTAGGGGATTCATAAATATTTAAGGTAGGAATTCCAATTCCTCAAGGAAATCATATTGTTTTCTTTAGTTTTACAACTTAGATTTTTCCTCCAAAATTTCTTAAGATCTAGCTTAGAGAGGTGCAAAAGCTTCTCTTTCCTTCTATTTATATAGTACATTTTTTTTTTAATTAGGTTTTTGTACCTATATATTTTATTGTATTTTAAGGACTTGTTAGAAGAATCCCTAATGACTTTTCTAGCATGCTCATTGTTTATCATACACCTCGATAGAGAACTTGTTAATGGAAGTAAAGCTCGGGTTGTGGTAAAAATATGATAGGGGTCTTTAATATTGTCCTTATTTAATACTAGATTTAATTCATTATTTAAATCCCTTGTAAAAGAAAAATATTTTTATTTTTATTGAAGATCAAGTGCTTTTGGTTATTAGAATTCTCTGTTATGGAGCTTATGTGCCTGACAAAGATTAGAGTTAGGGTTAAAGGTCTATGGTCAAAATCGGGCTCATGTTCATTTAAGATGTCAAAATTTACTATTTGGTTGTATATGGTATTATATATCACATAATCTACAACACTATTGCTAAGCCCGAGAATACAAATCATATGATTGGATTACAGGTAGATCAGATATCACACAATCTATGGCATTATTTCCAATCCCATGAATACAAGTCATATGGTTGGATTTCAACCACTTCATAAGACCATTGCAATATATTATATATTGAGAACTGTAAAGCTTGATCAACTCAATATTGAACAAATTCTCAACCAAGTGTTCAGAGTTTCTTTTATATTTTCTAGCTAAATCAAGGTCATTGTCTATCCATAAAGAATTAGGGTTGGAATCATTCCTTAAGATAATAGCTTAGTTAGTTGTTGTTCTAGCATCAAAGTCTCCTTGCAAAAAGTTATTGCCTTGATTTCTTAGACTACAAATATCCTCTTATACTATTGCAAGGACAATTTCTATCGGGAATGTGCTTCTTATTAAATTTTAGAATTAATAGGCATAAAATAACATTGATACTACTATATAAATATTCTTAGCATTGATATCTAAAATCTCCATCAACATGTACTAATTGAAATGATCTTTCCTGTGAAGCTTAATCTGAGGACAAATTGTCTTCTTCATGTAACAAGCTATGCCTCTAATTCCTCTACAATAGGATAAACAATTCCATACCGACCACAAGATAAATCATTATATGTTAATGTGTATGTGTGTGTGTGTGTCTTTCCGGGGTGAATTTCATATTATATTGCTTGTTAAAACTTAAGATCGTGAAGAATCTAAAGTCCCTAACATAAAATGATTTCTCTTGTAGTCCATATGGAATTTGTTTATCCTTTCAATCAAAACATGTGAATGGAAGTTTTAAATACCAATGATATATATATATATATATATATATATATATATATATATATATATATATATATATATAGTTAAAGCAAATACATAATCATTACCCATATACTTGACACCATCTCTATCATATTGAATTGTAGATCACTGAGAGTATCATGCCTCAAATTAACAATCATAAAATTATATTTCAATAACTGTAATCATATCTAACATCCCAATTGCATGAACTTCATTGACAACATTATTGCATCGAGAGTATCGAGGTGCTTTACAGCTTAGTATTGGGGAGATGTTATAAAGCGTAACGTTATGTAGCATGGCATTCTAATAAAAAATATAAAAGTAAAAAATAAAAATGCAAATAATATTTTGATTTCAATTTAAAGCTAGATATATTAAGCACAGATAGGGATCATAAAAAAAATAATTACACCTCAAGAAATTGGATCCCTCTCGGGCTTGATAGATTAGTGTTTAAAAGGATGGAAATGTTAACTTTTTAATTGTAGGTAACAAGGTTGTGCGTTACTCTCTAAATTGTACATTCAATCCCTTCAATTTCAAATATATATGTGAAGTATGATCTCATATTTTTGTATTTTCAAATATATTCATGTTAAATTCGAAAGTTCCAATGCAAATATATTCATGTTAAATTAGAAGTTCCATGATTTCACATATTTGAATTTTATTTTTAATAATATATATTTATATTTTTGCATATAAATGTAAAAGGTGTAATCTAAATATTCTAAGTTTTCAACCTTTTGTGAGTATATTTTTCATCTTTTTCTATTTGGAGTTCGATTGGAAATCTTTAAAAAATATTATAATCATATATATTAGCTATGGAAATTGTATAATTTGGGTGTCAAGGGGTATTCGAGGGTGCTCGATCTATTTATGAATTCAAAAACTCAATTTATACACTTTCAAAATTGGATTTTACCAACAAAAAAAAATCCCACCAAAACCCACTGTAAAGTCCAAAACATAGAATAAATAGACTACTCTAATATAAAGTATATAAGGTTTAAATCATTATTCATGATTTCATATATTTGTATTTTATTTATGAACAATATATATTTATATTTTTTTATAAAATTTAAATTCCTTTTCTTACCTGTTAAAGTAGGTATAAATATGTATAAATGCAATTATATATATATATATATATATATATATATATATATATATTATTGACTGGGCAAATGAAAAAATTCAAATAAATGCTCCTCACCTACAGCACCTCCTCCATGCCATCAGATCTCTCATCTCCAGCTTTGAGCATGTGCAGTTCTCACATGTTTATCGGGAACTAAACTCTGAAGCTGATCACTTATCAAAATTGGCTCTTGCTCTACCTCCTAGACTGATCAAGGTGGATGGACAAACAAACGAGCATACAAATATTCACTATGTGCTAGAGGTTTAGATTGAGACAGGAAATCTTTATGCCATTATATAGAAAGGAAAACAATCTGTGTTTTGTTTTTTTTGTAGCCTATATGGCAAGCAGATTTATGAATTTATGAAACGGTAATGTAACCTTTTTGATATATAATGAAGTCCCTCAAGGACACTTCACGATCACTCTTTATTTAGAGTGATTGATATTTTCCATTTGAAATATATATATATATATATGTTTCCATCATCAATCTCTTTACTTGAATTCATATATTTGTATTTTATTTATGAATAATATATATTTATAATTTTTTATAAGATTTAAATTCCTTTTCTTACATGTTAAAGTAGGTATAAATATGTATAAATGCAATTATATATATAGAATATGTTTCCATCATCAATTTCTCTATCAATTTTTTTGGTTGTGTTTTATAGTGGTTGAGATGAGATATTGTTATGTAAACAATTCAAGTTCAAACTTTGGTAGTTGTAAATTTTTGTATTAAGCGAACTTGACACATGTCAAACTAACCAAAATAATATAATATAAGTGGACTTTAATATTTTTATATCTTTGACTTTACAAAGAAGAAAAGGGTAAGTAAACATATTTACTACATAACTGATCAACTATTGTATTAATAGGAAAATCACTATTATGTGGAGATGGCATTGACATCCAGATAATTATATATTAAAACTTATATTTTACCACACTTTTGTAAAAACCCTGTCTTATAAGGATCAATAGATTGAGCACCCTCGAATACCCCTTTGGCACCTAAATTATGCAATTTCCATACCTAATATTTGTGATTCTAAAATTTTTAAAAAATTTAGACTCGGAAATACAAACAAAATAAGACGAAAAAAAAGTTGAAAACTTAGAATATTTAGACTACACCTAAAAATATATCTTATTACAAAGAGACCACTTAATTGTGAATCATAAGATATTAAAAAATATATCTTATTACAAATTAACCAATTAAAATAATTAAAAAGAAAATTGACTTTTTAACTTCATATCCAATAGAAATTGTAAATCTTAACATTACATAATTTGTTTTATTAGTATTTTCATAGGCAATCATTTTGAAATTAACACTTATACATAGGATTTTCATTATTTCCAAAATTACATAATTTTATTTACAATATTAATATCTATTTTTAGATTAAAAATAATAATAATGTTACTAATCCAAAATTATAATTTAAAAAAGATAATTAAATTATAATTTTATTAAAAAAATCTAAATTTGTAATGATATATTTTGAAGTCCCAATAATAAGCATTAATTAAAAGATTGTACATAAAGTGTTTGGTTGAAAGCTACTAGCAAACAATATTATAGTGCAAACATGCTAAGATGTTGAAGTGGTGGAAAAGCATCATCACGACTCGAAGCAAGATATGAGGTGTGTCATGCGTGGTGTATGCTCTGATGTTGAAGTGCTGCAAAAGCATCATCACAGCTTAAAGCAAGATACCAAACCATCATCACAACTCCAACTATGACACCGTGTCATGCATGCTGCGTGCACGGTTTCTTAGTGTGCTGCTCTACGCCTTTAACTCAACCCTGATTAGTTGGGTCTTTTTACTTTCTAAAGAAAATTCTCAATTTATTAAAAAGATAATAAATCATATTGTTCAGAGGCAATTATTTATACATATAGAATCAAATCAAAGTATATCAGTGAACCCTTCATATATATATATATATATGGCATCAAATTGTATTACTGAATTATGAGTTGAATTGCCTAAATAGATTAAGTATCTTTGCAAAATAAGATGTTAAAGAGGAATTATCATTTTTTATCAATTAAGATTGATTTTAAAAATGGTGAATTTAGAATATATCGAAAATAGTATGTAGTTTTATGTATGAAATGAATGTTAAATGATATTTGAATATATATAAGTTATTGTTATAGTTTTAGTAATAATATTAAAACATAATAATTTTTTTAAATATTATTTAAACTAAAATAATATTTTTTAATTTTTTAATATTGTAATATGATTTATTAAGAATTCATCATTTTTGAATCTAAAAAGAATATCGGATTATGGATGTATTCACAGTGGCTAGACATTGTGTTATTGTTTTTGGATTTTCATTTTATTACAATTTTAGAACTCATATTTGAAATGAACACTCCATTCATCTTCAAAGAATCATAACAAAATTGTTGCTGATAAAAATCTAACCTCATAAAACAATATATTAAAAACTTAAAATCTAAAAGTATCAGGTAACAGAGAAGTCTAGCCTCATAAATCATTAGAGTTATTTTAATTGGCCAAACATAATTGAAAAAAAAATAAAAAATCAGTGGATACATGAGCCTATTGGTGTATCTTGAAAGTCCACCCTGTACAGTAGTGAAACTGCAAAGAATGTATAAGAATACAGACAATTGTCTGGCACACTTGAAAGTCAACTGTGTACAGTAGTGAAACTGCAAAGAATGAATTGATTACAGAAAATTGTCTGGCTTACAATGGCAACCTAGATTATATTCTCACTGGGACTCTGTATCACATCCTCTGCCAAATCTAATTTCTGTTCCTTACATCATTTTCACTTATATAGAAATGATCTCTGGACAAGAGCATTCCTTAATTCATGCCCATCAACCAGGACTGCAAGTAAGGAGGGCTGTGGCTTTGAGCATCAGAAGCTCCATGAGAATCCATTTCATTGCCACCCAAATTATTAAGATCTCCAGCATCACAATCATCATCAATAGGGGCAGGCAAGTTTAGGTCCAACAGCTTTGCAGGCATCTGTTGCTGCATAGGGGTCTCCTTGCTGGTGGAAGTAGTACTAATAGAATCTGAAGCTTTGGCAATGTCCCAATGGCATCTCTTGTGACCACCTAAAGCCTGACCAGAAGCAAAAACCTTGTGACAGATTGAACATTCATGGACCCTTGGAGTCTTCTTCCCTGAAAAGGCAGTGGGCTCAGTTGTCCTCTCCTTTGGACGAGACTTGTGGAAATTGCCAGGCAGCTGAGAATCCGTTCCAGGAATGAGCTCTTCATCAGTAATCTCTTCTTCTAGGCTCTCGTTCTCTTCCTCCATCTGCAAAAAACAGCCCTTGACCTTATTGTGGCTAGCTCTGTGGCCTCCCAGAGCCTGATGGGAATGAAAAACCTTATTGCAAGTGATGCATTTGTACCTGGCCTTCTTAACCTCATCATCACCATAAAGAGCAGCATCACCATCAATTTTCTTAGATTTGGGCTTCTTCCTGAGAAGCTGGGAACCAGTGTTGGGAAGCTTGAGGTCACCTGATCTAGGCTCCTCAGCCCTTGCTTGGAGTTGTGGGTTTTGAGCAGTGTCTACACCACTTGAAAGCATTACAAGACACATTGCCATGTCCTCTTCTTCAGTACTGGCTTCTGAACCAAAATGCTCATGGGGATTAAGCTGGATTGCATACCTGGTTCTCTTGGATCTCTTTCTCTTCATCCACTTATCAAACTTGCTTGAATTTCTACTTGAGTGATCGATCTCAATCTCAACATCACTTTCACTTTTTTCTTCTTCTTCGTCTTGGGCTTCATGATTCTGTGATTCTTCAAGATGGGAATCACCACTATCTTGATGAGTTTCAGAGTGGCACTTCATGTGACCAAACAGGGATTCCCAGGAACTGAATTCCTTCCCACACAGATCACAATTTATAGAAGAATCGAACCCATGGCCCAACAGATACGAGTAGTCCTGATCTGCAAACCGCCAACTGCGCTTGGGATTCCTTCGCAGAGCATACATTAGATTACTCCCATTACTATCCAATCCCTCTTCATTCTTCTCCATTGATTTGTGATCCGAAGCTCCGGGCCTCTTGCTCTTCTGAAATTCAGTTTCAGTGAGTGTGTCTCCAGCGATGGAGGCGGGGCCGTGGGCTCTCATGTGACCGCCAAGAGCTCTTCCTGAATCGAATCTCTTGCTGCAAATCTTGCACAAGTAGCTCGATTGGTTCTCTGTTTCTTGTCTCCTGAACACCTCCATATCTTGAGAGCTGGGATACAATATATCCACTGTGGTCATGCTGTAAACTCTACTGCACCTTCAATACTTTGCTTCCTTTCTTTCCACACAGAGAGTATAATTCAATAAACCAGTGAACTGAAAATTCAAGCAATTCACACTCGTTAAACCTAGAATCTTCTTCAAGCAAGCACGGACTCCATCTAAAACAAAAACAAAACACAAAAAAACAGCAGACGGGCCACGGTTTAATTGCTTACCAGACGGGCTTGAATTGATTTCAGTGGGCAAATTCGCAGGGTAACTTGCAGTTGAGGGAATTGCACGCTTTAAAGATGAAGCGAAAGAGAGAAAATAAAAAAAACATGGAACTGTACAATGGAGAAGTGCGGAAGTCTTCTTGGCTCTGCTGTTCTTTTTATGTTCTTCTTCCATGCAACACCAGCTACGCATTGACTTCGCCGCTTTAATCTTCTCCTCACCCCACAACCTGCGTGCCACGTAGCCAAATCCTTTCTGAGTGGGTCTGCTGACTTGGCAACCCATCCCCGGTGTCCTTACCGTCTTGCCCGGAGTAATTCCGGTTAGGTCTGTAAAGCTCGTGCGGGTCCCACTTTAAAGAGTGATCTTGTCAAGAAACTGTGTGCCGACGAATAGTGATTTATAAAAGAGTGAGGTAATAAGTAGAAAATCACAAATTTTAAATTTTAATTAGTTTTTTTTTTCAAGATTTAATGATTAAACAGATTAGTTTAAGAAAAAAAGTTAATGAGAAAATTGTGATTTTGATTTTATCTAATTTTTTAAAATTTAGTTCATTGAAATAATTAATTTTTTATTTATGATAAAAATTTATGTAGAAAAGGAATTAATTTTATCTATTCATTAATTTATTTAATTTATAAATGTTGATGACTATTATATTAAGAAATGTTATATCAACCAATAATAGACTTCTTCATATAAGAGAGAATAAACCTTCTTTAATAATATTTAATAATTTAAGTCCACGGGTCATGGAATAGATGGTGAATGGGTGTAAATTATATTAAGAAATGTTATACCAACCAATAATCGTATTATAGACTTCTTCATATTACAGAGAATAAACCTTCTTTAATAATATTTAATAATTTAAGTCCACGGGTCATGGAATAGATGGTGAATGGATGTACTGTTAAAACACTCCTTGAATAAAGTAGGTGTAAATCTTAAGAAAAAAAATTAAAAATTAAATATTTTTCCATTAAAGAAACTCAAAATATTTTTATTAAAAAAAGCATTAGAATCTTTATATAATTCATGCAGGTTTAATGAAAACAAAAACTGGTTACACATTTAAGCTTTTACTTTTAAAACTTGTCTTTTGCATAACAACTTTCAAATTAAAGGATATGAGTAATTTGTATTTATATGGATTTTATTAAAGGATTTATGGAAAAAATGGATTTTTTTTCAATATTTAAAGTTGTTTTATAAAAATGGACGGTTACCATCCATGAATCATGAAGAAGTATATGTTTATCATTCATGAATCATGGAGAAATATTTGAAAATTACCTTTTTCAATACGTAAGTTACCGATTATTTTTTATATTCTTTTTTTAATTATTTATTTAAAATTTCTAGAGCAATCTAGAAAATACAAACTTGCTACTCTATACCAAATTCTAAAATATATACACTTATTAATATAAATATAAGTTTCAATATAATTTTTATATTAAAATATATTTTTAAAGATAATATTAATTTATTAATATAATAATTAATAATTATATTTATTTAATTTAATATACATAATAGTAAACATTAAAAAACACATTTGAAGTCAACATGTAGATTTGTTTTGTTTTACAAATGTAAAGCCTGGCTGTCGGTAAAATTTCCAAAATAAGACTAATGATGTGTTTTCCATTTTCAATTCTTACGATTATTGGTTCCACTACATGTAATTTTCAAATTTTCAAACATTATGTTCCATACTTTTCTGTGTATTTCAACCTTATGTTCTATACTTTTCTATGTATTTCAACCTCTTTTCTTAAGTTCAACCTAATAAATGCCCTTTTTCTCAAAAAGAAAGTTCCACTCAAGAATATGAAGACTACGCCAAACCATGATTATTTTACTAAATATGTAGAAGATGATTTTGTAATTTTTATTATAAATATGATTATAAGTTTATGCTATTTATCTTTTATCAATAATATTGACACATAATAACTTTTTTAAACATGCACAAACTTTACTTCTTCCCGAATTGAATTCATGCCTTACAAAGAAATAATATATGATTTTAATGGTCAAATCCACTTAAGTTATACAGTATTTTAATATTTATCTTTTTGTTTATCCTTTAGTTGAATTTTTTTTATAAATTGACATTTCAAACCTGTAATATGTCATTTTTATTAAATTGTTTTTTTAAACGTTTAGATAATGAAATTGATTAAACTAACTTGATCACATAAAATAAAATATAATAGTGTAATTTAGTTTTTATAAGTTGAGTAGTAATTTAAAATATTCATAATAAATAAAGACCATCAATTCCTCTATTTTATTGACACATTGTAGTGTCACCTATTCATTTTTTTAAATAAGCTCATGGGTGTAAATCTTAAATGATTTAGTTCGCAATGGCTTATTCTAACGATAACAATACTTTTTAATAAATAATATTTTTAATAATATATTTTTTTGTAAGTTAAAATTTTTGAGAGGTTTCTTTAAAGTGTAAGCACTTTATGAATATGGAAGTTGGGTATTTTTTTTGGAATACAACTTGATGTTGGATTTTTTCGTAGTAGGCGTTACGGTTTCTAGGGTTTCAAATTGAATCGAGTAGTAGTGTTGCATGCTTTGATGGCCTTAGGGGAAGGGAGAGGTGCTCTCTCCTACAAGGATGTGGTTAACTCATGGCAAGGTGGAGGCCCTTTATTGGCGGGGGAGAATTACAAGAATATTTATTTGGCAGTGGCACAGTCAGTGGGAACGTGACGGGGTAGGGAAATCCCACCGAAGCTTGGAGTTATAAATGAAGAGTGAGCACACCCTAATCTTGCATCAGATCCTCATATTCAATGGAGATGCATACCAAAAGCAGAAAATATTCCAAAGTATGAAGTTACCTTACCCAAGATTGGAGATTATATCAAGTTTATGAGGGATCATGCAATGATAGGGAAGTTTCTGGGGTTTTGGCCCACAAAGAAAGCTATCAATGGATGGATAACAACAAAGTGGAAACAAAATGGCCACGTGGAGCTAAAGATGGGATCTAAAGGTTTTTTTACTGTTATCTTGTAACATACCCTTTAAGCTGGAAAACATTTTGTGTTTAGAAACATTATGATAACTTTTATTGTAAAGTTTATATTGGACAGGTGTCCAAGGATGACTGTAATTTGCACAATATATTATTATTTAATAAATAAAATAGGAGACAAACACCTAAGAGGACTGTTGAAAGAGTGGTTATTGATCCACTAAGTGGAATGGAATCTGGGGTAGAAGGCAATGGACAAGTGGTAGCATCATAATGCAACTAACTAGTTGTTGGTATGGGACAACTCCCTTGAAATGTGGTCATAGTGCCCTGAAAGATGGGACTGGAGCTTGAGGGTCATTTATTCCAAACTGACCACTAAAAGACCTAGGCAGTCTATATAATAGCCATCAAATATTGAACTGAGGTTCATCACTTTTCCTGACAAGGAAATTTAGCTTGGGGTTTTGTTGTGTTGCACCCAAGAGATTTGATGAGGGGATATGCTGTTGTTGATCATGTTGTGAGTTTGCCAAACTCTTATTGAGTTCAGGAGGTTGATGCTGAGTGGAGAAGGCATTTTTCAGGAGGTTGATACCGAGTGGAGAAGGTATTTTTGAGTGCCTTGCTTCTACACAGATTCCACCCACTTACTGGGTCAGTAAGCAGGCTCGGGGGTTCATTAGAAGTCAGCAGTTGAGCTGCTTCTTCTGAAGCAGGTTGGGAGGAACAGGCCTCCTTGGGTGTTTGTCGGCCCTATCGTCAGTTACAGGTTCTATTGTCTTATCTATTTTATTTTTAAGTTCTGTTATCTATTTTGCATATTACAGTTATGTTGTTTATTAAACTTTTATTGTTTAATTTATAAGTTATTTCAGTTTCTTGTATAAGTTAATAATTCTGTAGAAATATGAAATGATTGAATAAAATGGTTTCTGTATTTTTCCCCATGCAAAAAGGAATAGCATCGTACTCCAGTACATAAACAGATTAAGATAGATAAGATATGAAAGGCAAATTGCCATGGTGATGGAAGTACTATTTTTTATATTTTGTTTAATTTATCTGTTGTTATTAATTAGCATTATCTACTGTATTTTACTCACAGTACTATTCTTAATTCAATTCTTTCCATAAAGACAATAAATCTATTTTATAGAAATAACAGAGTTTATATCAGACAAAGAATCTAGTTCTGTTTCTTTTCATTTTATTTCCCCAAATGTTTAGTTTCAAAGAATAACTATAGTTTGTTGTTGTTATCATTATTGTACATATAGGACAGATAGACAAACAAGAAGCATCATATTACCAACTTAGGGTTTGAAATTTTACATTTAAATTCTTTCAAAGTTTACTGTTATTACTAATATTTCTATTACTGCACACACAGATTAGTTAAGCAAGCGAAGTTTCTTATCATAGAGCTAGGGTTTAATGTTTTTCTTTTACATACACATATAACCATAAAAACGCAAGTTCAATACTGTTACAGAAACGAGCTAGATAAACAAGCCCTCTGTCATTTTCTTTTTTTTACTCACAGTAGACAAATCAAGTATATTTTCACATCACAAATCATTACTGTAGATCGAACTTATTGATTTCAATTATCAATTCAAAGTTTAAGACATTTCAATGACTGTAGGAGCAAAAGTCAAACCGAACACACAAATTCCATTTGATGCCGAACGTATCAATAGTCATCATCGTTCCATCCAATCTAAACTTAACTACAACCCTAAACCCTGACAAGTTATAATTATACTACGTAAACATTTACACAGTCAAAGGTGAGGCATTTGGCCAAAGCCTATCACATTTTATCAACACATAAACATTGAATTAATAAATAGTATCTTTGATTTCTTCATACACATTTTTGCAAAATGATTTCTTTTAAACATTCATAAGCTTACAGTCCAGAACGAAGTAATTTAGCACGAGTATGAGTCAAACCTAGTTTGTAAACACATTATCAGTTTACAAAAGACTGTTTAAACACGACTTATTTCCATTTCTTCAATCAATGAGTGATAAGTTTCAAACACGGGCCAAGCCCCAACACTTAAACACAAAAGTAATCACGGCCATATAAGTTCTACAAAAGGATATTTTATTATCACTTCAACAGAGTCTGAAACTCAAATCAAAACAAAGAATCGTTGCCAAGATTGAAACCCTGAACTGAAACCCTACACAAATACCAGCTATTACATCGACTCTATAAACTAAAAGAACGACTCAGGGTCTTGCAACCACAATTTCCAGATTGACGATACAACTGTTTGCCATGATTTCTGCCAGGAGAACCTACGAGGGTTTGCCATCGGGCTTACCATTTCAGCTGCATTGCTATCCATTGATCACCAAACCCCATTGCCACCAAACCAGAGCATTGAATACATAACTTTGGCGTTACCTGCCACAAAGAACTGTGGTAGTTAGTAATATTATCATTTGACTGTTAAAAAATGAAGAAATACATTACATAATGAAGAGACCAAAAAACTTACCCAGTTGTTACACAGTCGATTGGAATGCGTTTAGCTTCCAAATCCTTTCTCCAATGCAGCAAAGTTGCCATGCAACTAAATCATAACTGAACTCGAAGTCAAGACCTCCCTACTAACCCATTTGCCACCGAAAGAAAGCCACAGGGCTTCAACACTACCTCCTCAACAAAGTTCAAACACTTATACAAATATTTTCATAACAAGATTACAGATATTTGAGGCACAATGCCATCCACAACCGCCCAGGGTCGAGCCCTGTAAACCAACGACCTGTCGGCCTTCTTCTCCAAAAAAAAACCACAAAATGAATGCACGAAAGCAAATCAACGTTAAGGCAAGTCTACCTAGGGTTTACACATTCCAACTACCGAGAACCACAAGATCAACGATCGAGATTGAGCCAGCGAGCTATGATGGAACCAAAACACAGATACAATCAAATCGTAATCAATAACCACATTAATTTGCAGAACAATCGGATGCCATATCACTCAAGCTGAGTTCACAGCCTGGTGACACATCACCTTTCCTCATCAATATTATCACATGGAGCCAGACACATAGACGCCAGCGTAGCAACCACAACACCACAACAGAATCGCATTAAATGCTGAAGATCTCACGTAGATTTTAGCCAGAGTCTCAACTGCACAAACATTTAATTCATATCAGAGCTCAAGTCATGTGACAGCGAAGGCCTCGGGATATTAACAACACCATACAACTGCATACAACCGTGTATAAGTTAACAAACATAGGATAGAGGCATAATAATACCATAAAGAAAGATATATGATTCAATTCATAAGGTCAATACCATTCATGCTAGGAACATAAACCTTGTTCCAAAGTTTATATAACACATATATGCATTGCACGTCGAACTATAGTGTTTACACATATCATTCCCATACTAATGTTCGCACCATATAACATTACAACAATGTTATTAACATAGATTCCATAGGTTATCCAACTTAGAATCGATATAGTTAATACACCAACTATGTATTATAAACCATTACAATGCCATAGTATCATATGGATTATCACAAGGTTAGCATTTAAACATTACATTTAAATAGTTAGGCTATTGCTTAAGGTTAGTATAGAGAATACTTAACCTTCAAATTATATTAAAAGCTAGGGTTGACACAAACTCTACTATGTTGTACACCGTTATATCAACATCCTCTCGAATCATATGTGGACGCAAAATAAACTGTGTCACTAACACTACAAGATTTATTACATTGCAGCTGTCATCTCCAAGAGAGTCATTGAATCTATTGATGACACTAGTTTTCATAAAGACCAAACATGTTACAAATTTAGACAGTTAATTTAGGCTATATTACCACTGATCTCACCAATAGTTACAACGAGTTTAGTGCTTAAACATTGCTGTCGACACATGCAATCATAACCATAAAAAGACGATTCAAGTGGCGAAGTTAAACTGAAGATACATACCATCAACATCGTCATGCACAACAGATTTTACAATTATCTTAAATATAGAGACGACAAGCTGAAGCTTACAACTTGTCTTGTAAAAACTGGAATTACTCTATAACCTTACCTGCAGATCTGCGAAAGAAGAATCCAATGCTTTAGCTTTCAAAGCTAAGTAAACCCAAGGGCAACCGATAGGAACCCCTTCAGAAATATGCAAACAAATTCATCAATATTGTTACCATACCCTTACACATAACAAAATAAACTTTGTTCTAATGCATCCTACTTATAACCAAGTGCATAATCATGTTTAAAACAATTAAAATTGTATGAGGCAGTTATCATTTGTTAGCTAATTATTATCATTCCACGGTTAGCATTTATCTTATAAAATAGGCTACATCAAATTTTTATTTTTATTTTGCGATTTTTGGGATGTTACACCTCACCATCTTGGAGGATAGCAATCGGGTGTTTGATAGAGGTCCATACTTTTTTAATTTTGCAGGCTTGTTTTTAAGAGACTGGAATGAAAGGTTTTCGCCTTGAAAAGGAGAACTTCTCCACAGCCATGGTTTGGATCCGACTATATTCTTTGCCACATGAGTTTGGGGATCAGGAAACTATTGCATGCATTGGTAACACGCTTGGATCCTTCATGAAGGTCACAAAAGCAATGAAGCAAGGAAAGTATACCTCTTTTGCTCGAATATGTGTATATATGAATATCTCGCAGGCATTACCAGATTCGATTTGTTTAAGTTATAAAGATATGGAATGGATATATATTGTCGAATATGAGCACATCCCATTTCATTGTCGTTTGAGTCCTGGGATGAGGAAACTCTTACATGCATAGGTAAAACGCTTGGATCTTTCATGAAGGTCGCAAAAGTAGCGAATTAAGGAAATTATACTTCTTTTGCTCAAATCTGCGCATATATGAATATCTCGCAGGAATTACCAGGTTTAATTTGTTTAAGCTATCGATATATGGAATGGATATAGACTATCAATTATGACCACATCCCATTTCATTGCCAGAGGTGCCATGAGCATGCCCATCTCTTCAGTTATTTCCCACAAAACAAGCAACCCCCAGAAGGGCACCTAGAGCCAAATGCAGACTCAAAAGGTTTCACCGGAGTCTCAACCTGGTGACGTCGAGGAGGGAGAAAGTTGTTACAACCCTTTATGGCTTTGGAGTCTCAATCTAGGAACCACTTTAAGTCCTTATCCAATGAAGGGGATTGGAAGGAAAGCAAGACACAACCTCAGTCGACAACAAGTTGATCAAAACCAAGGAAACCATATCTCAGATCAAATGCAATTGGATGACAACAAAAGGAGATGACTATAAGATCAAAAAATTTCAACTTCTGATATAAGAGAGAATAGATTCTATGGAATCAAAAATCAAAGGTTTGTTGGCTAAAAGAGGGAGAGTGCAACTCAAAAAATTTCCACCAATCAATGATTAAGCATCGACATCACACTCGTATTACCTCTCTCTAGAATGAGCAAGGCAATACTGTGTGCTAGTATGAATATATGGAAAGAGAACTTACTTCATTCTATAGCTCTATTCTTTCGAAGCCCCTAATCAATAGAGATCATGCTATCCACCAAATTGTTTGGAATATTCCAAGGCTAGTTATGGAAGACCAAAATGAAATCCTAATGTGCCCTCCATTGAGGAAGTTGAGCAAGCAGTGATGGAAATGGTAGCTAGAAAATATCCTGGGCCCGATGGTTTCGCTATGGATTTTTTTCATGACTGTTGGTCGATGATCAAAGTCGATGTCGTGGTGGTGGTGGAGAAATCTCGATGCTACTTTACTTCCATCCTTGAGCTCCACGTTCATCACACTTAAACTCCTAAGGAGGAAGGAGCTATTCATCTAGGTAAATTTCACCCCATATCCTTGTGTAATGTCATTTACAAAATAATAACCAAGGTTATTGCTACTCGATTGAATCCACTGCTACCTTTTCTCATCTCTCTGAAGCAGTATTGCTATGTGGAAGGCCTCCAAATCCTATACAAGATTATTTTTGCTAATGAGATTGTTCATTCTCTCAAAACCTTGAAGAAGCCATGGATTCTCCTAAAGTTGGATATGTCCAAGGATTTTGACAAATTGAGCTGGTGTTATATCGAACAAGTTCTTTTAGCCTTTGGCTTCTCGGTTGAGTGTGCCTGATGGATCCTAGTTCTCAGCTCTTCAACCTTCTTTTCTATCCTACTCAATGGTTCTCCCACCTCCACTTTCTTTCCTTAGATAGGTATCCAACAAGGATATCCCCTCTCTCCCTTCCTTTTCATTCTTATGGAAGAAGGCCTTGGTCACTCAATCAAAGTTCTTATCCTTGATGGTTCCTTGAATGACCTAACAATTTTTAATGAGGAGCCAACAACTTCTCACCTTCAATTTTTCGATAACACCATGCTTCTCGGGGCCCCTTCTATCCGTGAATCTAGGGCTATTGACTTTGATCTTATAACACTCAAATGCCTCATGAACCTCAATCAATAAAGGCAAATCCCATATATTTTTCTTCAATGTTCCCCTAGCTCTTCAAGCTCGCATTACCTATATCCTGGGATTCCAATGTAACTCCCTTACATCCACATGTTTGGGAGCCCCCATGATTGATAAGGCTAGGAAGAATCTGTACTGGGAAAATATTCTCTCTAAACTTGAGAAAAATATTGACAACTGAGCCTTCTTCTCTCTTAACCTAGATGGAAGACTAATTCTAATTAAACATGTGCTTCAAGTAATGCCAATCTATCTCTCTTCATCTTGGTTGTTCCAAAGTTCATTTTGAATGCTATCAGGAATTTGCAATGTAGATTCCTCTAGGGAGGAACTAAATATCATAGAAAATGGGCTATGGTGGCATGGAAAAAAATATGTCGACCAAAGATGGAAGGAGTTATGGGCCTTAAAGATCCGGAACTAGAAAATGCAACCCTAGGTGCAAAAGTGTGGTGGAGATTGCTAAAGAACCCCTCATCCCCCTAAGGCAGAATTTGGATGAGGAAATATGCGTCGAACACAAATCATAAAAATATCATCATATTAGAAGGATGAAGGATAGTATCTCTAGTATGGATTGCGGCTTGTAAGAATCGTGCTCTTGTTAAAAAACATAGCTTTTGGGAAAATAGGGAAGGCAAATCAACTTTGTTTTGGGAGGATGACTAGAAACAATCTCCACATCTTATTTCTAAGCCTATATGGGGAGCTATCTACAAGAAAATGCATGCCAAGAATCTAAAAAAGGTTCATCAATATTGGCAACCTAGTGGCAATCCTCAACTTTATTGATATTGGCTCCCCTTTTAGGATTGGGATTTCAAAGGAAACCCTCCGGATTGGGAGTAACTCTTAGCATATGTCAACCAATGACACATCCAATTCATTGAAGGATCGAACACTCTTAGGTGGGGATATTGGTCAAACAGAAACTTCAACATGAAGGAGGTGTAGGACCCATGTCCTAATTAATAAATAAATCTATGTTTCCTTCTTTACTTTGTTTTCATTCTGTTTCAGGTCTTTATTTTGGTTTCTAGTTTAGGTTTAAATATCATGCCTGTAAAATAATATATCACGTTTACATTTACAAGTTGTAAATAATCTATTGTTTTATCTATTTCTAACAATTACTATATAATGTACAGGTGTAAGAACAAATATATATATGTACTCATTCACAAAATATCATTTTCAATAACTTGAAAACAATGATTTACAGGGTTAGAAATTGATTTGTATACCTATAGGATAAGTACCTGTAATAGCTAGTAGATCCTCTTTGTTGCTCTCTTTTTGGCCTGTTGTATGCCCTGTTGTAGCCCTGCAACCAAAATCCTTCCCAAAACCTTGAAAATCAACCGACCAGACAATCTGGTATGCCACCCTACCAACTGGTGAGGTCTCACCGACCACCCAGCTCCAAAGGTACCCCTTTGGACCCCCAAGCCCAAACCGAGTACAAGCCAACCAATCTTATCACTTCAGAAAATATCCAACAAGAACCCCTTCTTCCTCCTCTCTGTAATTTTTCTATCTCTGCTAAAAATCCCCCAAAACTTGCCAAGTTGGATGTTCCCCCAAATCTCTATGTCTTCTCGAGCTTATTCTCCTCCTTTGCCGACTCTTCCCCCTTTCCATTAATACCCTATCTCCAACATAAATGTTTCCCAAATCCCAAGTCCTCCTCAAGCCCTTAACATTTGACTCAAAACATTAACTTCCATTATTTAATTAATTTATTTATTTACCATTTGAATTAATAATTATTATCCTTTAAATTATTGGGCTATTTGCATATGTAAAATTCAACCAAATTTATTTACGCGGTTTCACCGCCCTGTCACTACATCAAATCGGTCAGAACTTCTTATTAATGTATAATATTTTCCAAACTCCAAAATAATAATAACAATAAAGTACATTAACAATTACAGCCACCTTATTACTTGATTAACAATTATTTGTGACATGATAATATATACATACATTTACATATTCACCTAATTAATTTTTAACTGTGAATATTATAATCCAAGTTTCAAAATTATAACTAATATCCTTATTGATTTACTCAATTACAATTAATTATACTTAAAATTATCAATGTATATTTATATTAATTAATTAATATTAACTAAGACTAAATCAACTCATTCTCCTAGTTCCATATTATACCTTAGTCTATTATTAAACTATTTAACAACTATTACTTAAGATAATAATAGTCTAATTAATATTAATTGACATCATTAATACATAGTTAATTTAAGGAATCCAGTTAATGATATTTTTAATTAATATTATTAACACCATTAACCTATAATAACGAGGTAATTAAACTAGCTTATACCATTTACACTTATTAACATTAGTCAACATTATTAACGTTAATCGACAATAATTAACATTAATCAACATTATTAACATTAATCGACAATAATTAACATTAATCAACATTATTAACATTAATTGACAATAATTAACATTAATCAACATTATTAACATTAATTGACAATAATTAACATTTTTATTTAATCATCATTCATTAACTGTCACCTAAGTTACTCATTTATCCTATTCAATTATTAAACCAAAATTTACTATCTCAACCTATTAATTTAATCTCTCGGTTAGATAAGTAGTAATAATGTAATTAATGCCTAAACATTATAGTTCAGTATTATTTCACACAATTGACACATATGTAGACGAGTTATGTAAGCGTAGCTACGACTTACATACCTCGCATAGGTACACTAATAGTACTAAACCACACAACATTCTCAATCAATTAAGTTATGGTTTACTAACGCATTCTTAACACAACTTGATTGTTGGATCATTCACTTAGTTACATAAATTTAACCGACGGACAATAATACCAATTACTAAGTTACGACACATGACTCTGCAAGGTCCTCAACATACACAGTTAGATCAAGTTTACTTCTCGACTTCAAGCTACACCTATCTACCTACATCATCTACCTAATTCATAACTAACTTCCACATCCCATCATTTCCTCTGCTGGACTACCCTGAAGTGTCAAGCCATGACCGGCTCCAGTTAGAACCCGTAAGCAGAAGTGCCGACTACATCGACCAAGCTTCCCAGCAGGAAACCACCAGTCATCATCACACACCTTGGGGAGCGCACTGTAGCACAACCCTCCCATGACTCTGGGTTATGGGGATAAACGGTGGGTAAATCCTCCACCCCCCTAATGGAACAAGGGACTATGTCTACACCGACATAATAACTGCATTGCAACTTGTACTTAGTTTGTCATCGTATAACCAATCTAGGCGGTTGAGTTTCCTGAAACCCTACCCCACCAATACATCATGATAAACAACATAATAATCATGCGAAAATAAATAATGCATCACTTGCATTACATTTATCTTTCGGAGTCCATGTCCCCGAGGCTCTCCCACCTCATAGGATCTAGCTATCACTTAGTTGTTTTAACCTATAAGTTAGTCTCTGACATACTATATAGAATATCGTGCATAAATCCTCGACATGTACACATACATTTCATCACAAAAAAGCAATAATCAATTCATTTATATTCACCATGCACCTGGTTCAACATTCATTCATTCAACATATTACTTAAATAGTATCCACGTACCCATCATTCAGTAATTTGCATATATGATACATCATTAACACATGATATATATATAGACATGACTGCATACCATAATACTAACATCACACACACACATATATATCTCGGAAAAATAATAGAACCATATGTCCACAGTGTCGTCAAACCGACGAAGTCTCACAATCAAGCAAATACAACATATAATAATAGTTCAGGTAGTAATGTCAAAACGAGGCGTTACAGAAGGCCTTCTTCCTACTTCTACCTAAAGAAAGGAAAGAGGATAAGAGAATTTGGAAACAAATTTGGGCATAGAATATCTGGCCTACGATCTCTACCTTTCTATGGCTAGTAGCCAGAGGAAGATCCCTGACTTGGGACCGACTTAGAAAAAGGGGCTTTGAGGGTCCTTCAAGATTCCCTCTATGTGTGCACGAAGAGGAAAATATTAATCACCTCCTTAATTTATGTCCCATCTCTTTGTCCATGTGGGATCAAGGTGCTACAACACTTGAGATATCGGACTCACGGTGGCATTATATTTGATATGACATTGAACTCTAGAGATCAAACACCTTTAAGAGCAAAATTCTCAATAGAATTTGGAAACTTTTATCAGGATTTACCCTTTGGGAAATTTGGAAAGAAAGGAACTGAAGTATATTCAAATATGCCCAATTATCTAAAGAGAAAGTTTGGCAGCGAATCACAAAAGACATTTTGGAAACCATAAATATTATGCCCTAGCAAAAAGAGGATCGACAATGTTCAGATGTGGAGCACCCACTCTTGGTTGCTTGGATATCGCACCTCTCACTATTGTCTCCCCCCTGGGCTCCAAATCCCCTTTTATTTCAATGGTTTCTCGATGGCCTCCTCCACCCATGGGGTTTTTTAAGCTCAACTTTGATGCAGATTCTATGGTAATCCTGGTCTAATTGCAGGAGTGGAGTTTTCAAGGAAACCTCTAGAAGTATTTTATGGGTTTATGCGGGCTTCATGGGATGAGATAGCAATAATGTTGTGGAATTAGAAGCTCTCATCCAAGGTTTGATCATTGCATACTGACAATATTTTTCCAAACTTACTATGGAAGGTGATTCTCAGTTGATAATCCATATGCTTAAAAAACTTCTGCATCGTACTCCCATCGGCGAAATTTTGAATCACTGGAGACTGGAAGCCAAAATAGAAATTCTTGCTATGGTTTTACACTAGAACACGACCATCACCCCCTCTCATGTTCAATGCTCGGTGAATAAACTAGTGGATCACTTATAAAACGTTGGCATCGATTGACAAGGTGAAGGGATGTATGTGAACTTGCACGAGATTGAAGCCTCTCCCTTAGGTCAAGTGTGTGCCAATATCAACGATCATGACTTGCGATCTTGGATCTAGGTGTTAGATGGGGACTCTTCCACCGATTCCACAATTATTTGAGAGGATGGGATGTTTGGCATACATCGAGGACAATTGCCTCTATGCATGCAGTAGGGGGCATCTTCCTCCATACACAACAGTTTGAACAACTCCAGTGTGAAGGGATCTCATACCAAGGATGAGGCTAGCGGACAAGGGGTGATATTAGGATGATATATGTTGACATTTTGGATGATTCGACACATTGGCAAGATTATTTCTATTTCAATGATGATTATGGAGGTTCTTGGTGAAGTGTTTCAAGGAAATGATGAGAGTTTCCAGACTACGTTTTTCCATCATGTTGCTCTAGTTTTTATGTATATTGCATGACCAACTCTGGTTCTCAGACATTCGTTCATTGGTGGGAGAGTTGTGTCGAGCGAGAAAAAAATTCAAGGTTTGGTGAGATTGAGTATGTGGCCATTTGGGACAAAGGTGGATTGATGTTTAGGCCCTATGGAGTGATGTTGAGGCCCAATAAATTTAATGGTAGGGGACGTGCGCAGTGGGGAATGCACATGCCTCGGGTGTAGAAGGAGATTGCGTAGGACAAGGAGGTTTATTTTACTTTCATTTCGGATGAGACTCAACAATTCCTTGGGGATGTGGACTAGTAGATTAAGCATAAACAAATCTATATGGAAGCATTCAGGGCACATATGGAATGGTATACTTGGGTAATGGATTCGTTTTCCTCGAGGACCAGGGAAACCAAACACGCTAAGACTGTGCTTCTTTACTGGCATATGAAAACCCTAGTGGGAAAGGATCTGATGGATTCCCATGGCAGAGGAGTAGATTTAAGGAGACATTTGGAGGATAATATTGACTGGAACAAAGGCCAAATTCTGTGCATTAACACCAATATGAACCTCATTGCTTCAACCATCAAGGATTTGATCAACAAAATCAAAATTTTGGCTAAAATAACCACGAGGATGGTGTTCAAGCCCAACCACCCGAGGGTCAATCAAGCGATCCTCCTCTTGTTGAAAAGGTGCATGTCATTATGATTCCTGGCAATGTTTAGGAAGTGAGTCTGGTCTTCTTTCTATTTTATAGGAATATTGTTTAGTCTAGTTTTTCCTGCATTAAAGGCTATGATTGTAAACTTGCTATCACTATGATTTGTTATGGATCTTTGGATCGGTTCGAACTATAATCAATGGTTGACTTGGTTTCCTTCTAGGTAGTACAACAATTAAAATTTTGTATATATTTTGTTATAATGTTAGAATCTTACAAAAAAAAGAATGTGGAAGTTGGATTTATAACTCTAAATTGAAGCAGAAGCATCTTCTTTCACTAGACTACTAACATTGTAAATTGTTGTGTTATGTGTTTTATGGATTTTTTTTAATATTAAATTTATAGTACTACTTTCTATTAATATAGAAAAAGGTTATATCATTTTAGATTTGATTTTTCATCCAACATAGGAATATCTGATATTTTTCTTGTAAATAGGTAAGTACATACAAAAACTAATATCTTGCTATAAACAACATAACTATTTGAACAAAAGGCAAACATTTATTAACTCTGATAGACTGACTTGCTTTACCTATTGAACCAAGGATTATCATATATTGATTACAAAATTTGGCATTGATCATCTACCCTAAGCTAATGATGCTAGAGGATCTAGGAAAACCCTTGGCATAACAAAACAAAGCATCTATAAACAAAAAAAAACTAGTAACTTGGAAGTTTGAGTTGCTAGGGGATCTGAAAAGATCATCTTCCTTGAAACATAGAAAATCTAAAGAACAAAATCACCTGGAAGGAACGTACTTTTTATTACTACTCATTCTCTTAATCAGAGTCAAGGATGATGAATTCAGTTTAGGAGAGTTGTTGATTATCATCAACCTACTTCCCATTAGCACCATCACCCTCAACCACTCTAGATTTAAGTCCCTGGTGAACTTTAATCAATGCATCATACTTAGCCTCCATGAGTTCTAGTTTCTTCATAATGTCTGAGTGCAATTATGACTCTCTCTCTCTCTCTTCCATGAGTTGGGTAATGAGATATTTAACTAAACAAGTATGTCTCAGTGATCTTAGATAACGTGGTGTCTCTACTCCTTAAAAACCATGTGTCCAACATCCACTAGAGAGCCTCACTATCAACCAATTTAGAAGGTGCCAAAATTCATTTGGTTGTAGCCTTTCTCTCAATTTTATTGATTTCTGCTTTGATAGCATCAAAATGAGACTGGAAGTATCTATTAGTAGCTATCATTGCCTCTTGTTGGGCTCTATCCTTAGCTTCCTCTACACCTACTTGAATGGAATGCTACATTTTTTAGGTCTACCATGCATGGTTCTTTTGAAGCAGACCTCGTCCTCCTCCTTAATATGAAATTTCCATTTCTTTTCCAATGGGAGGGGAATGTTCTTCATTATCACATCTCCTTCAAATCCTTGATGTGTGAAGTGCAATTGAAATAGTCCCTTTCCTTTAGAGATCGAAACCATCCACTACAACAAAAACAAGTACCTTCCTCTAGAGATTGAGACCGTCCACTACACTGTAACATGCACCTCTATTGTTATGATATTATTGTTCTCTCCTGGGATGGGATTGTAATGTTGAGAGACTATTCCTAGTCACACAAAGTTATACACCTAGCTTGAAATGACCTTAGTTTGGTGATCAAATGAGCTTCAAGTATGTTGGTTTGAGAAGCCAAAGAAAAACGAGACCTGCTCTTCGAGCATGATTGTTGTTGTTCCCCCACTCTTTTATGTTATGGAGTCCATCCTTCTTCGTGACTTACCTCCCCGTATCCCCGAACCTAAACCTGATCCTCACACGATTATGATCTGGAGGGCCAAGAGAGATAACTTTGCTTGGAGTAATGAGATTGTATCTATCCAATAAATTCTAGGCTGATTGAACCATTGTAACCAATTGTACCATCAACTTCCATGGGTCGTAATGAAGCTAGATCATGGAGTGCATTCCTTGCACTACTTCCTCCCTCTGCATGGCCATGATATTGACTTGTGTCATGTCATTTAACCCCTCCCTAGAACCCCATATAGGCGATGAATATCTAGATTCTGGAGCTTTGAGGCAATCTTGTTTCAATTTGGAGGGTCTCATGACATGTGGTGTATCTAGGTCCTCTTTAAGTCTAATTACTCCTTCATTTACTAATATGTCAACCAGGTTGTTTCATTTTCTTCTAACATGCTCATGAACTAAGGTTCGAATGTTGAGAGACTTGCTCAAGACAATTTCCCCAAAATATACCATTCTCCAATGCTAGGAAATTTTTTCCATCTTTGTTCCATTCAATAGCTTTCTCAAAGATTGTATTAGAATTAAGGAATTCCCTTCCATTGTTACTCTAGAATAACATTGTTCTGTAGCAATTTGTAATCCCTTTTCCATTGCTCCAATTTCCACATAGTTTTTGGTGTCAGTTCCTAGAATATTATACATACCCGGAGGATCCTACTAGAGTGATCTATGAAGGCTCCTCCTATACCTTCCAAACTTGGGTTTCCTTTGGAGGCCCCATCAAAATTTATTTTGATGAATTCTATTGGGGGGAAGGACCACACAATTGGGGAGCTAACTTGTTGGGGATTGGTGGTTTTGGTGAGACTGAGATTCATCGGGTTGATACCCAATGAGAGAATCGGTTTGAGCTCCTGGAGGGAATAGTTGTTGTCGTCTTCCTGCTAGTGTCAAGAGTAAATGGTTTTGGCTATATTTTTTTTATGGCATTCCAAATTTTCTAAACATTAATTGATTTGTTTTTTAATATCCTTTTGTTTCTTTCCTTCCATAAGATCCAAGGAAGAAATCTCATATATAGACTCTGGATCTTATTTAGGAACCGATTGTTGAAGGGAGTACCTTTCTATTCTTGGATAGCCTGAAGAAGGTTGTGAATGTACATGCATGATTGTTTGAAAGTCTCTTTCTCTTTGACCCAAAGATGGTTAGCATAAGATCATTGGTTGAATAGATTATTTGTTTTATCCTATTCTTGAAGAGACATCATGCAGATGGAGTGTCCCTCAAATCCTCGACATCTAATTCTCTCCTAGATGAGTAATTTTCTTTAGACCAATAACCAAATAAAGGAAGATATCGTAAGCCATTGATTTATGTTTTAGAATTTGGACTAGATCTTGTATTTTTCGATGGTATGATATATTTCCTCTAAATTATAGGCCTATTTCGTTTGGTATGTTCCTTCTCTATTGAAGCCCCATATTAGAATATCCTACTCCTACTAAGTTATGTTTACCACATTTTGAATCTTTGTTGAAAGACAATCTAATTAGGTCTAATTTTTCATTGATGCTTGTAGTGGGAATATGTTTCCAACTTCTGGAAATGGTGGGGATAGGGCATGTTTCCTCATTCCAATAGTGAGATATCATGAACCAGTTGATTTATTGAAATTGGGTTTGAATCTGTGTGAGGGAGGTGTTCTCCTATAGTTGGATATTTTCTCCAGAATAGGGATGAGTGACCATTTTGAAACTCCCATAAGCTATTGATTGGACTAGGGATATGTTACTCTAGGCATTGTTCTCGATTTCTAATCCCTTGATCGAGCCATCCATTCATATTAATTCCTGAGTCAGTATCTATTCTACTTATTTGGTTTTCCAAATTTGACTCTAGAGATCAGCGGGCCTAGTGATCTAGCACCACCAAACTTTGTTATCCATGACCTTGTTCAACAAAAGCATGTATTTGACTCCTATCCCTTCTATTGGATTAGGAAGAGATATAGATCAAGGCCCATTTTATGTTCTTCTTGTGTGGCTTAGATCTGAATATTCATTCACATATATGGATATGGATCTGTATCCGTATTCATAAAAGAGATAAAATCCTTAAGGTAGGGAAACACATTGAAATTGATCCTTTTATGGAAGGAATCCATCTTGTTCATTTTCCCTTTTGAGGGGGGAACCTCCTACGAGCTAAGCTCCAAATACAATATACTACACACATCCTTCATAAGAAGGACTACATCCTTATTTATACATTACAAGACAACTCTAACCATAACAACCTACTAACTACCTAGTGGACCTTCTTTAATGAGACCCCATTACATTTATTCACTAATAACTACAAAAGTCGGCCTTATTTAATAATATAAAACATAGTGGAACTATTCCACCTTACATTGAATTACCTCCACTATTATTACTCTAATGGGATCTTCACCCCCCATTACACCCCTATACATGATCATAAAACTCCCACCCCTTAGAAAAGTGTTTCCTTCAATGCTTGAAGTGAGGAGGTGCAACCATAAACCAAGGTCCCATGTATGAGTATTGACCTCAATGCTAATGTAGGCCAAGGAACCAGGATCCCATGGATGAGTGTTGACCTAAATGATGAAGTAGGCCAAGGAACCAGGGACCCATGGATGAGTGTTGACCTCAATAATGAAGTAGGCCAAGGAATTGGGTTCCCATGTACACCTGTTAGCCACCATGATAAAGTTGTGTAATAAGTTCCACCTTAAGATTGGGTCCCATGTATGAGTACTAACTACTATGATTAAATAGCCAATGTCCCATATGCAAGGACATATTGCAATGTTGAAGTAGTCCAAGGGGGTCATCCATAAACCTAGGTCCAATGTCCATGTTCTCAATCTAACACCCCATCGACAACACCTAATCTCCATGAATGCTAAGTGTTATGCTTCAAATGCCCACCATGATTGTGTGGATCCAAATGAGTGTAACCATCCAAAGAAAACAAACCCTCCAAATAGTAGTGAACAGATGGATCTAAAGGAAGTCTACTACTGTAGAAGAAGCAAGTTGGAAATCGATAGGCACCACTTGTTGTTGTCTTTCCTCCATAATTTTCTCTTCATATTGTGGAGAAGAATCATAAAAAAGGAGATGAAAGTAATTTTCTTCCTAAAAATCATAAGTATCCAAATACCAATCCTCGTAAGCATGCATATCTTTCCTGGTTATACTCTTCAATGATAAAAGAATATGTGGTATGAATAACATAATCCTCCTCAAATTTATGAAATGTTTGTTTCATCTCTTTCAAATGTGCACACATATCCTATAAATTTTTGGTCACCCACATTTATTCCTCCTATAACATGTTCCACCTCCTTTCCATTCTTTAATTTCATGAGGGTTTGAGGGAATAATTTTGCAAGGAATATATCATACTAAATATTGGCTAGAAATATATCATATACTATTTTAGATCAAATCCCTAGAAATTATCTATACAATGGCATTGATTTGGTTGTAATCTAATCCTCTTGTCAAAAGTTATGTCCTCTGCAAGACCCACAACCATCGTCAAAAGCCCAAAAATAGAGAATATTTCAAATTGGAATATCTCCTTCACCCAGACTCTGGTTTGAGCATTTTTTTTTAAATCCCATTTTTTGTGATGAGAATACATTATTTCTTTGCTGGAAATTATATTTTAAAACACTCATAGATAGATTTGAGTGTCGCAACCGTCTTTTCTATTTAAAAACTTGAAAACTATAAGGAATTTTTTTATATCCTTTTGGCCCTAGAAAGTGCGGTGATACCACTTGTTGTGTACTTTAGATATGATGATTCAATCATAGAAATGGATACGGATATTTAATCGCAATAGAGATATAAAACATTATTCACAATTTATTAATATCAAAACCCTTAAGGTGGGGGAACACCTTAAAACAAATAATTTATGGAAGGAATCCACTCCTATTCACTCTCCTTTTCGAGGGGGAAAAGTACAATGAAATAAGAACCAAATGTAGTATACTCCACACATCCTTCATAAGGAGGAATCCATCCCTATTTATATTTCACATGACAAATTTAACAATACCAACCTCCTAACTACCTAATGGGCCTTCTTTAATGAGGCCCCATTACATTTATTCACTAATAACTACCATAGTTGTACTTATTTAATAATAAAAACATAATGGAACTAGTCCACCTTATATTGAATGGCCTCCACTATAATTACACTAATGGTACCTTTGGGCCCCCATTACACCCTAGTGGTGGTCCTTATTTAATAATAACAAACATAGTGGACCTAGTCCACCTTACAATGAATGAGATCCACACTCTATTGGTCCATTCGATCCCCCATTACACCCTTAAGGAGGATCATAATATATCTTGTTGGTCCATCCCCATAAACAAGCATGTTGCAATAATTTGATAGCTTTAAGGATCTTGGAAGGAACAACAAGAAGCGATAAGATTTAAAGAGGCATGGCTTGGGGGAAAAATTTCAGAATGATGAATATACTTGATAGATTGAGATATCTAAATGCCTGAGAATTGAGCTTAAGATCAATATTGGAAAGTAGATCCTCTGAATAAAGGTTTCTAGTGGCATTAAGGAAGAGAGGGGATCCAAGATACTTGGAGGGAAGAGCCCCTATGTGGAAGCCAAGAATCCAAGCAAATTTGTATTATGAGATGTCAATGAGTTGGTGGCCTAATGGTGGAGAGTTATAAATTTCACTATGCCCACTAGGGTTGAAATCCCCAATGAGACATTGGCATGTTGTGATGAGGCTAGAAGTGTAGGCACCCCTAGAGTGGGTCCGCCATATTTGGGTGTGTCTTCAGATGTCTCGACCCTTGCTAATTCATGATTTATTGGTATATATGGCTTGCAAGTTGTTGGATATACTCTTTGGGTT
This sequence comes from Larix kaempferi, assembly GCA_027924585.1. Lineage (NCBI taxonomy): Eukaryota > Viridiplantae > Streptophyta > Pinopsida > Pinales > Pinaceae > Larix > Larix kaempferi. Next base: position 8,351,848 of record BSBM01000511.1, on the reverse strand, counting down.
ATAGTGGAAACCATCGGCTTTGAACCTCGGCCTAGCCTAGGAAGTAGGTAATCTCGACGAGTTATTGATTTCCATGGTTTAAAAGAACATTGTATTATGAGATATAAGGGGTATTAGAAAAGACAATATGGGATTTTGGGTGATTGGAAATCATCCCAGAAGCAAGGAGGAAAGAGACTAAGATGCATTTGAAGGTGGAGGCTTCAAATGTGGGAGAATGGCCTATGAGAAGCATGTCATCAAGAAATTGAAGTTACAAAAGGGGATCCAACTGACCATGAATGCACAAACCATTGAGGTGGCCTTCGAAGGTGGCTTGCTACATATATCTTCATAAACCCTCGGTGAAAAGGATGAAGAGGAAGTGAGAGAGGGGGTCACTTTGTCTAGTCCCACATGATGGGTTGAAAGGATAAGAGGGGGGAACCATTAATGAGAACCACAAATAAATACAAATATATGAGGCTAAGAAACCAATTAATCCAACTAGGAAAGAACCCAAAGGTCAATAGTATTTGCTTAATGAAGTCCTCGTTTAAACTATCAAATGATTTCAAGAGATCAAGTTTGATAAACATACTTGGTTTTTCTTTAGGTATTTAAGGAGTAAAAATATTCATGTGCTAAGATTATCCCATCTAGAATCTGTCTTCCCTCGATGTAGCCACCTTTATACCTTAAGGTGATTAAATTCATTATAGATTTGAGCTAATTGGCTATGATTTTTGTTATGATCTTATATATAACATTGCAGAGGGAAATGGGGTTGAATTTATCCCATGAGTTGGCTCCCTCCACTTTGGGAACGAGGGTCAAGAAGATGGAGTTAAGAGTCTGCATGATACCTCTGGAGGCCCTAGGTTCTTCCACCACTCACCAGACATCTAAGCCAACTATGGACCACCATGCCTAAAAGAAATCCACTATGAATCCATCTACCCCTAGTGATTTTACAAGAACCATCTCTTTCACTATTACTTGTATTTCCTCTCTCGAGATTGGCAGCATGAGACTGATATTTTGATCAAGTGTAACCACTTTTGAGATGTGTTGGACAACCTTTCCAGTCACATATTTCATGTTGTTGATGCGGTCCTTTAGAATATTTTGATAGTATTATCTGAGTTTCGTTTCAATTTCCTCTTGCTTGTCTCAATTTATGCCATGTGTAGATTGGAGTGTAGAGATTCTATTTTTGTTTCTCATGTTGATCATAGATTTGTGGAAAAAATTTGAGTTGTGGTCACCTTCCTTGAGCCATTTAGTTCTTGACTTTTGGTGCCATAAAATCTCCTCTTGTGTGTCTTTGGAGATCAATTGATACTATAGTGACTCCTCCACCTTGACTAGGAGTTGATCTTCACCGTGTTTGATAATAATATATTGCACCGTTTCCATTTGGGATTCCAACTTCCTTTTGTCCTAGACTCCTATAACATGTTCCCATTTTCTTTATTCCATTTCGTGATTCTAGTTTTCAAGCTCTCGAGCCTTTGCTAAAATTTGTGCATTAGAGTAATAGAGATGGACTTTCTTTCCTTCTTCCAGTGTTCAATGTTATATCTGAAGTCAAGGTGATCTAGCTATAATTTCTTAAAGTAGAAAGGTTTTTTGTTTGGAGAGGTAGTGGGTTCCCCAGGAAATATTGATGGGCCAATGATTTGAGCTGGTCCCTTGGTGAATTTTTCCTACCAGAGGAGTACCTGAATGAACTAAGAAATTTTGAGACTAGAAATTGATCTAGTCTTTTCACATTTTGATTGACTTCTCCTTTTCCTCATTTATTGTTGCAGGTATTCCATCCATTGATGGTGGCTATATCGACCAATTTAAGCTCGGATATAGTTTATTTAAAGTTGTAAACGTCAACATCTAGACACCATATACCTAAGTCGTTTTTCTAATAGCAATGTGATCATATTGAAGTTGTCCCCTACTATTCATGGGTGATCACTTAGGACATCTCCTATGTCTCAAATATGTTCTATAAATAAATACTTATCCCATAGCATATTGGGACTACAAATATTTGTTATGAATCCTTCCTAGGATGAGTTGATGTCCATATACTATGTTGTGATGATATTGCATGCTTCGAAGAAGTTGTCCAAAGTGATTTGGATAGGATCCCATAAGATTGCTAGACCACCTAAGAATCCAATAGCTACAATAGATGAAGAGTCACACCCAATCCAACACTTCTTTGAGATTCTAGTCATACTTTCCTTGCTACACTTGGTTTCTTATAGCATAATAATGATGGTTTTTTCCTTTAGATTCAATTTCTTAGGGTTCTCTACTTGAAGTTGTTGTTAATACCCTTGATGTTCCATGAATTATTTTTAACTACATTATAAACCCATGGTAGGTTTGAGAAGGTACTTATCTTTGAGGAAGGAAGTCTACCCCGAGTCTCTTAATTGAGCTCCATCTTCTTGTATCTTTTGTTTTATGTTTTTTCTACCTATCATTATCTCTTCAACTCCCACTTCCTTGGATGTTCTCAGCAGATTAATTTTTATTGCTAGACATGAGGATTGTCTTTCTAGTGCTACATGGGTAATAGACATTCCTAGCTTTGTTCATATATGTTCAAATCCTCTTCTTGGATATATGTGAGGCCATATTCCCCATAAATTTCAAAGAGGGAAGGAAGGTCCATTTTTCTCATTGCCAAATCTTCACTACAGTCTATTACCACTTTTCCATATATTAGTCAATTGGGTGTAGCTTGTGTGATTGTGAAGAAATGTTGTTACCCTCCCCACTTGTTTTCAAAATCCCACTAGTGACATATTGCTTTTAGTGAGCTAATTGCTAATGAATTATGTATAATCTTTTCATGAGTTACTAATCAAACATGAAAATACTCACAATTATGATTCTAAGAAATTTATATAAGCATTTTTCTTCTTCTTTACAATCAACAAATTGGTTATGATAGACCAAGTAGGAAAGTCGTGTTTAAATGAAATTCAGTGGAAAAATAACTTTCCAAGCAAGATGGAGTGTGATATTTGGAACTCCAAACATGTTTCCTTAATGGAAAACATAACCACTCACCCTTATATTTGTAACTCATAATGTATTTTCCCAATACTCAATGTAGCAGATAGTGTCCCACTTTAGGTTTGGGGAGGTAGAATTGTTCATTATTAATAAAAAGCTTCTTGGAGACTGCACATTTGGAGTAGATTATTTGTGTAGTAAATGTTATGGTTTGATTCATCATTTGACATAATGCAGCCAATGAAAAATCATGGTTTTGATAATTAAATTATGCAATTTTGTAAATTTTGATATTGTGAATGGATTTCTAAACTTTACTCTTATTGTAACAACTCCACATTACAATTTAAGCAATCAAAACTATAATTTCAATCTTGAAAAATCCTATCGACATTGTAAAGAAAACCGTAAAAAATAAGGTTTGTTTTCTAAACCGATAACCTATTCACGTGCATTTCCTCTAGAAAATAATGTCTTTGGGCTACAAGAATAGCCCATTCATGTGCATTTCCCTCATAAAATAGGGTTTGTTTGCTTCATGAACAGTCTATTCATGTGCACTTCCTAGGAAAATATAATCTACTTGCTACTAAAAACCAACCTATTTATACGCATTTCGTTCAAAAATAGGATTTGATTTTGAAATGAATATATTATTCATGTGCATTTAGAAGGATGGTCATACAAATAGGTTAGTAGAGGTAAAATCTTATTGATTTACTAAGGTTGGTCATACAATTAGGTCAATAGAGGTAAACTCTTATTGATTTAATGGGTTGGTCATATAGTTAGCTTAGTAGAGGTAAACTTTTGTTGATTTACCATTATTGCATCGAGAGTAGCGAGGTGCTTATAATTCAATATGGGGGAGTTGTTGTCGTGTTTGTTACGATATGCTACGTAGCGTTCCCAAAAATAAAAAGTAATTAAAAAATTCATGTTGACTCATAACATTAAAAAATTTCATGTCCGCTCATAAAAAATAGAAAAATAAAACCAACATAGATCCATCTTAAACCCAGATACATTAAGCACAAAGAGGGATCCAATTTCTTGAGTGTAAATTTTTTCTTGATGTGTAAAAAATTTAAGATAAAAATAATATACACCTCAAGAAATTCGATCCCTCTCGGTGCTTAATAGATCCGAGTTTAAGATGAATCTATGCTGATAAATAATTAAATTAGCAAAAATAACGGTTAGTCGTAAGGATAATTAAACACATAGTCTAAAAATTCGACTATTTGAGCTGAAATAGATGAATTTCTCAGGCATGCTTTTGAAAAAATCGGGCTGTAATTTTTCAAAATTTCGGTTACAACTGTCAAATTCTAGAATTTTGGTTGCCCGGGGGTTTTTGAGGATGCTGAATCCATTTCAACCATCAAAATCTCAATAAAACATAGCTAAATTCCAATTTTACAAAATAAAAAAAAAACACTGGATTCTGGCAAAAAATGGTCGTATGATCCAAATCGTCGAATTTTTCGACATCTCCACAATTAAATCTTGATTAATGATGAAGAACTCCTAATTTCTAGTCATTTGATAATCAATGCCTTTTGACTTTATATTACATAACAATGTCTAATTTTAAAAATGACCTGTGAATTTTTTTTTATTTACATATATATATATATATATATATATATAAGGTACAAATACAAATCTTACATATTCCATTACTACTTCTACAAGCTCATAAAACTATTTTTTTTTTTGTAACTAGGGGAATCAACAACTGGAGACTGGGCTAGTACTCGCGTGACACGGGGTCCAGGGATCCAATCCCGCTACCACTATACCTCTAGGTGCCCCACAACCGCCCGCAAGTATGGGACACGGGTGAGCCTGGGTGTGATTTGAACTCATGACCTTTATTTACAACATGTGACTTCATATCAAACGAATCACCAATGAACCTCACCCATACGGGCTAAAAGCTCATAAAACTATTAATTTGACAAAACAATAACATTAAAAAATTCAATTATAATGCAAAGTCTCCCATATTAAAGTGAATATTTACACTGCAATAATGCAAAATTAAAATTCGCAATGTCCTCCTCATAAATGAAAAGGCTTGCAACATGCATCAGGTATATATTTTAAAAACACAACATTAATAGTGCACCTCTATAAAGATAATTCTTAACTGCAATCATATTTCTTCAATTAAATATTCATTAATTAATCACGTCTCCGTTACTATGAGATAGTTCGTAACTCCAATCATTTATTTTTTCACCTAAATATTTATTCATTTAATTGCCTCTCCGTTACTTGCGTGGATAGATTGCCAGCGCGGCAAACATCTTTAAGGGATCCACTTTTTCACAATTCCGTTCTGATCTGCCACGTCAACGTTTCATATTCTTTCAGTTTCACCACTTCAAACATATTCCCCCATGGTGCATGGATACTCTCGGCTATGTCACACTCCACGTATATACGCCAACAATATTCACCAATTGCCACGTGTTAATAGAAGAAACTTATCCTCCGCTTCAAGTAACAGGTTGAGTCATCGTGATTTAAATTCCCAATTGCTTTGTGCTTCATTCAAACAAAAACTGTTCTCCACGTATACTTTGTCGGAATATTCGCTTTAGAAAGTCAAAGTAAGAAATATGAATCCAACTTTAGACTTTAAAGTTAAGGTTTGTTTATTATTATTATTATTATTAATAATATCAAATTTGTATGGTGATTTCAAATTTTTTTATTTGAAATGTTCATTAGAGTTATGATTTATGATTGTAATTATAATGGTTGGTGTTTGGTCTTAAAGATGATAGGGAAACCTTGATTTAGGTTTCTTTGTTTCTTTTCTCTACAAGCTCCAATAATCTTTAGGTGATAGGAAATAGGGATATCTCAATCACATAACAGAGGGGATTGGAGGGAGCCAAAATTATTCCAACATTTCTTTACAAATGAGCCAAAAGTCCTCTTCATGGCCAACCTTTCTTGTTTTTATAGTAAAAGGACGCAACCATCGAATGGATACAGGTTGTAACTATTGGGGGAAGTTATCAAGAACAACCCCAACTACTTCAAAATTCGATTTTCTTTTTATTTTTTGAATTTTAATAAGTAACATTCGAGCGGGAAACAAATACCATGCGTGTAACACGCGATTCAACTCTTTGCAAGGTGCGTGCACAACTTTTTATTGCACACACAGATGGATGAACCATTAAAGTGCGCGTAACACGCATTTTTCATGACCATCAACTGTGTGTGAGTCACAAATTAAGTTAAATAAAATAGTAATGTTGGATGAACAGAGAATGAATCAAGCCATGAGACTAGGTATCAGGCCAAGGCTCTTCCATCCACAATGTCCTTTTGTGTGACTGACAAGTTTAATGTCGTCACGGACGGAGAAGAGCCATTTTGAATTATAACAACCATCTTTCAGGAATTCTCTTTATCAATATTCAAATGGATTCATTAGTGGAGTGGCTCAATCCTTTCATAACTCTAATGACCATTGTGGAGTTCCCTATGGCCATGGGTTTTTTTATCTAATTAGAGTTCAAAAATTTGAGTCCTTGAAAGAGGGAAAGAGCCTCGACTTGGTTATTAGGAAGAACTCCAAGTCCCCATTCGAAGTAAATTTCTTGGGTTCCTTCGAGATCAATGAGGAGACCCCTCGCACCTACTGCCCCCGAATTTCCCCTTGAAGCTCCATCAAAGAAGAGGGAGTGTTTCCCAAGTAAGAGATGTTATCTTACCATTTCCCTTCTTGCATGCCGAGCTGTGATTTTGATCTTTGATTTGGTTTATGCATGATTCAAGAGGGAGAGGGGATTTTCCGCATTAGAAGTTTGCTAATCCAGTTCTATTTTTCCTGCTCTAATATAGCAACATTGGTTTTCAATGTGCCCCTACTTATGATTATCTCACTCATTTCACCAATAGTCTTAGTTTCGGTACATCTGGGTGTTGGAATTTTTTATTAAAAAATGAACTTATTCCTAGCAAGCTAGACTTACCAACGCATATACTTTGGGAGAGCTTGCCATGCTGGTTTAAGAAAGTTTTTATTCGTGAAATTGCCTCAATATAGTTTTTCCCAATCTGTGAACATCTCTCTCCATGTATTTAGAAGTGTAGTTCTTTCTTTGATCTCTTCAAGAAGAGTCTCCCAAACCTGAGTTGTAAATGAACAATCTATGAAGATGTGGCAATGATTCTCTTTGATATTTTTGCACAAGATGCATCTTGAGGGGCCACAAATTTCTTTTTTTAACAAATTTTCTGCAACGAGGATATTCTCATTGACCATTATCCAAGTGAAGGCATTTACTTTGGGAAATCCATCATTGTGCCAAACATTTTTACATATCCAAGAGTGTGGTGGATGAGGAAGAGTTTTCATCTACACCAAATAACCAACTTTGGATGTATAGCTTCTTATAGTTCCACATCCTGAGAAATCAATAGATGTCCTATCCATTGAGGTGCAGCCTGAGATACAATATAAGAGGCTCAAAACATGGTGAGTCCAGAAAGGAGGGGGGTTAAGTGATCTCCAGCCACACTAATGTTTTCCATATTCGAGCCATTTCAAAATAGTAAACAAAGTTTTAATTCCAAGTGTTGTAATCCACTCATTGAGCTCTCTTAGTCCCACTTGTTTTTCAATAGGAGGATTACCATGGATGATGTCGTCCCAGATGTTGATGGTTTTTCCATTATCGGGGATCCACGTGAGATGGGTCCGTATTAAGGAGCATATTGTTTTATATAACTTACAAATTTACGAGCCTTTTTGTGCTTTCAAGGGATTGTCTATGCATCTGTTCCTTCTTCCATAGAAGTATTTTCTATCGAGAACCTGTTTCCACCAATCATTATTTCCAAAGAGAATCCTTTAGACCGGATTTTCACCTAGGGCATAATTCATCATCTTAGGATCTTTTATTTCGAGTCCTCATATTCTTTGGGCAGCCTCACAATATTCCAATTGATAAGATGGATTTTTTGTTTGTTTTAGTTTTATCCCCTTTCCAAAGGAAATTCAAGTTATATATTTGGCCATTTGCTAAAGAATACCCTTAGGAGCCAATCATTTTGAGCACTAATAAATGGGGAAGGATGAGAGGGTGGATTTAATAAGAATAATTCTACCAGCCATGTTTAACCACTAAATCCCCACCGTTGTGGTTTGTTTTTTGTTTTCCCTATGATTTCCTAACAGTTGGTTGTTGTTGTGTTTCCCAATGAAATTGGCATCCCCAAGTAATTGAAGGAGGTCCAAACAGTGGTCCCCTTAAATTCAAAGATTCTTTCCATAGGTTGGAGATGGGGGTTGCTTAAATTACACCCATAGATGTGGCTCTTTGAGTTGTTGTTTGCTCTTCCTAAGTCATTTAAGAAGTAATTCAAAACATATTTTAACCTTCTTGCATGACAAAGGATGCTCCTCCCAAAATAAGGGTGTTTCCTGCAGATTGAGAGTGATTTATACCTTTGATTCCCCTGGTGAAGGTGAATCCCAATAGTCTACCATGTTCTCACTTTGCTTCTAGTTTTCTACTTAAGGAGTTTTCCATAATGCTGTACAGGAGAGGGGAATTGGACATCCTTTCTAGAGTCCCATTTTAAGCTTAAAGAATGTCAAAGGTCTTCCATTGACAAGGGTTGAGATCCAAGGGGTACTAATGTATGCTTTTATCATCATTAGAAAGGATTCATTAAACCCAATTTTTTTTTAAACATCAAAGTGGAAGGAGTGTCTTACCCAATCGAAGGTGTTCACCATGTTCATCTTGATGACCATCCCTTTTTCCTTATTTGTTTTGTTGGAGTGTGTCACTTATTGGACCAGAAGTATGTTTTTGAGAATTTGTTTCTTTGTATGAAGCCTCCCTGTTTCTTAGGGATTATCTCGAGTATGAAAATATTTTAGCCAATTTGAAATAATCTTAGTTAAAATTTTGTAGGATGTGTTCAGAGAGAGATTGCCCTAAATATGTATAAGGAGGATGGATTGGATTCTTTTCGAATGAGAGCAAGAAAGGAAATGTTGGTACTTCCCCCCAACTTATGCTTTTGTCGAGAATAGCAAAGAATCCTTATCGGATATACTTTGATAATATGCTAGCAGGCCCTATAGAAGTGAATTAAGAAGCCATCTAGTCCAAGAGATTTATTTGGAGCCATACCCTATATTGTCTTGATTACCACATGTTCTTCAATGACTTTGTCGAGGTTCTCATTATCTGCCTGAGAGATCAAAGAGGGATGTGGGCCAACATTGAGGATATCACTCTTTGATTTGGTTTAGATTCCTCTATGAATAACCTCTCTAAATGTTTCACGGATGCCTATTTTATATCTTGAAAATTGTTCATAATGGAGCCATCCCCCAAAGTGTTTCCTATGACAATGTTTTTATGGTTCGAGCTCTCATTTGATAATGGAAATAAGTGTTTTTTTTGTCTCCAACTTGAAGCCAAAGGCTCCTCGATATAAACCTTCGAAGTTCCTCTTCTTGTTGATTTTCCTTATGAATTTTAGCAGAGTTATGTTTCTTCTATCTTTAGTTGTTCAGTCACCTCACTTATTTCCATCTAATTTTGAATAACCTCCAACTATCTTTTTAGAATTTTCTTCTCTTGATCTGGTTGTGGGAAGGAGGTCTTAGCCCACATCTTTAGAGAATCTTTGACTACCTTGAATATTTTTTCCCATATCAATGTGGAAGATCTGTAAATGTATTTCTTCAATTCAACCTCTATTATCTCCATCACTCTAACATTTTGTAGCCATAAAATGTAGAATTGAAAGGGAGGGGACCAAAGTTGTGATTTTAACTAAGAATCAAGGCTATGGGCTCGTGATTTGAGGCTCCCGAGGGTATAATCCAAGAGGATAGAGACAAATCCAAATTTAAGAGACTAATTGTTAAAACATTATTACCACCTAGGACCATAGTCTCATTAGGATTTATTAATGACTGTTGGTTCAAGAAATGTTAATAATGTTGCCTAAGATTGTTATGCACATTTTGACCAGTTCCACACAGATTGGCACCCACATTTAGTCAACCAGAGGATAAGATGCCTCATTTATGGCCATTAACCCACTAGGGTGCGCCTCATCCCATAATTTATGGATCTGGGTTTGACTGGGGGCGCACATGCATTGAATGTGGTCATTTTGCCTATTTTTAATAGTTTTGGCCAATCCTAGGCCACCTCCACTCCACCACTCATGGGACACCATTATTATTGACCAATCATGCCATCCCAACGTCTATCTCTGCCATTCATGACCATTTGGTTTGATTTGGGAGCCTATTGGTAAACCTAGGGGGGATTGAGCTCCAATGTAATCCAACCACTTGTATCTCATTCGAATGCCTCCAAAGGCTAATGATTTTCTAAAAATGTAATATAATAGAAACATCAGCTATTTGCACCATTCGTTTGTGTTATTGTGCTTCTTTTACGCTGTTTTCATACATACTTAGCCAAATTCTTGTCTAGTGAGGAAATTATTAGCTAGTATATCTTGTCATTTTTAGAATTTCACATGGTATCAAAGCTATTGGAGCTTCCATTTGAACCAAGACTGCTTCATAGGTGCACCAGAAGTAGTGGAGCAACCACATAAATCCTTGGGGCCATTGCCTTGAAGCCATTGGAGAAATCCTTTGGAGTCTACCCAGTTGTGATGCACTTTGAAATGTGCCCTCTGTCAATGCAGGGTTCAAGTTGGCTATCTACAATTTCCTTATGAGAGATTGATTGTTTTCATTTGTAGTTTTTCAGTGTTTCTTTGTCACCAAATGCGCAACATCAAAATGGAGTAGTCTCGTGTCACCTTGCTCACTCCATTCAAATACTTTGAGTGGAAGGCCGAGATGGTAATCCAACTGAGATATAAGGGTGTCTTCAGAGTTACTATGGGGATAGAAAATGAGTTGAACTCTAATGTTGAGAAGTCCAAGTTTTTCAACAGGATGGATGAAGTGTATGGAATGCTTTGTCTCAATATCTCAATAGACCTCTTGTTTCATGTAGACAGTCTTACTACTCCAAATGAAAATTGGCTCAAGCTTGAGTCACTGTTTGGGAATAGTGATGAGTTGAGGTGCCACTAGCTTGAGAACGAGTTGACCTCTTTGATCCCTAACAGTTTCGAGACCATTCAAGGCTTCTTCACCAAGTCAAATCCTTGGTTCTTCAACTCAAGCAATGTGGCATTGAAAAAAAGGAGCAGCTGATTTTGTCCATACTTTCGAAGTTGGGGCCTGAGTATTTTGTGTTTGTTTTGACCTTCCATTCCACCAAGATCACAGTTTGAAACTAGAGGATGCCACATTTGGCAGAGTTCATGAAGTCTCTTACTCAATAGCAAGACAATTTGGTCTAGATGGGAACCATCAAGCCATCAAAAGACCAAGTTCTTATTGCTGGTGATTCGAAGCAAGAAAAGGGAAAGAAGAAGGTCGAATATTCAAAGCAGCCAGAGAAGAGGAAAGACAAACAGAAGCCCAAATACTCTAAAGGGGTTTTGGATTCTAGGAAGGAGAAAGGGAAGAGGAAGGAGCAATTGAAATGCACTTACTGTCACAAGGGTTGGCACCCTGAGAATGAATGCATGAAGAAGACCATTGACATGATGGCGCATCTCCTAGAGAAGAACAATATCCCTCTTCCATATGGAACAAAGAAGAAGTATGATGGTTCGAAATCTGAAGAAAATGAGAGATGCAATGCATTGATGGCTAGTACCTCTGGATCCTCCTCCTTCATCATTGATTCGGGTGCCTCAATGCACATGGATTATGCAATAGAGTCTTTCTTTGCTCTTGAACCATATAGTGGTCCTTATATTCTCATGGGAGATGACTCAGAGATACCAGCAAAAGGCATTGGAAGGATCAATCTTGACAATGGGTACTTCAACAATGTGTTGTATGTGCCAGATCTTGCAATAAATTTCCTCTCTGTTTACCAAATGACCCATACTGGTTCGACCAAGAGAGTGACATTCACTCAAGAATATGTGGAAATTTCTAATGTATCCACTGTCAAAGTGGTTGCAATTGGTGTTGCAGATCATGAGTCAAGGATGTACAAGTTTTCACACTTTCTACCTTACCCTTCACCTAATGCGCTTCTATCACATGCTAATGAGGTCAGTAGACTATGGAATGAGAGGTTTGGACACCTCAACTACAAATATCTTCAAGCATTGAGCAGAGAAAAGATGGTTGAAGGGATTCCAAGCATCAAATTTTCCAAAGGAACATGCAAGGGTTGCATTGTTGGGAGGCATGCAGAGCGCAAGTCTGAGAAGAGGAAGGCAAGGAGAGATGATAAACCTCTCGATTTGGTCCATTAAAATGTGATAGGACCTCTTCCCACACCCTCCTATGTAAACTAAAAGTATGTCCTAAATTTCATTGATGATTTTTCAAGGTACTGTTGGGTATTCTTTCTCAAGTTGAACTCTGAAATGTTCCAAACTTTCAAAGTTTTCAAAGCTTTTGTTGAGAATTTCAGTCGGAGGAAGATCAAGGTCCTAAGGACTGATAATGGAAGAGAATATGTCAATAAGGAGTTGCAACATCTATGTGGAGAGGAATTCATTCACATGCAATATTCTAATTCTATTCCTTACACACCTTAGCAGAATGGTGTGGCAGAGTGCAAGAATAGATCATTGAAGGAGATGGCTACTTGCATGTTGGAGGCTAAGTGTTTCTCTCCTAAGATATGGGATGAAGCCATAAATTGTGATGCATATGTTCAGAACAGAGTGCCACACAAATCCTTAGAATACATGACACCATTCGAGGCTTTGATGGGACATAAGCATGATGTGTCTCATTTCATGTTGTTTGGCTCAAGAGCATGGGCTAGAATACCTCCCGACAAAAGAAAGTCATTGCAGCCTCAAAGAAAGGATTCCATTATGGTTGGGTATGCTGAATATTACAAGGGCTACAATCTCTTTGATTCCTCATCTCAAAATTCATTCATTGAAATAAGTGTTCAATTTGAAGAAGAGCCTTTCCAAGCAACTCACCAAGAAGAAAGGGAATGCTCAAATTCTCCACTTGCAGATGATGTAAGTGATGTTTCTCACTCTGATTTTTCTGATTATGAAATAGAAGATGAAGATGATGACATGCATGCAGACCATTATCCTCCTACAAGGTTAAAATGGGTTGATAAAACCATACAAGCTGCTGATGAACTTGCAGGAGATCCATAAAACACTGGGAAGACTAGATCTCAGTTTCACAATGCATTCTCTACTTGTGATCTAAATCTTCTTGGGATATGTTTCATGATGTTGGATTTGATCCAAAATCATATGAAGAAGCATCAAATGACCCAATATGGCAAGATTCCATGCAAGAAGAGTTCAAGTCTCTTCAAGACAAGGAGACTTGGGAGCTGGTTCCTCTTCCTCCCAAGAGGAAGTTGGTGCAATGCAAGTGGGTGTATAGGACCAGAATTGCCGCCGATGATTCTGAATTAAATTATAAGGCAATATTGGTTTCCAAGGGCTTCTCTCAAGTTCATGGAGTGGACTACACAAAAAATTGCACCTGTGGAAAAGATGGACTCAACCAAGCTAGTTTTTTCCATTGCTGCATCCAAGCGATGGGAGGTGCACCACATGGATGTGAAGAGTCATTGTGACCTTCATGAAGAGACCTATATGCAGCATCCCAAAGGATTCATACAAGATCATTCACTTGTGTGCAGTTTGAAGAAGTCCCTGCATGGCCTCAAGCAAGCTCCTAGAGCTTGGTATGCCAAGATGGACAAGTTTAGCTTCTATCTCAAGGATTTGAAATATGCAAATCAAATACTAATGTAGACTGCTACATATGCTTTATATATGCTACAAATTTTCATAATGGCTGATTGAAAGGCTGCTAAGTTTCCCATCCTTTCAGGAGTAAAACTAGAAGATTGGGGTTCATCACCATTGGTGGACAGTTTGTTGCATATGAATCTAGTTGGGGGTTTGTTGTATGTCACACACTCTCAACCTGATTTGGATTATGCATTAGGTATTGTTTCTAGATAGATGCAAGAGCCTCATGAGATTCATTGGAAGGATACCAAGATGATATTGCATTATGTGCAAGGAACCAAGCAGTTGGGGATTCATTATGCAACTAGTTCTTCACTTGAACTTGTTGTGTTTATTGATCCAGATTGGGTTGGAGATAGCACTGACTGGAAGTCCACTTCTGGTTATGTATTTATGCTTGCACATGGTCGCGTTTGTTTGTCTAGAAAGAATCAACACACTATTTCCTTATCTTCAGCTGAGCCTGAGTATAGAGGAGCAGTGAATGCAGCTACACAATGTGTATGGATGCAAGGTATTCTTGGGGAGTTTGGTTTTTCCTTTGATTCACCCACAGTAATTTGGTGTGATAATCAAAGTGCAATAAATATCTCCACAAATGCAGTACAGAGATAGAGGACCAAAAAAATAGAGATACGCATGCACTACATTAGAAGCTTGGTGCATGACCATACCACCTCATTGGAGTACTTCCCATCTTCTGAGAAGACTATTGACATCTCAACCAAGAGTTTTGCTGAGAAGACCTTCATCTACATTAGATCACTCCTTGAGGTGGGTGATACATGGTGAAGACTGATATTTGTTTCATATTTTGCTTCATGTCCATTTTTTAGGGGAGGTTTTGTTCCCATGTGGTTTTCCTCCTTACCTTGGTTACATGGATTAATAAAAATTGTAAGAGATGACTTCGACCTTTGTTGCCAATGCCTCATTTTCTGATTTTGGATACATAATTTAGGATTAAGGGGAGGTGTTAGAGAATTATTACCACCTAGGACCATAGTCTTATCATGATTTATTAATGACTGCTGGTTCAAGCAAGGTTAATGATGTTGCCTAAGGTTGTTATGCACATTTTTACCAATTCCACATAGATTAGCGGCCACATTTAGTAAACAATAGGATAAGGCACCTCATTTATGGCCACTAATCCACTAGGTCATGCCTCATCCCATAATTTATGGATTTTGGTTTGAATGGGTGGTGTACATGCATTGAATGTGGTAATTGTTTCCTTTTTTTTAAAGTTTTGGCCAATCCTAGGCCACTTCCACTCCACCAATTTCTTCACCACTCATGGGACACCATTATTATTGACTGTTCATGCCATCCCAATGTCTACCTATTCCATTCGTGGCTGTTTGGTTTTCTTTGGGATCCTATTGGTAAACCTAGGGGGATTGAGGTCCAATGTAAGCCAACCACTTGTAGCTCATTCTAATTCCATCCCAATATCTATCTATTCCATTCATGACTGTTTGGTTTAATTTGAGATCCTATTGGTAAACCTAGGGGGATTGAGGTCTAATGTAATCCAACCACTTGTAGCTCATTCTAAAGCCTCCAAAGGCTAACGATTTTCTCCAAATGTAATATAATGATGATCCCAACACCATTATGGGTTGGAAAATAATAGAAACATAAGATATTTGCACCATTCCTTTGTGTTATTGTGCTTCTTTTACATTGTTTTCATGCATGCTTAGCCAAATTCTTGTCCAGTGAGGAAATTCTTAGCTAGTAGATCCTGCTGTGTTTAGAATTTCACACCGGTCTTAATTAAGAATCTACCAAGACAAGTTACAATGTGGTAGGGCCTAGTCCTTTTGTTGGTCCACATGAACCCTCCATTACGAGGAATGATGTATACAAGATCCCAATCATCTATGAGGTCTTCCATCTTTTCTCTGAAGGGGTCACAGACAATGTTCCCTCCTCTTTTTCCTTTATTTGAAATTATGAAATTGAAACCCCATGCTACCAAACAACCTTTTGAAAAATATGACTCTTTCAAGTCAAGTAAGGATTGCCAAATTTTTTTGTATCTTTATATTTTATTGGCATGTATATATTGAAAATATTCAAAATTTTACCCGTTTTCCAATGACAAGGCGAAGCCATAATCTAATGTTGTGTTTGGTGTTTGATTTATAAGTTGAAAATGGAGTTGTCCCAAAAGGTACATACTCCTCCCAAGGTTCCACAAGAGTTGACTATAATCCCCACACTTGTCATCCATATATTATCCCCACTTTTAGGATGGTAGTTTCTTCAAGTTTCATCTCCTAGAGGAGGAGAACAATTGGACATTCTTCATTGATCAAGTCCTTTAAAGATTCTTTCTTTTATTTGTTGCCCATAACTTTGTAGTTCCAGGAGATTATTGTCATTATTTACTTGGGAGTTGGAGGGGGGGGGGAGGTGGGTGTTGGCACTACCTCCGCAACGAATTCTAGGCTAAGATTGTCCTCTGGTATTTTTTTGATTTGAGAGTTTGACTCCAAATCCTATATATCTATCTAGAGTAGATTGTAGTCCTAATATTTTGTTTGTGTTTTCTATCTCCTCTCATGCATCTTTTGCTGGTTTATTCCATATTTTCTATACTACTTTTATTCCTCAATTTCTTCCTCTTGTTCCTCTTATTCATTGCATCACTAAGCTTGCTTATGAGTTTGAGCTCCTTTAGGATTGGAAACAAGAGGGTCAATCTTTTCCAAGTGTTCTAAGGGCATGTAAAACTCCTCTAGGAGGGGATAAAAGAAGGGGGGGGGAAGATGGATAAGGGGTTGGATCAACAAGGGTCTCTTTGGATGAGGGGGATGGAGTGGAGGGGAGGGATTCGGGGATCATTCCCAGAAGGGGATCGTCCTTGAAGACCGACTTGAAGGGGTTAGTAGAGGGGAAAATGGAGGGTTTGATGGGGGAGAATGGGGGGAAGGTCATTGTTGAAGGATGGGGATGCCGAGAGGGATTAGAGGGCATGGTTGAAATCAAGGAGGAGGGTTGTATAAAGGGCACAAAACCTATGTGCAGATTTACCTTTGATCTCATGTTTTTTTAACAATTTTCCATTATTCTTCCTTGACCACAATGATTGTGATGGGGAGTGACCTTCTTACAATCCTTAGTGAAGTGCATGTATTCATGGAAAACCTTAGATTTGAAAGGTAGTTGTTCATAATTGATATTTTGGATGTGTCGCTAGCTGTTACGGGATAGAAAAATAGCTTCTAGGATCCCTTTCTCTAGGTCTAATTCCACACATATTTGTGTGCATGCGAACATTCCATCTTTCCGTTTAACCTTATCTATATATTTTCCTAGGGTATTGTCGATGTTTTGTAGGGATTCATATCCCTAGCAATGAAGTGGTAAATGAGGAAGGTGCATCCAAACTAGTATTCTTGAGGGGTTGTCCATCTCTAGGTCAAAAATTGGAGTCCATCTGTTCAAATACATATTGCGGTTTCTAAAGAAGGCCCCCTTTTGAAAATTAGATCTTGGATGGCTCAATATTCAAATAGGAAGGCATAAAACACTCAACCTAAAAAGAAGTGAGGCATCTTCCCTTTGATCATTTCATGCCATTTTTTAGATCAAGATTCCCATGGATTTTAGTGAGGGATAGATTCTAGTTGAACGACCAATGAAACCTCTTTCCATCATCACCAATTCCATATGACATGAGGGGGTTATGGTCAAATCCACCTCAGGGGTGCTTTCTAGTTGTTTAAAATTTTTTAAAGGAGGGGCCTTCTGCGTAGATTTTCCTAGAGAGGCAACAAGGGCATGAAAGGTAGCTTCCATAGGATTAAGAGGGAGGGAGGGCACAACCCAATCCTGAGGAGGACTCTATGGCCACCATGAACATGACTTAGAACACTAAAGGTAGCATAGAGAACCATCACATATTTTCAATTTCTTCCTATGATTTTGATTTCTTTTGAATATGGTATTGAAGCATATTCATTGACAATATTTATGCTATTATATTTTCATATCAAATTCAAGGGAAGAATCTAAACTTACTACACTAATGGTATCAATAGAGTGTGTAGATTCCTTTGCAGAAGAAACCTCGCTTTCTTAATACATATATGCAATTTCATATTCATTAAAATCTATTGGTGTGGATTTAACATTATTATTTCCTTCGTGTGGCAATAAATTTATTGGTGGATTCTCGTATAGGGGACTAATTGAAGTATTAGCTGTCAATTCAATGGGATTCTCTTTGCTTACCTCCCCAACCTGAATTTTGGGTTTGTTCTCATGTCTTGCATTAGATTGAACTATAAATGGATATTTTGGATTATTAAATCAAGTTTTACTTCAAGTGGGATATCTTTTCGATTTGATCTATTCTATGAATCAAGATATTCAAGAATTTTGTACTTATTCTTATTAGTTAATACTTTTCTCATCAATTAACAAGCCTGAAAGGTCTGCTAATAAGTCCATTACATAAAAATATAATGGAATAAAGATCAAGATTATTGCAAAAGGTCATGCCTATTACAAAACTGAATCTAGACATTATTGTAGTTCTTGTCAATGCTACCATCGATATAAATCAAACTTCAATTCCCCATATGAAGTTAATTAATTATCCATTTGCATTCAAACACATGCCATTCTTATACATGACTGTCATTTCACAACATTGTTTCTATTGATCACTTAATTTTCTAATGATTTATAATCAAGATTAATTTAATAGATTTATATCCATATCTATAAAAACTGATTTAGTGTTTTGAATATGAAAAAATTCAAGGACAAAGGATGGTTCCTTTTGGAATTGATGGCCAATGAAGTGGATTTCATGGATGCCCATGATTGGTATAATCAAGCTTTCCTTAATGAGTCATCATGTTTAGTACTTAGAATCCAACATATCTTTATCCATTGTTTATGATGATAACAAAGAGTAAGGAGAACCCGTGACCCAATGATGATGCATTTTGACTCCTTGGTCTTCACGCAAAAAAAGGGTCATACAGAAGGGAAGGATATGAAGGGGGCATTCTAGTTGATCATGTTGATGTTATTGGTAGTATTGAGTTAACTGGTTTAATTAACATGAATTATCTACCTCACCAATTGATGATACATTTTCCATCCTAGGTCTTCATGGGGAAGAGGGTCATGTTGAAGGGAAGGCTATGAAGAGGCATGCTAGTCAATCATGTTGATGTTATTGGAAATATATTGAATATGAATAAGGGAAAAATCTTGGTTGGGAAGGTAACATGGAAATAGAATGACCAACATGATACATTTTTCACTAAATTGGCCCTCTATTATACTTGGTAGTAGAAAAATAACCAACTAGAAGTAATGATTCACCAAGCATTATTGACAATGTCTCAAAAGGCCCTAATGATACTAGAACATAACAATTTGAAAAATTGGTTGAACCGCTAAAATGCTAATAGTTTTAAGCCAAATGAGTGATGCGACACAAATTCCCTCACCATGCATACCTAATTTTGTATTTGTTTCCTTCTATCAAGCATAATGAAAGAAAAATGTATGTTAAGTATGTAATTTGGGATGATTGTAGTAGGTACCCTTTGAGGACTCAATAATAACATATAAGTGAAAACAATATAACTCGGGTCTGAAATACAAGTAGTATCAATATACTTGCAAGAAGTACAAGAAGGATTTACTCGCAGATGGAGTGTAAGAAGCATAGTGTCCAAGGGGATAAGCTTCACTACATGAGTTGCATAACTTCAAATATTAATGAAAGGTGTACGATGGTCCCTTGTTACTTTGGCTTCGTAATATAAAAAATTGCAAAGATGTGTCTTTTTTTACTTTGTTTGAGTTAAGCAAGTTGTTTTATGTCATTCACTATATAAGGATGCTAATCCTTAAGGTTAGAATTTGAAAAACTAATTATTGAGTTGTTAACTTTCATTTGTAATGTACAAATATTCTTTGAAATCAAACAAGAGCTGCGTGAAACTTAGTTCCTGCCTTATATAATATATTATACAAACAAAAATCAATATTAAATATCAATAAGACACAATAAATTAAACATATGGAGTTAAGTTATATATATACATATATAATTATATATGAAAAGAGATTAAAATATTAATGGTATTATTTCAATTTAAATATATACATTTAAGTTGTATAAGTTTTTGGAATGAGTAGGGAATATATATATATATATATATATATATTCCCTATATATATATAAACATATGGATTTAAGTTGTATAAGTTTTTAGAATAGGTAGGGAATAGGCAATACAACACTATGAAGTGATAGAAGTACAACACTCTTAATAAATATTTCATGAATTGTGTAAAGTTTTCATAATGTATGTATTTTTTTCTTCTTATTTTTATTTAATTTGGTCAATGATAAAATTAGTCTTATCAAGGCCTATATGCCTATCAGAATTCAACACATGAAAATATATTAACTAAATAAAACAAAATTAATATTATTTTTCACAAACTTTAAATGCACCTTTGGTTTCTTTGTATCAATATCCAAACTAATAGAGTAATATGAAACATATAGTCTCTACCTAAGATAGGGACTAATAAAATAAAGGAAAAAGAAATATCGACTTTGCAGTTGACAAGCATATTATTTTCTTCTTCTCTTTCATTTCATTTATATGTTGATATGTTTCTTCAACAAATTAAGTGATCTAATCTTCTTTGAAATAGTTAAACTTATTTTATTTTGAATCCTTTTTACTTGATGTAATCTTCTTTGAAATAGTTAAACTTATTTCCTTTGGAACCCTTTTTACTTCCATAAAAATATAGCTATTAAATTCTTATATAAAGAATAAATATCATTCTAATCAACTATGGTTTGTGGGAGTCTAACACTTGGATCAAGCTTGAATTATGGTTTGTGGGAGTCTAACACTTGGATCAAGTTTGAATTTGGAATTCTTGAAAGTGCAATTAATCCTTCTATGGTCTCATTGAAAATTATAGGTTTTGATTAGTCAATACAATGATCTTTTAACTCATTTAGGAAGAAACTATTTAGATACCGTGAAGAGTGGAGAGTGATCATTCTTCTACAAGCAACTAACTATATCATCAATAATGCAAAAAATGTGCCAACAATCAAAATAATAGGAGTTATTGACCATGTAATAATGCAAAAAAATGTGCCAACAACCAAAAGAAATAGGAGTTGTTGACCATGTAATGATAGAAAAAAGAAAATACATAATATCAACTCCAATTTAAGACAAAAATTGCCTTATACTTAAGAAAATATTAATTATAATTGAAGACTCAACCTCATCCTTACTTGGGTGACAAAATTTGCCTTATACATAAGAAAATATTAATCGTAATTCAATACTCAACCTCCTCCTTAAATCATTACCACTTTAGAAAAAATAGACATGCATAGGCATTTTATATAAAGGAATATTTCAATCCAAAAATATTGGAGGTACTTGTGAAAAGATTCGGGGAAGGAGTGGATGAAGCATTCATTTTGGGTGGGCCTTAATAAAATGTAGATTTCAAAAGAATTTAAAGGTTCGTAAATGTGTAATATCAATGAAAAATCTCAATTCGTCACTCATGATGATTTAGGCTTTGGGGTTATTTTCTTCTTTCTTAAATGGGCTTTGTTTTACATGAAAGAAGAAGAAGCATGATTCATATAATTTGAATTAAAAAAGGAACTATTCTTTTTTATTTGATATGAAAGAAATTATTGTTGTTATAATATTTATCAATCTCAAATAAGATCATCGATAATCTAGGTAGATATTAGTGGTCACCCATTTGGTTTACTAATTTAGAATGGATCTACAAAATGGAAATTTTATTATAGTTTTTCATGACATGAACTTTTAGTGTGTTTTTTTGGCATTTTCCTTGTCTTTTTGGCAATGGATATTGGTCACACAATCGAGCATGAAATAATCTTCGTGACGGTTCAGGAAACAACCTAAACCAAGCTTGTATGTAAAATTTGTGCCTCGGAGAAGTTGATGTATCAACTAGCCTCTTCAGGGCTCACATTCCTTTTGCCACAAAATTTGCTAGGGTTAGGGTTTTTGAATCCTAGGGCATCATACTTTATGTAAAATCACTTGTATCCTCCTATGATGATCTTCTTGCAAATGAGCGTAACCAACACATTTCTCTTTAGAGATAAGCTATCACCATTCTAGCTAGTTTGTGTTGTTTTGCATTTTATAATCGTTCTCCCATTAATAGAATTTGGGTTTTTTATTGTTTTTATCATGCTCTCTACAATATCTCTCTATGTATTTCCATTTATATTTCCACCTTCATTCCGCTCTCTACATAATCCATGTAATTTGAAAGGACTAAAATTCAAAAGAAAAAATGGAAAAAGAGTGATCAATCAACAACCCTTAACATATTTGGGAGTAAGTTCTTCCATTAAAAATATTGTAAAGAAGACAAGTTGATTTGAAACCTTTGATAGGTAATCTTCTTAAGTAATCCTTTAAATAGAGAGGAAAGGTCAACATTGATACCAAACTCTAGTTTTGTGCTTTAAATGAGAAGGATTCAATAAAGTAGATAATCAAGCCAAGATAATTGAAAAATATTGTACATCATTCATGATGGAAAAATATGTAGATTAGACTTAATGATACTATATAATTAATCCTTACCTCATGTTGCAAGGACTCTAGTTAACTAATCTATTGATTTTTTCGACTACATTGCACATATATCAATGTCATTTAAGGTTTTAAGCGAAATTAACCTAAGTTTACACCCACTCATACATGTTTTCAAATGATGCTTTATTTTCACCAATCAAATAGATTGACCTTTTATTTGGCTTCATATTGAGGCAAATTTGATTGATGGAGAGATTTCTAATGTTTGAAAATAAAAATTTGTGAAAATTTCCCAAACAATTAATATTAAATATTGATAACAACATTAATGCTAACTTGATTTCCAGGATCATCCGGAACATGAGGAGATGAACACAGAGTCCACTGCTTCCCACCACGCGGTGACTCCTCGACTCTCTTGTCATGCACATTTATTGGTCCCTTCATCTGATGCACGTGGCCTTAATGAAGTTGGCCTCTCGAGCTCCTAGTAGAGTTGTTCTCTGTACCTTGGTAATCATGCTCCTCCTTAGCGAATTTATGGCCTTCCGAGATGTTGATCCCATGCCATTTGACAAGGTTTGTTTATGTTCTTAGGTGTCTTGAAGTGGTAATCCTGGTAGAGTTTCCCTTCTACACTTGAGTGGTTATCTTCCTCGCGTTTGGTATAGTCTCCTCATTGTTGGTTTCAGGCTCCTTCCCGATTTTCTCGCCTTTTGAGTTGGTTGTGCCATTTCTTGGTCTCAATTTGCAGTCAACAGAGGTTCTAGGATCTACTTCTTTGGTCTCAATTCACAATTGGAAGAGGTTGGAACAATGTCCAAAAGGTTATGTGCTACCCCTCATTTTGGTAGTAGAGGAAGGGGAAGCTCTGGTAGACAGGGTCGCGGAGGCTCTACAGAAAGCGGTTATGACAGCTCCATTCTAGGCCATCTGAGAACCATGCTGGATGACTGAGAGGAAGAAATGGTAGTGCAACAACTGGCTGTTCAACGAGCACGAATTAGAAACAGACATTATTGGTTAGTGAAGAACACTTTACCTCAAGTCCTCATACAGTCTCAAGAAATTTCTCAGGAGAAGAATCCTCCTCCTTCTCCCTCCCCTATTCCAGCTCTCCATTCTTCCTCCTCTTCGATTACCTCCCAAGTCTCCAAGCCTAGGGAGCACCAAGGCATTCAGCTAGATAAGGATATTCAATAGGAAGGTGACAAGACCAATATTGCTTCCACCAGTGGTCATAAGTGAAAGCATGTGGAGCACAAGACCCCAGTGAATCTCTCCTCCTTATTGAATACGGATGCGCTGCTGACAAAAGTTGCTCCTGATAGTTCCTCCAGTCTAGAGGGTTTTTGATGTCCAATTCTGGAGGAAAATCCTGGAGATGCAGATACTATATGCACTTCCAATTAATTATGTAGTCTTTTCTTTCTTTCTTTTGGTTAACTGTCAGTTTCATGATGATAGACACTTGGAACTATGTCCATGGGACAACTATCTATTTTGTTTACTATTTATTATGCTCGGTGATTTCTGCTTGAGGATTTATTTTATGGTATGCTCTCAGTCTTGGACCCTTTCAGTAGGTTCATTGTTCTCACAGGCATGGGAAACTCTCTAGTGATAGTCTATTTTCCATCTCATGCATAGGCATGTTATCAATGGTTTCTAGCTGGTTGTTTTGGCTCTGTAAGCAGCCCCAGTGGGCTCTCAGACATCTTGTGCTTTTACTATTTTTTGGACCTTAATATAAATTTTCTTTGGAGCTTACAAAAAAGACATTAATGCTAACTCCTATTTAGCATTATTTGAGAAACATTTTATTTTAAAGATTTTTTTTTATGTATTTAGGTCCATGATTTTTTTTATGGTTTTTTCTTGACACTCCTTCCTGACATTGGTTGCTTCCTCATAGTTGCTTGACAATTGTGACTATGTTTAGGAATCCTAGACACATAACACATGTCTTAAAACTACCACATATTTGCATATCTAACTGCTCAAGACTCTGGTTGGACCTAGTTTACCTCTGGTTCATCCCCATTTTCCCTCTAGTTCATTAATGAAAACCAAATCTATAGGCATTGATAGAAAGGCTTGACATATGGAATATGACATTGATGGAACTCTCACTAAAATTGAGACCGCTTATGTCCACAAAAGTTGTCTTCCTTTAGAGTTTCAAGTTCCAACACTAGAGAGAGCGCTCGACCATGAGGAAAGGGAGTAATTACTTTCATATAAATATTAAAAGTTTTTTATGCTTTTCATTTTTTAGGAAGATTATGAAAATTCCAAAAATCAATGACATGATATCTAAAACATGTCGGTAGGGATGTCCAAACAACGTGTACAAGGAGATGGTCAGAGAAAAGAACATAACTGCATCGCAAAAGGAGCTATCCCAAAAATAACATGCATCAAATGTATGTAATATTTGATATTTTATAATAAAGAGTTTAATTATCGCATAAAATACTAATTTTCAAGTGTTTT
Organism: Larix kaempferi; assembly: GCA_027924585.1. Taxonomy (NCBI): domain Eukaryota; kingdom Viridiplantae; phylum Streptophyta; class Pinopsida; order Pinales; family Pinaceae; genus Larix; species Larix kaempferi. The sequence continues at coordinate 8,326,868 of BSBM01000511.1, read as the reverse complement.
GTTGCATAAAAGAAAAAAATTAGAACCTATTCAGCACATCAAATAGGACAACAAGGAAAAAATGGTTGATCGCAAAGTTTGTGAGTACTTGCGTTTTCCTTAAGATTTATATTTGTTGTGAGATTTATATTTTAATTAATTTACGCTTATCCATGGATGTCTTCTAACAAGTGTTAACAAACAAATAAGAGCCATTTGAAGAATTACATTGAGTTATGGGTTGTGAATATATCTTGGAGTACGAAAGGTTAATTGTGCAATTTGTAAGTAAATAACACGAAATCTATATATACTAATTATATCAATGCTTTTGCATGGTGCATAAAACTTTTAAAAAACAATGTATGGAGTGGAGCCAATGGAAGAGTTGTTAAGAGACGACATGATGATTGACTCTGAAAGAATGTGTATTGATCATGAATCACTTCTTTCTATGGTATGCTTTTCGATTTACACAATCATTTATATTTTATTACAAATGTGGATATACTCATTACACTTCATTTCTATGTTTGTAGATGAAAAATGAAGAGAGAGCAAAATCAAGCCACTCAACAAAATATTTGACCAAATAACCCAAATACAATATTACCTACAAGTGATAAGGAAATAATGAGACATGTAAGCAAATTGTGCAATGACAATAGTTCAAGTGAAGAATGATAATCAATATAATTGAATGTTACTATTAATTGTATGCTTTGAAATGTTTGTATGTGAAAATCATACATGTGGTTTAATGTACTAGACACATTGTCCCAATTGGATGGTGACATGTTACCAATAAGTGTAACAACATATTGACATTTTGATTGTCAAGGACCCTTATGATATTCCATTTTGTATGATGAAGTATCTCTCATTCGTATATAATAAAATGGATTTCTTATAATAGTTCATTTTCTACTGTTGTAGAATATTACATTGTTTATTAAATATATCGATGATTTACATTGTTACAATGAATGAATGTGTAATTCGATGGCATAACACATTAATGCAATCATTATATCCAAACACAATAATTAAAATTTCAAAAATCAATGTTATTATAAAAAAATATTTGATTTATGATGATTAATTGAAATTAAAAATTAAAAAAATATGGACATATCGATGCATTGTATTTTTTGAACTTACTAAATCATGTAGGGCATTTAGAAATACTAAACAATACATTTAAATTCTTACTAAGCATCGACATTTTTTTATGAGTTAGCCACACCGTTGTTCATATATGTTGTAAACACTATTTATTTTGATGATGACAAAAACATTTCCATTAATGATATCGTGAACATTACCATTATGATATATTACACTGCACAAAGTAGCATATGCCTTGGTGCTTTTGAAAAATTGTAAGCATTGGTGTATTTTTAAAAGTAAATGTATCAATGTTGATATATATAACAACAACATTGTTATCATCATCAACATAATCAATGCTACTGACACTTTAGTGCACATGGTAATATAGGCACTGATGTGTATTTGTATACAAGACGCACCGAGTATTTTTTTATAAACTACGTGCACTGGGGCATACGAGAGATAAAAGTGCATCAATGTATTCATGGGGATAATCAACACCAAGGCTTCTAATACATGCATTGGGTAAACATGTATATATTTAAGGTACTGATGCATAATTTGCATTTTTAACGCACAAGTGCATATTTTGGAAATATGTGCACCACTTAAAAAAATTTGCTATAACATTTTCTTGCCCATATTTTTTTAGTTATAATAAACATCTATTGCAACCTCTACCAAAGCCTTCATTACCAATGGTGGAGGCTTTAACAAAGGTATTTTTAATAATTTTGCTCAATCATGTGACACTAAACACCTCTGCAAATATCTCCTATATAGAATTCTCCTTGTAGTTGGTGAGGCCCACTAGCTTATGCCAATGGTTTATTGGTGATGGCATCCATAAATGTGAAGAATAATCCCCTAAGTTTCTCAAAAAAAATTCATTATATATATATATATATATATGTGTGTGTGTGTGTGTTGATTGTACCTAGAGTTTCATTCTCTTGAGGACAAGATTGTAAATGAATGTATCTTTATGGGGTAGTTTCTCCACTTTTCGCTTAAAATTATTTCAAAAATTTGAATTAAATTTTAAGTACACGCGATATGTTTAATGTCTATACTTAAGGTTGAGTTGGCATAGAACATTTAAAAATAATAATGAATAAATATTTCAATGTTTGATTTCTATGTGAAAAGCGCATGCGTGTGTGTGTGAAAATTTCATGGGATCTTTTATCTTCCCTAGAATATCTTGGTGTAGGCTCAATCATCATCCACAACGATAGTTGGTAACCTTGAGGGTCTCAATTGAATTTGGACTTGTAACCTATGGCCTCCTTGTTGTCAAAATGCCTTAGGAAGAAGGTTCTACCAATTAAACCAACATTTTGGGTTACATAGTTCAAAAACATGAACTAACCCTTGAGGCTATATATATGTGTGTTTCAAAACATCTTAGAATTCACATATTAGTGAAGGGGTATTAATAAGTATCATGTTCATGCCAAATAATGAGATCACATACATCATTTTCAACATGTATAGTGCAGTTTTTTTTCCTTGGAAAAAATGCACAGTTCCTTATATTATATAAAAAAACACATTGTTCATAGACCAATAGGCCTTACATCCATTCATAATTTGCATATTAGATATGCAAATGTACAACTTTTTAAAACACTAAATATAGTATATATATACCGTCCATCTACTTATCCAAAAAACCATACTAATTCCATAATATCTGTATACTATAAAGAGAAAAACAAAAGTCAGAAAGAAACTCTATGTAGTGAACTGCAGGATCACTCTTCATCTGCCTTTACCCCGGTGTGGTCCTATGCCATGTTTTTTGTGTGTTCCATTCTCCATCTCCCAACGGTGCCATGTGCCTGGACCTATCTAGATTCCATTCTTTGATAATTGATCTACCAAATGGTCCTCTCTCTATAAATATGCTCAAATGTGACATCTCGGATATGTGCAAACAACCTAGCAATATCGTCATATATGGGCATGAGAAGAATGTTCCTTGGATATATTCTCTATCTCAACCAATAAATGACAATTTTGGAGTTCCCAAAAATTTACAATTTATGTACTCCCTTCATAATAGCCATCATCATAATGATGCTTAATGCTAACAACTTAGCTATATTATTTGTGCTTTCCCCTGGAATTGCAACAGAATTGATCCAATGAGAGTCATTTAAATATACAATATTTCCTGCCCCACCTATTGAAGGTATACATTGAGAAGCACCATTAAAGAAGGCCCAACTACCATTCATATCAATTGACTCCTCCACCACCCTCCTAGTCCTTTGTATCTTTTCCCTCTATGGAAAATGACTCAATATAGCAAGACCTTTGGTTCCATAAACATATGGAGGAATAATTAAATCTTCAAATATATCTTTATTTCTAGAAATCCAAGCCCCTCAGATGAAAATTATAGGAAGGGCCTGATAGTTCATGTAGGCTTGATTCTTTTTCCAAGATTCCAAAGCTTCTTCTAGATTTTGTCCATCCCATACAAAATGTATTCCTCTGAACTGAGAAACATAATCCCACATAGCTCTGACATAAGAACATTGAATAAATAAATGATAAATGTTCTCACCACAAACCTTACATAATGGACATCTCCCAGGTTCACTTCCAAATTTTTTTACTAAACAGGTACCTTGTTGGATTGTGTCAACTAGATAAAGATTTTAAATTTTAGAGGACACTTGTAATTCCATAAAGAATTATTCCACCAGTGAATTTTAGGTAAGTATTCTTCCTCCCTAATAACCATATAACTAATCTTCAGAGTGTAATGGCCTCTTGTGGCATTCTTGAACCAAATAAGAGTATCTTCTTTGTCCACTAATATGATATGGCTATTGTGGAGACCCATTAGGTATAATTCCCACTGTGTTGTTTCCCGCACTTCCAAATGTTAAGTTTTGATCTTTAATTGCAAAATTGAAATAGTACTTGAAAACAATGAATAATCATAAGCATAAACATTCATAGTCGACACACAAATTTACCTTGAGGAAATCCTCTATGACATGAGAGAGAAAACCCCAGCAAAATATTCCTTAGTATATTGATAGATAGTAGAGAATGTCTTTACAATGAGCATATTACATCAATCACCCCATTGCATTATCAAAGAGAAATACCAAGCACCCCTGGTGCAATCACAAAGCAAGAGATAAGAGAGAATAATAGAAGAACCTAACAGTTGGTTATGCACTAAGACCAATTCGTAGTTTTGGTCACATGCACACTTCCTTCAAGAGAGATTCACTCTTCACCTTGATCTCATCAAAGCCTACATTAAAAGTGTATCATACATCTAATTCTTGGCTTAATTTATAGCCTTCTGACTTCAAGATGAACTTTCCTTCCAACTGCATGGTAGGTCACTTAGTTAGGTTACTAACTCAAGTGTCGTCATTTAGTTTAAATCAAGTGTCATCATGCAAGCACTTAGTTAATTAGATCTTCTACTTTAGGATGAACTCACCCTTCAACTGGATGCTAGACCACTCAAGTGTTGTCTTTTAGTTTAACTCAAGTGTCATCATGCAAATACTTAGTTAACTCAAGTGTTGTCATGCAAACACTTAGTTAACTAGATCTTCTTTGTTATCACTTAGTTAACTCTTTTAACTGAAGTCTTTCTTGTTAACATCACTGAAGTAAACAATTCGAGTTCTCTCTTAATTAATTGAGGTCTTTCTTGATCATTGAAGTGAACAATTTGAGTTCTCTCTTATATTAACATATATTATCTTTATCTCTTGTCTTATTTGCATGTTCCACTTGTTCCATCATTACTTTATTTATCATATCAAATATACTAAGGATATTTTTTCAATGATGTGATCATCTTGTTCTAATATCGTTCCAAGTGGTCATATGCTAAATTAATTCACTCTAGAGGTGCCCAGTATCTAGAGGAGACTTAATAGCTCAACCATGGTTAGTAGTACATCGCACACCATTCATGCTTCGACATGCAAAGCATTACCTCAACACATGAGGCACCGCCTCAACACATGAGGATCTGTCTTGAAACACAAGACCTTATCCTTGACAAGCAAGACTGTACAACATCATCACTTTGACATACAAAGAACTTACCTCAACACATGAGGATTAACCTTTACACATAAGGCTTAGTCATTCTTGAGTCGAACTCAAGACTATACTCCAAGTTTCCTGATTCCAACTCAGGCTCCCTAAGGCACTACCTCGATACACAAGGCTCAATCTTGGTGCACAAGATTAACTTGGAGAATGACTCATGATGCTGCAACTTTAACACTCCCTCTCAGTGAGGGAGGCATTCTCTGCCATACCAAGCTTGTCTCGAAAGTACCTATACTTCTTCAAGGAGAGAGGCTTAGTAAACATATATGCTATATGCTCATTAGTAGCAATGTACTGAAGTCTTACGACACCTCTCTGGACCATGTCTCTGACGTAGTGGTATTTCATCTCAATGTGTTTCAACTTGTCATGAAACACAAGGTTTTTAAGAGCTTAATGCAGCTCTTATTTCCAAAGCGAATGACAATAGTCTCAAGCTTCTCACCGAACAACCCAACAAGTATCTTCTTAATACACACAACTTCTCGATAGGAGGTACTAGATGCAATATACTCTGATTTTGTAGTACTCTGGGATACAAATACTTACTTCCTACTAGACCAAGAGATCATAGTTGATCCCAAGCTAAAACAAAATCTCGATGTACTCTTTTGGTCCACAATACTACCACCCCAGTTAGAGTCAGCATAACCAAGTAGAATCACTCCTCCACTAGAATCATATCTAATTCCATAAGCAATAGTACCTCGAAGGTATCTAAGCACATGCTTGGAAACAACGCAATGTCTATGTCTTGGATCAGACATGAATTGACTCAAGATACTCACTACATAACATATGTTTGGTATACTATGTGTCAAATACATCAGGGAACCAATGAGCTGTCTATACATGGTAGGATCTACTAGATCTGATTCAGAATCTAACTCATGTAGTTTCTTTAGATTAGAAACCATTGCTGTAGACATGGATTTACAATCCATCATACCAAACCTATGCAACACATCAATTGTGTACTTTCCTTGTGAAAGAAATATCTCATCTTTCCTTTGCAAAACTTCGAGACCAAGAAAGTAGTGCATAAGACCCAAGTCTTTCATTTCGAACTTAGAAGTGAGCTCCCTCTTGCACCGAGCTATCTGTTGTTCCTCTCCAGTAAGGAATAAGTCATCAACATAGAGAACCAATATCAGTGGTTGTTCTTCACAACCTTGAAGTACAGGTTGGGGTCAACTTCACTTTTGGAGAATCCCAAGCTTTGAAGATAGTTGTCAATCCTCAAATACCAAGCCCTTGGTTCCTTCTTAATCCCATACAAGGATTTATTAAGTTTGCATATATGGGACTCCTTCCCATGAACTAAAAACCCCTCAAGTTGTTGTATATATACTTCTTCCTCAACTTCACCAATGATAAAGGTAGTCTTCACATCCATTTGGTGAAGTTTCCACCCCAGAACTGAAGCAAGGGAAATTATGGCTTCAATAGTGGTGTACCTAGCCATAGGAGAAAATGTCTCATCATAGTCTATCCCTTTTTTCTGTGAGAAACCACGAGCCACAAATCTTGTTTTATATTTTTCAATACTGCCATCAGCTGCATGTTTGACTTTATAAATCCACTTGGAAGTCACTACAGACTTCCCTTCCAGTTTAGGAACCACTTCCCACACATCATTTTGCATGATAGATTTGTATTCTTCCACCATGGCATCTTTCCATACCTACTTCTTAGCAGCTTCCTCGTAGGTGGTGGGTTTTGAATCACTGATGTGACTCATCTGAGCTACATATCCTAAATGTATTTTAGGTCTCTTTCACTCTTTGAATGTGCCTAGTGGTGCTCCATGTTTTTCTGCCTCTTGCAGGATGTATCAACACCATGCAGATCTCCTCTTAGCAGGAGGTTCAACAAGACATCTTTCTATCAGTTCTACTGGCTCTTCAGGATTAAGCAGATCTATGGACTCTTCTAGATTCTCCATCTCATCATCTGAATGGGGAGAATCAGAATCTGGATCCTCCATCATGAGAGTCTCATGCTCCTCCATATCTGAATCACACTGAAGTTCTTTAGAGTGCTTGAAGGAAGCCTCTTCGTGAAATGTTACATCTCTGCTGACTTCAATGTGCCTTTGTCTTGGAACATAAATTCTAGAAGCTTTGGAGGATTCTCTGTATCCAAAAAATGTGCCTTTCTTTTCGGATGGCTCCATCTTTGTCCTATTCTCTTTTGGCACATGAATGTAGACAGGACAACCAAAAATATTCAAGTGTCCAACATCTGGTTTTTCACCAGTGAAAACTTCTTCAAGATTATTTTCTCCCATTATAGCATGAGGAATTTGGTTTTGTATATAAACAACAATGCTAGAGGCTTATGCCCATAAGGAAGTGGGTATATCTTGATCACACATCATAGCTTTTGCACTATCATAGATTGTTTTGTTCTTTCTTTCAACAACCCCATTCTACTGGGGTTTATAAGGTACAATCAGTTGTCTTCTTATCCCCGCCTCTCGGTAGAAGTCATTAAATTCATGAGACTCGAAATCTCCTCCATTATCAGATCTCAAAGCACGAATGTTCTTTCCAGTATGATTCTCAACCAGTGCTTTAAACTCTTGAAACTTGTTGAAAGTTTCACTCTTTTCCTTCATAAAATAGATCCAAGACTTGCGAGAGAAGTCATATATGAAATACACATAGTACAAATAACCACTCAAGGATGGTGCTGACATAGAACCACATAGATAAGAATGTATCAAGTCCAAGATCCATGTGGATATTTTTGTATTGCTTGGAAATATCTTCTTGATGTTCTTACCAAGAGCACAACCTCTACAAATAACATCATGTTCAGATTGAAATACGGGCATACCTTTTACCATCTTCTGTAATCCAGGAAGGTCTTTGAAATGAAGATGACCAAGCCTCCTGTGCCACAATTCACAAGGACTCACGGTGTCATGTATCATGGCTTTAATGAAATTTCTAGGAACTTTGTAGAGACCTACCTCTATAACTCCAATCACAGCTGTAGAATTCAAGTCTAAATTCTTAGGCCACAAGAGCACTTTGTTGTCCATAAATATTACTCTGAAACATTTATCTTCTAGAACTGAAACATACAAGAGGTTTTTCTTTAGACCAGGAACATACATAATATCATCAACATGGAGTACATCACCTGAATTCAACTGAAACGAAGTGGATCCAAATCCTTGGATTAAATAGGTGGTATTCTCCAAGCTCCACCTGACAGGAGAACTTCTTTTCCTTCAGATTTGTGATACCACTCCTATATCCACTCATGTGATTAGATGCGCCACTATCCACTAGCCATGTCTTAGCACTACTGGTAATGGATCCAAATAGGGCTGATACAATATAGTACTCCTTCCTTGTCTCTTGATCATTGGAAGAATTCTTTCTTGTAGGTTCATCTTCTGTAGCAGTAGAAGCATGAAATCTACCCTTTAACTTTCCTCTTTGCTTTGCACGATAGTCTCTTGCAAAGTGACCCTTCTTATTGTAGTTGAAGCATTTAACTTTAGACTTATCAAAGTTCTTATTGTACTCATTTTCCTTTGATGAGGAAACTTCTTATAAGAAAATGATTTCGTTCCTCTCTTCATCCGTGCCTCAAGAGCAAGGTTCTCTTATTTGGAGGAAGCATATTTTCTCTGGATTCGCCCTTCTTCTTGTAGGAAATCATGCCACGTTATTTCAAAGTTTGGTTACACTTCTCGACCATTTAATGTAGCCAAGAATGTATCCCATGAAGATGGAAGGCCATTGACAGCAATATGTATGAGACCATCATCATCAACAATTACACCAATGCTCATGAGTTGTTCTCTTACTTGAGATTTCTTTATGAAGAAAGAAGCAACAGCTTCATCCTTCTCCATTTTCAAATTACAAAGTTTGTTCTTCAATTCTCTCCTCTGGATGGGGGCCTTCTTCTCATAAAGATTGGTCAAAGTGTCGAAGCATTTCTTTGCGGTTTTCAATGGAGTAATCACTGGAATCAAATTTTCTTTCATAGAATCATAAATGATTCTCTTTTCTTTGGCTTGATTCTTCTTGAAAGTAGTGCACCATGCATTAGAGGTAGGATATTTAACAACACTAGATACGTATCCATCTAGATCATGTACTTCTAGGATATTCAAAATCCTGGCCTTCCAAGTATTGAATTTTGAAGTTCCTTCAAGTCGGTCTTCTAGACTTACCGAGATTGAATCCATTATTCTTCAAGTATTGTGCTCACCCAAGATCAACGTAGGCTCAAGCTTGACTGCTAAACTTAGCTCTTTCACGCCCCGAGCTCTGATACTATGTTAAGTTTTGATATTTAAATGTGGAATTAAAATAGTACTTGAAAACAATGAATAATCATAAGCATAAACATTCACAGTCGACATACAAATTTACCCCAGTGAAACCAAGCTATGACATGAGGGAGAAAACCCCAGCAAAATATTCCTTAGTATATTGATAAATAGCAGAGAATGTATTTGCAATGAGAATATTACATCAAGAATCCCTGGTGCATTATCATAGAGAAATACCAAGCACCCCTGGTGCAATCACAGAGCAAGAGAGAAGAGAGAATAACATAAGAACCCAACAATTGATTCTACACTATGACCAATTCACAGTTTTGGTCACATACACACTTCTTTCAAGAGAGATTCACTCTTCACCTTGATCTCATCAAATATCGCATTACAAGTGTATCATACATCTCATACTTGGCTTAATTTATAGCCTTTTGACTTCAAGATGAACTTTCCTTCCAACTGCATGCTAGGTCACTTACTTGGGTTACTATCTCAAGTATCATAACTTAAGTGTCGTCATGCAAGAACTTAGTTAATTAGATCTTCTACTTCAGGTTGAACTCGCCCTTCAACTAGATTCTATACCACTCAAGTGTTGTCTTTTAGTTTAGCTCAAGTGTTGTCATGCAAATACTTAGTTAACTCAAGTGTAATCATGCAAACACTTAGTTAACTAGATCTTCTTTGTTATCACTTAGTTAACTCTTTTAACTGAAGTCTTTCTTGTTAACATCACTAAAGTAAACAATTTGAGTTCTCTCTTAATTGAATGAGGTCTTTCTTGATCATTGAAGTGAACAATTCAAGTTCTCTCTTATCTTAACATATCTTATATTTATCTGTTGTCTTATTTTGCATGATCCACTTGTGCCATCTTTACTTTATTGATCATATCAAATATACTAAGGATATTTTTTCAATGATGTGATTATCTTGTTATACTATTGTTCCAAGTGGTCATATGCTAAAGTAATTCACTCTAGAGGTGGCCAGTCTCTAGAGAAGACTTAATAGCTCACCCATGGTTAGTAGTACATCACACACCATTCATGCTTCGACATGCAAAGCATTACCTCAACACATGAGGCACGATCTCAACACATGAGGATCTGTCTTGACACACAAGTCCTTAGACTTGACAAGCAAGACTGTACAACATCACAACTTTGAAATACAAAGCACTTACCTCAACACATGAGGTTTAACCTTTACACATAAGGCTTAGTCATTCCTAAGTCCAACTCAAGATCCCTAAGGAACTACCTCAACACACGAGGTTCAATCCTGGCACACGATATTGACTTGGAGAAGGACTCACGATGTTGTAACTTTTACACCAAAAAACCTAGATATTAAGCCTTTATCCGTTCTTGTCTTAGGATTGTGGTGTTAACCAGATCACCTATCTTATCCAAATAGATGTATTCTTGATCCTTTAATGACTCTACTATCACATGTGGTAGAATATGGTTCCATTCACAACCAATGTAGGGATCATGTCCTTGTCTCATCTTCCTACCATTCTCAGCACTCCACACCAGCCAATCCCCAATAAGATCAAATGCCATCATTAAAGCTTTCCACATTGTAGATAAATTCCTAATAGATTTATTTGCTTCTCTGAACCATTCCTCGATAGTTAAAGGAGGAATGTATTTGATATATACAACCTTCACCCACATTCTCTCACCTTTAAAAATCCTCCACACTCATTTTGCAACCAATTCCTTTGTAAAACATTGGGGATCTCTTAAACCCCATCCACCTAGCTCCTTGGACCAAGCTAACTTGTTTCGAGACACCCAATGATATGATTTATCCTCCTGGCTTCCCTTCCAAAGAAAGTTATAGGACAACTTCCTAATCTAGTCCAAGATGTCAGTAGGAACATAGGCTAAAGATTCCCAATAAACATGTATGGCTTCCAAAACAATTTTAGCGAAAATCAGTCGACCTCCCATAGAAACCCATTTATTGCACCACAACAATAACCTTTTTTCTATCTTACCAACAAGCCAAGCCTAGTCCCCTCTGAGATATGCATTCGACTTCAACACAAAGCCTAAATATTTTTTCCATGGTGAATATACACCTTTGAAAAGACAACATGAGAACATATCCAGTCTACCACTTCCTAATCCATGTTCATAAAGGAAAGAGTTGATTTCCGCTCAATGTAAATCATACCTATAGCTTCTGCAAAGAGATCCAATATCCCTTGTAACTTAACAACTTCTCTCCTAGAATAACTAGAGAAGATCAAGATATGACCAGCAAAAAGTACATGTGTCATGTTGAATAGACCACCTATGTGAATACCTATGAACGAGCCATTGTTCTTAGCTTGATGAAAGAGACAGCTTAGAATCTCCACCACTAAAATAAAAAGTAAGGGAGCTAGAGGAAAACCTTGTTGTAGTCCCCTTCCTGGCCTAAAGAAGGCGGAACAGAGCCATTGAATAAGATACCAAAATACATAGATAAAACAAAGGACATGATCTAATTCACTACCTATAGATGAAAACCAACTTGTCACGACACCAGTCTCATGTAGAGCCAATTGACTCTATCATAATCTTTTGATAAGTCCACATTTACAATCATAGTTGAGAGATGTTTTGTCTTGACTGTGTGCATAAATTTCTAGGAAGTACCTACTACATCATGAATTTGTCTACCTTCCATAAAAGTAAATTGTTTATGAGATACCAATGAAGATAGGATTTCCTTGATCCTTCTAGAAATTACCTTTGCAATCATCTTATAGATGCAATTGCACAAATATATTGGTCATAATCATCCAAGTTTGTGGCATAGTCATATTTTGGATGTAGAGCTATGACTGTTGATTTGAAGGAAGCCAATATTCTTCCATCCACCTTGGATTCTTCAATTACTTTTAGAAATTCTTGTTCAAACAGTTCCAGGAATCCAGTGAAGAACTCCACTAACCACCTATCATGGCCAAGACAATTATCCTTCTACATGGTTTAAATAGCTTCATCATAACTCCCATGAGGTGATCTCCTCCATAATATCAATGTTTGTCTCCTCATTTACATATGACGGGTAAAGGGAGACCATCCTCATCATCCATGCCACTAAAGAGATCCCATATTCCATAAGGAGCCTACTAAAGTGATTCACTCCTACCTCAGTAAGATTCCTAAAACTAGTAGTCATAGTGCCCTCATCACCATTCATGTGCTTGACATAGTTGTGAAAATATTTAGGCGTTATCATCTCCATTCTGCAGCCAAATGGATTTATTTTTTAACCTCCAAGTGGCCTCAGCTTCATCCAATATCTTCCATCTTTTGGTTTCTAGGTCCACTATCCCTCTTTTCTGATCCACTAACCAGAACCCTTCCATATTATTAGCATGGAAATTTTCCGGGATACCCTCTATATTTATAAGTTCCACATGTTGTTCCTTGCACCTCCTTGCAACCCAAGCAATCGATTATGCCTTAATATTCTTTAAATTTTGAATAAACTGTAGACTAGTTGATTCTTTGTTGGTTCTATCAAAAGGCATCCATAAATAATTAAACATCTATATGTACTCCACATCCTCCAATGGACTGGGAGGTTTCTCCTGTCCAACGTGAATCTCCAACAAAACAAGGAAGTGACCAGATCCCCTCCCCCAATCCAACCCATTGTTTAATGCTGATAGCTGATTGGAGAACCCTTTCATTGACAAGAATTATTTCAAGCCTCTTAGCTATCTGATCTTGAACAGCCCTCATGTTTCTCCAGGTGGGCCTTAACCTTTCAGGGTGAATATCATATAAATTGTTCTCTTCAAGTCTTCGAACAAAATATCAAAAAGGGAATCACTATGGGCATGGAACCCCCATATATCCGCTTCACCTATAGCGAAATTAAGGTCACCATCTAGGTTCACCTTATTCAGATTCAACAGCCCTTATTGAAAAATCTTGTCCCAGAAAGGGACCCTGTGTTGATAAGGACCATAAATGTTAACAAAAGTGATCTCCTATTTAATCTCCCATGAGAAAAGAGTAGTTCCAAGCCCTTATGCAACATCCCAACAATTAGTATAGTGACAAGATCGCATTTTCCAACTAGTGATGATACCTCCAGATCTACCCAAGGCATCTAGCCAAACAAAATCCCACCTTGACAATAAAATTTTGAGATCATTCACCACAGACTCTCCAACTGCTGACCCGTTTCCTAAGTGAATAACACCTTGGGTTTCTGTAAGAGCACAAATCATTTTAGGGCTAATTTTTTACAGGGAGCCCCATCCCTCGAATATTAAAAGACATGGCTATCTTAAGGATACCTTTTCCATAGGTTTCCTTTCTTTAAGAGATCCCTTTAGGATTTTTTGCCTACCTGCCAGTCCCAACAACGCATTAACCCACTCCAGACAGAGACATTCTTGTTGTGAAGAGGTAAATATTGGTGACTGTTTGGGACATAGGCTATCCTTATAATCTAGAAAGACCAAAGGATCATAAATTTCCTTTATGGGTTGAGAATCCTCAATGGAGAGTGTCACTCCTGTGTTAAGGCTGATGAGAGAAATGGGATCCCCTTCCTCCCTCCAACATATCATATCCCGTCCTAGAGGTGGTAAAGTAGAGACTAAATCCAAAGACATGGGAGCCTTCTCTGAGACTCCAAAGCCAATTCAAGCCCCAACCCGCTAGAGATCTCATAAGCCCTTCTCCAACATGTATAATGTAGTTACAAAAAGCTATTATGCATATGGTTGCATAATTGCGTTGAGAGAGACATTCTACATCCTAATATTGGAGTGATTTGTGTGATATGTCCATCATGTTCACAACAATATAAGTTGGTTACATCCAAAATATTTTTTATATTCTTTTTAATATTATAGTACTTTTTCTTACATATATAAAAAAATAAACATTTTAGCTTATTAAGCTTATGTTTTTTTTTTTTTCCTGGGAAAAAGTCCGTAATTTTATTTCAAAAAGATGATTAAAATTACATTCTGCAGATGTAGTAGAATCACAAGGATCCCTACATTTTCACATATTTCTGTCCCATATAAGCAGATACAACAGCTTATAAAGAGCTGAACCAAAAAAAGAAAGATAAACTCAATAAAACTTCGCCACAGGAAGATGAATCTTGAACAGCAAAGAGAAACCCAAACGTTGCCACAAGAAAAAGTTCTTGTGCAGCAGGAGACCAGGCGGTTGGGAAGCCCTTGGAAACCGAAACCCTCAGCAGAAGAAACAGCAGATCCAAGTCTGTGGACAAGCAGCAAACTCTGGATCTCCCAAATCGGCGAACTCGGCCAGCAACTACTGATGAAGAAAACGGCCAGACACCCTAGGCACCAGATCCTGCGATGCCTCCACCGCACGCCGTCTTCTGCAAAGAACCAGCAATCTACAAGGAAAGGAGGGGCGGCTGGGCCAAGCCCTGGCCGCCCTTGCAAGAAACCACGCCCCTCACCGCTCCCTCCAACTCATAGACCAAATCTGGCGAGCTTGCTGAACACCTACAGCGAGCCGGGCGGCGGGCATCAGATCGAGCCAAGAAAGCAACCACGCCGGCGATGTCCTTGCAATCACAAAGCCGTGCCAGAGGAGGAGCCATGGCAATGCGCTTAACGGAACCCTCGTCCCTAACGGCGAAGAACATGTCGGTGGCTACCGGGGGCTACGCAGTTAGCAGTGATCGTGCCTTCAAGCTCCCTCGCCAGAATCTGAGTCATCGTCTCCATCGCCGCTTTGCTAGCCGTGTAAGCCCCAAACCCCAGCCTGGACGTGGCCACCAGGGTGCCCGCATATAGATGCATCAGTTGCTGCTCAGGGCGAGGGCGAGGGCTTCCTTGGGAGGGCGACAGAAACGGGAAGAGGGCGGCCGGTTCCTCTACCTCCGCGGGTTCGAGATGGGTCAAGAAAAACCGAAATTAGGTGCACGGCACCTGGTGCCAAGAAACTCCGGAAGAATTCTCTGCGGCCTGCGTCTTTTTCGGGAGTTCTTTAACAAGAAATCTCTGTAGTTTTACGCCCGAAATTCACCACGTAAAATGGTCGAGTTCAGAGTAGCAAGTCGAGAGCACCACCGGAAGATAGTTACAGGGCCACCATGGCCGCCATGGCCGCCGAGCGAGAGCTCGGCTTCCATTCTTCCAATCCCTGGTCAGATCTGGAATTATTGCCGCCGAGAAAGTAGATCCGCCGTCCTCCAAGCCCTAGGCAGCATGAATAGGGCTCAGATCTGGACGAAGGAAATCAAGATCGCCGCCGCCATCGATCAGCCGCCGTCAGGGGTCCGCCGTCGAAGATTAGCTTGCCGCCCAGAAAGATGATCCGCCGTTCTGAGGGGCGGCGATTAAGCTTATGTTATTTTACATATATCATCAATATTAAGCTAGGTTGTTGATTTCACTTTGTTTTGCAATTAAGATATTAAGCTGACTTAAAATTATTATTAACATTTCATTTAATTTTTGTTCCACCAACCTATGCCATGTCACTTGGATTTACCAAAGCCAAGAAAGATCTTGAAAAAAAAATTTCTTTTATTTTTATTTTTATTCAATTCTTTTTCAATTATTAATTATTATTAGTTATAACTATTTTACAATTAATGTTAATTTAAAAAACAAATTCTTAAATATAAAATTTTAATGGGCTCTTATGGTGATGGTTGAGTGTTATCTTCTTACTTTGAAAAATGTATTTTATGAAAAAAACAATAAATTTATTTATTTAAAAAAATGGTTTTTATTTATTTTAAAATTTAAAATTTAAAATAATAATTTATATATATATATATTTTTTTTAATTTATAATTTAAGTTTTTGAGTTTTTTATAATTATTGAAATTTATATTTTTTGTTAATTTAAAATATTTGAAAACAAATAAAAATATTACTTTTAATATTTCCATATTTTTATAATATTCATGGTTTTTATAATATTTATGTGAATTGAAAATATGTAAAACAATGTAATATTTTGTATTTAAGATGCCATTAAAATTTAGAAAATTAAATGAGTTTATGAGTGAAGAGTTTTCCAATTTTTATTATTTGATAAAGAAAAAATTCAAAAATCTTCAATTTTTAAAGAATATATAAAGAATGTAAAAAGTTTTGGAATTAAAATTTGGATGATTTTACTGAAATACGATGTTTTTTTATTTTTTTATTTTGCACAATATGAATTTAACTTTGTTTTAATGGCTTTGATGGTAGAAATGGATTCAAGAGCATAAAATCCATGGATACCCAAAATTTCAGAGTTTGAGAATTGTAACAAATTTTTTTAAAAATTTCTATGAAAAAATCTTTTGAAATAGTAGAACTTTTACATTACATGAAAAGTTTTAAAATTTAAAAATTTATGAATTTAAATATTTTAGATTGTATTTATATTTAAATTAATATATACTTATTTTTATTTTTATTTTTTTTAGAATAGTCCTAATTTGTAGGTTAATAATCCATTATTTATGAGTATCAAAATCATCAAAATCACTTGGGGATTGCATCCTGGACCACATGAGTTTGGACCACACCAACCTTTAACATTGCTCAATTGTTTTGGTATCTCCTCTCACCATGACTAAACAAAAACAATTACGTTAGTGGAACTTTACATTTTAAATCTATGAAATATTAAGAAGATTATATTTTTATATAAAATATAATCCTTTTTACAAATAAATAAATTTATACTTAAATTTTTTTATTATTTTTTTCAATATTTAATATATATTTTACAATAAATTTATATTAATTTTAATTTTATATAAAATTTAAAATTAAATTTACAAAATATGTTTTCGAATAACTTTATTTATTTAATTATAAATTAAACTTAACTGCTTTTAATATAATAATAAAATTGAAAAGTTCTTTTCTCTAATGAAAAATATCATAACGAACCAATCAAATACAATACTCTTTTGGACATCTCATAAACATCGATGATCCATAATCGATATACTCTTTAGGTACAATAATCCAACTTGTGATGACAAAATCAGTGACGTGTTTTCATGAAATAAAAACAAAACATATTCTTATTCCGAAATTGCAATGCCTGTATTTTAATGTATTAATAGTTAAAACACTATTTTTTAATAAGTATTTGTCTTCATCTATGTTAAGTTTCTATCATTATTTTTCATTAATATGAATCATCAAATGCTCCAGTAAACATCAAAGACATTTTCAATCAATCATGTAGGCATTTGTTTTTTTTATAGGTGAATTTATGTAGAAATGATCAAATGGTGAAAGTTCTTATAAAGAAACAATCATTCATTAAAATATACAGGTATTAAGTGTGATAAGTGTAGGTTTAGTAAGATATCTAGTAAGTATATGGTTCATTATATTTTGATGAATTACTTTGAATGTACATAAACTTTAAGTTTTTTGGCCTACCACATTTTCCAAAGTTTACAACCAACATGATTCACTTATAGAACATTCGACTAACACATGACTGGCTCCTACAAGTATTAGCAACTCACTAACATACATATAGAACCCCTATACCAAATCAGTTATCCAATTATCATATAAACATGGCAAAGGGGTATACATGTTTATCCACAACTTATGAAAATATACCCTTTACATCTTACATATATAGATACAAAAACATGCCTTTAACATATTCCAACTCATTTAAAGTATAGAAACAAGTTTTTATGTATTGCATAGTTACTATAATAATACTTTTTCTTAGTACAAAATCTATGAAAAAACATAAGCTCAATATCTTCAAGGATTAATACATAACATATACACATATCGTCCTAGACTTGCTACAAGTACTAAGTGTGGTTTCACATTTCCATATGGTCATTGGTTTATTTAAACACAAACTTTACCTTGTTTGTTCATTATGGACCAATCTCTATTGCTACCATTAGAATTATCCCGTCATTTTTTGGACCAACTCAAAAACCCTCTATTACGTCCAGAAATTCATCATTGTCTTCTTTGATGCAATCTTAAGATTCCAACTTATAATAATGTTTACCATTGACACTTGACTTCTCCAACAAGAACAATGTAGCTTCACTACATCTTTAGCCACCAAAATAACCAACCAATGTCTAGTCACCCAAGAAACTTGCTCCCATCTCTCAACCAAAGTTTTAATGTTTCTCCTTTAACATTCACTTTTAAAACTATCATCTTGAATAACATATAAGCTAGGAATCAACCATGTCTTTTAGTCAAACACTAGTATCACAAAAATTGCCAAGGACCTTGTTGTACTCTAAAACCTAACATCAACGTTATTGTAAAACTAAAGAATTAGACATCCTATTGACAAGTTTCAATATGTTAAGGCACCCAAATACCTAACCATAACAGTCACTAATTCTCTTGCAAAATTGTTTTGATAAAATATGTTTAATCTCTAAAAAAAAATCTTATAGCACCACATTCATCAAACAACCTCTTATCAAGGAATAACTAACAACTAGGGAAGACAAAACATGTAGTTGGAAGACAAAACATGTAGTTGTATTTTTCTTTCTAGTAACATCACATCTTATCCAGCAAACTCGCGAATGACTTACATTACAAAGTGTTTTCACACAAAACTACAAATACCAATAAAAGATAATAAAACAAAAATCGAGTCATTCTAGTATCTTTATTTGCATCTTTAGCATCCTTTTCTTGAATCTTCCATATTTCATTAGTCAATTCTCATAAACATTTCATATTTATATTCGAAATACAGCCTAACAATAGTCACATCAAATGCCACCATTCAACCAACGAAAATATTTCATTAATAAAAGTTTGTCTATCACTTAAAGGATAGCATGTTATTCCTAACTTTATATTTGTGTTTAAATTCCCTATTGCTTTGTGCTTAGTCAAAACACTAAAATATCTTCTTACAAATTTACCAAACAAGGATTTCTATACACTTTCGAAAACATGAATCCCAAGCCATTCCTCAAAAAGAGTAACACACCAATTACACATTACCAATATTGAGAAAGTTAACCTAGGTAATTTGTATTATCTTTTTTAAAAGAGGAAGAGTATTATTTATTGTAAATATCATCTTACTTTCACTAGCATGATCTCTATTCACTATATTTTGTAATCATATTTTAATTATAAGTCTTAATGAGAGGAGAGCCTTGAGTGTAAATTAATTGGCGATAGGGTGTGCTATCAAGGTACTCCTTATGATGTCACGGGTTCAAACCTTGATTATCCTTGTGTGTTGCATGTGGGGCAGCATGGGTGCACCTGGGGTATAGTGGTAGTAGACTAGAATCAACCTTGGGTCACACAAGTATGAACCTAACCCCAGTTATCGATTCCCCCAATTACAAAAAAAAGTTTCAATGAGAGAAGAATAAAAATGTCAAAATGCGGACTGGATTCCTTTGCAGGACCCAAGAGGAATATATCTAATCATGCTACTAAAAGGCCTATGAAATCCCCCCTCGAGGCACTGTTTCCATGGGGATGGGGTAGCCCGACTTCCACTAAGCTCAAGTCATCAACGAAATGAAAGATAATAGTAATATATGTATATGTAGAGTAAGTGGTAGATATGTATATGTAGTCTATTATACGTAGTCATAGTATATGTAGTGTACCTTGGAGGGAATTTCCTTCAATCTAATTTTAGGGGATATCTACCTTGTTTGAATCAATCTTCCAAGGGATTTTTCTTGTTTGACGAAGTTTGAATACAATCCTATTTCCTTAGGGATACTATATCCTACTACTTTTCTCTTTACTAATATACTATTAGTTCTAATGTTCGATATCCTCTAATCTAATGAAGTATCCTTGAGCTCTCCTATATTGACCAGCCATGCTCTTAGATGTTCTAAGGCATAGTTGTATATATGGATCAATTGCTTCAAAGCTTGGTCCCAAGCAAGGTTTTTTCATGTGCTTGCTCGATCTGTTACACACTATTTGAGTATAGGGAAAACTTAAGTTATTTGTACCAAAAAGAGGCAGGCAGACATGTGAAAATGATTGAAAATCCTATTATGAATACAAACACCAGAGTTCTCTAACTAATATATCTCTTGATTAAGAGAGATCATGAATTCTAATCTCTTGAGCACTCAATCTCTTCAATCTCTTGATCTCTTGAGCTCTTGATCATCAATCTCTTCAATATCTTGCTCACCCTTTGATCAATGAGGAAGTTCAATATCCCTTACGCTGAACTCTTGGACCTAAACAACTTTTGTCACTGATTCTACAATTTTTTTTATGGGATATCTTCAATGTAGACCATTTCAGGTGTCCTCCATATCTAAGTAAATGAAGGACTTTAGGTAAATTAGAATCGCTCATTAGAGGTAAGGGTTAAGATGTTAATGAATCATGATCTTTTTGTGTATATAGATACACATGAAAGGTGGATCATTATGAGAAGTAGAACAATTAGATTTCGACTCGACTTAAATTTGATGATTCCTTGAAGAAGAGACAAATGTTATCTTTTGATTGAGAATTATAGTTTTTGAGTTAATCTTTCAAGAACACTAGTTAAGATTAAGAGCATATCTCTGGTAGACAGTATGAGAGAGTGATTTCATGATCTCTCTCTCAAGAACTTGTTTCAAGTGAGCACTCTTCAACACCATGATTGCTCAAGAACACGCTTGTTAACTTGTTAAGTTTTGAGTAAGCACTCTTTGACACCATGATTTCTCAAGAGCACACTTGTTAACTTGTTAAGTTTCGAGTAAGCACTCTTCAACACCATGATTTCTCAAGAGAGCACTTGTTAAATTGTTAAGTTTCAAGTAAGCAAGGAAAATGAAAAAGCTCTCCCATTTCTTTCTTTCTTAATGTTTTGAGCAAGTAGAGGATAGCTTGATTAGCAAATATATAGAGGGGTGGTTGGTCCAGCCAATAGTCAAAATGAAAATAGGTTTTCATTCTAATGCTTTCTCTAACATTCGATACTTTTTTTAATATTGTTGGATGGAAAATGAAAATATCATATGTTTATAAAGAAAATGGATCCTTCAATCAAATTTTATTCATCAACATAATAATTATTGGTTATTTCATTATAAAAAAAGAGGAGCAAAGATGAGGGCTTCAAGAGAGAAAAGACAAAGCACAGATTCTTCATGTTTAGTGATGGGATTATATTGGAGAACACATTCAGAAGGGTTTTTATACCTAACCCCCATCTATGAAAACATTTGAAACAAGTTCATATCCTTGAGCAAGCAAGAAGTATGGAAGGATATTTTGTCTTTTGATCTTTTGTCTTTCCAAATACTAGATATTATACACTCCTATTTTTAAATTTAAATATATTGGGAGTATGAGGGATAAGTCTTGCTTATGATATATGCTTCCCTTCTAGTTCCTTATGATAGTTATATGGACTCTTGTTATATTGATATTCTTGATCACTCAATTGAGATAGATAATGTGCTTTTCATTTCATTCAACACCGATCGCAAGTTCTTATCCCAAATGTTATATTCTATTATAGTTGGAGTGAGAATCATATCTCACACTATGATATTATGTGTGAATCACTTCCCCAATGAATGAAACCCATCAATCCTCAAATTTGAACCAAAGAGTTTCAATATTCGTTCCTAAGGTTTGGGGGGAAGGAAGTGGCCTTCTCAATGAGTGAGAGGGAGAACACAATATGGAGTTAGAGCATAAATAAAGCACATGAGTCAGTTGGTTGGTGAATAATAGGATAAGAGAAAACCACTTGAACCACACCACTAAGAAAACAATAATAATAAGTGAGAATAATATCTCAAAGAATTATATGTGTATATGGATATGTAGTCATATTATTTAGGGGTTAGAGAGTCCCACATGTCTCCTCAATTGAGATCTTAGTACATAGACTATCCCCTATGGTCTTCAGAGCAAGCAAGAAACCCTAATCCTATTTGATATTTTCTTCTACTACATAATATTTCCAAATAGTATCCTAGGGTTATCAAGGAGAGGAGGAGGGAATAGTGACCAATGATGTCAGTGCCATCCCAAATCAAGCTTTTCTTCTTCTGATACGATCATTCTATTTGAACATCTTACTTGCTTGAACAAAGAGAGAGCAAGGGATAACCTCCTTTTGTGTTGTTTTTTGAACTTATTTTATTTGAAGATGTATTTATCTCTCAAATTATAAGATGGTTAATTAAAGGAGTGGTTTCCTAATGGGTAGCTACTAGCATTTGTGGTTAAAATTGGTTTTCCAACACTTGTGGCTAGGAAGCAAGAGTGTTACTAGGTTGAGAGCCACATTACCCCTAAAGGGGTTAGCATTAGATTTAGCAGTTGGTTCTTGCAAGTGATGAACCTTAGGTAAATGAGGGAAATGATGAGTATAATGACCATAGTTTCCACAAATAGTGCAAGGTTTATTAGTTTTAAGTTAACTATTCTTCAGTTGCTCAGGTGGATTGTTGGGATCCTAATTCTGATTTGTGGGATTGGGGTTTCCCCCAACATTAGTGGGTTTATTTGGTGGAGTTTCCCTAGCACCTATATTTCTAGTTTGACATCTTATTCTTCCCCTTGTTCTTCTTTTTTTGGGGGAAAAATCTTAGCATTTTGGGGGAGAAGTAGGCTAAACTAGTTTGATTTGAGATTGAGGCAACGTGCCTTGAGGAGTCAAAGGTCCCAGTGGTGGGACAATAAAAGGGTAATATGGGTTCTGGTAATAAGGGACTTGATATTATGTATAAGTTTCATGGTAAGAAGTACCATTACATGAAGGGTCGTGCACATGAGTATGTGCATGAGGCCCGAAATAGGATGTGTTGGCACTCACCTGAGAAGAAGAATGTGATGTGTCTATTACTTAGGTGGGATTCCCTTGTAACCTCCTATCTATTCTTTGTCCTTTGGCCACAATTTTTACTCTATTACACCCTTTAGGGAGCTTGATTGGGGCACTCATCCACTTTTAGGAATTTTATTAGGATCCAATCCCCTCAGCTGGCCCATAGTTGGTTAGGATACTTCATTTCAAGTCCTTAATGTACCAAATCCATTTCATAATGCTTAACAAATAACAGTGGAGCGAGTGATGTCCTAATGCACTCTAGAGCTAGATTAACTTGTGCAAAGTAGGCCACATGGGTTGTATTGTTGTAATGTAGGTTGCAATGTAATGTAGTAATGCAGTGATGTTTTAATGCACTCTTCTTGGTTGTTGAGGGTGATTACAAAATAAAAGATACCTTCACATTTTTGTGTTGTTTAGGATGCTTAAAGCATTCTTTTAAGAAATTATTGTAATCAATATGTGTAATTGGAAACAAAACACTACAGAATGTGATGACACACTTGGTGGGTATCTTTTAGGGGGTCAATAAGAGAAAGCAACTTGAAGGGGATTTTAAAGATTTGATGAGAAATGTACAATTTGATTTTGTTTGATTTTGTTGAGAAAAGGTGAGCTATGCTAGTTTTTATGTTTATATGTATTCTTTGTTTAGGTAAAAATTATTTCCT
Organism: Larix kaempferi; assembly: GCA_027924585.1. NCBI lineage: Eukaryota > Viridiplantae > Streptophyta > Pinopsida > Pinales > Pinaceae > Larix > Larix kaempferi. Next base: position 8,302,872 of record BSBM01000511.1, on the reverse strand, counting down.
ACATTCTAATTCCCAACACTAAAGTTGTTTGTTTTAGAAACTTTGCTTGATCAATTTGTGAAATTAATGAAACATGGTTTTCCTGAAATGGCTTGAGATGCACATGATTTGGGTAAGTTTCGATGATATTTATATTAAAATAGTCTTCAAATGTTGAACCTCTATATCTATAACATCCATTATGATTTTAAATACCTTTTCTTTATATGATTGTTGACTGTAATAGTTGGGATAGGTGAAATAACACATAAAGTGATAAAAGATTTTATTTCTCATTTTTCTCATGTGTCTAAACTTGGATATGATTCTACTAATCATATTATGGTATTAAAATCATGTCATGTCCCCATCCATCAAATTGATGATGACCAACAGAGGGTTTTTTATGAATTACATGTTTCCAAATTTCGCCCCATGGGCTACAATTATGAATTCGTAATATGAAATGTTTGTGCAGATGAATAATTGTAAAACATAACAGAAATAAAACTCTACCCACACATACAACATGCATATACAAGCATAATATCAATCATTTTACATTCAAATACAAGAGAATACTTATCTTGTAACAAAGAAGATCCAAGCAAATGGCTTTGTAAGAGCGATTTTCCACCCAACCATAAGTATTAGCTGTAGAAACCACCCCCAAGTTGGGATATGAGGTCACCATGGTGAAGGAAACACCTACATAATTCTCTTTCTCAGCCCACAACTCATTTTATCTCATGATTAGCCAAGCTTCCCACCTTTGAGCACTTACAAGAATCCCACTCAATCATCCCAGCCATAGCAATCTTTTCCACTACTCCACACAACACAATGAAGGCATTTCCTTTCACTAATCCACAATTTCCTTAGGAAATCCAAGCCTTATGTTGATGCTCAACATCGACATGATTTTGAAGTGTTAAAACATGACGTCGGAGGCAAACCTATTGAAATTCATTGCCTTGTCATTTTGTCTTCACCACGATGTCCATAACAATGTCCTTAGTCTGGCCATGCTTGCTTTTTCTATTTTCGTCATCATATTACAGGAATATCACTCAGTCATCCCAACCATAGCAATCTTTTCCACTGCCCCACATAACATAAGGGAGGCATTTCCCTTCATTGATCAACAACTTCCTCAAGAAATCCAACCCTTATGTTGATGCTCAACATTGACATGATTTCGAAGTGTTAGAACATGACGTTGAAGGAGAACCTATTGAAATTCATTGCCTTGTCATTTTGTCTTCACCATGATGTCCATAACAATGTCCGTAGTTTGTCCATGCTCACTTTTTCTATTTTTTTCATCATCTGGTCTTCACACTTCTCATGGAGAAGTGTCGTCAAGTGTGTCGTCATGGTGTAATTGAGTTGTGTCTTGTATTTTTATCAGTTTTCATAAAATGCATCATCATGTTATCATTTTTGCACCAATGCATACAGGTTGAATCACTGATCATCTCCATATTTCATTTAACAAAAACCGTCATCGTTTGGCCTGTTCGACACTTAGTTCAAGTTTCATCATGAAGTGTCATTTGCGTCTTGTCGACTAAAATATCATCAAATTTATGATTTTAAATATCTTATATTGTAATTATATTTAAATTAATATATACTTATTTTAAGTTTAGATTTTTTTTTTCTCGAATAGTCCTAATTTATAGGCTAAGAATCCAAGATCCATCAGCATCTAAATCATCAAAATCACTCAAGATTTGCACCCGATCTGGACCACATCGAGTATGAACCACACCAACCACAACGTTAATAAAACTTTACATTTTAAATTTATGAAATATTAAGAAGATTATCTTTTTTATATAAAATATAATCCTTTTTACAAATAAATAAATTTACACTTTATTTTTTATTTTTATTTTTTTCAATATTTAGTATATATTTTTCAATAAATCTATATTAATTTTAATTTTATATAAAATTTAAATTAAATTTACAAAATATGTTTTCAAATAACTTTATTTAATTTTAAATTAAATTTACAAAATATGTTTACAAATCACTTTATTTAATTTTAAATTAAATTTAACTACTTTTAATACAATAATAATAAAATTGAAAATTTCTTTTTTTCTAATGAAAAATATCATAACGAACCAATCAATACAATACTCTTTCGGACATCTCGTAAACATCGATGATCCATAATCGATATACTCTTTAGTTACAATAATCCAACTTGTCATGACAAAATCGGTGACGTGTTTTCATGAAATAAAAACAAAACATAATCTTATTCTGAAAATCAACTCTCTAACTCAATTGCAATGTGCAATGCCAGTATTTTAATGTAGTAATAGTTAAAACATTATTTTTTAATCAGTATTTGTCTTCATCTATGTTAGGTTTTTATCATTATTTTTCATTAATGTGAATCATCAAATGCTCTTGTCAACATCAAAGACATTTTCAATCAATCATGTATATATAACACTTGCTTTCCATACATACATGAATTTATGTAGAAATTATCAAATTGTGAAAGTTCTTATAAAAAAAATTTATTTATTAAAATATATAGGTATTTAATTGTGATAAGCATAGGTCCAGTAAGATATCTTGTTCATTATAATTTGATGAATTACCTTGAATGTACATAAACTTTAAGTTTTTTGGCTTACCATATCTCCCAAAGTTTATAACCAACATGATTCACTCATAGAACATTCAACTAACACATGACTGACTCCTACAAGTATTAGCTGTAACATACATGTAGAACCCCTATACCAAGTAAGTTATTCAATTATCATATAAACATGGAAAAGGGGTATACATGTTTATCCACAACTTACGAAAATATGCCCTTTACATCTTACATATATAGATACAAATACATGCCTTTAACATATTCCAACTCATTTAAAGTATATAAGCAAGCGTTTATGCATTGTCTAGTTACTATAATAATACTTCTTTTAAGTAAAAAATCTATGAAAAAACATAAGCTCGATATCTTCAAGGACTAATACATAACATATACACATACCATCCTAGACTTGCTACAAGTACTAAGTGCAATTTCACATTTCCATATGGTCATTGGTTTATTTAAACACAAACTTTACCTTGTTTGTTCATTATGGACCAATCTATGTTGCTACCATTAGAATTATCCCCATCATTTTTTGGACCAACTCAAAAAACCCTCTATTACATCTAGAAATTCATCATTGTCTTCTTTGTTGCAATCTTAAGATTCCAACTTATAATAATTTCTACCATTGATACTTGACTTCTCCAACAAGAACAATGTAGCTTCATTACATCTTTAGCCACCAAAATAACCAACCAATGTCTACCCAAGAAACTTACTCCCATCTCTTAACCCGAAGTGTTAATGTTTCTCCTTTAACATTCACTTTTAGAACTATCATCTTGAATAACATATAAGCTAGGAATCAACCATGTCTTTGGTCAAACACTAGTACCACCAAAATTGCCAACAACCTTGTTGTACTCTAGAACCTAACATCAACTTTATTGTAAAACTAAGAAATTGGCCATCCTATTGACAAGTTTCAATATGTTAAGACACCCAAATACCTAACCATAACACTCACTAATTCTCTTGCAAAATTGTTTTGATACCAGATGTATTAATCTCTAAAAAAAAAATCTTATACCACCACATTCATCAAACAAGCTCTTATCAAGGAACAACTAACAACTAGGAAGACAAAACATGTAGTATTTTTCTTTCCAGTAACATCACATCTTATCCAGCAAACTCGCAAATGACTTACATTACAAAGTGTTTTCACACAAAACTGCAAATACCAATAAAAATATAATAACACAAAAATTGAGTCATTCTAATATCTTTATTTGCATCTTTAGCATCTTTTCTTGAATCTTCCATATTTCATTAGTCAATTCTCATAAACATTTCATATTTATATTCTAAATACATCCTAACAATAGTCACATCAATTGCCACCATTCAACCAACGAAAATATTTCATTAATAAAAGTTTCTCTATCACTTAAAGGATAACATGTTATTCCTAACTTTATATTTGTGTTTAAATTCCCTATTGCTTTGTGCTTAGTTAAAACACTAAAATATCTTCTTACAAATTTACCCAACAAGGATTTATATACACTTTCGAAAACATGAATCCCAAGCCATTCCTAAAAAGAGTAACACACCAATTACACATTACCAATATTGAGGAAGTTAACCTAGGTAATGTGTATTATCTTTTTTAAAAGAGGAAGAGTATTATTTATTTTAAATATCATGTTACTTTCAATAGCATGATCTCTATTCACTATATTTTGTAATCATATTTTAATTATAAGTTTCAATGAGAGGAGAGCCCTTGGGTGTAAATTACTTGGCGATATGGTGTATTATTAAGGTACTTCTTATAATGTCGTGGGTTCAAACCTTGATTATCCTCGTGTGTCGCATGTGGGGTAGCGTGGGTACACCTGGGGTATAGTGGTAGTGGACTAGCATCAACCCTGTGTCACACAAGTATGAACCTAACCCCAGTTATCGATTCCCCCAATTACAAAAAAACGTTTCAATGAGAGAAGAATCAAAATCTCAAAATGCAGACTGGCTTCCTTTGCAGGACCCAAGAGGAGTATATCTAATCATGCTACTAAAAGGCCTCTGAAATCCCCCCTCGGGGCACTGTTTCCATGGGGATGGGGTAGCCCGACTTCCACTAAGCTCAAGTCATCAACGAAATGAAAGATAATAGTAGTATATGTATATTTAGGATAAGTGGTAGATATGTATATGTAGTCTATTATACATAGTAGTAGTGTATGTAGTGTACCTTGGAGGGAATTTCCTTCAATCTAATTTTAGGGGATATCTACCTTGTTTGAATCAACCTTCCAAGGGATTTTTCTTGTTTGACGAAGTTTGAATACAATCCTATTTCCTTAGGGATACTATATCCTACTACTTTTCTGTTTACAAATATACTATTAGTTCTAATGTTCGATATCCTCTAATCTAATGAATTATCCTTGAGCTCTCTTATACTGACCAACGATGCTCTTAGATGTTCTAAGACATATTTGTATATATTTGTGGTAAAAAATGGTTTTGCAACACTTGTGGCTAGGAAGCAAGAGTGTTACTAGGTTGAGAGCCACATTACCCCTAAGGGGGTTAGCATTAGATTTAGCAGTTGCTTCTTGCAAGTGATGAACCTTAGGTAAATGAGGGCAATGATGAGTATAATGACCATAGGTTCCACAAATAGTGCAAGGGTTATTAGTTTTAAGTTAACTATTCTTCAGTTGCTTAGGTAGATTGTTGGGATCCTAATTCTAATTTGTGGGATTAGGGTTTCCCCCAACATTAGTGGGTTTATTTGGTGGTGTATCCCTAGCCCCTGTATTCTAGTTTCACGTATTATTCTTCCCTTTGTTCTTCTTTTTTTTGGGAAAAATATTAGCATTTTTAGGGAGGAGTAGGCTAAACTAGATTGATTTGAGATTGAGGCAACGTGCATTGAGGATTCGAAGGTCCTAGTGGTGGGACAATAAAAGGGTAATAAGGGTTCTAATAATAAGGGACTTGATACTATGTATAAGTTTCATGGTAAGAAGTACCATTACATGAAGGTCCATGTACATGAGGATGTGCATGAGGCCCAAAATAGGGTGTGTTGGCACTTGCTTAAGAAGAAGAATGTGATGTGTCTATTACTTAGGTGGGATTCCCTTGTAACCTCCTATCTATTCTTTGTCCTTTGGCCACCATTTTTTCTCTATTAGACTGTTTAGGGAGCTTGATTGGGGCACACATCCACTTTGAGGAATTTTTATTAGGATCAAATCCCCTCAGCTGTCCCACAGTTGGTTAGGATACTTCATTTCAATTCCCCAACATCCCAAATCCATTTCATAATGCTTAACAAATAACAGTGGAGCGAGTGATGTCCTAATGCACTCTAGAGCTAGATTAACTTGTGCAAAGTAGGCCACATGGGTTGTATTGTTGTAATGTAGGTTGCAATGTAATGTAGTAATGCAGTGGTGTTTTAATGCACTCTTCTTGGTTGTTGAGGGTGATTACAAAATAAAAGATACCTTCACATTTTTGTGTTGTTGAAGATGCTTACAACATTATTTTAATAAACTATTGTAATCAATATGTGTAAATGGAAACAAAAAACTACAGAAGGTGATCACACACTTGGTGGGTATCTTTTAGGGGGTCAATAAGAGAAAGTGACTTGAAGGGGATTTTAAAGATTTGATGAGAAATGTACAATTTGATTTCGTTGATAAAAGGTGAGCTATGCTAGTTTTTATATTTATATTTATTCTTTGTTTAGGTAAAAATTATTTCCTACATTCTAATTCCCAACACTAAAGTTGTTTGTTTTACTAATAAACTTTGCTTGATCAATTTGTGAAATTAATGAAACATGGTTTTCTTGAAATGGCTTGAGATGCACATGCTTTGGGTAATTTTCCATGATATTTCTATTAAAATAGTCTTCAAATGTTGAACCTCTAGATCTATAACATCCATTATGATTTTAAATACCTTTTCTTTATATGATTGTTGCCTGTAATAGTTGGGATAGGTGAAATAATACACAAAGTGATAGAAGGTTTCATTTCTCATTTTTCTCATGTGTCTAAAATTGGATGTGATGATACTAATCATATTATGGTATTTGAATCATGTCATGTCCCCATCCATGGAATTGACCAACATAGGGTTTTTTCATGTTTCCAAATTTTTCCCCATGGGCTATAATTATGAATTCGTAATATGAAATGTTTGTGTAGATGAATAATTGTAAAATGTAATAGAAATAAAACTCTATCCACACATACAACATGCATATACAAGAATAAAAGCAATCATTGCACATTCAAATACAAGAGAATACTTATATTTTAACAAAGAAGATCCAAGCAAATGGCTTTGTAAGAGCGTTTTTCCACCCAACCATAGGTATCAACTGCAGAAACCACCCCCATGTTGGGATATGAGTTCACCATGGTGAAGGAAACACCTACATGATTCTCTTTCTCATCCCACAACCCATTTTCTCTCACAATTAGCCAAGCTTCCCAGCTTTGAGCACTTACAAGAATCCCACTAAATCATCCTAGTCATAGCAATCTTTTCCACTAATCCACACAACACAATTAAGGCATTTCCTTTCACTAATCCACAATTTCCTCAGGAAATCCAACCCGTATGTTGATGTTATACATCGACATGATTTCAAAGTGTTAGAACATGACATCGGAGGTGAAACTATTGAAATTCATTGCCTTGTCATTTTGTCTTCACCATGATGTCCATAACAATGTCCTTAGTCTGGCCATGCTCGCTTTTTTCTGTTTTCGTCATCATCTTACAGGAATATCACTCAGTCATCCCAACCATAGAAATATTTTCCACTACCCCACACAACTTAAGGGAGTCATTTCCCTTCAGTGATCAACAATTTTCTCAAGAAATCCAACCCTTATGTTGATTTCGAAGTGTCAGAACATGACGTCGGAGGAGAACCTATTGAAATTCATTGCCTTATCATTTTGTATTCACCATGATGTCCATAACAATGTCCTTAGTCTGTCCATGCTCACTTTTTCTATTTTTTCCATCATCTGATCTTCACGCTTCTCATGGAGAAGTGTCGTCAAGTGTGTTGTCATGGTGTAATTGAGTCGTGTCTTGGATTTTTATCATTTTTCATAAAATGCATCATCATGTTGTTGTTTTTGCACCGATGCATACAGGTCGAATCACTGATCATCTCCATATTTCATTTACCAAAAACTGTCACCGTTTGGCCCCTTCGACACTTAGTTCAAGTTTCATCATGAAGCATCTTTTGCATCTTGTTGACTAAAATATCATCAAAGTTGTGTCCTCCTAAATCTGTTGATTGCATCCATTAATGTTATCATGCCTATCCTCTAAATAGTCAAAATCCCCCCTTGGTTATCAACTCCTTGTAAAAAAAACACCAATATCATATTCTAGTTAAGAAAATATACCTCCCATTCAAAAGCTTATCCCATATGTTTTCCTTTATTATTTTTTAAAAATAGAAAATGCAAAAATTCAAAAATAAATTTCCATTTCCCCTCTCCTCATTAACCTTTCCCTATTCCTCCTTATACCCCGCACTGATAAATATATTTAAAATAAAGGTTTTTTTACCCCCCTATGTTAGAATATGTAATGATGACTTATGTGATATATTGGTAAAATATCATTTAAACGAATAAAATAACTCTAATATTATAAAATGGAGTTATCCCATAAATAACTCTATTGGGGTATAGTTTATTTTTCATGTATTGGATAGATTGTATCTAGTTCCCGTGTTGTTTGTCTCTAACATTCATATATGGAAGCATTGACATTTCCAGGGCATTTCATCTCTTGCATATTTACATGATGTTAACAAGAAATGAACCCATGATTATGGCCATTAGTGACTTGTCATTTCATAATTTTTTATAAGTGATATCATGGGTTGATCATAATTTGCTATATGTTGATCATATTAAACATTTTGATCTATTTTCATATATATCATGTCATGTTTATTTCGGTCATCTTTTACTCAATATTTATATGGCTTTGAGCAATCTTATAATCTTGAAATCTTTGTCATGAGCACATTGCTATTGTTGCAATGGGATTTCTATTCTTATGATTGCAAAGGTTGTCTTGTTCCTACATGTCTCTAACGTTCCTATATGGAAGCATTGACATGTGTTTCTTGTCTCTAACATTCCTATGTGGAAGCATTGACATTTTCAAGGCATTCATCTCTTGCATATTAACATGATGTTAATAAGAAATGAACCTATGCTTAAGATTAGTTGCTTGATGACTACATTTTTCATATATTCAAGTGATATATGGCCTCATTATTCTATCTTGGTATCTATTATGCTCACTCATGTTTATGCTCCTCTATTTATTATATCACATCGTATCTTTTTTGATAATCTTTTGCTCAAAATTTATATGGTCTTGCATAGAAGCGACATCATAGAAGCAATTCTTATTATTTATATGTTCTTGAGCAATGCCATTTTATCATATCTTATGTTTTTTGGGCTTGCCATGTTTATTATATGCTTTACTATTGGAATTTCTTTTGTGCATATTAGCTATCTATGTTGTGGGATAGCTTCCTTTTTCTATTACTCCCTTGTTTAAGCATATGATGGTTATGGATATCTAGTTTTTTAGCATCGTTCCTCTTTTCAGCTTATCCTTGACTGCAACGAAGATGGTTGATGTTAAGAAGGGATGTAATGTTGAATTTTATCATATTATATCACCATATTTCAGTAATGTTGTATGATGGACATCCATCTTCTACTGTTCATGCATATTTCAGCTGGGTTGTGAAGACTGTTTGCTTGGATCATGTTTTGATGGATAAACCATTTGGGTCTTGTATTCACAATGTAACCTGTAGTAAGAGCTCTATGAAGACTGTTTCGATGTATGGATTTGGGGTTCTTGTATTATTCATGTGGTCTATTGCAGAGTTCTTTCAACTATCAGTTGAGTTACATGTTGTGATGAGTTTGCAGCCACATATTCTATTGTATTGCCTATACACTGTTGTGTTGTGCAAATGTTCATCATATAACTTGGTTCGAATGTAGTTTCATGAGAATCAGATGTTGTCTTCATCAAGTCCATTAGGAGAAGTGTGTTTTTATTCGCATCTTATGGAGCATTCTGAAAGTTTTCATTAAGGGGGATGTTGGTGTGTTTCCACCTTCCTTCCATTTGTATTCTTTCTCCGATTCATCATTTAGGGGGAGTGTTAGAATATGTAATGATGAATTTTGTGATATATGTTGGTGTGTTTCCACCTTCCTTCCATTTGTATTCTTTCTCCCAGTCATCATTAGGGGGAGTGTTAGAATATGTAACGATGACTTATGTGATATATGTTGGTGTGTTCCACCTTCATTCCATTTGTATTCTTTCTCCCAATCATCATTAAGGGGAAGTGTTAGAATATGTAATGATGACTTATGAAATTCATTTATCCCACATGTGTTATGGGATGTATTGTAATTCAAACCTCTTTATATAGAGAATGGTTACAAAGGATATAATTACAATGATGTATGTGGGATAACTCTATTTTATAATATTAGAGTTATTTTATGACTTTAAATGATATTTTACCAATATATCACATAAGTCATCATTCCATATTCTAACACTCCCCCTTAATTATAACTGGGAGAAAGAATACAAATGGAAGGAAGGTGGAAACACACCAACAATATATTGGTGAAATATATTATTTAAAGGCCTAAAATAGCTCTAATATTATAAAATAGAGTTATCCCACATGCATCATTGTAATTATATCCTTTGTAACCATTCTCTATATAAAGAGGAGGAAATTCATTTATCCCACATGTGTTATGGGATGTATTGTAATCAAAACCTCTTGGTATATAAGATAGGTGAAGGAGACCCTTTTGGGTATGTGTTGATTGTAGTTCATCACACATCACATGGTGTGCATGTCATTTGTACACACATGATTAAGTGATGGAGTTTGATGTGATGCATATGTAAGGATGCCATGTAATATTTGAGATCTATTTGCATAATAGTGTAAGATGAAACCCTTCCCGTGGACGTATCCCATATTGGGTGAACCACGTATATTGGTGTTCTCTTGTTGTTCTCTTTTCTCCAATTTTATTTCATGCTTTATGTTGCTTGGTAGATAGAAAGATAGACTAGTAATGCTTTCCTTAGTTTATATTGTGTTTTGATATTATTTCATATGTTCTCAATATTCTAACACCCTATGCATTCCCTTCTTCCTTATTCCTTTTTATTAAAATCCTACCCCATTTTCCCCTCATTCCAATGAAAAATTAAATAAAGGAATATTTAAAAAAATAAAAATGAAGCCCTAAATAGCTCAAAGGCCCCAAAAATTCACTAAAAGACGACACATGGGAACATCGAAGGGAATCCAATGAATCCCACAGCCTGGAATAAGCCATGGTGCCACATGGAAAATACAAGCAGGTGTATGACATGACAGAGAGGGACAAGGGAAATGTACACTGCATATGGAAGGGTGATGTTACCACACACATATATCCTCACAGCTTGGGGAATAAAGGCATGAGACATCACCAAAAAATGTGTCAATGCTAAACCTAATCAACACCATCCCATGAGGCATTAACACACATGAGGCAGTTGGAAAAATTATAATGTTCATGGACATGGGAGTTATAGGGTCGTTTTTTGGAAGGAGATGACAAGGAATGGTATGAAGATCACAGTAGAGGAAATCTATAAATGATTAAAACACGATGTCAGATGATTAATCCTAGTAGCCACATGGCTAGCAGGAGGTACGTGGACCTTAGATAATGATCCATGCATAGGCTGAGGACAAAGGAGGCACCAGTGGGAACATCCATAAAAAAACCTATGCAATAGAATAAACAATAAACATAGGAAGGCGTGATGCATAGCTCACGAGCAATAAAGAAAGTAGAATCGATGGAGATAACCACATGCCAGTGGAATAACTCAAGCAAGCATAGAGTATAGAGGTTATACACATGTAATAATATAAATGACCCAACAACCACCATGCAGCGAGCCCACCTGGAATACACACAACACTTTGGAATGATGGCGAAACCAACAAATGTAACATCCTCTTCACCCAATCTGAACAATGGAAGGGGACATTAACAAACGATAAGGTTCTAAAATTTGCCCCATAACCATATTATGAATTTCATAACATATAAAATATGTGTGCAAAAACATCAATAAACATACATAGTGGAATTAAAATCTATCCACACACATCTAACATGAATTTATCAGCATAATTATCACAGGCATCAAATAAAACATTGCACATTGAAATAAAAAATAATACTTATCTTTATCTAACGCAGATCCAAGAAACTGGATGTGTAAGAGTGATTTTCCACCCAACCACAGGTACTTTGTCCAGCATATACTCTTTCTGTTGAGAGGACAACCCGAAGCTGGGCTATGAGGCCACTAGGGCGAAGGAAACACCTACATGCTTCACTCTCTTGGACCACAACTTGTCCTGCTCTCTATGCTCAACCAAATTCTCCTATAGAGCTCTACAGGGATCTCACTTAGCCCTCACATACTTGGATTCAACAATACCTTCCCCACACAACACCCTTATGTGCTAAGGAATCCCCTTCGTTGATCCACGATTCTCTTGGGCGATCCATCTTTCTAGGTGTTTCCAGTGTGTGCATAGAAGGAGGCCAATCTAGTGTATTCTATTGGAGAACCACCTGTAGCCTCAATTCATGGCTTCTCAATCATCTACGAGCAACAAAAATCAATGGGTAAGGATTCCTATATTTCCCAACCTTTGCACTCACCTACAACCATATGTTCCCCTTCCAAATCCACAGTCCAGTCTCCAAATTCAAATTTTTGGGTTACACAATCTGGTACAATGGTCATGAACAACATTGGAGAGCTTTGCATAGTGTAAATTTTCATGCGAGAATGAGTGTTGACCCCAAGGGATATGAGATAATGGTGAAAAGACAACTGACATGACTTCTGACCATAGAAGAAAGGACTCCTAGAAGTTGCAGGACACCTTATGACATGAAAGAAATGAAACAAAAGTGTAGTCAACCCCAAGCTTCAATAACTGCATGAGGTGAATTTTCCCACCAACCTCAGTACACATGCATTCAATGATTGGGTTCAACAATCAAAAGGAGGTAATTGGATTACTCAAAGCACATGGCAGAATTTTGATGAATTTTAAGGTTGACACTTGGCATCAAGGATTTAGTCTCCCATAGGCCTCCTTTCCTCTTCTCCTCTGGTGGAATCATAACCCCTCTAGTAATATTTACACGACCATTCTTGGACCATTTTATTATTTATGCACATAATATTTACATATATTTTGAGCTATCATGACAAGCCAACCATAAAGTCCAAATAAAAATATTATTTACATCATACATGCCTATCCATTCACTAGTCAAGCCTTGGCCTTGAGCTCTGCACTAGGAATCCTTACTAGCATAATTACATCATTTGCATAATTTTGGGTTAAAAACACTCCAAGTCAAAACTGGGGGTATTACAATGAACAAGTGTAGATGAAATCTATGCAGAGAAACATTGGGAGACAATTACATGTAGTATACTTCACATAGCCCACGTCCATAAAAAAACATAACACGAGGACCAAAGACCAAGATTCCAGGAGGATGACAGACACATCTAGGGTGAAGAAACGTGGAAGAATATGCACGCACTAGAAAAAAAACACCACTAAACCGAGCACATGTATTTACCAGAGAATACAAAGATAGGAAGAGGCTATAGACAACAGACACTGGAAAACTCCTTTAGGGAACTTCCTGCGGCCACAAGTGTTAATCAGAAGCGATGGATAGGAACCCTCATATTTTAATTCTAGTTGCAAAAAGGTTTGAAAGATTAATTGTTCCACCTAAGGAAAAGGGAAGGATTGATCCACAGTCAACCTTTTCCATCTGCTCTCAAGATCAAGAATTCATTTGTTCATTCTATACACTAGAAGGAGTTAGCTATGATGGTTTCTTGAGTTGTCCAGTCTTTTAATAGGGAAGTAGCCATCATCAGAAGAATAGCATATATATATATATATATATATATACTCACAATCACTTTGAGGTTACAATGAGTCCAAACCCATATTCATGTGTGCATCATATAAGCTGGTGGAATGAATAGATGTCCCAACATTGCATGGTATCAACATCAATAAGATAATGTGGAACATGTAATAAGTTCTTAGGCCCACAAGGGTGAAGAACTATCAAAATTTCTAAAGGAACACCAAATACAAGCCACAGCAGAGGTTCGTCTTCCTGATACGATTCTATGTCAGGTGGTTGGAGCAACTGCGGGTTGGAAATATGCTCCTTCCACAACATCCCCTATGTTTATGCCAATTAACAATGATGACGAAGAAAGGTGTAATAAAGGGAAATATTCAATGCCAAGTAACAAGCAAGCAAAAGAAGAGATGCATGGCACATTAATGTACATTTATATAATTATAACATTTTTAAAACACGACCAACAAATGCCAAGAAGAATGCATTGCAGACCTGCTCTTACACGGTTTAGTTTATGATGATCATGAGCTTATTCTGTCTTGGGATGCTATGGGTCTTGTGTTTTGAATGTAGAAATGAATACCATGAATATTTATTTATTTTATGCCGTAAGCTTGAAATGAAAATATAACTGAACCCTGAATTTCAAAGAGACACCAAGAGACATGGAAATCACGATGTCACAACCCTTTATCTTCCAAAATTATTTTCATTTTACATAAGAGTGTGAGTGTTGGTTACTTACGACTCACCCTCTTCACAACCAAACGACACAACACATTTTCAGTTTATGAGGCAACTAAAACATTTCACCTACCCTGTACACACCTAATCAAGGCGAAGGAATCAAAACAACCATCTCGCATCATAGGTAAGATGCAGGTACTGCTAGGTTCTACATGGTTCTTTCCTTTCATACTCAGTTGTCTATGAGACTAACATGAGGTAATTGCAGGTAAGACTACGTTTCATGTCCATCCATTAGGGTGAAGGAAAAGTGTCATTTTGTTGTAGGTACATTCTGTTTTCCTATACACATTTGTACTTTCCTATTTATATTTTTATGACTAGTGTCTTCATGTGTGCAAGTTACCTTCATGTCAATCTACACAGGGAGTACTCCTGCTGTCTGGGTTTCACCTGAGTGAACTTGAGTTGTTGAGAGCTACGTAGTGTCTCGTAAACCTCATTTTCCTAGGGGTTGAACCAATCACAGCCTATTGTACTTGATGACTAAAAATCCATTCTTAATAAAAATCTTATTTGGGCATATCTACGTCTTTCCTCCACTTTTATTACTCAACTTCACTAATATTTTTATATTTGTTTACATTTCGCAAACTGTATAATATGTATATAAAGAACTGTAAATATTATATATATATCTATATCTATATATATATATATATAATGTTTACTAACTTGTATATATTTAAATTTTTTTAAACTAATTATACATTAAAAATATGTTTTTCAATCTTTAGTCATGATATTTTCTGCTACCCTATTTTAATTTATAACACTCTTTCATTTCATGCAAACAATTCTAATTATTAAATTAATTTTCAATATTCATCCAATATGCAAAGTTTCCACTTTATTAGGCTAAAAATATTTCATTGATGGAACTATGTTATTTATTAGGCTAAAAATATTTCATTGATGGAACTATGTTATTATATTGCTTTAATAATTATGGAATTAAACAAATTGCAGATTTCGTTTTGCACACTAAAAACAACTAATGAAATTTACTTAGGCATCAGAAAAGTAAAACTATTATTGCATTTTTCTAGTAACAGATAACGTGTTATTTTCATAAAATTTATTTCATAATTTCTTTTCATTACCTTGTAAATATTTTACATTGACTTCCTTAGTCAATTTTATTAGTTAATTAATTTTTTTTTCTAGGAATTAATGCATGCATTGTTAGATAGCTTCACTTTGGTTTGTTCACGTACTAACATACTTGAGTTTCTGACTAATTGCGCATTTATTCATGCCTATTTAATTATGCAATTATTTATTAATGCATTTAATGCCATTAATTCTACTTGTGAAGCCTATCTATATAAGGGTTCGATTTACATCCCTGTCTTCCCCTTGAATAACCCTCCAAGGGATTTTTTTTGTTCTTGTCCACACCATGTTGTTTTGAGCATCAACATAAAATGGCGACCATACTGGGGACCATGTTCCTATATTTCTTTGAATCTTCTTGAATATGATCCTTGAGTTAACCTTTGTCGAGCCAACCTTTTTGAATTGTTATTATTGTCCAATCATGATTGATGTTTGGTGGCCTTGTGTTATTCCCATTGATGATCCCAGTACTCTGAATTATCACCCCGAACTCTAGTGTTCGACCACTGACCTTCCCAAATTCATGAGTCTACCACTAGTATAAAAATGGGTGATAAATGACCCATGCAAAATAAATGACTAAACCACCAAAAAAGTTGGTCACCAAAGTGATTTTAAGTGAATAATCATAAGCATAAACATTCATAGTCAACACACAAATCTACCCTGGGGAAACCCTCTATGACATGAGGGAGAAAACCCCAGCAAAATCTTCCCTAGTATATTGATAGA
The DNA here is from genome assembly GCA_027924585.1 of Larix kaempferi. Classification (NCBI taxonomy): domain Eukaryota; kingdom Viridiplantae; phylum Streptophyta; class Pinopsida; order Pinales; family Pinaceae; genus Larix; species Larix kaempferi. The sequence continues at coordinate 8,286,600 of BSBM01000511.1, read as the reverse complement.
TAACATAGAATGTCTTTACAAATAGAATATTACATCAAGCATCCCTGGTGCATTATCAAATATAAATACCAAACAACCCTGGTGCAATCACAGAGCAAGAGAGAAAAGAGAATAATAGAAGAACCCAACCACTGATTCTGCACTAAGACCAATTCGTAGTTTTGGTCACATGCAAACTTCCTTCAAGAGAGATTCGCTCTTCACCTTGATCTCATCAAATCCTACATTACAAGTTTATCATACATCTCATTCTTGTCTTAATTTATATCCTTCTGACTTCAAGATGAACTGTCCTTCCAACTGCATGCTAGGTCACTTAGGTTACTGACTAAGTGTCGTAACTTAAGTGTTGTCATTTAGTTTAACTCAAGTGTCATCATGCAAGCACTTAGTTGATTAGATATTCTACTTCAGGATGAACTCACCCTTCAACTGGATGCTAGACCACTCAAGTGTTTTCTTTTATTTTAGCTCAAGTGTCGTCATGAGAATACTTAGTTTACTCAAGTGTCGTCATGCAAACACTTAGTTAACTATATCCTCTGTGTTATCACTTAGTTGACTCTTTTAACTAAAGTATTTCTTGTTAATATCATTGAAGTAAAAAATTCAAGTTCTCTCTTTATTAACTGAAGTATTTCTTGATCACTGAAGTGAACAATTCGAGTTCTCTCTTATCTTAACATATCTTATCTTTATCTCTTGTCTTATCTGCATGATCCACTTGTTCCATCTTTACTTTATTTACCATATCAAATGCACTAAGGATATTTTTTCAATGATGTGATCATCTTGTTCTACTATCGTTCCAAGTGGTCATATACTAAAGTAATTCACTCTAAAGGTGGCTAGTCTCTAGAGGAGACTTAATAGCTCAACCATGGCTAGTAGTACATCACACACCATTCATGCTTCAACAAGCAAATCATTACCTCAACACATGAGGATCTGTCTTGACACACAAGACCTTAGCCTTAACAAGCAAGACTATACAACATCACCACTTTGACATACAAAGCACTTACCTCAACACATGAGGCTTAACCTTTACACATAAGGCTTAGTCATTCTTGAGTCCAACTCAAGAATTTACTCCAAGTTTCCTGAGTCCAACTCAAGCTCCCCAAGGAACTACCTCGACACATGAGGCTCAATCCTAGTGCACAAGATTGACTTGGAGAATGACTCATGATGATGTAACTTTAACACTCCCTCTCATCGAGGGAGGCATTCTCTTCCATTCCAAGATTGTCTCGGAAGTGCCTATTCTTCGTCAACGATATAGGCTTAGTCAACATATTTTCTAAATGATCATCAGTAGCAATGTACTGAAGTCTTACAACACCTCTTTGGACCATGTCTCTGATGTAGTGGTATTTCATCTCAATGTGTTTCGACTTGTCGTGAAAAACAAGGTTTTTTGAGAGATTAATGCAACTTTGATTGTCAGAGTGAATGACAATAGTCTCAAGATTCTCACCGAACAACCCAACAAGTAGCCTCCTAATCCACACAACTTCTCGACAGGAGGTACTAGTACTCTAGGCTACAAAGCCCTGCTTCCTGTTGGACCAAGAGATCAAAGTTGATCCCAAGCTAAAACAAAATCTGGATGTACCCTTTTGTTCCACAATACTACCACCACAGTTAGAGTCAGCATAACCAAGTAGCATCACTTATCCACTGGAAGCATATCTAAGTCCATATGCAATAGTACCTCGAAGGTATCTAAGAACATGCTTGGAAACAACCCAATTTCTATGTCTTGGATCAGACATGAATTGCCTCAAGATACTCACTACATAACATATTTCTGGTCTACTATGTATTGAATACATCAAGGAACCAATGAGATGTCTATACATGATAGGATCCACTAGATCCAATTTGGAATCTAACTCATGTAGTTTCCTCAGATTATAAAACATTGGTGTAGACATGGATTTACAATCCATCATACAAAACTTGCGCAACACATCAACTGTGTACTTTTCTTGTGAAAGAAAGATCTCATCTTTCCTTTTCCAAACTTCCAGACCAAGAAAGTAGTGCATAAGACCCAAGTTTTTCATGTTGAACTCAGAAGTGAGCTCCCTCTTGCACCGAGCTATCTGTTGTTCCTCTCCGGTAAGGAACAAGTCATCAACATAGAGAACCAAGATCAATGGTTGGTTGTTCACAACCTGGAAGTACAGGTTGGGGTCAGCCTCACTTTTGGGGAAGCCCAAGCTCTGAAGACAACTATCAATCCTCAAATACCAAGCCCTCGAAGCATGCTTAATCCCTACAAGGATTTCTTAAGTTTGCATACATGGGACTCCTTCCCATGAAATACAAACCCCTCAGGTTGTTGTATGTATAATTATTCCTCACTCTTCACCATTGATAAAGGTAGTCTTCACATCCATATGTTGAAGTTTCCACCCCAAAACTTAAGCAAGGGAAATGTTAAGTGAATATGGATGTTAGAACAATATTACACCTAGGACCTTAGTCATTAGTCATATTACTGATTAAATGGTCCTTAATTGGTTAATTATTGCATCTCAAGGTGTGAACAAGGTTGTTATAAGTTAGTTAGGCTCCATGATGACTTATCCACCAAAAATATGGGCCAAAGGTGGTCAAATTTCTGTAAGGTGCCCTAATTATGACCACCTCATGCATTTATTGCACCACTTTGGTCTAAGGCACCTTTTTTCCCTGTTTTAAGGAAGCATTGTTGACCAAAGGCACCCATACATTGTATCTCGTCATCTAGGCCCAAATTAACTAATTTTGGCCTCACCTAGGACACCTAAGCACCCACCTCCCTCACATGTGTGAGCCTTAGGTGAGTCTTTCAAAGCATGCCCAATGTTCACATGAGCAATTCGTAAGGGTTTGAGGTGATTTGGAAGCTCCTTAGTCAACCTAGGGGGGATTGGGGTCAAATATAATCTAGCCACATGTCAAGCCTCCTAATGAAGTTGATTTATTCCTATTCCTATATAAGGATGATCCAAACTCATTATAATTATGGACAGTTAATAAACTCCGAGATTTGATCATTTGTAATTATGGTTTTTGATCATTTATTTCCTGGTTTTTTATCATTTGTAACAGGTTTTGATCATTTGTTTTTACAGAATTGTTTATGCACTTATATCTTGCATAGTAAGTTAAATATTTCAATTTTGAGGCATTTATAGTAGCTATATCCTACTGTGTTAGATATTTTACATGGTATCATATCTCTTGGAGCTATTATTCGAACCAAAAGACTATTTTAGTGGTGCGCCAGAAGCAGTGGAGAAACCACGAAATTCCCTAGAACCATTGCATTGAATCCATTGGAGTCTATCCAGGGTGTGATTATCTCTCTAATGTACCCACTATCAAGTAGGGTTCGAATATGTTAGTGTAGATCCCCTCCTGAGTATTGAGAGTATTCTTGCAGGTATTGAAGTGCACCATTGTCACCAAGTGCGCAAGAAGAAAAATAAAATGGAGCAAACTCATCCAAATTTTCTCACTCAATTCAACTATTTTGAATGGAAGGATGAAATGTTCATTCAGTTGAGATCCAAGGGTATTTTCAGGATCACCATGGGAATTGAGGTTGAGCCAAAATCTGATGTGGAGAAGTCGAAATTCTTCAATAGAATGGATGAGGCATTCGACCTCCTTTGTCTCAGTATTTTGAGAGACCTCTTGTTTCATGTCGAATGTCTATCTACTCCAAATGAAGTATGGCTCAAGCTTGAGTCTTTTTTTGGAAAGACTGATGAAATGAGGGGCCATCAACTTGAGAATGAGTTGATCGACTCACTGAGCCCAAGCAACTTCGAATCCATCAAAGACTTCTTCACCAAGTTCAAAAGCTTGGTATTACAAATCAAACAGTGTGGCATTGACAAGAAGGAAGAACAGTTGATTTTGTCCATCATTTCGAAATTGGGTCCCAAGTACTCAGTTTTTGTCTCTACATTTCACTCCACAAAGCTCATAGTTAGAAATTGGAAGATGCCATCTTTGGCTGATTTCATGGAGATGCTAAATCAAGAGAAAGACAAGTTGGTCTTGATGGGTTCCATTATGTAAAAATATTGAGTACTTGCAGCTGTAGATTCGAAGCAAGATAGAGGAAAGCAAAATCCCAAGTCCAAACTACAAGAGAAGAAGATGAAGGAGAAGAAGCAGTCAGATGAAGAGAACTCAAGTTCAAGTGATGAAGATTCAAAAGCCAAGAAGATGAAGAGAAAGAAAGAGAAGCCCAAGTGTGGTTATTGCAAAGGTTTTCACAATGAAAAATCTTGTTTTAGAAATAACATGGACATCATGGCCAATCTACTTGAAGAGCATAACATTGATGTTCCAGATTTTGCAAGAAAAGAAGAATCCAAGCTCTCTTTGGAACGAGAACATTGTCTCCATGCTACCTGCCGAGGTAATAAGTTGTATGCTTTGGGTTCTAGAGTTAAATCTCTTTTTGATGTCTCTGTTTCTGATTCACATTCTGATATATCATATTCAGAAACCTCTATTCCTTCCTTGGAATAATCTCCATCTACGTCACCAAATTTTCCTCCCAATACTAGTCACTTTTCACTAGTTTCTGACATGCCTTCTGAAAGCTCTTTTCAAATCCATTCGGATCCTCCCCATTCTCATATGGAAGCTAATATGCATGCTTATATGTAGGTTATGACATCCTTCAAACCATTTTCCCAACCATTGGATTCCCAAAAGACCATACAACCCCCAAGTTCTCCAGTTGGAAAATCTCACAATTTCATTTTTTCCAATACTGTGTCACTTGTCTATGTTGTCTTTATGTATTGAATATCATTCCTTGGTTGGAAATCCATGGCATTGGATATCATCAGACAGTTGTTCCAGATGTATGGACCTGATCTCACCACCTATGGTTCAAAACTCAAGTCTCCAGACCCTTCAAGTTCGCTCAACTGTCAGTGTGATCTAGTTGCACACTCTTTTCTTACTGTAAATCCATTCACTCATGGAGACAGTATACCTCTGTTGTTTGCTGCTCCATATGACTCCTATTTTGATATTTCAGAGACTTATGAGCTCTATTGCAGAGTTGGGAAGGTGCTACATCAGTTTGGAAGGAAGATACATGGTTTGATTCGCCATATGGCAGCTGCTCAAGAAGCTGATTTTGTTGAGTCTTTTGATGTTCTTTGGGAAGGATTTTGTAGAGATATATTTTCCATTATTGATTATGTGTTCAGATCAGAGTATGTATGCAACAAGAAGCATTATTATGATGCTCCTCCATCATGAAATGATGAGTTTCAAGGGGCCTCTCAACATGTTTTTTGTCTGCACAACATTGATGCATTGGTGCATGATCATGGCATCCACAACATATTCACCAAGTCTTTCACCAAGAAGTTGTTCATTCATCTCATTCAAGTGAAGAAAAAGACCTGTTGAAGGCATTTTGATCATCTCTGCCACATGTCCATTTTATAGGGGAGGTTTTATTTCCCATGTAGTTTTCCTTCTTTCCTTGGTTACATGGAAAAATAAAATTTTATGTTGTAAAAGGTGACTTGAGCCTTAGTTGCCAAGGCCTTGTTTTGATATTTGACACAATTCTAGCTTATGGGGGGGTGTTAGAACAATATTACACCTAGGACCTTAGTCATTAGTCATATTATTGATTAAATGGTCCTTAACTGCTTAATTAGTGCATCCCAAGGTGTGAACAAAGTTGTTATAAGTTAGTTAGGCTCCATGATGACTTATCCACCAAAAATATAGGCCAAAGGTGGTCAAATTCCTATAAGGTGCCCTAATTATGACCACCTCATGCATTTATTGCACCACTTTGGTCTAAGGTGCCTTGTTTCCATGTTTTAAGGAAGCACTGTTGACCAATGGCGCCCATACATTGTATCTAGTCATCTAGGCCCAAATTAGCTAATTTTAACTTTACCTAGTATACCTAACCACCCACCAACTACCTCACTCACATGTGTGAGCCTAAGGTGAGTATTCCAAAGCATTCCCAATGTTCACATGAGCAATTCGTAAGGGTTTGAGGTGATTTGGAAACTCCTTAGTCAACCTAGGGGGGATTGGAGTCAAATCTAACCTAGCCACATGTCAAGCCTCCTAAGGAATTTGATTTCTTCATATTTCTATATAAGTATGATCCAAAATCATTGTAATTATGGACAGTTAATAAACTCTGAGATTTGTTCATTTGTAATTCTGGTTTTTGATCATTTATTGCCTAGTTTTTTATCATTTGTAACTGGTTTTGATTGTTTTTTTTCCAAATTGTTTATGCACTTATATCTTGCATAGTAAGTTAAATATTTCAATTGTGAGGATCTATAGTATTTATATCCTACTGTGATAAAGATTTTACACTTTATGTTTTTCAATACTGCCATCAATTGTATGTTTGATTTTATAAATCCACTTGGAAGTCACTACAGAATTCCCTTCCAGTTTAGTAACCACTTCCCACACATCCTTTTGCATGATAGATTTGTATTCTTCCACCATGGAATATTTCCATACCTGCTTCTTAGCAGCTTCCTCATAGGTGGTTGGTTCTTATTCACTGATGTGACTCATTTGAGCTACATATCCTGAATATATTTCAGGTCTCTTTCCCTCTTTGAATGTGCCTAGTGGTGCTCCATGTTTTTTTGCCTCTTGCAGGATGTCTCAACACCATGCAGATCTGCTCCTAGAAGGAGGTTCATTAAGAGTTATTTCTACCAGTTCTACCATCTCTTCAGGATTAAGTGAATCTACAGACTCTTCTGGATTCTCCTTCTCATCATCTGAATGGGTAGAATCAGAATTTGGATCCTGCATCATGGGAGTCTCATGCTCCTCCATATCTTAATCACATTGAAGTTATTTAGAGTTCTTGAAGGAAGCCTCTTCGTGAAATGTTACATCTTTGCTGACTTCAATGTGCCTTTGTACCAGAACATATATTCTATAAACTTTGGAGGATTTACTATATCCAACAAATGTGCATTTCTTTCCAGATGGTTCCATCTTTTTCCTATTCTCTTTTGGCACATGAATGTAGACATGACGACCAAAAATATTCAAATGTCCAACATCTAGTTTTTCACTAGTGAAAACTTCTTCAGGAGTCTTTTCTCCCATGATAGCATGATTCCTTTTGTTCGGTATATAAACAACAGTGCTACAAGATTATGCCCATAAGGAAGTGGGCAGATCTTGATCACACATCATAGCTTTTGCAATCTCACGGATTGTTCTATTCTTTTTTTCAGCAACCCCATTCCGCTGGGGGTTGTAAGGTACAGTGAACTATCTTCTTATCCATGTCTCTCGAAAGAATTCATTAAAGTCATGAGACTCAAACTCTCCTCCATTATCATATCTCAAAGCATGAATTTTCTTTCCAGTCTGATTCTCAACCACTACTTTAAACTCTTGAAACTTGTTGAAAGTTTCACTCTTTTCCTTCAAATAATAGATCCAAGACTTGCGAAATAAGTCATCTATGAAAAGCACATAGTACAAATAACCACTCAAGGATGGTGCTGACATAGGACCACATAGATCGAAATGTATCAAGTCCATGATCCTTGTGGATCTTTTGGTACTGCTTGGAAATCTCTTCTTGATGTTCTTAGTAATAGCGCTACCTCTAAAATAACATCATGCTCAGATTGAAATACAGGCATACCTTTTACCATCTTCTGTAAGCCAAGAAGTGATTTGAAATGAATATGACAAAGCCTCCTAGTCCATAGTTCACAAGGATTGATGGTGTCATGGATAATGGATTTAATGAACTTTCCAGGAACTTTTTAGAGACCTCCCTCTCTGACTCCAATCATAGCTACATAATTCAAGTATAAATTCTTAGGCCACAAGAGCGCTTTGTTTTCCATAAAGATTACTCTAAAACATTTATCTTCTAGAACTGAAATAGACATGAGGTTTTTCTTCAGACCAGGAACATACAAAATATCATCAACATGGATTACATCACCTGAATTCAACTGAAAATAAGTGGATCCAACTCCTTGGGTCAAATAGGTGATATTATCTCCAAGCTCCACCTTACATGAGAACTTCTTTTCCTTTAGATCTGTGATAGTGGTCATGTTATCCCTACGGTTTGCACTAGACTACTACAGGGTAAAGATAGGGCACTTAGAAATTATGGTTGAATACATTTGGTTTGTTTTAGAAAGTTGGTTAAAGAAGGAAGGTTTGTACAATAGTATGAAAAAAACACAGGTCACAGAAAGAACTATGAACAATAAACTCAGAATTATGAACTGAATGTATCAGACATTATAACCATGAAACTGAAGATAAGTACATCAAAGAGATAAGCTATAAATTTCATGCATCTATACTTCATTCCACATATAACAACGCTATATAAAGAATTTGAAAAGAAATAGATAATAAATCATAGGCAATGTGCATAGATAGTGTATATACCACTAGTTCTGTAATTTAAATTATGCAGCACATATAATTATGTAATCAATTCAACAATCAACCATAAACATATAAGTAGGCACAAAGTTCACCATCCATTCGTAATCAAAATCTCATAGCAACTGTACTGTACTCTTACAAAAATAACATGACCATCCTGCAACCTCCAAAATCGAACTGTTAAGAACCCATGTCAACCCTTCTATTTACTTTGTTAGTATATTGTTGTTGGACGCATATGCTTTGTAAGTCGTCCCGTAGTATTTGTTGATCCATAGTTTGTATTATTGTTGTTGGACGCATATGCTTTGTAAGTCGTCCCGTAGTAATTGTTGATCCATAGTTTGTATTGGCCCATGGTTTGTATTGACACATGGTATTGACCCATGGTATTGGCGCCTAGACTTAATATATAAGTTTTTGTTGAGACCAATGAAGGTACGGTGAAGTTATTTGTATTGAGCTTGCTTAAAGGAGGTTGCCCCGTCGAAGTGGCCCACGATCAATAAAAGAGATTCTGAGTTCTGTTATTTCTACTATCTCACGTATTCTCATTAATTAATTGTTGCAGATTCTTCGCATCTGGTATCAAAGCACTTTCTTGGGCTCGCTGGGTGAAATTTCTGTCAAATTATTTTTTTTCGCATCTGTTGCAGCTTCGGATCTAGGAATAATCCCTATCCGCTTAACTATGGGAAGTACTTGGGAATAAGCCCTAAAAATCATTGTGAGGAGTACCACAGGAACCCCGAAGTAGCTGTCCCATTGAGAGGACCTTCCAGCGAAAATGGCAATGACCCCTACCTGATTGACTAGTTCCCACCCGTGAGGTAAACCAAGAGCTTTCGTTTGTGGCAAAGCGGTTATCAGTTTTACCTGAGCCGTGGAGTGAGGGGTACTGCCCCAATACACAAGCCGTCAGACAACATTGGTGACTGAGTGAATCCCCTGAACGGATAGGAAGCCAAACATACCTGGGGTCCATATCTATTTTCAGCTGAACTGTTGCCGATCACTTCCGCGCCATTGCAGATCCATCTATTGTTGATCACTTCCGCACCATTGCAGATCCATTTCGAAAGCCGGTTTTGATCCAACCATTTCATATCCATTCTAAAATTCATTTCAGATCCAACCATTTTCGATCCATTCTGAGTCGTTCTAGATCCCGTCGTTTTTTATCTAGCCGTTTTTTCGCCATATCTCCCTTGTTTTGACTCTGTTTTCCCTAAAACTTCATTGACACCCCTGCAATCTCATTCTGCATATTTCATTCCCGAGGACCCTATCCCAAATTCCACTTCCCAAAGCTAGAAATCTCACATTTGTCTATTTTTAGGGTTTGCCATAACTCCTTCGATTTTCACCCAATCGCCCTCAAATTTTGCCACCGTGTCCATTCCCTATTTCTGCCTCTTTGTCCCTCTCTAACAAATTTTCCCATTCTTTCACTCCGCTTCTGAAATCCTCAGTTTTTGCGTCCCTATCCATTCCAAATTGTCCAAAACCTAGTCAAACCCTAATTACCCATCCGAGTTTTTCCCAAATCCAAATTTCCCTTTACTAAATAAGCTTTTGTTTGTGTTTTTCTATCCATTCCCCCAAAAAAACTCCTGGTTATGGTTGTCACCCGCACAGGAGCAAAAACCATGGAGGAAGCACTTGCATCCATCCAAACCAAACTCTAGGATCTGGATGAAAACTTTCTCGGCCTCCATCTTGAGCATTCAACCATGAACAACAAACGACAGTCCAAGTCTTCATCAGACAATGGGTTCTCTTCTTCTAGCAATTTCCGTGGTCCGAAGCTTGAATTTCCTTGCTTCAATGGTACTGTTCCGACTGGATGGTTCTATCGTGCAGAACAATATTTCAGTCTGCATAATACTTTTGATGTCCACATAGTTCCACTTGCATCCTTTCATTTGGAACAGGAAGACCTTCAATGGTACCGTTGGTACATCAACGCTCATGACGAGCCAAAATGGACATATTTTTGCCAACTCCTTTTGCAATGATTTGGTCCTAGTGTTTTTGATGTCTTCACTGGAGCACTCACTAAAATTCGTCAAATTGGCACATTGAGGGATTATTAGATAGAATTTGAGAAACTATCCAATCACACAGAAGGATTGTTTGATGAATTCTATAGGAGTTGTTTTATCAGTGGTCTTAAGGATGAAATTTGCTCAGAGGTCAAAATGTCTTGTTCCAACACAATGATGGAATCCCTGGGGTTGGCTAAGTTGGCAGAAGACAAGATTGTAGCCCAATAGCGCTCCAAACCCACTTTTGTTCCCTTTCGAAATATGGGTTCTGAACCTCCCATCTCGCCAGCTCCTCGACAAATTCCTATCAAGCATTTGTCTGAAACAAAGATGCAAGCACGCAGAGAAAAAGGGCTTTGTTATAATTGTGATAAGAAATTCACTCGGGGACATAGATGTGTTCAACAAAAGCTCTATCTCTTTGATATGGATTCTCCGCTTTCCTCTAAAATTGGTGAAGAAGCTCCAGATACAATGGATGATCAGGTCGACATTCAGGAGCCGCCTATTGACCCCCATATCACTATGACCAACCGGAGATATCTCTCCATGCTTTATCTGATGTCACCATCCCCAAACAATGCAAGTCGGGGGTTACTTCAGGAAGCTTCCTCTTACAATACTCATTGATTCTGGTAGCACTCATAACTTCTTTGACCCTCAGATTGCCAAACAGGCTTATTGTTTTGTCCATCCTTGCTCCAACTTTGAAGTCACGGTTGCCAATGGGGGCACCTTACCTTGCAAGGGGAAGTGTCACAATGTGCGTATCTCTCTTGAAGATTATAACCTGCACTCTGACATGTTTTCCTTGTCCTGAGGTGGATGTGATGTGGTTTTGGGCGTTCAATGGTTACACACACTTGGCCCCATCTTATGGGATTTTGCTGAACTTTGGATGCAGTTTTCAATTAATGGGAAACAACACAAATTTACGGGCTTACAACAAGGGTCTCTCCACATCATCATTTCACATCGTCTAGAAAAGATCCTTAAGAATAATTCACATGGTGTCATCGCTCAACTCCATTCCATTCAGATGCACCCATCAATGGTCTCCCCTACTTCCTTGTATAGATATGCAAGTGTCTTTGTTGAACCAGTGGTCTTGTCGCCTTCAAGAGACCTTTTCGGTAAGACTTTAGCCGCATCTACATCTCAGCAGGAAATGCTGGCTATTTTGCATGCAGTACAGAAGTGGCAGCCATACCTATTAGGGAATCATTTCTGCATCAAGACTGATATCCAGAGTCTGGAAAATTTCCTGGAACAACCGGTCTCCTCCCTAGCACACCTGAAATGGGTTATACAACTAATGGGTTATGCCTATGCGATCACTTACAAGAAGGGTAAGGACATTATGGTGGCAGATGCTCCTTCTCACACATTTGATGACCCAGTTCCTCTTACATCTATTTCTCTGCTTGTTCCAAATTGGTTGCAATCTGTTCAACAGGGCTATCTCTTCTATGAACTCCATGCTTCTTCATCGACAGGGCACTCTGGGTTCCTCAAAACATATGACCGGGAACAATGTAACTTCTTTTGGCAGGGACTGAAAATGAAAATTCAACAGATGGGGGTTGACTGTGATACTTTCCAGGTCAAGAAGGGTGAAACGACACTCCTTTCGGGACTGCTTGAACCCTTTCCCATCCCTACACAGATTTGGACAACTATTTCTATGGATTTCCTAGAAGCGCTCCAATGGTACAATAACACATCTAAAAGGACACCATATGAAGCATTCTATGGACATGCACCGCCTGCTCTTCTTCCATACACCCTCAACAGCTCCCCAGTTCAGGAAATTGACTCGGTTCTTCGAAACTGCGATCAAATTCTTCTCATTTTACAGGACAATCTTCACATGGCAAGAATTCGATTGAAACAACAATCCGATCAGCACCATTTTGAGCGCACTTTTCACACAGCTGATATGGTTCTTCTTCGTCTACAGCCTTCCAAGCAACCCTCCTTGAAACTCAAAAGGCGTCAGTGGCCCGGAATGCAACCCGAGGATGCTACAGGGGAACCACTCTTTTATATTCTACATCAATTTCCACATCTAAAGCTTTGAGGACAAAGCTTTTTCTAAGGGAGAGGGGATGTTAGGAACCCATGTCAACCCTTCAATTTACTTTGTTAGTATATTGTTGTTGGACGCATATGCTTTGTAAGTTGTCCTGTAGTATTGTTGATCCATAGTTTGTATTATTGTTGTTCGACACATATGCTTTGTAAGTCGTCCCGTAGTAATTGTTGATCCATAGTTTGTATTGGCCCATGGTTTGTATTGACACATGGTATTGACCCATGGTATTGGCGCCTAGACTTAATATATAATTTTGTGTTGAGACTAATGAAGGTGTGGTGAAGTTATTAGTATTGAGCTTGCTCAAAGGAGGTTGCCCCCTCGAAGTGGCCTGCGATCAGTAAAAGCGATTCTGAGTTCTGTTATTTTTGCTATCTCGCGTATTCTCATTAATTAATTGTTGCAGGTTCTTCCTACAGGGTAAAGCTAGGGCACTTAGAAATTATGGTTGAATACATTTGGTTTGTTTTAGAAAGTTGGTCCAAGAAGGAAGGTTTGTACAATAGTATGAAAAAAACACAGGTCACAAAAAGAACTATGAACAATAAACTCAAAATTATGAACCGAATGTATTAGACATTATAACCATGAAACTGAAGATAGGTACATCAAAGAGATAAGCTATCAATTTCATGCTTCTATACTTCATTCCACATATAACAACGCTATATAAAGAACTTGAAAAGAAATAGATAATAAATCACAGGCAATGTGCATAGATAGTGTATATACAACTAGTTCTATAATTTAAATTATGCAGCACATATAATTCTGCAATCAATTCAACAATCAACCATAAACAGATAAGTAGGCACAAAGTTCACGATCCATTCGTAATCAAAATCTCATAGCAACTGTACTGTACTCTTACAAAAATAACATGACCATCCTGCAGCCTCCAAAATCGAACCTCTAGCTTCCTGAAGAAATAACCCCCTCTTCTTCCTTTTACAAATTTTTATAGCTAATTACATCATCATATAGATCCAAAAATAATGGATCTGATAATATTATATTCCATATTTAGTTTTCTGATTCAGATCTCATCCAAGTTGAATTGCTGAGGTGGCCTTTTAACTGTTTGACTTGGCATATTTTTAGAAAATTAAATCACATGAATTCCTAGAAAATAGGATTCAAACAAATAAATGTATCTCCCAAATAGTGATTTATGTTACAAAATTGAGATAGTTTTTAATAAATCACCCCATTTATGAAGTGGTTTTTTAACCCTTTTAAGTGATTCTTTATGGTTTGGTCATAATCGGCTCCTGAATTCATTGACTAAAACAGTCAGCTACAGGAAAATATGGAGAATTTATGAAAAATTGGCTTCAAAGTGCCACATGTACCTCCCAGACCATGACACTTGTGTAAAACATGAGAGATTTTTTTGTAATTGGGCCCGTTCCTGGAAAAACCCATGTTCTCAATTTTTAAATTCATCTCCAATTTCATGGAAAATGTGCCCAAAGTCAGTGACTAAAACAAGAATACGAGCATTACATAAAAATTTTGTAGCGCCTGATTTTATATCTTTTCCATATCTCCTTCAAGATAGTCTTGTTGTTGCTTCAATCAACGAACTAAGTTTCCCCCCTTCATCATTTTCTACCTATAGTTTCCTCTTGTATCTTTCATGTTGGGCTTGTGCTAGCCTCCTCTGGAATGTACCATGTTTCTATTTGGCTTTTGTTTCTCCTTCTTTATTTCATGCCCCGATTTGTCTTTACTAAATTGGGTTTTCTTTGCAGGTAATGGTGCCAGACCTGACGACAGATTGATAGCTGAATTCAACCTTTCATTGTTCAATTACAATCGCAACCTAGTTGAAATAGCCTCAGGGACTGAGGGAGAGCAATCTGAGTATGTGTTAGCCTTGAAGAAAATTCATAAATGAAATTTAAGAATTTTCCTGATGCTAATGCTCTATCATATCTCAAACCAAACCTTTCTCCCAAGGGACTGGCATGTTTCATTATTCATTCAAATATCCTCATCTACAAATTAATGGTGAAGAAATTCCTTCCTTATCTATGCTTTAACATCATTGTAGTTCCAAAGTTGGTGCTTTCTAATTATTCAATACAAGAAGAGGGGCAACCACTATATTCTTGTGCATTTTCCTCATTTTTTGTGCAAATAATATTGACACCATACTTCTCTAGTGCACATGGATCCACATAAGAATGAGCAATACTATGATCTACAACAATTTGGTGGTGCACTGCCACCTACAGGCAGTTCTGTAGCGCATCTACATAACTGATCTGCAACGCAATTACATAACGGTTCCATAGCGCGTCGACCTGGAACAATTCTAGCTTTAAAACTAGTTTTCTTTCTTTCTAATGTTGGGGAACATATGAAAAACTAATTGGACATCAAAAAACATGCAAATCTTGTGCCAACTTAACATGTTAATAAACTAACCATCAAACTGAAAACAAAAAAGCAATACAACAGGAATAAAATTCATGTAGCAAAACTTCAAGGATAAAGACTTCTCTAGAGTAAATTTTTGAGACAACTTTCAAATAAGTTTTAAAACTTAGGGTGTCAAGTTTGAGAAATTAGACAATCCTAGGTGCATAACTAGGTACTAATAGGTCCTATATCCAGTCATGTGATTAGATGCGCCACTATCCACTAGCCATGTCTCAACACTTGTGGTAATGGATCTAAATAGGGTTGAGACAAGATAGTACTCCTTCCTTGTCTCCTGATCATTGTAAGAATTATTTCTTGTAGGCTCATCTTCTGTAGCAGTATAAGCATGAAATATACCATTGAACTTTCCTCTTTGATTTGCATGACAGTCTCTTGCAAAGTGACCCTTCTTATTGCAGTTGAAGCATTTAACTTTATACCTATCAAAGTTCTTATTGTACTCGTTTTCCTTTTGACATGGAAACTTCGTATGAGAAAAGTATTTATTTCCTCCCTTCATCTGTCCCACAAGAGCAAGGTTCTCTTCTTTGGAGGAATCATATTTTCTCTTGATTCACCCTTCTTCTTGTAGGAAATCATGCCACAATATTTCAAAGTTTGGTTACACTTATCGACCATTGAATGCAGCCAAGAATGTCTCCCATGAAGATGGAAGGCCATCGACAACAGTCTCTATGAGATCATCATCATCAACAATTACACCAATGCTCATGAGTTGATCTCTTACTTGAGAGATCTTTGTGAAGAAAGAAGCAACAACTGCATCCTTCTCGATCTTCAAATTATGAAGTTTGTTCTTCAATGCTCTCTTCTAGATGGGATCCTTCTTCTCATAAATATTGGTCAAAGTGTCGAAGCATTCCTTTGCGGTATTCAATGGAGTAATCACTGGAATCAAATTGTCTTTCGCATTATCATAAGTGATTCTCTTTGATTTGGCTTGATTCTTCTTGAAAGTAGTGCGACCTGAATTAAAGGTAGGATCTTTAACAACACTGGAAACATATCCATATATATCATGTTATTCTAGGATATTTAGAATCATGGCCTTCCAGGTATTGAAGTTTGAATTTCCTTCAAGTCGGTCTTCTAGTATTACCTAGATTGAAGCCATTATTCGTCAAGTACTGTGCTCACCCATGATCAACGTAGGCTCAAGATTGACTACTAAACTTATATCTTTCACGCCCTGAGCTCTGATACCATGTTAAGTTTTGATCTTTAATTGCGGAATTACAATAGTACTTGAAAAAAATGAATAATTATAAGCATAAAAATTCACAGTTGACACACAAATTTACCCTGGGGAAATCCTCTATGACACGAGGGAGAAAAACCCAAAAAAATATTCCTTAGTATATTGATAGATAATAGAGAATGTATTTTCAATGATTATATTAAATCAAGCACCCCTGGTGCATTATCAGATATAAATACCAAGCACCCATGGTGCAATCACAGAGCAAGAGAGAAGAGAGAATAATAGAAGAACCCAACAACTAATTCTGTACTATGACCAATTCGCAGTTTTGGTCACATGCACACTTCCTTCAAGATAGATTTGCTCTTCACCTTGATCTCATCAAATCTTGCATTACAAGTGTATCATACATCTCATACTTGGGCTTAATTTATAGCTTTCTGAATTCAAGATGAACTTGCCTTCCAACTGCATGCTAGGTCACTTAGTTAGGTTACTAACTGAAGTATCATAACTTAAGTGTCATCATTTAGTTTAACTTAAGTGTCATCATGAAAGCACTTAGTTAATTAGATATTCTACTTCAGTATGAACTCGCCCTTCAACTAGATGCTAGACCACTCAAGTGTAAGTCTTTTAGTTTAGCTCAAGTGTCATCATGCAACTACTTAGTTAACTCAAGTCTCATCATGCAAACACTTAGTTAACTAGATATTCTTTGTTATTACTTAGTTAAATATTTTAACTGAAGTATTTCTTGTAAACATCACTGAAGTAAACAATTTGAATTCTGGTTGTTCATAGTTAATCCACAGTTCAGTAATTAAAAGCCAGAGGAGTCTGCGGAAAGAATTTTTCAATTCAAAATTCTTTCCGCAGACTCCTCTGGCTTTTAATTTGAATTCTCCCTTAATTAACTGAAGTCTTTCTTGATCAGTGAACAATTCAAAGTCTCTCTTATCTTAACATATCTTATCTTTATCTTTTGTCTTATCTGCATGATCCACTTGTGCCATCTTTACTTTATTTATCATTTCAAATATACTAAGGATATTTTTTCAATGATGTGATCATCTTGTTCTACTATCGTTCCAAGTGGTCATGTGCTAAAGTAATTGACTCTAGAGGTGACCAGTCTCTAGAGGAGACTTAATAGCTCAACCATGGTTAGTAGTACATCACGCACCATTCATGCTTCGACATGCAAAGCATTACCAACACATGAGGATCTGTCTTAACACATAATACCTTAGCCTTGACAAGAAAGGTTGTACAACATCATCACTTTGACATACAAAGCACTTACCTCAACACATGAGGCTTAACCTTTACACATAAGGATTAGTCATTCTTGAGTCCAACTCAAGAATCTACTCCAAGTTTCCTAAGTCCAACTCAGCCTCCCTAAGGCATTACCTCAACACATGAGGCTCAATCCTAGTGCACAAGATTGACTTGGAGAAGGACTCGTGATGCTGTAAATTTTACACCAAAAAACCTAGATATTGAGCCTTTAGCCATTCTTGTCTTAGGATTGTGGTGTTAACCCAATCACCTGTATTCTCCAAGTAGATGTATTCCCGATCCTTCAATGACTCTACCATTACATTTGGTAGACCGTGTCTCCCTTCACAACCAATGTATGGATCTTGTCCCTGTCTCATCTTCCTACCATTCCCAACACACCATCCAATCCCCAATAGATCAAATGCCATAATCAAATCTTTCCACATTGTACAGAAATTCCTGATAGATTTATTTGCTTCTCTGAACCATTCCTCGATAGTTAAAGGATGAATGTATTTGATCTATGAAACCTTCACCCACATTCCCTCGCCTTTCAAAATCCTCCACACTCATTTTGCAGCCAATGCATTTGTAAAACACTGGGCATCTCTTAAACCCCATCCACCTAGCTCCTTGGGCCAAGCTAACTTCTTCCAAGCCACCCAATGATATTATTTATCCTCTTGGATTCCCTTCCAAAGAAAGTTATAGCACAAATTCCTAATCTAGTCCAAGATACCAGTAGGAACATAAGCTAAATATTCCCAATAAACATGTATGGCTTCCAAAACAATTTTATCCAAAATCATTCGCCCTCCCATGGAAATCCATTTATTGCACCACAACAATAACCTTTTTTCGATCTTACCAACAAGCCAATCCCAATCCCTTTTGAGATATGCATTTGGATTCAATACAAAGCCTAAATATTTTAGCCCATGGTGAATATCCACCTTTGAAAAGACAATCTGAGAACATATCCATTCTACAACTTCCTAATCCATGTTCATAAAGGAAAGAGTTTATTTCCTCTCAGTGTAAATCATACTTGTAGCTTCTACAAAGAGATCCAATATCCCTTGTAACTTAACAAATTCTCTCCTAGAATCACAGGATAAGATTGGTATATCATCAATAAAAAGTACATGTGTCATATTGACTAGACCACCTATATGAATACCTATGAAGGAGACATTGTTCTTAGCTTGATGAAAGAGACAACTTAGACCCTCCACCACTAAAATAAAAAGTAAGGGAGCTAGAGGACAACCTTACCATAGTCCCCTTCCTACCCTAAAGAAGGTAGAAGCTGAGCCATTGAATAAGATAACAAAAGACATAGATACAACAAAGGACATGATTTAATTCACTACCTATAGATGAAAAGCAACTTGTAATGGCACCAATCTCATGTAGAGCCAATTGACTCTATCATAAGCTTTTGATAAGTCCACCTTTACAATCATAGCAGATAGATGTTTTGTCTTGATTGTGTGCATAACTTCTGGGAAGTACCTACTGCATCATGAATAAGTCTACCTTCCAGAAAAGTAAATTTTCTACGAGATATCGATGAAGACAATATTTCCTTGATCCTTCTAAAAATTACCTTTGCAATCATCTTATAGATGCAATTGCACAATGATATTGGCCATAATCATCCAAGTTTTTGGCACAATCATATTTTGGATGTAGAGCTATGAATGTTGATTTGAAGGAAGCCAATATTCTTCCATCCACCTTGGATTCTTCAATTACTTTTAGAAGGTCTTGTTCAAATAGTTCCAGGAATCCGATGAAGAAATCCATTGGCCACCTATCAGGGCCAAGACAATTATCCTTCTACATGGAGTAAATAGCTTCATTTAGCTCCCATGAGGTGATCTCCTCTATAATATCAATATTTTTCTCCTAATTTACATATGATGGGTAAAGGGTGACCATCCTCATCATCTGTGCCACTAAAGCCGTACCATCTTCCATAAAGAGACTGCTAAAGTGATTCACTCCTACCTTGACAATATTCCTAAAACCAGTAGTCATAGTACCCTCATCATCCTTATTGTGCTTGACATAGTTGTGAAAATATTTAGTGTTATCATCTCCATTCTGTAGCCAAATGGATTTACTTTTTAACCTCCAAGTGGCCTCAGCTTCATCCAATATCTTCCTTCTTTTGGTTTCTAGGTCCATTATCCCTCTTTTTTGCTCCATTGACCAGAAACATTCCATATTATTAGCATGGAAATTTTCCAGGATACCCTCTATATTTATGAGTTCTACATGTTGATCCTTGCACATCCTTGCAGCCCAAGAAATCAATTCTACTTTAATATTCTTTACATTTTGAATAAATTGTAGACAAGTTGATTCTTTGTTGGTGCTATCAAAAGGCCTCCATAAATATTTAAACGCCTTCTCCAATGGTCTGGGAGGTTTCTCCTGTCCAACACGAATATCCAACAAAACAAGGAAGTGATCAAATCACCCCCCCTTGCAATCCAACCCATTGTTTAATGTTGATAGCTGATTGGAGAACCCTATCATTGACAAGAATTCTATCAAGCCTCTTAGCTATCTAATCCTGACCAGCCCTCATGTTTCTCCAGGTGGGCCTTGACCTTTCAGGGTGAATATCATATAAATTGTTCTCTTCGAGTCTTTGAACAAAATATAAAAAAGGGAATCACTATGGACATGGAACCCCCATATCTCTGCTTCACCTATAGTGAAATTAAGGTCACCACTTAGGATCACCTTATTCAGATTCAATAACGCCGATTGAAAAATATTGTCCTTGAAAGGGACCTTGTGTTGATAAGGACCATAAATGTTAACAAAAGTGATCTCCTATTTAATCTCTCGTGAGAAAAGAGTAGTTCCAAGCCCTTATGCAAAAACCCAACAATTAGGATAGTGGCAAGCTCACATTTTCTAACTAGTGATGATACATCCAGATCTACCCAAGGCATATAGACAAACAAAATCCCACCCCGACAATAAAATTTTGATATCATCCACTACATACTCTCCAACTGCTGGAGTTTCCTAAATGAATAACACTTTAGGTTTATGTAAGAGCACAAATCATTTTAGGGATATGTTTTTTGCAGGGAGCCCCATCCCTCAAATATTAAAAGACATGGCTATCATAATGATACATTTTCCATAGGGTTCCTTTCTCTAAGAGACCCCTTTATGGTTTTTTTCCTACCTACCCAAATGTCAAGGACTGCTTGATCCCGGGCCGATGCTAATGTCAATTTCCTCCCCCTTAATCTAGAGGATGAACATTTGGTTTTATAGTAAATTCCCCCACCTATTCTGGGCACCATCAAAGGTTTTGAAATGCTTCGTGGTCGAAAATTATACCTCGAAACCCTCGGGGTGGCATAGCGAACCCTCTCACCACAAATATAAATATTCTCAAGGACAAGAGGATAAGCTTCTAGTGATCTATTATGGGAGGACATCAAGGGTACGATAATGCATCTCTTTCAACATGTAACCCGTATCCAAAGCCGATGCTAACAAACAGAGATACCTGGTCTCCATTGGATTACGAGCCAGGCCCAACGATGCGTTAGCCCACTCCAAACAAAGACATTCTTGTTGTGAAGAGGTAAATATTGGTGACTGTTTGGGACGTAGTCTATTCTTATTATAATCTAGAAAGACCGACAGATCATAAATTTCCTTTATGGGTTGAGAATCCTCAATGGAGAGTGTCGCTCTTGTGTTAAGGCTGATGAGAGGAATGGGATCCCCTTCCTCCCTAGAACATATCATATCCTATCCCAGCAGTGGTAAACTAGAGACTGAATCCAAAGACATGGGAGCCTTCTCTCAGACTCCAAATCCAATTCAAGCCCCAACTCGCTATAGACCTCATAAGCCCTTCCCCAACATGTATAATGTAGTTACAAAAATCTATTGTGCATATAGTTACATAATTGTGTTGAGAGGGGCATTCTACATCCTAATATTGGAGTGATTTGTATCATATGTCCATCATGTTCACAACAATATAAGTTGGTTAAATGTATAATATTTTTTATATTATTTTTAATATTATAGTACTTTTTTCATACATATATAAAAAATAAACATTTTAGCTTATTAAGATTATGTTATTTTACATGTATCGTCAATATTAAGTTAGGTTGTTAATTTCACTTTGTTTTGCAATTAGGATATTAAGCAGAATTAAAATTATTATTAATATTTCATTTAATTGTTGTTCCACTAACCTATGCCATGTCACCATCATGTTAAATTACTCATCTTATTCGTATTGGATCTTACTTGATCCAATCATAATAATAATAAATAATAATTTTCATGAATCTTAAACTCAGATTTATCAAAACCGTAAAAGATCCTGAAAAAAATGTTTTTTTTTTAAATTATTATTAATTATCACTGATTCATTGAAAAACAAATTCTTAAATATAAAATTTTAATGGGCTCTTATTGCGATGGTTGAGTGTTATCTTTTTTTTTCCATGGAAAAAAAGCGTAATTTCATTTCAATCTTTCGAGTACGAAATTACAATCTTCATCTTCACTCTTTGAGAGTGTCTTTACTAAACGACAGAAATATAATTGATAGCCCTGTTGCTGCCTTCATACAGAAGTAAAAGTTCCAAAATTTCAAAATAAAATAATAGACGTGAGTTATTGACATAGTCTTTTTGTCTTTATAAAAGAGACAATACATATAAACATATTGTTTGTTCTATCCACATACTGACCAAATTGTGCCAAAAATAAAAACAAGATAATCATGTCCATGAGCATCCTCATAATGCCGATCCAAGAAGAAATAAAAACCAAAATGCAGCCTCACAGCTGCTCCTTCCCTCTATTCTATAAAGGGACGATGGTAGAATTCCCTGATCACCCCATCTGAAGATTCTTTGATCCTCCAGATCCCAATCCCTAGCAGCAGCCCTTCTTTCGATGCCCTGTCCGCTTCTGAGTTGTTCTCCCTGAACACATGCCTACATGAAAAGTTGTCAAATGAATGAGTGGCATTCCGGATATAAGCCAGAATGTGTGCAAGTCTACAGTTGTGACAATGCTGAGTTCTTGAAACCCAATGAATCACATTCATGGAATCCCCATGAATAGATATACTATGAATCCCAATTTCAAGTGCATAGCTAATGAGAAACCTGAGACTTAAAAGTTCCGCCCAGTTGTTGCTACCTGCCCCTAAGTGCAACGACATTACAAAATAATGCACAGGAGATAGAAAAATAAGAGCCCCTCCCCCACAAGTATTGTTCTGGCATGCACCATCAAAAAAACCCCAAGGCTGAAAAAAATCGATATCCAGTGGCTGAATATTTCGGACATTTGTAGGTTGAGTAATACGCTTGGTGGCTAAGAAAAGCCCACAACATTGCACCTTCGTCTGTGAAGGGATGCAATCTAGTCCCGAAAACACTCGCTTGTTCCTAGCGAGCCAAACACCCCACAAAACCAATAGTGGAAGGCCTCTGTAGGTTTTGTACATAGGGTTTTGATACCAAGCCAACCAAGCTACATTTATCGAATGTCCAACCCACCGTAGCACAACCTTCAAAATTCGGGAGACAAAATCCCACACTGCAGCAATGTATGGACAATGTAAAAACAAATGATCCACTGTCTCTGAATCCCGACGACAAAGGATACACCAACCCGGTCCCTGTTTATTCCTTCGTTGTAAAAAGTCCCAGGTAGGAACACGGTTCATAGAGTACACCACATGAAAAGTCTGGTCTTGTGTGGGCTAGGCAGTTTCCACAGTGACCCCCACCACCATTCTGGTTCCCTCACTATCTGTTCAGCACTAATCAGGAGGTAACCACCTTTAGGAGTATAGGAACCAGATGGATCCCCATCCCAACATAATTCATCGTCCCGATCACTTAAGATGGTTATTGTGATGATTGAGTGTTATATTCTTACTTTAAAAAATGTATTTCATGAAAAACACAATAAATTTATTTATTTTAAAATTAAAAAACTAAAATAATAATTTTTATAAAAAAATATATAATTTATAATTTGAATTTTTGAGTTTTTCGTAATTATTGAAATTTGGATTTGTTTGCTAATTTAAAATATTTGAAAAAAATTTAAAAAATATTACTTTTAATATTTCCACATTTTTATAATATTTACGGCAATTGAAAATATGTAAAACAATAAATTTATTTATTTTAAAATAATGATTTTTATTTATTTTAATTCAACAACTAAAATAATAATTTTTATTAAAAAAGTTTATAATTTATAATTTGAGTTTTTCGTAATTATTGAAATTTGGAATTTTTTTGCTAATTTAAAATATTTGAAAAAAATAAAAATATTACTTTTAATATTTCCACATTTTTATATTATTCATGGTTTTTATAATATTTATGGGAATTGAAAATATGTAAAACAATGTAATCTTTTATATTTAAGATGCCATTAAAATTTAGAAAATTTAATAAGTTTATGATTGGAGAGTTTTCCAATTTTTATTATATTGCAAAGAAAAAATTAAATTTTTTTCTATTTTAAAGAATATATAAAGAATGTAAAAAGTTTTGAAGTTGTCTAAAAATTGGACGATTTGGCTCGAAGAGGGGTTTTTCATCGGAATCTGATGTTTTTTATTTTGCATAATCTGAATTTAACTTTGTTTTAATGGTGATTTTGATGGTAGAAATGGATGGATTTTGTGATTTTGATGGTAGAAATGGATGGATTTTTTAAAATTTCTATCGGATTTTTTCAAAATCATATCAGAAAAATCAAATTTTCGTGTTTGAAATCGTAGAACTTTTAGACTACATGAAAAGTTTTAAAATTTAAAAATTTATGATTTTAAAAATTTTATATTGTAATTATATTTAAATTAATATATACTTATTTTATGTTTATATTTTTTTTTCTCGAATAGTCCTAATTTGTAGGCTAAGAATCCAAAATCCATCAACATCAAAATCACTTGGGGTTTGCATCCAACCTGAACCACGTCAAGTATTAACCACACCAACCCACATGAAAAGTTTTAAAATTTTAAAATTTATGATTTTAAATATTTTATATTGTAATTATATTTAAATTAATATATACTTATTTTATGTTTAGATTTTTTTTTCGAATAGTTCTAATTTGTAGTCTAAAAATCCAAAATTCATCAACATCAAAATCATCAAAATCACGTGGGATTTGCATCCAACCTGAACCATGCCAAGTATGAACCACACCAACCCACAACATTAATAAAACTTTACATTTTAAATTTATAAAATATTAAGAAGATTATCTTTTTTAAATAAAAATATAATTTTACAAAAAAAAAAAATTACACTTTAAATTTTTTTATTATTTTTTTCAATGTTTAATATATATTTTACTATGAATCTATATTAATTTTAATTTTATATAAAACTTAAAATTAAATTTACAAAAGATGTTTTCAAATAACTTTATTTAATTTTAAATTAAACTTGACCACTTTTAATACAATAATAAAATTGAAAATTTCTTTTCTCTAATTAAAAATATCATAACGAACCAATCAAATACAATACTCTTTACATCTCATAAACATCGATGATCCATAATCGATATACTCTTTAGGTACAATAATCCAACTTGTGATGACAAAATCGGTGACGTGTTTTCATGAAATAAAAACAAAACATATTCTTATTCCGAAATTGTAGGGAGAGAAAATCAACTCTCTAGCTCAATTGCAATGTGCAAAGCCGGTATTTTAATGTATTAATAGTTAAAACACTATTTTTTAATGAGTATTTGTCTTCATCTATGTTAAGTTTTTATCATTATTTTTCATTAATGTGAATCATCAAATGCTCTACTAAACATCAAAGACATTTTCAATCCATCATGTAGGCATATCATTTGTTTTTTATAGATGAATTTATGTATAAATTATCAAATTGTGAAAGTTCTTATAAAGAAACAATCATTCATTAAAATATATAGGTATTTAACTGTGATAAGTGTAAGTTTAGTAAGATATTTAATAAATACATGGTTTATTATATTTTGATGAATTATCTTGAATGTACATAAGTTTTACGTTTTTTGGCCTATCACATCTTCCAAAGTTTACAACCAACATGATTCACTCATAGAACATTTGACTAACACATCACTGGCTCCTATAAGTATTAGCAACTCACTAACATACATATAGAACCCCTATACCAAATAAGTTATCCAATTATCATATAAACATGGCAAAGGGGTATACATGTTTATCCAGAACTTACGAAAATATACCCTTTACATCTTACATATATAGATACAAATACATGCCTTTTAACATATTCCAACTCATTTAAAAGTATAGAAACAAGCTTTATGCATTGCATAGTTACTATAATAATACTTCTTCTTAGTACAAAATCTATGACAAAACATAAGCTCAATATCTTTAAGGACTAATACATAACATATACACATACCATCCTAGACTTGCTACAAGTACTAAGTGTGATTTCACATTTCCATATGGTCATTGGTTTATTTAAACACAAACTTTACCTTGTTTGTTCATTATGGATCAATCTCTGTTGCTGCCATTAGAATTATCCTCGTCATTTTTTGGACCAACTCAAAAAACGCTCTATTGCATCTAGAAATTCTTCATTGTCTTCTTTGTTACAATCTTAAGATTCCAACTTATAATAATGTCTACCATTAACACTTGGCTTCTCCAACATGAACAATGTAGCTTCACTACATCTTTAGCCACCAAAATAACCAACCAATGTCTAGTCACCCAAGAAACTTACTCCCATCTCTTAACCTAAAGTGTTAATGTTTTTCCTTTAACATTTACTTTTAGAACTATCATCTTAAATAACATATAAGCTAGGAATCAACCATATCTTTTGGTCAAACACTAGTACCACAAAAATTGTCGAGAACCTTGTTGTACTCTAAAACCTAACTTCAACTTTATTATAAAACTACTTAAACATCCTATTGACAAGTTTCAATATGTTAAGGCACCCAAATACCTAACCATAACACTCATTAATTCTCTTACAAAATTATTTTGATACCAGATGTATTAATCTCTAAAAAAAATCTTATAGCACCACATTCATCAAACAACCTCTTATCAAGGAACAACTAACAACTCGGGAAGACAAAACATGTAGTTGTATTTTTCTTTCCAATAACATCACATCTTATCCAGCAAACTCACGAATGACTTACATTACAAAGTGTTTTCACACAAAACTACAAATACCAATAAAAAATAATAACACAAAAATCGAGTCATTCTAATATCTTTATTTGCATCTTTAGCATCCTTTTCTTGAATTTTCTTGAATCTTCCATATTTCATTAGTCAATTCTCATAAACATTTCATATCTCTATTCTAAATACAACCTAACAATAGTCACATCAATTGCCACCATTCAACCAACGAAAATATTTTATTAATAAAAGTTTCTCTATCACTTAAAGGACAGCATGTTATTCCTAACTTTATATTTGTTTTTAAATTCCCTATTGCTTTGTGCTTAGTTAAAACACTAAAATATCTTCTTACAAATTTACCAAACAAGGATTTCTATACACTTTCGAAAACATGAATCCCAAGCCATTCCTCAAAAAGAGCAACACACCAATTACACATTACCAATATTGAGGAAGTTAACTTAGGTAATGTGTATTATCTTTTTTAAAAGAGTACGAGTATTATTTATTTTAAATATCATGTTATTTTCAATAGCATGATCTCTATTCACTATATTTTGTAATCATATTTTAATTATAAGTTTTAATGAGCCCTTGGGTGTAAATTAATTGGCGATAGGGTGTATTATTAAGGTATTCTTTATGACGTCGTGAGTTCAAATCTTGATTATCCTTGTGTGTTGCATGTGGGGCAGCATGGGTACACCCGGGGTATAGTGGTAGTGGACTAGAATCAACCTTGTGTCACGCAAGTATGAACAAACAATGCAATAACATTAGTGTATATTATACAACACATATATTTAAAATGATAAAAAAATTGAATACATTATCAATACTATTACAAGAAGTACATTATGTAATGAATAACGTCTTACCCCCTTCAGCATGCCCCTTCTCCATACAATGTTTTTCAGCTGTTGTTCTTAAAAGTCTTCTAGTTTGAAAACCTCTGCAATCATTGCAAGGGCAATAACACTTTCCATCACCCTTCGCCTCCAATACTACCTTAATCTCAGCATACCTCCTATCGTTTTCTTCCCATGTATATTTATTTGACATTCTGATAGCCTATAAGAACAAAAAAACTCATTCATCAATATATAACGTACTAAATTGAATAGAGTATATATATATATATTAAAGGGGACTGAAAAATTAAAGGAGGTGCTTAGAGGATTACCTAATCATGTGTAGAGGATTACCTAAGTAATTCCCTTGGATTACTACATGTTGTTCCAATAAGTATTGGCGTATGGTGGGTAATGGCTATTCACTCTACATAACATGAATTTATATATTGCCCTAAAAAGGGGACTAAGGAATTGTGTTAATGATGTCACAAATAATTAGGAGTTTACATATTAATGCAATGCATGTGTTGGTATATTAATAGATATGGTGTTTCCTTATAAAGTAATGAATTGCTATCTAAATGTCCAAGCGGGTTAGTATGTTGGGTTGTAAGTGTATTTGTGAAAGGAGTTGTTACACCATTTTGAAAAGTGGTAATACTCATAGGATAATGAGTGGTTAATTGGTTCCCTACGTTGTTTTATAATTATTAATTGCAAGAAAGTCTACATTATGGTGCCAATGGATCTAATGTAGAAGAAATTGAGGGGTCGGTAATATTGTTCATGTTCGTTATACTAGAGATTAAAAAGGTTTCAACACATTAACATGATATTGTCAAATGGGATTATGAATATAGATGTAGACCCTCAAAGTTTGAAAGGATACACCATTGTGGTCTCATTGGTTATTTGTGAGGGGGCTAGTTAAATCTAATTAGATAATGTACTTGAAATCTACGATGACGGTCCTATTGATTACAATGATGATGATTTCATTATCAACATCATCGTCACTAATCCATTGAAACTTTATAACAAGATCCATTGAAACTTCAGCCACTGAAACAACTCCTAGTTATATAGTTTATGTTGAGATATTGTAACTTCAAAGAATATTATATTTGTACTTTATTATTTCGGAGATGTTTCATTCCTTCGTGAAGATCTTATTGTATATCCGGAGATGTTTATTCCTCCGTCGGAATGTGGTAACTCGGGTTATTAGACTTCCCTAGTGGGGGTCGTCCCTTTATGTGTTATGTGGGTCAAAGGGTTATTAGACCACCCTAGAGGGGTCGGCCCAGTTAGTTGTAGTGGGGTATTTAACCCATTGGTTAAATACGAGCCTACGTGTACTTGTGTAAAATATATGTCAGAGTAGTGTATAAATAGAGGAGGTGTGTTCCTCATTTGACACACTCACACACTTGAGAGAGGTGCACTTGTGGAGGAGAGGTCTGCTATGGTGGAGGAGGAGATCATGTCTTTGGTTTGCATCTTTGTATATTGCTGGTCATCTATATTGAGGAAGCTTTACTGGGTTTTCTACCCCATGAGGGTTTCCCAGGATAAATCTGTGTCTCTTGTGTTTATGCTATGCTTGTTGTTTCTTCAGTGATCCTGTATATGCTATTATTGTGAAATGGAATGTAATGCTGCTATTTTCTATCTTAGAATATTAAATCTTAACAGTTTATGTAAACATCTCCTAGAGTAGACATACAACATATAATTAGAGAGGGACACTTTGAACATAGAACCTTATGGTTTAATATTATTCGTAAAATTAACCAAATATAAACTACTAGTCACAAATATCAACTGAACAATCTATAAATAGTTGTTTTTGAACATTTTAGGTAATGAATTCTTATTAGGGCAAGATTTAGACTTCTAGTTATAAAAATGGAAATTGTGACCAACAAACATTGGATTCCACGATATCGAGGAAAACTTGGAGTTCCATTTTGAAGATTCAAAGTCAAATGAGGAAGTTTCATATTCTCTTCCCAATAACCAACAATAGATATAGCATACCCAATGCTAAGTTGTTTGCAAATGTTGATTTCACTAAAGGAATACTAGACAATATCTTGATTGAGGTATTTGGGAAGACATGAAAGGAAAAACTTAACTATGAATAAATAGCCTTGAAATGTAGAGGATGATTTGAGTATGGTGACTTCTTAACCAACACAGGGAAGGGACACTGAAAAGTCTTCGAAGAATACTTCTAGAAGAAAGATAGGAAAGTGGACAATAAATTCCACCTAGTGGAAGGGTGTTGAACACTAACACTTGAAGTGGAATTATTTAGAGATGAGAAAATTGAAGAAGAAATAGAAACCCATGGCAAAAAAAAATAAAAAAAATAGAAATCCATGGCAAAAAAAACAAAATTTGCAAAGGAATTTGCTATCTTAGAGCAGGTTGTAGTAGCTACCCCCCACAATATTCCTTCTAGGGAAGGACATCAAGGGACATGAATTCAAGTTAAGAAGCAAAAGGAAAATTTGGCATCACACCCAATGAAGAAATATTCACATTTGGATCAAAGAGTCTGAACCTTATTGAGGAAAGCAATAATGCAAACAATAAAGGAAAACTATCAAACAACTCTAAAAATATATTTTCAGCAAACAAATGACATTGATTTTTCAAGGAATTGAGATCGCGTAAGGCATACTAAGATATATGTATTTCTTATTTTTTCTAATCGTTTATTTCTTATCAATCATAGTGGGAATGATAAATATGTAACTATTTCTTCTATTTTCATATAAAAAATGGATGTTATTATTGTTTTGAAAAAAATAGTAGATTTCCAAGGGAAAGCATAAATGAGCACTACAAAACAAAATGAATCTAAAAGAAGAAAGGAAATGATGGATCTAAAGGTGATAAGAAACAATTGTGGAGAAAACACAAAAGGATATCTAAAGATTGTCATGGCTCAAGGAATATCTAAAGGTTGCCATACCTCAAAAGGAAAAGTAGTTGTTATGACAAATTACTGGAGAGACCTACCACCTCAATGCCAATTTGAATGGTGAAATGATTGAGAAAAAAGTTTGGAACTTTGGTCAAGACAAAACTAAAGAGCATTTTCTTATTTATGCATCAATGTAATGCCCTAACTATTTAAGACAACATAACAAAATTTCAAAATAACAAATTCCAATGCATGCAAAAAAAAACACTTTGTCATCTATGCATCAATGTAAAGCCTTAACTATTTGAGACATATTTTTGCTATAGCAATTAACCACCAAATATATTGTAAGTTGATCATTCATCTAGTTAAGTAAAGTCTTCAACTTCTACAATGTAAAATTTTGAAATTATTTTAATCTAGATATAAATTAGTCATATCAAGTATCAACCTATTAACTTTGTATGTAATATTATTTGTTAATATGACTCTTTGGAAATTTTAAAAGAAATATTAAGCATTAGATGATGTTGCTTGGAACAACAAAAAGAGTAAGGATCATCATTTTGTTTATGGGTAAAATATATAAAATCTACTATCACATTACCATGTTTTACTTGAATGATAAAGATATGCAATTACCTTCCTCATAATGTGTGCATTGAAGCCCTAATTGGAACACAAAGGGAACAAGCACAGAAAAGAATAGTGCATTGCAGTCAAACTAACTTGGAAAATGAAGGAGATAAAAAATTCGATGTGTCAAACCAGTACCGGACTCTTGAAATCACAGAACGAAAAACCAACAGAAAGATCGTTGCAGCTATAGCAAATGATTTGTGGAAATATGACTTTAGAACATGTATTTATAGATCAATGAGGGTCGCGGTTCCGGGGAAAATGCACAACGATCAAATTTAAAATATAAAAAAAAACCAATGACCGTTGAAAAGTAAAAAAAAAGTTATTTCCTCGAGGTGCGTCGCTATAGAGACAAATACATGTATGTCGCTATATTGACGATCAACCGTTGCTCTAGCGACGGTATATAGTGTTCGTCTCTATAGCGATGAACGTCGAGGGCAAGATCATTTTTTTCCAAATTTTTTAACTGTTTTGCCACAAAAAATTTGATTTTAACTTATTTGTGGCAAAGTGTCGTGGAACTTTTGAGCCATATGTAGTAGTGCGATATCAGAATTACAAAATTCTTGGCTTGATGGAAATTTTATTGGAAGGGCTATGTGATGACATTATCTAGAGTTCATTTTGGTTTTTCTATTGTTTCTTATTCTTGTTACCATGGCAAAGGTATGGTTCATGCTTGTTGGTTTCTCTTGTGATGGCACATGTTTCTCATGGATAAGGTTCATCTTTGATCTTGGTATGCTATGTGAAGTCATTGAATATGTTATGGAGGCTATGATGATGGTTATCTTGATACAAATCTTGGTAGTTATCTTGGCATATTTTATGATGATCTTGGCATATATTTTGGTGATTATCTTGGCATATTGTTGACATAGATCTTGGTGATTTGTTGGTATATAACTTGATGTTATATGGGAATAGATATTGATATTACCTTCACATAGATATTAATGATATCTTGGCATGCTGTATGATGATCTTGACCTAGATCTTAATGATTATCTGGGAATATTGTATGATGGTCTTGGCATAGATCATAGTGGTTATCTTGGCATAGTCCATGGTTATGTTTTGGAATATGGATCATCTCTTGGAATGTTCAATGTCTTGAAAATTTCTATGACGTAAAATTTGAGGATGCAAATGAAATCGATAGATGATTGTTTCTCAGTATAGATTTGAGGCATGTACGGGTTGATATAATGTGATGGATATTGAGACAACATGACAATGATAGTGTGATAATGACTAGGACAATGTGACAATGATTGTGGTATTGTGACATTAACAATGCCATTGTGTCAGAGTCAATGATTGTGACATTGAGATAGAGATACAATGATTGTGAAAGGGATAGTGATACATGTACAAAGGCATATATATAGGTACATGTTGATAGATACAAAGATACATGTTGCAAGAACACTGATTGGGGCATTGTGACAAATAGATAGTGATTGTGACAGGTTGATAGAGGCAATGATACAGGTTGACAAAGATAATGATACAGGGACAGATTGATAGAGATAGTGATATAGGTACAGGTTGTGACATTGATATAGTGATAATGGAAGATTGATCTTCTTATTCATATCAGGGTGGCAAGACATGGAAATGATAGGGATTTGTAGCTTCCTTCCAGTCGGTACTGGTAAATCAGGGAGTTGGAGATTCCTTCAGGTTGGAGCCTATAAATTAGGGGATTGGAGCCTCCTTCCAGTCAGTGCTGGTAAATTAGGGATTTAGAGCTTCCTTCAGGTTGGTGCCTTTTTCCAGTCAGTGCAAGATAATCTTGGAAGTTTGTGCTTCTATGAATGTAATCTTGTTATTATATAAGAAAATCATTATGTGGTTTTCTCCCATTTGTGTTTCCACGTTAAATATCTTGTGCATTGTATATGGTTTCTTAGGATTTAAATGAGCATACAATAAAAATAAAAGAGAGAATAACAATAGAAACCATAGAATATTGAACACGACACAATTTACCCTCTAAAACCCCATGATGGTAAAATCCAACACAATGAATATCTTCATTATCCTTGGAAAAAATTGGCCAACTGAGCCAAGTGAGCTAGCCACCACTCACCTCCAGGCCACATTACAATGGAGTATGCCAAGCCCTTTATAAGCTTCATTACATGCAATACCTTGATCCAATACCATGGGCCACCAAATACCATAGGACACCAAATACCATGGGACACCAAATACTATTGGCCACCAAATACCATTTTCTTTGACCCAAACCGATATTATCTCAATGACTCATTCACCAAGTCAAGGTTAACCTAACAATATCCCCTTTAAACTTGACTTGGAGTAATGACCAACCCCCCCCCCCAAAGTTTTTAATGAGGAATATCGCATGGCCCCCTTATCACCTATGTCTACATGAATTTACTAGTGAGTTACTAGGGGTACGCATGCCTAAATAGGTCTTATAGTCGTATGCCCATTTACATGTAATACAATTTTCAACTCCATTATAATATATATATGTATATATATTGTTCGTGTACCTCATTGTGACTTTACCATCACCATTTGTTGCTACATCCTCTCATGTTTCCATGCTCATCATCGTCCATGCCTCATTATGTACATTTATACAAACATTTCATTGACATCCATATAAAAAGAATCCATCTACCAAATTACATGGGTCCTCGGTCGATGTAGCCGCCAGTTTTCTATGAATTCTCTTCAACTACATGGTTCATCAATCTTGGTCCCAAAACTGAGATTAAACCATCTCACATTCCTCTTGCAATCAAAAACTCAACCTCTCTGATTCCACTTCAAGCTAGGCTACAAGTACACCTTCCACCCTCGTACTTATCCAAGTGGTTCATTCTACAACTTGATGTGACATCCCTTCTTTTCACATAAGAGGGATACAATGATTTTTTTTCGTGCTTCTAAGCACCCGGGGAAATCACATTCTAACCAGGAACCAAAAACTACTAGGTTGTCGGTTACCACTGATTATGCACTCTACAAAATATTAATTAAAACTCAGGTACAAAAAATCTAGTCTCAAGCATCACCAACCACATGCTGTGATATCAATTCTTAGGATTTAAATGAGCATATGATAACAACAAGAGAGAGAATAACCATAGAAACCAAACTATTGAACATGACACAATTTACCCTGGAAAAACCCTTGAGGGGAAAAACCAGCACAATGAATATCTTCATTGTCCTTGGCCAAAACCGACCAACCGGGCCAAGTGAGCTAGCCACCACTCACCTCCAGGACACATTACAATGGAGTATGCCAAGCCCTTCATAGGCTTCATTACATGCAATACCTTGGGCCAATACCATGGGCCACCAAATACCATTTTATTTGACCCAAACCAATATTAGCTCAATGACTCATTCACCAAGCCAAGGTGAACCTAACATAGTTTATGTGATTATGAATGACATTTTTAATGGTTAATGTTTACCTGATATAATTAATGTTTGAAATGGTAAAAAGTTTGAAATACCGATTCACCCACCCCTATCTATATTTCCAACAATGAAGCGATTGGGCACCCTTCCCATACATTCGCCTTTATAGTTTTTGTGTGTGTTCTTATTAGTCTATGATTAAATGTTGGTTGAAGCTAAGGCTTTCAACACTATGTTGTTATCGCGGTTGGACATGGATTCTTGAGAATTATGTATATTTTTCAATGAAGCAATTTCTTTCATGTTTGAGACAATAAATTCAAGGGATTAGAATGGACATGATCATTTAGATCCTAACTATCTAGTTGAAGAAAATAGCAATTATCTAGGATATATATCTTATCTTTACAAGTTGCAAATGGGAGTCCTTGAATAGATGAAAGCACTCTCTATTGAGGTTGGTAGAAATGAGTCTCCAAAGAAATATATTAATAATGATTGGAGTCATTTCCATGACTATTTAGCATCTATTGAGGTTTGTATCTCATCCTCACCAAAGTTATATTCCACTGTGTTTTTCTTCAGTTGTTCAATATGAGGCTAGTTGAGATCATTTTGTAAATGTCACAATTATCATTGAGGGCATGCTTTTGGAACGTTTCTGGATGTGCAGATGAATGAGAATGTAGACTTTTGATGTTACAATATGGAAACTTGTAACAAGACTTTTAGTTGATAGTCCTTTGTTTGTTCGTACTTACATAGATTTCAGGTTGGTTTGAATAACATTATTACATCATCTAAAGCAAGTAGTCTATTGAACATATTTACTTAGTTGTGTCTATGGTTATTTTTTAGGAACGTGACTGTAGATGTATAAAATAATAGTTTTTTTATATTATAATAGAGAACTTGTATGATTCTTATTGATTAAAACTTTAGAGTTTCATGGGATGGATTGATGAGGAATTATGACTATGGTTTCTCCAATTTTTTCTTTGCGTGATCATTATTTTATTTATACTATATTCTATATAGTGAATTGAAATCCATTTGTGAATGAGTAAGCCAATCTAATCAATATTCCTTGGAATTTTTTAGGATGATTGTAGGTACTTCTAATTTTAATTTACATTAAGGTATGCATTTGATGATAATTATCTAGGAATGCAAACCTATTTTTGCAAGAAGAGTCCAATTTTCTGGTTTGGATTCTTTGAGCACCCTCTCATGCAAAGGGCATAGTTCCTTTGTTATATCTACTTCCCATAAATCATTTTACTACTATGCCAATGGAAGCATGGACAAAGAATCATTTAATGAATGTAGGCTTGTTTTGCAAGAATATCAAAATTGGTTGCCTTATATTTCCCCTTTTCACTACACATGTTCCATGTTTGTACCATTCTCTCAAGAATTTTTAATTATTAAACTATTTTATAAAACATTCATGAATGATTATTTAGTAGCTATAAAACTATTTTGAAGAAAAACGTAAAAAAAATGGTTTTTTGTTTATCCTTTCTGCATACTTCTAAACAAAGACCATGGATCATAATTGTTTTCCATAGTCATAACCATGAGAGCTCCTCTTCAACCTTTTTCTTAATTCCAAAGTGTTTACTTGGAAATGTAAACAATGAGAGGCAATATGATGTGTTGCTCTTAATCTTAGTATGTTCTATTAATCTTTTCTCTGAAGATTTCTATTCAATTTTAGTAGGTAGGGATCATGGTTTTAAATCTAGATCTTCTCAATTAAGAAAAAATTTGGAAAAAAAAATATAAGAATTTCAAATTTTCTTTGCCTTATATAGAAAATATAAGGTAAACAAAATTTGAAATTCATCCCTCTTGTTTTTCTAATCTTTTAGGCATGGGAACTCCTCTCCAAGTGTTTCCTTGATAAATGATGAATAATGAGAAACAATATATTGTGCTACTAATATCACGAGGATTAGAAACATGAAGTTGATAATCGTGTTTACTTTGAAGATTTTTATTTTGTTTTAGTAGGTAGTTCCTATGGTTTTGGAAGTCTAGTCATCTCACTTAAAGAATCTTCTCCATTTTTATTTTATTTTAATTTTTTACCTTGTACACTACATGTTATGGACTTAGTAGATGGTAGTTTGTCATTTGGAAATCCTTTAATCATTCATTTTGACAACATTATGAAATTATTGTGAGGGATCTACTTCATTATCTTTCAATGGGAACTATAATCTTTGTTTCTAACACTTTGAATTTTATTTACAATCTCCTTACTAAAGTAATGTTCCGTGTGACTTAGTTTTGAGTTTAGATGTAATTGCCTTCCAAGAGTTAGAAGTGTGGAGCATTTGTGATGAGAAGATCAAAAGTATTGGATTATTCCTTAACAATGAGGGTATGTTCGTTATTAAGAATCAATGTAGCACTTTTAGATGATATTTTCAACTGTCATTTAATAATACTATGATCTAATTATTTTTTGACAATAATATGAAAGTTTTGTAAGGGCTCTAGTTCATTATCTCCTTGTGGGAACTAGTGAGTCTTGTTTACCAAATTTGTAATGGCATCTTGTTAAAATTTTAGTAATATGAAGATCAAAAGTGTGTGTCTTATTCCCCAACAATCCTTTTCCAAAAGGTCTATTTTGAATGATGATGTCATTGTTATTAAGAGTTTAAGAAGTACTTGTTAACAAGATGCTCATATTTGTTTTTTATACTTCTTTGTTTTTTTGGGATGAGACAAGATTTAACATAGTTGTCCATGTGGAAATATTTATGCAAGCTATATTGTCATTAATTCTCAAAGACATTGAAACTACCAATTATTTGGTTGGTTTGTATTCCCTAAGCATCCTTTTATAGATGTGTAGAAATTTACATGTTTTTCCCTACATGTAACTATGATTTGAATTATATGGGTATCATTGATGAAAAATTTATTGGTGACTTTAGACTCATGTTGCAGAAAAATTGCCATTACTTAGAATTGCATTATTTGAGATTTATTTTGAAAAAGACCTATGATTTCTCTCTTTTGGGTGTTATTATTGATTAAAAATTCAGATTTTTATAGGATGCATTGATGAAGAGCTGTGTGTTGACTACAAACCTCTGGTTTGTATTCCTAAAGTATCCATTTCTAGATGGGTTGTGCTTTACTTATAATGTTTTTTAAAGAAACAAAGTGCTGTTTTGATCTATTTCTCGAAGGACATGGGTATATTTCTTATAACTTAATATGAGGTCATTAGTCATTTTAAGGAGTTTAAATCTCTCTTGATCTATTTCTCGAAGGACATGGGTATATTTCTTATAACTTAATATGAGGTCATTAGTCATTTTAAGGAGTTTAAATCTCTCTTGATCTATTTCTCGAAGGACATGGGTATATTTCTTATAACTTAATATGAGGTCATTAGTCATTTTAAGGAGTTTAAATCTCTCTTGGAAAATTAGGCTGGTGGGAATATTAAGGGGTTGAGGAATGATAATGGTGATGATTTTTATCATATAAGGTTCAATAAGTTTTATAACGAGAATGACATTGAAATACATAAGTCAACTTCATATACTCCTCAAAAGAATGGAGTAGCAAAACATATGAACTAATGTTGATGGAGAGAGCTAGGAGTATGATTAGTCGAGTTGGCTTAGAGTAGAAGTTATGGGTAGGATAGGTTTTTATTGCATGTTACCTAATTAATAGCTCTCCCACATAAGATCTTGCAGATAAGACCCCTACAGAGGTATGGATGAAAGAAGAACTCACTTTAGCACATGCATGTTTATGGCTGTGAGGCATATGCTCATGTGCCTAAAGAGAGTTGGTTCAAGTTGGATAACAAGGCAATGGAATGTATCTTCATTGACTATGGAGTTGGTGTGAAAAGGTATAAGCTTTATGATCCTAAGAAATTTTTGTATAATAGAAAATTTATTTTTAGAGAACTGATTTTTTCTTCCACAATGGTGCAACCATAAGAGGATGAGAAGAAGTCAGTTGTTCAACTACCACCCACCTACCAACCAAGGCAGAGGAATTTGAACTAGAAAATGAACAAGAAGTCCATGGTGGAACAAATGGAGAAGAATCTTGAAAGAGGAAGAAAGAGGAAGAAGAAACGTTGCCTCAAACTTTAAGGAGGCCCACACAACAAAGAAGGCAATGATGAATGCATAATTATTGGTTGTTTGATTTCACATGTATATTTTCTTTATGTGCTAATATTGATGAGCCTAGAATTGTGAAAGATGCAATGGAGATGGAAAATGAGGAGTCATGGATATTGGCCATGGATGAAGAGATGGTTTCACTTAGAAAGAATGATACATGGGACTTGGTATCGTTTCCTAATAGAGGAAAACCAATTGGTTGTATATGGGTGTTCAAAAAGAAGATCAAATAAGATGGAAGTGTTGAAAAGTACAAGGAAAGGTTGGTTGTGAAAGGATATTCTTAGGTTGAGGGGATAGAATTTGGTGAGATTTTTTCCCTAGTTTCTAAGTTAAGATCTATTAGGTTTTTGTTATCTATAGTCACAACTTTTAATATAGAGATAGAATAGATGGATGTGAAAAAAAATAATTCCTAAATGGTGACTTGAAGGAGGAGAAATATATGACACCACTGCAGCACTATTTTGAAAGAGGTAAAGAGACATTGGTTTTCAAATTAAAAATGTCTTTATATGGTTTCAAATAGTCTTCTAAAATATGGTGCCAAAAGTTTGATACCTTTTTGTTTGGGTTGTGATTTCTAAGATCCAGATCATATCACTATGTGCA
Source organism: Larix kaempferi (assembly GCA_027924585.1). Lineage (NCBI taxonomy): Eukaryota > Viridiplantae > Streptophyta > Pinopsida > Pinales > Pinaceae > Larix > Larix kaempferi. Next base: position 8,247,194 of record BSBM01000511.1, on the reverse strand, counting down.
TCATAAATATGATGGTTTCCATTTCCTTGCTATCACTTTGCATGTAGATGGTATGTTATTTTTTGGTAATAGTAAGGATGTGATTCATGATTTGAAGTCTTAACTTTTAGCACAATTTGACATGAAGGACTTAACTACAAAATATATCTTATAAATGAAAATTGGGAAAAATAGAGTGAACATAAAGTTTTGGTTTAGCCAAATGTCATGTCCCCTCCCATCAATCAAACGCAAGGAAGGGATCATGACACTAAGATCTGGGATTTTTCACAATACTCAGCCCCATTCATCAAATCCATAGCAATAAAACAAATGTGTCGAGATGCCATCCAATTTAACACAGCATAAGTAATATTCTACACACACATATAGCTAGGAATTTCCAGTATAGGGATAAACATGCACCAATTTAAAAATATTTGTAGAAGTAAATACATAAAGAGAATACTTATCTTCATTGTGCAGTTGTCCCAAGTAACTAGCTATGTCGCTGCAATGTTCCACCCAACCATAGGTCTCTTCCTAGCCTATATTCTTTTAGCACTCAGAGACCACCCCCGAGGTGGGCATGATATCTACAAGGAAAAGGGGACTCTCAAGCTCAACACAGCCAAAACAGTGGATACCCATCTCAACCCAATATTCTTTTACACACAGCAAACTCAAAACTAGGCATGGATACACATTTTCAACAATGGATTTACAAAATAGGGTCCATGGGTTTTCCCCAAATAGTGGCACACCCAAAAACGGATTGTGGGTAGAGGAAATCAACCCCCGGGGAATAAAACCGATTTCTCCCACAATATATGAGCATTCAGTGGGCCAAAAAGGGCCTCTATGAAACCCCCAAATTGATTTATTCCCTTCCCCAATGTTAATCAAAACAAAAATGCCCTTCCTAGCTAGCAAAAATGAAGAAAAACATAGCAAAACCATGGAGGAAAACGCCCAGGAAGCTCCAAAATCGTGAGAGAGCAAAACTCATGGGTGAAGAATGGCTTGGGGGGGAATTTTGAAGCTCTTTTTCTTTCCCAAGAAGCCCAAACAGGAATTTCTATGAAGGGTGGCTTACCCATACCCAAATTTGGATAGCCATACCTCTCCATTCCCCAAGGCATTAACTACCTCAACCCACTCTTGGGAGAAATGAATGATTGGGCACAAAAGTCAACATGGGTAGTTGAAGGTTGATGGGTTCTCTCATTGACACTTGTCTTGACTTGATTGGCTCAGGGGTTTGAATATTTTCCTCCCAATTCCTTGTAAACAGCATTCCCCCATCTTATGTTGCATTGCATAGCTGGTTGTGGGCATTTCCATTAAAATGCATATTTACAATTTCCATGGCTTACTAGCACATGGTGTTATAGGTTAAACTTGCACCTCTCCGTCTGTGATCACCTTGAGCTGTTGATCACACAAAAGGACAACTTGGATGGAGGAGCATGTTGACCTGAGATGATACTTTGACTCACTCCATTTCCTGACATTACTGGAAAACCCCAAAAAATATCATTTTGAGATATGAGAGCGACTCTACTCTAAGAGACTAGCGCCCATACGCTACTCTAGTGTATAATAGTAGCGCCCATATCATAATATACCCTACTCTTTCTCAGCATAGTAGCGCTCACCATTTTAAATCGAATGAGCGCTAGTTGATAAGTACTAAAGTAGCGCCCTATACGCTACTTCACTGTATAAGAGTTGCGTACATCTTAAAAGATGATTAAAAAATAAATTAATTTCTCGAGGAGGATTAGTTGCTGGTAGTTTCCTAACTCCCCCAACTTCCTCAATAACTATACATCGACCTAAACTGCTTCTCTAATCTTATAAATACAAAGAAGATTAAAAGAGAAGGGTTAGAACCAGAACCTAAATGTGGAGATGAATTAATGGAGAAAATTTGAAGAAAGAAGATTGAATTGAAGGAGTTGTTGCTGAAGACATCCAAGCCAGAGAAGAGCAAGAGCCCAGAATCAAGTTGCAAGACCCTGTTTCATCATCAGGTATACTTGTACATCATTCTACTTTTGACAATAAAGGTTGAAGTGTCTTTCTTGTTCCAATTTAAATGTGTTCTGTAATGACATCTTAATTTGGATCTGTTTTGGTCAATGCTGAATGTTAAACATTGTTTTTGTTTCTTTCATGCTTTATATATTGTCCAAAACGCTTTGAGAAAGGTATTGTTATTGCAGGTTTACTGAAAGGAAGGAGGATTTGGGAGTTGGATACAAGATCAAGTAGAGGCTAGGATCAAACTTCGATTGAAAGGTGTGTTCCCAAAATCCTTAACTTATTTCTTTTCATAAATATATTTGCAATATCATTAATACACTTACCTGTCACCCCAACCAAGTTGATAGCATTAGTTTCCTTGCTATAGGGTAGATTTGCCCGCCAACAGACTGGCGACTCTGCTGGGGAAAGTTGAGTTTTGGCTCTAGGAAACCTTGTTCTTGGTTGTCTTCTTAGATTGTTTTGACTTCTTTGATGTGTTAAGAAACCCTGTAGGTATTCCTTGACTGTTTCTTGCTGCTTTCATCAGTCTTTTGGTTTATTTCAAAGTCAGTTTTTCAAGCTTTTGAGATATAAGCGCTACCCTGGTATATACACAGTAGCGCCCATACGCTACTGTTCTATACATATAGTAGCGCCCATCTCTACAGGGGCGCGACTTTCCCTACTGCACAGTAGGGTACACTTTCTGAAGCATTCTTTTTTGGTTTGCTTGAGTTTTTAGCCATTCCTGTGGTTTGCTGACTTTGCTTTTGGATCTTTTTGACTGCTGCATGAGGTTTTTAACTTTTGATTAAGTCATAGAACCTTTTCTTCAAATTTTTTCCATCTTTTGAATCGCTTGTTGACCTTTGGAGCATTTGGACTGTTTGTGACTTTTTGGAAGACTAGGTTGTGTTTGTGTTGAACACTTCCACTTTTTTAGACCCTGACTGCATGTTGCTAGTTCACAAACCTGCATACTCCTATATCCGCTGTTTGTGGTGACGTTTGTCTTCTCTTTATTCAACCTATCCTTTGTTTTAGGGTTTGGTCCGTTTAGAGTTTCTAGGGTGTCTTCCGATTGGGTTCATTTCCATTCTTCCTAGATTTATTGTCTTTTTACGGTTGCAAGTGCTTTTAAACAGCTGTAGGCTAGTTCATTTCTCAGTTTCTTTGTGTTAGTAGGGCAGCTTGCTTGTCTACTTTTGCTTGGCACAGTGGTCTTGTTAGGGCTAGATACTTTAGGTCAGTCCTTTTGTGTCTTTCTCCTTTGTTTTCTTCCACTTTGTTCTCAAGTTTAGAGGCTTTTTCTTTGTAAAAAAACAGTAGATCAAGTCTTTTTCAAGCTAGGGTTTTGAAAACTATAAGCCTAAGAACTTTTAGCCATACTTACACACATCGCACATAAGTTTTGTTTTGCTTGCCATTTTTATAAGTTCTTTTTCGTTTATAGAAAAAGCAAACAAAATTTGGTAGTTTAAGTTTAAATAGAACTTGTTTTTGTTGTTACAAGATAACTTAGGATATTTTGTATAATTTCAAAAAAGAAAACAAAAAATTTTAAGTAGGTTTACTCAAATTTTTAGTTTTGAAAAGAAATAATTGAAAAAATGAAAAGAGCTTTGTTGTAGAAAGTTTTTATTGCACTTTTGTTTTCTTGTTATAACCATGCCACACAAAAGCACTACCCTTTTTGAGTAATAACAACCCTAAAATTTGTTAATAAAATGAACTAGAAACACTTTTTCTTTTTAGGGATACACTACACCAACTAGTTTTGGTTAGGATCTTGAGTTTAAATCACCTTAAACCACTCAAGATCACACATTGCGCAAAAATCATAGCAAGACTATCACAGGTAAACCCACCTCACTCAAAACTTGCCTGGGATCTATGTAGTAGGTCATTGCGAGATCAGTTTGTGGGAATACTCCTCCTACTTTCTGTTCGAGCATACGCCAGGATCGGATTGGGTATTGGGGACTCTTTCGAGTTTCGGGCTTAGCTACCCTGCCCACGCTTTCGGATTCGACCGGTGACTGTTCCCCCAGGAGTTTTTGGTGTTGTGGTATCCTTAGTATCTGACTCTAGGTTCATACACAGGTGACAACAGAGGGTATATCTGCTGTACCTAAGATAGACATGGGAGGAAATCCCTTGCAGGTCTTTGGGAGGGCGGTTGGGTGATTCCAGCGCTTGCACCCTTAGTCATTGTATTGTGGACCCCGGGTAACTGTCTTTCTTCCTTCGTTGATATGTTTTGGGCCCTCATCATCCCAGACTCTTCTCCGGAAGGCATCTTTGTTTGCCTGGATTGTATACTTAGGATTTTTTTTAGTTGGCATGCTGTTTGCCCCCTAGTTGTAGTGGCCACTAGGTTCTAGTCTGTTATTTTATATTTATAATCACGGAGAATCAAGAGCTTCGTAGATCGAGGAGGTTTCAAAACCTTCCACCACTTAGGACTGAACCCTTACAGCCAGCTAGACGACAGCGGGTAAACCCCGGTATTTCTTCAGAAATTACTCCTGAAACTGAATTTCTTGAAGAAATTCTTGTAACAGAAAACCTTAAAATTGAGGTTCCTGAGGAACCACTACCAGGCACCACAGATCAGCAACACTTTAGTACAGTTGAGGTGGAAGATCTTACTTCTGCGGAGTATAGCACTCCTTTCAATCCTCCTTTAACCAATACTAGAATTCCGCTTCTGTCACCTGTTGGTTTTCAGCAGCCCCATTTCAGTGCAGACAGTTCCTTACCTGGACATCTGATGTCTAACCAAGGAGGTGAACAGGGAGTTACCCAAACTCCCACTTTAGGGATGAACACCAACACAGTAAATCCCTATTTTACTGCTACACCAAGTCAGGCACAAACCACATCTGTGTCTACTCCATCTTTCAGTTTCAACACTAGTACATTAGGTATGCCTAGTTCGACAACGATGGCATCTATTCCTACACCTACTGTTGGACCCAGCAGTACAGCCAACTGTGCAGCACCTCCTGCTTCCCAACCATTATATCAGATTCCTAGTACTTGTATTTCCACACCTGGTGTAGGACCAAGTGCTTCTGCAAACATGCCAGTCATGGGAACCATGACTGCACCGTCCACATCAGTTTCTACTGGTCTTAATACTTTTGTAGGCCCTAACATTAATCAAGGTAGCATGCCTGCAGGTAATGTCCCTTTCTCCTTATTCTCTAGGGGAGGGGGTAACATCTTTAACCATCAATATGGCGGGGCTAACACCCAGCCACAATGGACGAACCCGCAAAGCACTAATCCACTATCATATGGGTAGGGAAGTTTTAATAACTCTTTCGCACAACAACAACTTATGGCAGGGGGAAACCCCTACCAACAAGCAGCTGGGGGAAACCCCTACCAACAAGTAACTGGGGGCAACCCCTATCAACAGATGGTAGGTGGCAACTCCTATCAGCATATGGCCGGAGGAAACCCTTATCACCAGATGGCTGGGGGAAACCCCTACCAACAGTTCATGGGTCAAACGATGGGTGGTTCCCCTTATCAAGTACTGCCCTACCGGCCTCGTCTACCATTTCTGGCAACTTTAAATTTGCCAGATATTTCCAAACTGACGAACGATCCTGTGTGTCATAATGCGGCATGGCCATCAGTTCCCACCAAGTTACCTTCGGACATTCCAAAGTTCGAAGGCAAAGCAGGTGAAGACCCTGGTGACCATGTCACTACCTTCCACTTATGGTGTTCCTCCAATTCGTTAAACGAAGACTCCATTAGATTGAGATTGTTTCAAAGGACCTTAACTGGTGCTGCAGCCAAATGGTACATTGAGTTACCTACGGAAACATTCTCTAGTTTTGGGGATCTCGCCATAGTCTTTTTGAACCATTTCCAGCTTCCTGTTCGGTATGATGCCGGAACAGACCTTTTGTCTACTTTTAGACAAAACAAAGCCACTCACTTATCTAACCACATTCAGGAGTGGCGAAGACGGAAGAGGCTCATTAAGGCCAACATACCTTCGGAGTTCCTTCTTGAGTGGTACTTAAAATCACTCCTTCCTTATATTTCTAAGGAAGTGGCTACATCTGGAGTATCCAATGAGGAAGAAGCCATCTTACGGACTCAGCAGTTAGACCTCATGTATGCACAATCTGGTTTACTGTATGAGATCATACTCGATGCACCGCGATCGAACACCGATCCAAGTAGACCGAAACTTGGACCACATGCTGACGGCATAGTGGGTTCAGTTAACTCTGCAGCCTTCGAAGCGCTGACTAAACAGGTCCATGCCTTATCAGTCAAACAATCGACTGCAGATGTTTCTACCGTCACGACCTCTCCTTCTACGTTTGATCCTGTCAATCAGGTTCAGAACAATCAAAAGGGCCCTCGGCAGCCCAATAACAAAAAGAAGGGCAAGAAAGGAGAGGGTAACCAACAAAAGCCCAAAAAAGACAATGCCGAAGAGGGTAACAAGGAAGAAAAGAAGGTTAAGTTCCCTTGTAAACTTTGCAAGCAGAACCACCTTACTCACCAATGCCCTCTGCTTGAAGAAGCCCAGAAGCTCTTAAGAGAAAAGAAGCCTGTCGTCCTGAAAGATCCATTCCCTAAAGGGCAGGGCTCAACTTCTGGCACCTCAAAAACTGGGGGCACTACACATGCAACGATTGAAAAGATAAGGAGATTCCAGAATCTTCCACTCCACTTCACATCCCTGTGGACCCAATGCCCAAGATTCCGAAAGGTGTCTTGAAGAGGGCATCACACAATCCCAACACACGGGCTGCTTCCAACTACAATGTGGTTGAAGATTTAGCCCAGACCCCTTGTTCCATGTCTACTCTAGAATTCTTGCAAAGTTGTCCTTTACAACGGAATGCACTTCTAGCAGCCATTAGGAGTATGGAATCCTCTAATATGTCTGCACGATTTGATATGACTGATGTCAAATACCGGTTTCCCTATCACGTTGCCCTTCAAATCGAAGTCGTTCATGGTCCAATGACCATCAGACGAGCTATTGTAGATGAGGGCGCGTCAACTTGCATAATTTCAATTTCCTGTTGGAAAGCTCTAGGTTCTCCTGAGTTAGCCCCTTCTAACACACTGCTTACTGCATTTGATGGCAGAACTTTCTGTCCACATGGAGTTTTGCCATCATTTGATGTCACTTTGGCTGATAAGATAGTTGCTGTTGAAGTAGAAGTTCTGGACGTTCCGCTTGATTACAATATGTTATTGGGCAGGAGTTGGACTTATGCCATGCGAACCATTGCATCGGCAGTTTTTCGAGTGGTCATGTTCCCATTTGAAGGTAAGATCGTTACAGTCGATCAACTTTCTTTCACTCAGAAAAACAACCAGACTTCTTCGGAAACCACAGTTCCTTTGATTGATCAAACTACCCCGGTTGGCGAGATTTTAGGAGCAGGACTTTACGGATCACTAATTGGCACTTTTGACCTACCGGCTCCTACCTTATTCGTTGGTACTGAGGGATGTCCGTCGTCTGAAACTTCCATGGTTAGTGTAACAACTGATTCTGAGTTTCCCTCAACTAATACAAACCCCTCCGTGCCCACCCCTGTTGTAGAAGTTACCCACTTGGATTTTTATCAAACTACAACAGAACGTATGTTGAATCCATTGGTGTCTGTTGAACCAAACATAGATTGTGCCACTACTCAGACACCAGATCCAATCCATTCTCTCAACAGTTCAGAAATTACTTTACCTTCTGATGAAGAAATGTTAGAAGCCCTGAACGACCCGGACCATCCTTGTGAACATACAAATCGTGTGTCCTTCTTGTTTCCTTTTCTTAACTTGTTAGAGAGAGGTGAATTTTGTTCACCACCTAATGAAAATACTGATTTCACTCCTTCACAAATTGCTGTTATTGAAGCAAATAGATTGCATACCTCACTGGTGAACATTTTCACTGGGGTCAACGGAAACATTTTCTTTGAAACAGGATGTTATCTCGATGAAATCATTCCGTATACCAATCTTTTCCGTGATTTCCATAACACATTTTCCCGGCCGCACGAGGAGGATCCAGGCATTGATCCTACCTGAAGAAGTATTATGCTTAGGTTGAAGTACTTCTTCTTGTAACATAGCTGTATATTTTTGTGTAAAGCTAGTTTTGCTCGTTAGGTAATCTTATGTGTGTTTCGTTTCGTGTACCAGATGCCAACCAAACACTTCTTAGGATTTGCTGATGGCGCCAGTCGCCACACCTGTCAGTTGGCTTTAGCGGCTTGGGTTATTTATTCACCTGCTGACCAACTTGTCTCTTCGGGGGGGGGTTTGTTTGGGTCCTACCACGAATAATGTGGCTGAATACAGTGCAGTTATAGAACTTCTCTGAGATGCTATCAGTCATGGCATTTCACATTTGGAGGTAAGGCTTGACTCACAATTAATTGTTTTTCAGTTAACAGGTGTTTATCAGATCAGGGATCCTAGTTTGCTACGTCAGTTTCTACGAGTTAGACTATTGGAAAGACAATTTCATTCTATCAGATATGAACACATTCCAAGAAGTTTAAACACATTAGCTGATTCATTAGAAAACTATGTGTTAGACTGGCATTTGCATCATACATTGTCATAAACAACATTGCACACATAAAACACATACACATGTAAATAACCGATACTGTATATAGCCAATACCGTATCAAAAAATTTGAGTTTTGAGTCACAAGTCTATCAAGTCAAGTCATAAAGGTACAAAACTGGGCATAGTAGCCTCAAAAATATATACATAGAATGTATCCATCTCCTATGGAGAAGGAGGGACCTCATCATCATCCACTGCATTGCGGTAGCATATGACGAGCCTAGCTATCTTCTGCAGCACTCTAAGCCATGCTGGGGGCACCCCAACAACATCTTCCTGCATATCAACAGGTATCTGATCCATACGGCATGCAGGAACCTCGTGAGTCAACCGACCTATCTTTCTCTCCAGAGTTCCCAACATAGCATCTGCTGCGATAATATCAGTTGGCCTCACAAAGATGGTAGGATGTCCCTCAGGACGAACAGGCCCAACATCTGCATATGACACTTGATTAGAACTTCAAAACTCTTTCATAAAAATCAAATACTTGAAAAAGTTTAAAAAATTAAATAATTCTCAAAAAATTAAAAACATACCAATATCTCCCCAGGCTCCACCTAGAGGAAGCACCAGCTCTGGATCATGACGGAAATCTAATCCAGCATATGGAAACTGCTCGAAAGCGGGTACTTGCCTCTCCCACCACCCCCAGAAATCATCAATATGATAACAATAGTGACTTTCCCCGCCACCCTGGCGGAGGAATATGTCACCCCAATGGCCTAGTCTGGGCTCACGGGGGTTAAACTGAGGTAGAGGCATCCCCAAACTGATAGCAGGCATCCTCTCAAAGAAGAAAGTACACAAAATACTACCGTACCCAAAATTCTTCATTGTGCCGGATTTGCAACTTGTCAATTGAGATTTCATGTTTGCCAACAAACTAGTACACCAATCATAGACATGACCGTGTAATCATTGCACACCAATATGCATTGAGTGCCTGGAGGCTAAGTGTTGTGAAGCACTACCTGCTACTCGGTTGATCATGCTCACTATCACTTTCAGAGGGAGACCGTCAATAGTTGAAATTAAGACTTGGCTTCCCGACTTCTCCGCTCCGGCAACACAATATGTATTTACATACTCTTGCACTGATCTTACACCCACATGAGAAGACCCTTTCAGATTGATTACATCACCTCTCCTTGAGAGACCAGTAATGAAATATATGTCATCAACAGTAAGCTCCAGAGTTTTCCCACAGATGACAAAGGTATTGGTATCCACATCCCAATACTGAATCAGTCTTCGAAATAGTTTGTTTAAAGCCCTCATGTTTACGGTTCGGTAAAACTTCAACAAACCACATCTTCAGAGAGCGTGGAGGGTGGCCGGATCTTGCATGGCCAACCTATCCATGTCCTCATGCTCCCTCTCCCTCCATTGAAGGACCATCCTGCACAAAAAACCAAAAAATTTTGAGTCTCGATGCTTGTAGGTAGGTTTGCAAAAGTGTACGCTACTGTGTATACTACACAGTCGCGTATGGGCACTACTATGCTTTAGCACAGTAGCGCCCATCCGTTTATACGCTACTGCTGTGGTTACACAGTAGCGCCCGCGCAGCTACACTTGTGAGCATTGCGTTGCAAGCTATTTTTTGCTCAAAAATTGAAAAATAAACCATGAAAATGCAAGTCAGGTGGATTTTAACTTACTTGGTGGAGGAAGATTGACGGTTGGATGCTCGGTTCGATCGCAATGGAGATTTGAAATTTGAAAAAGTTGCCCCAATCTTTGCCCTACAAAACAAAATTGAAAATTGATTTTTAAAACATGAAATTATATATAAATTGGATTTTGATTTTTACCCATAATTGTTAATTTTCTATAGTTTCAAAACTTTAAAAAATCCCTAATTAATCAATTGAAACACACTATACGGTATAATACTAATACAAGCTCAATTTTCATTTAATTTTTGTCGGATTCGTCTCCTAAGTTCAAAAGTTTTTGATGATAGACATTGTCAACTAACTAAATATTTCAAATTCATATATCATTCGAGATTTTTGCTGCATCGACTAATCTTTTGTTGAAGACCTAGTTTTGGCAGAGTATGAAGATATGATCCTAGAAGCTGACCTTTAAGTCATTTTAAGCTCTTGTTTGGACTATCTAAACCTAAACAAGATTGCCGAGCAAGCTTGTTCTCTTCGAGCTCGTTAAAGTAATCGAAGGCTCATCCACTCAGGTATAGAATTACCCCTTTTCCGGGCCTAGGTGGATTAACTACGGAAAAGGTATACTCTAGGTATACTCCTGTATGCATTAGAAGAGTTCTCCTTTCATTGTTTTATACTTTTTTGGGGGAGGAGACTAACTGTACGAAAAAGGACCTTTTGGAGTCTTTCTTTAGGGTTTTTAGACTCTCTAAACATGAAAATACCAACCGAGCATTCACCTACTCGGGCTCGATGTGAAATCCACGAGAGGGTAAGTAGAGGACTATTTAAGTTTTTCAACTCTATAAACAAGAAAACACCGTCGAGCACAAACCAATTCGGGCTCGATATAAAATCCACGGATAGGTGAAAAGAGGATTGTTTAAGTTTTTCAGACTCTATAAACAGGAAAACACCGGCGAGCATTAATCTGCTTGGGCTCGATACTAAAATCCACGAACAGATATATGGAGTTATTATTTAAGTTTTTTAGACTCCTTAAAATTGAAAACACCGGCGAGCAAGAACAGATCTTGGCTCGATATTAAAATCCAGAGATCAGTACTATAGAGTAATCTTCTATCTCTTCTTCGAACTCTATAAATAATGAAGAAGGTCCTGAGTCTTCCTCCCATGGGCTCGTTAAACTATTACATGGTTGGATCTATTGAGTTTTCATTCTTTCTTGGACTCATTAAAACAACAAGAAGGGTATTCTTTTATCTAAAAAGAATAAGGGACGGGAAAGCCATATCGTATCTTCATTGTCAAAGGCAGTTCAGTCAGTTTCATCCTTGAACACAGCACCTACCTGAGTCTATCTTGTGAGTTGGGTTTAGTTTTTGACCTCAAGGTGAACCTTTCCTCCGAGTTGTTTACTCCCCTAGTTGGTTATTCTTCCAACCATATGGAGGGTCTGCTAATGTCTCCTACATTTCAGACTTATTTACCCCATTATGTCAGAAACTGCCTGAGTCACTTTGTGTCGTGCTCAATGTTCAAGGATATACCCTGTGTCGGCCATTTTGCAGTTTACCTTGACCTCATGTGTCGGCCTTCCTAGTGTCAGTCTTGTTACATATTATTCCATATCAGCTCTTACCAGTTGAGTGTTCCTCGAGTTGGATGATGGAGGATGCCTTAAGGCCTCTCTTCCAACGGACTTCTTCCCATCGACATCAACTCATTATTCTGGGATTGAAGTTTAGAGTTTCGGTTAGTACCTTGGAAATTGCAGTTGCCAGTGGCAATTTTCCTCGCTGTTGAATGATGAGAATACATCAATGTCTTTTCTTCGACAGGATTCCCAAGTGTTCGACTTCAATTCCATCTATTCACACTTGACGAATCGTACTTGGTACCTTTGACCCCATCATCATTATCGGTGGAAGTCCTCGCGTTTGTTAACGGTATACATCAATGACCGGTAATCAAACGATACCCCCCATGTTCGACTGTCAGCTCATCTATTCACATGGTTAGGGTTTGTACCTAGGGTTGTTTTGGATGAAGACCTTGGGATTTTTTATGACATTACCTCATTTTTGTTATCACCCAAGTTGCGCAAGACTGAGCCTCACTTATATTCGGCTCTCCATGAGACATAGATCCAGTTTGTTGTTATGGCTATGATCTCTCAGTTTGACATGGATCCACGCTTGTATTCCAAGTGGCCATGCTTTTATATACATCTCCTTGTTATGTATCGGAGATCATGTTATATCACACTGTACATCTATATGATGTCAAAAAATGTAATTGCTCGCTGACCTTGATCTTTGCTGTAGGTTTCTTGTGACTTGTTTTCTGCGGTTCTGTGCTCCTCCTCTGGTTTTGGATTATAATGTATTTCGGCCATCGTTTCCCTCTGACCTCACACATTAGGGGGCATCTGTTATAGGTTAAACTTGCACCTCTCCGTCCGTGATCACCTTGAGCTGTTGATCACACAAAAGGACAACTTGGATGGAGGAGCATGTTGACCTGAGATGATACTTTGACTCACTCCATTTCCTGACATTACTGGAAAACCCAAAAAAATATCATTTTGAGATATGAGCGCTACTCTACTCTAAGAGACTAGCGCCCATACGCTACTCTAATGTATAATAGTAGCGCCCATATCATAATATACGCTACTCTTCCTCAGCATAGTAGCTCTCACCATTTTAAATCGAATGAGCGCTAGTTGATAAGTACTAATGTAGCGCCCTATACGCTACTTCACTGTATAAGAGTCGAGTACATCTTAAAAGATGATTAAAAAATAAATTAATTTCTCGAGGAGGATTAGTTGCTGGTAGTTTCCTAACTCCCCCAACTTCCTCCATAACTATACATCGACCTGAATTGCTTCTCTAATCTTATAAATACAAAGAAGATTAAAAGAGAAGGGTTAGAACCAGAACCTAAATGTGGAGATGAATTAATGGAGAAAATTTGAAGAAAGAAGATTGCATTGAAGGAGTTGTTGCTGAAGACATCCAAGCCAGAGAAGAGCAAGAGCCCAAAATCAAGTTGCAGGACCCTGTTTCATGATCAGGTATACTTGTACATCATTCTACTTTTGACAATAAAGGTTGAAGTGTCTTTCTTGTTCCAATTTAAATGTGTTCTATAATGACATCTTAATTTGGATCTGTTTTGGTCAATGCTGAATGTTAAACATTGTTTTTGTTTCTTTCATGCTTTATATATTGTCCAAAACGCTTTGAGAAAGGTATTGTTATTGCAGGTTTACTGAAAGGAAGGAGGATTTGGGAGTTGGACACAAGATCAAGCAGAGGCTAGGATCAAACTTCGATTGAAAGGTGTGTTCCCAAAATCCTTAACTTATTTCTTTTCATAAATATATTTGCAATATCATTAATACACTTACCTGTCACCCCAACCAAGTTGATAGCATTAGTTTCCTTGCTATAGGGTAGATTTGCCCACCAACACATGGGTAGCATAATACCAAATACTTGCCTCATCAAGGTCGAGCATTCACTAGCGAGGCATTAATATGCATACAATATTTACATTATAGCCCAAAATATCCTAAGGGTCAAAATGGGGGTATTACACCAAAATAGATATGTGATTAAGTTTAATACTATTGGATTTTGCATCATTTGAAGATATGTATTGTACTAAGTTATTATTATCTTCAAGTTTACTCTTTATCATTAGTTTTGATTAAAAGCTTTGTTAATTTATTTTCACTAATATTGCATCATTTAAAGATATGGCAGTGTGTTAAGTCATTGTTATTTTATTTTATTTTATTTGACTCTTTACCATACAGAATCCATAATCACAATGATATTGTTTGGATTTTTTTAAACAATCTTATGACTAATTTGCATAGCGGAATGAACTAACCTATTGAGACCCTCTCTATAAAGAGACTTTGGCTTTACTACCCATATGTTTTAAGTTGTATGTAATAAGTGCCATTTAATACAACAAACATGGAGTGTTTAGTTGAAAATATGCATCATTACATAATGCAAACTTATGAATGGCTTCGTTTGATTAATTGAATTGATTTCAATGGTCAAATTTGCATTGGTAAGTGGTAACTTACATCCTCAATCATAACAGCATTTACTATTTGGTAGATGAACATAACTCTATCAGTGCATTGTTGTGATAAGAAGGGTGGAAAACTTTAATAGAGATAGGTTTAGAAGGTGAGCAAGCAAGGGGATGGTAGGAGTTTATCCAAAAATTGGACTTGTATTTCATCAAAGTTATGGAAATAAAGATGGAAGGCTAGTGTGGTTAAAAGTGTGATGGAGGTAGATATAGTACTCGATTTGGTTATATCACCATATTTTTAGAAGGGAAGGGGGAAGAGTCGAATTTATAGTGGTCCAATATTTGAAAGGTTAGAGTTCCTCTCAGGACTAGGTTGTTCATGTGGTTATCCCTATCAAATTAGGTACTTACTTTGGAAGCTTGCTGAGAAGAGGATGGCAAGGTGCAAGGTTTTGTGCTTTGTGAAAAAACTATATGTAGACTACCTCTTGGTAGGTTGCCAATCTAGAAAGGAAGTATGCTAGGCATAAAATGTGCTTTCAATGCCAAGGAGCTGAATAAATATGCATATTCAAATTTTATTGTTGTTTTAGTTTCTTTAAGAAAGAGGATATAAACACATCCGTACATACCTTCCCTCTATTTTAGATTCTTTGAGAAAGAGGATGTAATTGCCTTTGTACATCCCCTCCATTGTATTGTATCTTTATTGTTGTAAACATGTTTATGTCAATATAAAAAGTATTTCGTACACATAAAAGGAGTTTTCAAATGGGTATGGACTTGAATGGAAGGGGGAGTTGGTTGAGGAGGATTTGCAGACGTGGGTGGATGATAGGATTGTAGCAGCACAACATGCTTTCCTTTTGAGTATTTGTTGGGCAGTATTGCTAGCAAGAAACAATGCAATATTTTAGGAGACGATCCTTTCTCCCTTCCAGGTCTTCTGTCAAATTTAGTATGCTTATGAAAGGCTTAAGAATATAATGAAACATAAGGTGCAAAGGAAGATTAATCCACTAAAGACTGACAAAAGAAAACCATAAGGTTTATTGATGAAGCATTGAGGGGGAACCTTGGGATGAGTGGGAATGGAGCCTTCTCTTTTTATATGACCATCATAGGATATATTTTACTTGTGGCCTACGAAGATGTAACAATAATATGGAAAAACTCTAGACAATTTTAATAATAATAAAAAATAGCAATGGACAAGGGCATTACCGAGCTGCAAATTTATGGAGACTCTAGCTTGGAGATTAAATGCTTGAATATATATTTTCATAACACTATTAACTTATCCAATCCTATTAACTAAATCAAAGAGAAGCTAAGATTTATTTTCTTCATATCTTCAATGAGCTTAATGTATTAGTACATGAGTTATTTAAGAAGGGAATTTATGGTCCAGAAGGAGCTCTTCATCTAAGTGAGATATAAAATAAGGTTTCCTCTTCTCCACCTTAAAAACAATTGCTTATCTAGATCTTTGTTAGAGGATATGATATGGGATATGAAACACATTGATAGTCCATGATCTTTTTGTATTATGATCTTTTGTTTCTTTTACATGATGTATATAATGTTGTGGTCATGGTTATATAAATCCAAGGTTATATGATATAGCATCATTTACCTAAGCATCATTTATAGAATATTAGGAACCCAAAATTTATATATATAACATTTTTAAAAATTTAATTTGAATCATGTTAGATGATTCAAAGTTATGGTTATATTTTAGGAGGATCACTGTTTTGTTTTATAGACACTCTGATCAATATCATGATTGCTATATATTAAAATGGATACTTTATCATGTCACAAATCAACCTTGAAAACAATTTGGAATGTTATTTTTTTAATTAAAAAATGGGTAGTTTAAAAGTTCTACCATTTTAAACAAAGAATTTGATTTTTCTAGCATGACTTTGAAAAAAATCCTACAGAAATTTTTAAAAATTCTGGTTACAATTCTCAAACTCGGAAATTTTGGGTGCTGTGGAGTTTTTGATGGTGTTGAATCCATTTCTACCATCAAAATCGCCATTAAAACAGAGTTAAATTTAAATTTTACACACGAAGAATTAGATTCAGTGAAAACCCCCATCCGAGCCAAATCGTTGATAGCTCCAAATATATATATATATTAACCATTTGACTTTCTGATAAAACATAAGACATGTAAAAATTACCTTAATAAAATGTATTTAAAAATAATAAAATATATTTAAAAATGAATAATATAGAATATCGTGACAATTATAATTTTATAAAAGAAATATTCAAATTATTCTACTCACTCTAATGCTACATCATTTAGAGACAGATTTTTATTGGTAATTAGTCAGTTCAAATATCTTAAATAAGATGCGCACTAATCTACACATACTAATTTGAAATTGCTGAAAAATAAGATAAAATTTGAAGTACTAAAACAAACCAGAAGGGTGAAATTGAATATGTTGAATTTCTGAAAAGCATGGTGAAATTTGAATATATATGGCTGTCAGTCACATTAAAAAGCATGGTTCCAAAGGTTATATGTTTTATGTAACGAAATTGTTGATATATAATGATCGATTACATACAACAGTCTGCCTTAAGATTGCAATCAGGATTGTGCACTGACTGGAAAGTCTGAATCACATTCTCTGCAAATTCCAATTTCCTTTCTTACCTTACTATCTGCTTCATCATCTTTACTTAAATGGGTATCATTATTGTACAACAACAGATCCTGTTTCGGGTAGCTCATGCCCATCAACCAAGACTGCAAGCAAGAAGGGCCGTGGGTTTGGGCATATGAAGCTCCAGAAGTATCCACTCCATTACCATCCAAATTATTAAGGTTTCCAGCATCACAATCATCAAGGTTCCCAGCATCAGAATCATCATCAACAGGGGCAGGCAAGTTTAGGTCCAACAGCTCCACTCTTGCAGGCATCTGCTGTTGCATAGAGGTCTCCTTGTTGCTAGAAATGGTACTAACAGTATCCGAAGCTCCAGCACTAACCCAATGCAATCTCTTGTGACCACCCAAAGCCTGACCTAAAGCAAAAGCCCTGTGACAGATTGAGCATTCATAGACCCTTGGAGTCTTCTTTCCTGAAAAGGCAGCAGGCTCAACTGTGCTCGTTTCATCCCTGGCTTTGACACAAGAATCCTTAGCCCTCTCCTTTGGAAGAGGCTTGTCAGAATTTGATGCAGTAATGAGCTTCTCGTCGGTAATTTCTTCCTCTAGGCTCTCATTTTCATCCTTTATCTGCGAAAAATAGCTCTTGACCTTGTTGTGGCGAACCCCGTCGCCTCTCAGAGACTGATGGGAATGAAAAACCTGGTGAGAATGAAAAACCTTATTGCCAGTGGTGCATTTGTAGCTGCTCTTCTTCACCTCATCGTCATCATAAAGACCAGCAGCCCCATTAACTTTCTTACTGCTGTGCTGCTTCCTGATGCATTTGGGAAGCTGGGAACCAGTGTTGGGAAGCTTGAGGTTACCTGATCCAGTCTCCTCAGCCCCCACCTGGAATTGTGGGTTTTCAGCAGTGTTTATTCCACTTGCAAGCATTACAAGACACATTGCCATGTCTTCCTCTTCATTATTGATTTGCAAACCAAATTGCACCTGGGGATTAGTAACTTGGAATGCATACCTGGGTTTCTTGGATCTCTTTCCCTTACCAAACCTGCTGGAATTCCCACTTGGCTGATCAATTTCGATCTCAGCTTCACTCTCACTTCTCTCTTCTTCTTGGTTTTGGGTATCATGTTTCTGTGATTCTTCAAGATGGGCATCACCACTATCTTGATGGGTCTGGGAGTGGCACATCATGTGACCAAACAGGCCTTTCCAGGAACTGAATTGCTTCCCACACAGATCACAATTTATAGAAGAATCAATGGATTTAGAGTCGAACCCGTAACCCAACAGAAACGAGTAGTCCCGATCTGCAAACCGCCGGCTGCGCTTGGGATTCCTTCAGAGAGCATACATTAGATTTCTCCCATTTGTTGATGTATATGTAACTTCGGAATGTATTTCACATATATGTATATTGTATTCCTATAGAGATGGTATTATTCCTCTATAAGGAAGTGTCGTCATTTATATTGTAAGTGTCGTAACTTATACTTGAGGGGTTATTAGACCACCTTGTTTGGGGTCGGCCCTGTATAAGTCATGTGGGTCAAAGGGTTATTAGACCACCCTATTGGGGGTCGGCCATGTGGGTCAAAGGGTTATTAGACCACCCTATTGGGGGTTGGCCCACTCAGCATTATGTTATGTGGTTAAGTTCGAGCCGACATGAGTTAGGTAAAAAGGCAAGTCAAGTCAAGTATAAATAGAGTGCGGGAGGCACTCTATTTACTCACTCACTTCTCACACATGCTCTCAAGGAGGAGAGGCGCACTTATGGAGGAGGAGGATTGCTGCTAGGTTATGGCTATCTCTATTGGTTGGTTGTATCATTGCTCTATCTATCTCTGAGGAAGTTATTGGGGTTTTTCACCTTTATGGTTTTCCCCAAGTAAATCTTTGTGTCTCTTGTGTGCTTGCATTATTGTCTCCATGATTGATATGCTGTAGATATGCTGTACATGTTGTTCTCTCAGTTAATATCCTAGATCATATTGAAGTAAATTCTGAAAATTTAACATGGTATCAGAGCTAGCCTGAAAGAAGGCATGATATGGCATGTATGACACTTGTTGCATTTACGATGCTAGGGCTTGATATAGTAAAAACCAGTCGTTGTAGTACTTTCGCTATAAATCCGTTTTGGCGAAGGTTTCGGATCTGAAATTGTTACAGGTCGAAGCTAAAATCTCCATGTACCTTGTGTCCAAAGGAAAACCTCTAATTCGTTGTACTTTGTGATTTATGATCTGTACAATATAGGGTTTCTGCCTCTTCCAGATCTGAGTCAAAATCAGGTGACCTTGGGAAAAAGGTCATAACTTGGGCTAGGAAACTCCAAATGAAATTTCGTGAAAAGTGACAGGTATTACACAGGCCGAGCTATCTCAGAAAACTTTTTCAGAGGCCGAAGGTCAAACAGTGACACGTGGCACGCCGTACAAGTTCGCTCTCCTGTATTATCCCATAAACAGGTCACGTTGCGACACTTGGCATATCTCTCTCTCAGAGAATCCAATTGAGGTCAGACCTGTCAGGATGGAAAGATAACAGGCCGGGATATCTCAGAAAACTTTTTCAGAGGCCGAAGGTCAAACAGTGACACGTGGCACGCCGTACAAGTTCGCTCTCCTGTATTTTCCCAAAACAGGTCACGTTGCGACATTTGGCATAACTCTCTCTCAGAACATCCAATTGAGGTCAGACCTGTGAGGATGGAAAGCTAACAGGTCAGGCTATCTCAGAAAAATTTTTCAGACCCTGTGGATCAAAAATTTCGGAGTTACACCAGAAACAATCAGGTACATATTTCTGTCAGAACAGAATTATTTTTTTGGTACCTTCATTCATGGCTTCCGGAATTTAGGGCTTTGAAGAAAGTTGGAATTTTTGTAATCGGAGACCACGGCTGGATGCTACTCATCAAAATAGAAATTTAGAGACCAATATCAGAAGTTTTGGCTGGGTAGAAGGCCGGGCTTGATTAGACCCTAGTTCGGGACTTTGATCAGAAAAGTGGAAAATTAGGGCTTCTATAAAAATGGGAATTTTTGAAATCCGTGACCACGGCTGGAAGCTCCTCGGAAAAATAGAAGCTTAGAGCTTTGGATCAAACATTTTGATTGGGCAGAAGAGTGGGCTTCATCAAACCCCAGTTTAGGGTCACGTCCAGTGAATCCAAAAGTTTCAAAGGAAAAATTGAGGAGTGAAACTTTGCAGTTTTCAAATCCTGAATATACCAGTTTGATCAGTTCATCAAGGCGCATATTCCTATCCTATCGGAAGGTTGAAATTCAAAGTTTGAATTTTTGGGGTTTTTCTGACAAAACCATATCCAGCTCTAGGTCCAGTTCTTGCAAATCAAGTGGATTGGGTTAATCCTAGAAGAAGATGGATTGGTCACCTGCATAAGTGAAGAAGTTCGTGTTTCAGAGGGAGATGAGGCTAAGGCCTTACATAAGAAGTTTTCAAGCGATCTCGACAGGTATGACTCATCGAGGTATGTTTCGATATTTGTCCATGATTAAGTTTATGGTATGTTTGTCTTCATGTTATTACGGTTAGTACAATTTTGATTTTAGATTTGTCGTTTCACCTTAACAAAATTATGAATGCATGATAGAAGATATTCATTGGTTAGGGTGTTGACACTTATGATTGTACTAATGCATTATGGTGTTGTATGAGGTTTATGTTGTCTACTAACATGAAAGGTACACCAAGAAAGACAAAGCATGTTCCAGTTCAAGAACATATGATCATGATGACATGAGGATAAAGACTCATCCATTGTCATGGATCTCATAGAAGATCCATTTACGAGGTATGTATAACTTGGTTTTATAATGGCTAACCTATGAGATATACAGGTTACTAGCACAAGTCATTGAAGAACAACAAGAAGACATCATGTGAGTATAAATAGCTAGCATGCTAATCCAGGTATGTTTTTCCTATATCAAGATAGAATCCTACCTTGTGTTAGGATCTTATACTGTTGTGTTGTTTGATAATGATTATTCATGAAGTCATAGGTTTGAATAAGTCATGGCTGTATGCGTATTATATTTCTTACCATAATTGATGATATGACTAACCAGAAGAATCATGAAAGTATAGGTTTGAATAATCACAGGTTTTATGCACATTATATCTCTTATCTTAATTGATGATTCAACTAACGCGAAGAGTCATAGGTTTGAGTAATTATAGGTTTAGACATGATTTGACTAACCATAAGATTCCTACATAAACCGTGAATGCTAATGCTTATTATTTCTGTTTGAAATGATCATGACTATACATGCTTGAGATTATTGTGTTTTAATAGTATACTAATGAATGTATGATTTTATATGAGATCACAAGGATAACACAATCATGATGCATAGGGACCAAGGATGAATGTAAGTTCAAGGACAGGTAATCCTGGAAGCAAAGATCAAGAGGGAGCACACTCCAGTTGTTCCTGCAAAGAAAGCAAAGGAGCACACTTCAATAGCTTCTGCAAGGATGCAGATATTTAGAGGGAGTTGAACATCTTCCTACATTCCACAATAGAAAGGTGTAGAAGAAGCTACTTCAGATTATGACTCTAGTATCTCCCGCAAAGAAGCAAAGACTCAGAGGGAGTCCACCCAATGAACAAACAAAGATAAGTATTTTAATTATCATTTCTTACATATGTGTTTGTTTAAATAAAATTGTTCAAATGATGTATATGCTCATGTTCCTAGACTTAGGATATGTATTATGCATATTAGAATAGTTGCATTGATGAACAGTATACTACTAATATACATGGGTAAGTGGCCTATGGCACTGTACAACATTCCATTGCTACTTATCTAGAATGAAACCTCTTTGCTGACATGTTGGGAGTTGTGCACACCCTTAACAATGTTCTGGTAGAGATTGGAAGGCATCTAGAAAGCTACGGAATATGGATAAATGTTGTATTGAAGCATTGGCTAAGATAATTGCATGACTGTATGACATATTTCGTTATGTGTAAGAATTTGTTCTGAAAATTATGAGATGTTTCTAATCATGCAATTTAACCTGTTTTGTAGGAAAGACCGTATATCTTCACCTACAAAAGAAGAACTACAACATTTGTTCAACAACAAAATTATCTATTGAAGATATTGAAGTTCCCAGGATCTGGGATGAAGAAATGGAATGCCATGATCCGTAGATCATGAAGAACGATGTTTGGGATGTAGTCCCAAGACCTGAAGGGAAGTTTGTTATGACTTCCATATGGATCTATCAGATCAAGCATGTTGCAGATGACAGCATTGAGAAATATAAAAGTGATACTACTTTTGTATGCAGATAACTTGTTTGTTACAGGTGAAGATAGATTGATTGCCGACATGCAGCGAAAGCTTACTACCGAGTTCGAGATGAAGAACTTGGGAATGATGCACTATTTGTTTTTGGCATGGAGGTGTGGCAGAGTGATGGAATCTTCCTTGGACAAGGGAAGTATGCAGTAGAGATCCTGAAGAGGTTCGGGATGATGGACTGCAAGGCTATGGCCACACCTATGACATCGAATATGAAGCTTCTATGTGATGCTTCATCTGAGCTGGTTGATGTCTCTACGTATCGTCAGATGATTGGGTCCTTGATGTACTTGACGAACACGAGACCAGACATTTGCTTTGCTGTGAACACATTGAGCCAGTTCCTGACGGATCCGAGGGGTGTTCACCTGGTTACTGTAAAGCATGTTCTGAGGTACCTGAAGGGTACAGTGGTTTTTGGGCTCAGGTATGAGGCGAATCAAAAGTTTAACCTGCAGGGTTATGTTGATTCAGATTGGGCTGGCAGTGCTGCAGATAGGAAGAGCACATCTGGGTGTTGCTTCAGTATGGGATCAGGTGTGATCTCTTGGTTTAGCAGGAAGCAGTCCTGCGTAGCACTAAGTACAGCTGAGGCAGAGTATGTTGCAGCCTATTCAGCTAGTTGTGAGGCAGTATGGCTACGGAAGCTACTGTCTGAGTTATTTGATCTCCCGTTGGAGGCTACTGGTATCTTCTGTGATAACCAGAGTTGTGTGAAGCTGTCCGAGAACCTAGTGTTTCATGACAGGTCGAAACACATAGAGATCAAATATCACTATATCAGGGATATGGTGCAGAGAGGAGCTGTGAAGCTCCTGTATGTTGCAATGGACGAGCAGATTGCAGATGTGCTGACGAAGCCACTAGCCAGGGTGAAGTTCGAGTACTTCAGAGAGAGGCTTGGTGTTATTCAGATCGAGGACACTTCGAGGAAGAAGTGACGGACACATTTGCTGAAGCCATTCCAAGCATGTTGGAAGGAGGATCCTTCACATGGCTGTGGATGTAAGCGTTGGATGATGAGCATCAGGATGATGTTCTAGTTTCTGCTTGATATGATCAGTTGGATCATTTTATGTATGTTGGATACATTGTATGATCAGGTGGATCATGTATGGTGATATGTACCATGTATCTGTATATGTATCAGGTGGATACATTGTATGATCAGGTGGATCATGTATGGTGATATGTATCATGTATTTGTATATGTATCAGGTGGATACATTGTATGATCAGGTGGATCATGTATGGTGATATGTATCATGTATTTGTATTTGTATCAGGTGGATACATTGATGATCAGGAGGATCATGTATGATGATATGTATCAGGTAGATACTTGGTATGCATCAGGTAGATGCATTGATGATCAGGAGGATCATGTATGATGATATGTATCATATATTTGTATCAGGTGGATACATTGATGATCAGGAGGATCATGTATGATACTTGGTATGCATCAGGTAGATGCATTGATGATCAGGAGGATCATGTATGATGATATGTATCATATATTTGTATCAGGTGGATACATTGATGATCAGGAGGATCATGTATGATACTTGGTATGCATCAGGAAGATGCATTGATGATCAGGTAGATCATGCAGCAGGATGTTGCAGTGATGATCAGGATGATCATAGATGACGAGCTTCAGGATGTTGCTCCAGACGACATGCAGCAGGATGTTGCATTGATGATCAGGACGATCATGGATGACGAGCTTCAGGATGTTGCTCCAGATGAATTGCAGCAGGATGTTGCATTGATGATCAGGACGATCATGGATGACGAGCTTCAGGATGTTGCTCCAGATGACTTGCAGCAGGACGTTGCAGTGATTATGATCAGGACGATCATAAGTACATCAGGATGATGTATGGTGAGTATCAGGTCGATACTCTGTGGCCGTGGATCAGGTTGTGCAGATGAGCATGTCTGGGAGATCCTATAGGTCGGAGTTGTGTACCCGTAACAGCCTGGGATGCTCTTTCGAGACATTGCTCTGGGAGGACATGTAATTTGTGCCCTGGGAGATTTCAGGTCGGAGTTGTGTACCCGTAACATCCTGAGATGCTCTTGCGAGGTTTTGTCCTATGGCATGTAATTTGGGCCCTGGGAGATTTCAAGTCGGAGTTGTGTACCCGTAACATCCTGAGATGCTCTTGCGAGGTTTTGCCATGACCACATGTAATTTGTGCCCTAGGAGATCTCAGGTCGGAGTTGTGTACCCGTAACATCCTGAGATGCTCTTGCTAGGTTTTGTGGTGGACCACATGTAATTTGTGCCCTGGGAGATCTTAGGTCGGAGTTGTGTACCCGTAACATCCTAAGATGCTCTTTCGAGGTTTTGTGGTGGGGTCACATGTAATAGCGCCCTGGGAGATCCTCCAGGTTGGAGTTGTGTACCCGTAATATCCTGGGATGCTCTTTCGAGGTTTTGTGACGCACGTAATAAGTCCTGAGGATTCCACAGTATGGCCAGTGATGACGAAGACCTGCAGGTGGTGGGCCTACATCCAGTATGAAAAAGGGCTGGCTCTGTAGAACTTCCTATGACGAGTAGATTCAGAGATTGATTGAGATAGCAGCAGCAGTGACGATGATGATGACTCGATGACGATTATCTAGTGACGATGATCCAGAGAAGATGACTTGTGCTAGAAGAACTATGCTGAGAAATACCTTCCTAGTTAAGAGGGAGTGTTGATGTATATGTAACTTCGGAATGTATTTCACATATATGTATATTGTATTCCTATAGAGATGGTATTATTCCTCTATAAGGAAGTGTCGTCATTTATATTGTAAGTGTCGTAACTTATACTTGAGGGGTTATTAGACCACCTTGTTTGGGGTCGGCCCTGTATAAGTCATGTGGGTCAAAGGGTTATTAGACCACCCTATTGGGGGTCGGCCATGTGGGTCAAAGGGTTATTAGACCACCCTATTGGGGGTTGGCCCACTCAGCATTATGTTATGTGGTTAAGTTCGAGCCGACATGAGTTAGGTAAAAAGGAAAGTCAAGTCAAGTATAAATAGAGTGCGGGAGGCACTCTATTTACTCACTCACTTCTCACACATGCTCTCAAGGAGGAGAGGCGCACTTATGGAGGAGGAGGATTGCTGCTAGGTTATGGCTATCTCTATTGGTTGGTTGTATCATTGCTCTATCTATCTCTGAGGAAGTTATTGGGGTTTTTCACCTTTATGGTTTTCCCCAAGTAAATCTTTGTGTCTCTTGTGTGCTTGCATTATTGTCTCCATGATTGATATGCTGTAGATATGCTGTACATGTTGTTCTCTCAGTTAAGATCCTAGATCATATTGAAGTAAATTCTGAAAATTTAACACCATTGCCATCCAATCCCTCTTCATCATCTTTCTCCTCTATCGATTTGTCATCTGAATCTCTGGGCCTCTTGCTCTTCCGAGATTCAGTTCCAGTGAGCTTTTCTGCAGCCATGGAGGCGGGGGCGTGGGCTCTCATGTGTCCACCAAGAGCTCTTCCAGAGACGAATCTCTTGCTGCAAATCTTGCAAAAGTAGCTGAATGAGTGCTCTTCTTCTTCTTGTTTCTTCAACACCTTCATGGCTTGAGATCTGGGAGACAATGTAGCCACTGTGGTCATGCTGCAAACTCTACTCCACCTTCAATACCAAGCTTCCTTTCACACGGAGAGTATAAATCAATAAACCAGTGGACTGATAATTCGAGCAATTCACAGCAGGTCTAAATTTAACGCGGGCTAGAACGTTTTAATTGCGTACGAAACGCATCTTCTGAATTGAATGGTCTAATTCGCAGGAGAAAAAGACCATCGGAAAGAGTGTGCAATGCTCTGTTCTGCTGCTTCCGATTCTCATTCCGTGCACCTGGTACCTTACTGGTTTTGTTTTCTGCTCAACACTCCATACCTTCCATACTCTCACAGGTTCTGCCGAGGTGGCAATCCCAATGCCCAGTCTAGTTCCCATGAATGAATGTAGGTCTATTCTTGTAATGGTGGTTGTCTGGATCTGGAAATGCAGTTACTCTGAAGGCTTAGGTACAGCGCATAAGTATATTAAGTACATCCGAACAATATTCACGTCAATTGCCATTTGCCACCACTCAACCGGAGGGAACATTTTCTAATTAATATTCGGGAACTAAGTTTCTCCATTGCTTCAAGGATGGGATATTAACCTTAGCCTAATCACCAAGTCATTCCTTAAATAGATTAACATAAATAATAACAAGTAAATATTCCAATTAAATATTCCAATTTAAACCAGTGGAATTATAGTTTCATCTCATTTACTGCAGAATTATGTCATGGAATTGTGGGTTCATTTTAAGATGACCCAAATCGTCGAAATTCCAAAAAATAACGAGAAGGGGTGGAACTGTGCCTAGCCGGAAAATTTTCGGTTGTCGGCAGGGGCGATTTGAGTGCCAGTTATCACACACATAATACGAGTAGGATAAAAGACAACTAAAACGCCTCCCTTTTCCGGTGAAGTTTTGATAAAAACCTGTCAAAATTGTTCCTGAAAATGCTTATCCTAGACTAAATGCTCGATTTTAAAACTACCCAGATCGCTGAAATTGCCATTTGAACAGGCCAAATTAGGACTTCAGCAAAAATTAGTCTGCAGGATTCCGACAAGTTAAGGGCGTTTTTGTTAACGCTTATACTACACCTACATAATATAAATTATACATCTTAAAATAGAAGGAGGAAGACGAGTATTATTTTAAATATCATTTTATTTTGATATTTCATTCTTAGGAATTAAGAACCACTCTATAAACATTTTTACAATGGATCCCAGCTGGCTCTATCTATGGAGCTCCAACCACCATCCAATTCCATTAGATCACATTCATGTTGAAACTTCTATCCATAATTCTAACATAAATTTTTATAAACTCAATATAATATATTATACAAAACTAAAATATAATAATAATAAATTTAATCAGCGAAAAAAACCATATTATTGATATTCAAAAGAGAATCAAATAATACACATATATCTTCATTGACTGATATTCAAATATAAACTAAATACTTATTATTTACAAATATATACATACATAAAAATAATATTATAAAACTAAATTATATTTAAAATAAAAATAATTTGAAGTAATATTCATTATCATTCTTTCATTGTTTTAATCAATTTATGATATCAACATAAAATTGAGTAATTGTAAAATTTACATTTCAATTATTTTCTCAATCCAACTTGTTATTACTTAATACTTAATAAATTTAGAAAAAAACTTAAAATTGATTTATTAAAATTCATATTTTATTAATCAAATTATTATGAAAATTAATAATATTATGTTCAATTAAAAGTTGATTTTATATACTTTATTTATATTTATATCTCAATTCATTATTCAATATTTATGTTTCATTATCCTAAGTTTTAGGGTTTTAGGTTTTACGATGTGGATCTATGATATATTCTTAATTTCACTAAATATTAATAGATATCTACAAAAATTCTTTTCTAATTTACATGGTGATATACTTTTTCAATTAAGAAAATCCCTTATTTTCACTATATATTTTACAAACCTTGCCAGTTGAAATATGAAATCATATCAATATGGAGAAGAACGCCCTTAAGCATCATATACACAATCATTCCAATCATCTTCACTTCACATTCACTAACAAATCATACCTATTAAAACACCACTCTAAATCCAAATACAATTGGAATCACACCAACTTATTCAAACACTAGTTTGACTTCTCACATAATCATATTAATACAAACTTTAAATATAGAGTACTTATTCAAAACCCCAATACAATCATTCCAATCATCTTCACTTCACATTCACTAACAAATCATACCTATTAAAACACCACTATAAATCCAAATACAATTGGAATCACAAACTTATTCAAACACTAGTTTGACTTCACACATAGTCATATTCACACAAACTTTAAATATAGAGTACTTATTCAAAACCCCCAATACTCTATTAAAATCTCTAGATACATAAATAAACCTCTTTAATATCTATATATTTTTAATATATTAAAAATATCTCCTTCTTATATACTAAAATATATTATTTCCATCCTTTTTAGAATATTGTTATAATATTGATTATTTAATAAATCTCCACAAACCAAGCACACTTATCATAAACCATATACTAAAATATGAAATAATATGTCATTATTAAAGTTGATTGAATTATTGTCTTTCTAATAATCTTAAAGTTATATATCTATAACGTTGGAGATTATTAAAGTATTTTTTTTTTTTTATCATGGGACGAGTAAAGTTTAAATCTTTAAAGTAATTTTCTATTACTTCATAATGTGGGATTTTCTAACTTTTTATTTTTTTAATTTAAAATATTATAATTATGTTTAATATTTTTAATATTTTATAATGAGTTAATTATAAGTTATAATCAAAGAAAAAAATTTAAATTTAAATTAATTTTTTCCATAAATTTTTTACTTTGAAATGGTTTTTAAGATATCAATATTTCTATTATCTTATTTTTCCATTGTTTTTTATTTAATTATTTTTTATTTGCTCACTCTTTTTTTTTTTTTTTTTTTTTCAATGTGGTTCATGTACCAGTTTGACTGGCCAGCATCGCTACATCCACGACCTCACATGTTGGGAGACCTAACTACGGGTGCTCGACCAATTGAGCTAACTCTTGGGGCAACTCACTCTTTTTATACTATGTTCTTTCTTATTAATTTTCACATGAATTTAATATTTTAAGATGAAAGTAAACAAAAATATATATATTTTTTAAGATGAAAGTAAACAATGGAGAATAACACTTCATCCCACAACCACTTAAACTAAATCCAATTAACAAATTTGGAAGAATCATTACTTTAACCTCTAAAAAAATATAAAAATTAATAATACATTCTATTACATTAAAAGTTTTAAAAAAAAATCATAACTTTATTAGGCCGATACTAGGCGTACGTATTTTGATACAAGGCCCTGCATTGCATGCTTTTAATTAAGATTATGTATTCTATGGACCATATTCATCGCCAAGGCAGCAAATAAACCTGTTAACTTGTTTGGAAGTATTAAGAAACAAATAAGCGTTACCAATTAAATAATCATATCATTAACTAATTAATGAGATGACAGTTTACACTTAATTTCAACCAGTGTAACCATCTAGCTCACGTGGCATATTCCCTCTATCAAATCCACCACTAAACCATTTTGCCACCTGTATCTACTCTTACCATGCCCTTATAAAGTGATCCTATGGACGTTTATCATCTGCAAGTCATGCAGATGTACTAATTATATGATATATAAAGAAATTAAAAAAACAAAACAAAAATACGCTTTAAAAGAACATACAATATCACTATAATCTCAAAACCAGATTTGATATGGGCCACTCAACTCACAAAACAAACCTCAAAAAGTCTTCTCTAAATATAGAAAAAGAACAAAAACTAAACCTAGAATTCATCTATAAACCTAGAATTCATCTATAATAAAGTGTTGTTCACAAATCAAGTTAAAAAAATATCAAAAACTATTACATTCAAAGCTACTAAGCTACTAGCCGTATAAACTTCAATTAGCCATATAAACTTCAATTATCTTGCATTCAAGAAAGAGAATGAGAATGTTCTCATTGTGTTTTATTACTATATATATATATATATATAAACTTATATATATATATATATATATATAAACTTATATAGTTTATATAGAACAATTAATCATCCCTGAATTTATATATAGGCAAAGTGAATCACTAAAACGTGAATCCTAGATTATACGTTTTTCACTACAAACTTGATGATCACAATGAGATTAAAAAAATAAATTAATATGCATTCCGTGTTACTCATTCTAACAAAGGGAAAAAACTAACCATTATATTCCTCTTTAATAAAAAGAATCCAGCTTTACTAACTATATCTTTTAGGTGTTACTTGATGCATCGTACAGGAGTATTTGGTTGAAACTTAGACATCACTACATAACAATATTATAATGCCACATGTTTAAGTGGTAGAAACGCACCATCACATTTAAAAGCAAGGTACCACGTATGTGTTGCATGATCTCTATAATCTTAGCGTGGTGGTGGTGGTTTACGTTACGAAGCAATGAGTATAATGAAAGTTTTGTTTAAATTTCCTTACCCTCTCGCTTCCAAAAAAAATAGTGAGACTCCATCACGGGTTTGCCATACATATAGGATAAACTATATCGTTTAACCTAATATATTAATGAATTTATCTTTTGGTGTGTGGTTAGTTTATATACATATTAATAAAAAAATATAGATTTTAAATAAAAGATTATATTAATAATAAGAATTTACTTTTGAGTTATATATCTTTCAAATGAATAAAAGTGTTGAAAGGTGTATATACTCTATTATGATTCAAACTAATTATTTTTTGAGACGAAAGAGATATAGGTGTTTAGATATTATTTGGGATTTTGGATTTCTTTGAGTGGATCAATAAGATTAACCTGAGTGTAACAAGTGTACAATGAGGATTCATTTCATGGTAGTCGTATCTTGTTATGCTCAAATGCATCTTGATTAAGATTTAAATAAGCTAAGTTAGGCAGTGGTTAAGAAAATGGATATGTTTATTAAATAGTATTTGTTTTATATTTATATTAATTAATTTAATGTAGTTAATTTAATTGGTTATTATTAACTTTATTTTATATTTAGTATCATCAATCAGATATTGAAGTATAACCTAAAACTGTTTGATAGGTTAACAAATAAGACTTAGATGCATTGATAAGAGTAGAAATCTGCACCTGGATTACAAGTGGTTATTTCGGGTAGCATGTTTTTTCTTAAATAACTGTGATGAATGAACTAGCATTTAGGATGGATAATAGCAAGGCTGCCAGAGTTATGACAAATTTTGTCATCTTCACAAAACAAATATTCAATATTATTTGTTTTATGTTGTAAATGTACAATAAGATGCAGACTAATCTTGAATTGCTGGAAAGAGAAATGAAATTTGAGATGCTAAAAAAACATGGCGAAACTTGATAATTGCAGTTGAAAATATAACGTTGTAAGTTACCTAAAAAATCTTGGTGAAACTCTGAATATGGGTTTCAGTTGCATTACATGGTGCACGAAGGATGTCATATTTTTGTTAAATGTTTCCACAGTTCCATGACCTGTTTACAAAGGTTATATGTTTATAACTCAAGTGTAATCAAATTGGAGAAATGATGGTATGGTTGAACGTTCCCTGTGTAAATTAGTGGAACTGTAAAGAATATATAAGAATGAGTCAGTTACAGAACTGTCTACCTTATAATTGCAACCAGGATTGTCCTCTGACTGGGAAGTCTGAATCACAATCTCTGTTGAATCCAATTTCCTTTCCTACCCTACTATCTGCTTCATCATCTTTACTAAATTGGGTAGAGCTGTGGGTTTGGGCAAAAGAAGCTCCAAGAGAATCCACTGCATTGCCATCCACATGGTTATGGTTTCCAGTATCAGAATCATCATCAACAGGGGCAGGCAAGTTTAGGTCCAACAGTTCCAATCTTGCAGGCATCTTCTGCTGCTGCAACAGCATAGGGGTCTCCTTGCTGCTAGAAATAGTATTAATAGTATCTGAAGCTCCAGCAGTACCCCAATGGCATCTCTTGTGACCACCCAAAGCCTGACCTGAAGCAAAAAGCCTGTGACAAATTGAGCATTCATGGACCCTACTCTTCTTACCTGAAAAGGCAGCAGGCTGACTTGTCATCTTTTCATCCCTAGTATCTTTGACACAAGGATCCTTAGTCCTCTCCTTTGGAGAAGGCTTGTGGAAATAGCGAGGCAGCTGAGAATTCGATCCAGTTATGAGCTTCTCATCAGTAATTTCTTCCTCTAGGCTCTCACTTTGCTCCTTTATCTGAGAAACACAGCACTTGACCTTGTTGTGGCTAGCCCTGTGGCCTCCCAGAGCCTGATAAGAATGAAAAACCTTATTGCAAGTGATGCAGTTGTAACTGGCCTTCTTCACCTTGTCATCTTCATAAAAACCAGCATCCCCATCAATTTTCTTTGGCTTCTTCTGAGGACGCTGGGAACCAGTGATGGGACGCTTGAAGTCACATGATCCAGGCTCGTCAGTCCCCACTTGGAATTTTGGGTTTTGAGTTTTGTGGACTCCACTTGCAAGCATTACAAGACAAATTGCCATGTCCTCTTCTTCAGTATTAGTTTCAGAACAAAATTGCTGAGGGGGCTTTAGTTGGGTTGCATACCTGGGCTTCTTGGATCTCTTTCCCTTCATCCACTTATCAAACCTGCTTGAATTCCCACTTGGATGATCAATCTTGATCTCAGCATCACTCTCACTTCTCTCTTCTTCTTGATCTTGGGTCTCATGCTTCTGTGATTCTGATTCTTCAAGATGGGCATCGCCACTATCTTGATGGGTCTCAGACTGGCACATCAGGCCTTTCGAGGAACTGAATTCCTCCCGACTCAGATCACAATTTAGAGAAGAATCAATTGGTTTGGAATCGAACCCGTGATCTAATTGAAACAAGTTATCCTGATCTGCAAACCGCCAACTGCATTTGGGATTCTTTCGTAGAGCATAATCCATTAGCTTACTCCCATTTCCATATAATCCCTCTTCAACATCTTTCTCCTCCATTGATTCCTCATCCGAAGCACTGGGCCTCTTGCCATTCTGAAATTCAGTTTCACCAAGTGTGTCTGAAGCCATGGATGGGGAGGTGTGGGCTGTCATGTGAACGTCAAGAGCTCTTCCTGAGACGAATCTCTTGCTGCAAATCTTGCACAAATGGCTCAATGGGTGCTCTCCTTCTTCTTGTTTCTTGAACACCTCCATGGCTTGGGGACAGGGGAACAATATATCCACTTTGGTCATACTGTAAACTCTACTCCACCTTCAATATTACTAAACTTCCTTTCCACACAGAGTATAGATCAATAAACCAGTGGACTGATAATTGAAGCAATTCACAAGATGGTATTCCTATGAGCTTCTTCAACACGGACTGGACTAGATCTAAATTTTAAAAACTGACGGTTTAATTGTGTACAAGGGGCCTCCTCTGTTGAATTAAATCGATTACAGAAATGAAAACCGCGTGGGTAACTTGCAGATGAAGGAATCGAAAAAGAAAGATCATCGGAATGGACAGTGGAGTGTAAAATGCTCTGTTCTGTTGCTTCCGATTCTTCTTCCATGCACGTGGCACTTCACGGATTTCTATCTTCTGCTCAACCCTCAATTGCCCCTAGACCGAGTCGTATCTGACTGGCAGTATACTTTCCATTGCCAGCTAAAATTCCGTGGCGTCCGCAAAGTTCATATGGGTCCCACATGAAAGAGTGATTATGTCAGTTAACGGTAAATCTTGAATCAAAATCTGACCCTTCCATCTTTCCTTTCTTGTTTCTAAAATAAGATAATAACAAATTTTTGGCAAACAAATAGCTTTACTCATGGATCCTTAATTTCTATTCGCCTGGGATAAAAACTAACTAAAACGTTCTGTTGTTTTTTAAGTGGTTTTTTAATCCATTCTAGTTTAAATTTGGTGTGAAAATTGTAATTTCTATAATGTTGTGATTTCAGTAATTACTATAATCATTCATAATGTAAATACGTGATTTTAAAACTATCTAAATCGTTGAAATCACAATTTAAAATTAAGATTTAAACAATTTTTCATCGATTAGATTAAACAAGTAAAAACGTTTTGATTGTTACTTATACTGCTCCATTTCCATTCCTTGTTATCCAAGCCGTCTGATGGCCATTTCTAAAAATAGGTCCATTCCCCATTTTCAATACTTAATTTGAACTTTACAATGTGATCCCAGTGAGGTTGTCTCGATTTTCACTTTTCCAAAAGAAAAATCGTTTTGCACGAAACTTTTTATGTCTTCTAACTCGATAAACGAAAAGGTTGCCCGCTGGACAAGTGGACGATCTAAGAGTATGGAATCCCTAGCAGTGAGAGTTTTGGACACTCACTATAAATCCAATTCTTTATTTCATCAATATAAGTATTTATATTTTAGAACTGGTAGGTAAATGAAATAAATATATTATTAAAATTAATTTTATGGTATAAAGTATAGTAATATAATTAAGTTGTATTGGTTTTTTACGTACAAACATATAGAACAATTTTGATGTAAGTGTAATATGAATATATTGAAAAATTGAATTTTGAAATACCACATTTTAATTATTTAATCACTATAAAATGTAAGTAACATTTAATTTCACTTTATTATAGAAATAATAATTATTAATAACTAGTTGTTATCTCTCACACTCTTTACACTTGCGATTACAATACATTGGGATTTTATATTTTTGTTTCTAAATAGTATTGATTGTAAATAACATATCTAGAAATAAACCAATGATTTTAAATGTACATTTATTATATATCCGTGTATATTTGATTAAAATTAGTATTTATATAAGAAGTCTACTTTCGTATTTTATCCTTTTTTCAATTACGTATTTTTTCCTTACTCATAATAGAGGAAAATTCCGTTTACAGCTGTCAAATTCTAGAATTTTGTGTGCCTCAGGGGTTTTTGAGGGTGTTGAATCCAATTTTACCATAAAAAATCCCAATAAAATACAGCTAAATTTAGATTTTGCAAAATTAAAAAATGACCTATTCTAATGAAAAATAACCATAAATCATCAAATTTTTAGACGACTCCTTTTTATTTTATTTTATTATTTTAATTAATTTAATTTAAATATATTAAATAATTAATATTTTTTTTTAAACCACTGAACTTTAAAATGGTACACAATATATTCGTGAGAATATATTTCCCTACGCTGTATAAATATTCTATGCTAAAATTAGGCACATTACGCGAATTGCCACCTCTCAAAAGAGCGGATTTCTTTTATAATGAATAGAGATGAAATTTCTACCTCACTTCAAGTAACGGACATTGACTTATTTCAATTTGCAATTTGTGATTAGATTGAGTATAGAATTCTGGTTTGCTAAAATGATTTAGGATTTTTGGTTTGTTAAGATGGTTTCTGATTTTGGCCCGTTGTGGGCTCTCTTTTACGTGGAGATTGATGAGATTCAATTAGGTTCATATCATCCATATCCATATCTGAATGTAATTGATGGATACTTTCTTTTTCTTTGAGTTTTTATGGTTTTGATCTTATTTACATCCTTAGATTTGAGGTTACAAATTGAAAATCCTTGTTGACTTTTGTAACTATATTGCAAAACAAATTTAATGACGTTTGTAACCATATTGCAAAACAGATTACATTAAATTTGTAGCGTTTTGATTTGTCTTTTTTATTACAATAAAGTCTTCATTACCACAACATATGCACTATTGTGAATGTCCTTTTGTGCATGCACTTTCCCTATCATTGAAAAGGTTGATCACTATTTCCTACTATCATTCTTTGTATCTTGTAAATATCATAAATTTTACAAAGAGGGTGTTATTCAAAGATTGGAGAATACTATCTATAAATCCTAGCAACAATGCCAAATTCAAGATTTCACAGTGAGTTGGGCTCTTAATAAGGAACCTTGGGAAACAAAGCAAATTCAAGAGTCCAGAATCAAAACTAGGATTACCAAAGGCATAGACCCTCTTCTTAATCTTGAAGCACCATAGACCACAAAATCCCAATTGCACAATCATAATAGACCCATAAATGATGGAGCTATGATTTCCTATGGCCAAAGAGCGATGCAAGGGAACTTGCTCTTTAAAAATCTTGAGAGATTGAAAATTCCCAAATCTACTTGGCTCTCCCTTAAAACTAAGATGATTAATTTCCTAATGAAAACCCCAAACCCATGGATGTAGAGACTGTAGACCCTCTAAATGCAATTCCTTCAAAATGTAGGTCATAAGCCCAATCTATGTAATCACAATAGGACAAATTAAGCCCTAATTCAACATCAAGTGGTGTTAAGTACCTTAGATAGGAAAATGGTATCACACACTAGATATCCAAAAATAAGATAGAACATTCCCTTTACTTTATTAATATCAAAATACACTTAAGGTAGGACAACACCTTACAATTGATCCTTTTATGGAATAAATTTAGTCATGTTCACTTGCATCTTAAGGTTGGGCGACCTCTCAATGAGCTAAGCTCCAAATGTGATATTCTTACACACATGTAATGAGGACTCCATCCTTACTTATATCTGATAAGAGAAACATAACCATACAACCTGCTAATTACCTAGTGGACCTTCTTTAATGAAGCCCCATTACATTTTCTCACTACTAACTACCATAGTGGGTTTTATTTAATAATAACAAGCATAATGGATTTAGTCCACCTTACATTGAAAGACCTCCACTATAATTTATGTAATGGGACTTTCAGCTCCTCCATTACACCATAGGGAGGATATCGACATTCCAAGCCCCTTAGTAAAGTGTTTCCCTCAACGCTTGATGTGAGAAGGTATAACCATAAACAAGGGTCTCATGGATGAGTGCTAACCTCAATGTTGAAGTAAGTTAGGAAACCAATGTCCCATGTACAAGTGCTAGCCACCATGTTGAAGCAGTCCAAGAAGCCACCATAAACCTAGGTACTGTGTATGAGTGCTAACCACAATGCTAAAGTAGCCAGTGTTCCATGTTCAAGTATTAATTGCAATACTAAAATAATCCAAGGAGCTCATCCATAATCCTGGGTCTCATGTTAAAGTGTTGATGTTGACTTCTCACTGAAGATACTTGAGCTCAATACTTGTCATAGAATGGTGCTCCCTAACATGTTCATGTTGACCCATATATAGGTCCATCTATATCCAAAAATTGTCCACATAAGGGAAAAAAGGTCAGATGTGGATCTAGAAGGCACACTACTACTGGAGAATAGGTAGGTTGAAAACGAGTAGCTATAACTAATTTCTAACTTCCCACAACAATGTTCTCTACATACAAAGGAGTAGAGTCATCAAATAGCAGCCGAAAGTAGTTGTTTTAATAGAAATTACCATTGTGCACATGCGATTCTAACAAGCCTCCTCTAAATCATACCAACCATAACCTATGTCCCTTGTGTACTCAGCTTCAATATTACTCCAAATTTCAATCCTTTGGATTGCTTCATAGGATTCCTTTATTTTTTTGTATCCATTGCTTTGTAGAGAGTTGCACTATATGAACTCCTTTAGAGGGATGAAATTGTTCTACTTTAAGCAATCATTGTTTGATATGCTCTTCATAATCCATAACCTCTTCAAGAAAACTTATAGGAAGGGCTTCGCCCACAAAATTTTCATTTTCCATGTAATTTGCATATCTTGTTGGATATTCCTCAACGAGGGGAGCTAATATATCCTTGTAAAAGGCCACGAGCCACTATAAGTATATGAGAGATAGGGTATTGAGGAGATAAATGTATAATGACTGTAGTGCACTCAATATCGTTAGAAAATATATCATATAATATGCCAGATTGAAAATTTTCTATCACATGGCACTAATCTGGCGGCACTTTGAGAAATCTATCAAAAGTTATCGCCTTTGCAAGACCCATGACCATCTTTGGAAACACTTAAAAAAGCACATATTTCAGACTGTAGTATCTCCTTCGTTCAAACTTCGATTCGAGGGTATTGAGGAGAGAAATGTCTAACATCTATAGTGCACTCAATATCGTTAGGAAATATATCATATAATATGTCAAATTGAAAATTCTCTATCAGATGGCACTAATCTGGTGGCACTTTGAGAAATCTATCAAAAGTTATTGCCTTTGCAAGACCCATGACCATCATTGGAATTCCTAAAAAAAGTGCATATTTCAAAATGCAATATCTCCTTTGTTCGAACTCTGATTCGAGTGAAATTGTTTTGAAAATATGTATTTTAGCAAGGAGAATACATGTCTACAATTTGGTTTTTGAAATTCTATAGAGAAATACTCATAAATTTATCTAACTGTCGCAACTCCAAATATGCAAAAAAGAAGAAGTAGAATTTGTTTCCCCAACTGTGCCCTTGAAAGTGCTTTGATACCAATTGATAAGTACTTTAGATATGAAAATGGTATCACACGCTAGACATCCAAGAATAATATAGAAATTTCCCTTTACTTTATTGATATCAAAATACCCTTAAGATAGGGCAAGACCTTATGATTTATCATATTATGGAAGGATTCCATTCCTATTTACTTGTCTCTTTAGGTTGGGTTGCTTCTCAATGAGTTAAGCTCCAAATAAAATATTCTTCTACACATCTCATAAGGAGGAATATGTTATCACTTATAGCTAACTAGAGAGTCACAATCATAACAAGCTCCTAACTATCTAATGGACCTTCTTTAATGAGACTCCAATACATTTATTCAATACTAACTACCATAGTGGGCCTTATTTAATAATAACAAACAAAGTGCACCTAGTCCACCTTACACTGAATTTTGTACATTATTATTACTTTAATGGGCCCTTTAGAATCCTCATTACATTAGTGAAGAAAACTTGAGCAATAATCACATCACTCTCCAAAGGAAGGGTGGGGTCAACCAAAGAATGCATCAGTTCGACCACTTGATGTTTGTCACTCTCCAAAGGAAGAGTGGGATTGACGAAAGAGTGCATTGGTTTGATCACTTCAACATCAACACTATCCAAGGGAGGAGTGGGATTAGTCAAATATTACATTGACTCGATCACTTCATCAACCAAATATTGAATAGGCTGTTGAGAAATCATATATTTTTTAGGGGAAAAATATCATTGAGACATAGACCACACTCTTTGTACCTATGGAATAATAGGGCATAAGTGAGTAAGGTGATCTCCCTTACAAAGATTACAAGGGAAATTAGGCTTGCGTCTTATTCATTTAGATTTCTCAACAACGTCAACATGTCCAGCATGACTCACATTGTTTGGTTGTTTTCCCCCATCATGACTTGCAATGGTCGGTTGCTTTCCTGGCCCAACATGACTTGCAGCGGTTGGTTGCTTTCCCCCAACATGACTTGCAATGGTTAGTAGCTTGTCTCTAGTATGACTTGTAGTGATTGGTGACTTGTCATTAATATGAATCGCATTGATCAAGGACATGTCCTCAACATGACTAGCAATGGTTGACAACGTACTTTTAGTATGATTTGCAGTGACTGAAATTTTCCTCCCAGCATGACCTCTAAAGGCCAGTTGCAGGTTTCCAGTATTACTTACAATGATTGGACGAGTGACCCCAGCATGACCTCCAAATCATAGGGATTTTCCCCCAACATAACCTCCAAAGGCTAGGGAGACGCCCCCTTGTC
This sequence comes from Larix kaempferi, assembly GCA_027924585.1. Lineage (NCBI taxonomy): Eukaryota > Viridiplantae > Streptophyta > Pinopsida > Pinales > Pinaceae > Larix > Larix kaempferi. The sequence continues at coordinate 8,207,521 of BSBM01000511.1, read as the reverse complement.
TTCACATATTCTTCCAACTCTTCCTCCTTCTATTCCTTTTATATTGTTGGCTACTAACTCTAAGGCTTTCACCACATAAGGTAAAAGGAGGAGGATAATATGTCATTAGCAAAGAAGGAAAAGGGTTTTAATGCCCTTGACATACAATGCTGCTTGAGAACCATTAGAAGCATTCAGGACATTCAGAGTAGAAAACAACCAAACCGGTAGCCCCAAAGTGAATCCAGGAAGATTCAAACTGGTCATCAAGGGAGCACCAATGTTTCTAACAAATGGAAAAGAATAAGAATCCCCTTGCATAGGGGTCCCTTGGTTGGTGTCCACAGTAACTCAAGCCATAAATTCTGATTCAAAAAGTAAGAAATCTCTAAGGCCTTCTAATATCAAAGAGAACACTAAAAATGTTCTACAAATAACAACACAAGCAAACAAGGGCCTTTCAAAGATTGGTACGGTTGATTATGTCCCATAACTAGAAAACAAAGGTATGAGAAGCAGTTACCAAGATCACTTGCGCTAACATCCCTTCTTGGTGCAAGTATCCCATAAAGGTATGAGACACCCTCCAAGAGTATTGATAGTTTGGTACAACGTCTACCTCATGTACCACAAGAATCCCCTTAGAGTCACCTAAGTGGTCCCTAGGAAAATAAACTAAGGTTACCAATTCATAGTCGGAGCTCGAGGGAACAGTCGACGATCAAGATCGTACATATGAGTAGCGTAGATAAGGCTGAAACTTCAAGAGTACCAGCACCACAAAGGGCCCAAGGTGGTACAGATGGAACCCCCTTACATGAAAAATCCACAGATGCTTGATTAAGTGTTGGAGGGGTAATCTCCGCAGCTTAACTTCACACGACCTCGTATTTAACTCATGTTTGCAAGGAGTTTCCTAGACACACCAATATGACAATTGGATGTTCGTTATTCTATGTTAGAAACCTATGTTTAAAAGTTCAAAAATCCTTAGAGTGTTTGCTTTCACCCTAATCCAAGGCTCTACACCTATACTAGTTTGTGAACCCTACAAATCAAAAGTTTAATAACTTTTAAATTAAGCACTTGATTTTATAGGCCGTTATTACTTAGGAGGATGTGGAAGTGTGAAAATATAATGTTCTCAACTGAAAATAAATAAGAAATATAATACATGGAAATGGAAAATACCACTTAATCTTTTGAAATAGTTACTTGACTATAAAACACATTCAGAAAGAAAGAAAAACCAAGCATAACCTTTCAAATTTTAAGCAATATGCAAAATTTTAAGGAAATTATTGTTACCAAAACATGCAATTCGTTATTATTTTCATGAGATATTTCCAATGAAAGCAATATAATATTATCTTTTATAAAAACACTCCCAAGAACATCAAAATATCCAAAAGATTCCTAAATGAACATGAAGAAAACTATGGCTTTATGTAAAATTCAATTTCCCCTGTCATCCAGGGCATAATAAAAAAACACACTAAATGATGATTTTAAAGGCTTAAAAAATAGAATTTGGAAAATCTAAAAAAGAACTAGATCCCCATTAGACATGATAAACCTAAAAATCCAAAAAAAATCGAATATTTTTACCCTGATTTTCTCCAACCAGGTCATATACGCGCCCTACCTGAAGGTATCCCATGTATATACATGGCCTATAATGAGAAAAGGCGTGTATACGCTCCCTACACTTGTGAAATTTTGTATTTCGGGTGATATATGTTCTTTGTCCCTAGAATAGGGGGCATACACGCTTTATACATAGTAAATGTGTGTATGTATGTGCGCTTTCATGCACTATACCACACATATGACGTTGAAAACATTGAAAATTATTAACAAAATTGCTTCCTTCAGGAACATACACGAAAATATACATAGTAAGGTGCATATATACGCATATGAGAGCACCAAAACATGCGTATGTGTGTGGAAGAAACAAAAATGACACTTCTAGGTTTCATAAAGTTCGAAATTTTTGCCTTAGAGGTTCTAAGATAAGAGTGAAAGTTCGACAAAGAAATTTTTACAAGAAAGAGTACAAAAAGCAACAAAGAAAACCACACACAAACCCTATACTAACCCAAAAAGGATATTTTCCTTAGCATAGTGACCTATTATGTTTTGAGGAAAATCCCCTAATGGTTATGGGTTGGAGCCATCATAGAGCAATGCCCCATAAAGCGACTTTATACAATCCCCCCAAGAAAGCAATCAAAAACAAATTTAGAACTATTTATGTATTGAAACTAAGAGATCAAAGGCCTACTTGTAATCCCATGGCTATAGAAGATCCCTTCTTTCAATCTTTAATTCAAAGATGCTCTTGAAAACCTACAATCACAAATGGAAGCAAGAACACAACAAAAAGCTGCAAATATAAAGAATTAATTGCAAATCAAATGCATTAAATTATCTAGATAATGAAAAAGAAGAATTTAACACATTCATAATAAAGGGAAGAAAGCTCTTTATACAATAAAAACAACAGGATACATAAATGATATCACCTGCTATAGGATACACTATTCTGAACTAGATTTGAGTTCCTCCACCCGGGCCACACACATGCACAACTCCTCCATGCTCCACATAATAAAATCCCAAGAAAACAATACTTTACTTTTCTGACTAGATAAGAAGTGGAGACTGTTGGAAATACATATTTCCATATATGGGGGAATGGTTTACAGACTCGGGACTAGGGTAGTGGATTCAATGGACAACATTTCAGCATAAGTATGCTAATGTATTCTCTCCTCCTTCTCATTCTTTCCTTAGCCTATTTTATACTTTGAGGGGGGGGCGCAGTTAGGGAAGTTATCGTAGTTATTCACGGGAAAAAGGAGGCATGCTTGCTATACACTGACAGGGCACGTATACATGGGCTATACACTGCCAGGGCAGACACGTGTATAGAAATGGGTTTTTTTTACGTTTTTTTACTGAGAAGGGATAGTTTTATTGAACCACAGAAGGAAAAGGAAGTTTGCAAATGGAATGATCATAGAAAGGGAAAAGTAAGCATTTTTGAAATGATGTGGAAAAATATGCTATAACAGATCCCAATAAGAGGTTTGATGCCTACTGGAGATCGAATTCCAATACCACACAATCAACAATGTTAATTCCATAATCCCACATGCATAAATCATCGCATCCCTTACAAAATGCTTATACCAACTTCACATTAACTCCAAAGTCTGTGAGCATACTAGGAAGAGGAGGGGAGTACCGAATGTGTGTTACAAATTGAAGCTGACCTTGCCATCTTTGATATGTGGAAGGAATGCAATGATTTAAATGTGCCATGAAAAACTACGAGATGGGATAGTAAGAGGTCCCTTTCCTTCTTTTATCTTTACTATTATTTCATTCAACGTAGATCCAATATTGGCCATGTGGTCTGCTTGATGATTGTTCTCAAAGTACTTGGCATTATCAAAATTTCCTACTTTATTTTAAATTCTATGAATTTCCCTAGCAAACTTATCCTTGGGTGGAGGAGAATACTTATTCATGGCGTAAATGACAATCACTAAATCTATGAGAACAAGAAGATTTCTAATGTTTATTGTGGTTGTTATGAGTGTGAAGGGTGTGGACCAACATGTATTTGACTAGTATAGTTTGTCCATCAGTTTGAGGATGGAATATAGTAGAATATCAAAGTTGGCATCTCAACAATTTATAGATATTTTTTCAAAAATAGATCATAAATGGGAGTCTCAATAAAAATGATGGTCAAAGGGTGCACAAATCAACAACTTTATGTACATCCATCATTTTGGTGTAAAGAATAAAAATGACCATCTTAGAAAAATTACAAATGATGGAAAAGATGCAGTCATGCTTATGGAAGGTAGTGGGAATCCCATTTATGAAATACAAAGAGAAAGACTCCCAAAGGAAAGAGTGGAGAGGAAATGGCTAATAGAGGCCTAGTTTACAATTCATTGGTTTGGATCAACTACACAAAACATGAAAAATGAAGTCATCCACATGCTTTCACATGGAGGGATAATAGAAGTAGTGTTGTAAGCGTTGGAGAATTTAGAGGTGTTAGAGATGCAAAGGAGTAGGAGGAAAGTAGGGTTGTGAGGAACATTGAGTTGGTTGAGTTTGTATAACCAAATATTATGGAGAGTGTAATATAAGAAATGGGTTTGATTGATGGTGGCAAGGTTTTGAAGAGTAGTGAGGAAAATACTAAAAAATGATTTGAAGACATAAAGATATTTCTAATTGCAACACAAGGAATCTCGAGAATGTGCAAGAAACATGTTAGAGGGAATCTAGGCATGTCAACCATATTGTTTCCTTATTATACTTAATCACCAATTAGAACTATTGTATGTCATATGCCCATTTGAGTTCGCATTATACCTACAATTTAGACTAAGAATTGGGAAAATTAAGAGGTTGATGATCAGTGTGGAGGATGGTCTAGTTATTGAGAATATAATGGCATCATTAATTAAGGGCATAAACCAAATCATACAATTATTTTTCATAAATCTGAGAGTAATTCATAATGGTAAGTCGCTGGTTGTCCTCCCTATTTATGGATAACCCAAATAAAAAATTGAGAATCATTTGTATCTATCTCAAAGGGGTTTTTTAGATTAGAAATTTTATTATTTTATCTTCGTCAAAAGTAATGTGAGTGTCTTTAAACATCTCTCTTAACTTGTCCTGGGTGAATGAAACAACCTCCTTTGCATACAACGCCTCTTCTACTGATCCTGACTAGTATTAAATGTAGAATTGTATATACCAGAAAGAACCACGAACTATACCTTTTTAATCGGTCCACCTAAAATGGGCTATTCATCCTGTTGGCTATTCAATCTGATGAAATCGATGCCAGCATCTCCTTTATTGTGTTTTGGAAACTTGTTGAACCAATGGTAAACCCATTCCTCCAATGTTTTTTTTTTTGGTGTACACATGTGAACAATGAATATTATTGTATATAGGAGTTTCAAACTACGCTTGATTGACAGAATAGAGACCTCAACTGTAGGAATTGGATTCGAACTTTCTCCAGTTTGTTTACATCAATGGAACCTTTACGTATATGAGGGAGTGGAAGCCTTTAGATCGAGACAGAAGAATATTTTAATGGCTAGATGGAAGGGCAGGCTGGACCGCAGGGATATCCAAGCATCAATATGCTACAGCTACACCTTTAGGCAAGAATGAAACATTACTCATTTACCATTCTACCCATCTTATCTTTTATTTTTCTTACTTTCCTCATCCTCGTTACTTTATTATTCCTCTTTATTCTTCCATTTTTTTTCGTCTCTTCATCTTTGATTTTATTCCTTTCTTGATCTTTGAGTTTCAACCTACGCTTGATTGACAAAATAGAGTCCTCAAGAATGGTCCTTTGAATCTCTTCTTTACTTAATAACTCTCAATAATAATAATCTCTTCCATATTGATTTTTCTTTGTAGAAATAATAATAGTAGATGAGCATTCATATCACAAATTTTTTTCTTCCTTAGCATAACTACAATTCCTCTCCTATGGAAGATTAGTTTTATCAAATCCTATAAGTCCTCTGGTCATGTGTATTTGAAAATATGTGGAAGGAGATCTAATCAGTTAATGAAATTCACTTCGGCTTTCTAATGAAATCACTATACTCAGCATTAGTTAGTTGGACATTAATAAAATTATTTTATTTTATCTAATCCTATAGATGTTGATTTCTCCTTTCCCAAAACAAACCCATTACCTGCTAGGTGCACCTTTCCTCCTAGTCTGAAAACTTGAAAAACCACACGACTTGGATGAACCGAATGACCATACGTTAACTATGGGCATTCTGTCTTACTGCAAGCCTCCATTTGATATCAAAATCCTAAACTTGCTTGTCATGCTAAAAATGCCCAAGCTCATACAATACTCAAACAAGCTAATACTGATACTCAGACTCATAGCAACTAATAGCTTAATTAATAGAGTAATCAAAAACCTCATACAGCTAGCAGAGAGGAAAGTGCATACTGATAGACTTATATTGATAGAAGATAAAACTAATGCTTCCAAAGATATTAATACAAAAAATACTACTAGCTTATCAGATAAGAGAGAAAGAAGATAAACAACAAAGAAGTACTTGAACATATACTCCTAATAGAATAACTAATAGAATGAAGAGCTGAGCTAGTGGAAAATCTACTAAGAGAACAAATAGCTAGTACTAAATCCGATAAGAGAAGAAGGCAATTGGTTTAGCTCAAAAGTAGTACTCATGATATTTGTATACCAATCAAAAGCTTGCAAAGAAACTTTACATACAACTTGTGTGTTGGTTCAATGGTTTTTTAGTTTAAAAAGATTCAATGATATCCATATTCAAATCTAATTCCAAAGATTACCTAGAGATGATCTCAGTGTTATCTCTTGTAATCAAGTATGCGCATCATGATGGGGATGATCTGAGGCAAGTGCATTAAACTGAAAGGATGAATCTTATGATGCATGACATGTCGCAGATTGTTTGAAAGACTGTGGCACTTAAACAAAACAGACACATCTCAGTAAGTGCGTAGTTCCATCTGATACTGGTGCACGACATCAGAACAACAAGTCATTAGTTGAAGAGTGCAGTTGCATAGTAGCATAATGATACAATAAATCAATGGCGCAAACTGCAACAGATAAAGAAGCACACAATATTAAGTGCAACATCAGTTGAAGTGAAGTGTTGAGTAGAATGAGAAGTCAAGTGATGTATGCAAGGAAGTGACAACAATATATATGACTGCATACAAAAGGTGCACACATCGGAATGAAGATCAGAAGATCAGTGGTGTGCTCATGTTGGAAGTTAAAAAAAGCAACATCTTATTTTGTATATCTAGGAAGAAGGACAGGGCAAGGAGCGGGAGGTCGTAGCTTCCTTCCAGTTGGTGCTGGAGAATATAGGGAGTTGGTGCTTCGTTCAGGTCGATGCCTATAAAACTAGGGGGTCGGTGCTAGTAAACATAGGAATTCGGTGCTTCCTTGAATGTAATATTTTCATTGCAAAAGAGCATTTTGTGGTTTTCTCCCATTTGGGTTTCCACGTCAAAATTCTGTGTGTTATGTTTTCATTGTCTTGGTGCATATGTGGATGAATGTTTTATTTATGTTGGATGTATAATTGAAGATCAATACTAAGTTAAGACTAATATGTCAAAGAAGTTAAAAACTACTCATAAATGAGATAATATTGATTCACCCCCCCTCTCAATATTTAATAGATTCCAACAATTGGTATCAGAGTGGGTGTCTTCAGTAATAGCTTAACATCTGAAAGATAGATCTGTGTGCAATTATGGAGAAACAAGAATGTCTTTCCACCAACAAAGCACCAAGGTTTGATGGCACCAAATACACCTTATGGAAGGTTAGGATGGAAGTATATATGCAATCATTGGGAGCATATGTCTGGTAGTCCAATTTTGATGGTTACAATATCCTAGCAGTCGTGCCAGTTAATCCAACTGAGAGGAGAATATATGAATGCAATACAAGAGCCAAAAATGCATTACTGTGTGGTTTAACAGATAATGAATTCGTCAAGGCTCTGCACTACACCTCAACCAAGGAAGTCTAGGAGAAAATCAGAGGTGCCTATGAAGGTGACGAAAAGTTAAAGAAAGCAGAGTTGCAGAACTACTCTGGGTTATTTGAATCTTTGAGAATGAAATATGAAGAGAACATTACCTCTTACTTCTTAAGAGTTGATGAGATAGTTAATGTTATCAAAATTCTGAGGGTCACTCTGGAAGAAGAATCCGTGGTACAAAAGATATTGAGAACTCTACCCTTAATATTTGGTGCAAAGGTGTTTGTATTGGAAGATAGAGCTAATCTTGAAGACATGACAAAGGACGAGCTTCAGGGGATTTTAACAACATACAAGATGAGATTTGATAAAGAGATTCCCATCAGAAAGGAAGATTCTTTTAAAGCCACTAGAAAGGATAAGCATGATCATGACAAAGACTCTTGCAATGAATCAGAGGATGAAGAGTCAAACTTTGTAAGGAAGCTGAAAAGAGGACGAGGTAAGTACAAAAAAAAATTGCCTTTCAAATGTTTCAAGTGTGGAGGAATAGGAAATTTTGATCCTAAGTGTCCTTACAAAGAAGATGGAGACAACGACAATGACGAAGAACCTATTTCTCATGAACAAAGAACTGCGTGCACTCAGCACAGACCTGGAAATAAAAGGAGGAGTCCAAAATAGAATAAAATTATATACACTAAGGAAGATGGAAATGTATCTAAAGGAAGTGACTACGACGAAGAACCAAAAGAGGTACTTTTCGTGGCCTTTGTGGAAGAAAGCAGTGATGAAAAGAAGAAGAATAGTTCGAAGAATACTCTAGTTGTGCCAAGAAAACAAGGATCACTAGACAAATACTTCTTTAGTGGATTGTTCAAAACACCTCCAAAGTTAGTTGCTGAAGTTAAGAAAGATAATCAATCTAAAAAAGAAGAAGATGTTGTAGATGTTGACTAGGAAGATGAATTGATTAGTGCCCTGGATGAATTAAAGAAGTCAAGAAAGAAGAGTAAATTCTTGTAGGAGAAACTTTTGAAGTATGAAGAAGAGGACAAGCTATTTCAAGAGTCTCTTGATATAAAGGTTTGTGAAAAGGTGATCAACTATGATAAATAATTGATTTGCACACAAGACAAGGTCAAAGTGCTTGAAGAAGAGAAACTTGCATTAAAGTCTTCTTTGGAAGAATTAGTGTAGATAAATAGGATGTTGACCTATCAACTCGAGTCAAAGGACCGAGAAATATCCTGCTTAGAAGAAAATTTGGTTGTGATGAAGGGAAAGAAACAAGTCCAAGATCCCATAGTGAATTGCGCACATCAAGAAAGCAACAAGACTAGTGTTGAATATTAAGTGAAGAAGAAGTTCAAATACATCACATCAATTCTGAACAAAATCCCAAATGATCATAGATGACCTGAAGACAAATAAGGTCTTGGTTATGAAAAGGCATCACAGAAGGTCTACGACAGAGAACATTTCCGAAATCGTGTTAAGTCTTACAAGTATGACAGTTCCTTCAACAAATAGAACTCTTTTCAATATTCTTACCAAAAAGGGATCGATAGGATGAAGTGTGAATGATTCAATCGCTTTGTTCATGTTGCAAAATATTGTCAAATTGTGAGATGCTATGCGTGTGATGGTTTTGGACATAAGGCTATCATACTGTCAAAGAGTAGTAAACTGTCCAGATGAATACTTATTGCGCAAAGGCATTCACATTGCAAGGAATCATAGTGAAAATTCTCAAGTGCATAATTAAGATAGAAGTACGCACAAGAAAACATGGGTAAGGAAATCTCCTCAGAAGTGCACAAAAGAAGCAAACAATCCTAGTACATCTAAAGAAGTAAGCAATTGCTTCTCCTCCTGTTAATCTTGAGAATATCGTGTGAGACCCCTGAATTCAACACGATGCATCTTAGAATTCAAGGAGTATGTTAATAAAGGTAGGGATTGAAAGTGTCCATCGAATTAATTATCAAGAGTGCAGAAAGTTATGTGTTGATTCATATTATCGTAGAAAATAACCTCAGTGTTTTAGGCAAAGTAAAAATGGTGTGCATATATTCAGTTTGTTACTAAGTTATGATTATTGCGTAAAATCTCTTGCATGTGATAGAGTGAAGAACAATTAGTTGTTGAGTTAAGTATTATGGCACAAAAAGGGGAAAATATTACATATAACTGAATGAAGAAAATGTACAAACATTGCTGAAAGATAGACATGAGTCTGCGCAAATGGTGTGATTTCTATTACATTCAAAATCAATGTGTTTACAAAATTGCATGAGACTTCTAAAATATAAATATTAGAAGGGACTTCATGTCGAGGCCAAAACGACATGTACAAGAAAACGAGTGAAGACAACAAAATTGAGAATTGTAGAAGTTATCTACAACCATAATTCTAGGTCAAGTTCTGAATCCGGCTGGTGTGCCAGTCGAAGCTCCAAGTCTACCGGAACCAACAGGAAGGGCGCACATGAATAAGCTGTAATGTTGGATATGATGGTCATTCATAATTCTTGGACCGAAGTAAAGACAGTTTGTCCAGAATCTATTGTTGTTGAGGCTCCAGATAATCGATCCAACAAGTCAGATGAGTCATTTTCTCAGCATGTTCGTAATTCACCTACGACTGAGCATATGGGTGTTGGAACTCCACGGGGGCTTCACTAGAAGGCAATATAATACCATGTTCATTCATATTGCGGTATTAAATATTCATAAAACCCTAAAAATTATATTGATTATATATTAAGGGGAAAAGGGTTTTTTTATTTAATGTAACAATACAAAAATACTTTGGGGTCTTTTTTATATGGGACAGCTGACAAATATCTTCCAAATGGAGATGGCGGGATCACGGTCGGATGAAAAATCGGGTTGAGGCAAGGCTCGGGATTACCAGTACGTAAGGAAATCGTGTCTTGAGGCATGCTTGAGGCCAGGGGGTTTCGTGGTGAAGTGGGTTTCCAGTCGATCATAGTCGAGAGACATTGGTCGTTGACAACCAATTGTTACCAATAGCACTCATCCAATTGTTTCCAATAGCCTTGGGAGGCTCTAAGCCTCCAGGGCCTGTTATAGGCCATGGATAGGCCTTGGGGTTGAATACCCAACCACTCGTGCCTATTACAGGCCTTGGTTGGTTTAGTCATCCTCCTAGAGCTTGTTACAGGCCCTAGGGGCTTGGATACCTATCCCACAATAGGCTTAGTCAGCGATTGGGGAACTGCAACATGTAATCTAAATGTTGTACTATGTGCATTGGCTCTAATGACATACAAGAAGTGATCTCATATCTCTTCATTAGACCATTAGATGTTGCAAATCATAATGATATGTGGTTGAATAATTGCATTGTGGGTGAAGTAATGTGCATCCACAATATACATCGAAAGAAGCAAGGTGCATTGTAGAATGCATGTGGGGTCATAAGAGGGGTATCATATCAATATACTAGGTATAAATATAAAGGGGTATAAAAAGTGTTAATGAGAAAATTGATACATACAATATCTAGTGAAAATAGGGGTTTTTTTAAATTGGGAAGACATATTGGGAGGGGGTAAAAAAAAACGATTTTGGAATGTATTTTCCAATATTTAGTGAAATTAGGGGTATTGTTTCATATGCCATGAACGAACGTGCTATGATAGTGGTTTATTGAGTGAAGCCCCCATGTGGAACTCTATGTCCTCCATTCAGAGTTTCCTAGATCCTATGTCAACTCTCAAACATGTAAATTCAAACTACTGTGACTGAACAGCTAGTCGCACACTCTCAAGGGAATTATTCATTCTCTGATAAAAGGTATCCATTGGCAAGAAAGGAAAATGAAAAATCAGGAAGCAATGCAACGCAGAAGAGCAGGAGAGAAAAAAGTGATGAACCAGGCATCTTTGTTGAGTTCTTATAGAATTGAATTGATGCTGTTCGCGCGCGTGGAGTTAATTCGAAGAGATGTGCATTCAAGACTGCATGATTCGAAGAAGGTGGTGGAGTTGCCAAAACTAAATGCTTGAATTAATGAATTTTGGAAATAGTACAAAAATGAGGAAATCCAATTCATTGTTCCATGTGATGAATAATGTTTCCCCAAAAGGTTCAAGTACAGATGCGACATGTCATTGTTGCCACATGAACTGAGTGTCATATCTTCTTTAATGCCGAGCTGGATGATGGATGGAAAATGTGCCAAATATTTAGTTGTCATGGTAAGGGATGCGATGACATTAAATGGGACAAGGCCTTGGTACATCATAGTAAATGCCACAAATAAAACATTCAAGCGCATAAATGGAGTTAATAGAAAATACAATGCAAAACCAGTAAAGGATTAATTTTGGAATTGCACAGCTGGCATGAAAGAATGATTGCATGAATCACTACGCAAATAATGATGAAGTGTCATGATAGGAACAACAGATCAAGATAAAGGAATAATATGGAACCTGTATAGGGAAAGAAATCAAAGATAATTATGAAATAAATATACAGATTGCATGATATCAATGCATAAATTTGAACAAAAGAAATGAAGCATGAAGACAAGGAGAGTAATCCATATAAGTAGTCAAGTAAAGGTAAGCACAAAACAAAAGAAAGAAAAAACAGTAATTGCACCTCTTTGCCATTGATGTTAAAGGGGGAGAAAAGCATGAAGCTGAATGCAGCTGAAGAGAAACAACATGAAGCTGAGAAGAAACAATAAGAAGTTCTGAAGCAAGAACGTGCAACAGAGTTGAGAAAAAGAATAAAGCATATCATTGGGGAATTGGCATGAAGAAGATACATGGAAGAAGCACGAAGCTGAAGTATATGAAGCTAACCATGAAGCATGCAATAGTACAGTGCAAAGAATCATAAAGCATGCGATCTGTTGAGAGGTAACATAAAGTAGAAGAAGCACTAGCAACAGAATGCGCAGATGCCAAAGGAGGAGCATATACACAGGGGGGTACTGCAACAAGCACAGATGAAGCATACAAGTCCAAGAAGATGATTATGCACAAGTTCATAAGGTGTTGACATCAATGCCAAAGGGGGAGATTGTTGAACTTTGGTTGTCATTGATATCAACTAATGTCAAAGACGATGTCAACTGATTCAGTTTGAGTCATTGATTTCAATTGAAGTCAAGTGGATTCAGTATTCCCATTCCAGCTTGAATAAGTATGGAAAATGGACATTGAATAAGTATATGCGCAAGCAAGGTGGTGAAGGATATGGATGGTAGTTTGAAAAAGTATACCTAGAAGTTGCATCCATTCTGAAGAAGTGTGTCCAGGGGTACATCATGCATATCCAGGTTGAAAAAGTACATAAGGCACATGTACTTGAGTAGGTCACAAGTCCATCCAGTCATAGTCCTTCAAGGTACAAGCCAAAGTGTTGATTGGAAAAGAAGTTTGAAGAGTGCACAAGCAAGCCAAAGAATACATGGGACAAAGTCTAGTGTGTGCAAGCAAGTCCATAGAAGATTCAAGAGTGCGCAAGTAATTCAAGTGGAGTGCGCAAGCAGCATGGAACAAGAGATGGTTGAACATTTATACAAGTCTTGAAAGCGCGCAAGTCATAACCAATCAGAAGAAGCTTTAAGTTATTAAAGTGTGCACAAGTTTCAAGAAGGGTGTAGTGGTTGAAGTCAACATATGCACAAACTCCACAGCCGATGACACAACAAGTGCGCAAGACCCGCAAGTGATGGTACAACAAAGGTCAAAGTCTCACCAAGTCAAAGAACATGTATGCGCAAGTTTCACAAAGAATTGAAACATCAAGAGCGCAAGACCCACAGGTGATGGTACATAGAGGGTGAAAGTCCCACAAAGTCGAGGACAATATATGCATAGAATCCACAAAGAAAGGACACATCGGCGGTGCAAAACATGACATGTGGCAGAAGCACAATCCGTGAATAAACGAAGAAGGAATGCCACACCCAACTTGTGGACATATAATCCATGCATGACATGTATAAATAGGGACACAAGTTGGATATTTGAAGTAAGATTGATGGCAGGGATTAAGAGCTTCTAATTGGAAGATATAGATTTATATTCAAGGTATCAAGGGCTCGAGGTATAGAACAATATGATTTAGCGAGGAGATAAGTGCACATAAACAAAGGAATGATTGAACTGATGGTGCACAAAATGATGTTGTAGATCTGCGATGGTTTTGCTAAGACAGAAAGGTAGAATGCAGAGGATGTGCAAGTGTGTGAGGACCGAATGATCATATTGCATACATCACACAGTCAGTCATAGATGTTCTAAGGTGGATCCGCACAAAGACAGACATGAATTTTATCAGAAGATGTGCGAAGTGAAGAAGTTTAACTGATGTACAAGGATTGAGTTGAAGTGTGCTGAGTAAAGAAGTCCATTAGATGCACAGAGACCCAATTGCAGTAGAATCAAGTATGCACATCATTATGAGGATGATCTTAGGAAAGTGTGTTAAACCGAAAGTACGAATCATATGATGCACATCATGTCGCGGATTGTCTTAAAGACTGTGGCACTTAAACAGAACAGACACATCTTAGTAAGTGCGCAGTTCCATATGATACTGGTGCGCGACATTAGAACAACAAGTCATTAGTTGATGCACAATATCAATTGAAGAGTGTAGTTGTGCAGTAGCATAACGATACGGTAAATCAGTGGCGCAAACTGCATCAGTTAAAGAATCACACAATATCAAGTGCGACATTAGTTGAAGTGAAGTGTTGAATGGAATGAGAAGTCAAGTGATGTATGAAGGGAAGTGATAGCAATACATCTGCATACAGAAGATGAACACAATATAAAGAACATCAAAATATTAGTGGTGTGCAAATGTTGGAAGTTCATAAAAGCAACATCTTATTTTGTATATCTAGGCAGCAGGATGGGGTAAGGAGTAGGGGGTTGTACCTTCTTTCCAGTTAGTGCTGGAGAACATAGGGAGTTAGTGCCTCCTTCAGGTCGATGCCTGTAAAACCAGGGGGTCGGTTCCTCCTTCCAATTGGTTCTGGTAAACACAGGAAGTTAGTGCTTCCTTGAATGTAATCTTTTCATTACAAAAGAGCATTCTATGGTTCTCTCCCATTTGGGTTTCCATATCAAAATTATGTGTGTTCTTTGTTCTTTGTCTTGGTGCATATGTGGATGAATGTTTTTATTTATCTTGGATGCATAAATGAAGATCAAGACTACATTAAGACTAATTGGTCAAAGAAGTTAAAAACTATTGATAACTAAGCTAATACTGATTCACCCCCCCTCTCAGTATTAAATAGATTCCAACTTTTCATAATTCGCAAATTGGTTTAATAGTTTGACCATGAAAACATGAGCAACTGAACCCAATGTGGAAATCACAACATCAATGATAGAGATAAAGTAAGGTACCTACTGTCATTTGACTTGTGGAAATAAAAAACTCAAAGAAGGTAACCCACACCATTTGACATGGGGAAATCATAACATCATTGATATAGATAAAGAAGGCTATCTACCACCATTTGAGGATGGAAAAAGGTGGGGATCAATATATTAAAATAAAGCTTTGAAAATGATGTGAGGGTGGTTGTACACTTTTAACCCAGTCCACCCTTATAATGACATTTCACCAAAACTAAACATGCATTAAGAATAAGATAGATTTCTATATCATCATCTTATATTGTGATTATTTTTACCCAATTGTTTTGAATACCTCAACCACATGATATTTTTCTGGATTGAGATGAATCATCATCATCAAAGATCCTTGTTTCCTTAATAGCTAAGGTGTCCTCATTAGTACCATGATATTTAACATGTCCAATGGAAATAGGAGGGGGTCCCACTATGGATTGGGAGTTCCGTGCAAATCCCAAAATGATATTACACCACATCTCCAAATTGTTAGCCAATTTTTTGAATTTTAGCTTATGTTTTCCAATCTAAGCTTCTAATTCCTCCTACTTCAATACTTGTTTCTCCAAATGCATTTTTAAACACTCAACTACCTTGTGCATTCCTTCCAATTCCTCTTGTTTCTCCACATGCATGTTTAAGCACTCAACTACCTTGTGCATGCCTTCCAACGTAATAGGTAGGTCCCTTAATGATTTCTTGATCTCATATAACTCTTCCTCATTATTTCCTCCAAGCACAGGGTGACTCGCCATGACAAGGACAAAATCTACTAAATTTAAAATCCTTGAAAACTAAACAACATCCAAATTGGTATAATGACCATAATAAATTACTTCTCTGAACTTAGTCCAAATAGAGTTGTGACAGAATCCCTTTTCAATGGAATCAAGAAATAGAATGGGAGTTAGAACGATTGGTAAACCAAACCTCTTTCCCCTGTTGAAGAAATCACAAAAGCTAATTCCTCCAACACATTACTCTCCTAGTTCCTTGTTATAAAAATCAACTACAATCCTCGAACCAACAAAACTTTGAACGAGTAAACAAATTTGGATGTGAACCACCTCACATCAACCTCAAATAATATTATCCAACCTACATCATTCTCCTCCATTAATTAGGGTTTAATTCTCCCATCAAATAGTACAATGTTCAAGTGTGCAAGCACAAGGAAGGCACAAAAGACAGTTATAAATCCTCCCTCGATCCCTTCTCTCATACACTTGTGTCTCTCACCATGCATATGTATTATTGTCTCTAACTTCGTAATTCTATGAGAAGAACTGAAATTCAACACCACACTAGTCATGATGTTAAGGGTAATATATATATGGGGTTCCCCCATTTTTAATCAAGACCCCCTTATCCAAATAAGTTGTTTGGTGGCCATAAGGTCTACATTTGTATATTTTCCCATTGAAAGTGGAATAAGAGTATTGAATCAAAAGAGAAAAGAAGGCCCTAGATCCTTCGTAGCATTCGAGGTAGATCTAATTTTCTAATGTCCCTTTCCTTTTTGGCAAGTTCAATGATTAGGGATAAATCTCCAAAGCTTATCACTATTTTGGTTTGTCTAGAATAAAGAAGAGAAGTTCCAAGATAAATAGCATGGATTTCTTCTTGGTTATTGGTTGTACACCCCAATATCCAGGTGTAATTCAATTCCAACTTTCTTTTAGGGTCATAAATGACAGCCCCACCTCCCCCTTGCTCATTCCCGTATCTACAAACCCTTAAATAGCTTATATCTCAAAAGATCATTCTCAATCTTTGATACACAAATTCAATATTTCTATAACATTTGTAACAATGCATCAATTTTTTATATTTTCATGTTCACATATTCAATATAACAATTTCTCTCCATAATTACTTATATTAATACCAACTTTTAATTTACAATCTAAAAATGTTAAATATATTTATCATATAAAAATATAACCTCATTAATAAATAAACAACTCTCGTAATTCACAAATCTATGATAATGTTCTACTGAGAACAAGGTAATTGACCTACATGTCATAATCACAACCTCAATGATAAAAATAAAGTAAATTTATGATAATGTTCTACTAAGAACAAGGTAATTGACCTACATGTCATAATCACAACCTCAATGATAGAAATAAAGTAGGGTGCCTAATTTCACTTGACATGTGGCAATCACAAACTCAAAGAATAGTACTTGTACCATTTGATATGAGGCAATCGCAACATCAATGATATAGATAAAGAAGGCTATCTACCACCATGTGAGAAATGGAAAAAAAATAGAATCAATTTATTGAAAATATAGTTTTGAAAATAAAATGAAGGTAGTTGTATACTCTCACCTCACTCTACCTTCATGATGGTGGTTGCACACTTTCTACCAATTCTATTTTCATCCAACTTGGCTTTCAGATTTTGAAGGTAGTTGTACACTTTAATCTCACACCATCTTTATAAATTAAAAGTGAATACACTCTTTCATACAACCCCAACCTATTAAAATAACTTCCACCTAATAAAAATGACATTTCAATAATAATAATAAAAACAACAACTAATTAAGAATACATTTAAAATCCGTTATGTTATGGCATTGATTAAAATGGGGAGCCTCTCAGAATCTATCTTCAATGAAAATTGCAAAATCCGTTATGTTATGGCAGCCTCTCAAATGCTTTGTTGTAGGCATTTGAAATGTTTCATTTTATAGCTTAGATTCGTGTGAAATAAATTATTGGATGAATCCAATAGGATTTTTAAGGTCATTTTAATATTTTTGGTCAGTTTGAAAAAGGAAAAGCTTTTAAAAGTATGAAGTATGATGATGGTAAAACTGTTTGGCTAAAATAAAGTTCAATATTTTCTTGGGTGTTTATCTATTTATATTGTTTTAAATATTTAATTTTGTTTTAAATCTATATACAATTTCATATTTGCCATGGTTTGATTACTATTATCGTGAAGATTTTTAATTCATAAATTTCACTCTAAATTATTGCGTCGAAGAGGCGTATTCTACAAACTAGTAGGGGAGAGATGTGTAATTCCTTCCATGTTCATCCTATAATTGACACGTATCCTTTATTAAAAATGATAAAATATTATAAAAAATAATTTGTTGGCTCAAATTAGATTCAAAATATTTAAAACGGTATATATATAAAACTACACAAATTAGATACATTTTCACTCTAAAAAGGGGTTTGCACCTTTGAGAGATTTGATAAATCCCCTTTTAAGATGGATCTATGATGGTATAAAATTAAGAAACACTATTGTAATTAGCAATTAATATAACCATCCATAAAAATATAAAAACACACATAATAGTTATAACAAGATACCAACTAAACTAAATTATTTTTAATTATGCTTATATTTAATAAACTATTTTGATGTTTTATTTATCCATCAAAGTAAGATTATTAGAAGGCTTTTAACTTATAATAGTAAAATACCATTCAGATAATGTATAGAGGAAGGTTTCATGTGACCTTTATATTGTTAAATATAGACATTTAAGTATTTTTTTATATATACACCTTTCCATCTCATCTTAAAATAATCCCTAATTATTAATTACTAGCATTTTCTCCGGGAGGCCCAAAAGTGAACGTCGCTAGGAAAAGAGTAAATTTTGTAACAATATTAGAGACTGTTTTTCTTTCCCTTTGGTATACAACGAATCATATTACCACCCACCGAAGAGATCGACCATATTGAAGTTTTAACCACTCTTTACAAAACAAATACTTCCTCTGACCTCCTCCGACCTTCTCGACCTCCTTCGACCTCCTCTGACCTCCTCGACCTCTCCGACATCCTCCGACCTCCTCTGACCTTCTCGACCTTGAGTTCCTCGACCTCGACCTTATCCAACCTCGGCCCTCCCCGATGTCATTCTACTCGACTCGAGTACTGGTGAAGGAAACCGATCGACGTCAAAGTGACTACGGTGACTGCCAAGCCTTCCTAAAATGTGGTGGAGGTTGGTACTTAGACGATGATGATCAAGATGACGACGAGGACGAGGACTGCTGAGAAGCTGCACTACCTGTATCTATCTTTGATTTTGAACAGTGCTTATTGTTGAAGAGGGTGCGAGTGATTCAGAGTGGTCACCCAATCCAAGTACCGGTGTAGCTACAGTTGTAAATTTTTCTTTTTTCATACAAGGGTATCGAGATTGATAAAAAGATATTATGACAAGCCCTCTTTTCCATAAGCCGGTCAATTACTGCCGGTCCTAATGCAACACGCATCCCTTCAATGGCTTCCATGACAACATTTATGACATGAGGTGATGTCTCAAATATATTAGGCCATACATAATTCATCGAATGGACCAAAGCATCATCACATGCAAGTCCTGCAACATCTAAAGCCATGTGTTTCATTGTTGAATTTGTTGTTTTCCTATGCACGAGATCTTGATCCATGAGTGCATCTTCAAGTAATGGTGTCACTGCGTATATGCAGTCCTTTCCCATCTCACCTATATATTCAAAAAGAAATGAGAGGGACTTGAGAACACCATTTTGTACATTCAGCTCCGACACCTGATATTCATTCATAAGAGCTGGCAGCACAGTGAAGGGAGAACAAGTCTCTGCAACAATAGCAATCGCTACAGTTGTACAGACACGGTTCTAGCGTTCTTGAACCTTCAAGTTGTTTAGTAAAGTAGCAAGCAAATCCAGTGGCCCAATTTCCTTTGCAATGTATCCAAATGTGTTCATAGTTTCCCTTCTAATTCCATTCTAATGAGCTTTCAAATTCTCTAGAAGCTCAAAGCAAATTCTCATCCATTCTCTGACCGACAGCTTCTGGCAATACTTGTGACCTTGCTGGAAATACACAGTCGATGTGTCTAGCTGAATCTAATCTTAGTTTTCTGTCGGAAATGCTTTTCAGTCGGATTTTGTCTATTAATTATTCCTAGGTAGGCTTCTTCAGCGTAAATTCAAGTATATTCATCCTGTAGGTCACGAGCTATTTTACAATGGGTTAACAGACACATTGAATTGGCCAATGTAACTTCCAGGTCGATATAAATTTTTAGGGTTAGTTTAATATGGGTACATCCCCAAATCTATTCAACAAATTTTCTCGAGGAATTCTCACTGAATGGAATTTCAATGCTCCATTGTCCACTCCATTCAAACCAACTTTGTAGTCGCAATCTCGGATTTCAACTCCCAGGAGAGGTTTGTGTGAATCCAAGTCTCTAATTGGTATAATGAAAGCATGCACTCCCATATCAAGAGTCTCATCGGCTTCATTTCGAATAGGATTAAATAAGGTGCCAAGTCGACGCTGTGGGAAATCGCAAAGCTTCTTCATTTCACGACAATTTGCCAAATCAATAGCTTCTTCTTCCAAGTATTTAGCAGCTTGAAATTATGTTATTAAATTGATGATGAATTTACTCATCACAAAATTGAGATTTCAAAAAAACATCACCGAATATTTGTCGGCAGAGGTTTGCGGTCTGCGTCGGGAGAGAGAGCAGGGAGGAGGTCGACGGAGGTCAGAGGTCGAGGTCAAAGGTCGAGGAGGCCGGATTGAAACTTGTTGAACGAGTCCGAGGTATTCTATGCCTGAATGTGGGGGAGATGTTATAATTGATGTAACTATATGTCAACTTGAATTCTTTTAATAATATTTATAGTATTACTACGTAATAGCGAATATTAGATTACTGTGGCAGCCTGCAAAATCCTTGTAGAAAATTGACTATTTTGAAAGAAAGCAATCTATTAGATTGACGTATCAGTGTGCTCTATCCTGGAAGTAGAGCGTTGGCTATTTCATAAGAATAGAGAGTCGGCTATTTCATTAGAAGAGAGAGTGGATATATATGTTTCATTAGGAAGGATCTCTTTGTTTTCGAAACAGAAAGTGGATATCTCTGTTTCATTAGGAAGGATCTGAAGCTGTGCTAGGGTTTCACCTTTTTCTATTATCCTCATAAGATTCTCCTTTGATGGCATTCATCGTCCAAATCCAAATCATGATAACGAAGAAAAAGAGGACAGATCTTGTTTTCATTTCCGTAACGTGGCATACACCAAACTGTGAAACAACTGGCTTCTATTTGACATAATAACTTGATTTCTAATTAAAATGGAACTATATTAGCTACAAAATGGAGAAAATATGGTTATTTCAATTCGAATTAACTGATACTCAGCTTCATGATTTTAAAATTAGAGATTTCGTAATTGTCATGGATTATATGGGCGAAGTGAGTTCAATTTACATCATATTCTGAAACTTTCAAAAATTGTAATCCATTTACATATTCTCTCTTTTAATTACATATTGTTTTCAATCTGATTATGTTAATCTATAATTTTAACGTAGTTGAAGAGCTATTGCATTGGTTAGAATGGGTTTCCGTAGGGCTTAGTTCTTAGGTATGAGAGCTAGCAATTTTTCCCAAATTGCCCAGGGTATGTAGCCAGGCTCATCCCAACTCCTTTCATTTGTGTGGGCCAGCTCCCCATGCCTGTTCACAATGGGAAAAAAATTTCAAGGGCAAAGTTTAGCTCATGGGCAAAACAGAATTTCAAGGGCAAAGACTTTCAAGGGCAAAGTTTAGCTCATGGACAAAAGTAATTAGGTTTAAATATTGAATGGGTGAATTTTTACAAAGCTTTCTTATAGTTTAACCCCATTAATTTTTTTTTATGTACTCAATAGGTTTATTAAATATTTTTCAGTTGAAAGGGAAACTCAACATTAAAGAATCGATATTTTGCCCTTGTTTGGCAGTGTGTGTGGTGGTCATTTATATCAAAATATTTGGAATCACATATTCATGACCAATATTGCCTAAAATCACTTGCATCTGTTTGTGATGAATGGATTTCTGCTCCAGTAAGGAGTTACTTCACCATGATTTGTCATATTCGCCCAAATTATGCCAGGGATAGTGCAATAGTTTTCAAACCATGACAGAACCGATTAGGTATATTGATTTTAATAAGAGTGGATTAAAATCCATTACCACCAGTGCTAAGATATCCATATAGGGGTTATTTTAACCAGGTTCACAAATTATTGTTTATTAAATCATCTTGTTGTCTGATCTTTGATATGGGAACAATTGTGACCATTGGAATAAGTCATTTTCATTTTTACTCGTTGAATATAAATAATGACGTGCCTATTTGTACGTGCAATTGTATACAAGTAGTTCTCTTTGCATTTTAATTACAATCAACAATCTATATTGATGATTTTTTTGCAAAACCAACCTTGACATCTCTTTTGTCTGAATGCTGACATGCTTATGGTCTCAATTGATTTTGTGCTCAAAATTAGCTTGTGGTTTTTAGTGATGAGTTTTATCATTTAGTTGGCAGCTTTTTTGTATATTGTTGTTTATGCAGAAAACATGCATTCCACCTCTTGGGGTTTGGTATTGCAAGAAGTAGGTTTTCTGTACCTAGTTTGATTTTCATTGAACTTTGGTTTGTATTAGATAAATATGATTTAGGATTTTATTGTTTTATTTGTGGGTAGAGGCATGAATCCCCAATCTAAAAATAGAAGTCAGAAAAATATAAATGTTTATGAGATGGTATATCAATATGAAAAAAGATTTATGAAAAGCCTTAGCAGCATTATGATGTGCGCTTAAAATGGAAATTTGAAATTAATATATTGGTTAGCTCTTAAAATGATATTTTGATTCCCAATCAATAAAGATCCATGATACCTAAAAAGGTTAGCTGATTACCTGAATTTTACATGGCGATGTAGAATCGCAATAAGACTGATCAATAATTATCGGATTCCTATATTTAAAAAGCATTTTAATATTATAATGATCTAAATGCATTTTCATACCGCAAATAGAACTTAAAAGAAATAATCTTTTGAAATTTATAGCGATTCATAGGTTGATTCTCTTCAACTCTGATTGCAAGTGTGGCGATAATCTTCGAAGTAGTCCATATTGACGAGAAACCCATAGTCGATAGCCAACTCATATCCATAAGCCAGATAATTGACTGAATGTGCACATATTCAATAGCCGACTCATATCCATAAGCAATAATTCGACAGTCTTCTTATTAACAACATATTCCTAAGAAAAAAGTATATTTCAAGGTCGGCTGCATTGGTCGACCATAGATTTGATCAACGACATATTAAACTGGATTATGCGATATAAAGGTGTATCGGCCAACCTTTTGAGTCAAATGTTGCTGGAATGTCCGAGTTAGAAGAGCTTCCAGCAGTGACAAATGCAGGACCAGTACCGCACGACATGAAGGTTTGGGTGCTTTGTCGATGGAACCGAGCCTCTTCAATCAAATCGTCGACCAGCCTCTGGAAGATGTCGACCAATATTAGAGCTCGACAAAAAATACAATATTAACCACATTTAAAAGGTCATCCAAAAACATGTCGACTAATTGAAGTGTCGGTTGACTTACTTACTGGAGGAAAATAATTCAGCGGAGTCGATAGAGTGTTGTAATAAAGATCGGAGCTGCAAATTTGTCGAACCTCGACAGACCATGGAGCTGTCTTTTATTCTCTTGTCAAAGATTATGTTGCAGTCATCTTTTATTACGGCTCCATGGTCTGTTGAGGTTCGATAGATTTGCAGCTCCATGGTTTGCAAATAACTTGCCACGTGTTCAAACTTTAAAAGTAAGATTTTATTATTAAAATTGATAACCTTTAATAAAAAAATTACAAAAATTTGAACAATATGTACTCCAAAATAAACTTGAAACTTGTCCAGTGGTGAAACGTGTCGAGTTAATCTGCACGAGGACCTCCTCGACCTCCTCCGACCTCCCCGACCTCCTCGACCTTCAACCTCTCCAACCTCCTCGACCTCCTCCTATCTCTCCGACCTCCTCGACCTCATCGACCTATCTCACCTCCTCCACTGAGAAAATTTTGAGGAAGTGATTCTGTAAATTGTCGGCATGCCAGATTAGTTATACTAAACAGAAGCTGCGAGGTTTTTGGCAGGTCGTGCTAGCCATCTGCGCCAGGATTGCTTGGTTGCGACTTCAAAGTTTAGGGTTGGTGCTGAAGCCACCGATAATACAAATGATAAGATTATAAGACTCATAGAAATCCTTCTAAAAGTTAAGAAGAAGAATTTAGTTTTAGCCATCTGCGCCAGGCTTGCTTGGCTGCGACTTCAAAGTTTAGGGTTGGTGCTGAAGCCATCGGTAATACAAATGATAAGATTAGAACACTCATAGAAATCCTTCTGAAAGTTAAGACCAAGAGCCTGAAGCTGTAATGAAAAAAAACTTGTGCAAAGAATAGAAAAAGGATCAGTTATACTAAACAGAAGCTCCGACAGGCCATTGGAAACAATGGAGCCATTGGAATTTCGGCATCAAACAACTCACCACAATTCCTCTGACCAATATACGTTAACTCTGTTGAAGTTGAAATGAAAAAAAAACTTGTGCAAAGAATATAAAAAGGATCAGTTATACTAAACAGAAGCTCTGACAGGCCACTGGAAACATTGGAGCCATTGGAATTTCGGCATCAAACAACTCACCACAATTCCTCTGACCAATATATGTTAACTCTATTCTGGCCATTGGTAATTTATTATTTTAATGTAAGATATTAAGTCCATGAGTCTAATAATTATCCTGGACCACTTAGTTAATTTAGATATCCTGGACCATATGGACCATGCAAACTAAATTATACCATTAGCCATATAAAATCTGACCATTAGCGGACTGTCAGTTTAGAAATCGACTATGGGTCGTATATATAGTGTTTTGCATGGACATATTAGTATATTTGCATGGTCAAATCTACGCACACTATAAAATATTTAGTGGTCTTGATATCTATGTGGTCACAGCATAGTAGTTGACCATTGCAAATCAACCGACCAACAACATATTTGCATGACCATTGAAGGATGATAACTTATAAATATCACCGTAGATAGCATTCTTGTAGCGGTGTATTGAACATTTGATAAGAAAGTTAAAGCATATGCCATCGCCGGAGAGGTTAGAGAGGTTGGAGGAGGTAAAAGAGGTCCCAAGAGGTCGGAGGAGGTCGCTCTTTTAGCATTGTTGTCACTCCAAGCAAACAGAAAATGTTATGAACATGAATTCCACACTAGGATCAAGGAGAGCAATGGCATATATGTGGGATAGCTCAAAATTTAGCAAAATAATAAATCATAAGCAAGAGTGGGTTGAGAATCAATTGCTCAAAACATACAACAACCTTGCTAAGCAAATAGCAAATTATCATAAACTTAAACAAACGGATATAGATGTGAGTATGTGTTCGTG
Organism: Larix kaempferi; assembly: GCA_027924585.1. NCBI lineage: Eukaryota > Viridiplantae > Streptophyta > Pinopsida > Pinales > Pinaceae > Larix > Larix kaempferi. Next base: position 8,182,225 of record BSBM01000511.1, on the reverse strand, counting down.
TAATATGAACTACGACTAATCCTAGCATTCGAGACACCAATAAACAAATAAGCTACTTCGTTGACATAAAAATCCAAACAAAAACCATGTCCTACAAAACTGAAGGGTCAAAGCATTCCATGCCCTGAGAGTCATAACCCTAAAAGGAAACAAAAGTCTTAATTCTGCTACATAGTAAAATGTAATCAAGATACTATCACATCAATCTTCCTCCTCAATAACCTTAGTACCCAGTCCACTAAGCCCTTCAGGAGGCACCTCGGCCGCCGTCACAATCGAATAAAGCTCCTCCTTGGCGTCTTCTTCATCATTACGCTGCCTGGAGATACAAACCCTTACCCTTCTAAGAACACTCCTGATGCCCCTGCTCCACACAGACTTGTTCGTCTGACAACCAAGGTTGACTTACTAAGCCAACTATGAAAACGTAGATGTATATAATAACCATTGGGTTACCTTTGGACCCTTAACCTCATCATCTCAAAATCAATATTAAGTTATCAATTCTATTTGAAAAGTTTAAGTAATGTGAGAGCATGTTTTCTGAAATAGTCCTACATTTTTATGGTGTTAACCATATGAATACATGTCCTGAACTTTTTGGACTGGTTTTATGTACACAGACAAACCCCTGCATTTCCACCAAAAATTGATGCATAAGTCTTCAATATAATGAAACAACGAAAGCATCTCGTATAACAAATTATATGTGAACAACAAAGTATAAAGGTAGAATGATGATCCTATCAGGGTGCCAAGGCCTCCATCGCCTTCAACACAGAGAAACAGACAAAATTAACAGGAGCTCATGATGGGCATGACCTTGAATTCTTCTTGCCCTTGTTCCCCATTTCCTGATACCATCGATGTTCTTGAAATTCCATCGACTAAGTTTTTCATCTTGTCGGCTAGTCATCGTTGTGACAAGTCATTTCATATCCCAAGTAGATGACAAAGATTTTTAAATACCCTTTCCACATTCCAGGCATTAATCATTATCTTAAATTACAGTCTGTGTATCGAGCATTCTCTTGATTTATAGCCCGAGTGCCAACCTGAAAAATTCAATGGTCCGATTGAGAGATTTCATTGCAATTTGAACAGACAAATAGCTGAATACGTTCATTTTGCTACACGTGCAATTTCTGTCCAACTCCAATCCAAGTGCTACTGAGCATGTTCATTTTGCTATCCACCATCTAATCAAAATATAACAATCCAGGGAAAAATGTGCCATCATAATACATGCAGTTTCATCCAATCTGAATTGAAAAAAATGCCATTTAATTTCTCTACTAAATGCACGAGTAAAACACTGAAATAAAACCTAAAATTTATTAGATTTTGCCTCTTACCCATCACCGAAGAGCTTGAGATCAGATACTCATGTAGCTTCTGTCCTGCTGGAAATATAAAAAATGATGTGAGCATCACTATCCATGTGCTTATTTGTTGGAATGTGACAACCAATTGACGGTTTAGGTCAAGTTGGTTCACGGAGGTTTCACCAACGGTATAATCGGTAGAAGGAGGATCTTAAATATGTGTCTCATTGAGGCAGATATTGAGCTGGGGCTTTATGCCCTCTCCAGGATAGTTTGTAAACTATGTTGATGATGAATAAAGACTGCCTGCCCTTGTCCCGTGGATGTAGCCCACACTCAGTGGGTGAACCACGTAAATTTATGTGTTTCTTGTGTGATTGCTGTGTGCTATCTATTCTTTTGTTTTCTGTAGTTACATATTTATGATGTATGTGTGCTTAATGCACAACAACTGGTATCAGAGCTCAGGTGAAGAGCATAAGGTTGTAGAGAACGAAAAGAGCAGCAGTCGGTCAAGCAGTTTCGAGAGAGTGAAAGTGTTTTTTTTTTAACATGTGTAAGGGCAGGGTAATAATAATAATAAAAAAATGGTTGAAAATTTATTATTATTATTGGAGTTGTAAAATTTAAATTTTGCATGTAATTGGGCATATGACTGTAAGACCTGGAATGGCATGCATACCAAGGTTGTTTAGTTATCTATGAAAAATCTAGACGTAGATTTAGGTAAACTAAAAGGGGTAGGGCATGAGTTGGTTGTTGTGCTCATTTTGCCCATGAGATTACATGTAATGAAGCCTATTTGAAAGTCTTGGTTAACTCTAATGTAATAGACTTGAAGGTGAGCGGTAATGGCTCATTTGGTTGTCTTGGCCGGATTTGGCTAAGGTCTTTGGATGTAAAGTTCGAGGTGGAGCATAAAATGTGCTCAGGATTGCATAGGAAGATTTTGTTTGCAAGCTCAAGGTAATCATTGTATGGCTTGAAGAGCAAGCTCAAGCATTTGGTACAAGATGTTTTGATTTCTTCATGGTGAACCAGGTTTTACAAGAAGTGGGTGTAACCATTGGGTTTATGGTATTCACTAGCTTGGTGTTTTTTGGATTGTTGGCGTTATGCTTGAAACAAGCACAAGCATGGATACGATCAACAGGTTGGTTCGGTTGGACATTTATGATGAAGAATCAAGGAGCAGCAAAACAATCTTGAGTGTAAATGTACAAGAGACGGATTGATGTTAAGGTTTGGTTATCACAGCAAGAGTACATGGTAATGATACTCAAGAAATGTGAAACTGGTAAACATCATAAGCTTTCTTCAGGTTGATGTCCAAGTAATGAAGAAAATGGTTATATGTCTCGTGTATGGTACGCTGGTGTGATGTATGCGATGATATTTTTTCACATGCGGTTGGTGTTGTTAGTGGATACATGACAAATCCAGGTGAAGCAGTGAAATGGGTGCTTTGGTATTTAGAAGCACAAATGGACAAGGGCAGGGCATCAAGTAAATTGTTGTCAAGGTGGAGATTGTTGGAATGTGACAACCAATAGACGATTGAGGTCAAGTTGGTTCACGGAGGTTTCACCAACGGTATAATCGGTTATCGGTTATGTGTAACTGAAGAAGGAGGATCTTAAATATGTGTCTCATTGAGGCAGATATTGAGCTAGGGCTTTATGCCCTCTCCGAGATAGTTTGTAAACTATGTTGATGATGAATAAAGACTGCCTGCCCTTGTCCCGTGGATGTAGCCCACACTCAGTGGGTGAACCACGTAAATTTATGTGTTTCTTGTGTGATTGCTGTGTGCTATCTATTCTTTTGTTTTCTGTAGTTACATATTTATGATGTATGTGTGCTTAATGCACAACATTATTGTATCCTCTTCACTAAGATCTCGGAGGCCAAACAGTACCCGTTACCCAAACAAAACAAGGTTAAAATGGATCAAAGGTAGTCGTGAACTTTAAAGTGTCGGCTAGTCATCGTTGTGAGTAGTTGGCCGCTTGTCTAACCTACTATTCAGCCGATCATCTGTGAAGCAATTGTCGATTTTTCCAACCATTATTCAATATTTAAGGTCGACTATAGAGTACGACCACTAACTTGGTATTTCGTCCAAGGATTTTTTTTTGTAATTCCATAGACCAGCAACCCTTCGAAAACTCCATCACAAGTATTTTTGGGAAGGTACCCCGTCGGGCTCGACTGATGTCCATTAAATGCTGTTCGTCGACGACCAAGAACTTGCGCAACGCGTCGGCGAAAAATCTTGCAGCTTTTGCATCTTTTGATCTTTACAAACTCACTTGTCGGAGCTTCCGTTTGTTATAACTTATCTGGCAAGCCGAGAATTTACAGAATCACATCGTGGCAATGAAGCATTTTCCGGAATTGTGTCGTGAGGTGATGAAGATAATGACGCATTTTCGGGAGTTTATCAAACAAATATCTGGGTCATCGTGGTAATGAAGCATTTTTGGGAATTTGCCCAATTCTTGCTGCAGTATGAAAGACAAAGACCGGAAATCACATGAATGCATCTTCAAGTACAACCAAGATGTCCTCACGTCGGGCTTCAGATTCCATCCTACAGAAGAAGAACTAAAGAAGAACTGGTCGAGTTTTATTTGCGCAAAAAAGTGGAGGGGTGCGATTTGACATGGCCATGTAAAATTCAGTCTTATTGCGATTCAACATCACCATGTAAAATTCAGGTAAAGCAGAAAAACACAGAAAAACAGGTCGAAGCAAAAATAAGATCCATGTGATTTGGTCAACATGTGCGAAAGCGACAAAACACGCGGCAGGATTCCATTGGATTTATAGACGAGGAATCTTTCCGAGGTGGAAGGTCAAGCTTCTCGTTGGTGAACGCCTATGGCGTAATTATAATATGTATGATTGCCGTAAAGTATGTATTTCAACCATTTAGAAATTGAACATAAATTTCACGATAAGCTGACATTATCACGGAAGTAAGTGCGTGCTTCTACGATTGAAATCAAGATACATTATTATACTTGTTGGTAGGTTGTGTATCTTTTCGTTCAAATAGGTGTTGACTCCCTATTAGTTCATGTTGAATACCTATTAGTTTGTTTTTATTTTTTATTTTAATCAAAATTTTGAAAACATGATTTCATGTAATGTGACTATCCAAATTTTTTAATTGGTTTATTTTCCTTCTAATTTGTTAATTTGTTGAGACATTGGGGTCTTATTGTCGAGTTGATGGAAGGCATCTTGGTATTAAAACATCAGGCATAAGTAATATGTTGTGTACTTCACATACACAAATCTATCTAGAAATCTATTAGGCATGAAGTTGAGTTGGGTAGAGGCTTTTTCTTCCTTCTATAACAGATTTAGCAAGTTCATTCTCGCAAAACCAAATTCTAATGGAAGTTAGGAACAATTTAGCAAATACTCTGCAAGAATTTGTAAAAACTTAGAATAATCCAATCTAGGTGTTAATATTAACAATCTTCAAAGGTATAGAAACGTTGTATCCTAAAATACCTTCTTAAAGTGCATGCATCTCCATTGTTAACAAAGTCAAGGTTGGATCCTTCTCAACCAACACTTGTGATCAATTGGGAAACACATTTTTCATTTTCTTAGAGCCTTAGTATTCTTTGAAAAAACTCTTGAATCTCAAAATCATTGATTGCACTTTGATATAAATGTTAGGAACCCATGTATTTACTTTGTTAGTATATTGTTGTTGGACGCATATGCTTTGTAAGTCATCCCGTAGTATTTGTTGATCCATAGTTTATATTAGCCCATAGTATTGACCCATAGTATTGGATGCATATGCTTTGTAAGTCGTCCCATAGTATTATATGTCCCATGGTTTTGACTCATAGTATTGGCGCCTAGACTTAGCCCATGGTTTGTATTGACACATAGTATTGACCCATGGTATTGGCGCCTAAACTTAGTATATAAGTGTGTGTTGAGACCTATGAAAGCACCATGAAGTTAATTGTATTGAGCTTGCTCAAAGGAGGTTGCCCCCTCGAAGTGGCCCGTGATCAATATAAAAGTGATTCTGAGTTCTATTATTTCTGATATCTCGTGTATTTGCATTAATTAATTATTGCAGGTTCATCACATCTGGTATTAGAATGCAGAGGATGTGCAAGTGCGTGAGGACCGAATGATCATATTGCATACATCACACAGTCAGTCATAGATGTTCTAAGGTGGATCCGTGCAAAGATAGACATGAATTTTATCAGAAGATGTGCGAAGTGAAGAAGTTTAACTGATGTACAAGGATTGAGTTGAAGTGTGCTGAGTAAAGAAGTCCATTAGATGCACAGAGACCCATTTGTGGCAGAATCAAGTATGCGCATCATTATGAGGATGATCTTAGGAAAGTGTGTTAAACCGAAAGGACGAATCATATGATGCACATCATGTCACAAATTGTCTTAAAGACTGTGGCACTTAAACAGAATGGACACATCTTAGTAAGTGCGCAATTCCATCTGATACTGGTGCGCAACATTAGAACAACAAGTCATTAGTTGATGCACAATATCAGTTGAAGAGTGTAGTTGTGCAGTAGCATAGTGATACAGTAAATCAGTGGCGCAAACTGCAGCAGTTAAAGAATCACACAATATCAAGTGCGACATTAGTTGAAGAGAAGTGTTGAATGGAATGAGAAGTCAAGTGATGTATGAAGGGAAGTGATAGCAATACGACTGCATACAGAAGATGAACACAATATAAAGAACATCAAAATATTAGTGGTGTGCACATGTTGGAAGTTCATAAAAAGCAACATCTTCTTTTGTATATCTAGGTAGCAGGATGGGGTAAGGAGTAGGGGGTTGTACCTTCTTTCTAGTTAGTGCTGGAGAACATAGGGAGTTGGTGCCTCCTTCAGGTTGGTGCCTGTAAAACCAGGGGGTCGGTTCCTCCTTCCAATTGGTTCTGGTAAACACAGGAAGTTAGTGCTTCCTTGAATGTAATCTTTTCATTACAAAAGAGAATTCTGTGGTTTTCTCCCATTTGGGTTTCCATGTCAAAATTATGTGTGTTCTTTGTTCTTTGTCTTGGTGCATATGTGGATGAATGTTTTTATTTATCTTGGATGCATAAATGAAGATCAAGACTAAGTTAAGACTAATCGGTCAAAGAAGTTAAAAACTATTGATAACTAAGCTAATACTTATTCAACCCCCCTCTCAGTATTAAATAGATTCCAACTTTTCATAATTCGCAAATTGGTTTAATAGTTTGACCATGAAAACATGAGCAACTGAACCCAATGTGGAAATCACAACATCAATGATAGAGATAAAGTAAGGTACCTACTGTCATTTGACTTGTGGAAATTAAAGACTCAAAGAAGGTAACTCATACCATTTGACATGGGGAAATCATAACATCATTGATATAGATAAAGAAGGCTATCTACCACCATTTGAGGATGGAAAAAGGTGGGGATCAATATATTAAAATAAAGCTTTGAAAATGATGTGAGGGTGGTTGTACACTTTTAATCCAGTCCACCCTTATAACGACATTTCATCAAAACTAAACATTCATTAAGAAGAAGATAGATTTCTATATCATCATCTTATATTGTGATTATTTTTACCCAATTGTTTTGAATACCTCAACCACATGATATTTTTCTGGATTGAGATGAATCATCATCATCAAAGATCCTTGTTTCCTTAATAGCTAAGGTGTCCTCATTAGCACCATGATATTTAACATGTCCAATGGAAATAGGAGGGGGTCCCACTATGGATTGGGAGTTCCGTGCAAATCCCAAAATGATATTACACCACATCTCCAAATCGTTAGCCAATTTTTTGAATTTTAGCTTATGTTTTCCAATCTAGGCTTCTAATTCCTCCTACTTCAATACTTGTTTCTCCAAATGCATTTTTAAACACTCAACTACCTTGTGCATTCCTTCCAATTCCTCTTGTTTCTCCACATGCATGTTTAAGCACTCAACTACCTTGTGCATGCCTTCCAACTTAATAGGTAGGTCCCTTAATGATTTCTTGATCTCATACAACTCTTCCTCATTATTTCCTCCAAGCACAGGGTGACTCGCCATGACAAGGACAAAATCTACTAAATTTAAAATCCTTGAAAACTAAACAACATCCAAATTGGTATAATGACCATAAGAAATTACTTCTAGGAACTTAGTCCAAATAGAGTTGTGATAGAATCCCTTTTCAATGGAATCAAGAAATAGAATGGGAGTTAGAACGATTGGTAAACCAAACCTCTTTCGCCTATTGAAGAAATCACAAAAGCTAATTCCTCCAACACATTACTCTCCTAGTTCCTTGTTATAAAAATCAACTACAATCCTCGAACCAACAAAACTTTGAACGAGTAAACAAATTTGGATGTGAACCACCTCACATCATCCCTAGACAGATCACCAATATATACCACCTCAAATAATATTATCCAACCTACATCGTTCTCCTCCATTAATTAGGGTTTAATTCTCCCATCAAATAGTACAATGTTCAAGTGTGCAAGCATAAGGAAGGCACAAAAGACAGTTATAAATCCTCCCTCGATCCCTTCTCTCATACACTTGTGTCTCTCACCATGCATATGTATTATGGTCTCTAACTTCGTAATTCTATGAGAAGAACTGAAATTCAACACCACACTAGTCATGATGTTAAGGGTAATATATATATGGGGTTCCCCCATTTTTAATCAAGACCCCCTTATCCAAATAAGTTGTTTGGTGGTCATAAGGTATACATTTGTATATTTTCCCATTGAAAGTGGAATAAGAGTAGTGAATCAAAAGAGACAAGAAGGCCCTAGATCCTTCGTAGCATTCGAGGTAGATCTAATTTTCTAATGTCCCTTTCCTTTTTGGCAAGTTCAATGATTAGGGATAAATCTCCAAAGCTTATCACTATTTTGGTTTGTCTAGAATAAACAAGAGAAGTTCCAAGATAAATAGAATGGATTTCTTCTTGGTTATTGGTTGTACACCCCAATATCCAGGTGTAATTCAATTCCAACTTTCTTTTAGGGTCATAAATGACAGCCCCACCTCCCCCCTTGCTCATTCCCGTACCTACAAACCCTTAAATAACTTATATCTCAAAAAATCATTCTCAATCTTTGATACACAAATTCAATATTTCTATAACATTTGTAACAATGCATCGATTTTTTATATTTTCATGTTCACATATTCAATATAACAATTTCTCTCCATAATTACTTATATTAATACCAACTTTTAATTTACAATCTAAAAATGTTAAATATCTTTATCATATAAAAATATAACCTCATTAATAAATAAACAACTCTCGTAATTCACAAATCTATGATAATGTTCTACTCAGAACAAGGTAATTGACCTACATGTCATAATCACAACCTCAATGATAGAAATAAAGTAAATTTATGATAACGTTCTACTGAGAACAAGGTAATTGACCTACATGTCATAATCACAACCTCAATGATAGACATAAAGTAGGGTGCCTAATTTCACTTGACATGTGGCAATCACAAACTCAAAGAATAGTACTTGTACCATTTGATATGAGGCAATCACAAACTGAAAGAATAGTACTTGTACCATTTGATATGAGGCAATCACAACATCAATGCTATAGATAAAGAAGGCTATCTACCACCATGTGAGAAATGGAAAAAAAATAGAATCAATCTATTGAAAATATAGTTTTGAAAATAAAATGAAGGTAGTTGTATACTCTCACCTCACTCTACCTTCATGATGTAAAAGTGGTTGCACACTTTCTACCAATTCTATTTTCATCCAACTTGGCTTTCAGATTTTGAAGGTAGTTGTACACTTTAATCTCACGCCATCCTTATAAATTAAAAGTGAATACACTCTTTCATACAACCCCAACCTATTAAAATAACTTCCACCTAATAAAAATGACATTTCAATAATAATAATAAAAACAACAACTAATTAAGAATACATTTAAACTCCCACTCTCGCTTATTCATAGAGATCTATCTTCAATGAACTTCGCAAAATCCGTTATGTTATGGCATTGATTAAAATGGGGAGCCTCTCAGAACCTATCTTCAATGAAAATTGCAAAATCCGTTATGTTATGGCAGCCTCTCAGAATGCTTTGTTGTAGGCATTTGAAATGTTTCATTTTATAGCTTAGATTCGTGTGAAATAAATTTTTGGATCAATCCAATAGGATTTTTAAGGTCATTTTAATATTTTTGGTCAAGTTTGAAAAAGGAAAAGCTTTTAAAAGTATGAAGTATGATGATGGTAAAACTGTTTGGCTAAAATAAAGTTCAATATTTTCTTGGGTGTTTATCTATTTATATTGTTTTAAATATTTATTTTTGTTTTATGCTTATATACAACTTCATATTTGTCATGGTTTGACTACTACTGTTGTGAAAATTTTTAATTTATAAATTTCACTCTAAATTATTGCGTCGAAGAGGCGTATTCTACAACCTAGTAGGGGAGAGATGTGTAATTCTTTCCATGTTCATCCTATAATTGACACGTATCCTTTATTAAAAATGATAAAATATTATAAAAAATAATTTGTTGGCTCAAATTAGATTCAAAATATTTAGAACGGTATATATATAAAACTACACAAATTAGATACATTTTCACTTTAAAAAGGGGTTTGCACCTTTGAGAGATTTGATCCCTCTCGATGTTTGGTAAATCCCCTTTTAAGATGGATCTATGATGGTATAAAATTAACAAACACTATTGTAATTGGCAATTAATATAACCATCCATAAAAATATAAAAACACACATAATAGTTATAACAAGATACCAACTAAACTAAATTATTTTTAATTATGCTTATATTTAATAAACTATTTTGATGTTTTATTTATCCATCAAAGTAAGATTATTAGAAGGCTTTTAACTTATAATAGTAAAATACCATTCACGGAATGTATAGAGGAAGGTTTCATGTGACCTTTATATTGTTAAATATAAACATTTAAGTATTTTATATATATACACCTTTCCATCTCATCTGAAAATAATCCCTAATTACTAATTACTAGCATTTTCCCCAGGAGGCGCAAAAGTGAACGCCGCTAGGAAAAGAGTAAATTTTGTAACAATATTAGAGACTGTTTTTCTTTCCCTTTAGTATACAACGAATCATATTACCACCCACCGAAGAGACCGACCATATTGAAGTTTTAACCACTCTTTACAAAACAAATACCTCCTCGACCTCTCCGACCTCCTCCAACCTCCTATGACCTCCTCGACCTCGACCTTATCCAACCTCGGCCCTCCCCGACGTCATTCTACTCGACTCGAGTACTAGTGAAGGAAACCGATCGACGTCAAAATGACTACGGTGACTGCCAAGCCTTCCTAAAATGTGGTGGAGGTTGGTACTTAGACGACGATGATCAAGATGACGACGAGGACGAGGACTGTTGAGAAGCTGCACTACCTGTATCTATCTTTGATTTTGAATACATGCTTATTGTTGAAGAGGGTGCAAGTGATTCAGAGTGTTCGCCCAATCCAAGTACTGGTGTAGCTACAGTTGTAAATTTTTCTTTTTTCATACAAGGGTATCGAGATTGATAAAAAGATGTTATGACAAGCCCTCTTTTCCATAAGCCGGTCAATTACTGCCGGTCCTAATGCAACACGCATCCCTTCAATGGCTTCCATGACAGCATTTATGACATGAGGTGATGTCTGAAATATATTAGGCCATACATAATTCATCGAATGGATCAAAGCATCATCACATGCAAGTCCTGCAACATCTAAAGCCATGTGTTTCATTGTTGAATCTGTTGTTTTCCTATGCACGAGATCTCGATCCATGAGTGCATCTTCAAGTAATGGTGTCACTGGGTATATGTAGTCCTTTCCCATCTCACCTATATATTCAAAAAGAAATGAGAGGGACTTGAGAACACCATTTTGTACATTCAGCTCCGGCACCTGATATTCATTCATAAGAGCTGGCAGCACAGTGAAGGGAGAACAAGTCTCTGCAACAATAGCAATAGCTGCAGTTGTACAGACACGGTTCTAGCGTTCTTGAACCTTCAAGTTGTTTAGTAAAGTAGCAAGCACATCCAGTGGCCCAATTTCCTTTGCAATGTATCCAAATGTGTTCACAGTTGCCCTTCTAATTCCCTTCTTATGAGATTTCAACATCTCTAGAAGCTCAAAGCAAATTCTCATCCATTCTTTGACCGACAGCTTCTGGTAATACTTGTGACCTTGCTGGAAATACACAGTCGACGTGTCTAGCTGAATCTAATCTTAGTTTTCTGTGGGCAATGCTTTTCAGTCGGATTTTGTCTATTAACTATTCCTAGGTAGGCTTCTTCAGCGTAAATTGAAGTATATTCATCTTGTAGGTCACGAGCTATTTTACAATGGGTTAACAGACACATTGAATTGGCCAATGTAACTTCCAGGTCGATATAAATTTTTAGGGTTAGTTTAATATGGGTACATCCCCAAATCTATTCAACAAATTTTCTCGAGGAATTCTCACTGAATGGAATTTCAATGCTCCATTATCCACTCCATTCAAACCAACTTTGTAGCCGCAATCTCGGATTTCAACTCCCGGGAGAGGTTTGTGTGAATCCAAGTCTCTGATTGGTATAATGAAAGCATGCACTCCCATATCAAGAGTCTCATCGGCTTCATTTCGAATAGGCTTAAATAAGGTTCCAAGTCGACGTTGTGGGAAATCGCAAAGCTTCTTCATTTCACGACAATCTGCCAAATCAATAGCTTCTTCTTCCAAGTATTTAGCAGCTTGAAATTATGCTTCTAAATTGATGATGAATTTACTCATCACAGAATTGAGATTTCAAAAAAACATCACCAAATATCTGTCGACGGTGGTTTGCGGTCTGCGTCGGGAGAGAGAGCAGGGAGGAGGTCGACGGAGGTCAGAGGTCGAGGAGGTCGGATTGAAACTTGTCGAACCAGTCCGAGGTCTTCTATGGCTGAATGTGGGGGAGATGTTATAATTGATGCAACTATATGTCAACTTGAATTTTTTTAATAATATTTATAGTATTACTACGTAATAGTGAATATTAGATTACTGTGGCAGCCTGCAAAATCCTTGCAGAAAATTGATTATTTTGAAAGAAAGCAGTCTATTAGATTAACATATCAGTGTGCGCTATCCTAGAAGTAGAGCGTCGGCTATTTCATAAGAATAGAGAGTCGGCTATTTCATTAGAAGAGAGAGTGGATATCTATGTTTCATTAGGAAGGATCTCTTTGTTTCTAAAATAGAAAGTGGATATCTTTGTTTCATTAGGAAGGATCTGAAGCTGTGCTAGGGTTTCACCTTTTTCTATTATCCTCATAATATTCTCCTTTGATGGCATTCATCGTCCAAATCCAAATCATGATAACGAAGAAAAAGAGGACATATCTTGTTTTCATTTCTTTAACGTGGCATACACCAAACTGTGAAACAACTGGCTTCTATTTGACATAATAACTTGATTTCTAATTTTGAACTATATTAGCTACAAAATGGAGAAAATATGGTTATTTCAAATCGAATTAACTGATACGCAGCTTCAAGACTGATACTCAGCTTCATGATTTTAAAATTAGAGATTTCGTAACTGTCATGGATTATATGGGCGAAGTGAGTTCAATTTACATCATATTCTGAAACTTTCAAAAATTGTAATCCATTTACATATTCTCTCTTTTAATTACATATTGTTTTCAATCTGATTATGTTAATCTATAATTTTAAAGTAGTTGAAGAGCTATTGCATTGGTTAGAGTGGGTTTCCTTAGGGCTTAGTTCTCAGGTATGAGAGCTAGCAATTCTTCCCAAATTGCCTAGGGTATGTAGCCAGGCTCCTCCCAACTCCTTTCATTTGTGTGGGCTAGCTCCCCATGCCTGTTCACAATGGGGAAAAAATTTCAAGGGCAAAGTTTAGCTCATGGGAAAAAAAGAATTTCAAGGGCAAAGTTTAGCTCGTGGGCATAGAATTTTAAGGGCAAAGTTTAGCTCATGGGCAAAAGTAATTAGGTTTAAATATTGAATGGGTGAATTTTTACAAAGCTTTCTTATAGTTTAACTCAATAGGTTTATTAAATATTTTTAGTTGAAAGGGAAACTCAACATTAAAGAATCGATATTTTGCCCTTGTTTGGCAGTGTGTGTTTGGTGGTCGTTTATATCAAAATATTTGGAATCACATATTCATGACCAATATTGCCTAAAATCACTTGCATCGGTTTGTGAGGAATGGATTTCTGCTCCAGTAAGGAGTTACTTCACCATGATTTGTCATATTCGCCCAAATTATGCCAAAGATCGTGCAATAGTTTTCAAACCATGAAAAAACCGATTAGGTATATTGATTTTAATAAGAGTGGATTAAAATCCATTACCACTAGTGCTAAGATATCCATATAGGGGTTATTTTAACGAGGTTCACAAATTATTGTTTATTGAATCATCTTGTTGTATGATCTTTGATATGGGAACAATTGTGACCACTGGAATAAGTCATTTTCATTTTTACTCGTTGAATATAAATAATGATGTGCCTATTTGTACGTGCAATTGTATACAAGTAGTTCTCTTTGCATTTTAATTACAATCAGCAATCTATATTGATGATTTTTTTGCAAAACCAACCTTGACATCTCTTTTGTCTGAATGTTGACATGCTTATGGTCTCAATTGATTTTGTGCTCAAAATTAGCTTGTGGTTTTTAGTGATGAGTTTTATCATTTAGTTGGCAGCTTTTTTGTATATTGTTGTTTATGGAGAAAACATGCATTCCACCTCTTGGGGTTTGGTACTGCAAGAAGTAGGTTTTCTGTACCTAGTTTGATTTTCATTGAACTTTGTTTTGTATTAGATAAATATGATTTAGGATTTTATTGTTTTATTTGTGGGTAGAGGCATGAATCCCCAATCTAAAAATAGAAGTTAGAAAAATATAAATGTTTATGAGATGGTATATCAATATGAAAAAAGATTTATGAAAAGCCTTAGCAGCATTATGATGTGCGCTTAAAACGAAAATTTGAAATTAATATATTGGTTAGCTCTTAAAATGATATTTTGATTCCCAATCAATAATGATCCATGATACCTAAAAAGGTTAGCTGATTACCTGAATTTTACATGGCGATGTCGAATCGCAATAAGACTGATCAATAATTATCGGATTCCTATATTGAAAAAGCATTTTAATATTATAATAATCTAAATGCATTTTCATACCGCAAATAGAACTTGAAAGAAATAATCTTTTGAAATTTATACCAATTCGTAGGTTGATTCTCTTCAACTCTGATTCCAAGTGTGGCGATAATCTTCGAAGTAGTCCATATTGATGAGAAACCCATAGTCGATAGCTGACTCATATCCATAAGCCGGATAATTGACTGAATGTGCACATATTCGATAGCCGACTCATATCCATAAGCAATAATTCGACAGTCTTCTTATTAACAACATATTCCTAAGAAAAAAGTATATTTCAAGGTCGGCTGCATTGGTCGACCATAGATTTGATCAATGACATATTAAACTGGATTATGCGATATAAAGGTGTATCGGCCAACCTTTTGCGTCAAATGTTGCTGGAATGTCCGAGTTAGAAGAGCTTCCAGTAGTGACAAATGCAGGACCGGTACCACGTGACGTGAAGGTTTGGGTGCTTTGTCGATGGAACCGAGCCTCTTCAATCAAATCTTCGACCAGCCTCTGGAAGATGCCGACCAATATTAGAGCTCGACAAAAAATACAATATTAACCACATTTAAAAAGTCATCCAAAAACATGTCGACTAATTGAAGTGTCGGTCGACTTGCTTACTTGAGGAAAAGAATTCAGTGGAGCCGATGGAGTGTTGTAATAAAGATCGGAGTTGCAAATTTGTCGAACCTCGACAGACCATGGAGCCGTCTTTTATTCTCTTGTCAAAGATTATATGTTGCAGTCATCTTTTATTATGGCTCCATGGTCTGTCGAGGTTCAATAGATTTGCAATTCCATTGTTTGTAAATAACTTGCCACGTGTTCAAACTTTAAAAGTAAGATTTTATTATTAAAATTTATAACCTTTAATAAAAAAATTACAAAAATTTGAACAATATGTACTCCAAAATAAACTTGAAACTTGTCCAGTTAATCTGCGCGAGGACCTCGTCGACCTCCTCAACCTCCTCTGACCTCCTCGACCTCCCTGACCCCCTCGACCTTCAACCTCTTCAACCTCCTCGACCTCCTCCGATCTCTCCGACCTCCTCGACCTCATCGACCTATCTGACCTCCTCCACTAGGAAAAGTTTGAGGAAGTGATTCTGTAAATTTTCGGCATGCCAGATCAGTTATACTAAACAGAAGCTGCGAGGTTTTTGGCAAATCGTGCTAGCCATCTGCGCCAGGATTGCTTGGTTGCGACTTCAAAGTTTAGGGTTGGTGCTGAAGCCACCGGTAATACAAATGATAAGATTATAAGACTCATAGAAATCCTTCTAAAAGTTAAGAAGAAGAATTCAGTTTTAGCCATCTGCGCCAGGCTTGCTTGGCTGCGACTTCAAAGTTTATGGTTGGTGCTGAAGCCACCGGTAATACAAATGATAAGATTAGAACACTCATAGAAATCCTTCTAAAAGTTAAGACCAAGAATTCGGTTCTCGTAGGGGAGAAGAGCCTGAAGCTGTAATGAAAAAAAACTTGTGCAAAGAATATAAAAAGGATCAGTTATACTAAACAGAAGCTCCGATAGGCCATTGGAAACATTAGAGCCATTGGAATTTCGGCATCAAACAGCTCACCACAATTCCTCTGACCAATATATGTTAAATCTGTTGAAGCTGTAATGACAAAAAACTTGTGCAAAGAATATAAAAAGGATCAGTTATACTAAACAAAAGCTCCGACAGGCCACTGGAAACATTGGAGCCATTGGAATTTCGGCATCAAACAACTCACCACAATTCCTCTGACCAATATACGTTAACTCTATTTTGGCCGTCGGTAATTTATTATTTTAATGTAAGATATTAAGTCCATGAGTCTAATAATTATCCTGGACCACTTAGTTAATTTAGATATCCTGGACCATATGGACCATGCAAACTAAATTATACCATTAGCCATATAAAATCTGACCATTAGCGGACTGTCAGTTTAGAAATAGACTATGGGTCGTATATATAGTGTTTTGCATGGACATATTAGTATATTTGCATGGTCAAATCTACGCACACTATAAAATATTTAGTGGTCTTGATATCTATGTGGTCACAGCATTGTAGTTGACCATTGCAAATCAACCAACCAACAACATATTTGCATGACCATTGAAGCATGATAACTTATAAATATCACCGTAGATAGCATTCTTGTAGCGGTGTATCGAACATTTGATAAGAAAGTTAAAGCATATGCCATCGCCGGAGAGGTCAGAGAGGTTGGAGGAGGTCAAAGAGGTCCCAGGAGGTCGGAGGAGGTCGCTCTTTTAGCATTGCTATCACTCCAAGCAAACAGAAAACGTTATGAACATGAATTCCATGCAAGGATCAAGGAGAGCAATGGCAGATATGTGGGATAGCTCAAAATTTAGCAAAATAGTAAATCATAAGCCAGAGTGGGTTGAGAATCAATTGCTCAAAACATACAACAACCTTGCTAAGCAAATAGAAAATTATCATAAACTTAAACAAACGGATATAGATGTGAGTATGTGTTCGTGTAATATGAACTGTGAGTAATCTTAACATTCGAGACACCAATAAACAAATAAGCTACTTCGTTGACATAAAAATCCAGACAAAAACCATGTCCTACAAAACTAAAGGGTCAAAGCATTCCATGCCCTCAGAGTCATAACCCTAAAAGGAAACAAAAGTCTTAATTCTGCTACATAGTAAAATGTAATCAAGATACTATCACATCAATCTTCCTCCTCAATAACCTTAGTACCCAGTCGACTAAGCCCTTCAGGAGGCACCTCGGCCACCATCACAATCGAATAAAGCTCCTCCTTGGTGTCTTCTTCATCATTGCGCTTCCTGGAGATACAAACCCTTACCCTTCTAAGAACACTCCTGATGCTCCTGCTCCACACAGAGTTGTTCGACTGACAACCAAGGTTGACTTACTAAGCCAACTATGAAAACGTAGATGTATATAATAACCATTGGGTTACCTTTCGACCCTTAACCTCATCATCTCAAAATCAATATTAAGTTATCAGTTCTATTTGAAAAGTTTAAGTAATGTGAGAGCATGTTTTCTGAAATAGTCCTACATTTTTATGGTGTTAACCATATGAATACATGTCCTGAACTTTTTGGACTGGTTTTATGTACAGACAAACCCCTGCATTCCCACCAAAAATTGATGCATAAGTCTTCAATATAATGAAACAACGAAAGCATCTCGTATAACAAATTATATGTGAACAACAAAGTATAATTTCATAATACGTGCAGTTTCATCCAATCTGAATTGAAAAAAATGCCATTTAATTTCTCTACTAAATGCACGAGTAAAACACTGAAATAAAACCTAAAATTTATTAGATGTTGCCTCTTACCCGTCACCGAAGAGCTTGAGATCAGATACTCATGTAGCTTCTGTCCTGCTGGAAATATAAAAAATGATGTGAGCATCACTATCCATGTGCTTATTGTATCCTCTTCACTAAGACCTCGGAGGCCAAACAGTACCCGTTACCCAAACAAAACAAGGTTAAAATGGATCAAACGTAGTCGTGAACTTTAAAGTGTCGGCTAGTCATCGTTGTGAGTAGTCGGCCGCTTGTCTAACCTACTATTCAGCCGATCATCTGTGAAGCAATTGTCGATTTTGCCAGCCGTTGTTCAATATTTAAGGTCGACTATAGAGTACGACCACTAACATGGTATTTCGTCCAGAGATTTTTTTTTAAATTCCGTAGACCAGCAACCCTTCTAAAACTCCGTCACAAGTATTTTTGGGAAGGTACCCCGTCGGGCTCGACTGATGTCCATTGACGCGTCGGCGAAAAATCTTGCAGCTTTTGCATCTTTTGATCGTTACAAACTCGCTTGTCGGAGCTTCCGTTTATTATAACTTATCTGGCAAGCCGAGAATTTGCAAAATCACATCGTGGCAATGAAGCATTTTCCGGAATTGTGTCGTGAGGTGATGAAGATAATGAAGGATTTTCTGGAGTTTATCAAACAAATATCTGGGTCATCGTGGTAATGAAGCATTTTCGGGAATTTGCCCAATTCTTGCTGCAGTATGAAAGACAAAGACCGGAAATCACATGAACGCATCTTCAAGTACAACTAGGATGTCCTCAAGTCGGGCTTCAGATTCCATCCTACAGAAGAAGAACTAAAGAAGAACTGGTTGAGTTTTATCTGCGCAGAAAAGTGGAGGGGTGCGATTTGACAATTGTGATTGGACATCACTATGTAAAATTCAGGTAAAGTGGAAAAAGATAGAAAAACAGGTTGAAGCGAAAATAAAATCCATATGATTTGATTAACGTATGCAAAAGCAGCAAAACACGC
The DNA here is from genome assembly GCA_027924585.1 of Larix kaempferi. NCBI lineage: Eukaryota > Viridiplantae > Streptophyta > Pinopsida > Pinales > Pinaceae > Larix > Larix kaempferi. The sequence continues at coordinate 8,163,328 of BSBM01000511.1, read as the reverse complement.
GGCAAGATTCCATTGAATTTATAGACGAGAAATCTTTCCAAGTGAAAGGTCACACTTTTTGTTGATGAACACCTATAGCGTAATTATAATATGTATGATTGCCGTAAAGTATGTATTTCAACCATTTAGAAATTGAACATAAATTTCACGATAAGATGACATTATCACTGAAGTAAGTGCGTGCTTCTACGATTGAAATCAAGATACATTATTATACTTGTTGGTAGGTTGTGTATCTTTTTCGTTCAATTAGGTGTTGACTCCCTATTAGTTCATGTTGAATACCTATTAGTTTGTTTTTATTTTTGTTTTTAATCAAAATTTTGAAAACATAATTTCATGTAATGTGACTATCCAAAGTTTTAATTGGTTTATTTTCCTTCTAATTTGTTAAGACATTGGGGTCTTATTGTCGAGCTGATGGTAGGCATCTTGGTATTAAAACATCAGGCATAAGTAATATGTTGTGTACTTAACATACACAAATCTATCTAGAAATCTATTAAGCATGAAGTTGAGTTGGGTAGAGGCTTTTTCTTCCTTCTATAACAGATTTAGCAAAGTTCATTATCGCAAAACCAAATTCTAATGGAAATTAAGAACAATTTAGCAAATACTCTGTAAGAATTTGTAAAACTTAGAATAATCCAATCTAGGTGTTAATATTAACAATCTTCAAAGGTATAGAAACGTTATATCCTAAAATACCTTCTTAAAGTGCATGCATCTCCATTGTTAACAAAGTCAAGGTTGGATCCTTCTCAACCAACACTTGTGATCAATTGGGAAACACATTTTTCATTTTCCTAGAGACTTAGTATTCTTTGAAAAAACTCTTGAATCTCAGAATCATTGATTGCACTTTGATATAAACCATGACTATGGCTATGGCATGTCCAATAACAAAGAATCCATGTTTCACTGGCGACTGATGACTAATGACTAGCAATCACACTGGGTTAGGCTTTCGCACTCTGCTTCACTAGTGACCATGCCCTACTTCCCTTCTTTAATGGGAGTCATAGGATTCCTTCATGTATAAGAGTCATAGTCTTCTGGTTATACTTAATTTCCCCAACATGGTAAACATGTAGCAACACACAAGAGAAAGGGGTGCAACAAGCACAAAATTCGGGTGTAGGTCAGAGAAGAGATAACACAACAAGCACAATAGTCGAGCACAGGTCAGGGAAGAGGTGCATGGTGGTCTAGTGCAAGTACAATACATGTTCCATAAGAGGCAGACCCGCGGATAATACAAGGGGAAGGTGCAAACATGAGAACTCTATTGAGAAGTGGTGAAATTAATTCTTGGGGTTCCTTTTGTAAATGGAGTAGCAACCATTTTGGGCACACTCCCGAAGAAGCAGCCTATAGGTTCTCTCCCAACATTGTGCTCATTCTTATATATATATATATATATATATGGCATGCAGCATTAATGTGTTGGGCACATCAGTTGTTCTTATGTATGTGTTATTTTGGCTAAGTGTTAAGTATAAACAATGGAAAAGGATAACTAAGCATAACAAGATAATTGTTAAGATGTGTGAGTTAGGTGTAGTCTAGCGGCCGCACTTCCGAGTTGGTTCAATCGTCAGGAAACTATGTTCGAGCGGTACGGCTTACACAAGGAAGGGAACATGACCTTGGTCCCGGGTTGGATCCTTAGTGTCATGACAAGAGGCCTCTATCAACAACAAGCTATGGTTGATTTATGGGATGAAAACCTCAAATCACTTGCATGCTATTTCTACTTGTACACATCACGTATGCACACGCATCTCAAAAACATACTTTTCTTTCTCTTTCCTAAAGGAACTAGCATGTGTATCCTCCGGATGGAAGGTTGAAGTCAATTATAGAGAATCCACGACATAATTAGTGTTGGTATATTTCCACAATCATAGAGAAAGAAATACAATATTTCCCTAGCTTACTTTGAGCACAATGTTTGAAACGGGTTCTTGAGATTCAATTTAAAGATGTATATTTTAAGATATATGTGTTAATTCCGAGGAAGAATGTGTTGATTCTCATTTAGGAGAGGTCTTGTCATGTCTTTCACTAATTCATACGCCATTTCTTTCACCTATGTGAAGCAATGTGGATTTTTTAAACAATTATAAGCCATTGGATAATGAACACTCAATGAAGGAAAGAGTAATCCCACCAATGTTGATAGTATAATAGTAAATTATTTTCCTCTCTCACACACACATAACTTCCAAATTTAATACACAAACACACACATAAATACATATACCAATATACCAACATAAATCCATCTTAATTCTAAATCTATCGAGCATTGGCATGTATCAAATATTTTGTTGAAGTCCAAAATTTTTCTTCAAATTTTTACTGTATCAAAAAATTATGTGTCTAATAAAGATTTGATTCCTCTCAACACTTAATACATAAAAAAATTAAGATAAATTTAAAGTAACACTTTGTTTCGATTTTGCTACATCCATATATTACTTTCATTAATTGGTCTTGGAGTAATACCTAAAACTACCTATGATTGGATAATAGTACACCTTCCTTGGACATAAAGAAATATGTTAATGTCACAAGAATCAGAGGCATCTGGTAAGATGGAAGTATACCCCCTTATGTACCACCAACGGGTTATTTCACATGGCCTGGTTTCCCTTGAATAAAGATGACGAGTCAACTTGCATTTGTGGATAGCGGTCAATGATAAGTGTCCTCACTACCAATTTTGATAGTTGAATTATGATAAATTTTACCATTTTCAAGAAAAAAAAATTATTTCACTCATTGTACTTGCCCACAAGTGAGATCATTTATAGAACATGAATTCCAAAGTGATTTCTTTATGGGAACAACACACCAAGCCCATGTCACTAATGTTTAGGAAGTTAACATCGGAAATGTGTTTGATCCAAATTGAAAATAAAAAAGATTTTCCAGTTAGTCGTTAGTATTTCCAAGGGTAAGGCTATACAAGTCGTTCACAACTAAAACAAGAGCTGTGTGCACCTTAGTCCTTGCCTTTTAATTTTAAAAAACATAAATTATTCAAAATTAATTTTAAAATAAAAATAAAGTTTTATATACATATGTAAAAATCATTATATCAATATAAAGTGCTTTATATCCATATCAATATATATCAAATGTTAATAAGTAAAAATCTTAAAAATTGTGAAATTGCATATTAAATGTTAATATTTAAAAATCTTAAAAAATGTAAAATTGTAAATTTTTGAAAAAAATAGTATAAATTTATTTTTGAAAAAATAATATTAATTACAATACAAATAAATAGAGGTGAGTCTATTGAATTGTTTATATTGTTTTGACATCAATATTTAATATTATTAATATATGAACCATTTTTTTAAAATACTAAATTATTTTAAAATATCCAAATCCAAAATACAACCAATACAATTTCTCATTATAAAAAATTCAAATTCAAATTTGAAACTTAAATTATAAATAAAATTCTATTAAATCATAATTACAAATATTAATGAAGTAACTATGTCTTTTTATTTAAAGATATTTTTACCATTACCATTATTTAATACTATTGAATTATTTATATTAATATTTTAAAATAAAATGAAATATTTTTTATTGATTTGTAATGCAGTAAATAATAAAATAATAATTTACTATTTCATAATTCAAACTTTGACTTGTAATTTATTATTGTAAATAATAAAATAATAATTTACTTTTCATAATTCAAACTTTGACTTGTAATTTATTATTGTAACATAGTAAATAATATAATAATTTATTATTTCACAATTCAAACTTTAACATGGAATTTATGTTAATTTTTTTTTTAATTTTAAAAATTAATTTTAAAAATATTAAACTATAAAATTATGTTTATTAATATTTTTATAAGTTGAAAAAGGAGAGAATATTTGTGTTCACACTTTCGAAAGATCATAATATAAATATTGCATTTTTTTTTTGAAAATTAGTTTAAAGATTGCATAAGAGAAGATTAAAGAGCATAAAATATAAATATTGCATATTTTGTTTTTGAAAATTAGTTTGAAGATTGCACCAAAGAAGATTAAAGATGTTAATGGTACTATTTTAATATAAACATATGGATTTGACTTGTATAAATTTTTGGAATAGGTAGGGAATATGTGTGTGTGTGTGTGTGTGAGAGAGAGAGAGAGAGAGAGAGAGAGAGACTACTACAACACTATGAAGTGATAGCAATACAACACTCACATAGATATTTTATAAACTTTGTAAAGTTTTCATAACGTATGTAATTTTTTTCTTATTTTTATCTCATTTGATCAATGCTAACATTAGTCTTGTCAAGATCTATAAGCCAATCCAAATTCAACACGAAAATAAATTGAACAAAAATCACAAGTGGCATTGTTTATGACAATAGCAAGGAAATAATTGCTAAAAAAAACTTAGCAAAAAAAAAAGCATAATCCTCAGGGATTATGAGCCCAGCCTTATATTAGAAAGCAATGAAACACCTAAATGATCGAGTTAAAAGATTAAAGAAAAACATTAATTGTTAATATGCAGCCACTAAATCTAATATATTTGCATATGTTTTAAGAAGGAAAAACCATTGAACCAATTTGGGAATATTTATTTACTCTTTAGAAGTTTCATTAGAAGGGCCCAATTATATTGATGCCTCAATTGAACATATGTTTCATGAAGACAAAACAGTTGAACTGATGTGGGAATATTTATTTACTTTTTAGAAGTTTCATTAGAAAAGCATCAATTATATTGATGTCTCAATTGAATATAAATCAAAATTTAGTATTACATAATATTAAATTTGTTACAAGTTGGTAGTGAAGTGAGATGTTATTAATGAATAAGAACTTAGATAATATTTGACAAGTTGTAAATGGTTTTAATTTTCCAGAAAAGGAATACTGGCAACAAAATATTAACATAAAGTTAATCATATTAATACCATATATTATAATGCTAAAAATACATGTCAATTTTTAAAAAATAACGACTTAAAAAAATACTAGCACCATAATATTAGAATAGGGTTAATCATATTCATACATATATATAAGAATGCTAAAGTTAAAAGTTAAAAAAAAAATCAAAATATGCATAAACATACTGAAAAATAAATAAATCCTTAACATATTTATTCTCAACTCAGACTCAAACACTTTAATATTCTTTGTATCCAAATAATCCCATTAGTCTTCCATCTCATTTTCATTTTCATAATTATCCTCTATGGTGAAACTGGACGTTGACAAATAAATTGCATTTACTAAGTATGCCAAATGCTCTGAGATTACCATAAAGCTTTGTTCAACAAATTACTATCTCTCTGCTATCAGAATTGGGTTTGATTGACAACTCAGATAAATATAAAAAAAATATCAAATTATACCAAAATATTTAGAAATTTGAAAAAACAACATATAGATTTTTGTCATTATATATAAAAACATAAAAAAATATATATTAAAATTGATTAATATTAATTTATTTTATTCATATATATATATATATATATAACACAAAACTAGTGATGAGAAAGAAAATTATGTAAGTATTCTCTCCAAACACGTGGAGATGAACTACTTTGCTTTTTTACATTGAGTAAAAGAAACCTCAAACAACGTGATGACATATATGACAAATATTTCTTCTCTCAAACATTGATACACCCAAACGCATTCAAACAACTCAACTAATCTTCAATAATTTGACCATCAAATTGAAATTTAGGTGGGCGGCCAACTACTACTGAGCTACAGTTAAATTAATTGGCAGCCCATTACATCAACAAGTGTAACTCTGCTCTTCAACCTATTGCACGCAATCTAAAAGATTTGTAGAAATTAGATTACATTCAGACTAAGTTACAATAACCTCGAGAGGCAAATCCCATTAAATATTGTTGTCCAATCTTTGGAACATATATTCATGAAATTTGACCACAACAAATAATAAAATGCAATAGGTAAACTAACTTTTAGTACACAAAGAACCCATAAGACATCTTTGGAACATATATTCATGAAATTTGAAGCACAACAAATAATAAAATGCAATAGGTAAACTACCTTTTAGTACACAAAGAACCCATAAGACAACCGACGATAGCCATTAATGGCTAAAGCCACATGATAAATGTAAACAGCCAAAACCCCTAGACACATATCCTCTAAAACTTGGGGTCACAACAAAATCCTATGCCCGCGAGCTTGCAAGTAGTTTTTCATGTTCTCGAACTCGAACTATGCACTCAATTCAATTGCTACAAGATTAACTTACTCCACATTCAATGCACTCAATACAAAGGAGTGAATGGCCCTATGGTGTGGGTGTATAGAGGAATTAATGGGTATGGTGTCATCGTGTAGAGAGATTTAGAGCCTTCCCTAGTATATTAAGGCTCTCTTGAAACTCCATAGCCATCTCCCTATATACCTCATATGTTGAGGCTCTTGTGAAACACTGGAGGCTCCATGCAAAATCAAAGATCTCTTTTAAGTCCTTAGCATTCTAGTTGTGAGCTTTGTGTCATAATAGGCAAATGGATTATTGAAGTATATTTTCATTTTTCTTGCATGGGGAGAATAATTTGGTTACTTTGGAGTGGAGTGTGTGGAGAAGGTGGAGGGAGACACTATGGTTAATGAGTTTGAAGAATATCTCCACCCCTTGGAAGTTGTGCCTATTTGGGTGATGAGGGAGTCCAAACTGGTGGGATATGATGGAGTAGTGGAATTGAGAAGAGAGAGATCCATGAGAAGGATTTGATTGACAATGAAGTCATATTGTTTGGAGATCCAATGAAGTTTGCATCAACATATAAACATAATTGGGTTTCACTTTCTAATTCCATTTTACTTTCCTCCTTTGGTGCTCAACTCCCATTGCCAAATTTTTGCATAGCCTTGATTCAAATAATGACACTAATTTTCTGGATTACATTCCATTATTGTGATAGTCTTCACTGCAAACATTGAGAAAACTCTTTATGTAGCTCCTCTATAACTTATACACTGAGTATTTGTTAATTAACATAAATTAATATTCATAAATGTTCTTTTTTCTTCCCATTTATTTTGATTGAATAATATTTATTTTGTTTTTAAAATTTTATTACCATAACCTTCACTTCCATTCAAGTTAGACTTGTCAAAAGCCTATGATCGCACCTGTTGGATGTATGTGATACTTGTTCTTATTCAAATTGGGCTCTCTGTGGATATGGTCAACTAGATCTAGGCATGTCTGGCTACTGTAAATTTTGTAGTGGTAATTAATGGAGCAACTTCAAAAAAATTTCCTACTTCAAGGGGACTAAGGAAAGGATGTCCAATGTCCCCTTACCTATTCCCCTTAGTTATGGAGGGATTGAGTAGGCAGCTTCAACGGGAAAAAAACAATGGGATACTACTTGGCATCAGGTTCGAGGAGGAGATAAAAGTAACTCACATCCTTTTTGTTGATGATGTAATTTTGTTCCTTAATAATCATGTAGAGGAAGAGCAGGAAGTAAAAACAATTTTGGAAAAGTTTAGTCTTGCAACTGGAATGCAAATTAACTATGACAAATTTGTTGTTTATCACCGAGAGACTGAAGAGGAGAAATTACAGGCTTTTAATGATATTTTTCTTATGGAACAGTTTAAACTGTCACGGGGTTTAAAATATTTGGGTTTTCACTTGAAACCCAATGACTACCAAATCAAAGACTGGGACTGGCTCATAAAAAGAATAAATACAAAAATCAATTTATGGTGCAGCAATTTTCTCTCAAGAGGAGGAAAATTAGTCCTAATTAAGACTGTGTTAAGTGCTATTCCTATTTATTGGTTGATAATAGCCTATATCCCAAAAGGCGTACTGACTAAACTAAAGAAATTATGTGTTAAATTCTTATGGCAGGGAACAACTGGGAAAGGCATTCATTGGTCTATGTGGACTCTGTTAACTAGACCAAAAGAGATATGAGGTTGGGGATTTAAGGAACTTAATTGTTTTGGTTCTTCGTTAGCAGCAAAGTCAGTATGGAATTTATTGTCAAAAGAAGGACAATGGCAGTCAGTTATGAAGGCTAAATATATGGTAGGAAGAAATATCATTGATTGGATCAGACAACCAACAAAGTCCTATTTAGGAGGATCTTTATTCTGGAAAGCAATTTGCAAAGCCTATCTGGTGATAGGAGACCTACTTGCATGGAAAGTTGGATCAGGAGAGAGGGTTTTGATTGGGAAGAATGGTATCATGAGATGTGGGCCTGAAATCAAACTATCTCAGGGATTAATAGATTCTCTTAACAACAGAGGGTACCTTAATCTCAAGGATGTATCCACTACTGCAGCAGGAGGAATGCAAAGACAGATATGGCTTTCGGCTTCTGACTTAAATTTAGATGAACAGTGGACAGAGGAGTGGGAGAAATGGTTAATAGGTCTTAAGAAGGGACATATACAGCTTAATGATGAGATTGATTCTCTCATTTGGACAAGAAACAAGGTAGGTGGAACCTACTCGGTCAAAAAGAGGCCTATTCACTATTTTGGAACAATCCTATTGTCAACTGCAAGTGGTGGTGGGGTGCAATATGAAAGGTATTAGCAACACATAAATGCAAAATCTTTATGTGGCTCACTTTGCATAGCAAGGTTCTGACCTGGAACAACTTGCAAAAGAGAAACTTCAGTGGACCTAGTATTTGTTTGTTGTGTATGATGGATGAAGACACTTTGGAGCATTTACTAATCTCATGTATTTACTCACAAACTGTTTGGACATAACTGTGTATTGGTTTAAAGGTGGAGCCACAACAGATGGCTAACTCTTTTGATAAGAACTTATTTCCTTGGTTTGAACTTGCACATTTGAAGAAAATTAAGTGCATCCCCTTCCTTACTATTTGGAGTATTTGGAATGCTTGTAATAGGAGAATATTTGAGGACAGACAAACTCCCATTAGAGGAAATTTGAGGTCTAAAACGGGCCTTATAAGAAAACGAGCCATAATATAAGAAAATGATCCAACCATAATTTCTTGATGAGTTGGAATTGAAGAACCGATAGAATTTCAATAAAATGAGTCAACCATAATGGTTGATTTGAGATATTTTTCATTAAAAAAACTACTTTTTTGTTCGTATTTTCAACATATCTCCCTGTGTTTTTACTCAAATTTCGAGCGGGAGCACTCGTTGGATGCATAATTTAATTTTGCATCCAATGAGTGAACCTGCTTGAAAATTGAGTAAAAACACAGGGAGATATGTTGAACATATGAACAAAAAATTATTATTTTTCATTCTTCCTCCAAAATTATTAAATATTATTTTATTATTTTAACTATTATTTCATTATTGTAACTATTATTTCATTATTTTACTTAGGAGGCCCATTTTAGACCTCAAATTTCCTCTAATGATCCTTCCAGGTAATGGTGCAGGTCCTTGTACTTCATTTAATATTTATTGAGAATGATTCATTTTAAAAACCCATAATCATCCAACTTAAATCTTCAGTTTTCAATGGCAGATTAGCCTTTTTTGATTGTGCATGTGAAAAGGGCATATGTAGACTGGGAGGTTCCATTATCTTATCCCCATCTGACAACATCGATTTCAAAGCAAATGGAGGTCAAGGAACAAATAATAAAACTGAAGGTTTAGCACTTGGGTCTATCCTTAATTTAGCTTTGGAAGAAGGCATTGGAGAGCTGGAAGTGAGGGGGGATTCAACAAGTTGGATTGATTTTATGAATGGAAAACAACAGATTTGGAATATCATCCTTCAGGGTATTAGTTCGTCTCTTAAAATATTTGTTGAAGCATACAATTCTTTATCATCTGCCATATTTTTAGGGAACTTAATGAGAAAGAATATATGCTGTCAAAAGTGGACCTCACTCTAAGTGAAGGGACAACAATTATCATCAAGACCACTTCAGGTGTCTCAGAGACCAAGATGGTCAATTTTCCTATCTTTTGATCGTACATTAACTTCTGGCTTATTATGATAAAGTAAACTGTCAATTATTTATTTATTTTTTATTCCAATATGTAAACCATGTATAAACAATCTTTTGGTATAAGCTTTTCAGTAAAGTTTCAAGTTTTTATAACTATGATAAACAATGCCCTTGTGCACATGAGGAATGTATGTGTTTTTCCCTATTGAGAAATATATATATATATATATTTTTCCATGGAAAATAAAAAAAATACAAACCTCCACTTGCACTTTAACCCTTAAACTACAACCACAACCTTGTTGTTGAGTTCCAATTTGGGAAATATAGTGTAAGCAAGTATTGAGTGTGCAACGTTTACATTCTCAATATCAATAAACTACCTTGTTTATTAGAAGGATGAGGTGCTTTGGCTCAAACCACAGTGGAAGAGGAGGAGCTATCAATGGTGGAGATATAAAGTTGGTATATACTTAATTGATTCATTAGGTAATTACTCACCCAAGGTAATTTTAATTTATCATTCAATGTTATATTTTTGTGTCCCTGACAGGGGATATATATGTTTTGTCCACTCCCTATTAATTTAGACCTAGAGAATATAAATTTCTGCTCTCGCTATAGTATAGATATAATTTGAACTGTATTATATTAAAGCGCATTTTTAAAATTGGTATTTTTTAAAAGTCTTATTGGTTGCAGGACATGACATCATCCTCGTTTTTCCCTTCCTAAGAGGGGGCGGTGGGATGACGTCACATCCTGCCCAGAGAACAAGGCAAGGTTCAAAGATCACATGCCTTGGGTTCTATGCCTTCTTTTATTTTTCGGTTGATTCCAATTTCTTGAACGTCGTGTTTTCCAGAGGTATTTTTTGTTTTTTCCCTTCTCTTGCAATGCATTGCTTCTATTTCTTATTTTTAATTGTGTGCGAGGCTCATACAGGGGTTTCAGAATTCTCTGATGTCAGGGGTTGCATAATTATTTAATTTAGCATAGATATGAATCCTGGATTCAAGAGGCTAGCGAAAAATGACATCTTCCAAGTGGGTATTGGAGTGCAGGGCCCGCCTCTCTTCCATACCAATATTGCACACTTCAAATTTAAACTGTACGCTCTCGAATTTGCGGGCGAGGACGAATAATAATAATACGAAGGCCTTCTCTTGTGGTTCTTTTCCCTGTTACCCTTCTTCTCCTTCTACATACTTAATAATGTGTATATACTTTGGGGTTTTATAGAGCCGAGAAGGAGGAGGAGAAGACATTGATGGTATTGAAAAACAAGCCTGCTTTTGGCAAAAAGTTAACTTCCAATCTCTGGGAGTTGTTGGATATTCCTAGGATTTTAGCAGCCATGAAGAAGAGTTCCAAGATTTCTAGGATAAGGACTAGGGCCAAGACCGATCACCCCTACAATTTCCTGCACATTTGTTTGATACTTCGCACAGTCCTCTACCAATGGTAAGTTAAAGGCATTGGAGGTATTTATGTTGTATAGATATTGAATCTGTTGTGTCATCTTGTTTGGTTGTTTGGTTTGCAATGTTACGGGGAAATGATGGGTGGTTTTGTGTATGTACCTGTTTATGTTTATGAGATTGGAATTGCGGATAATGTGATTAATTTGGTGTTGGTTAATTATGTGATGAATGTGAGATTGGAATTGCGGATAATGTGATTAATTTGGTGTTGGTTAATTATGTGATGAATGTGATGGTTAATGTAATTAGTATTTCTGGCTTCGAATCTCATGACTGATGTCTTGAAGAGAGATGTGGACGAGTTACATAATTGTTTGACGTCCTGACTAGAGCTATTTATAGACAGTAAAAAGTGGGAGATCGTGGATGAAACCCAAAAACAAAAAATTATCAACTGGAAAGCCACCCGCCTTCTAAATGTAAAAACCCACAAGTTTTTAAAGTTAAGGAGGCTAATGGTCCGGCAGGTGAAGCAAACCAAAAACCTATTGTATCAAGCAAAAGAAAAATCTGGCCCTATGCAAATATTCCTGTAACGATAGACGATTATGTTGTATCCAAATCAAACAAAGTGAAAAGTACGAAACAATTTAGGGTGTATATTCTTTATATTTATATCTTATGTATAAATTGACAAGTAGAATAATTTTATATGCATATTTGATTCCGCACTTACACTAAATGGAGATTCGGTAGTGAGAAAGAGTACCAGTTAGTATTGAGAATAAATTACATTTAGATGGTACTTATTAGCCAAGGAAGGACGCTGGGTATGTTGCAATCAATTGGTATCACAGTAGTGTTTTAACGGACCTTCATGGGTAGAGAATCAACAATTACCCGAGTTGTTTTTAAATATGATTTTTACACGTCACGATGTAAGTGATTTTATAAAACCAAAAGTAAAATCTAGTTATTGTTGTGTTGTGAGATCAAATTTGGGAAATGTGTACAATTATAAGAGGTCCAGACATCAAACCTAGTAGAGCACTTTGGTGGCTTGATGAAAAGGATGAAGATTAATAAACAACAATGAATATTGAATGCAATATCCATTTGGCCCAACTTTAGTTATCGAGTGATGTCGTTTATTGAATGTAGTAGTTATTTGAATTTTTTTAAAAGGTATTGAAGAATTTGTTTTTCATTTTGATCGATACATTTTGAACTCTATATTATATTTTTTATTGATATAATTTTGAGATGGAGTTATCTAATAATTGGAGGTCTTACTCTAAATTAGATTTTAAAAGTTTATATTTGGTTTTCTTATTGATATAATTTTTAGACGGAGTTGTCTATACATTCTAGATTAAACAACTTTTTTAGTCAAAATGATTTCATTGGCCATAATGTTTTCGTTAAATTGTTACTTTGCATTGTTTGAATTTTATTTTTTATTATAAAAATAGAATCAACTTCTTCAAATGCACTTAGACATTTGGAATATCTTATATCTACAAATCCAACTGATTTTGGGTAAAAGTGAAAAAAATGGCCTTACATCATAAAAAATGGATGTTACTCTATATGGATACCTGGAACTCCTAATTTGAAAATATAGGAATATTAATTCAGTACAACTATTCATTGACCTTAGAATTCACGTTTATGGGCGTATTAGCTATACAAGTTTTGCTTAATGGATTTTTTTCTTTTTTCTTTTCATCTACCTAAATTAGTGGATCGCTCGTTTGATGCTTTTGCATTTATTTATGTTTCATGTATTGCTCATTAGAGGCTTCACATTTATGAATGTGGGCAACCAAATGAGAGATGATAGGTGTGGGAAATCACAATTAATATGCATAAAAGCTCCCCAAATATTTTAACCTTTAACATGAGGAAAATCTTGATTTATTTGACAATATTGGATACATACCTAACATAGATCATGTGAAATTTTATCTAAAGACTTCTTTTGTTTCTGATGTATAACCTGCATATTATAAGGATCAAAAGAACCTAATAAATTATGTTTACTATGTCAAAAAATAATAAAAGGTATATATTTAAAAGTATATATATATATATATATATATAATCAAGAAACATAAATATTCGAAGGCATTTCATAACAATTTTTTATAGTTATGAGTATTTCCTATGTAACTTATTTCCTTTTCCATATAGTTTTAACTTTTTACATCATTTAAGATATGTTATATGACACTCCAAATTCTAGACTTCAAATCATATTTCTGTTTATTTAGATTACATAGAGATTTTAGAGTTTAACTCTATATCTTAATGACAGGTATTTGTATAGGCTTTTTTAGGCTTTCCTGCAATAATTTCATCTGCCCTTGCAGCTTGAATCTCATTCACTAATTAAATAATCAAAATTCAATTAATCAAAATATAATGATCAATTATTATATAAAAGAGCATGACATGACAAATCCCTTGAACATTCTGTTACCCCCTATTTGCATGGGTTTTTTCATTCTACAACTTTGTTTGTTTATATGGCATTTTGAGCGTGAGAGAAGCTCCAACATTCAGTTCTTGGCATTCCAAACATCTATGTTCTACTTTTAGTGGAATTGAAGCTTGTGTCAAGGGTCCATTTATTTGGAATACATGGTATTATAGTTGTAAAAGAAACATAAAACAATAGTGTGTTCTTCCAGGAAATCATGTCATTTGTACACTCAAGGATATTTTTGATGAATATATTCGTCAAACACAAATTTAAACACAGTTTGTAGCTTAAACCCTAACCATAGATATCCTATGTACTATGATAAAATATTTTAGCCTATAATGAGTCTATAAGTAGTATTCTTGGGTGTAATTGATGTTTGTTAAAACACTGTTACCAAACTGCCATATCTACACAGTAAACAACAGTAAGGCACTTTCGATTCTGGGTATTGTCCAAGCTGTAATAGTCCTCGGGTGCTTGTCAATATTGTTCATACAGGAGTTGGGGAAGTCTCATATCAAACAAAATAGGCTGAAACATGATTGAAAACTGAGAAATTGGAATAAGCACCGTCCTGTGCAAGTGATAATCACGAAGAGGTTGTATAGCTAGCATTATCATGACAGTCAAGTTAAGTTTAGGGGCATTTCAAAAGTCTAAAGTCTGATACCATAACATATTATTGGATCATTCTCAGCTGTACAATTTTGGGTAATCCCAAAAACCTGTGTCACAACAATCTTAATGATTTTAGGTGAAAATCAGTTACAAAAATCCAATATGGTATCGATGCATTTACCAATTCAAAGACCCTGATATTTCCAGTTTGAGAAGCATTCAATCAATCGGTTCACTTTGTGGTAATCAGTGGGAGATCCACTAAGTGGTTTCTGCTAAGAGTATTATGGTTGAAAAAATGGTTTGGAAAGCTTGGAATATTTTCCAAATGATTTTCCATTCCCTAATCTCTTCATAAATCTAATCGTAATAAATGTCATAAACTATTCGAGCACTTGAAATGTTTAACCTAAAATTCTATATTTTTAAAGTTGTATATATTTTTATCAGTGTTACACTGTTTTTGCCTTGCTTTATATGTAGCTAAGTAAACTGATGAGTTCTTTCCAATTATTGTTAGGTAATGTGGAAAAACCCGTGTCCTCTGTCGAGTTAAGAGGGACTGATGCAACGGGAAACTGTGACTCACATACTCAGCTTCTAAATCATGGCCACTAGAGTGTAATCCATCAATCTGAAATTAAGGCTGGAATAAGCAGTTCTTACCAGTCACTTGGGTTTTGTTTTTATTATAGTTGTTTGGCTGACATGGCTGCTCTTTCTTTGACTTATTTTTGTGTTGTAATCATATTCTCCCAGAAGAATGGTGTACAAGTGCAAAACATGTACACCATTGTTATCCAGATTACTACAATCCGTGGTACACCATTGATGTTGTTTATGTAAAACATAGTTCATTGTTTTATGTTATTTTTCAGCTATGAAAACAAATACATTACAAGTAGTAGAAGAAGAGTAGATGCTTGAATCAACACTGGTGAGAGTTTTTTTTAGAAGAAGTTGGTAGTTTGATTGTTAGAGAAGCCAGGTGCAAGCTTATGCTAAGGAATGTCAAGAACATAATCTCAGAAAGTATTCCTTTGTCAGTGCAGGTGAGGAGGGTGATGTTCAACAGTCCATATTTTGTACAGATGCACCATGGAAAGTTTTCATTGTGGGACAATTTTCTCAACAGTACAGTGGGAAGTTTAGATGAGGAAGAGATACCCAGTTCTGAAATAGAGAAAAGAATGGGCATCCACACATTTGACAAAGAGCATTGTTCTACTTATAAGGAACCTGCAAAGGAATTGAGTCACTTAGCTGAGACTAATCTAGAGCTTGCAATTCCCAAAATAATGAGAACCAAAGGAAAGAGGTGCGGAAGAGCGGTCTTGGGCTTTGGCTTATATCATTTGCAACACAAATTTTAACTAGCTTCTACATATTTGCTTATAGCTTTTAACACAACACGTAACAATGGCAATGTTGGGGACATTACCACCACGTGGCTCTTGTTTATATGTTTATGATTGTGTGCTTTATTGTTGCCAAAGAATGAGTTCCAAATTGCAAACTTTTTATATATTTTTTCCTTTTAAAAATTGTGTATAATTATTTTTTAATGAAAGAAAGTTGTATATTGCTTTAAAACACTTTTTGTTATATATTATTATTATTAAATTAATGTATTTTTTTTTAATTTTATATAATTATTTTTAATGAAAGAAAATAGTATATTGCTTTAAAATACTTTATATATATATATATTTCTTATTATTATTATTTATTAAATTAAATTAATATAAAGTTATAATATAATTTTTATTTTCGACATTTTAAATGTTGATAAAATCAATCCTTTTATCTTTGTATAAATATTTAATATTATTTAATTTTAATAATATATGTTTATATATTATTTTTCATCTTTCGCACATCAAATATTAATATACTTTTTTTCCTAATTATTTTAAACATTTCTTATCTTTTTATATTTTTTTTTAATGTTAATAAACTAACAATAATTGCACCGAGAGGCGCTCTACAGCCAGTATGGGGGAGATCTTGTGATTCGAGTGTTTGTTGAGTAACAAAATAATACAAAGTAACAAAAAAGAGTAATACAAAGTAAAAAGTAATAAATATTATGTCGGCCATAAACAAAAAAGAATAATACAAAGTAAAAAATAAATATGAGACTTAAACTAGAGACTTTAGAGCTTAGGATTATGATGAATTGTAAGGAACAAGCTACAGCTTTCTATTCACATAAAAGTTCATACATATAATGGACCCGAAAGTCTCTATTTAAACACTTCTACATGCTAAAACCCTAACCTAGCTTTATGCCCTAAGCTTTATGCTTTACAAAGGCTTTAACTCAACTTAGCTTTACTTCTAATAATACAACTCACAAAAGCGGGAGGTAATTACTTTTTCCAACACTCCCCCTTAATTACAACCGCTAAACATACGATCTAATTTCAGCTAAGAACATAACAAAATTGCCTGCTGGTCTATGTCTCAGCTAGGCTTAGAGAACATCTTCATCTTGACTTTCTTTGCTGCAATGTGCTGATGCAGCGTCTTCTCATACTTTCTACTCCAAACTTTGAAGCTTTCAATCCTTTTCTTCTTCTTTGTGCTCCAGACTTTAAACTCTGGATATCTCTTCTTGTTATTGCATGGATGTTTCTTTTTTCCATGGCTCTCACTGGAAAACCAGTGATCTACAGCATCTTCAATGCTTCCTGCAAAATACTTGTTGCATGTTTCTTCCTCCAGCTTTTCAACTGGGTACATTGCATATCTTGCTTCTTCTTCAGATTCTGCTACTACGGAATGTAAGTTGTCATCTACAACTTCTTTTGGCTTTGCAAGCCAATCCTCAATGAATGCCAAATCTTCTTCGAAACTTGTTACTTTAGCTTCGTCCTCCTTAGTTGCTACTGCTACAAAGACATCATCCACTTGATTGTCATTTTCAAGTAGGGTTACCATTCCAAACAACAACTCATTAATGAGTTTCTTTTGTTGTAGCACTGTCACTCTTTCTTCATAAGAAAGGTGTTCACCATCATACTCTGGTTGAAGTTCTTCGACCTCTATTGCTAAGAGGTTAGGAGCTTGTGTATTCGCCATCTGCTGAGGCTCACTGAGGACTATGGACTCCTTCTCTTGAGTCCACATCCTTCCTTCCTTATCGCTCCCTAAAAAAAATATAGGATTTGCTTCGGGCTCCCTTAATGCAAGATTTCCCCCAAATCTAGCAATCTGAACTCTTTCTTTCAATTTCAAGGCTACGGCCTTTTACTTTCATGCAAGGGTTTCAAACTTCACTTTTCCAAACAAGGATATGCTACGCGCTCCCTTAATGGAAGGATCTCAATTCTTCTTTTCAACTTGAAGTTTCAACTTAGGATTCAATCCTCTTTTTATACAAAGATTTCAATCTTAAAACACAAAATAAGAATATATCCGTATTTTCCAAAGCAAGCCTTTACAAAACCTTTTTCAATGCCCTTTCACACTTTCTTATTTTTAAATTATTTAAAAGACTTTCCTAACTTTTCATATGAGAAAAAGCTCTTTCACGGTCTTTAAAAAAAAAGTTTTTAAAACTTACTTTTCATGTGAATGGAGACGGCTCTTTCTTCATCAACGAGCTGTTAACCACACAGCTTGACTTTGACAACAAGACAATGTTCACGGAACCGGCACTCACAAGTCGAAACCCAGAACCTCGAGTTCTTCAATCGCCCAACGTTTCGACTCATGCGATTTCAATAAAGATGCATACCATCAAACCCTCAGCAACGGATTGTTGAACCGACTCACGATTCCCAGAAATTGCATACCTTCAATGCAAATTTCTCACACGGATCTCTCAGGCAGATTGGCTGCCTTCTTCAAACTCTCCAACAGCGATGGGAGTTTCTTCACGGCTCCAACAATCTCTCTTATTTGCTGGGCATAATAGCACGATTTTCTCTTAGGCGTCAATCTTCTCCACGATCTCCAATATCTGCATTGATCTTCTGCATTCGGCAGCTACACACTCCTCCGGCAGCTTATCTGCATTGATTTTCTCCTTCCGCAGCTACACACTCCTCTGCGATCAAGATTTATAAGATTTATAGCTGCAATATTACCTTTCGTGGATTTGGAACGGATCCTCTAGACAACTGTCTCTTCACGGATCTTTCAGCTCTGGTCGCAACCGCTTCAGAATTTGCAAGTGGATCTGCTCCTTTTCAATGAACAGATAGATGGCACCTCCTTCAATACAGAAGCTTGGCTGCCTTCTTCACACTCTCCAAATGCGGTTTCTCTAGCAGCGATTTCACCTCTGGTGGATTGGGAAGGCTCCTCAAGACTGCTGTCTTGTCTTCACGGATCAAATCTTGTCTTCACGACTTGCGGATCAGATCCTTGCTGCTATCCTCATGCTTTCCAACAACGGTTGGAGTTTCTTCACAAATTTGCTTCAGATCTGAATGCTTTCCAACAACGGTTGGAGTTTCTTCACGAAATTGCTTCAGATCTGCATGCTTTCCAACAACGGTTGGAGTTTCTTCACGAAATTGCTTCAGATCTGCATGCTTTCCAACAACGGTTGGAGTTTCTTCATGAATTTGCTTCAGATCTGCATGCTTTCCAACAACGGTTGGAGTTTCTTCACGAAATTGCTTCAGATCTGCATGCTTTCCAACAACGGTTGGAGTTTCTTCACGAAATTGCTTCAGATCTGCATGCTTTCTTGGGTCGATTTCGGTCTTGTGCTTCAGACTCAACCCGGATCTCTATCCAATTTCTTGGATCAATTCTCTCACTTAATTGGTGAAAGACCTTGGCTTGGATCGAACGATCTCTGCCTTCTTCGCTATGAAAAATCCCTTTTCTTGGCTTGGATCTGCTCTTGGATCAATATGCTCTCCAAAAGACTTAATCAAGCTCTGATACCATGATGAATTGTAAGGAACAAGCTACAGCTTTCTATTCACATAAAAGTTCATACATATAATGGACCCGAAAGTCTCTATTTAAACACTTCTACATGCTAAAACCCTAACCTAGCTTTGTGCCCTAAGCTTTATGCTTTACAAAGGCTTTAACTCAACTTAGCTTTACTTCTAATAATACAACTCACAAAAGCGGGAGGTAATTACTTTTTCCAACAGATTAGGTGGTAAATATTTTGTTGGCCATAAACAAAAATGAATAATACAAAGTAAAAAGTAAATATGAGACTTAAACTAGAGGCTTTAGAGCTTAGGATTAGGTGGCCCAGGTATTGCACTCAAGGAGCTATTTAAGGAGAGGTTTGCACCTCGGGATATTTGATCCTTCTCGGCGCTTGATAGAGCCTAGGATTTGGATCTAGGCTGGTTTATAACTAATTGCGCCGAGAGACGCTCTACATCCCAGTATGAGCGAGATGTTGTAACGTGTGTCCATGTAACATTACACGAGTATGAGGGAGATGTTGTAACGTTTGTCTAGTAACGTTACACAAATATGAGAGAGATGTTGTAAAGTTTGTCGAGTAACGTTACACCGGTATGAGGTAGATAATGTAACATGTCGGCCATAAACCAAAAAGAATAATACAAAGTAAAAAGTAATAAATATTATGTCGGTCATTAATAAAATTATAGCCGACATAAAATAAAGAAGTTAAAAAAAATATTATAGTGGATATGAAAAGTAGAAACATAATATTATACCCGACATAAAATAAAGAAGTGAAAAAAGAAATATGGCCGACATAAAAACTAGAAATATAAGAAAAAAAAAAAGAAAAAAAGATGCATATTTATTTGAATCGTTGCATTGATTTCAACAAATGCATTGTTTTGTTTTGTATTTACATATGTAAATTGAATTCATCAATTTAATAGAAAAATGTTATTTACATAAAAAGTAGAAACATAATAAATAAAAGAAAGAAGTAAAAAATATATTATAGTAGCCATAAGAAGTAGAACCAAAAGAAGTAAAATAAATACTATAGCCGATATAAAAAATAGAAAAAATATAAGGGATTTGAACTTTAATAAAATAACATGGTTGCATTGGTTATAGAAGTCATAAGAAGTAGAAACAAAAAAAAAATAAAAAAAATAATATAGCTCACATAAGAAATAGAAAAAATAGAAGAGATTTGAACCTTAAGTCCAATCATCTCAATACTTACCAATAGACAACAAACAAATAAAAAAACATTGTTGCATTGATTTCAACAATGAATTGTTTAATAAACCACAATGTCAGCCATAATTATAGTTACATTTAATAACTAAATATAAATCCAAACCAAAATGGTTTTGAACCTTGGTCTCTAGGTTAACACAAGCCCAATAACCTTACTGCTTACCAATAGACCACACACAAATATTGTTAAATAACACAAGATGCATATTTATTTGATTCATTCCATTGATTTTAACAATGCATATTTTGTTTTGTTTTTTACATGTATGTATTCAATTTATCAATTTAATAAAAAGTAAAAAATTTGCATTGATTTCAACAATGCATTGTTTTTTGTTATTTACATTTCTACATTGAATTTATCTTTTTAATAGAAAAACTATTTGCAATGATTTCAACATATTAAAGTTTTTTTTTTTTTTTTTTTTTTAGGGTATATTGTGGATTCTCATGATAATATTGCAAATAATGAAGATATTGATGATAAAAAAAGAAAAGCACGACAAATGTATATAAGATAAAGAAAAAAAGAATCATCAGAACATATAGAAGAACCTAGAAAACATGACCGTGAACTAAAGAGATCATTAAGAAGTGTTATTTGTGCAAAGAGATTCTCAAAAGCATGAATGAAAGATAATTTCAAGGTTATATAGGAATCAATATATAAATACCAATGAATATGACATACTTGGATACATGGAATGTGATAACAAGGAAAATTGGAACTCTAATTTTGTTGATATGAAAACTTTCAATCATGCACTACAGTTAATATCTGAAAAACGACAATTGAATGCCATTGTTCATAATAATTGTACTCCAAATTATTCAATTGAAATCTTAGCGGAGGAGCAAAAAAAATCATTTGAGATTATTCTTGAGCATTACAGAGGTGGGAACAATGAACCACTACGAATGATTATCCAAGGAACTGCAGGTACAAGAAAATCTTACTTGATTGGAGCTATTAGAAAAACACTAAAAATTGATTATTTTCCAGATAATTCACCATTACTTCTTTTGGCCCCAACCAGCGTTGTAACATTTAATATATCTACATTAACAATTTACTCAATCCTTAATACTTATTACTTACATTATGATAATCCTCATAATTCTATCTGTGTTTTCAACTTAACCTGTTCCTTACAATGTTGATCAAACTCCAATTTTGTGTCACCATCCACGACTGGAACCAGCCTAGATCCAAATCCTAGGCTCTATCAAGCACCGAGAGGGATCAAATCTACCAAGGTGCAAACTTCAAATAGCTCTTTGAGTGCAATACCCGAGAATAGATTTGCACCTTGGGAGATTTGATCCCTCCCGACGCTTGATAGAACCTAGGATTTGGATCTAGGATGGTTTTTATATAAAATTTTGTAAATAGGCAAACATGATCTATAACATTCTATTTCATCGTTTAGTGCATTTGCTTTCATATTTCAAGTATAATTAAGTAAATAATTTAAGATTGGAAATTCTTATAATAACATGTTCCAAAAATAGGCAAACACTATTTACCTTATGTCTAACCGTTTAGTGCATTTGCTTTCATATTTAAAGTAATATTATCATAAATAATTTAGGATTGGGAAATTTTATAATAATAATAATATGTTTCAAAAATGATAATTTATTAATTTTAAATTTCTAAATAAATATAAATAGATTTTAATAGTAAAGTAAAGGTTTAGAAGAAATTAAATGTTCACTTGTAATGAAAAATAAAAATAAAAAATGTTTTTTATAAAAAGAAAAATTCTAAGAGAAAACAAAATAATGTACACTCATCAAATAAAATTTCTACCTCTCAAATTGAACTTAAACTAGTTCTATAAACCTACCTCCTTTGCATTTACACAAGGAAATTGTTGATTGTTTAAATTACTCTATTAAAAGAGTGATCTTGTAAAATCAACCCCACAAAATAACACTCTACTATACATACATAAGTACACTTAAGCACAAATGGTTTGAAGTGTGATTCAAGAAGAGTGCAAAAACAAATTATGGAAAGAAAAAACAAAAAGACTTGGTGTGTTGTACAAAGCACTATTCTCCGAGAATAGAAAACCAAACAAGTATATTTTTAATCAACAAACTTCTTAGCCATTAAAATACCATATTTACACAATTGATCAACTTCTTCATTAGGTTTTCTATAAATATGATCAAAAGAAACTTCTTGAAAACTAATGGCCACCTCTTTCACTTGAAAAGCCAACAAGGAGAGTTCTATGTTCCTGTTGGAGACGTAATCCTTTTGCATTATGGGTCTAAGAGTAATTTGTAAATATTGTAAATATTTATGGTGAGGAGAAGAAGAGTCTTTGTAGCAAGAAAAGATATGTCAGTAAGTGAAACCTACAAACACATATACAATGTATAAATAAGATATTTATGATAATTTCTTTCTCAGTAATGAATCCTAATTTCAAGAGTAACTCCCTTGATGCATGACTAATAGGCGAGCTCTTGGTACCATATTATTGATGTGTGGAACCTCTCTCCATGCATTGAGTGAATGAGCTACGACCTCTCCTCTATGCTTAGTGAGCTACGACCTCTTCTCTATCTGAGCTTCCCTCTCCCACTGCACTATGTCTAGTTGAAAGAACTGAAAGTTGTGCGTGAAAATTGCTAAGAATCTTTGTGGAGCTAGAAACCCTAAGTTCATGTTTGGTGTGTTGTGACCTATTGAAGTTTGAAGACCTCTCTCCTCAACATTTGGTATATTGCGACCTATCTCCTACAATGTGTGGGTGTGTGTGACCTCTCTCTTAAAGACCAGAGCTTCATATTGAATTTTGAGCAAAGCTACGACCTCCCTCAAGAAACTGGAGCTGCATATTGAAATTTGAGTAGAGCCGCAACCTCTCCTCCACATTGATATGTGATGCAACCTCTCTCCTGGTGTATGGAGCTGCAATTTCACCTTTGAAGTTGTACAATGAAGTTTGGAACCCTATTGTTGTTGGTGCAACCTAAACACAACATCTTTCAACATAGCTGCAACTTGGAAATTGCGACGTCATCTGGTGATCTGTGACCTCATATGGTGAGATGCACCTCTTTTTTTATATGAGATGCAACATTTAAAGAAAGAAATTGTTGTAATATTTATGTTGACATCCGATATTTTCATACCTTATTGAGAGGTTTAAAATTGTTCAAAGGGAATGTATTACATGGATTTTGGAAAATAGATAGATGAGACAACCCATAGACCTAGAAGATACTAGTACATATGAAGACCTATGATGAGGGGCATCATTTTGATGTAATCCTTTGAAAACAAACATTGTCTTGTGTATTTCTTGAGCCTTTAAAAAGTGGCAGAGACTTAGAACTATACCTTCTTCTTCTTCAAAACTCTATTTATTTGCAGATGCAGAAAATGCATTCACTAGCGTCCATAGTCGGTACAATACTCACTGGAAAAGACAATTATCCTAAGTAGTCGAGGAAGATCAAAGCCACATTCATCTATAATGATCTGTGCGTGGCATCTGTGAAGTCACCACCATTAAAACAGAAGTGGGAGTGACCTTGAAATATGACCCAAATCCACCAACATCGGAGATAGAACAAGAAATATGGGAGACCAAAGACAACAAGGCACTGGCGATGATCACTGCAAAAATAAGTGAAGAGGTGAGTCAACAAATACTTCCTGCAACATCATGTTTTGAAGCCTTGAAAACATTGAAGGATTTGTATGACTCACATTCTGAAATGGAGGTGATGTTGAAATTGTTCAGTTTGGAAGTGAAGGATAATGAGCCTATGATGGTTGCATCTAAGATCAAAGAAATCATGCATAAGATTCAAGCCACAGGCATGCAACCAGAGCGCCACTTTTTCATGTCCCCAATTAAAAGATTTTCAGATAAATAATTAAGTTGGCCTACCCAATTCCTAAGGGTTATGTGGAAGAATTAAAATATTGACATTTAACCCCAAGGTCTATAGTTTCTAATGGAAATTCAATATTATAAATTTATGGTGGAAAAATAGGCCAATAAATTATGGAATAAATGTTAAATGCTCCAAAATCAAGTGGCATTAGGTCCTAGTTGGACTTGGGGGTGCATAAGTGGACATGTGAGGCCCACATGAGAGAATATTCCTCATTTAAACATGGATCCATCCCCAAATTCTAGTTGGAAGGGAAGAGGTAACATTCATGAAGGAAAATGAAGAGTCATAGGGCTAAAAATAAGTCATGACAGATTCTATGACAACTATGACAAGCATTATGACACTTATGACAGATTCTATGAAACCTATGACACTTATGATAGATTCTATTACATCTATGACAATGTAAGAAATAAAAATTAACCAAGAGGGTGCATGAGAGAAGTTACACATCTCCAAAGCATCCAAAATATTCCCCAATTCGAATTCATGGAAGAGTTGGAGACAAAAGATGAGCCAAGTGTCATGTGGGGCCAATGAAGGGTCATAACCCCACTAATTCGAATTTCATGAGTAATTAGGAAATAATTTGAGTTCTAATGAGGTAAATGAGTCAAATAAAGTTATTAAACGGAGGCCAAGTCGAATTAGAGGAGCTTTTGGTCATTTTTTATTTGCATCTTTGCAAGTTAGGAGAGCTTTAGCTTGTCCTTGCACGTTCATTCTCCCTACCATTGAACCAATTTCGTGGGTGCAATATTCCTATCCAAGTTGGTTGAAGGAGAGGCCATTTAGACCTCTCAACAGAGATTCATGCATTAGAGAAATTTTGACGTAAAAAATGGGTCTCAAAACAAATAAAATGTACTATAAAAATCAACCAATCACATTCTAGTTGACATCATCCCCCATGGTTGAGGTGGCATTGCATGAGTTAAGAATGTTTATTTGTTAAATTTTCTAGGTGGATGAAAACTCTTAGTTAACCAAGGTAGTGGTATAAGTACTTTTAAGTCATAAAGTAAAGTATTCATAATGAAAGTCCTTTAACAGTTTTTCATAAACTAATATTATTGTTATTTTCAAGTAAAGTACTCATAATGAATGTCTTTTCACACTTTCTCATAAAATAATATTATTGTCATTTTCAAATAAAATACTCATAATTCATAAAGAAGGTCATTTCACATTTTTTTCCTTTCACATTTTTTTATAAAATAATATAAAAATATTTTCAAAATGTATAAATATTTTTTTTATTCATAATATTTTTTCTTGTATAAAAAATTATTAGTTAGTAAAATAATGTATACTTCAACTAATAAATTAAAAGACTTTATGCACCACCATTTACTTATTAAGTTAATACTACTCAATTTTTAAGAATAAATTAAGTCTTATATTATTTTCTATGAGAGACTTAACTATAACATTCTTTTACAATAAAATAAATATCCCCCAAAAATTTATGATTTTGATATTAATTTACCAATATAGATTTAATGAATAAATAATAATAATAATAATAATGCAATGTGGATTATAATAATATTATTAACATTTTACATGTAAATACATTTTCAATTAAATCACATTATATTAAATTGATGAGAAAAGTACTAAATATAAAAAGTCAATATAAATTAAAAAAATAGCTCTTAAAAAATGTTTTTTATTATTTAAGTTCATTTGCAAGTTCAAGACAAATAAATGCTAAAGGACAATAAATTTTCGGGAATTTACAATGAATTTTAATCACATCAATGTAGAGTTATTTTATTAATTTTATTTCTAGTGAATTTTGAAAATTAACTCAACCATGGTTATTTATATTGTGCATATAAAATAATGTAGGAGGTGACTTGTCATATATACCTACCCCATAAAACCCCTAACTCATAATATTTTTATATATCTCATAGATTTTTAGTACATCTCTTATGAGGGCATTTTTTGACCTCAAAATCTCTCTAATGGATACATTTTTATGTAGGTTCGAGCCCCTTTGATTTCGATTCATGTTCTCTCTTCTTTCTCTACTATCTTTCTCTCAACACTTTCTCAATGTTCATGTACAAGTGTGATAACGCACTCCTGCTTGCATATAGTTTATGGAAGACTGATATTTCGACCATATGGACATGTTATCTGATTAATAACTCTGTAATGAACTTATAATGAAATCCACAGCTCGAAATACCAATCCTTTCATGTAATAATTCCAAGTAATATTGAGATTCAAGTTATTTCCCTCATTGTATTCTCATGGTGATTTTGGGATGATATTGTACCTGTTTGATATCAGATATTTTCTAAGTTTTTGTCTATGATTCGAGCTGCATATGGAGTTAAATTAAGGACCAAATTTTTTTATTCATACGCTTGAATTCTTATTAATTTTTGTGCAATAAATCCGTTGCCCCTAGTCTACCATTTTTTCATAAATTCTATGCTCTACAAGATGTTGACTTTTGGAAGATCTATTCGGCCCTAAACTCTGATATAATGCTGCACAATTTTTTTCCTTGATGTCCTATAATAGATCCAAGTCTCAGATTAAAAATTTGGGAAGTTCGTATAGTGTTTGGGATGCCTAGTAGCAGACCTAGGGGGGATTTCCACCAATGCATTAACTAGTTTTGTTCCAATTCTTCCCTCCTTGAAAATTGCACACCATGAATGTTTCTAACATATGTTTGGGTGTCTAAATGGTGTATTAGAGTGCCCTATATACTCCTAATTCCCTCCATACAAAATTCGAAACCATTTGGGATCATTTGGTACAGTTTGTGGTTTCACTAGTCCAAGGTTCTAAAATTGGCCAAATTGGGTAAACTTTCAAATTATGGATATTACAATGGTATTAGAGCATGGTCCTTGAACTTGTGATTTAATATAATCCATTGAAGAATAATTACTAGCCATGTATTACTATTATGATGACTCCTATGAGTACAATGCTTATGAGCAGTATGAAGATGATTGTGAGCAATATGAAGAAGAATGTGAATGGTATGGGGAAGAGGTTCCATCATGCAACACTTCTTACAATTTCATAAGGAATGAAGGTTATTCATATGACCCTATGTCTGATGAATATTAATTTTTCATACCACCAAAGGCTAATCCTATGGATGAATTAGAAATATTGAGAGCAACATGTAAAACCTTGCCTCAACAATATCAAGCATATCTTACTTCAAAGGGAGATACACAAAAGGCCATTCCTTTTGAATACTATGTTGATTGGGTGTTTGTATATAGGCCCAAGATTGAAGATGTGGAGTTAGTGAAGAAAGGCCTATGCCCTTCTTTCAAAATACCTTGGAGAGAAAATCATATATGTTTGAATGAAAAGGAGGAGACCCGTGAGCCACCTAGTTCTAAAATAGGTAAAGTAGAAGAAGCATTACATGAAGAGGGTCTAAAGTCACTCCCAAGTGACTCTGAAAAATATTAAGAAACATCACATGAGCATGAAGAAGATTCCATTGAAAATACTGAAGATCATTCTGAGACACACTCTACTTTGGACATGAATCAAAGAGAATCTACCAATGGATGTTTGAACTGTAAAGGAGTACCTACTGATGGGTGCTCACACCTCTATGTTGGTGACATAGAGATCACTTTTGAAAGTGTTGCTGCAAGCCAAATTTCCATTAAGCATGAAAATGAAGGCCTTGTAGCAGTTGAAGAAGAACCAATATCAACTTCCCCATCACTGCTTGAGCTTAATGAAGTTGG
The DNA here is from genome assembly GCA_027924585.1 of Larix kaempferi. Taxonomy (NCBI): domain Eukaryota; kingdom Viridiplantae; phylum Streptophyta; class Pinopsida; order Pinales; family Pinaceae; genus Larix; species Larix kaempferi. The sequence continues at coordinate 8,134,998 of BSBM01000511.1, read as the reverse complement.
TAGAAGCAAAAAGTACAAAGAAGAGGAGGTCCCTCTACAAGAACCTCTTTTTATTGAAGGGTCATCAAAGATGAATGAAAATAATATCCAAGAGACCCTTAGAATACTCCATGACACTCAAGCATTGGTGTAAAATTCTTATTGGAGAGTTTCTTCATTGAATGATCCATTCTTCCTTGAAGACATGGAGAAGATTCAAAGAACGATGTGCAACATCAAAGGTAATTTAATGTCTTTGTTTTTTTATAGAAACAATTTGGTTGAGCTTAATGAATGGTTACATGGAGCATACTTGAAGAATAATGAGGATATTCATAAGCTCAAAATGAAAAATGAGCAACTTCTTGATAGGTTGCAAGATACTTGTTCTTCCTCCTATGTTTTAGATTGTCAAATGGTAGATTGCTTGGAGGATTCTTGTGACATGATGGATCATGAGAAACATGGAAATTTTCATGTGCTTGATGTGTTTTAAGATGAGCTTGATAAGATCCAAGCACTTGATGTGGTGGAAGAGGAACTTGAGTTGCCTCTTGATGATGGTTATGCACTTTTTGAAGAAGTGCATGATTTCTCTACCTTGGAACCAACCTGTGAGAAAAGTTTCACACTTTTGAGGGAGGTGCATGATACTAACCCTATGGATCCTTCGCATGATGAAACTTCTGCACTTTCTGATCATTTGGGTGAGTTGGTTCATTCTCCTACATCCTACACTTCCATATTTTGCAGCATTCATCGGGCTAATGAAGTATGGGTGAAAGGGTTCTTTCTAATGGTGACCCATGAGGAGTTCAAATATCCTAAATCTCTTTTTGATGATGACATGAGTAGGGCACCTTTTTATTTACATTTGTAGCAGCATCCTTTGTTACCTTATAATGATACACATCTACATGGATGCACTTATGATGTTCACTTGAGTCACTTGAAGACTCATGATTTTCCTTGCTCCTTGTTTAGTTCATTTGATGTTGGAGGAACTTCATCCAATACTTGGGTGAAGAAATATATGATTGAAGAAAATTATTATTGGCAGCAACATCCCTTGTTATTTCTTGATGATACACATATTCATGGGTGTCTTGATGAGACTTCTTTGAGCCAGTTGAAGTCTCCTTGTTTTCTTTGCTCCTTACTTGGTTCATATTTTGGTGGAGGTTCTTCATTCACTTCTTGGATGAAAGAACACATGGGTGATTATTTTGTTGCATCTTACATTCTTTTGGAGCAACATGGACGTATTTTCTTGTTGGATGATTCCTACTCTTTTGGTGATGAGACATGGAACTTTCACCCTTGTCCTTTGAGCTTCAATGGTCTCACTCTTGATTCTTGTGTGAATTTGGCACATGAGGACTATCTGGTTGATTGGGGGAGACTTGTTTGCATTCAACCTCACTTGGAGGATATTTATTTAATGATGGAGAGTCTCTCTTGGTCTTGTCCCAACCTTGAAGAAGTTCATATTTTGATGTAGGGGCCCTCAAAATTTCAATTGTGCCTTGGAAATGTTGAACATCCAGTGTGGTGGTATGATCTTTACATCCTTCCTTTAATTTTTCATAGTGATTAATTTTTATTGTTGTTACTGATGTTTGGAAAGATGCAGATGAGAAAATGGGATCTTGGCATTCTTTGGAATGTTAGTTTTCCATATATGACACTGCCACTCAAAGATTTGCAACTAAGGAAGTGGGATTTGGGCAATATTTTGCCTGAAAGTTTTTGTGGTAGAGCATGCATATCTTTTGGAATGTAACACAAGCAATGGGATCCCAACATTGCTTGTTTTTAGTTCATTTGGAACAGTACCTTGGTTTTTGGCTTGATGGAGAAAGCTAACCTTCATTTCATTGAGTTCATTTATGCAAAGTATTGTTTCAGTTTCTTTAGTTGGTCTCATTGGTTTCAAATTTTGGGTATAGCAAGTAGCTGGAAGTTCAAGACACCACTTGAAAAAGTGAATGTATTAGAGTGGAGCAACGGAAGCATGGAATTTCCTCTCATAAATTTTCTTGGAAACATGAAATTTTGAAAATTTTTGCAAATCAGTGGCAACTTCAAAAGGTTGTTCAGTGCAAGTATGAAGGTTCAAATTATTTTTGAAACAAGTTAGAAGCAAAGTTTGGAAGGAAAGCAGGCTCTTCAACATCCATGTTTGAAATTGATTCAGTACAAGCAATCTTGGGTGGGGAGGACTGTCATGTCCCCAATTAAATGATTTTCAGATAAATAATTAAGTTGGCCTACCCAATTCCTAACGGTTATGTGGAAGAATTAAAATATTGACATTTAACCCCAAGGTCTATAGTTTCTCATGAAAATTAAATATTCTAAATTGATGGTGGAAAAATAGGCCAATAAATTATGGAATAAATGTTAAATGCTCCAAAATGAAGTGGAATTAGGTCCTAGTTGGACTTGGGGGCGCATAAGTGGACATGTGGGGTCCACATGAGAGAATATTCCTCCTTTAAACATGGATCCATACCCAAATTCAAGTTGGAAGGGAATATGTAACATTCATGAAGGAAGATGAAGAGTCATAGGGCTAAAAATAGGCAATGACAGATTCTGTGAAAACTATGACAAGCGTTATGACACTTACGCCAGATTCTATGACACCTATGACACTTATGACAGATTCTATGACATCTATGACAATGTAAGAGATAAAAATATACCAAGAGAGCGCATGAGAGGAGTTACACATCTCCATAGCATCCAAAATATTACCCAATTCGAATTCATGGAGGAGTTGGAGACAAAAGATGAGCCAAGTGTCCTGTGGGGCCAATGGAGGGTCACAAACCCCACTAATTCGAATTTCATGAGCAATTAGGAGATAATATGAGTTCTAAGGAGGTAAATGAGTCAAATAAAGTTATTAAAAGGAGGCCAAGTCCAAATAGAGCAGCTTTTGGTCATTTTTTATTTGCATATTTGCAATTTGGGAGAGCTTTAGCTTGTCCTTGCACGGTGGATGTTCATCCTCACTGCCATTGAACCAATTTCATGGGTGCAACATTCCTATCCAAGTTGGTTGAAGGAGAGGCCATTCAGACCTCTCAACAGATATTCATGGAGACATTTTGATGCAGGTTCGAGCCCCTTTGAGTTTGTTTCATGTTCTCTCTTCTTTCTCTACTATCTTTCTCTCAACACTTTCTCAATGTTCATGTACAAGTGTGATAGTGCACTCCTTCTTGCATATAGTTTTTGGGAGACCAATATTTAGACCATATGGACATTTTATTTGATTAATAACTCTGTAATGAACTTATCATGAGATACACATCTTGAAACACCAAGCCTTTCATGTAATAATTCCAAGAAATATTGAGATTCGAGTTATTTCCCTCATTGTATTCTCATGGTGATTTTGGGATGATATTGTACCTGTTTGATATCATATATTTTCTTTTTTTTTTGTCTATGATTCGATCTACATATGGAGTTAAATGAAGGACCAAAATGTTGGATTCAGACGCTTGAATTCTTATTAAATTTTGTGCAATAAATTTGTTGCCCCTAGTCTACCATTTTTTCATAAATTCTATGCTCTGCAAGCTGCTGACTTTTGGAAGATCTATCCGACCCTAAACTCTGATATAATGCTGCAAAAATGCTGTCCTTGATTTCCTATAACATATCCAAGTCTCAGATTAAAAATTTGGGAAGTCCATATAGTTTTTTGGAGGCCAATTAGTAGCAGACCTAGGGGGGATTTCTGCCAATGCATTAACTAGTTTTGTTCCAGTTCTTCCATCCTTGAAAATCGCAGACCATGAATGTTTCTAATAGATGTTTGGGTGTCTAAATGGTGTATAAGAGTGTCCTATATACTCCTATGTCCCTCTATACAGGATTCGAAACCATTTGGGATCATTTGGGATAGTTTGGGGTTTCACTAGTCCAAGGTTCGAAAATTGGTCAAATTGGGTAAAATTTCAAATTAGGGATATTACACACTTGCTCCCTTTGTAAAGTCCTTCTATACTACACATTCACACTACCTTGAATCTTTCATGTCCCAAATTTGGTATTGGGTCACAATGGCCTAATCACATTGGCTCTATTCATTAGAGTTTGTCAAATTGATGCTAAAGGTCAAATAATTGCCAAGGAGGAAAATTACTAGTTTCCTAGGTTTGGGGTGGAAGCTTTGGGATTTGGAATAATGGGGATAATAAATGATGTTTGAACATTAGAATGGCATAAATATTTAATAAAGGATCTAAATAAATATATACAAGTGAAAATCAAAGTGGCATTTCATCATGAAGACACATGGAGGAAGTGGGACCCACATATGGCTAGATTTCTCCACTACATTTGGCATCATTCTCTCACCAATTCGAATTCAAGGTGAATGGTAACATACTTGGGGGAGTCCAAAAGATATTCTTCATTGCATGACTCATCCAAGGTCGAAATATAGAGGAAGAGTAACTCCCATGGAAGAGGAAGAGGCAATTTGGAGCTAGTGAGACACTTGGACTAGATTCCCTAGCTCTATGACAACAATAATGAAGATGCTATGACACCTATGACACAAATCAGACCTGAAGGCTAACATATGACATATATGACATGTCAGGGCTAAAAATAGACTCCAAGAGGGCGCTCAAGGGTGTTAGGGAAGCTAAGATGCTTCCACATGTGATTTGGTGGAAGTGGGAGACTAGGAATTGTTGTGCAAGTGGCGTTCTTTGGAATCTCTTCCCAACATGAGTTGGCATGAGTCTCTTGGAAGGAATTCGACCCATGGAGGACATTAGAAGTTTATAAATTTCAATAACAAAGAATGAAACCAGCTTTTGATCATTTGTAGAATTTGCAATTGCAATTGTGAAGAGGGAGAGCTAGTGGATGACTAGTTTCTTGCCTTAGCCAATTTCGAGGGTGAAAGATTCCCATCCAAGTTGGCAATTGGAAAGGCCATTCAGACCTTTCATTTGGAGCTTTAATGGAGTCTTTATTTGCAGGTGTAAGCTACAGGGCAGCTCATGGTTTCTTCTATTGCAGCTCGCTCCTTCAACCATTTCCAGTTTTGATGGCATATTCTTGATCCTTGAGGGAGGACGTTTTTGGTGAGCTATTGTACTCTTTGGGGGAGCTTCTAAAGCCCCATTTATTTTTTAATATGAATTAAATACTCTTTTCTTCATCTCCAAAACGTTTCAGGTCAAAATTCCAAGTAGAAATGTATAAATCTCATTTTTAATGGAAGAACAATGCCATTTCCCCACTACCTTGTTGTGAGCCAATGTATTGATGATGATTTCGAATGAATGGATGATTCTCTGATATATTTGTAATAAATATACTTCCATGTATGTCTTATACAAGTTTCATGTACTGTACTTGAGCATTTGAAGCATTTTTACTCAGTTTAATTGCATTGGGAGAATAAATAGTGCCATTTCCCCAAGGGTCGAATTGGGGATTTTTGCAGTTGAATGGGAGAGGGTGAGAACAGTTGTAATAAATCATTAATGGTGCATATGAGACCTTAATAACATACTTAACACATTACATACCTCTGTTCATAAATTTGAGTGGGTTTGGAGGCATTTGGGAAGCCATTTTCAGTACTTACCTTAGGGGGATTTGAACCCCAAATTACTAGTAAAATTGCATACTTGGTCCAGAATCTTAAGAGAGTTTGCATAGGTCTTTTGGTGGCCATATGTTATCCCTGAAAATCATATTCAATTCCTAATATCATTCATAAACCTTCCTTGAAGATTTGAAGGCATTTGGAATCAATTTGAGACCTAGAGACCAATACTAGTCAAAGGGAAATCACTAGTAAAGTTACCTACATTGACCAGAATTGAAAGAGTATTTGTAGAAGTGTTTTAAAGGTACAAAGGCATCCCTGAAACACATATTTATGTTCTAATATCATTCATATACCTTCTCAGAATATTTGGGATCATTTGGGGCAAATTTGGGACCTAGAGATCGAAACTAGTCAAAGGTCGAACCAAGGAAAAAAGTGGAAAATTGCAATTTTAATAAAATTCCTAATAAGGGACATTACAGAATCACTTCAAGATTTTGAAAAGTTCAAATATTTCACATTTGAGACCTTGGTGGAGAAGATTGTAGACATAGTGAAAGATTTTGGAAAGAAGATCGATGAGCCCACTAGAGAGACCCTTTTCCGTGCTCAGAAATATAAAAAAAAAAAGAACCAGTGAAAAGAATATTCCATTGGAGAAAGAAGCAAAAGAAGACGAGGAAGAAAAAAATCCAGAGGCAGGGGGGGAAAACAACTCAAGCAAAAGACCATATTTGAAGTGTACTAATTGTGGGAGGAATAGACATGAAGCAAATCAGTGTTGGGCCCCTTGGGATTCCAACAAAGAAAGACATAACCAGAAGAAAGAAGACAAAAATAAGATCCAAGAGGTTGGTAAAGATCTGGATTCTTCTCATTGTATTGTTGCGCATTGTAATATTGGAATAAACGAAATCACATCTTTTTCACCTTATAAATATTGTTGGCTACTTGATACAGGCGCAACATCCCACATGACCTTTAGAAAATATTGTTTTGAATAACTGAATGAAATTTTAGATGGTATAGTGTATTTTGCAAAAAAATTTAGCCTTAAACCAAAGGGAATTGGTTCCATCAAGCCCAAGATACATAGATTCCTTGAATTTTTGTTGCAGAATGTTCTCTCTCTTCCAGAGTTACATAGAAGCCTATTGTCCTTGGTGCAAGTCAGACTATAATGCCATTACATCCACATGTTCGATGGAATCATAAATATAAGGAATTCCTCTAACAACAAGGTCATCATGACTAGATATGAAGATGGAAAGTTGTTGAAGTTGAATGGCTCATCTGCAAGAGTTCAGAACTTTTCCTACCTCTTTCAGCATGGAGAAGGTAATCTATGATCCAATTTGTTATGGCATGCTAGATATGGTCATCTAAATTATAACAGTATTCATTTGTTGAGAAAGAATGGTGTCTTTGGTTTTCCCACCATTCCTAGGAAGATGAACAAATGTGATGCATGCATACTAGGCAAACATAGTAAGAAACCATTTCAAGAGTCAAAATTCATAGCATGTAGAAAGTTAGAGTGGGTTCAATCTAACTTATATGGCCCCATGCCTATTCCTTCTACTACCATAAATAGATATATCATTACCTTTGTTGATGAATACACTAGAATGGGCTGGGTATACTTGTTAAAGACAAGATCTGAAGCATTTCAAACATTCAAAAATTTTCATGCATGGATATAAAATCAAGCACAATCTCATATTGGCATACTTCGTACTGATAATGGAAAAGAATACACTTTTAATGATTTTGAAGAATATCTTCATCAACATGGGATTGAACATCAAAAAACAGTTTCTTATAACCCCCAACAAAACGGTGTGGCAAAAAGGATGAATAGAACCATCATGAATATGGTACGCTCAATGATGTTTTTCAAGAATGTAAAACTGATGTTTTGGGTGATGCAGTATTGTGTGCAACCTATTTGAGAAATATAGGTCCATCTCATGCTCTTGAGAAAAGGACTTCACATGAAATGTGGTATGACCACCTCCCCTCGGTGAGGCATCTCAGGGTTTTTGGTTCCACCTACTATGCCTTGATACCAAAGGAGCAAAGAGACAAGTTTGGTGCTAGAAGTCGAAAAATGCATTTTCTTGGGGTATTTAGACACCTCCAAGGCATATCATCTTTATGATGAGGTAAAAAAGAAGTTTGTTATTTCTAGAGATGTCATTTTTCATGAAACTAATAAAAATAGCGAGTCTATTGATAGACAACTTGACCGTTTGGAGAAATTTGCCCATCTAAAGACATATTATGAAGTTGATAATGAAATTCTACATCTTGAAGGGGGGATCCCTATCTTGGATCAATATTTGGAATTTCCTTTTGAAGCACCAACACCCCCTCATGTTGAAACTCATGAAGAATAAGTTCCAGTCACTTCACTTGAAAAAGAGGTTCAACTGGATGATGTGATTGAGAGAATTGGAAGATTGAATCTTGAAGAAAATGAAGCACCACCAGCTGATCAACCCATACCATCATGAAAAGTTCCTAAATGGGACACAAATACACTTGAAAGTGTCCATATGGGTTAAGTTGGAAAGACAGGAACAAGATGCTCAATCAAAAAATAAGATGGAGGACATGTAGATAACTCAAGTGATGACATGGATTCCTCATTTGATTGTGAATTGAATTTATCTGCTACTTTGAACCAACTTCCTTTGAAGAGGTTGTGACTCATGATGAGTGGAAAGAAGCCATGCAGAATAAATATGATGCACTCATGAAGAAGAGAACCTGGAAGCTGGTTGACCCACCATTTGGAACCAAACCAATTGAATGCAAGTGGGTATACAAGAACAAATACATAATAGATGGCTCACTTGATAAGCACAAAGCGAGGCTTGTGGCGAAAGGCTATGCACATAAGGAAGGAATTGACTATGAAGATATGTTCTCCCCCACAGCAAAATGGACTACCATTCGCACCTTATTGTCTTTGATTGCACAAAATGGGTGGAAAGTCCACCAAATGGATGTAAAAACAACTTTCTTGAAATTATGGAGACTTGAAAGAAAACATCTTCATGTCTAAGCCAGAATGATTTGTTGTGAAGGACAAGAACAAAATGTATGCAAACTCATGAAGTCCTTGTATGACCCGAAACAAGCACCTTGAGCATGGTATGAAAAGCTAACTAAGCATCTTCTGAAGCTAAATTTCAAACATTATAATCTTGATGACGCAACATTGTTTATAAAGAAAGTTGGAAGATTTGTTGTGTTTCTTGTGGTGTATGTAGATGACCTTTTGATGACAGGGAACAATGAAAGTTATATTGCATCCATAAATAAAGTTTTGAAGAATAGATTTGAAATGATAGATTTGGGATACCTTCACTATTACTTGGGAATTGAAGTGACTCAACATCCTAAGTACATATTCATCTCCCAGAAGAAGTATGTTGGAGAATTGTTGAACAGATTTTGCATGATAGAATGCAACCCTCTCTCAACTCCAATGGAATAAAAGATGAAGCTCACATTAATTGAAGGAAAAGAATTCAAGGATGCGACCAAGTACCAACAACTTGTGGGAAGCCTTATCTACCTTACAACCACTAGAACAAACATTTCATATGTTGTTGGCATCCTTTCAAGATTCATGCAAAACCCTTGTGAAGGACATTGGTCTACTATTAAAAGAGTTCTAAGGTACTTGAAGGGGACTTAAGAATTTGGACTCAAGTACTCTAAGGTGGATTGCTTCAAACTCATTAGTTACTCCGATTCAGACTTCGATGGCGATAAAGAGACAAGAGTGTCTACTTCTGGATACACAATGAGTCTTGGATCAACAACGGTCTGCTGGAGATCACACAAACAGTCGGTTCCAACATATTCGACAACAGAGGAAGAATATGTAGCTATTGTTGAAGCAATGGAAGAGATAGTGTGGCTCATGAATATACTTGAATATTTGCAAGAGAAACAAGAGAACTCCACTCCCTTATTGATCGAAAACACTTCTGCAATCAAATTGGCCAAGAATCCCATATTCCATGATTGAACCAAGCACACTAACACAAAGTACCATTTGATTAGACATCATATAGAGGCCAAGACAGTCCATCTATGACATTGATCGACGAATGAGCAAATTGCATACATCTTCACCAAAGCACTTAGGTGAGAAAAGTTTGAAAAGTTTAAAACCATGCTCAGACTTACAAACACCCCTTCGGATTAAGGGGATAATGTTGGAAAACATAAGCCTTTGGGATTATGGGTTCAAGAGTAATTTGTAAATATTGTAAATATTTAGGGTGAGGAGATGAAGACTCTCCATAGGAAGCCTAAGAGTTGTTAGTAGGTAAAACTCAAAAGTGACATATACAATGTATAAATAAGAGATTTTGCTCATAAATAAAAAAAACATCTAAGAATTATTTACCATCAGTTCCGATTGTGCATACTTCCTTTTCATTTTTAAACTAACATATCCATACTAAGCAATAATTTAAAGCATGGAGTAATTGATACAATTAGTATTAAAAGTGTTATTTTTAATCATTGGCGTTCTTTTTAATCATCGGCGTTCCATTTTATTAAGCACGATAGAGAGATCAAATCTATCCTTTCTATGAAGGAACAAAGCTCGAAGAAAGTGCCTTTCTATGCAACAAAATAGTTTGAAAATAAAAAGTGAAATTAAAACATTTTGAAATTTTAATTTAAAAATTAAAAATAGTAAGTTTAAGATTTTTAAAATTTTTTAATTTAAGATAAATTTTCAAAATTGTAATTTAATTAAGAAATGTTTTAACAATTAATGATATGTATACGTTGGAATTTGGTAAATATGTTTATTTTTAATGAAAACACATTTTCGATATAAATATAAATGAGTTAATTTTAAATCTGCCAAACTTCCAAACATTTCATATTAAAATTACATCTTCAAATAAAAAAATGTCTTTTATAGGCCCACGAATACAAATAAAAGAAACAAATTGTCATATTCCATATCAAACTTCTACGTAAAGCCCAAAATAAGTAGGTTACAATTATTAAAACATCACATATCATGTCCAAATAGCTTATCACCCTTTAGGTTCCAAAAAAAAACCCTCAAAATTTTCATCTCTACAAGATCTTATATATAAGAAACACAATAATGTATTTGGAAAAAGACTACTAAAACTAAAGAAAAGAAAAGATGCATGCTGAAATTCAAAACTAGAATATATTTTATAATTGTATTATGCTTATCAAATTTAATACATATTTTTCTTTTAATTTTATATATATATATATATAAACCAACATGTATTATAGAAGTGACACATCTTATCTCATGGGTTATAGAAAATGCATTTAAATATAAGATTATGAAGTAATACAAAGCAAACTAATATATAAAAGCACAACTAAGATTAAAATTTAATACAAATTTTGTATTACTAAATAAAAATATGTAAAAATATGTTTGCATCTAAAAAATTACCTCATTCACACTTGTAATTTAAATTTTTTTAGTTTTATTTTTTAATATAGATGGATATATTCATATCAATATAAAATGACTATGGTCTTGCTAACTAGTCAAAGTTTACAAGCATACATTCCAAAATCTAAGAATTCAAAATTTTCTCTATAGTTTCACTCTCAAATTGTTTAATAAAAGCTGAGTGATTCTTCTTTGAGCTACTAGAAAACAAAACTCCTTATAACTATAATGTCAGAAAAAAATTTCACCTATCCATAATGTGAATCAAAACATGGAAAAATAAACCTAGTTAAACTACACAAACCCAAATTCCCACTTTCATCTTCTTGTATTTCGGCATCATTATGCTCCAACGAGTCCTATAAAGGTTGAATAACTGCTTCTTCCTCTTATGCAAGGGCCTTTTGAACAACGTCTTCCTCTTTGCATCCCTCTAGAACTGAGCCTACTAAAATTGAAGGTAGATCCACTAAGGATAGTGAACTTCGATAAAATCCTAAAATGATAATATATTGCATGTCAATATCTTCATATACTTTGGTTAATTTGCTAGTGTTTGCTTCCATCAAACTCTCCCGGTTGCCAACCTTGTGCTCATGTGCTTCTGTGTAGTGCTCAATTATATCATTTAAATATATAATGGAGCTCTAATGAGCATCTAAGTGTTTTCTCAATGCTTTAATTATCTTCCTTTGCCCCATACACTAATAATAGGCACACCCCCTCTATGCTGATGGTCACCCTTGGTAGCAAAATAATAGTAAGCCAAATTTCAAACCGTATCGATCCAATGCCTATCCAACACCAACTTCCTCCTAGTCTCCAATGAGCATTTTATAAAATCGTACACAACCATTTAAAATCATGAACACAACAAAAACCATAGAAATCCTTAACCATAATAGGATCATTGAAGACCTTGAACATGAAAAAATCATGGAAAGTCTCGCATAAAGCATAACCATTCATAATCACATACCTTCTCATATTTCCAATTTTGCAAGCCTCTTCGTGGTTCCTCCTTAGATTGAGCTAAATTGGTTGAATTAACATTGTTTGCAAACATGCTATATTTCTTGTTAACATAAATATCTAACCTACCAAGGAAAATTTTAGGGGTGAAATTTAGCCCATGGGCTATTTTTTGACATTTTTTCCCAAAACAAATCTATTATTTGCCTTTTAAAAAAAATTATTTGCTCATATTTCATGGGATAATTTTTTTTTGCTCTAAAAATCGCCAAAAATTGTCCAAAAACTATATAAAGTCCTTATAAATTTGAATATTTTTACAAAAAAATCGCCAGACATTTTATAAATGCAAATTTAAGGATTAGTAAGATTCGTCAAGGTTTCCACACTTTGAGAAAATTATGTATCCTTCAAATTTTCCTTGCAACCTACATCCCTGATTTCTATTGTTTCGATGTTAATGAGGCTTATATAGCTTAGATTTGGCAGCAATGCAAAGGGTATAGGGGATTTGGGGTTGTAAAGGCCCTCTCCTCCATACACTTTGGTGCACTTAACAATAATAGCATCATTCAAATAAGAACAAAACCAATCAAAATTATGAACATAACAAAACCATACAAAGCATCGAACACAACGGGATCATTCAAGACCTCAAATAGAACACAACATGGAAAGTCTCGCACAAAGCATAACCATTCATAGTCACCTTCTCATATTCCCAATTCTACAAGCCTCCTCGTGATTCCTCTTTGTACTAAGCTAAACTAGAGTATCAAGATGCAAAAGGGCCAGTCTAACACTATTTACACACACCCTATAATTCCTTGTTAACACAAATATCCCACATACATCCCTGCCTCCTATCATTTCAACGTTATTGAGACTCATGTTACCCAGATTTGGCAATAATGCAAAGAGTATGAGGGATCTGGGGTTGTAAAGGCCCTCTCCTCCACATGCTCTAGCACACTTAATCCATCTATCCTCATTTATGTTGACATCGATGACTGATATGGTTATACTCATATGTTGGAAATTCATAGAACAAATATTGGGGTGTTCCTTCCCTTTGATTAGCACCCCTTTTGCTAAACCAACTGCCCAATTAACCACTATCATTGTCTGATTTTCCATTGCACACTTGAAGAATGTGATTGAAGATGATTGTTTTAAAGAAGATAAGTTTCCCCTTTACTTTGGTTATCACTCTAGAAATGGGTGAGAAAAAACCTTGCCCTTGTTTTCTAACTTGTTCAATGATGGTTTTGAATCACCAACAACCATTACCTCTCTTATTTGGATCTCCTACAAAATAAGAATTCCTTGATATAGTGCTAGAATTTCCACTTGGTTATTTATTATCTCACCTTAACACCATGCATAAGTCAATTCTAGTTTTTCTTTAAAATTAATAATAAACCCCTACACCTACCACCCCTAAACTCTATATTAAAATTAAATAATATATGTTGACCCATTTTTTCAATAGTTTCTACAATAATAATAAATATCCAAAATATAGCAATGTTTCCGAAATATTTACAATATACTGTAATGAACGTAGATAGTTACAAATATAATTGTTAAAATTCTTTTAAATGTATGAGAATGAAAGGGATTAATTCCAATTTTAAAATATACAACATGTCAATAAATCAAAAGTTCAATTACACCTTTTTAATAAAGCTTCGGATTGATTCCGGTTAGGTTTTAAGAAAAAAAAAATCTAGCTTTAATTGCAAGGAAGGATATAAAATTTAATATGGGAAGGGACATTCATAATGCTACCTAGAAGAGGTGAATATTGTTATAAATTTATTATTTAAAAGTGGTGAATAATGTTATAAATTTACTATTTATAATTTATGTACTTATAAATGATATTATTTTGAAGATGTAATGTTTAATATCATTGTAATATTTTTATTTTTTTATGTTATAATATTTTTAAATATTGTATTTTTTATAAGTGAATAATGTTACAAATTTACTATTTAGAAGTGGTAAATAATGTTATAAATTCACTATTTAAAGTTGTGTATTTGTAAATGATATTATTTTGAAGTTGTAATGTTTAATATTATTGTAATATTTTTATTTTTTATATTACAATATTTTTTAATATTATATTTTTTTCTAAGAATTAATTTAATGTTAAATATAAAACAAAGTACATCATTATAAAATTTGAATATTATTCAAGAAAAAAATGGAATTATAATTTCCAATTATTTAGAATAAAAAAAATAAAAAAAAATCATATTAATGTGAAGATACTACGTAATGCCTTTTTATCATAATAAAACCAACTAATCATAAAAAAAAATTCTAAGAATAAAAACAACATAAAAAAATTTGAGATAATGTCTCTTCATTAAAACAAAATAAGATTAAATATAAAAGACTTGAAATTGAGCAAGAGGGTGGTGGTTTTGCCAATCCATTAATATTTATGATCATATTAATAGATAGTGGTTTGTTATTATATTGGTTTATTGATGTGTAGAGTTTGTTTCTAAATAAATAATTTTAATAAATGTTTTAAAAAATTATTGAATTTAATTAAATATATTAAATTTTATTCAACTAACTCTTGAATTAGTGGGTAATTGAAATATTTTTTCTCACCAAACAAATTACTAGTTTAATAAAATAATATATTTATTTATCTATATATATATAATTATAATTTTGATATATAGAAACTTTTGAAAAATGTAGTTCTTAAGACATTCCAACTCACCACGTGCCCTACAGTCTACCACTACCAGAATTTAGGATACATTTGAACCATTTCAAAAGTAAATATAATGGCAATGTTAGTGTAGGATCTTTTCAATAGTTTAGGCTTTATTCAAATTACAAGTTTCGTCTAAAATATAGTGCTACACTTACAATTGTATTTAGATTTCAGCGTATTTAATTTTGCAACAATACATAGGTCATTACATAGGTCATTATTTCATGGACATTCGAGTTGACATAAACATGTTATATATATTTTAATAAATATTATTTTGCTATAAATCAATTTAGAATATTAATTAGATCGTGATTTATATTTTTGATACAATTCTTTTAAATAATGTAAAATATTATTTTAAAATTTATTTATTTTAATTAAGAAAAATAGTTTTTCATTTTTATGATAAAAAATGGAAAATAATTTTAATTTTTTACATATATTTATTTTATGTATTTAATTTCAAAATATTTATAATAATAATCATATTTTTAAATTTTATTAGATATATTTTTGGATTTTTTTTTCATACAATGATATTTAATATAAAGTTGATTAAAATAAACTTCAAACTTATACAGTGTGTTTTAAAAGAAGCATTCACAGACCATGATAGTTTAGTATTCTAAATATACTTTTTATCACCTCTTTATAATATTTTAAGTTTTTCTTATTTTCAAGTTCTTTTCCTCAAATTTAATAACTAACCTCATAAAATAATAAACTAATAAAAAAAATTATGTTCAAAATGTTATAACTAACCTCGTAAAATAATAAACTAATAAAAAAATTATGTTCAAAATGTTATGTACATAACCAAAAGCATATTTTACTTAAATATATTCTTTTTTTCAAGTGGAGAAATGTCAACACCTACTATTGAGAAGAATCAAGGTATGGCTAGAATTACATAGTCAATACATAGGGGCTCAACAAGAACATCATGTCATTTACAAGAATTGACCCTGGTTGAGGAGGTAACAATCATTCCTCCCAACACCCAAGCTACATCCAATACATCCAATGGACAACAAATATATTCACCGATACCGACTATGAAACAATGTGAAACTTGAAACGGTGTGGGTTGCATTGCATGTTGCACGCACTCATTTCAATGTGAAGGATATCATATATTGTTAAATATTTTGAAATGGAGTGAGTTACATTGCATGTTGCACGAACTCATTTGAAGGATATAGGATATACTATATTGTTAAATACTTACAAGATTACGTTATATGATTTCAAAGGTTATAAGTTTTATTTTTCAAATCTGTTGAGACTCGCGGATTGGTGTTATGGTTGATATGCACAAATATTGGTGTTATACAATTAGAAACTTCAGTGTCTACATGAAAACGAACGAGTCAATTACAGAGAATGAGATTGTCTGCCTTACAATTGCAACCATGATTGTGCCCTCACTGGGAATTCCAAATTGAAACCCTTGCAAAATCCAATATCCTTACCTAGACCTAGCTTACTATCTAATCCAATATCGTTACCTACCTTACTATCTGCTTCATCATCTCTACTTACATGACTATCAGTATCATACAAGAACAGCCCCCCCTCCTTCTGGTGGTTGCCCATCAACAAAGATAGCAAGTAAGGACGGCTGTGGGTTTGAGCATAGGAAGCTCCATCAGAATCCACTGCATTATTACCCAAATTATTAAGGTTTCCAGCATCACAATCATCATCAACAGGAGCAGGCAAGTTTAGGTCCAACATCTCTATTCTTGCTGGCATCTGCTGCTGCATAGGGGTCTCCTTGTTACTAGAACTAGTGGTACTAGTATCTGAAGCTCCAGTACTACCCAAGTGACATCTCTTGTGACCACCCAAAGCCTGACCAGAAGCAAAAACTCTGTGACAAATTGAACATCCATGGACCCTTAAAGTCTTCTTACCTGAAAAAACAGCAGGCTCAACAGTGCCCGTTTCATCCCTGGCTTTGACACAAGAATCCTTAGTCCTCTCCTTTGGAGAAGGTTTGTGGAAATTCCCAAACAGCTGAGAGTCCAATCCAGTATTGAGCTGCTCATTAGTGATCTCTTCTTCTAGGCTCTTGAGATTCTGATCCTCTATCTGTGTAAAACCGCCCTTGACCTTATTGTGGCTAGCCCTGTGGCCTCCCAGAGCCTGATAGGAAAGAAAAACCTTACTGCAAGTGGTGCACTTGTACCTGCCCTTCTTAGCCTCATCAGCATTAATATTAGTATCCCCATCAATTTTCTTATATTTGGGCTTCTTCTTGATGGATTTCGGAAGCTGGGAACCTTTGTTGGGAAGCTTGAGGTCACCTGATTCAGGGTCTGCAGCCCCCACTTGAAATTGAGGGGTTTCAGCAGTGTTTACTCCACTTGCAAGCATTACAAGACACATTGCCATGTCTTCTTCTTCATTATTGGTTTCTGAAACAAACTGTTTACAGGGATTAAGTTGGAGTGCATACCTGGGTCTCTTGAATCCCTTTCCCTTCATCCACTTATCAAACTTTCTTGAATTCCCTCTTGGATGATCAATCTCAGCATCAGTCTCACTGCCTTGCTCTTCTTCGTCATGGGTTTCATGTTTATGTGATTCTTCAAGCTGGCAATCACCACTATCTTGATGGGTTTCACAGTGGCATTTTTTGTGTCCAAACAGGCCTTTCCAGGAACTGAATTCCTTCCCGCACAGATCACAATTTAGAGAAGAATCAATGGGATTGGAGTCGAGCCCCTGACCCAACAGAAACGAATCATCCCAATCTGCAAACCGCCAACTTTGCAGAGCATAGAGTAGATTACTGCCATTGCCATCCAATCCCTCTTCATCAACTTTCTCGTCCATTGATTTGTCATCCGAAACTCTGGGCCTCTTGTATGCAGGCATGGAGAGCGGGACGTGGGCTCTCATGTGACCGCCAAGAGCTCTTCCTGAGACGAATCTCTTGCTGCAAATCTTGCACAGGTAGCTCAAATTCTCCACTGGATGCTCTCTTCCTTGATTTTTTAACAGCTCCTCAGCTTGGTAGCTAGGATGCAATACATCCACCATGGCCGTCATGCTGTAATCTCTACTCTACCTTCAATACTAAGCTTCCTTTCTTTCCACAAAGAGTATAAATCAATAAACCAGTGAACTAATAATACAATCTCTACTCCACCTTCAGTACTAAGCTTCCTTTCTTTCCACGGAGAGTATAAATCAATAAACCAGTGGACTGATAATGCAATCTGTACTTGACCTTCAATACTAAGCTTCCTTTCTTTCCACAGGGAGTATTAATCAATGACCCAGTGGACTGATGATAATGCAAGCAATTCACAGTAGCGTGGATTCCATTAAAATCGAAAAGAAAACTTGCGGGCGACGGCTTAATTGCGTAGGAGACGGGTCTTATGAATTAAATACGAATGGTTTGCGATCAAAACCGCGTGGATAACTTGCAGATAAAGGAATCGCAAGCGAGCAACGAAGCACAGAGGAAGCACAATAGAAAGATCATCGGAAACTGCTCTGAAAGCATTTGGAAGTCTTCTTCGTTGTTCTCTTCGCTGCTAAGTTGCATGCGTGTCTCCTTCCACGCATCGTCTTCACTTACTTCATCATTGCACTATGCACCCTCCTCGAATTTTCCTGATTTGACTTCATAATATAATATATATATATAATCTTATGATTTCAATGTTGATGGTTTCATCATTGTAATTACATGTAAAAACTGTTCCAAATAAATTTTAAAAAACATAAAATTTTAACATTATGAATAATGTTTTTCTTTAAATACAAAACCCAAAAAGATGTAAAGTTGAAGATAAATATTTTTATTAAATTTTTATAGAAACTTGGTGAAAATAATTTTGAAGATGAGAATTTGTTTGAAAGATATCTTTTTAACGAGGAAGTTATAAGTCGACATTTTTTCTTTTTTAAATTGGGCTCATGCCACTCCTAATCCCCATTTTCAATACTTAGATTAGTATAGTGAGGTTGCTATACGGTCATAGTCTCAAATTTCACTTTCCTAAATGAAGAATCGTTCTGTAATGGTAAGTGCTTTTGAAAGTATGACGTCTACCTTGATATTGTTTGTTCACTTTTTACAAAAATTCCAGGAAATGTCTATCCTAAATATTAGCTAAACTCTCTCAAGGACATGTCTAACTTAGATATGAGCCAAACCCTAGAGGAAATGTTTAAGTGCGAGCCAAACTCTATGAGGGAAATCTCTAAGCTTGACCCACTGACCAAGTACAAAAAGTTTCAATCTAAATATCAAAACTATCATTTTCCAATATTTGTATCTTATCATTATATTTAAAATATATTAATACAATATTTGTTTCTTATCATTATATTTAAAAATATATTAATATAATACGAAGAGGGTTGATTGTTTGAAAAACAATGCATATTCAAATAGGTGGAACACTTTAAGACAACACATATGCATACATATTAAAGATTAGCATAGTAATGTTTATATGGTTAAAGTCCTCAAAAAGGAAACACTATATAACCACAATCAACATGACCACTTAAGATGATTGATTAATGCAAATTGAATGCGCAGATGTCTTGTTAATGCATATGAACATAAGTGAAAGTGTGCGAAGTTGAGTAGACCATCTGATGTGCAACGACAAAACAGGAGCACAATCCAGCGTGTGCATCATGATGCAGATGATCTGAGGCAAGTGTGTTAAACAGAACAGACGAATCATTTGATGCACAGGATGTCGCAGATTGAATAAGAAACTATAGCACTTAAACAGAATGGACCCATCAATAGTTTACATGAACATCTATTATAATTGATCATCAACAAATGACCCTCCATGCTCTTTAAATAGAGATCATGGTTCAATTGGGTGTTAAGCCACATACCAAGTGTCCTTAATCTCAAGGAAATGTTTGAACTATAGGACCACTCATGTGTAGGACATGATTGTGACAATCATATTACAAAAGTACAAAAACATACTAAAGAAACACACTAAAAGTAGAATAAATAGCTAACATTACACTAGAACAAATTAATTTAACTAATTCTAGCAGTGAAATCATAACATCCTCCCTTAAGAACAACTTGGGATGTGCTTGGGATAGGATTGAAGGATTTATGAAGTGACAAAAGAAGAAGAAAGGGGGCATAAGATTATATTCCCCCTTAATGAATACTTCTTGAACTCTTAACATAGAATGAAGCATTAAGAACTTTGCTTTTATGAGGGGCTTTGTGAAAATGTAAACAACTTTAATCACGTGTGGAAATAGAACACTTCAAGGGTGTGCTCTTGAAGAAGCTTTTGAATGAAGTGCATGAGTAGCTCAATGTGTTTCTTGCATTGTCGTTGAAAGGGTTCCTTGGCATGCGAAAGAGCACTTTGACTGTTGTACTAGAGTGCGGTTGGATGTTGCTATTGGAATACAAACTTGGAAAGGATATGTATAAGCCAAAGATCTTCTTGACTTAAAAAAATAACTTCTTGATACAACACTTCTACCAAAGAAACAAAAAGGGAATTGTATTTCGTGCAATCCCAAGTAACAAGTTCATAAGTAAATTTGAATACATAACTTGTAGTATTTTATGATCATTAGGGTCATCGACCTAGTCAAAATCTATATAAACAACTCATTGAGGAGTTTCCCTTGAACTATACTATATAGAAAACTAAAATGTACCTTAGATAAACCAAAGTATCCTCTTTGTTGCTTCCTAATGGCTTTTGTAGGGTTCTTTCATGTACCATGCAACAATGTCAACATCAAAGAAGATGTTAGGGTGGGTGTGAGTTAAATACAAAACACTACTAACTAATTGTCGATATAAAGTGGCATCTACATTGGGCGATGTGCAAGTGGTAGAAAGTATAAGTACTGACTGAAAATGAGACGAGGTTGGTTTACAATTGTCCATGCGAAAGCAATGAAGAAGGTCACATGCATACTTAGGTAGGGAAAGAGAAATACCTTCTCGGATTTGAAAAACTTAAAGGATAAGAAAATAGTGCAAGTATCCTAAGTATGTCATTTCAAAGTTCTTTTAATGGTCAGATTTCACATGGGTTAGAATTTGGGATTGTTACCAGCAAGTATAAGGTCATCAATGTAAAGTACAAGTATGAGATGATGGTCACCTGCTTAGTTGGTATAGACATTATGGTTAGAGTGGTTGATCCATCCCAAGATTCAATTGGATCCATATACTAGTCCCTAGTCCCAATCAACTCCTTGGTTAGATCTTAGTTCCATCAACTCAGTCGACCCTACAGATTAAATGATCCATCAACTCAGTCGACCGTACAAATCAAACGATCCATCAACTTAGTCAACCCACACAATCTTCTACAATATTCGTTCATCATACATGCCATGTGGCATTTAATGAATCCAATGTTAGATTTTGAGCATTAATTCAATATGATCTAGGATCTTATATGAGAGAATAACAAGTACAGCATATCAATCACAGGAGACAAGCACAAGAGACAATAGACACAGAGTTTCCTCGGTGAAAACCAAGAAGGTGAAAAACCATGCAACTTCCTCAGAGATAGAAAGAGCAATGATACAAAACGCAAGTACAAGAGATAGTCTCCTTAGCAGCTTCTCCTCCTCCACTAGTGCGCATCACCCAAGTGAGAGAATGGATGAGTAAGTGAATGATCAAATAGAGTGACACTCTCACTCTATTTATACACTGACTTGACTTGCCTAATAACCTAACAGGGTTGACTTCTCTAGGAGAGTCTAATAACCCATGGTAACTCAACTCAGGGCTGACCCCACACTTGGTGGTCTAATAACCCATCATATATAAGTTGCGACACTTGTAATGCAACTTGCGACACTTGTAAATACAATTGATGACACTTTCGTACAGAGGAATAATAACATCTCTGTAGGGATACAATATACATATATGAAATGCATTCCGAAGTTACAAATATGTCAACACTCCCTTTTAACTAGGAAGGTATTTCTCGACACATGTCTTCTAGCACAAGTCTTCTTCTCTGGATCATCGTCATCGTCACTGCTGCTATCTCAATCAATCTCCAATCTACTCGTCACAGGAAGTTGTACAGAGCTAGCCCTTTTTCATGCTGGATGTAGGCCTAGCCTCCATGTAGTTCTTCATCATCTCTGCAAGCAAGACATCAAGTAAGTACATCTCAGGACTGATTACATTGCTTATACAAAACCTACAAGATCTCCCAGGACTGATTATATGCCAATGCAAAACCTATCAAGAGCATCCCAGGACTTACTACATGCTTATGCAAAACCTGTCAAGATCTCCTAGGATTGATTACATGTCATTGCAAAACCTGTCAAGAGCATCCCAGGACTTATTACATGCCTCTGCAAAACCTGTCAAGATCTCCCAGGACTGATTACATGTCACTGCAAAACCTGTCAAGAGCATCCCAGGACTTATTACATGCCTCTGCAAAACCTGTCAATATCTCCCAGGACTGATTACATGTCAGTACAAAACCTATCAAGAGTATCTCGGGACTTATTACATGCCTCTACAAAACCTGTCAAGATCTCCCAGGATTGATTACATGTCAGTACAAAACCTGTCAAGAGTATCTCAGGACTTATTACATGCCTCTGCAAAACCTGTGTACTATACTATTACCTCATCGTCTTCAGATCACCTCATGGTCCACACAGCACATCCCAAATGCACATAACACAACACTTACACTCACCGACATGGAAGGACTTTCCTTTGACCATCCGAGAAAGGATTCACCCAGCCCTCACATCTCACCACCATGTGAGAATGGCTCATGTGCATATGTGTCTCCGGACTCATCACTTCCCCTTAGAGGGAATCTCGATCTAAAGTACACCAAGTCTCTCTCTAAAGTACTCAAACTTCACTCTGGCCAGTGGCTTGGTCAACACATCGGTTATCTGCTTGTCCGTCGCAACATACAAGAGCTTCACTGCTCCTCTCTGCACCATATCCCTGATATAGTGATATTTGATCTCAATGTGCTTCAACCTATCATGGTACACCGGGTCCTCAGACAACTTCACACAACTCTGGTTGTCACAGAAGATACAGGTAGCATCCAACGGGAGATCAAATAACTCATACAGTAGCTTCCTAAGCCATACTTCCTCACAACTAGCCAAACAAGCTGCAACACACTCTGCTTCGGCTATACTCAGTGCCACACAGGACTGCTTCCTGCTAAACCAAGAGATCATACCGGATCCCATACTGAAGCAGCACCCCGAAGTGCTCTTCTGATCAATGGCACTGCCTTCCCAATTTGAATCAACATAACCCTCCAGGTTAAACTTTTGATTCACATCATACTTGAGCCCATAATCAATCATACCCTTCAGGTACCTCAGAATATGCTTTACAACAACCAAGTGAACACCTTTTGGATCCGTTAGGAACTGACTCAATGTGTTCACCGCAAAGCAAATATCTGGTCTCGTGTTCGTCAGGTACATCAAGGACCCAATCATCTGATGATACATCGTGACATCAACCGACTCAGATGAAGCATCACATAGAAGCTTCAGGTTCGATGCCATAGGTGTGGCCATGGCCTTGCAGTCCATCATCCTGAACCTCTTCAAGATATCTACTGCATACTTCCCTTATCCAAGGAAGATTCCATCTGTACTCTGCCACACCTCCATGCCTAGAGAGTAATGCATCATCCCCAAGTCCTTCATCTCGAACTCGGCATCAAGATTCCTCTTTGTATCAACAATCAATCTATCCTCACCTATAACAAACAGGTCATCCACATACAATAGTAGTATCACTGGATTTCCTTCCTCAACCTTGTAGTAAAGGTTGGAATCCGCTTTACACTTAGTAAAGCCCAAACTAGATAGGGAGTTGTCTATCCTACCATACCAAGTTCTAGGAGCTTGCTTCAAGCCATACAAGGCTTTCTTCAACCTACACACATATGACTTCCTGTCATGTGTCTCAAAACCGAGTGGCTGCTCCACATACACTTCCTCCTCAACTACACCATTCAAGAAAGCTGTCTTGACATCCATCTAGTGTATCTTCCACTTCATCACTACAGCCAGAGAAAGTACTGTTCTAATGGAATTGTATTTGGATACAGGAGAAAAAGTATCTTCATAATCTATCCCTTCTTTCTGGGAGAAGCCACAAGCTACAAACCTTACCTTGTATTTCGCTATGCTACCATCTGCAGCATGCTTGATCTTATAGATCCACTTGGAAGTCACCACAGACTTCCCTTCTGGTCTTGGGACCACATCCCAAACATCATTCTTCATGATCGACTGGTATTCCTTGACCATGGAATCCTTCCATTCTTTCTTTTCCACTAATTCTTCATCGCTAGAAGGTTCTTTGTTCATAATATCACAAAGTAAGGCAACGTAGCTAGTATGTGACCTAGTCTTTTTTCTTTCTTTGTGTTCCTCCTCTGGAATACCATACCTTTCTGCATCTTGGATGAGCTCTCTAGCCCATGCTGGTTTCCTCTTGTGAGATTTCTTCTCACGGGGTCGATCTATAGGTTCTTGTGGATCTTCTATTTCACGATCTTCTTCTGGAATAACTTCATTCATGGTGGTGTCTTGTGTTCTGGGTATTCTTGGTTCTTCATTTTCTTCAGCGGGTGTCTTCCTCGATTTGATGTATGCTGAGTCTTCATCAAAAGTTACATCCCTGCTGATATCAATCTTCTTAAACCCTGGAAAGTAGATTCTGTATGCCTTCGAGCTTTCATTGTAACCCACAAAGATGCCCTTCTTTCCTGAAGGATCTAGATTTGTCCTCTTTTCCGTTAAAATGTGTGTGTACACTGGACAGCCAAATATTCTGAGATGGCTAACTTCTGGCTTCTTCCCAGTGAACACTTCTTTTGGTGTTTTGTTGTCAAGTATCTTATGAGGTGTTCTGTTTTGCACATATACAGTTGTCCTTGCTGCTTCTGCCCATAGGTTCATAGGTAGATATTGATCATGAAGCATTGCCCTGGATGCTTCCATGATAGTTCTATTCTTCCTTTCTGCAACCCCATTTTTTGTGGATTGTAAGGAGTAGTCAACTCCCTCTTAATCCTTGAATCACTGCATAGCTTCTTGAAGTCTCCTGAAGTGAATTCTCCGCCATTGTCGGATCTAAAGATCTTGATCCTCTTATAAGTTTGATTTTCTATCAAGGCTTTGAATTCCTTGAAACTATCAAACACTTCCTCTTTATTCTTCAAGAAATAAACCCAAGTCTTCCTAGATAAGTCATCAATGAAGGAAACATAATATACATACCCACTTAGAGAGCTAGAAGACATCAGACCGCATACATCGGAGTGGATAATTTCCAAGATTCCTTTTTCCTTACTTTCACTGCTTGGAAATGTCTTCTTTGTGTTATTTCCCTTTGCACAACCTTTGCAAATGCCTTGTGCTTTGTCTGGATTTCAGGAAGACCTTCAACTGCTTTGCTTGCAATAGGTAGTGCCCTATAGTGCACATGTGAAATCCTTCTATGCCAAAGTTCACTTGGTTCTACTGAGTCATGAACCAAGGCTTGTTCTGGTTGGCCCTTCAGTTTGTATAATCCTCCCTCTTGCTCTCTAATCACTATTGCATCATCAATGGTTTTACCTTTTGGCCACATAAGAACTTGGCCATCTATGAATGCAACCCTTATGCCTTTTGCATCCAAAGCAGATATGGAGAGAAGATTCTTCTTGAGACCTGGAACATATAGTACATCTTTCAATTTCATAGATTTTCCATAGTATAGCTTATAGGAGGCTTCACCACTTCCTCTTATGGGATACTGGTAGTCATCCCCAAGTTTCACCTTGTGGGGTGATTCATGTTCATATAGGTCTACAAAGGATTCCTTGAATCCTGTCATATGTTTGGAAGCCCCACTATCTATAAGCCAATCATTGCTTCCATGAGTAATGGTACCAGTGAGAGCAGAAATTAAGACATACTCTTCATCACTTGAAGAATCTTCACTTTCTTCTGTAGCCCTCTTCCTGGGAGGTTCATCATCCTCTGCAGCATGAGCATGATGTTTTCTTTTGGTGTTCTTCTTCTTATGAGACCTATCTTTATTCTTTCTAGGACAATCCCTGGAATAGTGTCCCCTTTCATCACATGTATAACATCGGACTGTGGACATGTTCCTTTGAGGTTTGGAGTCACCCCTTTGATTCTGATGGTGGTGTCTTTCTTTCTTACTGTGGTGGTGCTCCCTCTTGACATCATACTTCTTGGAGTGTGCAGTGAGGGCTTGGTCTTCATTCCCCGTCTTCTCTTCTCGAACTATAATCCGAGCTTCTTCTTGTGAGCATTCTTCCCATAGTCTACTGAATGTGATAAGTTTCTTTCTAGCACTAATTCCTTGGATGAAGGAATCCCATGACCTAGGAAGGCCATTTAGAGTGGTCGTCACCACTTCTCCATTCTCTATATCTTCTCCCACAGCTTCAAGTTGTTCTTTTATCTGGGAGACCCTTGAAAAATAAGACTGCATGGTCTCCGCATTCTGGATATTGACATTCTTTAGTTGATTCCTCAAGTTCATCTTTCGATTTATGTTCTTCCCTTCAAATAGCTTGGTCAAAGAATCAAACATCTCCTTGGGTGTCTTCAGAGATGACACATGTGGTATGAGATGGTCTTTGATAGAATCAGCAATGATTCTCTTAGCATTGACCAAATTCCTTTTGTGTAAGGCCTTAGCCTCATCTCCCTCTGGAACTGGAACCTCTTCACTTATGTAGGTGTCCAATTCATTTTCTTCCAGGATTAACCCAATCCTATACTTCCATGCTCGGAAGTTATCAACCCTTTCAAGCTTATCCTCAAGCTTGGTGTGGTGTGAGACATCTTAATGAGAAACTCGAATGGAAATAAAAGATTTAGGTCTTACCACTTGATTTGCTAAAAACTGGATCTGGAGTTGGATTAGGGTTTGTCAGAGAAACCCTAAAAATTCAAACTTTGAATTTCAAACTTTTGAAAGGATAGAAAGATGCGCCTTGTTGAGCTGGTCAAGCTGGTATACTCTGATTTTGAAATCTTCAAACTTTGACCCCTCAAAACTGACTTTGAAACTTCTGGATCTACTAGACAGGATCCTGAACTAGGGTTTGATAAAGCCCACTCTTCTACCCAACCAAAAAGTTCGATCCAAGGATTAAAAGTTTGATTTTTCTGAGGAGCATCCAGCCATGGACTCAGATTACAAAAATTCCAACTTTCTCTAAAACCCTAATTTTCCGCAGCAGAGATTAGGTCAAAACTGAAAATGCTCAGAATTGAATTCTGTCTTGACAGAAAGATGCGCCCTTGCTAGGAGAGTCAATCTAGCCTCCTTCCTTTGAATATCTATGGAGATTAACCCAAAAAACAAGAAGCCCTAGCTTCTGCAGCTGCATAGTGTCTTCTTCTCATGTTAGCTCTGATACCATGTTAGATTTTGAGCATTAATTCAATATGATCTAGGATCTTATCTGAGAGAATAACAAGTACATCATATCAATCACATGAGACAAGCACAAGAGACAATAGACACAGAGTTTCCTCGGGGAAAACCAAGAAGGTGAAAAACCCCACAACTTCCTCAAAGATAGAAAGAGCAACGATACAAAACCCAAGTACAAGAGATAGTCTCCTTAGCAGCTTCTCCTCCTCCACTAGTGTGCATCACCCAAGTGAGAGAATGGATGAGTAAGTGAATGATCAAATAGAGTGACACTCTCACTCTATTTATACACTGACTTGACTTTCCTAATAACCTAACAGGGCCGACTTCTCTAGGAGACTCTAATAACCCATGGTAACTCAACTCAGGGCCGACCCCACACTTGGTGGTCTAATAACCCATCATATATAAGTTGAGACACTTGTAATGCAACTCGTGACACTTGTAAATACAAATGACGACACTTCCGTACAGAGGAATAATAACATCTCTATAGGGATACAATATACATATATGAAATACATTCCGAAGTTATAAATACATCAACATCCAACACATGTTAGATGAGATTTTGAATAGTCAGAAGGCATCAAGAAGACTCCATCAACGTGGCAATGGTGTCTCTTCATCTTCTTCCAGCCGACAGATGGGAAGAAGATGGTTGGTCTCCTCAATTAAATTGTAACTGCTACTTTGTAACTAAAGCACGACGAGTAGGTACCCAAGTGTCCCTCATATTGTATATATGCATGTGAGCCTGAATATGAAATGGTTCCTCATGCTTGACTGCACTAAGATGGGTCCCAAAAGAAAAGGCTCAATTGGTTCCTCATAGTTCCTTCATTCAACCTCCATTCATCTAAATGATTCATTTGACTCAATACACCTTGGTACAAGGTTGGATTACAAACATAAGAGACCAATGCTCCATAGACAATTGCTCAATAAAACCAAAATTTTCACCTTTGGCGTTTCTCCATTATCAATTCTTGACTTATATTTTCATGTGATTGGTTCTGACTATTTCTTTCAGTCGTTTCTGTTTGGTAATTATCTACATTGGTTTTCTTATTCATTCTAAGTATTGTTTGCTTATGCCATGATAGATATCAACTCATTCAATCGACTTTGTTTTCCTCCTAGCAACTCCCTCGGTGACACAGATCATAGGTATTATAGCACTCTAGTCTTCTCTAGCCTTGCTTAACACTACTTTCATAGTTAAAAAACGTATGTTTGTTCATACACACTCTAATACCTGGCTATTTAACTTGCCTTTGCCTTCGAATTATGAGTTTTTATCTACTTAAAACCCTAGACCAAAGATGGCAGGTGAAACGAAGGATAGAATTCCTTGTAGTGAAAATGAACAACTCGTAGAGAAAGCACTTTCTCAACAACGAATAGAAATGTATGAGCATTTCAATGAGATTCTTGCTCAACTCGCCAGTTCATTTGGCTCGACCTTGGTCAAAAACCTGATGAGATTCACGTTTGATAATATTAGCCCTTTAAGGTACAAATGAACTTGGACATACCAAATTTGGAGGAACGGATTGATGCCAAATCTATAGACAACTAGATACAACAATTAGTCTAGTCTGATTTATCTGTGAATGAACTTTCTAAGGATGAGAAAGTCACCATCGCATCTTTGGAGATGATGACTTGTGTACATTGTTGGTGGGAAGATCTTTTGACAAAGCAGGAAGAATAAGGTAAACCCATCGACATATTGAGAAGTAATTTTATCCACCTGAGTACATAGAACAACAATACAAGGAATGGAAATAGTTAAGACAATGGAAATATCATAGTATATAGAGTTATATTGATGAATTCCACCAAGTAATGGCTCGACTTGGTGTTTGGGAGGAAGAAAAATAACTTGTTTTGAAGTATATTATTGTTTTAGATCCTTATATCCAACAAGAGATGTAATTTATCACTATTGGAACTCTTTCATATTCATTTCATTATGTTATCAATCTTGAGGTGAAATTGAAGGTGAAAGGATGGTTCTCGACCAAATCGACAAGTCGACCTTTCGACAAGAAACCTTAGTTGTGTGTTGACTCCGACAAGTCAAAAAGGTCTACTTAGACTACTTAAAATAAGGAATATCATGGTAAGAATCCCTCTCGGAAAGACAAGGGAAAACAAAACAAACAACCCCATGCATGGGAATGGTGTGATTACTACAGTTCAACTTGGCATGATGCATCTGAATGAAAAGCTTGAAATACATTTATGACATAGATGTCTACCTCCAAATCATACTCATCTGGAAAAGCTATCGTGGAAACCAACCCAGATTCCTCGATTATATTAACATCAACTTTGACATCCCTCGCAAACTTGAACATCGTTGACAAAGAGGAAAGAGAACGACTATTCCATACATAGATATGGGCACATAATAATACGTTGCATCTGATTATGGAAAATGGTAGTCAAAAGAACTTTGTCTTTGAATAAATTGAGGATTGTTATTAATCCATATCCACAATCTTACAACATCAGTTGGATGAAGGATAGACAAGAACTCAGGATCACCCGACAGTGCAAGACTTCCT
Organism: Larix kaempferi; assembly: GCA_027924585.1. Classification (NCBI taxonomy): domain Eukaryota; kingdom Viridiplantae; phylum Streptophyta; class Pinopsida; order Pinales; family Pinaceae; genus Larix; species Larix kaempferi. Next base: position 8,105,172 of record BSBM01000511.1, on the reverse strand, counting down.
ACTTCATCAAGCCTTTTCGAGATTAGGTGCTCTATGATATAGTGCCAATATTAGTAGATGATGTAATGTTTGGGAAACCCTACTTATGGGATAGACATGGAAAGTATTAGTCCAAACCATGGAAAGTGATTTTCAAAATCCAAAATCAGTGGTATGGAATTCCTAAACGTAAACCCACACCAACAGTCAAAATGGTTCAAGCAAAAAAATCCAAAAAGATGATCAACCATACACAAAAAATCATGTTGTTGATGATCAAACCTCATCATTCCAAGAGGATCATAACAACCAGTCGACTCTCCACTGACTACAACTCTTGACAATAGAAACAAGTTGATGTAGTACTTGCAGAATACAAAGATGTGTTCAAATATCCAACTGGAGTACCACTACATTGCTAGGTAAAACACTCTATTGATCTTGTTCATGTTTCTTCATTACCTAATGCATCTATTCACAAAATATTTGGTTTATAGAATGAAGAAATCCATAGAAAAATTCAAGACTTGATCAACAAAGGGCGTATTCGACCCAAATCCTCTCCTTGTGGAAGTCCAGTCATCCTAATCCCTAAGAAAGACAGGACATAGCATATGTGCATTGACTACAAGGATCTCAATAAGATTTTAGTAAATAATCAGTATCCTCTTCCTAGAATAGATTATTTCCTTAATTATTTGAAAGATGGTAAATTATTTACCAAACTCGATCTTAAGTCAGGATAACATCAAATTCCCATAGAGTCCTCAGATATATGGAATATTGCTTTGTAATACCCCCATTTTGACCCTTAGGATACTTTGGCTGCAATGTAAATATTGTATGCATGTTATGTATGATTCCTAGTGTGGAGCTCAATGCCAAGGCCCCACTAGTGAATGCTCGGCCTTGAAGAGGCAAGTATTTGGTATTATGCTACCCATGTGCTAGTGAGCCATGAAAATTGTAAATATCATGTAGATATGCATTTTAATAAAATACGCACAACTAGGTATGCAATGCAATGCAACAAGAGTATGGGGGCATGATTTTTACAAGGAATTGGAGGGGAGAATTCAAACCCTTGAACCAATCAAGTCAATCCAAGTGTAAATGAGAGAACCCATGAACCCTCAACTACCCATGTTGACTTTTGTACCCAATCATTTGTTTATTCCAATAGTTGGTTGAGGTAGTTAATGCATTGGGAATGGGGAGGTATGGTTGTCCAAATTCTAGTATGGGAAAGCCACCATTTTGGAAAAATGTGTTTGGCTTCTTTGGCAAGAAAAGAGACATGAATTCCCCCCCCATTCCATTCTTCACCCATTAGTTTGGCTCTCTCATGATTTTGGAGCTGGCTGGGCATTTTTCTCCATGAAATTTCTGTGGTTTCTTTCATTTTTCTAGTTGGGAAGGGAGATCGATTTGGAGGTTCATAAAGGCCATGTTTAGCCATTCGAATGCTCATATACTTGTGGGGGAAAACATTTTCTTCTCTATGTTCATTTTTCCTTCCCACAACTCGTTTTGTGGTGCTACGATTTGGGGAAAACCCATGGACCCTGTTTTGTAAATCCCATTGTTGAGAATGTGTATCCCTACCCAATATTTGAGATTGTTGTGTGTGGGAGAGAATGCTATGGTTGAGATGGGTATCCATTGCTTTGGATGTGTATGAGCTTGAGTCTTCCCATTTCTTGTGGAAACCATGCCCAGCTCGGGGTGGAAACTATGCTGATAGATTGATGAGCATAGTTGGCCTATGGCTGGGTGGAACGTTGCAGTTGCGTAGCTAGTTGCTTGGGACAAAACTACATCAAGATAAGTATTCTCTATGTGTTTTACTTCTGCACCGTTTTAATTAATTGATGATTGTTATTGATATGTTGAATGCATGTGAAATGTGTGTGGATAGTTTAATTTTGTTGTGCATGTTTATTTGGGTATGCATATGCACACATGTTTTTATTTATATGAATTGTCAATGATGAATGGGGCTGAGTTTTTGTAATAGCCTAGAATTTTTAGTTTCATGTTCCCTTCCTTGAATTGGATCCACGGGAGGGGATGTGACATGCTTTCAAAACCAAGAGAGGTTTATTTGAATGGTTAGTCATGCATTTTGGTTTAACTAACACACTTGCAAATTTTATGAGATGTATAGATAATGTTCTTAGACCTTTTGCAGGAAAATGTGTCATTCTTTATCTAGATGACATCCTGATTTTCAGCAGATCATGGGATGAGCATTTGTTGTAGCTTCAACAAGTGCTTAACACTCTCATAAAACACAAACTCTATTTGAACTTGGAGAAGTGCTCTTTTGCAATGAAGAGTATCAAATACTTGGGCTATGTGATTGACTCAGCAGGCATTAGATTCGACCAAGAAAAGATACAATTCATCAGGTCCCAATGGACCACTCTAAGAATCATTCATGAACTAAGGAATTTCCTTGGTTTAGTAAATTTCTATCGTGGATTTGTGTTGGGATTTAACCACATAGTTTGGCCAGTTAATCAGTTGACTAAGGGAGGTGGAAAGACAGTTTTAAAATGGAAAACATCACAAGAACAAGCTTCAATCTTTGCATATCTCCAATTCTCATGCTACATGATTTGCATCAGCCATTTGAAATTGAGACCGATGCATCAGATTATGCCATGTGCACTGTGATCACTCAAGCAGGTCATCCAGTGGATTTCCATTTGGAAAATTTCAGTGATACCGTTTGCAAGTATTTGACTTATGAAAGGGAACTGTATTCCATTGTACAAGCACTTAAGAAATGGGGACACTACATTCTAGGAAAATAAATTTTCATTCATATAGACCATAAGCCTCTACAGTTCGCTCTGTCACAGTCTAACTTATAGACGATGAGACATTTCAAGTGGATTAGTTACCTACAACAATTTTAGTTGGTAATTATCATCGGAAAGGAAAATCCAATGCAACACCTGATTGCCTTAACTAACTACTAATGACTTCACTTATTCTAGTGTTAAGTATGCATGGTTATAACACCATTACTTGGCCTCAAATATATGAAGAAGACACTGACTCCTCCTCGGTGTATCGATAACTACAGATAGGTTAGTCGATTTCTCTCGACTACCATGTGAAAGACAATTTGCTTTACAAGCTAGGACAACCTTGTGTACCTCTAGGTGAGTACATTCATAATCTCATTTGGGATATGCACTGTAGAAAAATAAAAAGACATTTTGGAGTGGAAAATACTCGCACAGTTCTCCAGAGGTATTTCTACTGGCCTTCACTTAAGACAGATGTTGACAAGTATATCAATTCATGTGTGGTTTGTGCCATCTCCAAGCCATTGAATCGACAATGGGGTTTGTATAGAACCTTTCCCATTCCAAGTCGACCATGGGAATACATTTCCTTGGACTACTTGAATGGATATATGATCCTGTTACCAAATTCCAACATGCTGCAATCTTGGTAGTGGTTGAGATATTCTCTAAAGTGTCCATCCTCATTCCTTGCAAGAAGACTACGACAACATAGCATTCTGATCAACTCTTCTTTGAGCATGTTTGGAAACACTATGGCTTATTGGCTTATTGACTACAATCATTTCCAACAAACATTACAGATTTTTCAACACTTTTTGGAAAACACTCTAGCAGAAACTTGACACACAACTATTTATGTTGACCACATTCCATCCTTTAACCAATGGACAAATGGAACTTGTGAATTACATGGTTGTACAGTTTCCCCGCATGTACAACCACACACATCGCAGAACTTGGGATGAATGTATCTCCCTCATCCATCATAACTATAATCGAGCACAACACAGTTCAACATGCAAGGGTCCGTTTGAAGTTTGTTATGGATTTTATCCCTTAGCGCTTATAGACTTAGTTAGTTGACTGACTAGTCTTATCGACACAGAAAATGAACGGTGAGAAGTCGAAAAAGCACTCAAGTTCAAGGGTAGGGTTTGTGAGATTCAGAAACAAGCACAAGAAATGTTGCAACACACTAGTGAGAAAGCCAAGGCTCAACACAACAAGCATCATATTCCTCATTCATTCAAAATTGGGGGTCAAGTCTGGCTGCATGTCAAGAAAGAAAGATTCAGTGGACTGCATAGGAATATGGAGACTTTAGAATATGTTCCTTACACAATTATTGAGAAAATTGGGGAAAATGCTTTTAAGCTCAAAATTCCACCATACCTGGGTTTACATCCAATATTCAATGTGGACTTGCTTTGACCATATTTTCCATCACTATTGGATATTTTCAGACAACAATCATGCCACACAAGAATGAAAACAATGCCCTTATTTCAAGTGGCCAAAGTATGACAAATCCCAGCTCAAGGAAAGTGGTATCTTCTCACCGATTTGGAGCACAATTTTTCTCATCTAAATGAGAAGGAAATGGGGAGTATTTCCACTTAAGTGGGGAGGCCTAATCCATTCGAAGACTCGATTGGTGCTAGTGACTAGTGCCTAGTCCTAATAAAATCCTTGGTCGGATCTCAGTTGCATCAACTCAATCAACCCTACGAATCCGGTCGATCCATCGACTTAGTTGATCCACATAATCTTCTGTAAGATTCATTCATCATACATAAAAGTACACATTTGTTCATGCCATAATAGCCATAATACATGCAAGTCCATCATTTGTCCATGCCACTTAGTTGATCCATCATAATCTTCTGTAAGATTCATTCATCATGCCATGCAAGTCCACTCCTTCCTTTAAGATTATATGATCGAGATACTCTACTTCTTGCTTTCCAAATATGCATTTTGACCTTTTTGCATGGAATTGGTTCTCCTCCAGAAGAGATAGAACCTTTTCCAAATGTTTCAAATGTTCCTTCCAAGTCTTGTTGTATATAAGGATATCATCGAAGAATACTAACACAAATATCCTGAGGTATGGCTGAAATAGTTCATTCATAATTGCTTGGAATGTGGAAGGGGCATTGGTTAAACCAAAAGGAATTACTGTGAATTCATAATGTACTCATGAGTTTGGAAGGAATTGTTTGCAATATCTTCTAATCTAACCCTGATTTGATAGTACCCTAACCTTAAATCAAGTTTCGAAAAATATTTTGCGTCATGAAGTTCATCCAGCATATCGTCGATGAAAGGAATTGGAAACTTGTTCTTAATCGTTATTTTGTTTAATCTTATGTAATCTATGCATAATCTAAACAAGCCATCCTTCTTTCATACTAACACGTCTGGAGTTGCATATGGGCTTCTTCTCTTGGTGATGACACCACAATTCAATAGGTCTTGAACTAGTCTTTCTATTTCCATTGTGTGGTGGTGGGGATACCTATATGGTTTAAATTTGATAGGATTTGATCCAGGTTTAACCTCAATTATGTGTTCTATACTCCTTTCTGGTGGTAGCTGCATGGGTAAGATTTGAAATATTTGTTTATGTTTCTGGAGTAATTTTTGAATTTCTTCCTTGAACTCATTTTGTTCCTCATCTTGTCCTTCCATTTGATGGCATTGGATTATGTATGTTGATGCTCCCTTTCGAATGAGTTTTTCCATCTATTGAGATGAAACTACTTGTGTGTCGGTTGGTTGGAAACCATGTAGTTTATACTTTTTCCCTTGCCATTTAAACTTGATGAAATGTTTTTGGTGATTGGTGGAATATGTTCCCAATGTTTGTAAACATTGGAATCCCAAAACAATGTCTACTCCACCCAACTATAAGGTGTAGAATTATGATTCCAATTTGAAGTTTCACTTTGTCGCACTTCTCAACTTTTTCGATTTTCTTGCCATCTTCGACCATCACCTTCATGTCTGGTACTAGATGTACAACTAACTTGAGTTTTCTTGCGACTCTTATATCAAGGAAGTTGTGAGTGCTTCTGGTGTCTATTAGTACTGTAACATTCTCATTTTTTATATCTCCTCTTAACTTAAGTGTCTGTGGTTGGCTAATGCATGTCATGGCTACCAGGGATATTTTGGGTGTGTCGTTGATTTCGGCTACCATATTTAGGGTAGCCTCTTCTTCACCTTCTGTCTCTTCTTCTTCTTCTGATTCACTATTCTCCTCTGCTTCACAAGTGTATAATTTCTTTGAGTTATCCTCTGAGAAACACCTGTGTTTAGGATTCCATTTTTCTCCACATCATTGACATTTTCCTTCCTTCATTCGTTGATTTTACAAGATCTTCCCGTCGTCTCTTCTATGTGGTGGAATGTACTTGTTTTTATCGGCCTATGTTGTAGAATGTATGCTCCTTTGTGAGTATGAATTCCCATTATTTGATTGGAAATTGTCAAATTTGGCTTCGACTGCCTTTGCTTTTCGTCTTGCCACTTCGACATTTGGTATATCATGCATCTTTAGCTCTTTTTGTATATAAGGTTTTAATCCTCCTAGATAGGTTTCGAGATGTTTTTTTTCAGATAACCCAAACACTCTGGTGGCGAGAGATTCCCACTGGTGGCGGGAATCATGCACCAGTGGGAATCCCGAGATATTCCTTGAAACCTTTTTAAGAAGTCATTCTTGAACAAGTTCCAAGTGTATGAGAAGTTGTCTCCCTTCCACCACATATACCAGTTGTAGGCATATCCTTCAACATGTGCATTGATGAATACTTGACCTTTTCTTCGTCTATTGTAATGTTATATGTGTCGAAGTACTCTTCTTCTTTATTCCATCAAGCGACACATTGGTTTTCCCCTCTGTTATATTTTGTCATTTCTATTTTTTCTCTAGGAGGGTACATTATGAACGACTGGTATTGAGTACTTTTTGGCTTGTTACGTGCTGGTGACTCAGAGTTGCAAGATGAATTGACCGACATATCTGAACCCGATTGTTTATGTTTTTGGTCCTTATTATCCTGCATATTTTGTAATATCACCTTGATATCTTTCTGGGTCTTAGTCATTTTTTGTTCCTTGCTCATAATGCCTCCTGTCTCTTGGTGATCATTTCCCTGAAAGCTTGGACATCCTTCTCTATTTTCTCAATTTGGGATTTTAACTCCGTCGCCATGCTTTTTAGGTGTGGTGGTGAATAGTTGGACCCAATTTTGGCTTATGAGGGGTGGAAAAAGGAAAATGTCTTTGGAAAAGTGATGAATCAATAATAATAATTATAGTAATAAGAATTACTATAATTTTTTGTGTGTAGTTAAATAAAAATAATAAATATAATATTTAAATATTTTTATTATAAGGTGGAATAATAGATTTTAATAAAATTAAAATATTATATAATAATATTAATATTATTATTAATATTGGTGTTTTTTTTTAGCTTTTGTGTAAGGCTACGTGGAGGTGAGAAGAGATGGTAGCTGGGAGGGAAACAATTGAAGGCGTGGCCAATAGGTGTGCGATGGAGGGAGGGCGCAGATTGGAGGCGGGTGGGAGAAACGCTAGATTGCAGACAGCGTGGGATGATGGTCGTAGGATACAATGGAGGATACAAGAGGAGAGGGAAGCACGGGGTGCTCGAGGAGGGAGGCGCCGGTTGCGGGGAGGAGGGAGGCGCAGGGAAGCCGAGGGGCAAGAGTGAGGAAGGGAGGAAGCGTGAGCAACAACGAGGGGGAGGCGTGAGATGTGGGGAGTGGATGGAGATGAGGATAAAGAAGGTGGGGGCGTAGGGATGAGCACGCGAGCAGAAAGTTAACGCGGGGGTGGAGTGGGAGCAGTGATGAGGGGTGCGATGGAAGCGGCGGGAAGTTTATAGGTGGGCGCAGTATGAGCATGTAGAAGGGGGGGAATGATATTGCGGTCGCGAATGAGTGTGGAGAGGAATCGAATAAGAGGAGATGGAGTTGTTGAAGAAGACAACCCAGAAGCATGATTAAAATATTACAAGAGAGCTCGTCTTTATAAGGCTTGAGCATGCATAATGAAGGGTTATGTCCTTTCAATTTAATAATTAATAATTTATTGTTTTTATTTAATATATCATTTAATATCCGTAACAAGATATTAGCTATATGGAGAGCAAACAAATGGACACCTCTTCATGTGTTCTCCCTCCAAAGGTCTTGGACTCATGCATTTCTCAAGAAATTGTTCAAATTGAAGAAGAAGAAGAAGATACAGATTCAGCAAATGATCCAACTCAACTTTCTTCCTCTGTGGCTTCCTCTGTTTTCCATGAAGTTGTTTTGCATGAAGATAAAATACGATTTGCTGCCATCAATATTGGTTAAGAGATGTCTCTCCATTCCACTTCTTTCTCCTTTATGTCTTATATTACGAATGTTGAATATGGGTTGTTGATTGGTGATCATAGTGAGCCTTCTCTAGAAGAGGTTATTTCTTCATATGAGAGGATTGGTTCGAAAGATGGTCAAGGAGAAGTTTGGAAGTCAAGTGAATATATCTCATTGCTTCACACTCTTTTACTTCCTATGCATTCCTACACCATGACTAGTAGAATTTCTTCAAGTTCATTTGAAGATGGAGAAGCCTTATCCATCACATTGGAAAACTTGGGACTCTCGTTCCTCTTTCTTGGATCTGATTACAACTCTCTTGGTTTGATGTTGATGCTTCAGAAGCCTTATGATTCGCTTGGTGTCACTTATTTTCAAGCATCTCAAGTCTCTTTTGGACCTAGCACCCTGGTTGGTTCGAAGATCAAGTCTGAAGAGCAGCCTTCGCTCTACTATCAGTGTTACTCAGTTGTTCTACATGGCTTCAGTTTCCCTCATGCCGCTGTACATGTACATGATCTAGTTGAGCACATTGCTCTATTTACTAAAATGAAGATTCCTCCAGACATATTCATTTAGTTTGGAGAGTATTCATTTTTTGGTTTCTCTTTCATGTCCCTTTTTCGAGGAGGATTTTCCCTAAGTGGTTTTGCCTCTTTCCTCACTTACATGGATGAATAATGTAAAGGGTGACCATAAGCCTTTGTTGCTTGGGCCCTAGTTTTGTTGCTCACTACCATTTTGGATTAAGGGGAGGTGTTGGAACATAATTCCCATCTAGACCTTGGTTAATAATCCTTTCATAAGGTTCCAAGTGTTTAATATAAGTTGTTCCATGGTTTGGCTTCAATAGTGCCCAGTCTAGGGGGTTTGTCCACATATTAGACTAGTGGTTTGTCATTATAGCCAAGTTTGTCCACAAGTGTGCTCATTTACTTATTTTGTGGAGTCAAGGCGCCCTACTTAATGCATTTAATGAGGCAGGCGCACCACTTCCCTTTTTTTATGGGATAAGGTTAGACCAAGGGCTCTAATGCACTAGAAATGGTAAAATTTTTCATTAATGGTCATTGTAAAATCCCTAAACCACCTAATTCACCCTCATAATTACTCCATCCACATTTATTGAATTTCCTAACTACCTCATGGTCCTCCTAGATTCATTAGACCTCATTATGGCCCAATACATGAGTTACACTTGGCACAATGTCATAGATTGGGGGAATTACTCCACTACACCTAACATTAATGTGAGCTACTCAACTCACCACTAAGGCTCTCGATTTTGTCTCTTGAGAGCATCTATGTATTGTACACATATTGTTAAACAATAATGCAATGGAAGATCAATCCACATGAGTTTTTTTCTCTTGTGTTCTATTTCATATTTTCTTCATATTTCTTCTATTTTCCTGTCAATGTTTGGTAAATTCTCAGTGAAGCTTGTTCTAGTAATCTAGATCCACCTGTGCCACATATAGAATTTGACACATGATTTCCATGTATACCAAGAAAACCAAATTTGACCATTGTTTGGAAAAATTCCAAAGCCATGTAGCGAGCAACAGATGAGAGAAATTCAAGCACGAGTAACACCGATGGTAGGACGCTTCAAGGAGGAAAGAGTAGCACTAGTGCTTAGGTGGTCTACAACTCTAGAAGATAGTAAAAATGATTTTCCCATCTTAGTTTTTAATTTATTTTCCCCTATTATGGTGTGCCCAATAACAAGATGCACACATGCCTTTTGAAGTCCTAATTGCACCATTATTCAATATAAAACATAAAAAAATTCAGACCCACAATTTTTTAATTTAACCCTAAGACGATGCTCTCTATTATAAAATGCATCGGTGTGTTATAGTTAAATAAACACACTGTGCGTGAATATTAAATTATTAAAAAAAATTGTCGCCTTTCTAAATTTTAACCTAATGCGATGCTCCCAAGTATACGATGCACCAGTGCTTTTGGAAGATATAAACACACTGTTATTGAATCTAAATATATAAAAATGTTTTATGTCCAACAATTGTTTTAATTTTACCATTCATCAATGCACTTAATTATAGGACGCACCGATGTTTTTGTAACAACAAAATGCACTAGTGAGGGATCTAGGATTATAAAAATCATTTTCCATTAATGCTCTAATATAAACAATGCACCAATGCTTTAGGATATATAGAATGCATTGTATTTGTTATTATTTTTGTTTTTTTCTAAATATATTTTTCCAAGAAGAGGGTTTTTGGCTAATCCCAATGCTGTAAGTGTAGTTATGTACTGGTGTGTAGGCATGTATCGAATGCATTGATTTGTGCTAGTAATTGAAATATTAAAGAAATATGTTTCTCCACGTTGAACGAGGAATTTTAGCACCAGTGCGTATATACTTAAGGCGCAAAGGTGTGGTTTGTATTTATAAAATCACCATACAAAACATCCGCTAAAACCTTCGTCTGCTCGCCTCTGCTAGCGACCTCCATTATATACGGATATTTGGGCTCCTTTTAAAGGAGCTTATGCAAAAACCTCTGCTAGAGGGTGTTTTCCTTATAGTGGAGATAAATAAGAAAAATATGTTAAGGAGATACATGACCCCAAGGAACAACATGTTCAAGAGTCAAAGAAAGAAGGACAATAACTAAGGTTGCATTCTATAGACACCCACATCATCATGATGAACAACATTGATTAAGGGAAGGTTGGGAGAATTAGTGAACATTGAACCAAAAAGGCAGTCAATATGGAGGACTAAAAGCAATGCATGGAGATCTTAGAATATAAAAACAACAACATGGAACTAGAGGATCAACCAGAATCAAGATCAAGGTGGCAAGGAGGTGGGTGGACCCCATGTCCACATTTCACAAGGATGGATGGATGGATGTTCATGCTTGGCACCATTTGGGTACATTACTAGGTAGATCTTATTATATGGCTTCCTGCCATATTTCGAGGATGAAACATGCAAATGGGGTGGAATGCTATGTACCTAGAGAGGTACCCAAGGGAATATTGTATGTAATGTGGCCATAATAATGGAATATTCCCACTTGGTACCTAAAGAAAATAATATAAGAATAAGGGGTAGTTGGCATAGGCCCCTTAGAAATACTCATGATAAAGTATAAATATACATGAGTATCATTGCAAGAGATATGTGTGATGAATTGTATTGTAGAAAGCATGGTTTGTGGAGTGATTCCTTCCTTAAGGGGTATTTGATGGTGTTACCCTACATTAAGAGTTTCTCTATATCTTGGTGTTATGCTTATGGTGAATGTCTTTTGGTTATTTCTAAAGTACAAGCGTTCTATATATTTGTTGTGATTCAATTCTAGGTTAATGATCACTACACTCTAGCACACTTAATCCACTTATCGTAATGCATATTGACACGAACGATTGATATGGTTATACTCACAATATGTTGGAGATTCATAGGATACACAAATATTGGGGTGTTCCTCCCCTTTGATTATCACCCTTTTTGCTAAACCAACTACTCAATTAGCCGTTGAGTTTTCTTTTCCATTGCAAGCTTGAAGAATGTGATTGAAGATGATGTTTTTAAAGGAGATCAATCGTCCCTTTACCTTGGCTATCATTTTGGAAATGGGTGAGAAAATACCTTTCCCTTGTTTTCAAATTTGTTCAATGATGGTTGTTGAATCACCAACAACCATTACATATCTTACTAGGATATCCTACAAAATAAGAATGCCTTAATGAGTAATGCTAGAATTTCCACTTGATTGTTTATCATCTCACCCATACACCAATCATAAGTCAATTATGGTTTTCCTTTTGGGTTAACGATAACCCCCCACACCTACCACCCCTAAACACTATAAAAAATATATGTTAACCCAATTTTCTAATAGCTTCTATAATAACTATAAATATCCAAAATAAAGTAATGTTTCACAATATTGACAACACACAAAAATGACCCTTGGAAGGAGATAAACAAGACAAATATGTTAAGGAGCTACATGACCCCAATGAACAATAGGTTCAAGAGTAAAATAAATGGGGACAATAACTAAGGTTGCAGTATATTGACACCCACATCTCCATGATAAATGACATTCATCGAGGGAATGTTGGGAGAATCGGTGAACATGGAACCAAAAAGACAACCAATATGGAGGAAGATGGAGAACAAAAAGCAATGCATGGAGATATCATAATAGAACAACAACAACATGGAGCCAGGGGAGCAACCGAAATCAAGATTGAGGTGGCAAGGACGCAGGTTGATCCCATGTCCACTTTTTCACTAGGATGGATGGATACTCGTGCTTGACACTATTTGACTACGTTACTTAGTAGATCTTATTATATGGCTTCCTTCCATATTTCGAGGATGAAACATGTTAAGGGGGGTGGAATGTTATGTACCTAAGAAGGATGATATGGGGTACCTAGGATGGTACCCAAGGGAATATTGTATGTAATGTGGCCATAATCATGGAATGTGCCCACTTGGTAGCTAAAATAAATAATATAATAATAAGGGGTGGATGGCATAGGTCTTTTAGGAATACTCATGAGAAAGTATAAATATACATGAGTATCATTGCATGAGATATGTGTGATGAATTTTATTGTAGAAACCATGGCTTGTGGAGTGCTTCCTTCCTTAACTTAATGGGTATTTGATGGTGTTACCATAGCTTAAGGGTTTCTCTATATCTTGGTGTTATGCTTACGGTGAATCTATTTTGGTTATTTCTAAAGTACAATCGTTCTATATATTTGTTATGATTCAATTCTGGGTTAACAATCACTACACTCTAGCACACTTAGTCCACCTATTGTGATGCATGTTGGCATCAACAATTTAGTCATAATAGGTTGGAAATTCATAGAATACAAAAAAATTGGGGTGTTCCTTCCCTTTGATTAGCACCCCTTTTGCTAAACCAACTACTCAATTAGCCATTGAGTCTTCTTTTCAATTGCAAGCTTGAAGAATGCGATTGAAGGGGATGTTTTCAAAGGAGACCAATTGTTCCTTTACCTTGACTATCATTCTGGAAATGGGTGAGAAAATACCTTACCCTTCTTTTCTAATTTGTTCAATGATGGTTGTTGAATCACCAACAACCATTACCTCTCTTACTTGGATCTCCTGCAAAATAAAAATGCCTTAATGTAATGTTAGAATTTCCACTTAGATTATTTATCATCTCACCCATGCACCAAGACTAAGTCAATTATGGTTTTCCTTTTGGGTTAATGATAACCCCACACCTACCACCCGTAAACTCTATAAAACAATATATGTTAACCCAATTTTCTAATAGTTTCTAGAATAATTATAAATATCCAAAATAAAGTAATGTTTCACCAATATTAACAATATAAAAAATGAATATAAATCGTTACACATATATATTTTTTAAAAATGCGTTAACTCTTCATTTATATGTATGCGATAATGAGAGGGATTAATTTTATATATCAATAAATCAAAATTTCAAATGCACCTTTTAAATAAAGCTTGCGATTGGTTCACATTAAGATTCATCTGGCTTTAATTGAAAACAAGGATATAAAGTTTAATATGGGAGGGGAAATGAATAATGATATAAATTTATTATTTAGAAGTATAGTAGTATAATTCGGTTGTATTAGATTTTTCTGTATAGAAATTTAAAACAATTCGAAATTTATCGAATATTCAATATAGGTATAATACTAATACGAGTTCCTATAAGTAGGTTATTAAATTTTGAAAATTAATTTTAAAAAATCAAATTATTTTTAAATAATAATTTTGGTTGTAAATAACATGTGTGAAATTTATATTTATAATATATATTTTTTTTTTCATTACGTATTTTTTTGGTATCAAATTGTATTTGTATCTATATTCATACTCGAATTATGCTACTATACTTAGAAATCGTGTGACATAATAATTGTAGTAATAATAACAATATTATTTTGAAGTTATAATGTTTGATATCATTGTGGTATTTTTACTTTTTATATTGCAATATCTATAGTTAAAATTTATTTCTTGTTATTATAGTTTTTTAAATATTCTATTTATTTTTTACTAATAGTTGATTTAATGCGAAATGTAATATGTTGCAAATCATTATCAATTTTTCATATTAAAAAAAAAAATAGAAATTCCAACTATTTGAAAACACAGTTTAATAAAAAAAACCAAATTATATAAATGCAGGGATACTATCCAGTGGCTCTTTTAATAAGAATTAAAACAACCAATTTTAAAAAAATGTGAAAAACATGCCAATATTTAATACCTGTGCAATAAAACAAAATGAAATATGAAATACTTGAGCCTCGATTAGAGGGTGGTGGCTTTGCCAATTCACGTAGCTGCCTAAGCCCAATATAACCAATATGTGATACTTATGATCATACTAGTGAATTGTGGTTTGTTATTGTATTAGCCATTAACATGTAGGGTTTGTGTCTACATGAATAGCCTTCATAAGTGTTTTATAAAGTTGTTGAATTTAATTGGATACGAAAAACTCTATCCAATTAATTTAGTTTCTAAATTTGATATATTCTCTCACCAAGTTGTAAGCTTAGTAAAATAATATATATTTTTTTAATAAATTTTCATTTAAACCAATCAACTCAATACACGCTTAATAAAATAATAATATATTTCTTGAGATAAATTTTCATATAAACGAATCAACTTAATACAATTTTGGTGTGTGATTTTCATTTCTCGTTATTTTTATTTTTTTACACTATCTTGCTATTCCTCCCTAGGAACCAATAGGCAGTTGCTCCACTCTATCTAACTTAATCTACTTTCATTTTTTAACATACCATATATATAAATTCTTACGTAATTGGCGATGAGGTCAAGAGCAGGTGGTGGGGTCTGATGGTTATTCTGATGGAAGTCCAGTTTCGATTCCTGCAGGGGAGGTGTAGTAAAATAGACTGCACCCCAGAAAAAGCTTGTGCGACTGCGGTGGTGCCCGTACTTATCGTTGTTAGTTCTGGCCAATATTGGGGCTGGCCCCGGCCCACAGATTTGGTATCCAGATAGCTCAGTTGACAATGCTCGCTGGGCAATTTGGAAAAGTTCTCTCTATTACGAAAACAAAAATTAAATAAATAAATTCTTACGTAATTACTAATAATTATTAAAAAAATTCAATTTAATAGATTTTTACCTTATTAAAGAACGAACGTTATTCTTAGATTTATATTTTGACTTATAATTGTTTCTAAATTTATAGTTAGCTGTAAATTTATTGGCGTATAATTGTTTCTAACTTTGACTTAAACAAAAACTACTTATGCTTTCAATGGGATTGTCAACAAAGCTTCTTTCAAACTTTTGAAAAAATTAGTTCCTAAGTCATTTCCAACCCCCCGTGTACACTACCACTACCAGAATTTAGCTAATCAACTTAGCAAATACATTTGATCCATTTCAAAAGTAATTAGATCTTTTTCAATAGTTTAGGCTTTGTTCAAATTACAAGTTTCGTTTAAAATATAGTGCTACACTTACACTTGTATTTAGATTTCAGCATATTTAATTTTGCAACAATACAAAGGTCATTATCTTTATCTTTATGGACATTGCAATTGATATAAACATGTTATATATTATGAATTATATTTCGCTTCAAAATAGAATATTATTTGGATCATGATTTATATTTTGATAATTTTTTAGAATAATGTAAAATATAATTTTTATTTAAAATTTATTATTTTTTTATATGAAGAAAAAGTTTTTTACTTTTATGATATAAAAATAGAAAATGTTTTTTCCTTAATATTTTATATATATTTACATTATATTTTTAATTTCAAAATATTTGTAATAATATTCACATTCTTAAATTGGTAACTTATCAAATAAATTTAGAAATCTTTTTGAAAATTTTTGATACCCAATATAAACCTTAATTAAAATTGAATTGAGAACTTATACAACCTGTTCTTTTAAGAAAAAGTAAGAAATCAACTTGATTTGCTTTAGAATTTTTTATTGCAAATATTTTGAAATTGTCATTTAATATGAGTGTATGTAAGATATTCTAAGAGAATATCTCACAAATATGAATTTGTGAGATTTTATTCTTCAAATAAATTTAGAAATATTTTTGAAAAAAATGTGGTACCTATTATAAAGCTTAATTAAAATTGAATTGAGAACTTATACAACATGTTCTTCTAAAAAAGTAAGGAATCAACTTGGTTTGTTGTAGAATTTTGTATTGCAAATATTTTGAAATTGCCATTTAATGTGGGTGTATGTAGGATATGCCAAGAGAATATTATTTTCATTTTTAACACTATTAGTGTCAAAAAGATGAGCATATGAGATTTTGTTCTTCAAATAAATTTAGAAATCATTTTGGAAAATTTTTGGTACCCAATATAAAGCCTAATTAAAATTGAATTGAGAACTAATACAATGTTCTTTCAAAAAAAGTAAGGAATTGACTTGGTTTGCTTTAGAATTTTTTATTGCAAATATTTTGAAATTGCCATTTAATATGGGTGTATGTAAGATATTTTAAGAGAATATTATTTTCATTTTTAACACTATTAGTGTGACAAAGATGACCCTCTCAGATTTTGTTCTTATTCTAATGATGTTGGTTTTCTCCTTTACACTCTTTACAGCTTGAGTGGGTCTAACTTTGAAGAACATGTGTTTACTCTTAAATGGTCATAGATTCAAATCCAAATCTAGGTAGGGTATATACACCTCCTACTTGTGCAGAGGGGGTCCCTTGTCACACAAACAAGAGGGTGAAACAACCTTAAAATTAAATTATTATTATACTTTTAATCTTCTAAATTAAAATTGATCAATTCTATATAATATTTTAGTTTTCTTTTCTTTTCTAATTCTTCTTCTTAAATTTACATCACTAACTCATATATAAAAATAAACTAATCAAAACATCAAAAACACGCTCATATAAAAATAAACTAATCAAAACATAAAAAACTATGTTCATAATGTTGGACACATAACCAAAAACATATTTTACTTAAATATATTCATTATTACAGTCCCTTTCACATATTGATACGGGCTGCGCAACAATGTGAACCTTGAAATGGTGTGGCTTACATTGCAGGTTGCACCCAGTTATTTCAATTTGCAGAAAATCTATTTTGAAATCCACAACTGTAATCTTTAAATTGTGTGATTTACATTGCATGTTGCACGAACTCATTTGAAGGATATAGGATATAATATATCCTATATTATATTATATAATATATTTTATATCTTACAAGGTTGCATAGTTTAATATGGGGAAATGTTGTAACGTTTGTTCCTAACAAAATAATTAAAAAAATTCATATCGATTCATAAAATAAAAAATTATGAAAAGTATTTAAAAAAATTCATATTAACTCATAAAATAAAATATTTTGAAAAGTAATTAAAAATAGATGTGGACCTATCAATCAAGAGAGATCAAATTTCTTGAGTTTAAATTATAAAAAAAAAATACACCTCAAGAAATTGGATCCCTCTAAATACTTGATAAATCCAAGTTTAAGATGAATCTATACTAATATGGTTTTAAAGGTTATATACTTTATTTTTCAAATGTTTTGAGATTTGGGAATTGATGTTATAGTTGATATTCACAGGTATTGGTGTTATACTATTAAAAACTTCAATGTATACATGGAAACGAAAGAGTCAATTACAGAGAATGAGAATTATCTGCCTTGCCTTACAATTGCAACCATGATTGTGCTTTCACTGGGAAATCCAAATCGCAACCCCTACCAAATCCAATATCCTTGACTACCTTAATATCTAATCCAATATCCTTACCCATCTTACTATCTACTTCATCATCTTTACTTGCATAACTATGAGTATTATACAAGAACAGCTCCTCCTGGTGGTTGCCCATCAACAATGATAGCAAGTAAGGAGGCCTGTGGGTTTGGCCATAGGAAGCTGCTTCAGAATCCACTGCATTATCACCCAAATTATTAAGTTTTTCAGCATCACAATCATCATCAACAGGAGGGGCAGGCAAGTTTAGGTCCAACAGCTCCACTCTTGCAGGCATCTGCTGCTGCATAGGGGTTTCTTTGTTACTAGAACTAGTGGTACTAGTATCTGAAGCTCCAATACTAACCCAGTGACATCTCTTGTGACCACCCAAAGCCTGACCGGAAGTAAAAACCCTATGACAAATTGAACATACATGGACCCTTAGAGTCTTCTTACCTGAAAAGGCAGCAGGCTCAACAGTGCTTGTTTCATCCCTGGCTTTGACACAAGAATCCTTAGTCCTCTCCTTTGGAGGAGGTTTGTGGAAATTTCCAGATCCAGTATTGAGCTCCTCATCAGTAATCCCTTCTTCTAGGCTCTTGAGATTCTCATCCTCTATATGTGTAAAACAGCCCTTGACCTTATTGTGGCTAGCCCTGTGGCCTCCCAGAGCCTGATAGGAAAGAAAAGCCTTACTGCAGGTGGTGCACTTGTATAACCTGCCCTTCTTAGCCTCATCATCATCATCAAGATCAGTCTCCCCATCAATTTTCTTATATTTGGTCTTCTTCTTGATGGATTTTAGAAGCTGGGAACCTTTGTTGGGAAGCTTGAGGTCAGCTGATTCAGGGTCTGCAGCCCCCACATGGAATTGTGGGGTTTGAGCAGTGTTTACTCCACTTGCAAGCATTACAAGACACATTGCCATATCTTCTTCTTCATTATTGGTTGCTGAAACAAACTGTTCACGGGGATTAAGTTGGATTAAATACCTGGGTCTCTTGAATCCATTTTCCTTCATCGATTTATCAAGCCTTCTTGAATTCCCGCTTGGATGATCAATCTCAGCATCAGTCTCACTGCCTTGTTCTTCTTCGTCATGGGTTTCATGTTTATGTGATTCTTCAATATGATCATCACCACTATCTTGATGGGTTTCACAGTGGCAGTTTTTGTGTCCAAACAGGGCTTTCCAGGAGCTGAATTTCTTCCCGCACAGCACACAATTTAGAGAAGAATCATCCCAATCTGCAAACCGCCAACTCCACTTGGGATTCCTTCGCAGAGCATCCATTAGATTACTCCCATGGCCGTCGAATCCCTCTTCATCAACTTTCTCCTCCATTGATTTGTCATCCGAAACTCTGGGCCTCTTGTTCTTCTGAAATTCAGTTTCAGTGAATGCATAAGCAGGCACGGAGGGGGGGACGTGGGCTCTCATGTGACCGCCAAGAGCTCTTCCTGAGACAAATCTCTTGCTGCAAATCTTGCACGAGTAGCTAAAATTCTCCACTGGGTGCTCTCTTCTTTGATTCTTTAACAGCTCCTCGGCTTGGTAGCTAGAATACAATACATCCACCATGGCCGTCATGCTATAATCTCTATTCCACCTTCAATTCTAAGCTTCCTTTCTTTCCACAGAGAGTATGAATCAATAAACCAGTGGAGTGATAATGCAATCTGTTCTCTAACTTCAATACTATGCTTCCTTTCTTTCCCCAGAGAGAGTATAAAGCAAAGAACCAGCGGACTGATAATGCAAGCAATTCACACTAGCGATGATTATTTAAATTGAAAAGAAAACGTGCGGGCGACGGCTTAATTGCGTAGGAGACTGGTCTTCTGAATTGAATGCAAATGGTCTGAGATATCAAAATGCGCGTGGATAACTTGCAGAAAAAGGAATGGCAAGCGAGCAACGAAGCACAGAGGAAGCACACGAGAAAGATCACGGGAACGTCGTGAATGGACAGTGAAAGTGTGTGGAAGTGTGCTTCCTTCTTCGCTGCTAAGTTGCTTGCGACTGCGAGTCTCCTTCCGCGCATTGACTTCACCTACTTTGTCGGAGCACCATGCAGCCTCTTCGAAATTTCATCATTTGACTTCACTTACTCGTTAAAGTATTGTACCCCTCTTACACATCTCATGATTTGTTGGGATGGACTGCTGCGAACATGCGAGATACTTGGTACGAATTCCTGCAAGTATGATAAATAATTTTGGTCGGATTCCTCAGCGATACAGTACTTAATGTTTTATAAATTTTAGATGAAGTTGTATAAGGGATAACTATAGGTAGGTAGTTTTCTAACTTATAAAATTGACGTGTTCATAATTTTACTCTAGATCAATACTAATGGTTTTATCTATTTTTTATTTACTCAATATTTTGTTGATAATATGAAGTTTATTTTGAAGAGGATTAAGAGAGTCAAACATTTGATTTCCTAATTTTTTGGGGGAGAGATTTCATTGAACTTTCTAGATTTATATCTAAGAGGTTACATGTTCAAATCATAAAGGTGTGACATGATGCTCTTGTTGAGCCTCTACGTATTGACTATGTAATGGTTTGACTAGACATATGACTTGGCCATACCTGGATTCTTTGTGTTGGCATATTCATTGAAAAAAATAAAATGATAGGTAGGTAGTTTTCAAACTTATAAATTCAGGGGTTCATAATTTTACTCTAAATCAATGTTAAGGGTTTCATCTATTTTTTATTTACTCAATATTTTGTTGATAATATGGAGTTTAATTTCAAGAGGATTAGAGTCAAACATGTGACTTCCTGAATTTGTGGGAGAGATTTCAACAAACTTTCTAGACTTATTCCTAAGAGCTTACAAGGTACAAGTTCAAACTATAAATGATATAACGGTCGTGAATTTAAAATTAGATTGTCTATATATATATTGAAAGTTTCAATAATACACATTAAATACGAAGTTATAAGGTGTGACATGATGCTCTTGTTGAGTTCCTATGTATTGACTATGTAATCGTATGTGACTCTGGCCATACCTTGATTCTTTTTTTTTAACAAAAACAGGTAAAATGTATTAAAAAAGAAAAAGAAAATAATGATGTGGAACTGTGGCTGAGCCAATCCGGTTCAATGCAAATTCATTTGCTACAGAGTCCAAGACTAAGATCAAAACACAATTCGAATTTCTTCAAAATTATCAGAATGCAGGCTGCGTTGGCAGGCTGCGTTGATGGAATGGATCTACCCAGGTTGAGTTGCGATTAGATGCTGAGCAACCATGAATATGTGCTGATAAGAATTGTTTAAGACTTTGTATGTTCTCGGTGTGCGTCCAGATCGATGATGGCTGGCGAGAAGTGATGATCAAGCTTCTGGTCTGCTCACATTTGTCATATGCAGTGTTAAGGGATGTTATGATGAAATATTTCCCCATTCGAGAATTCAAGCTTCCCATATTCAATACTTGTGCCAACTTTGACTTCTCTGTCAGCTTCATTGTTTAAATCCCTCAATATGTGGAATTCTTTGAAGTGGGTGAAAGAGGTAACAATTTGTTGGATGCGGTGGATGATCCATTTTATTGCCAGTTCATTGGAGTCAGTGTGCATGTTGAGAGATTGAATGATTAAATTGGAGTCTCCAAATACATGAATTTTGTCAATTTTGCGATTTTTGGCAATTTTCCACATCCTTTTAAGAGTGCCAAAGCTTCTGCTAGATTGTTGAAACAAGTTCCCAGGCCCCACCTGTATTTGATTTCCGTTGTTCCTTCTGTAGAGAATAGGACTCCTCCTGCTCCAACCCGACCGAGGTTCTTTTTGGAAGCACCATTGAAGAACAAGCTGTCAATGTTATGTCTGTTTCTCCATTCTTGAAATTCAGAGTTGGTGAACCTGAGTTGCCAATGTGGCAGAATCCGAGGTCATAGTATTACATCCTTTTTGGGATTGGGAGGGAGTGTGCCAAGCCAAAGAAGCTTGTTTGCATTGATATTTGTATCCATATTGAGATAGGAAGAATGTACTCATTCGATAAGGAGACCTTTGGCCTATCCAACAACTTGCAGGAGGGAGGTATAGGAGTCTTGGAATAAGGATTTGTTCCTAGCTAGCCAAATTTTCCAGCATACAAATTTAGGAATCGTGATCCAAATGAGGGACTAGGGTTTTCTTTTTGACAGAGGGGAAGAATAGATGGAGTTCCATTTTTTGAGCAATCAGTTGATGGAGTTGAAGATCAACATGGTCACATTAAGGATTTGGAGCATGTGGTTCCAGACAGTTTTAGAAAATTGGCATTCCAAAAATAAGTGATCAATTGATTCAATGTTTCTTCGGCATAAGATGCATCTGTGTGGCCCAATGATACCTCTTTTGGTTAGATTGTATCTAGTCAATATTTTCCTGTGTGCGAGTGTCCATATGAAGAAATTAATTTTTGGGAGTCTAAATGGGTTCCATACCATGATCCATAAGCTTTTCATAGAGTTGTCATGATTTTGAAGGGCCTTGAAGCCAAGAGTAGATGTATACTTCCCTTTTGGTCCCCAACCACGATCGTCATTGTCTTGGAGATGGGAAGGGACACAACCGTCCAGATTTTCCATGAGGAGAGTTCTGAAATGTTCGAGATTACTTGGGATATCAAGTATTTTCCAAGCCTTCCATTCACCGTTGGAATTCTAGACATTGAGGTCTTTCAACGTTTTAATTATATTGTGAGTTAGCCAATTGGCAATGTCGTGGCGATTGTTCTTCTCCTAAAGTGGGGGGAACCCCATGATCTTGTTAGAGAAAATATTAATGTTCCTTCCATTTCCAAGAATCTAGTAGAGTTTCTACGTGAATATGTCCCAAGACGCTTTGCATAATGCCCATATCGAGGATCCTTTAGAGCTAGGATTTTTGTCGAGGCATCTTAGCTTTGTGCCATTTAAGTATTTTTTTCTGAGTAATTGATTTACAGGGTGTTGTATGTTGGAAAGTATATTCCAGAGTATTTTTCCACCCATTGTTATGTTTGCATGGTGAGGGTTGCGAATTTGGAGGCCGCTTGAGCTTTTCGGTTTCTTAATGATGCTCCAATTCACCAGGTGCAGCTTGTTCTCGTTGTGTTTTCCCCCACTCCAAAGGAAGTCTCTTATGAGCTTGCTCATTTGGTTTGATATCCCTTTGGGTGTTAGAAGGAGGGATGATTGGTAAATAGGGAGTGCTGAGAGTACTTCTTTTATCAAGATTAATTTCCTGGCTTTGTTGAGCCGGTATCCTCCCTAGTTTCTGATTTTGGTCTTGAGTTTGCATGTAGTTTCCTTATAGAATTTAGTTTTCGTGTGACCTTGTACAATGAGGAGGTCCAATTATTTGAAGTTGTCCCAGTGCTCGTGCACTGTTATTCTTAGGATGTGGCCAATATTGGTATCAGAGTTCTTGTTTAAATTCCAGGTGTAGACAACACTCTTGCGTTGGTTAATGATGCCTCTCGATGCATTGCAATACCATGTCAGATTTTGATTGAATTTCCGAGCT
The DNA here is from genome assembly GCA_027924585.1 of Larix kaempferi. NCBI lineage: Eukaryota > Viridiplantae > Streptophyta > Pinopsida > Pinales > Pinaceae > Larix > Larix kaempferi. Next base: position 8,081,668 of record BSBM01000511.1, on the reverse strand, counting down.
ATGATTAAGGAGCCACCTCCCAAGAAGAGGGATTCATCAGCAAAGAGGGAATCGTTCAGGGCCATGGAATTGGGGGCTAGATGGAGACCAGGGAGGGATCCGGTTCGTAAGTCAGAGTTAAGTTTTCAACTAAGAGAGTCTACTAGGATGATGTATAAAAAGGAAAACAACGAGAAGCCTTGTCGGATGCCACACAATGCTTGGAATAAATGTGTGGGGAGTCCATTTATCAGAGGGGAAATCTAGGTGTAATGTCCCTTATTGAATTTTTTTTAAATGGTGAAATGTTCAACTTTTTCCACTAGTTCGACCTTTGACTAGTATTGGTCTCTTGGTCTCCAAATGACTCCAAGTGCTCCCAAATTGTTACAGAAGTTGTATGGATGATATTATGAAACCATTATGAGTTTCATGGATTCTTTAGAGTCTTCAAAAGTATTATGAGACTCTCCTTTGAATTCTTTCCAAAGTAGGGAGTTTGACTAGCAATTTGGGGTTCAAATCCCCATGGGGTAGATGCTGGAAATGGCTCTCCAAATGCTATTGGACCCTCTCGAATTTATGAACAGAGGAAGGGGATATCTAGGGGACATAAATATAGTCTCATATGAATCACCATTCAGTTTATTAAGTCTGCTACATCCCTCTTAAATCATATACAAAAAGACTAGTTTCGACATAGGGGGAAACGATAGTAAATCTTCACAAATGGTCATGAAACTTAAGAATATTTCTCCAAATGCTTGTATAATGAATATGAAACTTCTTAATCATATTAATGGAACTCCATACAACATTAATATATCATAAATTGACTGAACCATTCGAATTTGATACCACTTCAAGTGCAAATAACAAGGTATTGAAATGACACCATTTGTTCATATCTTAGCATTTTTACATCAAATATCTTTTAGTTTCAACCTGGAAGTCTTCTGAGCAGTAAAATTAGAGTATATATATTATATTACAAAGATATGGGGCCTCAAGAGCTATCCCAAAGAGTTCATCACCTCAACAAGTGCGCCTCTCCTCAAGGAGCAAGAATATGCCAAGAAATAGAAGAATGGTTGTAGAAGAAAGCTGAAAGTGATGTGACCATGAGCTTCCCTGTAGCTTCAACCTGTAACAAAAGCCTCCATTAAAGATCCAAATGAAAGTTCTGAATAAAGATCCAAATGAAAGTTCTGAATGGCCTTTCCAATTACCAACTAGGATGGGAATCTTTCACCCTCGAAATTGGTGCTAAGGCAAGTAGAGTAGCACTCCACTAGCTCTCCTCTCCAAATGCAAAATGCAAATTCTAAAATGATCAAAAGATACCATCCTTTTTTGTTATTGTCTTTTATAAAATTCTAAGTTTCTCCATGGGTCGAATTCCTCCCAAGAGCTTCATGCCAACTCAAGTTGGGAAGAGATTCCCAAGTATGCCACTTGTCCTTCCAATTCTAGCCCCCTTCTTCTCCAAATTCGAATCGGTGTCTCTTTGGATGCTCTAACTCCCTTGAGCACCCTCTTGGAGGATATTTTTATCCATGACATGTCATATATGTCAGATGTCAACATTCAGGTCTGATTTGTGTCATAGGTGTCATAGCATCTTCATCATTGTTGTCATAGAGCTAGGGAATCTAGTCCAAGTGTCCCACTAGTTCCAAAATGCCTCTTCCTCTTCCATGGGAGTTACTATTCCACTCCAATTCGAACTTAATTAATTCATTCCAAGTATATCAACTTTCCAACTCATCCCAAGAATGTTGGGCTTCCTATGGATTCGAAATGACAAGAGGAGGATGCCATGTGGCATAGAAAATCTAGCTTGTGTGGGTCCCACATCCTCCATGTGTCTTCATGATCAATTGCCAATTTGATTTTCCCTTGTATTTATTTATTTAGCTCCTTTATTAAATATTTATGTCATTCTAATGTCCAAAAATCATTTATTAGCCCCCTTATTTCAAATCCCAAAGCTGCCACCCCCAACCTAGGGAACTAGTAATTTTCCTCCATGACAGTTCATTTGGATGGGTATATTACAAAATTTGAATTGGGAATTTCTCTTAATGTGACCCACCTTGTCCATTTGGATCTAATTTCACATTATTACTAACTTGGACTTCATTCTTGTCAATTATTTGACCCTTATCATCCATTTGACAAACTATCATGAGTATGGCCAAGGGGCTTAGGCCATTGTGACCCAATGCAAAATTTTGGGACATGAAAAATCCTCCCTTCCCAATATTGCTTGTCCTCAAGCAATTTCAACACATGCATGTGGAAGAACCTGCTTTCTTTCCAAAATTTGGCTTCCCAAAACTTCTCTTCTGGAACCTTGAGTAGAGCCACCCATGCACTACAATTGTGTGTTTCCAAAAGCAAGGAGATGTGAATTTTCTTTTTCATTTTGATATACCCTGTAACATCACCACTAAACACCAAAATGTTAATTAAATCCATCAAAACCAAGTTGGAACAATTACTCTTTACCTCTTTCATATTTTGGAAACCCTTTCTGATACCACTGCATAATTCTTTGAAGTTGCCACTGAGTTTCCCAACTTTGAGTCTTTGAGATTCCATGAATATTTTAGAGAGGAACCACCATGCTTGCTGTTGCACTACTCTGATTAAAATCACCTTATTAAGTGGGGAATCCATCTCCCATACTGCTTGTTTCCCAAAAAATTTGAAATCAATGGGACTAAAAATTATCCCAGGGTCCCATTGCTTGTATTGCACTCCAACAATTAAGAGTGCTCTCCAACCCATACCATCAAGAAAGAGAATTCCTGGATCCCATTTTCTTGTATGCATTCTTCCAAACATCATGAGTACAAAAGATATATCATCAAAGTACATAACAACATAATAAAAATGTGCATCAAGGAGGTGCTTCATCAAAGAATCATGAAAGTGCTTATACCTCCAAGTAAGTAGACCCCCATTTGCCAAGTACATACAAGCTTCAAGTGCCCAATCAAATCTGCTCAAATGACATAGGTGAGTATCCCATGTCCTATAATGCTGCTCCAAAAGGATGTAATATGCATCAAAATAATCAGCCATGTGTTCTTTCATCCAAGAAGTGAATGAAGAACCTCCACTAAAATTTGAACCAAGTAGGGAGCAAGGAAAACGATAAGCCTTCAAGGGGCTCACAGAAGTACCATTTGTGCATCCATGAAAATGTGTATCATCAAGAAATAACAATGGATGCTGCTGCCAATAATAATTTTCTCCAATCATATATCTCTTCACCCAAGTAGTGGATGAAGTTCCTCCAATATCAATTGAACTAAGCAAGGAGCAAATAAAATCATGAGTCTTCAAGTGACTCAAGTGAACATCATAAGTGAATCCATGTAGATGTGTTTCATCATAAGGTAACATGGAATGCTGCTGCAAATGTAAATAAGAAATGGCTCTAATAATGCCATCATATAAATGAGAGATATGAGTTTCATACTCCTCACGTGGCACCATAAAAAATAAACCTTTCACCCATACTTCATTAGGATGAATGTTGCAAAATATGGAAGTGTAGGATGTAGGAGAATGAACCAACTCAACCAAATGATCAGAAAGTGCAGAAGTGTCCTCATGTGAATGCTCCATAATGGTAGGATCATGCACCTCCCTCAAAAGTGCAAAAATTTCCTCATAGGTTGGTTCCAAGGTAGTGGAATCATACACTTCTTCAAAAATTGTGTCACCATTTCCAAGAGGAAACTCAAGTTCCTCTTCCACCACATCAAGTGCTTGGATCTCATCAATATCATCTTCAAACACATCAAGCACATGCAATTTTCCATGTTGCTCATGATTTTCCATGTCATGAGAATCCTCCATGCAATCTACCATCTGAAAATTTGAAACATAGGAGGAAGATCAAGTATATTGCAACCTTTTAAGAAGTTGCTCATTTTGAATTTTGAGTTTATAAATATCCTCATTATTCTTCAAGTATGCATCATGTAAAAATTCGTTAAACTCAACCAAATTGTTCCTATCAATAATCAAAGACATGAAATTACCTTTGATGTTGCACATTGCTCTTTGAATCTTCTCCATGTCTTCAAGGAAGGATGGATCCTTCAATGAAGAAACCTTCCAATAAGAATTTGACACTAATGCTTGAGTGTCATGGAGCATGCTACGGGTCTCTTGGATCTTCTTTTCATTCATCTTCAAGTAACCTTCAGGAAAACGAGGCTCTTGCAAATGAACCTACTCATCTTCTTCCTTCTTTCTTGGACCAACTTCATGAAGCTCAAGTGGTGATGGGGAAGTTGATCTTGTTTCTTCTTCAAATGCTACAAGGTCTTCATTTTCATGCTTAATGGAAGTTTGGCTTGCAACGACACTTTCAAAAGTTATCTCTATGTCACCAACATAAAGGTGTGAGCACCCATCAGTATGTACTCCTTCATAGTTCATGCATCCATCAGTAGATGCTCTTTGCTTCATTTCCAAGGTAGAATGTGTCTTGAAATGATCTTCAATACTTTCAATAGAACCTTCTTCATGCTCATGTGATGTCTCTTCATCTTTTCAGAGTCACTTGGGAGTGACTTTCGATCCTCTTCATGTACTGCTTCTTCTACTTCACCTATTTCAGAACTAGGTGGTTCATGGGTTTCCTCCTTTTGCTCCTTCAAGCAAGGTGATGCATTTTCCCCCTTGGTTTCCTTAATATCAATACTTTTGGAATCTTTTTTGAAGAAATCCCCAAAACTTTCCTCAAGTAGGACATGCATTCCCTGAAGCTTCATATATTTCACTGCTCTTTTCACTCACACACATATGATTTTCTCACCAAGATCTTTTAGAAGAATGGCATAAACCTTTCTTCACTAACTCCACATCTTCATTTTTGGGTCTATTTGCAAACACCCAATCAACATAGTCTTCAAAAGGAATGGCCTTTTGTGTATTTTCCTTCAAAGCAAGACATGCTTGATATGCTTGATATTGTCATGGCAAGGTTTTATATGTTGCTCTCCATCTTTGTAACTCATTCATAGAATTATCCTTTGGTAGTGTGACACACTCATCTTTATCATACATAGGTTTTGTTGGGCCCTGGAATTGTCCCTTCTTTACCACACTTATTATATCATTTTGCCTTGCTACACCCTATTTCCATGAACCATATATATGCCTTTCTTCCAGATCAATCAAGAATCATGACAAGGTATAATTCATTAGTGCTTCATTTATTTAATGCCTAAGATTGTTATGGTTATGAATTCTAGCCTTTGATTTATGCTAACTTGTGTTGATTTCATTAAGTAAAGATCAAAGCACAGGTGTATCAGCCGCAATTCCTTGGGAAAGAATCACACGTGGTGTCAGCTATTGCTCTTTAGTTTAGTTCCTCACATTAATAGGAACAACGTACCTTTCCACGTGGAGCTATAACAGGACTTTGCTGAAACAGAGCATTGCTGCAACAGACAGGACGCCTTCCAATTGGTTAATCCATTGATCCATTGATTGCCAGAGTAATGACATCCTTCATGTCCAACGGACTCATTCAATACGGCTATAACAGTTTAGTTGTAATTCTGTAGCATGAAGATCAAAGATATTCATTGCTGCACGAAATTAGTGGATCATGAATTGTACTTTGCATGTATAAATATGGGAAGGATTTCAGAGTCTGGGGTTGGTTGGTTGGTTAATTATCATTTTGTACGGGCTGTAACAGAGAGTTGAGACTATGGATTACCATCTTTAATAAAAGAGTAGAGTTCTTCATATTTCTGTGTCTTAATTTGTGGTAGTTCACAACGTCTCTGTTAGAAGGCCAGGGCCCGCCTTCTCATAGAGATAGCCGAGTTAAGTAGGTAGTTAATTTCCTTTCTGTTGTGTGGTGTGGAATTGCATTAGATGTGTTACTGTAAGCTACAACAATAGATTAATACTTGCATTCTTTTCTAATAGTTTATGATTGCATCCTGATTAGCTGCAACTATGTGGCATGACAGTTGACTGTGTAGGTTAGTTTATTTGATGCATGATGTGTTAGAATTAGCTGTTACATCCAAGCTCAGCTTTAATTCCTTTCAGTCATTTATGCTTTCTAGGATTTCCAATATTAATCAAATTAGAGTTCAAGCTTATTTCTAGTTTCTGGTTGCTGTTGTATCTTTCCTGAATTCATTAGATTAAATAGATTGTGATTGAATTACAGTAGTTGCTAGATGAATTAGTTTGGTAGAGATTGAATACTGTAGTTTTATAATAATAGGATTTAACTTCTTGCAAAAGTAATCTAGTTTATCTTTATTCTTAGATCAGTAACTGCTGGGTTGATATCTGTAGGAAGGTAATTGTACTTTGATTTCCTAGATGGATAAGTTAGATTAATTTTAGTCATGAAGTGAGTTTGGTTGAGTAGATAGGTAGGATTATTTATCTCCATTTACTTAATCAACTACTTGAAATGTTTATGCATAGATTGTACTTATTGCCATTGAAATAAAAGACTTCATTGGGTTGACAATTTATATTGAGCATCCTGTGTGTTAGTTGTAATTAATTAGCATATAGGGTGACCAACATTTTGGCGCCGTTGTCGGGGATGGTAATTGATAGACATAGTTAGTAGTTGGTTTATTGATTTCATTTTGGTTTGATTATTTACAGCATGCATGAATACAAGAAAAACAAATCGGGAACCCCATTTGAATACTAACATTGCAGGTGGAAGAGGTCGTGGTTGTAATACAGGTCTGGGAAGACAAACATTTATCGACAATATAATTGCTAGAGCTGATTCTTCCACTAGACCACCGCAGACGTCTACAGGGAGAGGAAATTATGTTCCTCCCAATCTTGATAATTCGGCATCAACTGTGGAGAATGCAATGGGACTCTCTACTCCCATTGCAGAGAAGAAACCTCCTGAAGACAAGGGAAGTGTTGTGGGTGCACCAGATAGAGAGGAGATCTATCATATTAATGGGACCAGAGTTACTAAATAAGTGTTGTTGGAGACTCACCGAGAAGCAGAGGAAGAGAGGAGGTGAGAAGAAGAAAGGACCAAATGAAACAAACCTTTCTTTCTAAATATCAAGAATATTGTAGAACCAGAGATAGAAATGAGGAGTTGTTTAAAATGGTTCAGAAGGAAGATGAGAGATTGGATTGTGGAAATATTGTTGTATAATTTACAGAGGTCTGGCTACACTGCGATTGGAAAATATGTACTCAAGATTATCTTGCTACGGGGAATTAGAGAAGATTGCCTTGATATGTTGAATTTGTTGGGGAAAGAGGATATCTCAAAGGAACCTTTTGAGAATATTGTTGAACTATGTCGAATGTATTCAAGGGGATCCTCTAGAACTAACAAACGGGACAAAGATCGAGATCAGGATGTCTTCACTAGGACACAGAAGTCAGCTAGTGGAGGAGCCACTCGAGCAGAAATAGGAAACTTACTGGAGAATTTCAAAATAGATATGATGAGCTCCATTTCTTCAGAGTTAGATGTCTTGAGAGCAAAATAGAGGCAAGCAGTAGAAGATCTTACACTAGGAGTATTCTGTCCCAAATGCAGAAAAAAGCACCCACTGAAAGAATGCCCGCTGGACAACGCAAAGATATGTAGGATATGTGAATTGCAGCATGATACCAAGGAATGTCCTTCATTACCTAAAGTCAAAGCAGTCCTGCAGGCATCCACTTCAAATGTGGAACATGATTATTTTATTGCATAGAAGAAACCTTGGCAGCCTCGAAATCAAGGTATGAATTTAGATCCATTATTTTTCTTGGATAATATGAATACACAATTCCCTTCACATTATTCTAATAACCAGTGGCATCCATCTCAAAACCCAATGCAAAATCCTAACTCTTGGACACCATGGTCACAACAATCGAACCATCAAGCTCCTTGGAATCCCAACTGGAGAAATTATTACCAAGGAAATAACTTTCCTCATCACCAGACTCAATATCAACAGTACCCTCCTCAACAGTATCCTCAACAACTATATTAGCAGCCACAACTCCAATTCCAAAAAAATGCTGCACCTATGAATGCACCACTTCGACCACAACTACCTGCACAACCTAACCCAAACCCGAATAATAAAGCAGTTCATCAATTTGAGACTGCCAACATGCCTGCGTATTCCATCTCCCAAATTCCCTCCAATGACATACAATTACGATCAGGGAGGGTAGTGCAACCCATCATCACTGAGGATGTCCTATCCCTAGTGACTGAAACTGGAGTGAATAAACACTTTGAGAATATGGTTAACTCAGCAATCCCCATCATTGAGGATGGTGACATTCCTACTTAAACAATAGCTAAAACTCAGGAAATAACACACGAAGAAGCACAACCTACACAATCGATAAGAGAACCGCCATATCCAAAACAATTGGCCCTGCAGAAAACAGTGGAACAACCTCGATTCAATATATTAGGAGAATTGAAGAATTTGTATGTCAAAATACCACTATTACAAGCCCTCCATGATGTGCCCATTTATGCCAAAACCATTAGGGATCTATGTGTAAAGAAACTAGGAAGAAAGCCTAAGGATCCTCCCACTATCCATGTATTGGGAAATATTTCCGAATTAATAATGGGGAAGACTCCCGTGGAAAAATATGATGACCCTAGAAATCCTACTGTTACAGTTCACATAGGAAACACGCAAATCCCCAATGTATTGGTAGAATTAGGCACGACTATCGATGTTATGACCATAGAAAGTGAGAATGAACTTGGAATCACTAACCTTCGGCCAACCCCTACCATTTTAGAACTTGATGATAGATCAATAATCAAGCCCGAGGGAATCCTGGACAGCCTAGTAATATTTGTTGACTTGTGGGAATACCCTGCGGACTTCTTGGTGTTACAACTGATGTTACAACGTAATCTTCCACCTTGTGAGCATTAGCACCCTTTGGCCTATAGGATCCATTTCACTGACTCAGATCCACTTTATATCTTTCAGACACACTATTTCCTCATTTTTTCCCTTGTACGCTTGCTGCATCATTACAGCAGGCGTACCTGCGAGTTGCATCACTACAGCCCGCGGGTAGCATGTAAAATGGTAAAAATCACTAGTTAATTACTTTTTACTCCCAAAAAGCGGTTATTGGGTGACCTTTGACCCTCCATTTTCCCAAGAGACGCCTCGATGTGTCCTTTCACTTACCTTTGAGAGGACTATATATTGAGCACATATGGCTTATGGACAGGAGGAGAAAGAAGAGCAAGAGAACTTTAGTGGATTTTTTCCCTATCTTGAGTCTACACTCATTGATCCTTGTAGTTGTGAACCATTATGTTCACCTTCCAAACTCCTTTCATAGTTTGAGTTTTCCATTCATGGAGGATTGAAGTGGTGGAGGCACAAGTGGATTGATCCAGATCTTGGTTCAGATTGGTTGTCGGAAAGAGGTTGTATCGCATTGTACTTCTTCTTGTTTATTAATAGAAATACTTATATTCTCGTCCATTAATGTTGTGAATGTTGTTTATTCTACATTTGATTATAATATCATGGACCATTGCTATTGATGATGTTAATGTCGTTTATATATATTATGTACTTGTTGTATATTGGCTGTCAAGAATAATTTGCAGATTCAAGTGCACGGATTGAAAGCTCCAATGAGGATCTACATCAAATGTTTGGATCAAGGTTAGTTATATTCTTCATTATCTTAGAATTGCCATTTATATATCATAATACTGAGAATAGAGTTAATTTCTAGTAGTCAACTGTCTGTTGTGGTCTACCCCAAGCCATAGTGAGTTTTCTCCAACACAGCCGAAGTCTCAGTTGGGGGGACATCCACTGATCTTGGGAAGACCTTGGTTAGCCACAGTGGATGCCTATATTAGCTGTCAGTCGGTATCCATGACCATATCAGATGAGACTGAAATCAAAAGCCTGACTTTATACCCTCCAGCCCGACCAAGCACAGAAGCTGAAAATCCACTTTGGGTGGATTTGGAGGAGGAGGAAGGTGTTCAGCCATTATTAATGATAGGGAGAGCCTTAACTTTTAAGGATGAAACAAAGGACGATACCATTAACAGTTTCATCAGTGTGCCCATGTCCGTCAATAACATGTTTACTAGATTCTGGACAGTACATTAGATGAGAAAGAACAAGAAAATCTTATGGAAGAAACTCTAGTCAGTGATGCAAATATAATTCCAGTACTTAAAAATTCAAAAAGTTTCCCAATAGAAATTGAGCCAGGAAAAACATTGAACATCAATCCGAACCTTGCGCCCAATGATCTGGAACAGCTGATCACGCTGCTGAAAAAATACAAAGGAGCTTTCGCTTGGGAGTACACAAACATGAAGGGTATCCCTTCTAATCTGTGTACCCATCACATTTATACTAAGAGTGACTCGAGGCTAGTGTGTCAACCATAACAAAGGATGAACCTGAACCTAAGGGATGTAGTGAAAGAGGAAATCCAAAAACTTTTGGAAGCAAGGTTTATATACCCAATTTTAGACAGCAAGTGAGTTTCTCCACTCGTAATTGTGCCAAAGAAGAATGGGAAATGGAGAGTCTGTGTGGATTACAGAGAATTGAACAAAGCAACGCAGAAAGACCACTTTCCCCTACCTTTTATTGATCAAGTCCTTGATACCTTATCTGGGAAGAAGTATTTTTCCTTTCTGGATGGCTTTAGTGGCTATAACCAAATCCAGATTGCTCCAGAAGACCAAGACAAAACCACTTTCACCTGTCCATGGGGCACTTTTGCATACAGGGTACTTCCTTTCGGGTTGTGTAATGCACCGGCCACATTTCAAAGAGCAGTGATTGGAATCTTTTCAGAGATGGTAAATGACTGCATGGAAATTTTTATGGATGACTTCACTTGATATGGTAGTAGTTACGAAGAAGCATTGAAAAATTTAGAAAAGGTTTTGAAATGCTGTGAACAAAGCCAGCTATCTTTAAGCATTGAAAAGTGCCATATGATGATGAGAGAAGGCATAGTTCTGGGGCACTTCATCTCTTCTGATGGTATCCATGTAGACCCATCCAAAATTAAGGTAATTGAAAATATACCAACTCCTGGAACAAAAAAACATGTAGGTAGCTTCTTAGGGCATGTTGGCTATTATAAAAGATTCATAGAAATTTTTTCCAAACTAGCTTCTCCTTTGTTCACCTTGTTGATGAAGGATGCACAGTTTGTTTGGAATGATGCATGCCAAACAACGTTCACTGAAATTAAGAAAAGGATGTCTACAACACCCACCTTACGAGGGCCCAACTGGGCTCTGCCTTTTCATATCTCTTTAGATGCTTCAGACACTGCCATTAGAGCAGTTTTAGGACAGCAAGAATGTCATGCCCCATATGCAATTTATTACGTTAGTAAGAACCTACCCCCTGCTGAACTAAACTATACTGTCACATAGAAAGAATTCCTTTCCATAGTTTATGCCATCAACAAATTTAGACACTACATTGCTGGATATTCCACTTTTGTGCACACTGATCATTCAACCATCAAGTATTTAATGAATAAACCAATCATGAATGCTAGAGTAACTAGATGGCTGCTACTATTACAGGAATTTGACATCACAATTATTGATAGACCAGGGAAGGAAATTGTTGTTGCAGATTTTTTATCTCGACTTGCTAATAGTGATGACAACTTACTAGTTGAAGATTCATTCCCTGATGAAAATTTGTTTGCAGTATCATCTCATTCCCCATGGTACGCAGATATTGCTAACTTTTTGGCTGCAGGTAAGCTTCCAGCACATCTGTCGAAGAGAGAAAAAAGAAAGATCATACAGCAGAGTGCTAGGTATTGCTGGATCAATGGATATCTTTTCTACATAGGGCTTGACTTAGAAATCAGAAGATGTGTAAGAGAAGATGAAATCTTCAGTATCCTGAAAGCTTTCCATGATGAGCCCTGTGGGGGACACTTTGCTGACAAAAGGACAGGTCATAAGGTTTTAAGGATGGGATATTTCCAGCCTACATTGTTCATGGATGCAAAGAAGTATGTTCAGGCGTGTGATAGCTGCTAGAGGATGGGCTAGCCCAATAGACTATATGAAATTCCTCTTCATCCACAACTTGTGGTTGATCCTTTTGACAGATGGGCTCTGGATTTTGTGGGGCCTATCAACCCTCCCTCAAAACAAAAAGTTCACATCTTGGTTTGCACAGATTACATGACCAAATGGGTGGAAGCTGTACCCTTGGTCAAAGCTAATGATCAGTCTGTGATTGATTTTCTATATGAAGATATTTTTACTTGGTTTGGAGTACCCAAGGAAATCGTTACAGATGGTGGACCACAGTTCGTGTCTCACAAATTGGAAGCCTTGTTACAAAAGTTTCACATTCAGCACAAAATAACCTCACCATATCATCCATAGGCCAATGTCCAAGTGGAAAGTACAAATAAGGTCATTGAGGCTATTTTAACAAAAACAGTGAAAAGTCACTGTAAAGATTGGGCTAAGAGACTTCCAGAGGCACTATGAGCTTATCACACTACATGGCGCAACACCAATGGTTTTTCCCCATATGAATTGGTGTATGGAAAAAATGTTGTTTTCCTGATTGAATTTGAAATTAGAACTTTGAAGACAGCTGTAGAAGCAAACCTTGATTTATCAGAAGCTCAGAGGAACCGATTGAATCAACTTAATGAATTGGATGAGAAGCGCATAGCAGCAGTGCATCATACAACTTTAATCCAACAACAACATTCTAAATGACATGATAGATTTATAAAGAAGAAAGTCTTCCGTGAAGGAGACTAGGCTCTGCTGTACGATTCATGGTTTAAGAGGGATTTCAAGGGCAGATTGCACACCCATTGGTTGGGTCCTTACCAGATAGATCAAGTATTTGATAATCGAACAGTTCGGTTGATCACCATTGATGAAACCAAGACACCATTATTTTCCAATGGTCATCGACTACGACTATATCACAAACCGATCTCAAGGAATGCCTTCGTTTCACATGTTGCATATGATCCAAATTATCAGTTAATGCCAGGGCAAGAATTTTTCTCAACCCCTGTGAATTCTTAAAACTGCAATTTCCACACATAAATTGTATATAAATAAATTATTTTCTTTCTTTTATTTTATTTTTCCTTTACGCTTGATCAGGTTTGTTTTGAAGAATTGTGTACACAAATTGACTTGAGCGGTCGTGACTGGGGTAGACGATTGCCGGCACCTTATCTTGTTTTCCTGGTCGAATAAGCTCCTTGAAGAAGATGGATGATTCTTCAGCTTTTAGCAGCCAGCTGAGAATTTTCCTGTTATTCCATTTTGGGCAGCTGCGACTCCATACCCTGCTCATTTTTCCTTTTTTCACGCAGCTATGACTCCATTATTTTCACCCACTTCACCTTTCACGTAGCTGTGGCTCCACTACTTTTTTCCATTCTGCCAATTTTCACAGCTGTGACTCCGCTATTTTCATCCATTTCACCTTTTTTGTGCAGCCTCAACTCCGCTACTTTTGCCATTCTGCCAATTTTGCAGCTGTGACTCCGCTATTTTCATCCATTTCGCCTTTTTCTAGCAACTCCAACTCTGCTACTTTTATCCATTATGCTAATTTTTGCAGCTGTGACTCCGCCATATTTCGTCGAACTCTGCTAAAATTTTCATACAACTTCGCTGTATTTGGCTTATTTTCCAATTTCCTAGTCATAATTTCATCAGATTCCTCCTACTCATCAGTTGCAACTCCACTAGATTGTCTGCCTCTTAGAACAATATTGCCGCTAGTGATTCGACCAGACTCTAATTTAAATGATGACTCCACAGTTCCAATCACAGTCCACCAGGAACGAAGAAAACTGTTGGGATGTCTTACGTATCTGTCAGCAGGGATGTACTTATCAGCCTGGTTGGTGGTGGCCAACTCATCTCAGCACATGCACATTTATGTTCTTTTAATGGAAGTGGTGATGAAGTCGGGTTATGGTGGCAATTTAAGGTTGAGCTCATAATGCAAAGGTACGAATTCTAACCTTTTACATGATTAAGCATAAAATTAAATGTGGCAATGATGAGTACGCTTTGTCTTTAGTCCTTGTCAGCAAGCTGTACACACTTAACAGCCCAAGAATGTGTCAGAATTAACAACCGTATCTATTACATGACCGTCACCTTACCCGATTCGTACCAAAATTCCCCAATTTCGCCATTTTTCATAACTGTATGATCTTACCGTAGGTTGAAAACTGTGTCGTCTTTCCTAAAATACCCAATTTCAAATTCCGGCTATTCCATGAATGTCTGTATGCTGCAAATTCCATGTATGAACTGATAATCACTGTATTCGTTGTCTAAATTACAAAGGTAGGTTGATATGGGCAACCCAGTTCGGCATGAACCTGAGAATACAGAAGCTCTGCGTGCCAATGCTAAAGTTTTTGCCATCTTTGCAGCGGCTTGGTGGACTGAGTATTTTCAATGTTTAAGCGGTTTTCACACCGAAACAACATTACAGTTTGTTCTTAACTTGACTGATACTCACTCTGAGGTCAGGGGATTGCACATAGAAGTTACAAAGGCAATCATATCAGAGGTTACTGGCTTACCCCAGGTTGGGAAGAAATTGTTTGGACAAAAAGCACCGAATGTGACTGCAATAGGGGAATTTCTTGCAATTGGGGAGAATGTTCGTCCAAAAGGTCGCGGAATAGCACTGAAATCATTACCTCGGCCCTGGGATCAAGTGGCAATTTTCCTGAAGAAGTATATCTCTTGTGAAGGTAGGTACCAAATTGTCTATTTCTCTGAATTTTCCCTATTATCTCATCTATGCCATGGTAGCCTAGTGAATATGCCGTTTTATCTTTTGTAGTTTAAGATTCTACAAAACATGGCTGGGTATGCAAGAACAACCCGACACCCAGTTTCCTCCCTCACCAATCATGGCCTGATTAAATTGCTAATCTTAAGGGCCCTTGCACATCAGAATTTGACCTGGGCTCAATTTCTTGTTGGGGCCGGGGTAATTAGAGAACCTGTATTAGAATTGGGGGGTATTGGAGAAGGAGAAGAGGATTGGATCCCCTCAAATTCAGTTGGGGGGGGATGGAAATCAAAATGAGGGGGAAGAAGAGATAGATATAGGGGAAGCTGCGATAGTAGCGAACCTTGTTACAGATGGAGTATCAGGAAACCAAAATGAGGGGGAAGAAGAGATAGATACAGGGGAAGTTGCGACAGCAACGAACCTTGTTATAGAGGAAGTGGTGATGAAAGTCCTAACAGATGAGGTAGCGATATTAGAGGCTGCAACAACATAAAACCTTATAGTGGAAGAAACAAACCCAATTAAAATTGCAGTTAGGGTGGTGGTTGAAGCAACAGAAATGGCATCATTAGCAACTACATCAAAGGAAGCTGAAACTGGAGCAGCTGTTGAAGTTGCGACAGTAGAAGCTGCAGCAGCGGAAGTGGCAATGCAAAAGGAAGAATACCAGGCAGAGGCAGTGGAAGGAGGAAATAGGGAGGTGTTGGATGTCGAATCCTACCCTAAAATAAGGGAACCATTCAACCTCTGTGTCACAGAAACGAAGAAAAAGGTCAGGGATTAAAGGTCAAACATCTACCCCAACAAAGAATAAGAGAACCAAAGCTATTACAACAGCATCAGTATGCGGTGAATACCAGCCATTGGGAGTTGTGAAGAGAAGAAGGACTTGATCTATTGCAGCAGCAGGGACAACACATGCAATTAGGGAAAATGTTAAATTACCCACAACAGAAGCAGCATGTGTAACCGGGGTAGGCATAGAAATTCATATTTTAAACCCCAAAACACCTGCTGTCACACAAGAACCTGCTGTGGAAGAACCCCAAATTGAAAATCTCCTTTTTAAAATGAGCTATTAAAGGAGGAAGTGCAAATGCTTCGGAATGAATTGGAGAAATGGAAGGAAGTGACTAGGAAACAAGCAGAGAAGAATTTGAATATATTAGTAGAGGCTGCAAATTTGTTGGAAAATTCATCTCCTGTTTTGGGAAATGAGGAACAAGGAGAAATGGTATGCCCGTAATGTGGAGACATATTCTTTTTGGTAGGACACAAAGTTATAGTGTTAGGAAGGGTAGCACATAGTCCTACACAGATAGAGCAAGAAGGAGATAAAGCACCAGAAATGGGGTTGATGGAGGGGAATGAGCCAAAAATTGATATAATCTCCGATGGAGATTTAGGAGAAGATGAAGCAATGCAATCCCAACCATCAGGAAATACTAAATTTTTCCAGGACCAGTCTCATCAGTCAGAAGAACTTGATCTAACTCAGGAACAACCTCAACAATATGAAGAAATCAAGAAGCAGGATGTTGTTACACAAGAACCAGCATCCTTGAAAAAGTTTATTGAAGTTGCAACCCAGACAACAATTGCTGACATCAAGGTAGAATGGAAAGATGTTGTTACACAAGAACCAGTGTCTTCAAAAATGTTTGCTGGAATTGCAACTCAGACTGAGGTGGCTGAGGTTGAAGTGGAGAGAAAGGATGCTGCCACACAAGAACCAGCATTCCCAAAATCAATTGCTGATATTGCAACACAAGCAGAGGCCATTGCAACACCGATGGAAGATGAAGCTGTTACACTGCCAATTCAAAATAAGGAAGCTGGTACAGCTAGTGACAAGGTAGGAATGCAATTTTCTTAGGAAGTTATTGATTTAGACTCTGATGATGAGAAATATGTGGAGGATAGGAGGATTCAACGGTTGGAGAAAAAGTTTTTCTTGCTAAATATTGAGATAGATAAATGGAAGAAATATATATTGCTCAGTGCAGGAAAGGGATGGTCCCTCTCCATGAACATATAAATACTATCAGGGAATTGAGAGAGAAATGGGCTGAGGAATTGTTCTTCCAGAAAATCCAGTGGGAAAAATTTCAAAAAGAGTTGGAAGAGTTGAAGAAATTCAAGTCCATGCAACAAGAAAAGGACCAAATGTATATTCTTTCTCAGGAATTGCTGAGTTCCAGGGCTCCATCCCCTTCTTACCCTGTCTTTCTTTATGAACATACAACTTTATTCAAGTTGAGGGCATTGAAAGAAGGGAGATCATTTAAGCTAGCAATAGTCTCCTAGTTTTTAAGAAACTTTCCTGGAAAGTTATTTTGAGGAGCAAAATTTGTTGTGTGAATTATATTTACATGATAAATCCTGCTATGTTGACTCTCATTCTAATCCTGTGCCCCATTTGGGAGATGTTCAGCTGAGAGCATTTGCTTCGTTTGTCATCAACCATGTAAAATGGTGAGATGCTTTCCAAACTATCACAAAGAATGAGGAGGATGCCACTCTTTGGACAAAAAATGAACCTTGGCTTCAAAGAGGACTCATAGCAAGGCATGCAAGGTCTCTCGGGTTTCTTGAGATTGCTCAGCAATTGGAAAATCTGCAAGGGGGAATCATCACTACCCATGTCCAGATAATTTCTAATAAGAAGCAGTATGCCCTGGAGGGTAGTGAGTACAGATGGTTATATTCTTCCCCATCTTTGAAGGAAGGGGATCCATATTGTTTTGAGAATTTCAAGCAAGCTTTAATGAGGGTGCCTGTGTATGTGCAGTGCATGAAAACGTGTGGACCTTGGTGGCTTGGGCTAAGATTCAGGTTTCCCCTCATATGGCTGCCTGTGAGTCCTTACAAAAACAACTATGTTTTGACTAAAAAGGAGGAGAAGCAGTGCTGGGAGAAGTGCACTGCCTATTATGGATTTGTGCATCATGGGGAACCAACAGAACTTGCCTACAATCTTACCAATCTTCATAGATACAGTTTGGATTCAGATTCAGACTAGTGGAAGTTGTTGCATGAGGACATGCAATTGGATAGTTGGGGGGCCCTGGAATTGTCCCTTTTTTACCACACTTATTACATCATTTTGCTTTGTTACACCCTATTTACATGAACCATATATATGCCTTTCTTTCAGATCAATCAAGAATCCTAACAAGGTATAATTCATTACTGCTTCATTTATTTAATGCCTAATATTTTTATGGTTATGAATTCTAGCCTTTGATTTATGCAAACTTGTGTTGATTTCATTAAGTCAAGACCAAAGCACAGGTGTATTAGCCGCAATGCCTTGGGAAAGAATCACACGTGGTGTCATCTATTACTCTTCAGTTTAGTTCCTCACATTAAAAGGAACAACGAACCTTTCCACGTGGAGCTGTAGCAGGACTTTGTTGAAACAGAGCATTGCTGCAACAGACAGGACGCCTCCCAATTGGTTAATCCGTTGATCCATTGATTGCCAGAGTAATGACATCCTTCATGTCCAACTGCCTCATTCAATACGGATGTAATAGTTCAGTTGTAACTCCGCAGCATGAAGATCAAAGATCTTCATTGCTGCACGAAATTAGTTGATCACGAATTGTACCTTGCATGTATAAATATGGGATGGCTTTCAGAGTTTGGGGTTGGTTGGTTGGTTAATTATCATTTTGTATGGGCTGTAACTTAGAGTTGAGACTGTGGATTACCATCTTTAATAAAAGTGCAGAGTTCTTCATATTTCTATGTCTTAATTTGTGGTAGTTCACGGCATCTCTGTTAGAAGGCCAGGGCCCACCTTCTCACAGAGATAGCTGATTTAAGTAGGTAGTTAATTTTCTTTCTGTTGTGTGGTGTGGAATTGCATTAGATGTGTTATTGCAAGTTGCAACAATAGATTAATACTTGCATTCTTTTCTAATAGTTTATGATTGCATCTTGAATAGCTGCAACTATGTGGTGTGACAGTCGAATGTGTAGGTTAGTTTATTTGATGCATGGTGTGTTAGAGTTGGATGTTACAACCAAGCTCAGTTTTAATTCCTTTCAGTCATTTATGCTTTCTAGGATTTCCAATATTAATCAAATTAGAGTTCAAGCTTATTTCTAGTTTCTGGTTGCTGTTGTATCTTTCGTGAATGCATTAGATTAAACAGATTGTGATTGAGTTATAGTAGTTGCTAGATGAATCAGTTTGGTAGAGATTGAATATTGTAGTTTGATAATTATAGGATTTAACTTCTTGCAAAAGTAATCTAGCTCATCTTTATTCTTAGATCAATAACTGTTGGGTTGATATCTGTAGGAAGGTAATTGTACTTTGATTTCCTAGATGGATAAGTTAGATTATTTTTAGTCATGAAGTGAGTTTGGCTGAGAAGATAGGTAGGATTATTTATCTCCATTTACTTAATCAACTACTTGAAATGTTTATACATAGATTGTGCTTATTTCCATTGAAATAAAAGACTTCCCTGGGTTGACAATTTATATTGAGCATCCTGTGTGTTAGTTGTAATTAATCAGCATATAGGGTTACCAACAACTTAATAATAATAATAATCTTCATTCCTCATTAAATTGTAATAAGTGTTGCATGATGGCACCTCTTCCTCAAACCATTCACATTCTGATTCATATTGCTCACAGTCATCTGCATACTACTCATAAGCATTGTACTTATAGGAGTCATCATAATAGTAAGACATGGTTGCAAATTATCCATCAATGTATGAAACTAATCCACAGGTGCAAGGACCATGCTCTGATACCACTGTAATGTCCCTTATTGAATTTTTTTTAAATGGTGAAATGTTCAACTTTTTCCACTAGTTCAACCTTTGACTAGTATTGGTCTCTTGGTCTCCAAATGACTCCAAATTCTCCCAAATTGTTACAAAAGTTCTATGGATGATATTATGACATCATTATGAGTTTCATGGATGCTTGAGAGTCTTCAAAAGGATTCTAAAACTCTCCTTTGAATTCTGGCCAAAGTAGGGAGTTTGACTAGCAATTTGGGGTTCAAATCCCCATGAGGTAGATGTTGGAAATGGCTCTCCAAATGATATTGGAACCTCTCAAATTTATGAATAGAGGTAGGGGATATTTAGGGGACATCAATATAGTCTCACATGCATCACCATGCAGTTTATTAATTCTACTGTAATCCTCTTAAATCAAATACAAAAAGACTAGTTTCGACATATGGGGAAATGATAGTAAATATTCACAAATGGTCATGAAACTTAAGAATATTGATACAAATGCTTGTATCATGAATATGAAAATTCTTCATCACTTCATCATATTAATGGAACTCCATACAACATTAATATATTAGAAATTGACTGAACCATTCAAATTTGATACCACTTCAAGTGCAAATAACAAGGTATTGGGGAAATGACACCATTTGTTCATATCTTAGAATTTTTACATCAAATCTCTTTGAGTTTTGACTTGAAAGTATTATGAACAGTAAAAATAGAGTATATATATCATATTACAAATATATTGTGCCTCAAGAGCTATCGCAAAGAGTTCATCACCTCAACAAGTGCGCCTATCCTCAAGGAGCAAGATTATCCAAGAAATAGAATAATGGTTGTAGAAGCAAGATGGAAGAGATGTGACCATGAGATTCCCTGTAGCTTCAAATTGTAACAAAAGATTCCATTAAAGCTCCAAATTAAAGGTATGAATGGCCTTTCCAATTACCAACTAGGATGGGAATCTTTCACCCTCGAAATTGGTGCTAAGGTAAGTAGAGTAGCACTCCACTAGCTCTCCTCTCCAAATGCAAAATACAAATTCTAAAATGATCAAAAGCTACCATCCTTCTTTGTTATTGTATTTTATAAACTTCTAAGGTCCTCCATGGGTCGAATTCCTCCCAATAGCTTCATGCCAACTCAATTTGGGAAGAGATTCCCATGTATGCCCCTTGTATTCCAATTCTAGTCCCCTCCTTCTCCAAATTCAAATTGGTGTCTCTTTGGATGCCCTAACTCCCTTGAGCCCCCTCTTGGAGGATATTTTTAGCTCTGACATGTCATATATATCAGATGTCAGCATTCAGGTCTGATTTGTGTCATAGGTGTCATACCATCTTCATCATTGTTGTCATAGAGCTAGGGAATCTAGTCCAAGTGTCCCACTAGTTCCAAAATGCCTCTTCCTCTTCCATGGGAGTTACTCTTCCACTCCAATTTCACCTTAATTGAGTCATTCCAAGTATATTGAATTTTCAACTCATCCCAAGAACGTTGGGCTTCCTATGGATTCGAAATGACAAGAGGAGGATGTCATGTGGCATAGAAAATCTAGCTTGTGTGGGTCCCACATCCTCCATGTGTCTTCATGATCAATTGCCACTTTGATTTTCCCTTGTATTTATTTATTTAGCTCCTTTATTAAATATTTATTCCATTCTAATGTCCAAACATCATTTATTAGCCCCCTTATTTCAAATCCCAGAGCTTCCACCCCCAACCTAGGGAACTATTAATTTTCCTCCATGACAGTTCATTTGGATGGGTATATTGCAAAATTTGAATTGGTAATTTCTCTTAATGTGACCCACCTTGTCCATTTGGATCTAATTTCACATTATTACTAACTTGGACTTCATTCTTGGCAATTATTTGACCCTTAGCATCAATTTGACAAACTATCATGAGTATGGCCAAGGGGCTTAGGCCATTGTAACCCAATGCAAAATTTTGGGACATGACACCAGGGCCTGCTAATGCAGGCAGAAATCCATTTTATGAAGGTTTTGTTGAACCTGAAGCATTTCATAATTTTGAGAAGGAAGGAGTGATTGAAGTGATTGAAGGCATTAGGCATGCCAATTTTGAGTAACATACATTTTTCCTTGCGCTTCTTGTTGGAATGGATGGCTTCTTGAACGAGGATTACGTTGTTAAGAATTTGTCTCCCTTTTAAGAATCCTCCTTGGTTTTCAGAGATGATATTTGCGAGGAGGGGCTTCATTCTGTTAGCCAACATTTTTGAAATAATTTTGTATGAAGGATTGCACAACGAAATTGGTATGAATCAGCCAAAGGAGTTGGGATTTGATTCTTTTGGTATTAGTGCAAGGAATGTGGAGTTGGTACAGCCTTCAATCTTTTCCTTGGAGTGAAAATTTCTGACCATTCTCATAAAATCATTCCTAGTTTGGTAAAAGTGAATTGAATAGTCATCCAGTCCTGGAGCTTTGTCAGGGTAAAAATACCAGATCGTGTTGATAACTTCTTCCTCTGTGAACGGTTTGAGGAGCTCGATATTGTTGTTCAGCGTGATGTTTTTTGGAATGTGGTTAAGAATAATTTATTCATCTTCTTCGCTAGTATTGTATGCTTCCATGAATAGGTTGGAGAAGTGGTCATATACTGCCTCTTGGATTTTTCCATGCCCTTTGACTATATGTCCATTTTCCATTCTGATTTATGAGGTGTGGTTGGTCGAATGCCTGATTTTGGTTTGTTTGTGGAAAAACGAAGTATTCCTATCACCAGCCTTGAGCCATGTGCTACGCGATTTTAATCTCCAAAATTCTTCTTCTTTCTAAAAGGCTTGATGGACCTTGATCTACTGATTGACCTCTTCTTGAAGTAGTGCACTGTCTATTGGGCCTTCGTCCAGTGAAGTTTGAATGGTATCTAGCTTATCGATGGATTTTTTTCCTGGAGTTGGAGGGTGGGGGACAGTTGTCTTTAGCCCAGATCTTGAGCGCTTTTTTGGTGGTAATGAGTTTTTGTTCCCAAATGAAGGCAGGGGATCCTGAGATTGGATTTATCCATGCTTTGTCTAAGATATCCCAGAATCCTTCATGATTTAACCATAGAGGGTTGAATCTGAATGGGATTGGTCCGAGATTCTCTTCTTCTTGAAAGTGGAGTAGAATCAGTTTGTGATCCGATGCTAGGTTAGGCAGGATTTTTTATGTTACAATATGTCCCTCGTTTAGGAGACTGCTGTGAACAAGGAATCTGTCAAGTCGAGCCATTATGTTTCCTTTTCCTCATCGCTTGTTGGACCAGGTATATCTACCTTTTTTAGGTTTGATATCCAGTAGATCTCGAGTATGAATAATGGCTTCAACTTGTGATTTGAAAGCATCCTTTCCAGGGTTACCTCCTTTTTTTTTCAGATGTAGAGAAGGTTATTTTCATATCTCCTGCAAGAATAATATTATGGGGTGTATATGCCTCAAGGAAATCTTCCAAAAGACTCCAACAGTATTTTTTTTCAGAGTAGAGATTAGGAACATACATATTGAAGAGCACAATCTGAATATTGCTTTGAATGTGCGTGAGTTCTGTAAATATCCAGTGTTGGGTAGCGAAGGAATTGCGTAGCTGGAGCTTGTCAGAGGACCAGAGGGTTTACAAGCCACCAAAGGCTCCTCTTGTGCTGCCTGCCATGGTGACATTCTTTTTCCACTTTTCTTTTCCAATGGCGAGGATAGTGTTTTCATCGAGTTTGGTTTCTTGGAGCATGAGAATGTCTGGCATATCAATGTTTTGAATATCTTTGACTGCGTCTAATTTGTTGGGGTTGCCCAGACCTCTGCAATTCCAAGAAACCAGCTTCATTATTTACTATTTTAAATGGAGCCACCCCCACCCGGCGTGTCTCTTGTTTTCTTTCCTATTATCCTGGCTCTGGTGTTTCTGTTGAAGGCCATGCCAAGTGTAGCTTGAGATCCTTGAGTATTTTCACGTTTGGCTTCTTCTTCTCTTATGTCTTTGCTTGATTTCTGCCCAAGTTTTTTGGAAGATTTATCTACAAAGTCTTCCGAAGAGGTGGGGTAGTTTACAGATCTGGATTTGGTGATTTTTGCATATGAAGGAGAGGGTGTTTCTTTGACTTTTTTAGGGCTTGAGGTATTTTGGGGATTCATGAATCTAGGGGATCTCTTGGGATTCTTGGTGTTCAAAGATTTCTCCTTCTTCAGGGGCTTCATGGGTTTTCTGAGTTTCTGGGGTTTCAAGGATTTTGAATCTATTCTCATTGTTAGTGGATTTGGACTTTTGTTGTTGGGGGTTCTTTCTCATGCCTTGAATTTATTTTGAGAGGGCCTTTGTTCTAGATCTAGGGTTAGGATTTTTTTGGATGGTTGTCCAATGATCTATTTTCCCTTGTGAGTCCAGATCTATGGGTTTTTTTTTTGCAGTAGCATGCGAAGTGGCCATATTCATGGCAGTACCTGCATTTGAAAGGGATTTGCTCGTAATCAAGCTCCTGGATGTGAGACTAGCCTGCCACAGTGAGGTTTATAGCTTCAGGGAGGCCATGCTCGACGTCGAATTCAACGCAGATCCTTGTGCATGAGTATTGATTCTCCCTATTAGCTTTGTCTATATATTTTCTGAGGATATTTCTAATGGATTCTAGTGATTCAGGATTCCAGTAGTGAAGAGGGAGGTACAGGAGTCTCACCCAAACCAACACTGTGGAGGGGAAATCTTGAGTCGGATCGAAGTCTGGATTCCATTTGTTCAGGTAGAATCTCTGTGGTCCCATGAAATAAGGTCCATTCCTGAATATTAGCTCTCGATCATGCTTGCTTTGGAAGAGAAAAGTGAAGAATCCCTTTCCTAGAATATAGGAGTTGACATCTTCTGATATTAGGGGTCTCTAATGTTTTTGAACCCAAGTGTCGGTAACTTTTGGAGAGGGCCACAAGCTTGTGAATTGACTGATTAAGCCCCATTCTGAGAGATTGAGGGCAGTTTTGCATGGTTTCTCAATCAGGAGTGCTACTGTAGGTATTTCAGATAGCTTTTCCACAAAAATTTTCTAAGATGCCATCAGATTCTTGTTTCCTTGCGCTGAGATGAGCTTCATGAATTCGCTTAGCTTAGGTGGAGGGGGAGGGAGTTTAGGGAATCCATCGCGGGCCATCAAGGGCAGGGCCCAAGACATAGCTGTAGGAAGCGATCAAGGTCTATCAGATGCGGGTCAGTCGAGGCCCAAGATCGGACCACGATCAATGAAGATCTATGCGTGGTCTCAGATCACAGGCTCACGTGAATCGATCATTGCAAATAAACTTGTCAACGTAGATATTTTCCAGGTGGGCCAAACCCAAACCACGATCGGCCGGGGCAGGATAGATCTCGACAAGGGGTCACTGATCAGTCATGCAGATAAAATCAAAGTCGATATCTGGCCATACCTTGATTCTATGAAATATCTGGTCATACCTTGATTCTATAAAAAAGGAGCATATGAACTTGAGGATTACGATGGAATATATTTGGGAGAGCCTCACAATGGGATCTACTTAAAGTGGTACTATGCTTGATTCATTTACGCATTAGTACGTTGTATATATTGTACATGATGTGTGTTTTGCTTGGTGTGACACATTATATTTTTAGTGTGTTAGGATATTATCATTTAGCTTATACCATGTTCTTCCTGGATGTGAAGATGGCAACGTGTTTCGGATTCGCAAACGGTGCTAGCCGACACACCCGTAACCTTGCTTCGATAGCTTGGGTATTTTATTCCCCCTACCGGCGAACTGATTGGCTTAGGAGGAACTTGCTTAGGGTTTGCGACCAACAATGTCGCTAAGTATCATGCGGTAATTGGATTATTAAATGACACTTGTTCCTTGGGTGTGGACCACCTTGTTATCTATCTTGATTCACAACTAGTGGTCTCCCATCTTAACCGAGTCTACGCTATCTGTGATGCCCTGTTACTCCTCCTATTCTGGCGAGTACGTCTCTTGGAGAGATCCTTTGAGTTAATTCAATACCTGCACATTCTGAGAGACATGAAAACTATTTTTGATTCCCTAACCAATTTTATATTAGATTGGTACATTGCACATTCATAAGAATTTCCATCAAAGATGCATAAAATGACACAACATGTCAAATAATCATAGTATGTAAGAAAACATCCATAAGATCATCAATCATCATAGAACACACAATGTATAAATCCACAAAATAATGTTTTTATATATATAATTATCATGTACAAAAATGTGGTACTGATACAAAACAACGGGGGGTTCACTAGTGAGGCAATATCATATCACATCCATTCATATTGGGGGGTTGAATACTCTTAAAAACCTCAAAAATATATTGCCCCATATTAATAGGTCAAGGGGTTTTTTTTATTTGACATAGTAATATAAATATTGGGGGTTATTTTATTTGGGAGTGTTGAGGAATAACCTCCAAATCGTGGGATGGATTCATACGTCCAAATCACGGGCTCAATTCATACCCACCTAAGACTTAAGGACCTTCCATTTTTATTTAATATTGCTTATGATCCTAAGTTTTGAATAAATTTGATAATAGTGTACCAATGATAATATCGATGGAAGTCTCTTTGGATTATTGTCCTTGAGCAATGTAACATCCTGATAATTTCATAAAATTTTAAAAAAAAATTATACCAACATTAAATGTTAAAATTGTGATTGCGGAAGTAATAAATTCTTGTTAAGGCAGTATTAAATAATAAAGTCATTAATGTATATAACAATTTAACTACTATGTCCTTTTAACTAATGATGCTTTAAGACAGTGATGTGTCTTACCTCCATAAAAATGATTACGACACTAATTTGTTTGTAGTTGTAATAACTGAAATTTCAAAACAATATAAGACGGAGTTCTCCTTGACAAGGTACTGACAGTTTTAATTTTGGGATGGTGATGAAAGGGTTCCTGCGAGGTGCCCCGAGACTTACTTAGCTAATTAGCTAAAGCATTTGTACCTGTCCTTCTTGCGAATATTCGCAGGTAAGGATAACAATGACAAAACAATGTTTAAGAGTATTTATATTTTCCAATTAGTCGTCTTATTTGGTTAAAGAAATTATAAGTACCTCCTTGTTTCAGCACTATTACACTAGGGCTAGTTTTAAGACATTTGTTTAAGACATTAATCTCATAACGTCTCTAACCCATCCATTTCATTTTATCTTTTGATTATTTTTAATTATTGTATATCATTTCGTCTTTAGGGCGACAATTAATTACGACTTTATTCTATTTTTCTTTACTTTTTAATCCTTTTCTCTCTACAAAGAAAATTTGTGGGCGGGAAGTGGAAGTGGAAATTTGTGGGCGGGAAGTGGAAGTGGAAATTGTCGGTGTTTGTTCTGTAATATTGTATGGATAAACATCCTGCAACATTTTGCAGTGTAAATTCAATCGAATATGGTATATTTGAGACAGGGTTTGATCAGGCTACGACAAGTTATGGGCTGGAAAGCAAAGGGAAATTGGGGATCTTTATTCTACAGTACTGCAAGTTATGTATAAACCTCACGGCCCAACACTTTGTAGTGAGTAAATTTGATCGAGTAGGAAGGTATATTCCAGCCAGGCTTTGAGGTGGAGGCCGTTAGTCTTCCAGTATGTTCCTTTGCTTCAACCATACTTTATTGTTATTGTCTCCTGTTAAATCTGAAAATAGTTTAGGGTTTTTTTATATTAATTTTTTCGTTTACTGTTACAGGATTTGAGGCAGGGTTTGACATGGAGGTGGTCGTGATACATCCAACTAGCAGGACCGCAACCACGATCTCTCCTCTTTGTGATCTGCTTTAGCAAATGATGTTGGATGGATTGGAGTAGTACTCCAAGACCCTCCCATATATGAAGGGACTAGCGATGTATAAGCTTTCCTATATAGAATAGAGTACGGAGTTGAAGAAGAACAGAGAACCCATGTTACGTTGAGGGCTACTCCATGCC
Source organism: Larix kaempferi (assembly GCA_027924585.1). NCBI lineage: Eukaryota > Viridiplantae > Streptophyta > Pinopsida > Pinales > Pinaceae > Larix > Larix kaempferi. The sequence goes on along the minus strand of BSBM01000511.1, from coordinate 8,054,073 downwards.
ACTGTAAAACAAAGATATCTCTTGTATACTCGACTGATATTTGTGGGTCTGGTGAGTGATATTACAAGCAAGTGGAGGTTTTAATTGCTCATTTCCCCTCTTTCCCTGGAATTTAGAATAAGTAGTAAGCCGCTTATAAAATTAGCGTCAGATTTAGTAGTTTTCCATCCCAAAAGCAGGTCGTGAGAAGGTATGGTACACAGGATGCATGAGAGAGGGACATCATGCTTATGAATGTCCGCGTTGTAGAGGAGGGCTTATACCTAACCCCTAGTAGGACCGTTTCCAGGAAGACCTTCCGCTGGAGTTGCGCAGGTGAATGCCGTGAGTCTACCCCGATGTTGCTTTTCTATTGCTAAGCAATGCCTCATGTTAAATCCTGAAATAGTTTAGGGTTTATCTTTTATATTAAGGTTTATTTTTTTCTATTTTGGGGTCCTTTCAAGTTTTTAACATTTGATGCGAAAAGATGAGGAGCAGGACCAAGTAGACAACCAAGGATAAGGGGCATGAGTGACAGGTACCTTCAATATATGTTATGTGTGGTTGCTTATTATTTTTCTGTGATCCTCATGTTAAATCCTGAAATGGTTAGGGGTTTATCTTTTATATTTTTAAGGTTTTTCTATTTTGGGGTCCTTTCAGGTTTCTAACATTTGATGGGAAGAGACGAGAGCACGCCCAAGGATCAGGGGCGTGAGTGACAAGTACCTTCAATATATGTTGTGTGGTTGCTTATTAGTTTTCTGCGATCTCCTCTGTTTTTGAGGGTTTGTGGATTCTTCATTTTGCTTCCATGGTTGAGGTTTCTGGATTCTTCATTCTGTGCCTTTTAAGTTTTGATATCAAAATTTTGCAAACTAAAGCATTGTACCTAGGATAGTGCACAAACACCAAGTTGCATAAAGTTTGCAATAATGTTAGTTCCCATCGATTTCCTTGATTCCCGTGAGTATAATCTGAGATCGATTAAAAACTGAAGATTTAGAAGTGGTGAGATCTAGTTACAAGAAATGAGAAATGAACCCAGCAATGGAAATGGAATGGGAAATGAGGGGTGGGGTTTTTTGGGATAAGAATGACCCCCTGCACTATGCATATTATGAAAATAAGAGAATCCAAATTCATTTAAGACTCAAAAGTAATCTATAATATGTAATGTATCAAAGTATAAATCTAGTGACACACATTATAATGTTTAGGTGTTTTTATTTATTTGCTTATAATTTTACAGACATTTTTTCAAATACATTCATCGGAAGAGAAATGCCCAACATGGAAAACAATATAAAATATAATTAAAATTCAGTTTGTCATTTGAAAAATGTCCTAATAGAAAAGAATAACTCATCTAATAATCAGCATTCCATGAGGTTGTTGATGTATATGTAACTTCGGAATGTATTTCATCAGTATATTATATGTATATTTATTGTACCCTTATAAGAGATGTGTTATTCCTCTATAAGGAAGTGTCGTCATGTGGATTGACAAGTGTCGCAAGTGTGTGTACTTGCCGATGGGTTATTAGACCACCTTATGGGGTCGGCCCTAATTAATATATAATATAATGTGGATGTACTAAAGTAGACAAGTCGGCCCAAGTAGGTCACTGGGCAAAAAGGTGAGTATAAATAGAGATAGGAGATCTCTATTTTACTTACTCGGAAAAAGTATCTATCTCTCTCTCTGGAAAGTGGCGCACTAGTGAGGAGGAGGAGGATCATCTGCTAGGAGACTATCTCTGGATTATTTGGTTGTATTTTGGTTGAGCCATTGCTCTCTCTATCTCTGAGGAAGTTTGTGGGGTTTTTCACCTTAGGGTTTTCCCCACGGAAACTCTGTGTCTCTTGTCTCTATGCTTTTGATTCTTGTGATGCTTGTGATGCTTGTGATGCTTGTCATATTATGATTGTCATGCATTGATATACTGTAGATGTTATTCTCTCAGCAAAGATCCTATAGTATTGTGATTTAATACTGAAAATTTAACATGGTATCAGAGCTTAACTGAGAAGAAGACATTTTTGCAGTGACGGAAGCTTGTATTGCTTGTTTATTGGGTTTCTCTCCACAGATTTTTGAAATTCAGTATAGTAGATTGGATCTACTCATCAAGGCGCATCTTTCTGTCCAATCAGATTTCAGTTCCGAGCATTTTCAGTTTTGGCCCTAAAAATTAGGGTTTCCACAAAAATAGGAATTTCTGGAAACTGAAGGTACAGCTGGAAGCTCCTTGCAAAAATCGAAGGTTTGAGCTTTGGATCGAGATTTTTGGCTGGGTAGATCTCCGGGAAACTCAAACCCTAATTCAGGGCTCTCCCCAGTGAACCCGGGAGGACAAAAAGGCAATTTTGAAGGACAAGACTTTGCTGATCTTAAATTCTGAATGCACTAGGCTGATCAGCTCTCCAAGGCGCATCTTTCTATCCTTTCGGAATTTTGAAATTCACATTTTGAATTTTTAGGGTTTCTCTGACAAACCCTAATCCGGGACCAGATCCAGTTTTCAGCACTTCAAGCGGTAAGTTCTAAATCTTTTCTATTTCCATTTGAAGTACTCTTAAAGATGTCTCTTCACACCAAGCTTGAGGATAAGCTTGAAGGGGCTGATAACTTCCGAGCCTGGAAGTATAGGATTGGGCTAATCCTGGAAGAGAATGAGTTGGACTCATATGTGAAAGAAGACATCCCTATCCCAGAGGATGAAGAGGCCAAGGTATTGCACAAGAAGAACTTGGTCAAGGCAAAGAGAATCATTGCTGATTCTTTTAAAGACCATCTCATACCCCATGTGTCTTCTCTCAAGACACCCAAAGAGATGTTTGAATCTTTAACCAAGCTATTTGAAGGAAAGAACATAAATCGGAAGATGACCCTGCGGAACCAATTGAAAGCAGTGAAGTTTCAGAATGGAGAAACCATTCAATCCTACTTTTCAAGGGTCTCTCAGATCAAGGAACAATTAGAAGCAGTAGATGAAATGGTGGAGAATGGTGAAGTGGTGATGACCACTCTAAATGGCCTACCCAGGTCATGGGATTCCTTTATTCAAGGAATTTGTGCAAGGAAGAAGTTGATCTCCTTCAGTAGACTTCGAGAAGAATGCTCTCAAGAAGAAGCTAGACTTATAGCTCGTGAGGAAAAGATGGGAGGAGAATATCAAGCTCTTGCAGCTCACACCAAAAGAAGCAAAATCAAGAAGGATCCCTCTCGACTCAATAGGTCCTATCAAAAGAAGAACAGGAAAGACCTAAGATGCTTCACATGCAATGAGAAGGGTCACTTTGCTTCAGATTGTCCTAAGAACAAAAGAGATAATAACAACAACTCTAGTAAGAAGAAGAAGGGCAGCAAAAGAAGGTTTCATGCTCATGCTGCTGAAGATGATGAACCTCCAAAGAAGAAAGCTAAGGCAGAAAGTAGTAGTGATGATGATTCATCAAGTGAAGAAGAGTATGTTCTGATATCTGCACTTACTGGTACCATCTCCCATGGTTGCAATGATTGGTTGATCGATAGTGGGGCTTCCAAACATATGACAGGTTTCAAGGAATCTTTTGTGAACCTTTCTGAACATGAATCACCCCATAAGGTGAAACTTGGGGATGATTATCAATACCCAATCAAAGGAAGTGGTGAAGCCTCTTACAACCTAGATTCTGGAAAATCTCTGAAGGTGAAGGAAGTCCTCTATGTACCTGGACTCAAGAAGAACTTACTCTCCATCTATGCTTTAGATGCAAAAGGTATGAGGGTTGCATTTGTTGATGGCCAAGTACTAATGTGGCCAAAGGGAAAGACTATTGATGATGCAGTAGTGATTGGAGAGCAAGAGGGAGGCTTGTACAAATTAAAGGGTCAACCCGAACATGCCATGGTACATGAATCCATGGAGCCAAGTGAACTTTGGCATAGAAGACTTGCTCACATGCACTATAGAGCACTTCCAATTGCAAGCAAGGCTGTAGAGGGTCTTCCTGAAATCAAGACCAAACATGAAGGTGTTTGCAAAGGATGTGCAAAAGGTAAGAACATTAAGAAGGCTTTCCCAAGCAGTGAAAGCAAGGCAAAAGATATTCTAGAAATCATCCACTCAGATGTATGTGGCCCTATGTCATCCAGCTCCCTGAGTGGGTATGTTTACTATGTATCATTTATTGATGACTTCTCTAGGAAGACTTGGGTATACTTCTTGAAGGGCAAAGATGAGGTGTTTGATAAATTCAAGGAATTCAAAAACTTGATGGAGAATCAAACTGACAAGAAAATCAAAACATTCAGATCTGACAATGGTGGAGAATTCACCTCAAATGACTTCAAGAAGCTTTGCAGTGACTCAGGGATTAAGAGGGAGTTGACTGCTCCATATAATCCTCAACAGAATGGAGTTGCAGAAAGGAAGAACAGAACTATCATGGAAGCAGCAAGGGCAATGTTGAATGACCAGGATCTTCCTATGCATCTTTGGGCAGAAGCAGCTAGAACAGCTGTATATGTGCAGAATAGAACACCCCACAAGATATTGAACAACAAGACACCAGAAGAAGTCTTTTCTGGTAAGAGACCTGAAGTCAACCATCTCAGAATATTTGGTTGTCCAGTATACACTCATGTCCCAAAGGAGAAGAGGACTAAACTAGATCCTTCAGGAAAGAAGGGCATCTTTGTGGGTTATAGTGAAAGCTCGAAGGCTTACAGAATATATTTTCCAGGGTTCAAGAAGATTGATGTCAGCAGGGATGTAACATTTGATGAGAATTCAGCATTCATCAAATCAAGAAAGGCACCTATCGAAGTGTATGAAGAACCTAAGGAAACAAGATTTCAGGACACTACGATGACTGATGCAGTTCCAGAAACTGCTCGTGAGTTTGAAGATCCACAAGAACCTGTAGATCCACCCCGTGAGGATAACTCTCACAAGAGGAAACCTGTATGGGCTAGAGAGCTCATTCATGATGCAGAAAGATTTGGCATTCCAGAAGAAGAACACAGAGCAAAGAAGAGAACCAGATCACACACCAGTTATGTTGCTTTACTCTGTGACATCATGAACAAAGAGCCTTCCAGTTATGAAGAGGCAGCAGAAAAGAAAGAATGGAAGGATGCTATGGTTGAGGAATACCAATCAATTATGAAGAATGATGTTTGGGATGTTGTCCCAAGACCTAAAGGGAAGTCTGTTGTGACTTCCAAGTGGATCTACAAAATCAAGCATGCTGCAGATGGCAGTGTGGAAAAATATAAAGCAAGATTCGTAGCTCGTGGTTTCTCTCAGAAGGAAGGAATAGACTATGAAGAAACCTTTGCACCTGTAGCCAGATATACTTCCATCAGAACAGTACTTGCCCTGGCTGCAGCAATGAAATGGAAGATACACCAGATGGATGTTAAGACTGCTTTCCTGAACGGTGTAGTAGAAGAGGAAGTATATGTGGAACAGCCACTCGGCTTTGAAATACATGACAGGGAATCTTATGTATGCAGATTAAAGAAAGCCTTGTATGGCTTGAAGCAAGCTCCCAGAACCTGGTATGGTAGGATGGACAGTTTCCTATCTAGTTTGGGCTTTACCAAGAGTAAAGCGGATTCCAACCTTTACTACAAGGTTGAGGAAGGGAATCCTGTGATTCTACTTCTATATGTGGATGACCTATTTGTGACAGGAGATGACAGAATGATTGCAGATACCAAGAGGAAGCTTGCAGCTGAATTCAATATGAAAGATTTGGGAATGATGCACTATTTCCTAGGTATGGAGGTGTGGCAGAATGCAGGTGGGATCTTCCTTGGTCAAGGGAAGTACACAGTAGATATCCTGAAGAGATTTGGGATGATGGATTGCAAAGCCATGGCCACACCTATGGCATCGAATCTGAAGCTTCTTTGTGATGCTTCATCTGAGCCAGTTGATGTTTCTATGTATCGTCAGATTATTGGGTCCTTGATGTACCTGACGAACACGAGACCAGATATTTGCTTTGCTGTGAACACATTGAGCCAGTTCCTGACGGATCCGAGGAGTGTTCACCTGGTTGCTGTAAAGCATGTTCTGAGGTACCTGAAGGGTACAGTGGATTATGGGCTCAGATATGAGGTGAATCAAAAGTTTAACCTGCAGGGTTATGTTGATTCAGATTGGGCTGGCAGTGCTGCAGATAGGAAGAGCACATCTGGGTGTTGCTTCAGTATGGGATCAGGTGTGATCTCTTGGTTTAGCAGGAAGCAATCCTGCGTAGCACTGAGTACAGCTGAGGCAGAGTATGTTGCAGCCTGTTCAGCTAGTTGTGAGGCAGTATGGCTACGGAAGCTACTGTCTGAGTTATTTGATCTCCCGTTGGAAGCTACTGGTATCTTCTGTGATAACCAGAGTTGTGTGAAGCTGTCCGAGAACCCAGTGTTTCATGACAGGTCGAAACACATAGAGATCAAATACCACTATATCAGGGATATGGTGCAGAGAGGAGCTGTGAAGCTCCTGTATGTTGCGACGGACGAGCAGATTGCAGATGTACTGACGAAGCCACTAGCCAGGGTGAAGTTCGAGTACTTCAGAGAGAGGCTTGGCGTTATTCAGATCGAGGACACTTCGAGGAAGAAGTGATGGACACATTTGTTGAAGCCATTCCAAGCATGTTGGAAGGAGGATCCTTCACATGGCTGTGGATGTAAGCGCTGGATGATGAACATCAGGATGATGTTCTAGTTTCTGCTGGATATGATCAGTTGGATCATGTGTATGTATTTTATATGCATCATGTTGGATGCTTGGACCATGTATCTGTATATGTATCAGGTGAATACATTGTATGATCAGGTGGATCATGTATGGTGATATATATCATATGTTTTGTATTTGTATCAGGTGGATACATTGATGATCAGGAGGATCATGTATGATGATATGTATCAGGTAGATACTTGGTATGCAGCAGGATGTTGCGTTGATGATCAGGAGGATCATGTATGATGATATGTATCAGGTAGATACTTGGTATGCAGCAGGATGTTGCAGTGATGATCAGGATGATCATATATGACGAGCTTCAGGATGTTGCTCCAGATGACATGCAGCAGGATGTTGCAGTAATGATCAGGATGATCATAGATGACGAGCTTCAGGATGTTGCTCCAGATGACATGCAGCAGGATGTTGCAGTAATGATCAGGATGATCATAGATGACGAGCTTCAGGATGTTGCTCCAGATGACATGCAGCAGGATGTTGCAGTGATGATCAGGATGATCATAGATGACGAGCTTCAGGATGTTGCTCCAGATGACATGCAGCAGGATGTTGCAGTAATGATCAGGATGATCATAGATGACGAGCTTCAGGATGTTGCTCCAGATGACATGCAGCAGGACGTTGCAGTGATGATGATCAGGATGATCATGGATACATCAGGATGATGTATGGTGAGTATCAGGTTGATACTCTGTGGCCGTGGATCAGGTTGTGCAGATGAGCATGTAATTCGTTGCCCTGGGAGATTTGCAGATGGTCTTGCGAGGTTTTGCCTATGGCATGTAATTCGTTGCCCTGGGACATCTGTCAAATGCTCTTTCGATGTTTTGCTCTGGGAGGACATGTAATTCGTTGCCCTGGGAGATCTGCAGATAGTCTTGCGAGGTTTTGCCTATGGCATGTAATTCGTTGCCCTGGGATATCTGGCAGATGCTCTTGCGAGGTTTTGTCCTATGGCATGTAATCCGTTTCCCTGGGAGATCCTATAGGTAGAGCAGTATGCTCGTAACAGCCTGGGATGCTCTTGCGAGGTTTTGCCATGACCACATGTAATTCGTTGCCCTGGGAGATCCTATAGGTAGAGCAGTATGCTCGTAACAGCCTGGGATGCTCTTGCGAGGTTTTGTGGTGAGGTCACATGTAATTCGTTGCCCTGGGAGATCCTATAGGTAGAGCAGTATGCTCGTAACAGCCTGGGATGCTCTTGCGAGGTTTTGTGACGCACGTAAAAGTCCTGAGGATTCCACAGTATGGCCAGTGATGATGAAGACCTGCAGGTGGTGGGCCTACATCCAGTATGAAAAAGGACTGGCTCTGTAGAACTTCCTATGACGAGTAGAGACAGAGATTGGACGAGATAGCAGCAGCAGTGACGATGACGATGACGATGCATCGATGACGATGATCCAGAGAAGAAGACTTGTCTAGCAAATCTGTGTCGAGAAATACCTTCCTTGTTAAGAGGGAGTGTTGATGTATATGTAACTTCGGAATGTATTTCATCAGTATATTATATGTATATTTATTGTACCCTTATAAGAGATGTGTTATTCCTCTATAAGGAAGTGTCGTCATGTGGATTGACAAGTGTCGCAAGTGTGTGTACTTGCCGATGGGTTATTAGACCACCTTATGGGGTCGGCCCTAATTAATATATAATATAATGTGGATGTACTAAAGTAGACAAGTCGGCCCCAGTAGGTCACTGGGCAAAAAGGTGAGTATAAATAGAGATAGGAGATCTCTATTTTACTTACTCGGAAAAAGTATCTATCTCTCTCTCTGGAAAGTGGCGCACTAGTGAGGAGGAGGAGGATCATCTGCTAGGAGACTATCTCTGGATTATTTGGTTGTATTTTGGTTGAGCCATTGCTCTCTCTATCTCTGAGGAAGTTTGTGGGGTTTTTCACCTTAGGGTTTTCCCCACGGAAACTCTGTGTCTCTTGTCTCTATGCTTTTGATTCTTGTGATGCTTGTGATGCTTGTGATGCTTGTCATATTATGATTGTCATGCATTGATATACTGTAGATGTTATTCTCTCAGCAAAGATCCTATAGTATTGTGATTTAATACTGAAAATTTAACAGAGGTAAGAGAAAGTGTTGCAAACCAATAGAAGGCCTAGTGATTAAATAGAGATTTTTTTATTTTGCATAATATACGAGTGTCAAGATAGAATACAAGGTAACAAGGGTAGGAGAGAAGGGAATTCAATCACAGATCCTAAGTCATGATCCCATGGGTATTTTTGTTATCAAAAACTCTTAGGATCATTCCATGTTGACAAAATGCAAATAGATTATAAATTTAGATTTGAAGCTATTTGTAAAGGTAGAAATAATACAAGCTAGTTGATTAAATGCATAGATTTAGAGTTTGGGCTGACCGTTGGAGAGAGATAACTTATTAGGGTTAGATGTGTCTACAAAAATTAGTAGGCATAGAAACCAATACAAGCTTACGATGGAGGGAGGTAGGATTTTGTCATTAAGAGGATGTAGGAAGAAGAGAGTGTTGATATCTTTGTGGATCCTTTTGAGTGCCAAAGTATTTTTACTTCTCTCGTACTTAGTGGTGAGGGATGATACTCTACTTTATTCAATAGATGTGTTTCAATCCTTGGGTACTAATTCTCCCCACAAAAAAATTAGGGTTTGATGGTTCGATGGGTAAAAATTTGGAACTATGGATGTTGTTAAGTCCAAACATTGAGCACGTTGAATCTTGTCAAATCAAGGAGAATTTGGATGCATGTATAGTGGATGGAAGTCCTTTCCCATTAGAGTTGGAGATCGGTGAATTGTCTTTGGAGATTGACAAGCAACCTCGAGCTCCTAAACACAAGACATCAATTAATGAAACTTGTATTTGAGGCCCCACCTTGAATCAGCTAAGTTTCTGGACTCTTCACATGTGGATAAGAAAGTGATTGAGGATGAAGGTTAGTTGAACAATTATGGTTGCACGAAAGCTAATAGGTCTACGTTCTTTGAGTGGAATTGTAAGGGAACATTGTTTGGTGGTTTTGTTTTATATTTGTTTGTAGGAGACCTCAGTGAATGGTTTAGTGGGGAGAGGATAAGGAATGAGCCTTCAAATAATATAAATAATATTGTAGAGACCATGCATAGGCAGTTCTTGTGGATTTGTTACATGAGGGTTGGTTGGGGTGAAGGTAGGGTGCTCAAATAAATATTTTGAAGCTAGTATGAAATTGAAGGATCATCCCTTGCATGATCCATCATCCAGCAAAAGGGTGCATATTTATTTGTGGTGCTATGGACTTAGATGTTTTGTGACGAGGGAAGAAGTGCACACTCAAGGTGTGAAAGTTCATGACCCTAGTTAGGTCAAGAAAGCAAGGAGAGTGGTTAAAAGGAATGATTTAAGGGTGAAGGTGGTCTTGGGAGAAGACATAGGAATAGATCAAATTTTGGAACCCTTTGGGAAGGCTCTTATTGGGAAATTTTTTGGGTGGCATTACTGCGGAGGATACCTTGAAATCCTAGGCACGAAATGTTTGGATCCCTGTAATTGGTTACAGCCAATTTTCTATAACATGTTGTGATGTTAATTAGGGTTCTTGTTTTGGTCAAAGACAACTGCATCTTTGTTTCTTAATGGAAAGTAGTTCTAGGGGTCCTCCTTTTTGTCATTGAAATAACTTCTAGAGGGAATCTATTGGGAAAACATACAATAGTGTGAAATTCTTCTTCCCTATAATTATTTAGCATTTCACTACACTTACACAAAAAATGGGCCAGCTAAACAACTGTACAATTTCTTCTCACCTTAACCAGATTTTGTTTGGGAGTATAATGAACAAAAAATTCCTTTGAAAGTCTTTTCTTATAAAAAACAATAAACTTTTTAAATTAAATCCACCTCCATTATCTATTTGGAATGCCTTAATAATTTTACCACTGTTTTACTTTTGATGAAATGCATTCCCATATTTTGTTGTTGGTGCTCAAATTTCAAGCCAATGTTATAATTCAAATTTTGTGTAGAATCTACCTTGAGTTCTATGCCAACAATTTCAAATTCTCTCTTCAGAATTCCTTCAATAACTAGTGCCAATCTCCTTGGCATTGTTCTATGTTATCTGAATTTGCGATGCCTCTAGTTGTAAATAGAGATAATAGTGAGCAAAATGTTAATGAATAGAATGATAGAGATGGAAATGAGAAGATATTGTCTATTGAGACTTCAGAAAAGAAAGAAAGACACCGGAAAAAAGGAAAATGGAGAAAGTTGCAGGCGAGCCTAATTCAAAGAAATATGAAGCGCACAATGAAGAAAGGGAAAACATGCCTCTTCCCACCATTGTCAATGTGGGAGGGGATGGATCTGCATAGCTTTAGTTGAAAGTGAGGGTAGAAGAACTTAGTTTGGATATTGAGAGTTGGATATTTTCATTTTCCTCCTCCATAAAGCCAAGATAGATGGTGTCCCTATTATTTCCACAAGTAACATGAATGTATAACTTTTCAATCACGTGTAATAAATGTACTTTAAAACTACTCTCAAACATAACATTTTATATTGTGAATGTATTATACTGAAGATGGAATAGGCATGCTAACTTTAATATTCTCTCACATTAGATATATTCCCAAGGTTGTTTTGATCTCTTGTACTAACATTAAATCTCTTGTTGTTTAATATATTTTGGATATGAGATAAAATAGGTATACTAGCACATTATTCTTTAACTGTTATTTATATGTCTCAGGTTTTTTCTCTTAGATTTATTAACACTAATTAGATTTTAGGATGGGTGTTTACTTTTTAGATATTCCATTATTGCATGAGTTTGCCTCTATCACCATCTGAATTGGTAAGTTTATGCAAGACATTCATAATTGTAAAGTATAAATTACATATTGAAGTACACCGTGTAAACAACTTTCCCTTAATTATAAGAAACCGGGACAGAAAATTCAATTTGATGACTATTGAATTATGTTATAAATGAATCCCAATGTATCAGTTTTTGATATAATTATAATGGGATTCTCCTGAATTTTTTTCTATAATTATAACAATTTTCTTGTGAGGAGGTGTATGTTTATATGTCAGCATGGTCACAAAATGGGAAACTGTAGCCATAGATTTCAAAGAAGCCCATATATTTGTCTTGGATCCTAAGCAGATTAGCTTATTCTAGAATGAGAACACCTTTAAATGCAAAAGCTAGGTATGTGGAAACCTGTTACGCAATTAAAAAGATGGTGTGTCTGAGGAAACCACTGAAGGATGCTAAAATGGATCAAACAGGTCCCACTCTGTTATTAAGATGTGATAGTTAGAGTTGCATCACCATGACTAAGTACCTCAACTTCATCCAAGAACAGAGCACATTGAGGTGCAATTCCATTATGCTTTTGAACAAGTTGATAAACAAAATTTTGCAGATGGAGTTCCATGAGAGCAGTAAGGTGCTTGTTGACACATTGACAAAAGCCTTGCTAAAGAATAAGTTTGAATATAGCACAAATGGCTTCAGGGTGAACTCTGTTGGATGAGTTTGTAAACATTAGATTTAGTGGGAGTGTTAAATATAGTCTTTATGTTTTTCAGTCATAGTTTCATTTGTGACAAAAATCTTATAATACAAAAGTAACATATTCATAATGTAAGATAATTCTCACATGTGACCAATTGTAATTGCTTTGACATGAGAAGAGATGTATGGTTGTTGATTCAACCTGGAACTTGTGCAAATGGGACTGCTACTGATTCCATATTCTTGACTTAAATTTGAGAATGGTATATGTATTTGTATTAATACTTGCACATACTCCATTCTTGTGTGCTTTTAATTTAGTTGTACAATCTTCTTTTGGTTAATAAATAAGTGGGTGGGTTTTATTTCTACCAAAATACTTTGTGTGAGAGTCTCCGTGTGCTTTGCTTGTACTTGTTCTTGTGTTCTATTGTGCACAAGCAAAGTCCTTCCCTAAATATTATACTGTGTATATTTGTAATGATTATTGCTTGGAAGTGGTGGGCTTCCTCGAAGAGTTGGGCTTCCTTTTGGTAACCATCGAAATATAATTAGCCACTTCTGCGAATTGCATGTACAATTTACTCACAAGAAAGTTGAAGCTATGCATTAGCAGGTATTGATCATTCCTAAGGAATAACTGAATTTATGCACAAGCAAGCTGAAAATATGCATTTCATTATTCCAACTTGCCGAAATAGAATATTATGCAAATTTGTAATGATTGTTACTTGGAAATCAGTAAAATTATATATAGACATTTAAGCATGAGAAAAGTTGAGACTTTGACACATTACATAATTCCAATAGAAAACAGAACTAAAACATGCTACTATGTAGTTTTGTATTAATTGGTGCTTGGAATTGAGTGTAACTAGACATAAGCAAATTGAAACTATGTATTATGCATGAGCGTCCGTGTTCTCTAATCCACCCCATTAGTATAGCGGGTATTGGAGTACATGGGATTTAATATGGGTATTCTGTAGAAGATCATATCAATATAGGAAACTGAACATTGCTTGCAACAACCCTTTTGGGAAAATGAGATTTTAGTTCTTTTGAAATATGGATCTGTGTAGCCATCTTAATCGGTATTTTAGATGCTTGGTTCATTGAGTATTATCTGTATGACTATTATCTTTCTCTTACTCAAGATCAATAGGTCATTGATTATTATCTGTTTGACAAGCCACTCTATTAGCTTAGACACCTTTGCATGAATGCATGTTGAGTCAAGTGAAGGAACATTATGCATTTAATGGTCATATTTCTTTTAGATTTGCTTGAATGCATCTTCATCTCAACAGTTATTTGTATCACCTCAACTCAAATTACTTGTCACCTTTAGTTTTTTTTGTCTCCATGCTTAATCCAGGATTAAAATTCCAAATCGAATAACAATAAAAGATTTTTAATATAAAATTGATGACGAAGAGTGATTTAATAATTGATTTGGTTGGGAATGAAGCAGAGTGGGGGACTGTTTTGGGAAGTTCTATTGGGGAGGAGGGACTCAAGAAGTGCAAGCAAGAGCGGTGCAAACAACCACATTCATGGCCTCAATTTTTCCATCCATTTTGGGACAAAGTGCACCCTATGAAGGTTAGTATACTCTGCATTTCATTTCTCACAATTTGTTTTAGTTTTTATTGGATTATTGTGAGTTTATGGCCCATACTTAGATCGATGGTTGTAGGGTAATTTGAGCAGTAAAGAGATACAAAGAATCGTTATTTTTATAAGTAATCCCGATGTAGATGAATCTATATCCCAAGGCAAAGTATATCAAAACATAGTATTTTTCATGTGTATTTTCCTGTTTTAGTGATTGTTTTTGGGCACCTATTATGAGGAGTTGGAAGTGAATATTTGAAAACAAAAATAGGTTTTTGTTAAGCACGCGTTGATTCACAAAAACCTCCTTCAGTTTTTGCACATCTATCATGGTTTAGGAAATACATGTGGTGCTTTGAGACCATTTTTCCTAGAATTTCGCCAAATTCGCCTCCTACACCAAACTTTTAGTCAAAAGATCAATTAGAGGCATATGATTAGTAAAAGGATCATGAACTTCTAGAGGGATATGATCATATTTTAATGTTTGGTTGGCTGGTATTTAAATGCTCATACCTAATATGAATTCTTAGTATATTTCTCTAAACTATTGATTACAAGAAGTCTGATCAACATATTGTCGTGTTACATGTAATATTTCCATAATCTATTTAGGTTTTATTGTGTGTATTGCAATAATACTTATGTTGACAAAAGCAAAGAGATTTCAGATTTTAATTGGGTTTACATGAAGCAAATTTAGGATTATCATTTATGATGAAATCTTGTCCTTCAATGCAAGAAGAAAATTTCTTATTTATATCTTTGTGGATAGCAAGAAATTCTCTTAAACACACCATAAAACAATATTATGTCATCGCTGATTGTTATTTATTTTATTACTTTTTATTAGTTAATTTTGGGTTTGGTGGAAAACAAAAGTAGGCTTTCACACCCGGATCAGGGGATTTATTTCTTGTTGGTTGGATGTTGAGTGCTATAGGGTCATGGTACAATCTATTAAAAGTTTTTTCTGCAACAAACAAATTCTGGTTGCTATTGTGGTTTATGAGAGATATAGCAGCTACAACAAGAAATAGTTTTCCTTTTTATTACCAAATTTCAGGAAATTACTCATCAAGCATTTGTTACAGCAAAAATTTCATCTTCTATTATTTGATGATTGTATTACTTCTCTAATTAGTGAATTCCAAAAAAACTGCATTCTGAACCTAATTTTGGTTTCCTTTATTTCAATTTATTTCAGGAGTTGAAGACTACAGATTTGATTCCAAAGCTTTCCGTTGAGAATGGGAGGCAGTAGTTTGTGCCAATTATACGGTCTAACAGTTATATAGATATTGGTCCCAGGAGGAATATGGAATATGAGCACATATGTATTGATGATTTATCAAAACATCTGGGTACAATGTTTGAGGGACCAAAACCAAATGCCTTTTATGGGGTAAGTGCTTTCTATATAGGTTAATCTTAGAATTCAGGTTAATGCTTTTCTTTAAAAATAAAAAATATATTAACATCAACGTTAACATCAGGCGCATGGTCTTTTTATTTCATCAATACAACACATAGGAAATCCCCATAGTTCTAGGCAGTGGCACTCACGCTGACTAGATATTCTTCTAGCTCATCCTCCAAACATTAAACTATTCATAGTTTCCTCCATTCAGCCATGGATGTTAGGGGAGCTAGCTCTAGCGGATCCTGATACATGGTTACTCTTTGTATTTTGGTCTTTGGATCCTTCCAGATCCACTTTCCAGTCATTTTCAACATTTAGATATTAAATTAGATCCATTTTTATGCTAGTAGATATGGGATGATGATGTTGCACTCATTGTTCATCTTCTTGTGGAAAACCCTAGTGCTTTGGGTATTATTTGGCATCTAGACCACTTGTACATCATTTATCGATGGAGTGCTCTTGCATCTGTGGCTTGATATAGCTACTTGATGGCATGTACTATCAATTTTGGTAGAGTACTCTTGCTTATTTGGCATGATATTATAACATGGATGGCTCGTGCTTGGCTTTTTTTCATGGTTTGATGACATGTGGAGGTTTTTTCTATGTGGGCACTCTACCTTGTTGGAGGTGGTTTGTACTTGTGGATGTCTTGTGATTGTTTTGTCTTAGAGTGGCCTTGTTCCTAGACATGTGATTGGCACCTTGGTACTATTCTATATCACTACTGATTGAACACTCTCCTTGTTTCTCTATATTTGGCACATGTAGAGGGATGTTATATGCTTATAGGAGGGGTTGTCCCCTTCTTCATGGAGTTGGTTAGATGTTGTGGACAATTTTCCCTTGGTTTGATGTTCCATGCTTTGATAGATGAGCTCCTTGTTCAATGGGTCTATCTTCCACAAGTGGATTGATGAGTTGGCATCGGAGATTCGGATTGTGGTTGATATATGGACATTCATTTACATCTGTGGTTAAATAAAGGAAAATGTCCACCTTTTGGTAGGTTGTGGTGTGAAAAATTTGCAATTATCATATTTTCTAAGCATTGCACTAACAATTGGACTATCAGTCTTTTACATTCTTTGTTAATATGTTGATCCCTTGACTAGGTTTTGTTTTATGCATTTTGCCTTCCCTAGTACTTTATTTCTTTGGGTGTTCCACTCTCCAATGCTACAAATTGATCGGTCACCCCTGCGATGCTAGTGGGATCATTGTTAGAATTATATTATTATTTTATTTAGCATCGTGTTTGCTTATACTAAGATGTGGCAGGGCTCCTGTTTGTTACAACTTGATAATATGATATAAAGGGGGTGTTAAAAATGGATACCTACAATATCTAGTGAAACTAGGGGTTTTCTTAATTGGAAAGGCATATTGGGAGGGGGGTTCAACAATACAATTTTAGGATGCATTTTCCAATATTTAGTGAAATTAGGGGTATTCTTTAATATCACGTGAACGATCGTGCTATGCAACAAGTTCATTGAGTGAACCCCCTGTGTACAAAACCTAAAGCACATAGGCTTTTAGTAAGTCCCAGCCACAAAAATATGAAGCCTATAGCTTTCAATACATATACATCACACATGAGCTATCCTCGTGGACGCTCATGATAGCATATGATGACCCTAGCTACTCTACGGAGCAGTGGACCAAAAAGTGTCGAGACTCCATTAGTCTGACGATGGTAGATCATCTATGGATACGTCGGGTATGTCCAACGCCAATCTCTGGAGGTTCTCCTCCAGCTCGCTCAAATCCTTCGCTGCGTCCTAATGTGCAACCGCTATTTCCTGCACTACCCCTCTCTGCTCGATCGAAGAAGCACCTATCGGGTGTGATGGACCAACATCTGCATCAAACAAGCGTGAACCATCAATACTACTCCCAAAAATATTTAAAAAATTATCAAATGAAAAAACACAACAAGAGTTTCGTTCTTGCCTAAGTCTCCCCACTTCTCACCCTCAAGAAGGGCCAAGTCTGGGTCTCCCCCGAAATATGTACCCACGTAAGCATAATCCTCAATCATGACGAGTTTCCTATGTAACCACCTAAAGAAGGTGGGACCAAAGCTGATGATGGGACCCCCACCTCCATGGAGGGCCATGAACTCAGACCACCTAACCATGTGAGGATCTCACGGATCGAGTTCCTCCATCTCAACCTATGGCCTTAGCAGTGGGACCTGTTCCAAGAATAACGAGTCCATGATGGACCTGTATCCAAACTGTTTCAGCTCACCCCGATGACATTCGGTGAGCAGTTCCCTGACATTGGTGAGGAGCCTCTCACACTAGTTGAAGATAGTAGGTGCCATGCACTCGATGTTGCAGAGAATATGGACCTTGGTGGCCTGATGAATAGCCCTGTTTCCTGCCACCCATGCCGAATCTTACAATATGCCTGACATGAGTAATTGTTAGATAGAGTTTGAGAAAAAATAAGAAACCCTTGATTCTAAGAATGAAGAAAATGCAGAAGTTGACTGGGAAGGTGATCTAATTAGTGCTCTAGATGAATAGTTACATTACTTGTTGAAGAGAGCTAGCCATCGTGACATAAATAAGAAAACAATGATAAAAAACAGGAAATCTTGATGACTCTATGTATGGTGAGCATCCCATAAATAAATTGGAAGGTCACCAACTTGCACACCTCGAAGCAAATTGAAGGAACGTTAAAATTAATTGCATTCATGCCCGGGTGCTTCGAAGCAAATTGAAGGGAAGTCGAAGTTAATTACATTCACGATGGACAACACAAATTGCCGAACAATTCTTGTCGACATAAATTAAGGATATTGTGCTTAAGGACAAAATATTGGTAAATCATGCACATACATGAGTCATAAATTACATACCAAAACATTTTCGCACATTTCAAGTTTGTCAAATGTCAAATCAGTATGATTTACATCGAGGAGTTGTTGAAAAGCATGATAAGCGAGGTTTAAAAGGTAGCAATACGAGATCCTTATCATTAATAATAACCGAGAAAGGAATATTTGTCATGCTAAAATGTTAGTAAAAGCTGAAATGAAGAGGGAGAAACTAGAACAAATGAGTGACATGAAAAAAACTGGCACAATCAAATCAAAGAAATGGGAAGCATGAAACCGGGAGGTTGCAATAAAGCATTGTGCGCAAAGAAAAGCAGACAAGGAATTGTGTAGTACAGAAGTATCCAACACAAGAATACAATTCTAAAATGCAACATTGATATAAGAAGTTAAATGTGATTGAATCAATACAAGATAGGAACAAAAGATCAAGATGAAAGAAAATTTGCAACTACGTAGGGGGAGCATACCTGTAGTAACGATGATTGATATAGCTACAGATACAATGATATATGTACATGTTGCAAGGGAAATCAACGCAATGCAGTAGAAGCAACAAAAAGGAAAGGGAATGCAAGCATAAAGACAAGGGAAGTATCCCTTTTCCATTGATGTCAAAGGGGGAGATATATTACGAAGCATGTATCGATGACAGAGAACTGCGTAGGAAGCACGAGAATATGAAAAACAATAGAGAAATACTAATCAAAGGTTGCATGTAATATGAAAAGGATGAAACTCACATGAATACAGGGGGAGCACTATATTGTGTGCAAGTAGAATAGAATAATTCATGTTCAGAAGGAGCACAACTTCATAAGGTGTTGACATCAATTCCAAAGGAGGATATTGTTGCACTTTGGTGTTGTCATTGATGTCAAAGAGGTTGTTCATTGATGTCAAAGAAGTTGTTGGATGATGTCAAAGAGGTTGCTAGACTTGGTGTCTATGTGCCATTTTGAAGAAATATAAGAATATGTGCACAAGTCCTCAATCTCACCTAGTCATGGTACTCAAGTGCACAAGAACCACTAAGCAAATGAGCTAGTGTGCACAAGACCCACAAAGTCCCACAAAGTCATGGTACCTTGTCCTTGTAAGTTAAGACAAGTCGTAGATGCTTGGGTAAGCTTAACCGAAAAGAAAGGAAGAAGGGGTGTTACCTCTTAGAGAAGCCCCAACTTGTGGACACATTGTTTGAACAAGTTGAGTATAAATAAGAGTGAAGTTGATGAAAGAGAAGTAAGCTTGAAAGAAAAAATGTAGTAATATTCTGAATTTTCAAGCTTCAGTTAGATGAAATGCTCGGGGGAATAAGAGGAAATATGATTTGAAGAAGTGCGTAAGGTAACAAGGAATGCAAAAAAACAAGGAGCAATCACACAGACAGAAGGAGCATTTGTGAGTAAGACACAATAAGCATGTGAGTATATATGTGCGCAAAATCTGTATTGTTGAACGAAACTGTAGCAGAATATAGTGTAAGAGAAACAACGATCAAATTTGAACCAACAAAAGGGCACGCAGTCAGTGAAGCAGATTGAAAATATTTATGCGCACAGACTTGAAGTCAGTGTGCAGTAACATCTATATCTCATGGAGGTTGGACAGGGTAAGGAAAGGAGATTGGTGTCTCCACTCAGGTTGGTGCCTGATCACTGCGACTTGGTGCTTGCGCAGAGGATTGGTGTCCTCACAGGTCAGAGCCTGATTCAACAAGTTGGTGCTTGCGTGGATGATTGGTGCCCTCATAGGTTGAATCCTGCAGTCTGCATGTTGGTGCTTTCCAGTGGGATTGGTGTCCCAATCAGAGGGTGTCTAAGTGAGTCGGTGCTCACATCAGTGGAGATTAGTGTCTCTCATCTTTCTCTGTAATTTCATTTTATCCAAATATATAAAAAAATTCTTCAAATATCTGTGCACAGTTTGTTTTTATTGAAGTGGTTTTTAAATAACAATTGGTGCATGTTTTAAAAAGTGAATTATTTGTAAATATACGCATGATACTGATTCACTCCCCCTCTTAGTATCATTAAGAATTCCAACAAGGCATGCCAATTCTTTAACCCTAACCTTGATTGAATATTGTCAATGTTAAATATTGGGCCACTAGGATAGGAAGGGGTTCCATTCTTATTGTGTGTTTATTGTTCCATAGTAGATAAGAGCATTTGGGAGTGGGATATTGAAGAAAAACTAAGAATTATAAGATCTTGTAGTATCCATACATTCCACTATGTCCATTGTAACTCCATAGTAAGTGAAGTTTCTTTTTATTTGTATTTTATGACTAAGAATAAAAGAGCAATTCATAAGCCTCACCTTTAAAAGCTAGTTTTTCCCATATTTGGTTTTTTTGTGGTACATCTCTTGTTCATTGTGTGGATGGTGTGTTATTTCCTTATCTTCTACCAATTTAGTTTTAGTTTATTTCACTATTTTTTGCACTAAGTAGTAACATTAAAATTGAAATCTAAAAGTAAATTACTACATAACAATAGATTGCAAAATTTTGTAAGATATATTGGAACAAACTATTCTAGTGGAATATACCCACGGGGGCTTCACTAGAAGGCAATATAATACCATGTTCATTCATATTGCAGTATTAAATATTCATGAAAACCTAAAAATTATATTGCTTATATATTAAGGGGCAAAGGGTTTTTTTTATTTAATGTAACAATACAAAAATACTCTGGGGTCTTTTTTATATGGGCAAGCTCACAAATATCCGCCAGATGGAGATGGCGTGATCAGGGCCGGATGAGAAATCGGGTTGAGGCAAGGCTCAGGCTTACCAGTATGCAGGGAAATTGCATCTTGAGGCATGCTTGAGGCCAGGGGGTTTCGTGGTGAAGTGGGTTTCTAGTCGATCATAGTCGAGAGACAGTGGTCATTGACAGCCAATTGTTACCAATAGCATTCAGCCAATTGTTATCAATAGCCTTGGGAGGTTCTAAGCCTTCAGGGCTTGTTATAGGCCCTCGATAGGACTTGGGGGCTTGAATACCCAACCACTCATTCCTATTACAGGCCTTGGGAGGTTTAGTTAGCCTCCTAGATCTTGTTACAGGCCCTGGGGGCTTGGATACCTAGCCCACAACATGATTAGTCAGCGATTTGGGACCTATAACATGCAATCTAAATGTTGTACTATGTGCACTAGCTCTAGTGACATACAAGAAGTGATCTCCTATCTCTTCATTAGACCATTAGATGTTGCAAAGCATAATGATATGTGGTTGAGTAATTGCATTATGGGTGAAGTAATGTGCATCCACAATATACATCGAAAGAAGCAAGGTGCATTTTAGAATGCATATGGGGTCATAAGAGGGGTATCATATCAATATACTAGATAGAAATATAAAGGGGTATAAAAAATGTTAATGAAAAAAATGATACATACAATATCTAGTGAAAATAGGGTTTTTTTTTAAATTGGGAAGGCATATTGGGAGGGGGTTAAAAAAAATATTTTGGAAGGTATTTTCCAATATTGAGTGAAATTAGGGGTATTTTTTCATATGCCATGAATGAACGTGCTATGATAGCGGTTTATTGAGTGAAACCCCCGTGAATATCCCCAACAATTTACAAATCACTGATTGAACAATGATATAAATTTACTAACACCTCACACTATGATTGCTTAGAGAAATATATGGAATGCATAACACACTATGATATGGTTTAAGTTAAACTTAAAATACAATTTAATTGAAGGAATATAAAGTTTGTGCCTCCTCCTTCTAGCATATAACAAATATTCCATCTATTGGAAAGCCATATCATAATACCTTTATGAGGAATGTTGAATATTTTTATTTGAAACATGAGGAAAAAGGGTGTTTTAATCAGACTCTTTGATTATCCAGAATACAAGTGACATGATCCCAAGGGGAGAATATGCTATGATATGACCCCAAGGGGTGTATATGGATTAAATGCATATGTAAGGGAGTAAATGTATACGCAATAGGGATTGACATAATAAATATTCCCCATGTTAAATGAGTGAGAATAGGTATATATAGAGGTTAATATAGTCATTATTGAGGCATGAATACATGATTTGAATTTTGGTTAGGTGGTTGTACTTCATTTATTTGGAGGAGCTTTCCTTGTTCTTTAAGGATTTACTATGTAATTCATCTCTATTATCACATCTCTATTATCACTTTGAATTTGTGCTCCATGTTAAAAATGTGTAAATTGTGTTTAGTTTGGTTTGGTATGCTATTTTAAGTATTTGGTACATAAAATTCGGTATCATATTGGACGATCCTTGGTTTGGTTTATTCAAACGATTCATCTTACCATTTTCACTATAGATTTCTTTAGAGAAGTTTTAGGAAATGATATTTTTAAGGTTAAGAGAGGACATAACAAAGTACATGGTTAAATATTTCAAATTATAGTTTGTTGTACATTTAGAGTTATAGTGTTTAAAATTTAGGGTTTTGGATTGGTCCTAAAACTAGTCTCAAACAAGTGTTCTTGGTAAAATAGTCATATATGAATCCAACAAGCTCAAAATAGAGTGAAACTAGTGGCATTGGAAATAATATGTACTAAAGTGTTTCATATCCAAATTTCAAAATTAGATATACAAAATTGGATGTGTGGCATACCATACAAGTTCTCTCTTTTGAAGGGGACCAAAATTACCATGTTTTTGGAAATTTATCATAATGTTTTCATGGCACATCAAAATTTAATTAAACTTATGGTATTGAAGAGAAGACATATCACAATATTATAAAAAAAATTGGAGTTGTAGGTGAAGAAACATCAAGTGTAAGGTCAACTAACATAATAGTATCCAAATCAAGGTTTTAAAAAGTACATTAACTTAACTTTTGATTAAATTTTTTATCTGAAATGGTTCAAATAATGGTATTTTTTTAGAATACTACTTAAAATAAATATTAAATATTTAAAAATGATAATATAATGTTTTTGGGTAGATCCAAATAAGAACCAATGAAAATACCTAACTTTAAAGAAGATGAAGATGGAAATAACTCTTCATGACATGAAAATAGAATCAACCTTACATAATGGTTGAGAGTTGCAAAGGAAATAAGAATAATTTGATGATCTTTTTTAATAGGACTTTATTTTCATGAGGAAGTTGTGGTCTAGTGGAGAAGTTTTGAAATATTTCAAGACCACATTTCATGAGGAAGTTGTGGTGTAGTGGAATTTTTTTTATTTCAAGACCATATTACAATGCACTTAGGAAGAATTATTCTTATAGATAGGAGAAATAAATTATGAGAATATGTAGAAAATAAAATATCATTGAAAAGAAACCATAAGACGACGCATTTCTTAAGTTGGCTATCCCTTTGTGAAGATATTTTAATATAACAACCAAGTTTGTTAACAACCTATCACTATATACATGCTTGTGACATAATTATATATTTGTATAAAAAATTAAATTTTTAAGTGTTAAAGAAACCTATATATCATTACATAACAATATTATAATACAAATTAGCTAAGAGGATGTTTGAAGTGGTGGAAAAACATCACAATGAGAAGCAAGATAATATAGGTTGCATGTCTGGTTAATAGAATAGACATAATCTTTTTTATCATTGTTTGTAAAAAGAATATATAAGAATATATTGAATAATTGATAGAATGATGATTACATTGATCATGTAAGAGGTATGTTTTTTGAATTTTTATATATCATTATTGTTATTGTTATTATTATTACACTTTTGTTGAATTAAGGAATGTTTTGTTTTCAAATAATAATAAAGTAGATTTTTTTTAGTTGAGCATGTTTTTTTTGGCAGAATCATTTTTGTCTTTGTTGGGTTTTTAGTTGTTTCCTACTTTGAGTGTTGGCAAGGTTTATTTGTATTGTTTGTATCACATCATGAAATTGTTTGACCTAGTAATTTATCGTAAAAACTTGATGCTTCTTGGGTACATAACTAAATTTATTTCATTTTTATATGTTTGTATGCACTTCATGCCCTTTTCCCTTTAGCTTTAATTCACCCTTTTTAAGAATGGACCCTTTAACACCATACAATTTATAATGTTGACTTTGCGAGTTAAACTCTATGAATTGTTCTTCAAGGTGGGTGGAATATGTACCCAACTTGATTAATCATTCTATACCTAGTACCATATCTATTTCATTGAGTGGTACAACATATAATCCTGTTTGTAGCTCCAATTATTGGAATTGAACTAAGACTTTATGGCATCTACCAAGCCTTGTGACTTATTATCCATCAACAACCATATTTATAAGGTCCTTGGTGGAGTAAATAAAATGGTTTTAGTTTTCTAGTGACATTTATGTCTCTACAATTATGAGAACTACCGTAATCTACAAGTATCATGACGGTTCAAATTTTTATAACTCTTTTAAGCTTCAAAGTCTTGGGTTGTGATTTCCTAGTCATGGTTGCAAGTGGAATTGTAGGCTTGTTTTCCATTTTATTGCAATTTGGATCTTATCAACCTTTCCGAAATGAGGCATAATATACTTTCTATGCGATTATTGTGTTTGTTCCTTTCGATAAATAGTTCCTTTTTTAATAGACATATTGAATTTTCATTCATGTTTTGTGGTGTGTGAGATATTGAATTTCATTCCTATTTTGTAGTGTGTGAGAGATTGATGTTAGTAATACTTTTGGCTATGATTCATTTTCAATAGCCTTTATTTAAATTTCTTAAATCTATTGTGTTCACTTTTTCTACCTTGATCTTTTTCATTTATTGTGGTTGATGATTTCAAAGTTACTAGTGAATTTCATCATAAGTTTTAAGTTCTATCTATAACTCATCTTGACTTTTAGTTGGTTGGTTGGTCAACCCATCCTATATGCTTATTAATTATCATTGACACCTCATCCTTGTCATATTTTAGCTGTCATTAATGACCTAGAATCCATTTCCTATCGCATTCAAAAAAAATACCTCTTTTTTATTAATTCTAGCCATCGTCTTCAAGAATCTTCAAATAACTTCTCAAATTTATCCTCAAATGTATCGATTTTTTACCTAACTCTATTTTCCACTCCACATAATTGGATTTATCTTTGTAATGATGGTCATTCGCTATTGCCTTGCCATAATAACCCATTTTGGTGGTGTCCTTTTTACGGGTCGCTGCTCCCTGCAATGTAAAATGAGAAACCCTAGGCTCCACCTTCTCAATGGTTGTTCTTTTGATGATGAAGCAAATTTACTGCCTTATGTTTATAAGACTTTTAGCATATCATAGTTTTGGTTTTGAAGGCCATAACCCACAACATGTGGGGGAATCCTATGACAGAGTAGACGTTTATTTATTTTTGGTTATAGCATTTATTCTCTCTCATGGACATTAAAACTCAATAAGCCATAAGTTTTTTTTATATCAATATATACAATTTTATTTTATAGTGTAATATAATACAGAATTTAAAAAAAAAAATTGTCATAATCATTATGTAAAATTTAGAATTATTTAATTTTCAATGTCATGGTTATATGAAACATGGTCATGTATACCATTCATATTTAAATTTAGATATAGGTCAAAAATATGAATTTAGATATAGGTAAATATGAATTTAGAAAACCCTTGTATAAGGCAAATTGCTTGTATTTAAAATTAGTTTTTTTATAAATTTTAATACAGGTTAAATAAAATATTTTATCCTTTTATTTTGTAATTCTTAAACTAAAATAAAAATATAAACTCTACTTGTGTGATATTTATATAATTATTGTAATTTAAATAATAATCTTTAATAATCTTAAAATGTTTTAATTATATTTCTTATCTTATTGTTTATATGTCATATTGTTTTGTTCATTTTAATGGTATAAAGTTAAATTGTTATTAGAATTAGATTGTTTATAGTTGTGTTAAGGTAAATATAACATCGAATATCTCTTCAAGAGAATGTAAAATACTTTTGGTTGAGTAATACAACTTGACTTCAGCTATATCGTAAAGCTAAATCATTGACAGAAATAATAGAATGCTATTCAAATCTCTCCCACGAATACTCAGCTTATGAAAGCTGAATACTCAGCAGTTGCTTAATGTAATATAGAATTGTAAAGTTCAATACTAGTAGATTTCTAGAAGCAGAGAAATTTTCTAGTAGATTTCTAGAAGCAGAGAAATTTTCTAGTAGATTTCTAGAAGCAGAGAAATTTTCTAGGAAGTTTTCCAAGTGACCGAATTTTGTCAGCAACCTCTGCTACCTTGGCTTTTGCAGCACTTCTTTTAGCCTCGGCAACAGCTCTCCTGTTCTCTGCTTTCTTATGAGCTTCAGCAATCTCATTCTGCATTTTCACTAATGCGGTGGCCCTCTTATCCGCTAATTTGCTCTGAAGCAAGATCAAATAGATTTAGCAAAAACTTAGCCATAAACTTATGTCCATGTCCAATATAATTGTCTATCAGATGATATTCTTACCTCCATTTTTTTCATTTTAATGTTAGCTTTCACTTTCTGCTCTTCCTCCCAAGCCTCGATAATTGTTTCCTCCCTCTTGAATCTGCAAGGTAACGTCAGTTTACATAAGACTTAATTAGCGTGAATACAATTGATCCCAAGTCTTGGGTCTGTTTATATCTTCAGCAGTTTGCATTTAATTCACCTGTTATCAACTTCGGCCATCTCCGCCTCTACCCAAGCGACGGCCTTGGCTTCTAATTCGTCTTTCTGCTGCGTTGGAGTGGGCAGACAATTCTCATTACCAGAAGACGAGGGAGGTCCTCTACTGTCAATGTGGTCGCCATTCGTATTTCCACCATCGTTACTCTGGGCATCCATATATACAGTGGAGCCTGACAATACGTCAAATATAACATAAGCAATAACCTCAAAGTGTACAGTCAGATTATAATGGTTGCGGATCATATAATCAACTCATTAATGATAAACTACTACGAGCATAGCATCTAAAAGCGATCTACCAAGTTCCGAGAGGGATCAAAACTTTCAAAAGCACAAACTTTTTTTTAGACTAAAATATTTTATTATTTTTTATAAAAGACACGTATGAGCACGGAATGAGTTACACATCTCTCCCTACTGGGCTGTGCCCCTCTTCGGTTCAATAAGTTTGTAAAAACAAGGTTGGTAAGTTATTTACCACCTTATGAGATTTATGAAAAAAGAGAGAAATCCTTGAAAGCCAATTATGAAAATAATTTCACTTTCCTATGAAGCCTCAAAGCTGACACTGCCATAGATATGGCAGATCCAGAGTGGTAGCCCATTATGGACTCTCCACCATTATCACAGATCCATTATCAAAGTTCTCATTAATCATTCTAAGGCAGATTCATGTTTATTATAGAGATAGATGTTTAGATATTATCTGAGATTTTGGACTTTTTTGAATAAAACAACAAGAATAACCTGAGTATAACAAGTGTACAATGAAGATTCATTTCAGGATCATCTTATCTTATTATGCTAAAATGCATCTTGATTAAGATCATTCACAAACCACTTTAATTGTATCTGTACTAATTTATAAAACCCTAAAAATATCATCATCACACTTATTGTCCAATACGACAGCAATAAAATCCTAATATTTTAAGAAAATTTCATTACCACTCGAAGAAGAAGACAAGCGAGATCCTCTGCCATCAGTGTTGTCGCCATTAACATTTCCACATTCCACAGTGACTTCCTCGTTATGCTGCGCATCGTTATGTTGGGTGTCCCAAGAGCTTGTTGGAGCATCCCTTTCTGAAGTGGAGCCTGTCAATACAAATATAACAGAAATCAGTAACCCCAAAGTGTACAATCAGATTACAATGGTTGCATATCATAGAATCAACTCATTAATGATAAACTGCCATAACAAAATATAACAAATCTCAAAACTGATCACTGAATAAGTTTGGAAACTGGAAAGAAATGGTGGTATGTTATATACCAGCCATCACACAACACTTCGTCGCTCTCCTTGGAACTCTGGTCTAAAACAAACGTGTAAAATTTCGGAATGAAAGTTCTTAAATGAATCGAGCTCCAGAGTTCGGAATTTTGGGGAAATTCGCCGGTGTTTATTTATGTTGTAAACTACAAGAATAGAGAAATCAAGGTTATAAATCAATGTACAGATCAGTGTTTACAAGAATAGGGAAAGAAAGGTGTTAAATCAACGTAGAGTGCGATCTATGAATGTTGTATAATTTCTTTATTGTACCTATAAATAGATACATTTGTTTGCTTTTAATTTTAAATTAGGGCCGATATTATGTATTTTTAATTACTTAACTTGACCATTTTTTAATGTTCAGTTTAATCTTAATCGATATTTGAATATCATTCGGAATGATATTTTTGTTCTTCATAATTGACATAATTAAATCTTATTAAGAAATATAGAGCATATGGTAATGACAAATAAGAAAGAAGAATTGTTTCAATATTTATTGTAAGATAAGATAATGTATTATTTTAAATGAAGATTACTTATATCTATCAATAACATACCATGTCTTAAAGAATGTATAAACACTCATAGTACAATTACTATTATTTCATATGATTGGACAAATATTCATCCTCAAAATAATATCATTATTAATGACCAAACTTTTATGAAAATGAAAGTTTGCAATGAAGTTTGCATGTCTAGTTTTGGACATATCCATGTAATTATTATTTTTGAGAAATAAATTTCAACTTACATCAAATAGAATTAAAGTAATATCATTATTAATGACCAAACTTTTATGAAATGAAAGTTTGCAATGAAGTTTGCATGTCTAGTTTTGGACATATCCATGTAATTATTATTTTTGAGAAATAAATTTCAACTTAGATCAAATAGAATTAAAGTAATATAGCCAATAATTCTTTTATCACCTCATCACCACCTTATTATCACCTCGTCACCACCTTATTGGAGTATGCACTTTCAACATTTTTTTCATTGGGAATTGTAAATATGAAAAATAGACACCATGGACCTTAATGTAGATGATTTTTATTTTCATAGTTGTAAGAACTAGGAAATCATTTAATTTTTTTATAGAATATTTATATCAACAATTTGAAAATAGAATATAGTTCACTCTAGTCACATTGCATACTCAAACAATTGTAGATCACCCCACTTTGTTGAGTTGCCACCAAAATACACTTGTTAACCTTCTAACTTGCATGATAGATTATGAGGTGATAAGGCAATTGTACTAGAAGATTGTGGAATGGAGCCAAAGTTTAATGTGTAATGGATGACCTTGCCTCCCATGGCTTCATCCACATGTTAGATTATGAGGAAGTGGGGAAATTGTACTAAAAATATCTAGAATGGCGTCAAAGTGCAATGTGCAATTGATGACTACTAGCCATGGCTCATAAAATCTTAAAATATATAATTTCTAAAAAATTATCAAAGTTGACACGCTTTGGAAGGCGCCTCATCTTCTATCATTTTATGACATGATGAATACCCATATCTACTAGCTTATTTGCTAGTATCCAGTAACTTTGAAAACTCATCTAGACGTTTGAATGGCACAAAGGGAATGAAAGAAAAATCTAAAATAATTCCCAACAAGGCTATTTCCAACACACACATCTCTTTAAAGATATGAAGCATGCCTCTCTAGATTTGGTTCTCACATGTCATTCTTCTCTTGCAAGATGATTTTTTTCTCCCTTTAGGGTTTCCTCAATCTACAAGACATAGCCAATACCAAAACCTATGCTTTGATGCCATCTCTATAATAGAGTGGCTAGAGTCTTTTCTTCTTTATTTTTTAAGTAGCATCGATTATCTTAGTTTCAACCCTCTCTTAAGATTTTTTTTTCCATCCATTAAAGGTTTCCTTGGAGTCATTCATCGCTAACTCCTAAGGATGGAAATTCTCAGCAACTCATATATGTGATTTTGCCACAACTATACACACCTTGATTGCATGCCCTTGTGGGCTTGACCATTACAATGAAATATGAGAACTCTTCAATGATCATCTGATCCAGATGGATATCGGTGACCACCCACCTATTCCACTGGCTCAAAATAGTTTCCCATTTTGTCAAATTTCTAGTGATTTTTCTACAGTTTTTTGAGTCCCAAACTTTTGTGGCCATTTTGAGGCCCTAAACGACATTTTTTGCGAAATATTGGTCTAATAGATCCCATCTATTTTATGGTCCTTAGCATAGTCCTCGAATAGATCTTTCCAATGGGGTACCGAGCGCCCCAAACAGAGATCGTATGCAAAAGTTATGACCCCGGGAAGTTGACTGTTCAACTAACCACCTTGGGGCGGCAAACTTTATGATGGTTCATCTTCTAGTGTCAGGTTTTTGGATGTTTGGGATTCTTTCCCTCATGCTTATGATAAATAGGCCCTTTCGGCCTCTCTTTGTATTAATCTTGGCACGAATGAGCACAGCGGCCACATCTCTTCTCAGAGATAGCTACTACCATTCTAGCTGTTGTATTTACAGTCTGTTCTATTTCCGATATTTAATAGAATATGTGTTTACTGTATCGCTGTGTTCCTTGCCATATATCTGCGTATGTGAATATATATCTATGTATATGATTCTGTATATTCTATCTTTTGTTTCGTTCCCACACAAATCCGGATCATCATCTCTCTACATGAACCCTTGCACATAAATCATGTTAATCTAGGATTTTTTTGTGTGGAAAAGGAACTATGTGTAGAATGCTAGAGCCAATAATGTGGACATAGGGTCAAGGGGAAGAGCATACTACTAGAGAGTCATGATATATGACTTTATCCACAAAAATTAACTACCATGAGATGTTATGTTTTTTGTGTTTTTGGGATGGTGATGTTTGTGTTGAAAAGCATTGATCTGTACACTGTGAGCTAACTTTAATACCATACATGGATCCCAATTTTCTACTAGAGATGAGATTGCCTGACACGATTGCATTTAGTGTCTTATTTTGGTGGAAAATGTAATATATGGAATCCATGAAATCTCATTTCATAGTGGGTTGATCCATGTTGATAGATTTGAGAGAGCATAATTACTAGGTGGATTTATTTCCATGTTCGATATCTTTCAAGTAGTCCTCTCAACTAGATAATGATGATTCAAATTGATTAGATCTTAGTATCTAGGGTTTGTGGAAAGCCCTAAATAGAAAAGGACACTCTCTCATATTATTACCCATTAGAGTATTGGGTGATGAAAAACAAGGGAGGGAGATGCAGGAAGAAATGGATTTTTCTAAGGATCCTCAAGGATCTATAGATTTGGTCGAATCTATCCATTTGTATATCACCAAATGGATTTGGAGTTCAACATATAGGGAAAAACCCTTAGGGTTAGGCTCATTAGAAACTTAAACTTTGGAAGTATTAGAAAATGTTGCTAAAGTTCCCGACCAACAGGAAATGGTACTATTTTTCAAGTCAATTGATGGTCGTGTGGGCTTCAAATCAATACTAACAAATTTGATTACCTCTTTATTGGGTTTGAGATAAAAAATACAACTAGGTGGAGCTATGATATAGGAGGAGGGTGGGATAGATGAGATTGCACATACAAATTTATTGTCGAGTACAAATGGTGATATGGAAATGCCTTATCCAATAGGAAGAAGTTATGTGGATCTCTTGGTGGTTTTGTCTCCATAGTATCAATATCTAGATATTTCTCCACCTTAGGTGTGTGTTGATAGGGATCTATTAATGTGTGAGTGGTCATGTGGTAGATATTTAAACAGTGATTGCGATGGAGATGCAGGGAGTTTTTAAAAAGGTTTTATTTCTCCAAGGTTAGACTTGTTGGCTTTGAGTGCATGTGTAGTGCTTCCACATTCAAAGGCCTCTCCCCTATTATTAGAGAATCACTCACAAGTGGTGGGAATTTTAGGGTTTCAAGGGACTTCAAGAGAAAAAAGAAATGCATCAAGAAGAGAAAATATCCTATAAACTTGATTCTAGGAGAGATGTTAAACTTAAGAAGTAATTTAGATGGAAGATAAGAAATTGGTAGGAAGAATTCAAGGGCATGGAGTTGGAATCCATTTTTTAATGGAATGCGCTCAAAACAATCTAGTTCCTATCATTAGCCTTCCATAAAGTATGGTATTATCTTATGGTTGAATAACAATGGTGTTTAATTCGTAAAAAGATTTTAAGATCATAACTAAGAAAGGATGAAAGATTGACACATGTTTACTTCTTATAAACAAATGTCCCCATCGTTTGACACCAACTCTAACAAGTTGGACATGATTCATGTTTAGGACTGACAGTCAGGGCTACTACTCATTTTCTAGTCAAAATAAGCTTTTACTAATATTGGTAATTCCTTAATAACTTTGCTTGAATTTGATTTATCTTTCATTTTTTTGGAGTGTATGCAATAGCCTAAATACTAGTCAACATATATTTGAAGGATGGTTTGGCTAGTGAGGCCAACATGCTCAATAACGGTTGTATGGAGCAATTCCAAATACTAGATTATTAAGGTGTTCCCTTTCATTGTAGTCATTGTCACTCTTATGGACATTTAGCTTATGATTTTTCCCTTCCACACTAGTGACATAAATGGGTCAAAAAATCTAATGTGGAAGGTAAGATAGAAAAAGGGAAATTGTTGATGAGGGGAGATGAGTGAGTGGCGAGTTAAATGTCAATGAGATGGGATCTGTGCTGCTAGAGGATGAGATTCAAGATCAATATGAAATTCAATCCCCTACCAAACTTTGAGTCATGATGAAGGGAAATGGTAAAGGATTTTTGACTATTGAAACCCCAAGTTCAACTTTTGTTTGTCAAAAGATTGATCTTGGATTGGAGAAAGGTATGGAGATTTTGGTTTTGAATCCTTCCTCCTTTTTTCATTTCCAAATGATTTAAAATTTGCTTCATTAAAGGGACTATTGGAGACAATAAAATTGGGGTGTCTAGGGAGTTTTTATATAGTTTAAGTTAGGAGTAAAAGAACCACACCCACCCTTCCTAGAAACCCTACCTATTGGTGTAAGGGAAAAAGGGTAAGAACCATCCTATTTATTTTTACTATAAACATCAATGATGATAAGACATGGGGGGCCACTAAGTAGGATATATTATTATTACAATATTTATTACTCTAAATATTGAAGCAATATAATGTCTAGGATATAAGGGTCAAGGGGTATTTTTTATATGTTAAAATCATGTATATATATTAGGGGAGTTTATAATTATGTATCTAGAGGGTTGAATAGGGTATTTGGGGGTTTGAATATGTACTCTATATTTAAATATTGTGTAAGTTTGATTGTGTGTGAACTCGTATCCATGTTTGAATTAACATGATCTGTCTGAAGGTGGTGTGAATCTAATTGTGTTTGGAGCTAGAGTGGTGTTTAAATAGGTATGATTTGTGATTGAATGTGATGTGAGGTTGATTGGAAAGATTGTGAATGAAATTAATATGTTTAGGGAGTTGTTCCCCATGTTGAAATATTTTCTCTCACTAATATTTCATATTTGACCTTGCAATGTTTCTAGGGTTATAAGAGTTGTGTCATGTCACCATAATGAGGGTAAAAATAAAGGAGGGTATTAGAAATTTCATGGAAAAAATAGACGCATAGGAGAGTCTAGTGAAAATAGGGGACCTTTTTCAAATTGTAAAGTTGTGTTGGGGGGGGTCAACAATTTTTGTTTTGGAGGAAATCCTTAATGTCTAGTGAAATTAGGGGTATTCTTTAATATTCTATGAAATGCACGTGTTATGTATTAGGTTCAAAGAGTGAACCCATCGAGTGATAAGGTGGCTCTAATTGAGGGAGTGAGGAGGATACTTTTGAATTCTGAAAATATAACTCAAGGGTAAGGAAAACAATGATTGTTTAGCTCAGCTATTGAAGAAGAAGGGGGTTTGGGTTTTATGGGTTAGAGGGGAAAAAAGGATATTCTGTAAGAGGGAGGAATTATTCCTTTTATCAATGGCTCAAAAATAAGATAGTAGTGAAACTGCTTATGGGAAATAACTATAATTAAAATGAGAGCTTAGAGTTCAGAAGGCATTGCACGAGGTTTTATGATGACTTTTCTAACCCTAAACTATTGAGGGTTATTCAATCCCTCCAAAAAATTGGCTTTGAAAATATTTATAAGCGAACACATTTTGTATTTTATTTTTTTACAAGAAATAATGACTAGGGGAGTTAGAGAAAATGTTTGGGGATTGGGAAATCTCCTTTGTAGATTGAAAAGGGAGGTTGGGATGCCTTATTATCAGGTGTAAGGACAACTCTTTTAATATTACTAATTCTCATATTTTTTCTCCAGGATTGGTTTTAGTCCCGTTTTCTACGGAGCTAGGGAAATACATCCTCTTCCTCAACATGTATGGAACATCTGTTGATAAAATTGAATTCTAGGATAAATTCTTTCGTTGGCAATGAACATTTTAGGGTTTACTTATAATGACAAGGGACCTTAATCCCACTATAAGAGATTTTGAAGTTTGGCGATCAACTTCTCATTTGGAATTCTTATTAGGTTAGTTGTTACAAAAATGGGAAGAGGTAGGCTTGGTAGATTTGTGCCAAGTCAACTCAATCCAACTTGGCAAAACATTAGTGTTGGGCACGAGAAGATTGATAATATGCGTGATGGGTTTTTGTCTTAGAAGATTTTATGGAATAAAAGGTTAGGTTTATCCCTTATTTTTCTCAAGAAGGTGATTTAGATCACTCCCTAGTTCTTTTGAAATTAGTTGGTGAAGAACAAAAACCTCGCATCCCACTCAAACTAAACCCCGAAAGAGGAGGACTATCTAAAAGTTGTCAATGATAGTTTAAACCTTAACAGTGCAGTAAAAACTCATACAGATTCTTAACCATTAACAAAAAATACACAATAGCACACGCATAACACATATATTTTCACTTGGAAACCCTTAACCGGAAAAAAAAAACCAGCAAAACTTAGAGCTGCACAACTCTTTTCATTATATGTTTTCTTAACCATTTACAATACAATATATGGTATTCACAACATCTAAAACCCTAATTCGTTTAACCAAAATTAGGTTACAACCCTAATCTCTTTACCAGGATTAGATAGAATACAATGGGCTGAAACAACAAAAAAAGCAAAAACAACCCAAAATTTTTTTGCGCTCTGCGCAGACTTCGGGGGCCTAACGGTCCCCTCCGTGTCTTTTCGGAACCTAACGGTCCAAAATGAAGGGGGGGCCCTGGCGAGCTACCCCCCCTCCTGCCGCACCCAGTGCAGCCGAATCACTACTGGGGAGGGGATCGTGGTGTACATGCACCCACCATGTGAAGAGATATAACACACCCAACATTCTCCCACTTGTTGTTCTCTTCACATATAGGAGAAATTTATGACTTCAACAGTCCAGGGAAACAATGACCATGTTCTCTTTACACCAAGATAACTTTTGAGTACTCACAGACTTTGTCAAAGAGTGCAACATTTTCCAAAGTATCAACCTTCTCCAGCAATACTTTTTTCTGTTCAACCATGTCTCTGACGAAATGGTACTGCACATCAATGTGCGTTGTCTTCGAGTGATAAGCAGGGTTCTTTGCTAGAAATATTGCACTTGAGCTATCATAGCCTATCTTCACTGCATTTTGAACAGAACCGATACCTGAACACAACCTTTGCAACCATACAACTTCCTTACTGGCATGGGTAGCTGCCATTTATTCAGCTTCTGTAGTTGAGAGTGCAACTACAGCTTGTCTTCTACTCATCCAACTGATTGCCCCTCCAAATAGTTTAAAAACGTAGCCACTTGTAGATCTTCTGTGATCAAGATCTCCAGTGCAGTCAGCATCCTCAAATCCTTGTATATCTATCTCTCTGTTTAGTCCGGGTCTTCCTTGGTAGCAGATTGCAAAATCTGTAGTGCCACGCAAATACCTGAAGACCCTCTTTACTGCAGTCCAATGTTCCTTTCTTGGTTTTGACATATATCTGCTCAAAACTCCCATTGCATGAGCTATATCTGGTCTAGTATAGACCATAGCATACATCAAATTGCTAACAACACTAGCATAGGGAACATGAGACATGTCGTCTACCTCTTCTTGTGTCGTGGGACACTGTTTTGCAGATAAATTTACACCTACAGGAATGGGCACCTTCACTGGTTTGATTTCCTGCATATTAAACCTCTTCAATATTGTCTCAACATATTTCCTCTGGTTCACCCAGAGTTTCCTGTTTTCTCGATCTCTTTTTATTTCCATGCCCAAAATGAAATTTGCAGCACCAAGATCTTTCATGTCAAAATTAGATGACAACTGATTTTTGACATTCTTGATGATTTCCTTGTTGTTTCCAATTAGCAACATATCGTCAACATACAATATCACATAAATAAAATGATCACCAATTAGTTTGAAATAAACACAGTGATCAACTTTGCTTCTTCAGAAGCCAAGTCCCAGTATATAAGTATCAAACTTTTGATACCACATTCTTGGAGATTGTTTCAGTCCATAGAGGGACTTTTTCAGCTTACAGACAAGCTCCTTTTTACCTTTCACCACAAACCGTTCTGGTTGCTTCATATAGATTTCTTCATTAAGTTCTCCACATAGGAATGTCATCTTCACATCCATCTGCTCTACTTCAAGATCAAAAGCAGCAGAAATAGATAAAAGAAATCTAATAGAAGTTAATTTTGCAATAGGTGAGAAAATCTCACCAAAATCGATGCCCTCAATTTGGGAATAACCTTTCGCTACTAGTTGAGCCTTGTACTTCTCCACTTTACTTGCTGCATTTAACTTTTTCTTGAATACCCATTTGCTTCCAACAGGTTTTCTTCCTTCTGGCAACTCAACCAGATCCCATGCCTCATTTTTGTCCAAGGCATCCATTTCTTCCATCATGGCCTTCTTCCATAGTTTACTATCTTTTGAATCCATTGCTTCTCTATCAGTTCTAGGATCATCATCAGTAATAGATAACACAAAATTAGAGTGAAAATCAGGTGGACTATACCTTTTAGCTTGTCTTCTTACTCGGTCAGATCTCCTCAAGACCGGAGTCTGTGGTTCCACCTCTTCATCTGGTTCAGACGAATCTGTCTCTTCATCTGATTCAAACGAATCTGGTTCCTCAAATGAACCACCTCTTTCATCCTTAATATCAAATTGTAGTTTCTCTGGATCCTTTTCCTTTGATGCATCTTCAATCCTGGAAGTGTTTTCAACTTCTCTGAAGATCACATCTCGACTGTAAACTACTTTCCTTTTTACTGGGTTCCACAGCTTGTAACCTTTCACTCCATCCTTGTAGCCAATGAAGATACATTTTTCTACTTTAGTATCCAACTTGCTCCTTTTTTCCTTTGGAACATGCACAAAAGCATCACACCCAAACACTCTGAGATGCGAGAAAGAGGGTTTCTTACCAGCCCAAGCCTCATGAGGTGTCTTGTCAACCAACGCTGATGTGGGTGTCCTATTTACCAAGTAACATATAGTGTCAACATCTTCTACCTAGAATTGTTGTGTTATCCCTGCACCACTGAGCATACTCCTTGCCTTTTCCATCAACGTCCTATTCATCCTTTCTGCAACCCCATTCTCTTGAGGTGTGTATGGAGTAGTCTTTTGCCTTACTATTCCACACATCTTATAGAACTCCTCAAATTCATTTCCACAGAATTCTCCACCATTATCTGTTCTCAGCACTTTTATTTTCTTTTCAGTTTGATTCTCTACAAGAGCCTTAAATTCTTTTAATCTATCAAAAACCTTAGATTTCTTACACAGGAAATAAATCCATGTTTTTCTTGAGAAATCATCTATGAATGAAACATAATACACAAATTTACCTAGTGATGGAACAGGCACAGGTCCAAACACATCACTGTGTATTAACTCTAAGATTCCTTTAGCTCTTACAACACCAGATGAGAATCTTACCCGATTCTGTTTACCATATAAGCAATGTTCACAGAAATCAAAATCTAGTGTGTAATCAGACATGCCTTTAGCCATACTTTTACCTTGTAATAGTCAAAGACCCTTCTCTCCAATATGTCCCAGCCTTCGATGCCATAGCGTTGTCTTCTCACTAGAGACAGTAAGGACTCTGTCTCCTTCATTTTTACCCTCAGGAACAATAGTACTGTTACATCCATTATTAAAAGTGCTTCCCAACAACTTGTATAGAGTTCCAATCTGAACTCCCCTCATCAGCACCATTGATCCTCGAACCATCTTGCACATGTTCTTCTCAAACATAGTTTTCACACCTGCATCATCCATTTTACTTACAGATATGAGGTTTCTAGGCAATTTTGGAATGTGCAGAACCTCGGGAAGAGTTCTAACCCTTCCATCTTTGAGTAGTAGCTTGATCTTTCCCCGACCTATGATTTTTGCCACCAAGTTGTCTCCCAGGAATACATCACCTCCATCATACTTTTCATATTCAGAAAACCACTCCCTGTGAGAAGTCATATGAAAATATGCACCTGAGTCAATCGACCACGAATCATGCTCTGCATGTGTACTTGAAGATGCCAAGTACACATCTCCTCCTTCCTCTGTAGATTCTTTCCCATTTGCGGATGGAGCATCATTAGATCCTTTGCTTTTATCAATATTTTTGGATTTACAATCCTTCTTGTAATGCCCAGCTTTACCCCACTTCCAACATTTTTGTACAGAAGGTCCTGGAGATTTAGATCTCCCTCTAGATTTAGATCTGCCACCTGAAGACTTATTTTTAGATCTGTCTCCAGGGCGACCTATCACAAACAAGGCATCCTTGGTTGAATTGTCCATGGATTTCCACCTCATTTACTCCGACAGCATGGATGCAACCACATAATCAAAGATTAGGTTGGTTTTGTTACTCCCAACAGCTATAACCAGACTATGCCATGAATCTGGTAGAGAGCACAACAAGCTAATACATTTTTCATCATCAATAATCATAATACCAACAGATGTCAACTGACTTACCACAGTATTGAAGGAATTTAGATGCTCTGACACAGAGTCTCCTTCATTCATTCTTAGAAGGTACAATTTCTTTCAAAGAAATAACTTATTTACCAGGGACTTTGACTGATACAAATTTCCCAGCTTATCCCACAGTTTCCTTGCACTGTCTTCTCCAGATACGTTCACCAACACTGAATCTGAAAGGCAAAGTCGAATCGGGCTTCTTTCTTTCCTTTCCAACTTATCCCATTCTTCTTTTGCCATACCAGTGGGCATGGTACCTGGATCTACTACGATCCATTGTTCTCTATCTACTAGGAGATCTTCCATCTTGAGCTTCCATAGTTCAAAGCTCTGACCGTTAAATTTATCAATTTCGATTCTATAAGTGCTCACCATTCTTTCAACAAAAGAATCACAGCTGCAAAGCTCCCACTGAAACTAGATTTATCACAGATCCAAGATCGAGCCAAACCCTTGGAAACAAAGGCGTCCCTCTGAACCCAATAATGCTCTGATACCAAATGATAGTTTTAAACCTTAACATTGCAGTAAAAACTCATACAGATTCTTAACCATTAATAGAAAATACACAATGGCACACGCATAACACATAGATTTTCACCCGGAAACCCTTAATCGGGAAAAAAACCAACAAAACTTAGAGCCCCACAACTCTTTTCATTATATGTTTTCTTAACCATTTACAATACAATATATGGTATTCGCAACATCTAAAACCCTAATTCGTTTACCTGAAATTAGGTTACAACCCTAATCCCTTTACCGGGATTAGATAGAATACAATGGGTCGAAACAACAAAAAAAGCAAAAACAACCCAAATTTTTTTTACAGTCCGAAACAAAGGGGGGGGGGCCTGGCGGGCTACCCCCCCGTCCTGCCGCGCCTAGCGCAGCAGAATCACTACTGGGGAGGGGATCGTGGTGTACATGCACCCACCATGTGAAGAGATATAACACACCCAACAGTCAAGGAAACATGGATTCGTTTAAATGAATTATCTATGGACTCAATTGATGTACAATTTTTGGATAAGTTAAAGAGAGAAAAGAAGGTTTCTATAACTTGGTTAAAGGTGAAAAAAGAAGGGAGGATACATTATTGCATGAGGTGGAGAAAAAATTGCATTCTTTATATAATAGTGATGGTTTTGGATTTCTTTTAGAATAAAAAACTAAGTTACATGATTTGGAAGCAAAGAAGAGACATATACTAATTGAACATGAGAAAATAATATAGAACTTTGAAAAGAAGGGCATTGTGGTTGAAGCAGGGGGCGATAACACAAAATAATTTCATAGGTATATAAAGATGAGGAAAATTAACAACTTGGTATAGAATATTGCAAGAACAATGGAGTGTTGTCTTACAAGTTTTATTGGTATTGCACTAGAAGGGGTGGATTTTTTTAAAATATCTATCAATAAGAGAGAAGAAATACTATAGTGGGGGTCTTAAAACTAACATTTCTTATTTTCAAAACTTTGTGAACAATAAGAACCAATACTTAATAGACTAAGTTAGTAAATATGAGCTATTAATAATACTACAAAGGTTTCAAAAACACAAAATCACAAAATTCTAGGTCTAGATGAATTTTCGGTGGAATTATTCTTGAAATGATTTGATTTTATTAGTTCTCATACCAAAGACTAATAATCCTATGTCCTTTGATTAGTTTAGACCTATATCTTCTTGTAATTGCATTTACAAAATAATTTCTAAAATCATTGCTATATGCTTTCATAACATTATGTCAAACAATATTTTTGAAAAGCAGTTTGGGTTCTTAAAGGAGAGACTCATATTCATGAATCTATTGGAGTGGTACATGAAGGTATACACATTATCAAGGTCAAACAACTCAAGGAAATGGTTTTGAAGGTATATTTGCGAAAAGCCTATGACATAGTTCATTGGATTTATGTAGTACCCCTAGTTTTGACATGGAATGTATTAAATCAAAATTGTGTAAATGAAGTAAATATGCTTTGCTGGGAAAATAATAAAATGGTCCAAGATGGTTGTGTAAAGAGAACTAGAGGGGATATGATTCCACTAGAGGATAAAGGGAAGGGGGGGGGGGGGGGCACGTATGGGATATTGAATCCTCTATTTCCAAGTGTCAACCTTAGACCTCATCCAATTGTTGCATATGCCTTAAATGAGATAATTAATTCCTTAAATTGACTATTAAATCCAATCATTGAATGCATGTGCGAGGTTGGTGGGGGAAGTATTCTCATGTAGTTATGGAAGCATGGTATGGATATACTTCTATGATAGTTGTAAGGGTCCTTTCTTCTATGGTATAAATTTATGTAAGTTGTCTTTTTACCATTCTCCCATTTTCTTTGGAGTCTACCATTCATTCTCATGCATATTTTTACACTATGAAGAGTTTTCTCATGTTATTCTCTCCATTTCCATTACCATTATTAGACTAAAAAATAACCATAGATTCAAATTGGGAACAAAATATTGTAGAAATTAGAGTAAAGAGATGGTTGTAGGTGAGCATAGAGTCTGGTAAAGATAGAAACAATTACCCATTGAGTTTTGATGCTCAAGAGATGCTTGAGAATGCATGGTTGATTATACCTGGAATGTTTGAAAGGCCCATGATAGCTTAGAATCTTGTTGCATGCACAGGTAAGCACTTCTAAGGGTCGGATTTCCAGAGGTAACTATCGATTAGTGAAGGGAAATTCCTTCCTTGTGTTGTATGGGGCATTTGGAAGGAATTCCATGGCTATTATGGCTAAGTGAGATTCCTTTAGAACCTCTAGATTAGCATTTGGGTAGACATTAAGAGTAGTTGGGTTGTGGGATGAGAGAGAGAATCCTGTAGGTGTTTCCTTCACCCTGGTGGCCTCATAACCCGGCTTGCGGGTGGTATATGGATCTGATACCTATGGTTGGGTGAAAAATATCTCTTACACAATCATTTGCTTGGATATTCCTTGTTAAAACAT
Organism: Larix kaempferi; assembly: GCA_027924585.1. Taxonomy (NCBI): domain Eukaryota; kingdom Viridiplantae; phylum Streptophyta; class Pinopsida; order Pinales; family Pinaceae; genus Larix; species Larix kaempferi. Next base: position 8,011,969 of record BSBM01000511.1, on the reverse strand, counting down.
AAGTATTCTCTTGTATATGAATGCATAATGACTTTATTTTATTCCTACGATGAATATGCTTGTTTATGCATGATGTATGCATATTGATATATTTTTAATTCCATTTTGTTTGCATTATGAAATTGCACATACATTTCTCATTTATAAATCCGTAATATGGCCCATGGGGTGAAATTTATAAGCATGAAATTCATAGATATCCCCTTACTTTAGTCAATTTGATGGATAGGGACATGATACTTTACCTAAGACTTATTTTGATTCAGTTTGTTTTTTGTGACCCCTTTTTCTCTTGGGTTAAGAATTGCATGTCTTTAGTATATTTCTCAATTTTAATCAATGGATCAACCACACAAATTTTCAACCTAGGTTGAGGCCTTCGATAAGGTTTCCCCCTCTTACCTGTTCTTTTCTTTTAGTTGATGAAGGTTTAAGTAGAATGTTAAAGGAGGATCATATGGATGGAAACTTAAAAGGTACAAAAATAGTCAATTCATGTTATTTGACACACCTATTGTTTGTTGATGACATTTTAGTTTTACGTGCTAAGGATTGAAGGGATATTGTCAAAATCAAAGGCATTATTGATATGTTCTGTTGCATCGAGAGTATCAAGGTGCTTACAATCCAGTATCGGGGAGATGCTATAAAGCGTAATGTTTTGTAATGTCATGTAACATGTCATTCCCATTAAAAAAATGCAAATGATGTCAGCTTAAACAAAAAAATAAATTATATTGATTTGATCTTAAACCTATATATATATATCAAGAACCAAGAGGGATCAAATATCTCGAGGTGTATATTTTTTCTTAATGTGTAAAAAAATTAAGATAAAAAGAATTTACACTTCAAGTAAAATTGGATCCCTCTCAGTGCTTGATATATCTGGGTTTAAACTGGATCTATGTTGGTTTATCCACACGTATGGAGATCAATGTGGAAAACTCCATTTATTTCTATGGGATGGAGGAGATGGATAAGGCATATATAGAAAATGTGTCACCATATCAACAATTTGATATAGAAGATGGAGTAAAGTACATTACATTTTATCTCAAATCAAATGACTATAAAAAAAGAGGTTGCCATTTGTAAATCACAAAAGTGGAAAGCATGATAAATTTCAGGTCCAATAAGTGGTTGTGCAGGGGAGTTAGGTTAGTATTAGTAAAATTTGTGCTAGAAGAAATGTGTCTATTGGATGTTTTTCTCTTGGGTTCCAAAAGGGGTCCTATAATAGATTAGAAGGTTATGTTTTAGATTTAGTTTGAGAAGGTCTAGGGACAAATGGGATTACCCTTAGTAAAATGGAAGAGGTTGGCTACTTCTAAGGATTAGAGGAGATGGGGATTTAAGAACATTTTTCTTTTCTCTAAAGTAATGGATACTAAAGTATTTTGAATATTGATTAAAAAATGCGGTCTTTGGTTTAAGGTGGTCCATAATAAATACATTCATCCTAAATCAATGAAGGAACTATTGAGGATCCCTATACAAAAATCACACAATGTAACTACAATCTAGAAGGCATTTGTAGCCACTTTCCCCTTGGTGGGTAATGGGATGATATGGAAAATTGGTAGGGGCTCCAAATTTCAAGTGGGATTTGATCTATGGAAGAATGTAGAGGCAATTTTAAACTTCCTTCTTATATGATATTTTATTTGAAATCATGAGGATTGTTACATTGTCGTAGGTGGTAGACCACTTCAACATGACTATCTAGCAACAAATTTGGATGATTGGGAGAGAGTTTGGTCGGAATGCTATGGACAATGAGATATAGGGGATTTATACAAAAATGTTTCATACTATTCTAATAAGGTTAAAGTATGAGGAGGATTTTCTCATCTGGTCAAAACATCTAAATGGTTTTAACCCACCAAAGGAAGGTTATAACGTTTTAATCTCGCAAGGTGAATTGGAACCATTGCAATGGCGGCGAAAGAAGATATGTTATTTTAAATGTCCTTGAAAAGCATGCACATTCATGTGTATTCTTGTACATAAAAAGGTCCCTACTTGGGACATATTCCAAAAGAGGTATTTTGAAAAACTTGGTGGTGCAATATATGCCATAGTCACGAGGAGACAAATTTTGATTTGATCATGAGTTGTTCCTAATCACAATAGGTTTGGGATAAGGTATCAAGTATTATTGGGTTGGTAGAAGTGGTGTGATCATGCAAACAAAAAAAAATATAGATCTTTTCCACTTATTGTAGCATGTAGCATATGGATGGCTAGGAATTATATAACCTTTGAAGACAAACTAGTGCATCCATTGGCTATAGAAGTAAATGGAATTAATATAATTAAAAACAAAGGAATGTAAAAATCAGTAAAGTGATAGTAAAATATATTATTGAAAAGAGTAGGGAATGTTCCTATTTCAATGAATCATGTAAGGGGGACCTCAAATAGACAGTGCTAGAAGAATTTTACATCATTTGGAGACTCATTATTGTTGGGTGTGTGAGCTATCTCAAATAAAAACACCTAATATTAATTATCAACCAGGATCCACAAACTTAGAGTTGAAGCAAAATATATGCCAAGGTAGAAAAGGTTCTAAAGTTTCAGGTTTGTCAGACCTAAAAAATGTTTAGTAAGGAAAAAGATCGAAAGATCTTTCAAAATGAAAAATCGAGTTAAATATTTAAGAATACAATTAAATCACAAATCAGAATAGTACTAGATCATACTACTCTACTTCTATGGTTAATTAATAAGAAGGATGGAAACAAATACTGAAACACAAATTACTTCTAGAAAAGTAAGAAACTACTAAATTCAACTTCCAGATAACTATGAACAGAATCAAAGCTATGGATATTAGATGTTTAATAGGGAGAACTTGTAAATGTAAATTATTATAGACTAAACCATCTAATTCAATTCTTCTTGACTACGTACATCAAATGTAATAGGAATTGGAGTAAATGTATCGTAATGACTTTCAAATGTAATAAGGAAGCTAAATGGAAGTAAATCTAACCTAACTTCTACAAACAAATGTAAACTAAAAATCAACAAACTGCCACTAACTTTAAACATTCTAAACTACTGTCTATCCATATGTGAACAACATGGAACTAATATAAGTTAGAAGCAAATAGAAGAACTTAACAAAGATGTTAAACTGAACTATATTAGATTTGGAAGCAAGTAGAAAACTTGATAAAGATATTTTATTATTATTCCAGATCTTGCAACATGAACATCTTCGTTAAATAGAAACTAGTCTTAAGATTAACAAACTAAAACAACTCAACGAATAGAATTATCAACTATAACTTGGAAATAAACTATTTAGAAACAACATTCATACATTTTGAACAGTAACTAAGTAACAAAACAGGTTAAAGAACTAAAGTTTGGAAGAAAGATAAGAAGAGGATAAGGAGGAAGTAGGAAAGGAGGAAATAATGATGAAAATTGAATTAAAAACTCCAAATAACATAAAACAAGATTAAATTACATCTCAAACTATTAAGGAGGAACATGAAGAATGATGACTAAGAGGCAGAATAAATTAGATTCGGAAAAAGGCCTAAAATAATACAAAAAAACACACAGGTACGAATGACGATCTGAATGCCGGTCTGAATGGCAGTCCGAAAGACGATCCGAATGGAGGAAAACGTTTTAAAGTGAGGGAAAGAAGAGTTTTTGGATGATTCAATTACCAACTGGCTTATGCAAATGATCCTACTATGCACAGGAAGTAGTAGAGAGATTATTAGAGGCTAAGAAATTATCTATGCGAATCATTACCTAAGAGGAAGAATGATTTTATAAGAAGTAGGAAGAAGATTGGAATGGAAGAAGGAAGAAGGTTGGAATAGAAGGAAGGAAGAATTAACCTACATCAAATAGGAAGAAGAACTAACAGAGGAGAAAAGAAAGAAAGGAATGCTAACTATGGAAGAATTTGGAAGCAATATCTAACTATGATGATGGGAGAAGAACTGAAAACAAACTACAAATTATTAAATTATTGAACTATTGGTTGACCATTTTAACTCAGAAGAAGGAAGGTTGTATTAACAACAGAATATTAATTACAGAGGAATGAAGATAATACACACAGAAAAACGAATTAGATTACACACACAGGAAATCAACTAGTTAATTGCAAGAAAGGAAATGCATAAAATGTAAATAAAACCTCTAGTTGATGAGGGGCCCTTCCCAACAATCAGAGGGTGAACTAGCACAACTTAAACGACTACCAGCAGAACATCAACAAGCTGCTACTTCCATTAACTTGAGAAAAATTACAGAACTTTGTCTTCCACGATCTATGACTGCGAACTAGCTAGATTCCAAAATTTAGACTAAGACTCTGACTAACTCGTCTCAATCACAAAGACAACTATTTATAAGTTACAATGGGTGAAAGGGTCGATAGTGTCGACCTCTCTAATAATAGAAGTGTTTAAATGACTGTAATTGTTGATTTAATTGATACATGCCAACGCAAGGGGCGTCCTTTAGACTTTGACGGGGTTGGTTCCTTCATAGGGAAACTACATCGTCGATCTAACTCAGACGTGGATGAGTAGTGTGTTGGCGGACTGAATCACGGGCAGGCGTACTCCTTTCCAGAACGACAGCGTGAATGAATGTGAGCAAGCGTGAATAGGTGTGCGTAACTCCCAGCCAAACGAATAAGAGAGCAGGTGCGCTAGAGTGTTGACATGGGCACAGGAGTTACGTCGGCATACTGAGCATGATTCCAGGCTAAATGCGTAGACGAACCGGAAGTTAAAGTGTTCACGTGGATGTGAGATGTACTGTCAGGCTTGGAGAGCATAAGGATGTATTTTCTAGAGTAATAGCTCATTAACTAGGCCCATTGTGTGTCGAACAAAACCCATGTGTCCTTCTCTTCATTCAATGGTCTAAGATGTGTCAACCATGGATTTCGCGGGATGAACGACAAGCTGAATGCATTTTAGGCTGAGCACGTAGCGCATGGTCTGAATGATGGGTCATTTGCAAATCATAGCCTTTAAATTAAAACCATAAGTGTTAATTATGCCCAAAAACATCATTTTAATCATAAATAAACCATAATATATGAAACATAACCAGATTTGCATGGTAAGTGGATGTTTGCATACCTGGACTATTTGATGAGATGAATGGCTAAGAAAACAACTTACTATAGCAAAAATTATAGAAATAACGCCACTTTGAGTAAATTGAATGATAAAAAATGGTGACAAAATTGGACACCAACATTCCCCCAAACTGGAGTCATGCTAGGTCCCACTGAGCAAAACAAAATGTGATTAGGAAGAAGGCTGAGCTGCAATAGCAATGGTCTTCGACTCGGATGATGGAGATGCATGCTTGGCCTGGAGCTTCTTGAAATGAACCCTTAAGGAATTATATTTTACCCTAAGGACAACATTGGATGTTATTTTGGCGTTAACCGAGCATTTAGCGCTTGTCAATTGTGTATGCAACATCTTATTTTCTTCAAGGAGCTCGGAGATTGTCTCCACATAGCTTTGACTTTGTTCTATTAATTGTGCTATCTCTTCAGTTAACTGATCACATTTTTGTTGACTCAAAATAGGTTGTTCTATATCATGCTCCAAGTCCATTTGAGGACTCTTCTCTTTTGGAGATGTCTCAACATTAATAGTTTGTTCTTTAGAGATTTTGTCTTTGTTACATGCAGGAGAGCTTCTAGCAGCACAGGATTCACTCACCTGAATGGATTCATTAGCTAGTGTGAGGAGGGATGACTGAAAGGTATGATCGTCCAACTAAATATTTGAGCATGAGGGCTGAATGATAGTCTAAATGTTAGGCTGATCAATGGACTGGTCATAATTTGTCTCTCTAGGTTCAGTAGGAGAATGTATTGAATGGATAGAGTGCATATCATTTAAGGGACCCTCACCAAATCGTATACATTTAGTGTTTGGTTCTTCTTGGGCATGAAGGTGTTCTTCAGAAGGGGAAGATTTGACAGTAGATAAATGAGGGTTTAATATCTCAAAAACAAAATGGTCCCAAGTCTGACCTCTCTCCTCTAATCGATGAATGATAAAAAGCTTGATGAGGCAATGGTGATATAAGCCGCTAGAAGGGTTAATGGTATTCTTTCTAAATTGACTCGACATCTTTTCCAAGCTCTTTAGAAATTAGAATGGGAAATTGAAGGTCTGATTATTGAAAAAATGAGCTAACAGTCTAACATGGCAAGATTTAAAAATAGTGAACTTACCCTCGCATGTGACTAAGTGAATGATAATGGTCAAAAGATCCAAGTACTCTGGCTTGATCCATTCTCCATGAAAACCTTGGGTGCTAGTAATGTGTTGAAAATTGGGCTTGAGAGCGAACTGGTGAGCTTATCGTGGAAGAAACAAATGATTGTGCCATCAGGAACCTTCTCTAGGGAGCTTCGTAGCTAACGCTATTGACTCTTCTGTTACGGAGAAAACAAGATGGCCAACCTTGGCCGTTTTTCCATCGAAACCTTTGGCAAACAACAATGAAATCTCATGGTCGTGACCATTAAGGCGGTGGAGAAACGGATTCCATCCTGCTTGAGAGAATAACTCATGGCATCTTTTAAACTCAGGGATATGAAGAAGATCTTGGTATCTACCTGGTTCTCAACAATTAGGCATTGCTAATAGAGGACGGGGGAAACAACAGATAAATGCAGGGGATACAAGGAATTTGCAGAGGACGCAGCTCGCAGAGAGAGAAATGAAGGGTGAACAGAGTGAAGCAGAAGTTCACGCAACCATCAGTTAAATTGAAGTTTGTTTGGATGGCTAGATGGTCATAGGTAAAGCTTGTTTTGAAAGATCACACTTGTACTTTGAAGATCTTGGGTTAAGTGCCAGAATTGAAGTGCATGAATTCGGTAGATGCGTGTTTGGTATAACATATTCAAGCATGTCCAAAGCCAAACTTTGGACAGGTTGAACGAAATTCACGTAATGGGATATTCTACACGTAGAAGATCACAAGGATCTGATCCATATGCTGGCGATCTATACGACAGGTAAGACCATAGTGGTCATACAATGATTCATAATGACACATGATTCATTCATTTAACAAGATGAGATGAATAAGGAAATAAAACCAAGTGCAAGATTTGACGTTTGATTGATCCCTATCATCATTGGTTAGTTAGGATTTTCAAAAATATCTAGCATGCTATTTAAAACTAAAATTTCTTCAGCACTTTTATTCAAAACATTGCTTATTTGCTGCATTCGTCACTTCATTTGGATCGACATTTGTTCCATCGTTCATCCTTTCATACATACTTTTATAGCTGAAGCCATCTGGAGCTGATTTTTGGAAGGAATTTTTAAGGCTGTTAGTGCACAGAAAATGCTGTAAATTTTGCTTTTTGGAACTTTTAAGTCATGTCCCCTTTTTGCTTGTCTTTAATTAAAACAATTCGCCTTCTGCTTTTGTATTAACCTGCAAACATCTATTACTTTCAGAGATAAATAAATTTTTTTCTTTATTTTTATGAATAAAAATGAAAATAGTTTAAAACAGTTCTAATCCTCCCCCAAACCAAAGATATGGCTTGTCCTCAAGCCAACAAAAAGAGCATTAGATATTCAATTATTTTATCAATAGCTGAAAAATGTTGTAATACTTTTCTCAAGAAAATGAAATATTAACTAAACATGTAGATGATTCAGATATGTACATTTTTCATCAAGAATAGAACAGTGATTAAAAGGACCATATGAAGAATGATAGTATAATTTGATATGAAAGATGCCACAGGAAAACTAGCCATCCATGACTCACTTTAAAGATTTCTTGTCATCCCAAGATATAGATAAGGTGCACCGTAAAGCTTGTGAGATTTTCATAATTATGGGTCCCATTTCTAGGATAATAACATCCTAGGTATTGTTTGAATTAGATGACAAGGTCCAAGTTCAACTTAAAGTTATTCTCTAATGACAGTATAGATGATTGGCCAAAACATGTGTTTGTATACTCAGGTTTCTTATATATGAATCATGTGCATAGTAATGCATTAACTGATCTCTTTTACCTGATATTGACCTGCTGCCAGCAGGCATGTTCAGTACCCTGGCAGGTTTATCTTGGTACCATGCAAGCATAGTCCCGCTACCAGCGAGCCTGTTCAATACCCCGACGGGTTTACTTGCATTTACCTAGATTCCTTCTTTAAGATTTTACTTAGCATGGACCCGCTGCTAGCAGGCCTGTTCAGTACCTCGGTGGGTTTGCTTAGTATAATGATGTATATGTATATATAAATTTTTGTAAGGAGGTCGGTTGGCACTAGAGTGTGCTAAGCCTTCTAAACACATAATTCAAAATATTAGAACGAATCTTTATGAGCAACTTTTACTTATAATAGCCAAAGTTATGGATCATGTCAAAAGATAATAACCTAAAGCTGTTCTTTGATCTATATCTATCTCTTTCATAAGAATTCAGTAATGTTCCCCATAAGAATAAAAATAACATTCACTTCTAAGTTACCTTTGAAAGATGCTTTAAGAGATGAGTTTTGATAATGAGTTTAGGACAAGCCAATGATCCATAGGTGTAAGATAGTATATTTTTTGAGATCATAGCAATTAAGATAGGTCTTTTAAGCAACAGTTCTAAACGATAATAAAAAATGTGCATGCCTGAATCAAATACCATATTCAAAATCATAAAGAAATGGTTGCAAGATAATATAAAGAACACTTTGTCTTTTGCTAAAAATGTCAACCAATAATTGAAAAAAAAGAAGGGATTAGGATATATTGAAATTTTTTTCTTTTAAGTGCTTCCCTTTCAATAATATTGCATGAGCGGATAAGGTCCTTGTAATTAAACTGCTAAACCGTTGTTAGATGATTTTGATTTATTCAAAACAAAACATATGTACAAAAAAAGTCATAAGAAATCTAAAAAGGAAGAAAAGTTTTACTGTTTTTAATGGAAAAAATTTCATGAGCTGATCATACAAATGAATTCCCTGTATAAATACAATCAGCTTGTTAGAAATAACTCTTCATTATTATAATTAAAACAAAAACACAATATATTTACATATGTACAAATGAAGACAATCCTTTAGAAATTTCAGGGACTAGGAGGAGGAGGAATGACTTCCTCTTCTACCAGCGCCATCTCCTGTTGTTGTAAGGCATTCTACACAAAGTCTTGTTTAGATATAGGTTAGTGATAAAGTCTAAGTCTATGGCCATTTCCAACAAAGAAAGTTTGAGAATCATCAATTGTTTTAATTTTAACGGATCCATTATCGAAGGCTGTAACAATTTCATAAGGACCCATCCAGCAAGTAGTCAATTTACCTTTAAAATTTTTGTATCTCGAATAAAAAATTAATGCCCAGTCTCCTATTTTAAATTGTTTTTGTTTAATGTATATGTCATGCCATTTTTTATGTTGATTCCGTATTAAGATTGTTCGTTGGATAGCATCCTGTCTAATCTCGTCTAATTCATTTATTTGTAGGATTCGTTGTTTCTGTGCTTCTTCTAAATTCATTCCTAACTGAGTAGCCATACGAAATGTCTTAACCTGAAATTCAATGGGTAGGAGAACCTGTTTGCCATAAACAAGTTCATAAGGTGTGTGGCCAGTGGTGTTTCTCCAAGTTATTCTATAAGCCCACAAGGCTTCTGGGAGCCTATCTGCCCAGTCCTTGTGGTGTAACTGAATGGTCTTGGTCATGATAGCTTCTAATACTTTGTTTGTGCTTTCTACTTGACCATTCGCCTGAGGATGATATGGGGAAGATTTACAATGTCTAATACCATATTTCTTAGTAAGTTCTTTCATTAACTTGGAAGTGATTTGAGATCCTTGATTGGTTACAATTTCCCTAGGTACACCAAATCGGGTAAATATTTCTTCATACATAAACTCTACCACTGATTTATTTGTGGCTTGGAATAAATTTGGCTTCTACCCACTTGGTGACATAATCTGTACAGACTAGGATGTACTTCTTCTTACGAGACATAGGGGAAATTGGTCCAACAAAATCTAGAGCCCATTTTTCAAAAGGTTCAATCATAACTTGAGTTTGCAAAGGCATCTCATCAGATGGTGTAGGTCTACCCATTCTTGGCAACTATCGCATCCCTTGACATATTTGGTAGCATCCTTGAAGATGCTTGGCCAATAATATCCAGAATGTAAAACCTTATATGCTGTTCTTTTATCAGAAAAGTGTCCACCACAAGGTCCACCATGACATGCATGAAGAATCTCTACCATCTCATCCTCTCGTACATATCTTCTAATAATAAGGTCAGGACCGATACGAAAGAGATCATTATCCACCCAGGAATAGTTAGAGATTTGAACTATAATTCTAAGTTTTTCAGGTGGGGAGAGATGGTTTGGTAGATTTCTTGTTGCCAAATAATTGGCTATGTCTATGAACCATGGGGTTCGAATAGATACAACGAATAAATGTTCATTTGGGAAGCTATCATCAACAGGACTATCATCATTGTCAATTTGAATTCGGGAGAGAAAGTCTGCTACTACATTCTCTTGACCAAGACGATCAACAATGGTGATATTAAACTCTTGTAACAGAAGAAGCCATCGAGTCACTCTGCCATTGGTAACTGGTTTATTCATAAAAAATCTAATAGCAGAATGATCGGTATGTATGAAAATTTCATATCCTATGATATAATGACAAAAATTATTGATGGAATAGACTACTGCGAGAAACTTTTTTTCGGTAACAGTGTATTTTGATTCTGCAAGAGTCAATTTTTTACTAGCGAAATAAATGGCATAAGATAACTTTTCCTCCTTTTGACCTAAGAATGCCCCTATAGCTATGTCGGATGCATTAGTAGAGATATGAAAAGGAAGGGACCAGTTAGGGCCCCTAAGTACTAGTGCTACTGATAACTTTTCTTTTAAAGTTTCGAAAGCCTGTTGACAAGGTTCAGTCCATTGAAATTATGTGTCCTTCATGAGTAGTTTGAACATAGGTGCGGCTATCTTGGTAAATGTTGTTCGGGAATTCTACCCTATAGCGAGGAGAGGGACACTACCAACTTCTGGGGTGACAAGTAAATACATTAATCATATCACATAGGCTTCTACAAAAAGAAAGAGATCAAGGTTCTTGAAAGCATACCTTATTAATGATGTTCGATCCTAGATTTCGCTTGCTCCTTCGATCGATCCTCCACTTCATCTTCCATTTGACGAACCTGCAATACAAAGATACATTCCTCAGCGTATCTTGACTAATATAAAAATGATGAAATTGAAATACAATTTAGACATCAAGAACAATTAAGCATTTAATCCAAACAAAAATGCAATCCATTAGACATTTGATTGGGACAGGAAGGGCATTTCAACCTTTATTGTCAAAAGCAAATAATCAGTACAAGTATACCTGATCATTCAGAGTGCTTATGCAACCAGATCCTGGGCTCCTGCTCTTCACACCAACTTGGAATTCCTCCAACATAACAACCCGTAATGCATAGTTTCTCCTCCTCTCTCTCATCTATCCCCCTTGTATTTATAAGTCAAGGTAGGCAGTTTGGATCGAGAGGTAGTTTGATTGGGAAGTTGGGGAAGTTGCAAAACCAACTGCAACTAATCCCAATTCGTCTAATTAATATATTTTTGATTACTTTTTAATATGTGCGCGAGTATTTCACAATAGAGTAGCACACCATATGCAACTTCACTGCTTTACAACTAGCGTTTGCATGATTTTCTAAGGTGTGCGCTAGTTTGCTTAAGCAAAGTAGGGCATACTAGCAGGTGTGCGCTACTATTATGCTTGTGGAGTAGGGCACACTCCAATAAATGCGCTACTATCATGCCTGTAGGGTAGCGCACATGTCAAAAGGTAGGGTAAAACATGATTTTGTCAGCTGTTGAGGGGCAAATCAAGTCCATGTATCATCTAGGGCAATCTTTCTCTTCAATCCATGTTGTCCTTTTGGGTGATCGACAGCTTAATGTGATCACAGACGGAGAAGTGAAAATTTGACCTATAACAGATGCCCCCTAATGTGTGAGGTCAGAGGGAAACGATGGCCGAAATACATTATAATTCCAGTTCAACGGAGGAGCAAGAAACCACAGAACTGAGTCACAAAAGTACCTGAAATAAAGATCAAGGTCACCGAGCAATTACAATCTTGACATCATATAGATGTGTAGCATGATACAACATGATCTCCGATACATAACTAGGAGATGTATATATAGCATGGCCACTGAAATACAAGCGTGGATCCATGTGAGAATGAGAGATCATAGCCATAACAACAAAATAGATCTATGTCTCATGGAGAGCCAAAATGAGTGAGGCTCAGTCTTGCGCAGCTTTGGTGATAACATAATGAGGTAATGCTATCATAGTACCAAGGTCTTCATCCAAACAACCCAAGGTACAAACCCTAACCATGTGAATAAATGAGCTGAAAGTCGAACATGGGGGGTATCGTTTGATTACCGGTCATTGATGTATACCGTTAACAAACACGAGGGTTTCCACCGATAATGATAATGGGGCCCAAGGTACCAGCTAGTACGATCCAACAATAGTGAATAAGTGGACTTGAAGTCAAACACCTGAGGAACCTATAAAATAAGAGACATTGATGTATTCTCATAATTCGACAGCGAGGGAAATTGCCATTGGTGACTGCAATCCCCAAGGTACTAACCGAAACTCTAAACTTCATTCCCAGAGCAAAATGAGTTGATGTCGATGGGAAGAAGTCCGCTGGAAGGGAGGCCTTAAGGAATCCTCCATCATCCAACATGAGGAACACTCAAATGGTATGAGCTGATGTGATGTAGTACAAGTAACAAGACAGACACTAGGATGGTCGACACATGGGGTCAAGATAAACTGTAGAATGGTCGACACAGGTTGTATCCTTGAACAGTGAGCACGACACAAAGTGACTTAGGCAGTTTTCAACATGATGGGGAAGTGATATAAGCCTGCAATGTAGGAGACATTAGCAAACCCTCCATATGGTTGGAAGAATAACCAACCGGGGGAGTAAACAACTCGGAGATCAGGTTCACCCTAAGGTCAAAAACTAAACCCAACTGAAATGATAGACTCAAATAGGTGCTGTGTTCAAGGATAAGACTGACTGAACTGCCTTTGAAACTGTAAGATATGATATACCCTTCTTATCCCTTATTCTTTTTAGATAAAAGAATACCTTTCTTGTTGTTTTAATGAGTCCAAGAAAGAATGAAAACTCAATAGATCCAACCATGTAAAGAGTTTAACGAGCCCATGGGAGGAAGACTCAGGACCTTGTTCATTGTTTACAGAGTTCGAAGAAGAGATAGAAGAATACTCTATAATATTGATCTCTGTATTTTAATATCGAGCCGAGATTTGTTCTTCCTCACCGGTGTTTTCAATTTTAAGGAGTCTGAAAAACTTAAACAATAACTCCATACGCCTACTCGTGGATTTTAATATCGAGCCCAAGTAGGTTAATGCTTGCCGGTGTTTTCCTGTTTATAGAGTATGAAAAACTTAAACAATCCTCTTTTTACCCTCTCGTGGATTTCACATCGAGCCTGAGTAGGCGAGTGCTCACTTGGTGTTTTCATGTTTCGAGAGCCTGAAAAACCTAAAGAAGGCTCTAAAAGGTCCTTTTTCATAAAGTTAGTCTCCTCCCCCGAAAAGGTGTAAAACAATGGGAGAAGAACTCTTCTAGCCATGGATGACTAGAGTATTCCTTTTTCGTAACGAAGTCGCAAAAGTCCGGAAAAGGGTTAAACTTATACATAAGCGGATGGGCCTTCAGTTCCTTTAACAAGCTTGAAGAGGACAAGTTTGCTCGGCAATCTTGTTTAGGTTTCAATAGTCCAAACAAGAGCTTAAAATGACTTAATGACAACTTCTAGGATCATGACTCATGACCTGCCAAAGACTAGGATCTCAACAACCAAGTTAGTATTAACGACAAAAAATCTTCAATGACATGAAATTTCAACCATAAAGTACTTAACATGGTCCGTCAATAAAGAAATTAAGTCATGACATATTGATGCTATGAAAATCTAGTAAAAATTTGAGGGATATAGGTTGAAATCACTCTACCAACATTTGTAGGTATTTTAATGATTAAATAGATCATTTTTGCAATTTGACACTATAGACTTTTCACAAAAGTGGGTAAAAAATCAAATTCAAATTCATATATGTAATTTCAACTTGAAAACTCAAATATCACATTTGGAATTGTAGGGCAAGTTTTTGGATCAAACCTTTGATCTTCAACCATTCATAGCAATCAAATCGGGCAACTATTCAACTTCAAACCTCTTCCAAGTAAGTTATTTTCATCCCAACTTGCATTTTGGTGGTTCATTTGTCAATTTTTATGCTTAAAAACCAATTTCTAGCCATGCTCAACTCGTGAAGTGCGTGTGCACTACTGTGTAAGAGGGAAAGTAGGGCATACTAGAGGTGTGCGCTACTCTTCCTCAAGGATAGTAGTGCCCAAATGTGACAGTGTACCTTAAGGAGTAGCGCACACCCCTGAACATGGAGAAAAACATGTCGAGAGATAAAAATTTGACTTTCTTGTGGTAGGATGGTGCTTGTTTGGAGAGAGAGGGAGAATGAAGAGATGGATAGGGTGGCTATGCAAGACCTGGAAACTCTACACACACTCCGAAGATGTGGTTTGTTAAAATTCTATAGAATCATCAACATGAGGGAACTCAACCGATTGCTTCAAAGACTCATTCAGTACTGGGATGCAGATGCCAATGTGTTTGATATCTAGGGAGAGACCCTGGACCTCACTATTGATGACATATACTTCATTACAGGACTCTCTAGGAGGGGAGATCTTGTAAACCTGAAAGGGTCCTCATGCAATGTGGGTGCCATGTATGTGCAAGAATACGTGAATGCATACTGTGTGGTGGGTACTAAGAAATCAGGAAGTCAAATTCTTATTTCTACTATTGACAACCTCCCTTTGAAAGTTATTGTAAGTATGTTGAACCGAATGGGAGGGAGTGCCACACAACAATTAGCCTCAAGGCACTATATGCATATTGGTATGAAATGCTTGCAAGGTCATGTGTATGACTGGTGCACTAGTCTGTTGGCAAACATGAAGCTTCAACTCTCCGGGTGTAAGACCAGGGGGATGAAGAACTTTGGATATGGCAGCATCCTTTGTACCTTCTTCTTCGAGAGGGTACCTGCTCTTAGTTTGGGTATGCCTTTGCCCCTTGTCATTCCTCATGAGCTGATATTGGGCCGTTGGGGTGACATTTTTCTCCGCCAGGGTGGTGGTGAAAGCCACTTTTGCTATCACACCGATGATTTCTGGGGATGGTGGGAGAGACAGGTGATAGCATTTGGGAAGTTTCCGTATGCTGGTTTAGATTTCCGTCATGATCCAGAGCTAGTACTTCCTCCAAGTGGTGCCTGGGGAGAGATAGGTATGTTTATGTTTTTTGAAAAATATTTAATTTTTTCGATTTAAAGTATATTATTTTTATGATGAGTTTTGAAAATACTAAAACAAAGTGTCATGTGCAGATGTTGGACTAGTTCGTCCAGATGGACATCCTACTATTTTCGTGAGGCCCATTAATGTGGGTGCAGCTGATGCTATGCTAGGGGCTATAGAGAGGAATATGAGTTGGTTGACTCATGATATTCCCACATATCGTATTGAGCGGATGCCCGTTGATATGTAGGAGGATGTAGTAGGTGTGCCCCCAGCCTGGATTAGACTGCTGCGGAAAGTAGTCAGGCTAGTCATATGCTACCGAGAGGTAGTGGATGCTGATGAGGCCCCACCTTCTCCATAGGAGAAGGATATTTTATGTATTTTGAGGCCATCGAGCCCAATTTTGTATGATATGACTTTGTGATAGACCCGTGTTCCAAACTCATACTATTTTTTGATACAGTATTGGATATATATACAGTATCGGCTTATATTTACATGTGTGTGTTTAACTTTATGTGCAATGCTTATTTATGGAAGTGTATGATACAAATGCCAATCTAGAACATAATTTGCAAATGAATAAGCTAATGCATTCAAATTTCTTAGAATATGTTGATATATGATGGAATCAAACTGTCTTTTCAATAATTTAACTTGCAGAAACTATCGTAGCAAAAAAGGATCTCTAATCTGATAAACACCCGTCAACTGAAATACAACTAGTTGCGAATCAAGTCTTACCTATAAATCTGAAATGCCCTGGGTAACAACATCCTGGAGAAGTTCTATGACCGCACTGTATTCTGCTACGTTATTCATTGTGGGACTCAAACAACCCCCCCTGAAGAAACTAGTTGGCCAGTTGGTGAGTAAATGACCCAAGCTGCTAAAGCCAACTGTCGGGTGTGGCGACTAGCACCATCAAAAAATCTTAAAAAGTGTTTAGTCGACATCTGAAACATGAAGCGAGAAAACACACATAAGGTCAATTAGCAATCATAAGCAAAAACTAGTTCTACAAAATGTACAACTATAATACATGAAAAAGCACACATGCCTAAGCATAGTACTTCTTCAATTAGAGCCCATTTCTAGGCTTGGGTAGCTTATTACTCTCGTATTCCGTTATCTCATAAGATCCTTTCTTCAGTACCTTCGAGATTATGTAAGGACCGAGCCACATGGACTTGAACTTGCCAGCCCCTAAAGGTTCCTTTTCTTGATCCCAAAGCAGAACAAGGTCTCCTTCAAGAAAAACCCTAAGTCTGACAGACTTATATATTGTCCTTTGACTCATTTCTTATGGACTTCATTTGCTGTGAGCGCATCGCAGCGCTGCTCATCTAGATGCTCTAAATGTAGAAAACTTTCTTTTAGTACTGAAGTTTCTAGTAACAGTTGGACAACCAACTTTAATGAGGGAATCTCGCATTCAATCGGAACGACTGCTTCTATCCCATGCACAAGTTGGAAGGGAGAGAACCCGGTAGCAGTCTTTACGTTTTCTCGGTAAGCCCAAAGAGCAGGATACAACATGATGTGCCAGTTATTTCTATTGACATTAACGGTTCTTTGTAGAATAGTCTTCAAAGTTTTGTTAACCGCTTCGACCTGAACATTCGCTTGTGGATAGAATGAAGATGAATGCTCCTAACGAAAACCTAGCATGGTATAAAGCTCGGTCATCATGTTGTTATGAAAATGACGACCATGATCTGTCACGATCACTTTGGGTATGCCGAACGTTGAGATAATCTGATTGAATATGAAATAAGCGACGGTTTCTCCATCCTCCTTAATAGTAGGCATTGCCTCGACCCACTTGGTGAAGTAGTCAATGGAAACGATAATATAATGATGGCCTCCAGTCAAAACTGGATTACAAGTCATATAATAAACCCCCCATTTGGTGAAGGGACCTGCTGTGATCACAGGATGAAGAGGAGCTGGATGTGCTCTCATTTTTCTGGTGAAAAACTGACACGGACGACAGCATTTCACAGCTTCCACACAATCTTTAAAGATTGTAGGCCAAAAATACCTGGCACGCAGTATTTTCTGAGTTGTTGCCAACCCAGAAAGATGACCCCCACAAGCTCTGCTGTGAGAATCATTCAATACTGATTCTGCTTCTTCTAAAGTCAAAAAATGTCATAATATGGAGTCTATCCCATGTCTATACAAAGTATCATAAATAATGAGATAGTTTTTCGCATGACTTTTCAGTTTGCATCGTTCTTCTCTAGAAAAAGTGGTAGGACACCTCAAAGTCTAGAGATATACTAAAATATCCCCGTACCATGGGTTAGAAGAGGCAATAAGGAAGATATGTTCATCAAGGAATGATGACTCTTCCTCAATATGCACTAAGTCACTCAGAAATTCTAAAATCAATTTAGCAAACACTAGTGATTTCTTCGACTTGGCAGATTGAAAAACCAAATCGAACTCTTGCAGTATTACAATCCATTTATTGTATTTCCCATTGATGATACATCGAGTGAGAACATATTGGAAAGGATTGACCTCCGCAATCACAGTGGTGGTTCGTAAAAGGATGTAGTGACGAAGCCTCTGCACTGCATAGACCACAGCTAGTGCTAACTTCTCAACATGTGAATACTTAATCTCAGGATCTATCAATGCGCGTGAGAGATAATAAATGACATGCTCTTGGAGCGTGTCATCCTCCTAAACTAGTACTATGCCAATTGTCTAAAGTGATGCCGCCAAATATAAGAGGAAATCTTTTGTATAATCAAGCGGGCTTAACAAGGGGGCTGATAGTAATGCCTTTTTCAAGGCCTCAAATGATGCTTGAGCAGCCTCGTCCCACAAAAAGTAGGTATCTTGTTTAAGCAGTCTCATGAAACCCTTTGTAATTTTGGCATAGTTTATGATGAAACGTCGTAGGAAGTTAGACATGCCTTGCAAACTTTGGAGTTGTCTCAAGGTGCGAGAAGGAGGCAGATTTACAATCACCTCAACTTTTAACGGGTCGACCATTATGCCACAACTGGATATAATAAAACCCAGTAATCGTCTAGACTCGACGCAGAATACACACTTATTAGGATTTAATCAAATATTGTATTGTCTGCACCGTTCAAACACAAGTCTCAAATGAGTTGGATGATCTTGTCTCTTGCGAGATCGTGCCGGGAGGTCATCTAGGCAAGGTTCAACTATGTGCTTGATATCGTGAAAAGTGAAATTCATTGCTCGCTGGAACCTAGCTCTAGCATTCTTTAAGCCAAACGGCATCTTTCGATAAGCAAAGGTTCCCCACGGGCAAATAAAAGATGTTTTGTGTTGATATTCGGGTTTGATTTGAATTTGATTATATCCCGAAAATCCATCCATGAAAGAAAACATCTTGTGTCCCACGCACGCATCTATGATTTAGTCAATAAATGGTGTGTGGTAGTTATCTTTTGGACAAGCTTTGTTCAGATCCCAGTAGTCAGTACAGACTCGAATGGTACCTTTCTTTTTATCAACCGGAACACGGTTCGAAACCCATTCCGTCATGTCGATCGGATAGATAAATCCGGCTTTAAGCAATTTTTCAACCTCTGCCTTAAAGGCGGCCACTTTTCGAGGATTCACTGGACAGAGCTTTTGTCTCACAGGTTTCGCGTTAGGATACATTGTGATGACATGCTCAACAATGGTAGGATCGATGCTTGGCATCTCCTCATAAGTCCAGGAAAAAATATCGCGGAATTCTTTAAAAAGTTTGGTATACAGAGTGATCTCCTCCAAAGAACAATCTGCTCCAATAAAAATGTTTTCCACGACCTCGGGTTTGGTGGAAATGTTAATCGAGATGGTTCTCGATATATTATCCATATTCCCTTCAACATAAACATTGCTTGAAGTGGAAGAGGAAAAATCAACATTCCCACCAGGTCTCATCGAAAACTCTCCTCTCTCTATCCTGTCTAGATTTGGAAGCAGGTATGTCATATCCCCAGATTTTTGCTATGGTCCATGGGGTGTTTTTAGCCTAAGTCACCTAGGCATTAATTAAATAATTAATGGATGGATAAAGGAAGATTCCTAAGGGTGAATTTGAGGAATTAAATGGATAAGAAGGGCCCCCCATGAAGTTATTAACCCCCAATCCAAGTGCTAAGGTGATTTATTAATTAATTGAGAAATTAATTAATTGGGGAAGTTTTGAGGCAATTACACCATAGTAGTTAATTAATTGCTGGATAATTAATTAATTGCTTTGCAAAATTATTTCTGAGTTATATTATTGTCATTTAAATGTTTATTACTAATAAATGTGCCAAATGGTTGATGACTTGAATAGGAAATTCGAATTGGTAAGTGAGCCAAACTTTCCTAAGTGGTAAAGTCTCAGAAAGGCTAAGGAATCTAATGGAGACAAGTTGGCAAGATGAACCCAGAAAGGAAACTGACAAAAGATGGCAAAATCAGACAAAAGCAGGAAAGAGGAAAGTAAAGAAAGTGGAAAGTTTCAGAAAGAAAATAGCAACAACCAGAAAAGCTACCTAAAGTGCACTTTCCCAAATTCAGTGAAGGAGGTGAAGGAAATAAAGTTTTGAAAGCTCAAAAGTTGCTATTCTCCTCAAGAAATGTGCCCTCATGGCTTTGGAGTAGAATGGGAAAGTGGGTAACCCACTCTCATAGGTCACCAATCCAAGAACTTGCTCAACAAGTCATCATGAAGTCTATAAAAGAATCCAACCAACTCCATTTGACAACTTTGTCATTTGTAATTTTGGTTTGAGAGCACTGAGCCTCTCTAGTTGAGTGATATGCCTCAACTGTTCCTATTGGGTGATGTGCCCCAAGGTCCTTTAGTTTTCAAGGGAGTGTTATGCAGGTGCATAACATGTACTGGAAACCATTATCATCTATTTGCATCCATCATTGAATATTTAAAGTCAGAAGAAGAGCAGATCCTGCAGATAGTGAAACTACAGCTAGTTTTAGTGAAGATTCTCCTGTTGAAGAAGTTTGAGCCAGTGAATGTTCCAAAGACTTGGTGGAGAGATGGTTCAGCCATTTTTGCAGACATTGGAAGAGCCACATATCAGAAATCATCTTCAGAACTGAACTATCCTTCTCTTCTATCTCATTCTCTCAAGCATGGCTAGATTTGGAGGTGTTTCCTCTGCTAGAAGAAGAAGACAAGTGAAGGGCTCCATATTCTTTCTCAGAGATGCATTTTTCAGCTCATACTTTGTTCCATACCTGTAGATGATCACCATGTACTTTCATATCAGATTTCTAATCATTTCATATCTCACACAGTCCATCGTGGGCTCTATTTGAGGATTTCCTAGTCATTGTGATACTGTTCTACTGAAGGATCATTAAATGGACACAAGCTTGGTCCAGTGAGGTATATTTCGAATTGATGCTGTTATATATATTATATCAGAACCATATAACACCTCAGAACATAGTATTATATTTAATGAAGATCATTTAATAATCCGGAATGGAAGACTAGCTCATTGAGCATTATTTTATGACTAGTTTTACTGAAATGACTGCCAAATCTATTCTAAGAGTCATTTTTTCTTTCTGTAAGTTGTAGGTGGTCAATGATACAATAAGATATCCATATCAATCATTAATTTTAGAATTTGGAAGCATTTAACCCTTGTTTGTAAAGTTTGGAAAATTCCTAGTTTAGCAATCCCGGAGTGGCTTAAGACTCCCAAATTACTCCTGCATATTCCAAATATTTTTGAATGATTCCCAGTGAATCCATTGAACTCATTTGACTATCATAACTCATCCTTGGACCCTCAGTGACCTACCCAATCTAGTAAGCATATGCTGGTGCACCCAGGAAGCTTTGCGATAGGCTTTAGCGGTAGCTGTTGTCCGAAACATAAATGGCCCCAGTGCTTTATGCTTAGGACTCTCCCTCTGATATGATTTGCTGCTGCTACACACATCTCATATAAATTTCAGAATTGAATTTTCATCTTACCAAACTCAGTTTCAAGTCTCCTTACCCGTCATTGACTTCCTGTTCTGTTCGGTGAATTAATAAAAAATGGACAAGTAAATTTTATTTAAAATTCTAAACTTGAGTTAATATCTGGGTTAAATATTTCCTAGGATATTACAAGGTAGGACCTTTTGTGCATGTGATCCCAAGGCTGGTCCAGTCCCATCATTGCTTCCAAAATGGCTTCGTCAGAAGGCAAAACCGTGTCTAAACGGTCAAAAGAGTGGGTCGAGTCTGCTGACCATGCAGGAGCATAGTCCATATCCGACTTAGCAGAGACTGGAAGAGTCACGATATGTTCCATTGCAGCATGCTGTGCTTCCATGTATGCTACTTCTGCAACGGATAAAGGCACTAAGGATTCTGATACAGTAGGAAGGATCCATGGATCAGTCCTTAGACCGACCGTGAAAGTTTCAGTAGATGTACCTTCATCAGAACGCATAAAAAGAATGGGAGAGGGTAGGTCAAAAGTGCCTATTAATGACCTGTAAAGCCCTGCTCCTAAACTCTTGCTTACTGGGGTAGATTGATCAACTAAAGGAATTGTGGATTCCGATGAAGTTTGGTTGTTTTGCCGAGAGAACGAAAGCTGATCGACCGTGATGATCTTACCTTCGTGAGGGAACATAACAACTCGAAAAAATGCTGATGCAATAGCTCGCATGGAGTATGTCCAGCTCCTACCCAACAACATATTGTAATCAAGCAGAGCGTCCAGAACTTCAATCTCTACAGCAACTGTCTTACCGGCCAGTGTGATGTCAAATGATGACAAGACTCCGTGTGGACGGAAGGTTCTACCATCAAATGCAGTAAGCAGTGTGTTAGAGGGGGCTAACTCGGGAGAACCCAAGGCTTTCCAACAAGAAATAGACATTACACACATAGATGCACATTCATCTACGACAACTCTTCCAATGATCATAGGACTATGAACTACCTCTATCTGAAGGGCAACGTGGTACGGCAACCGGTATTTGATATCAGACATATCAAAACGCGCAGTCATGTTGGATGATTCCATACTTCCAATCACTACCAGAAGTGCATTTCGTTGTAATGGACAACTTTGTAAGACTTCTAAGGTGGACATCGCATAAGGGGCCTGGGTTAGATCTTCAACCACATTGTAGTTGGCAGCGGCCCGTGCGTTGGGATTGTGCAAAGCCCATTTCAAGACACCTTTTGGGTTCTTGGGCACTGAATCCACAGGTATGTGGAGAGGAATAGAAGATTCAGGAACATCTTTATCCTTATTCTGCGAATCCAGGGTATAATTTCTTGCCCGTGTTTGTAAAAAAGCGTCCAAATTAACCAAATTAATAAAAGTTTGATCAACTGAAGCATGGGTGGTGCCAGAAGCTGATCCCTGCCCTTTTGGAAATGGATCTTTAAGGACGGCAGGTTTCTTTTCTTGAAGCAGCTTCTGGGCTTCTTCGATTAGAGGGCACTGGTGAGTGAGGTGGTCCTGCTTGCAAAGCTTGCAAGGGAACTTGACCTTCTTCTTTTCTCTGTTACCCTCCTCATCATTTTATTTGTTTTTGGGATTCTGTTGGTTCCCCTCTCATTTCTTGCCCTTCTTTTTGTTTTTGGGCTGCCGAGGGCCCTTTTGATTAGTCTGAACCTGTTGTACATATTCATTAGTAGAAGGAGAGGTTGTGATGGGAGTCATTTCTGCAGTCTATTGTTTGACCGATAAGGCATGAACCTGTTTAGTCAATGCTCCGAAGGCTATCGAATCAACTGAAACTACTATGCCGTCAGCATGTGGTCCAGGTTTTGGTCTACCTAGATCAATGTTTGATCGCGGTGCATCAGGTACAATCTCATAAAGGATCCTAGACTGAGCGTAAACCAAGTCTCATTTCTGGGTCTTTAGAATGGCTTCTTCTTCCGATGACACCCCAGACATAGCTACTTCCTTAGAAACATAAGGAAGGAGTGATTTCAGATACCACTCTAATAAGAATTATGGGGGGATATTGGCCTTAATGAGCCTCTTCTGTCTTTGCCACTCTTGAATGTGATCAGATAAGTGGGTGGCTTTGTTTTATCTAAAGGTAAACACAAGATTTGTCCCGACATCATACCGAACAGGAAGCTAGAAGTGGTTCAAAAAGACTATGGCGAGATCCTGAAAGTTAAAAAAGGTGGCTGCAGGTAACTCAATGTACCATTTGGTTGCAACATCGGTCAAGGTTCTTTGAAAAAGTCTCAACCTAACAAAATCTTCATTCAACGAGTTCGAAGAACACCAAAGATGAAAAGTGGTAACATGATCACTAGGATCCTCACCAGTTTTACCTTCGAATTTTGGAATGTTCGAAGGTAGCTTAGTAGGAACTGGTGGCCACGTAACTTTATGGCATACCGGATCATTCATTAAATTGGAAACATCTGGCAAGGTCAGAGTTGCCAGGAATGGTAAACGAGGTCTATAAGATGGCATTTGATGAGCTGGAGTCATGAAGGGGTAACCTCCCATAGTTTGACCCATAAACTGCTAGTTAGGGTTGCCCCCATCCATCTACTGGTAGGGGTTTCCCCCGACCATCTGCTGTTTTGTGAAAGTGTTGTTGAAATTTCCCCACCCAAATGAAAGTGGGTTTTCACCCTGTACATTTGTCCACTGTGGCTGGGTGTTAGCCCCACCATATTGTTGGTTAAAAATGTTGCCCCCTCCTCCAGAAAACAAAGAAAAAGGGGTATTTTCTGCAGGTATGTTACTTTGATTCATATTGTAACCCGCAAAGGTGTTAAAACTAGGGGTAGTCGAGGTGGACGGCACAGTCATGGTACTCATGACAGGTATAGTTGCAGAGGCATTTGGCCCTACATTGGGTGTGGAAATCCAAGTACTAGGTATATGGTATGATGTTTGAGTCACAGGAGGTGGGGTGACGTTCATTGCATTATTGGGTCCAAAAGTAGGTGTGGTGACTGAGGCCAATGTTAAAGCTGTTGAGCTTGGCATGCCTAACATACTAGTGTTGAAACTGAAGGACGGAGTTGAAGCAGAAGCCGTCTGCAACAAACTCGGTGTAGAAGTGGAAGAAGGATTTACAATCCTTGTATTCATACCCATTGTGGGAGTCTGTGGAACTCCCTGTTCGTCTCCTGGGTTGGTCATAATATGCCCAGGTGTGAAAAAATATGCACTATACTCAGGTTGCTAGAAACCAATAGGTACTAGAAGCGGATCGTTAAGTCCGGTAAGAGGAGGGTTAAAAGGAGTGTTAAAATCACTAGAAGTAATATCCTCAAACTCAACAGTATTAAGAACTTGTTGATACGGGGTTCTAGATTTTGGTTTGTTAGGAAACTCTATTTCACCAGTAAGTTCAAAAAGACCACTGGAGTCAGTCCTCCATCGTCGTGGTGGTGGTAGTGGCTCCACACTGGTTGGGGGAAGGTTTTTCAACCTCCGAGACCTACGAAGCTGTTGGTCTTCCACAATTATATAAAAATAACACTAAGTAAAAACTTAGTGGCCACTAAGACTAAGGGGAAAACATCATACCACTAAAAAATCCTAAGTAATCAAACCAATCAAATGGATAGCAAATACTCTCAGAAGTAAGTCTGGGATGATTAGGGGCCAGAATAGACTAACAGAGTACTTATGGTTAGTTTCGTGGCATCCACTGAAGGTCCACTGGGTGCAAGCGCTTGAATCACCAAACCGCTTTCTCGGGAGTATTGCTAGAGGGTTACCTTCCACGCCTGTCTGAGGTATTGAAGTGAGAATTACCGCCCACTCTACCTGTGTAGGATACTAAAGGTCTAATACTAAGGCTACCATACATACAAAATATCCTGGGGGGACAGTCGTCATCCTAGTCAAAACGCATGGGCACGATAGCAAAGCCCGAAGTCCAAAAGGACCCCCGTACACGAATTGACTCTGGTTTATGGTCAAAAGGAAAGTGAGGGGATATCCTCAACAATTCCAGTCTTCCACGGCCTCGTGCTTAACTCTGGTTTGAGTAGAGCATCCCAAGGTTATTTGATATATATGGGTTTACCTAAATGAAAGTTGTACTACGATTGTTGCGTAATGAAGCCAGTTGCGAGCAGTTTAAGGTGATTTAAGATCGTAACTCTAGCCTAAGCTAGTTGATGTCGTGTATACCTAAAAAGAAAATGTTTCTAATTGATTTTATTAAAATTATTTTTAAGGAAACTTTTTACTCAACGGGGTAGTGCATTGTGTGGAATTAGTTTGAGAAAGTAAAGTGCAAAAGAAATAACTTTCAAAGCAACAAAAGACTCTTTTTCTTTTTCTGTTTATGCTTTTTCCAAAATGAAAACTAAGGAACCAAACAAAAATCTCTTTTTTCTTTTCTTTTCAAATTCAAAACAAAGTAAACTGCGTTACTTCGAAATGATCATAAGCCTTACTACTTTAAACTACCAAACTCATTTTTTGCTTTTCTGATATATGTAAAAGAAAAAGAACTCGAAATTGGAAGCAAGTAAGACCTAAAAGAGCAATGTAAGTAAGGAAAAACAACTCTAAGGCTCTAAACAAACAAATCGATGATTTGATGAAGACTTGTCCTACAAAGTTTTTTCAAAGGAAAAAGATTTGAGCTTGGAAGGCAAAGTGAAAAGAAAAGAAGGATAAGAGACACTTCAAATGGAAATATACACCTCAAAGGTTACTCCAAAGCATCAAGAACCCTAAAGAGCACTAAGCCAAGCAAATGGTAGGCAGGCGAACCAAAGATGGCCTTATAATCACAAAGACTCAAATGGAAGCAAACTAAAAGACTTCAACTTACTTGAAACTGAAACCGACAAAGCAATAAGGAAGTGTCCAGACTCAAAAAGATTTTGAAAACACCCTAAAGACTCCAACTTGGGGTCAAACCCTAAATCAAAGGCCAAGACACTATCAAAGTATGCTTGGTGTTGCCACAAACAACAAATGCTGTAAACAAAGGTTGTATACCTGCAACAAGCAACTAGGGTACAGACAAGAGCTATGTTCAACTAGGAACAAGGCACGATTTCCAAAAAGAGTCACAAGAAAGCAAGACACCTGAAAAAGTACTCAAGCAATAAAAAGATGACCTAAGGGACTTAGGAGAGGCAAACAAGACTCAACAAGGGCATAAAGATCTCAAGGATCAGTTAAGAAAGCAAGGCAAGAGACTGGACATCAAACCAGACAAGTGCAAATCAAAACCATACAGCAAACAGAGAGTTACCGGGGTATGCGCCACTGTGTAGTGCATAAACCAATGCACACTGGAAGATGTGCCCTATTGTACAGTAGGTAAAGTAGCGCTCATCATTAGGTATGCGCTACTATATGTGAGGCAGACCAGTGCACATGTCAGAGGAGGTCTGAAAACAGGCTCTAAAACTTCCAACTGGGGTGAGTCAAGTAAGGGAAAGCAAGTACAAGTGACCTACAAGGCCTCTCAGGGATCAAAAATATCAAAAAGTACTGGAAGGAAAGTTAAATTAGTCTCCTAGAACAAAAAACAATCGATCCCCAGTGAAGTCGCCAGTCTGTTGTTCGGGAATTCTACCCTATAGCGAGGAGAGGGACACTACCAACTTATGGGGTGACAGGTAAATACATTAATCATATCACATAGGATTCTACAAAAAGAAAGAGATCAATGTTCTTGAAGGCATGCCTTCTTAACGATGTTCGATCCTACCTTTCGCTTGCTCCTTCGATCGATCCTCCACTTCATCTTCCGTTTGACGAACCTAAAATACAAAGATACCTTCCTCAATGTATCTTGACTGATATAACAATGATGAAATTGAAATACAATTTAGACATCAAGAACAATCAAGCATTTAATCTAAACAAACATGCAATCAATTAGACATTTGATTGGGATGGGAAGGGCATTTCAACCTTTATTGTCAAAAGCAAATAATCAATACAAGTATACCTAATCATTCAGAGTGCTTGTGTAACTGGATCCTGGGCTCCTGCTCTTCACACCAACTTGGAATTCCTCCAGCATAACAACCATTAATGCATAGTTTCTCCTCCTCTCTCTCATCTATCCCCCTTATATTTATGGGACAAGGTAGGCAGTTTGGATCGAGAGGTAGTTTGATTGGGAAGTTGGGGAAGTTGCAAAACCAACTGCAACTAATCCCAATTCGTCAAATTAATATATTTTTGATTACTTTTTAAGATGTGCACGAGTATTTCACAGTCTAGTAGCGCACCATATGCAACTTCACTGCTTTACAACCAGCATTTGCATGATTTTTTAAGGTGTGCGCTAGTTTGCTTAAGCAAAGTAGGGCATACTAGAAGGTGTGCGCTAGTACTATTATGCTTGTGGAGTAGGGCACACTCTAAGAAATGCACTACTATCATGCCTGTAGGGTAGCGCACATGTCAAAAGGTAGGGTAAAACAAGATTTTTTCAGCTGTTGAGGGGCAAATCAAGTCCATGTATCATCTAGGGAAATCTTGCTCTTCAATCCATGTTGTCCTTTTGTGTGATCGACAGCTTAATGTGATCACGGACAGAGAAGTGCAAATTTGACCTATAATAGTAAAATTTTCTATAAAACGCCTATAATAACCTACATGGGGGAGGAAGATTGACAATTATCTCTATGTTGGCAGGATCCACCTTGATACCTTGAAGAGAGACATGATGTCCTAGAATTGTGCCCTCAGTTAATAACATCTTGCATTTTTCATGACTAAGGGCTAAGTTTGTGTCCTAACATCAAATAAGGACTGTCTCAAGGTTATCAAGGGCTTCTTGGAAGGTATTACCATAGATTGTGAAATAGTCCATGTAGACCTCTACACAATCATGTATAAGGTCAGAAAAGATACCTAGAACTGCACGTTGGAAAGTAGCATGTGCATTACAAAGGAAAAATGGTAACACTCAATAGGCATATGTCCCCCAAGATCAAGTAAAGGTAGTCTTGTCTTGGTCCTCAGGTGCTATTAATATCTGATTGTATCCACTATACCCATCTAGGAAAGAAAAGTATTGTTTCCCCGATAGGGTATCTAACACCTGATCTATAAAATGTAGAGGGAAATAGTCTTTAAGAGTGGCTTTGTTCAATTCTCGAAAATCAACACAGATACGCCACTTCCCTGTGACTTTCTTTGGGACTACTACTAGAGGAGACACCCACGTACTATTAGAAATTGGGTAAATGAATCCAGTGTTAAGAAATTTTTGTAATTCTTCTTTTACTATATATTTGAGAGCTGGGTTCATTCTTCTCTGGGGTTGTCTGACGGGAAGTATATTTGTGTCTGTGTAAATGTGGTGAATACAAGTATCTAGGTGTATACCTGTCACCTACCTAATTTTTGAGAATAATTATTTTCTACTATTATCCTTTTTGCAAAAGTACTTTGTGATAAGTTATAATTACAAGTTTTGTAATTATGACCAATCAGGTCAAAAATGAATGTAATGACTCATTATTATTATTTAATAAATAAAAATGGGAAACAAACACTCAAGAAAGCTGTTACAAGAGTGTCCACTGGCCCACTAGGAGGAATGGAAGCTGCTGGAAGGACTGGGACAAATGGCAGCATTTGCACTCTACCATTAGCTGTTGTTATGGGACAACTCCCCCTAATTTTGTGGCATTTCCCCCTCCAGGTGGAGGGAGGTGAGCAGGTAGCTCACTAATGACCAGTTAATTACAAAAAGACCTAGGCAGCCTATAAAAGGAAATTCGAATTGAGCAGGGAGCTCTTACAATGTTTTCTGCATAAACATTCCTCATGTGCATTAGGTGATGGTTGAGAGATTCAAATAGGGAGGCTGTGGAGAGTGCAAGTATAAGTCTGCAAATGTTATGAGAAGGATAGACCAGAGGTGCTGGTGCTGGTCCAATTGATTTAAGCCTGTAAGGCTGGATAAATTTCTTGTTGTTGCAAGTAGAGATCCTAAGCTTGAGAACTTTCTTCCTCCTGGTGGACCAGTGGATAGGCTCGGGGGTCCTAAAGTAGATATCTTGGCTGCTTGGGAGCAGGTTGGGTGGAACAGGCTTCTTGAGTGATTTGTTCCTCCTATCACATTCAGGTTCTATTCTTGTATTTTTTGGGGGTTTCCAATCATATGAATGCTCTCAAAAAATGGCTTAGTAATGTTATTAATTATCAGTAGCAGTAAAATGTTAGATCCTAATTAATTTAGATCTGTTGAACTGATAAAATGACTCATCTGCATTTTTCCCCATGCGTGAAGCTGCATCGTACTCCAGTACAGAGAGGTATCATTAAATCTATTTAGTTAAAAGTGGAACCTAGCATGCATCTAAATATATAAACCCAAGAGACCACCCATGCATCGACTTATGTTCCCCATGCATCTTATATTTTAGTAGCTGTAGATTAGATCTCTGCATGCATTGTTTTTACTGTTCAAATCTGTATGCTGAAACAACATACCAGAAAACTAGTTATAGTAGTAATTCTTTCCTGACTTCTGAAGGTAGACATGGTGTTAACATCTAGGGTTTACTGATCTTTAGTTATTCCTTCAAAAGAAACCAACATCATGCATTCTGTTTAACCACATACCCATTCCTTTATTTGTTATTTGAATATGATTGATCTTTATAGAAATTATTGTCATCACTGTATTATTTTTATGCAAAAAAAAATATTGTATCATTCTTTCATTTTCTCCAGAGGTCCATTTGGAAAAACACAGGGAGATAGAATTAAAATAGAAAAATTGTTATATTAATAAGCAATTAAATTACTGATGAATGCACTGTCATTTTCTTGCTTCTATATTATCAATTGTATGTGGCAGAATTTACATAACAGAATATCATGTTATTAAAAGCACAGAAAAAAAAAATAGCATTATTGAATTGACAGAGCAAAATACAGTATCTCTACACCCAAACCAGGGTTGACCTGTTCTCATCACACTATTATTTACAAACATTTAACAGCTGCCAAATCAAATATTTCATTATAATAGATATTCTAACTATAGATTCAAGATCTATTATTCTTGCTTTTTAAACATCAAATACAGCCCAACATATTTTATTATCATCGACAGGCTAGGGTTTAACATCATCACAGTTGTATTCAAACAAAACTAATACCTTTTTATTATCGGCTTAACCCGAGCATGCATAGATGTAATGCAAGCCAAGTAGATTATTATCGGCTTATAGCCACTCTTTAAATAAACATCATAAACAGGCTTACAGATACAAATTCGAAATCGAGAGTTCAAAACACCTTATGTAAGCATTAAACCCTAATAGTAAAATTTCCATTTAAATTTATGATGGCAACATCCTACAGATTGCCGCATTGTTTACTGAAGGTTCCATTCAAAACCCAATTCTTTTTACACTACACAGCTAATGCCGAAACAAAACTATAGTCCACATTTCTTTTCCCTTAGTTTCACACTTATTCTTCCATTGACTTAGAAGTGCCAAACGATAGACATCAAACGTTATATGCTGTGAAAATCTTTGGAAACACGAGGGTTCAACCCTATCAAGCTCGCCGAGCCAAGGGATGGCTAGCCATACATTTTAAGAAATATTTACATCATCTACACTAACAAACAAAACATAAATAGTAACATTTCCCAATGCTACAGGCAAGGCAAAAGCCATTTCCGAGAAGACACACTTCCAACACCCTGCTCATCAAGTCCGATTCCAGGAGAACCATGAGGGAGGGATATCACCGAAGCTTACCGGTGGGATTCGCTATATTTCTCCTCCCTGTCAACTTTTCCCGGCACCCTGCTATTCACCGAGAGCTACCTGCCAAACGACCATGCTCTGAGTTAAATATCAATCATGAAATAATGATGCATGCAACAAAGAAAACTTAAAAACCTTTGAGACCTTACTGTACCTGAATCGTGACAGAAGCTTGACGAAGCCATCCATCCATCCAATTCGAAGGAGAAGCACCTAGCTCGAGGGTCACACTATGTTGATACTTATTGGAAACTTATAACCTGACTGAAACCTAGACCTTCAAGTCACTACAATCCCCCAACGGCCGCACTCATCCAACCTGTGGATTGCCACACTATTCAACTCTAGACTCGGCCTCCATTGATAGCATTCACTTATAGTCTGGAGGTTGGTTCCGGTCTCAGGATCGAGCCCAAGGAAGGCTAGAAAAACATCAAAACCCTAAGTGCCTCTCGGTCGGTTGGCCTCACCACAAACCCTACCACCGAAACGACTGACCTAGAAAACGTTACAATATCCCATAAGTTACATTAGGGTTCATCACAATCCCAACGCAGAACAATCAACGATGGAGATCTAATTTCCTTAAGCCACGATGGAGGGTGGTAGATGCGGAATTAACTCACCCCTCCATCTCCCAAGCCATGAAGTTGCCAACTCTGTTGACACAAAGGCAGGAGGCCCGTTACAACTTAGCATTGCCAAACCTTATCACATGCCGAACATCCATCATGACGTGCACGTAATATTACCCTTAACACGGTGGCCAGGCAAATTGATTACAAACCCAATCATTTACTACACCTTTGAATTCGTACGCAGGATTTTTACAATGCCATCATTTCACCTGCCAACCATATGGATCAACGTTAATAGCATTGACTTTATAAATTATACCAAGGCTAAACATTCACCGGTAGCATGTATTAAAGACTTTGTATGTTCCATGAAAATCAATATAAGTATGCCCATAGTATAGAACACCCACCTAGGTCGCATTCAATCCTAGGGTATGGATTGACTTTGCCCCAATTAATATAAAATTCATTGTAAGTTCATCATATAGTTCATCAGGCCTTTCCCATTGCATAAATTCACTAGGTTACACCCTTAGGGTATCGTTGCCACCCTTGGAACCATCATATAGATTATATGGTAGGGTATTAATGCATAATGCATCGCCATTATAATTTCCCATAGAGAACTTAGAATCACCTTATTACTCGCTCTATGGTATGCTTAGGACCATGTGTGCTTGTCTTAGATTTTGTCATAGTCAAAATTATTAAGGAGTTGTTTTAACAGCCGCAAGTCATTCATGGAATGACAACAAGTGAAGTCATAAACGCCTAATGAAAAACATTCATAACAATCACACTCTAAGATTGACGATATCTGCAGTTTTTGAGCTAGTCAAATTCATCTTACAAATTGGAAGGAAACCATACATGTAGCGCCGAATTCATAGGAAGTTTTTATTTATATCACGGTTATTAAACACTCTGAATTTTATCGCTATCTCTTACTTGCGAATCTGCGCATGAAGGACAAGTACAATGCTTTAGCCGAGTAGCTAAGTAAGCCTCGGGGCACCTCATGGGACCCCTTTCATCATCATCCAGAAAAATTAAACTGTCAGTACTTGTCGAGAAGAATTTTGTTTTCCAAATGCATCACAATTTTCAATCATTCCAGCATATGAATAAAGGACATAAGCATTAATTGGATTCATGACGTGGTCGCCGACACGATAAACCATCAGAAGACAAAAATACACAGCAATTAAATTATTCCTACCTAATGTCACATTTATTAATTACTATTATTTCCACATTTTACAAATATTAGCTTTTAATGACGATTTAAAAATTTTTAAATTTTTATGAAAATATTGGGATGTTACAATACCCTTCATATCGGTGTATTCCCAAGCGAAAGCTCCAGTTTGACTTTTGAGAACTTTTAACAATTTCTTTTGCTGACTCTCATCTAAACCTGCATTTATATGTAGGAATTTCTCAGAACTAACCTCACATGGTACGGTATAAGATCCTAGCTGTTCTTCAATTTTAAAGACACAAGGTGTACTTGTAAATGTTGAGAGACTCATGTTTTCTTGAAATTCGTCTCCAAAAATCTGGTCAAGTTGGGAAAAAGACTGAGGAAAGTCTATACATGTGGTGGAGGAAATAAATTGATTCAACACGTTTTCAATACTTTGTTCTTGAAGTGCCCAGGAAAGATCACTAACAAGGGAAAGTTCCTCCAGGTTTTCTTCTCCAAAAGGACAATCTAACCAAAATAAGTTTTCAGCTACGGGCTATGCTGGTGGGTATAAATCTAGTCTTCTTGTAGACAACCCATTAGAGATAACCATTTATACATTCCCTACATCCTATGAATGCATTAGCGGTAGCCAGCCAGGGTCTTCCTAAAATGATAGGGTGTCCTCTAGATGGATCTTTTGATTGTATAACCATGAAGTCCACGGGATATTCCCATGAGGCTACTGACACCATAATATCGTCTAAAATCCCAGCAGGTTGTACAATAGTACGATCTGCTAGTTCTAACATTATTGGGGTAGGGCGGAGGAATGGTCCCAATTGGAGAGCTTCTAAAACTGTAGTAGTCATTAGGTTAATATCAACCCCTAGATCAATGAGTGTGTTTCCTATAGCAAGTGTTGTTAATGAGAACATTTACTACAGGATTTCATGGATTTGTATACTTCGGGATTCTAGGCTGTTCTGCTATACAATCTGATATTTCACCTTTGACATGTATTGTTGGAGGGTATTTTTGTTTCTTACCTGGTCTCTTAATGCAGAGTTCTTTTATCACTTTACTGAAGATTGGTATATCTTTAATGGCTTGTAATAAAGGAATCTTAATACAAATATTTTTCAATTCATTAATGATGTTATATTCTGGGTAAGTTACAGGTTTTTCTATTATTAGACGCTCCGGATATAGAGGTGATTTATTTCCCGATATTAATTCTTTATGAGGAAGGTTATGTGTTGAAGATTAGGAACAATCACATTTTCAAGAATGGCATCATTCAAAATTTTATTAGGTATATTTTCTTCTTCATTTTCTTCTTGAATAACAATCGATGACTTAGGATGATCTTGCAAAACTCTTCCAGACTGCAATTGAACTTCATGTATTGGTGTGGACGAAATAACATATGATGGAAGAGGTAATAAC
The DNA here is from genome assembly GCA_027924585.1 of Larix kaempferi. Lineage (NCBI taxonomy): Eukaryota > Viridiplantae > Streptophyta > Pinopsida > Pinales > Pinaceae > Larix > Larix kaempferi. The sequence goes on along the minus strand of BSBM01000511.1, from coordinate 7,977,520 downwards.
CCAATGTTATTAAGAGCTTGGGTCGGTTTGTTGTTAGGATTCAGTATCGGTTCTGTGGGTAATATTGTGGGTCTTGGAGGGTTCATATTCTGGAAATGATGAGGTTGATTTTGGATAGGGGGTAGTGAAGGAGGTGCATATCCAGGAAAAAGTTGTTGAACATTAGGTGGGTAAGGATAGTTAGTCATAGGAGGAGATGGTTGAGCAAAAGCTTTTCCTCTCCATCCATGAGGCCATTGCTGTTGTTGAGCATTCTGAGAAGGGTACTGCGGTGGCAAATTCTGCCAGCCTGAAGTGTTCCATTGTTGTGGAGGCTGATAAGGATGGTAGTAAGGTGGAAATTGGAATGATGGATCCTGACCCGAAGGTTGATCCCTATGCTGCCAAGACCTCCTAGATGTTTCACCAAAACTTCCACTCTTGTATACAAGCTTGCAACCTGGGAAATGATGGACAACTATCAATGGGATGCTCTTCTGTACAGAGGTGACAAACTAAAACATTGTTTAATGGACATTCTCTTTGAGGATGTTTAGTTCTACACCTAGGGCAGAAAATACTCATTGCTGCACGCTCTTCTTCCCGTCTCTTTTTAGCTTGTAGTGCATCTAGCTGAGAACCCATAGCTCCTAAAATATCTATTTTGAAGTTTTCTAATAGGTTACCTAACCCTACCCTTGTAACTCCACCAGGACCAGATGTGTTTCCTTTTGGATTTCTAGCATAAGGTTCTCAAAAGTTTCTTCCACTTTTCCCTCTACTCCTAGAGTAATTCCTACATAGTTCACAAATCTGTGAAAAAGGATTATGAGAGATGTCTCCTGTTGCCATGAGATTAAGGTTTTCTAAGAATTTCTTCTGAGATTCCTTTAAGGAAGAGTGTTCTTACTGCATCTTCCCGAAGATCACTATATTTAGATTTGTGTAACACATAGTCAAACCTTTTGAGATAGTCCTCCAGGCTCTCATCTTCAAGTTGTTGGATTTTAAATATATCATTACGAGAGTCTTTCGGTTTGCAATAGTCCTGATATTTTCACAAAAATGATTTCTTCATATCTTCCCAAGTTCTAATACTAGATTCTCCTAATCCCATAAACCATTGGAGAGCATAATATTTTAATGTGGCAGGAAAAAGTTTTAGTTTTTTGTCATCTTGTAGGTAATTGTAACTTCTACACAAGATGTCAAACTCAAATAAGAATGTGTTCGGATCCTCACTGCTCTTTTCCATAGAAAGTTGGTAGTGAGGAGGGAGGGATATTTTCCATTGTAACATCTGTGCAGTTTCTAAAATGGGAAACCCGAAGGTACCTTCAGTTCTATCCTCTTCTTCTTCTTCTTCTTGTCGGACTTGATCTTCAATTTCATCCCCCATGAAGATTCTATTGCCAAAGAGTGTATATCTAGGTGGTGCTTTACTAGGTGAAGATGGAATGTCCCAATGTTTTGTTTCTGGAACAATATTCTTCTTTTTAAGAGGAGAATTATCAGCCACGTGGGAATCCGGTTTTGAAAGTCCTACCATTGTTGTATCAATATGTGAGACAAATACATTTGTAGAGTTCTTGAAGAGAGCATCTATCTGTGCAGGATTAACAAAATCTGTCAAATTTGGACCACCTACAATTGAAAAAGTAGTGTCTTTGGGTTTTTGGACTAATGGAGGGTTAATAGGTTCCGAAGCTTTATCCTTCTGAGTTTCTTCTTGTCTAAGTTTAGTCTCTATATGATCTTGAGGTTCTTCTAGTGGAATTTCTTTATGAAACCGACTGTTCTGATGTCCCTATAATTTCCCCTAAAATGTTTCCAGAAAATGTTTCCTTGCTTTACAAGTAGGACTATACCCTTTAGGTGTCTTCCGATACCTTTCTGCTGAGTTAGTAGTTGGGGTGGCACATCCCCCATATAGGTTAGTAGTAATTTTAGTAGGGATTTTAGTTGGAATTTTAGTTTTAATAAATCTACCTTGTGAATCTCTAGACCTATTCATGAAAATGAAACTATAACTGAAATAAATTTTAATTACATCCTATAAGTGCTAGGTTTTGGGGATACCTGTTATAACATATGCGCAGGTTCTTACCTCTCGTCTTACTGTTCTCCCGCCACTAGCCTATTACGAAGTTATCACTAAGTTTTGGAAGAGAATTTCTACCTATCTTCAACTGAATTCTACTTATTTCAACTCCCCGGTAACGGCGCCAAAATGTTGGGTGTGTGAGCTATCTCAAATAAAAACACCTAATATTAATTATCAACCAGGATCAGTAAACTTAGAGTTGAAGCAAAATATATGCCAAGGTAGAAAAGGTTCTAAAGTTTCAGGTTTGTCATACCTAAAAAATGTTTAGTAAGGAAAAAGATCAAAAGATCTTTCAAATGAAAAACCGAGTTAAATATTTAAGAATACAATTAAATCACAGATCAGAATAATACTAGATCATACTACTCTACTTCTATGGTTAATTAATAAGAAAGATGGAAACAAATACTGAAACACAAATTACTTCTAGAAAAGTAAGAAACTACTAAATTCAACTTCCAGATAACAACTATGAACATAATCAGAGCTACGGATATTAGATGTTTAATAGGGAGAAATTGTAAATGTAAATTATTCTAGACTAAACCATCTAATTCCATTATTCTTGATTACGTACATCAAATTTAATAGGAACTGGAGTAAATAGATCATAATCACTTTCAAATGTAATAAGGAAGCTAAATGGAAGTAAATCTATCCTAACTTCTACAAACAAATGTAAACTAAAAATCAACAAACTACCACTAACTTTAAACATTCTGAACTGCTGTCTATCCATATATGAACAACATGAAACTAATATAAGTTAGAAGCAAATAGAAAAACTTAACAAAGATGTTAAACTGAACTATATTAGATTTGGAAGCAAGTAGAAAACTTGATAAAGATATTTGATTATTATTCTAGATCTTGCAACATGAACATCTTCATTATATAGAAACTAGTCTTAAGATTAACAAACTAAAACAACTCAACGAATAGAATTATCAACTATAAATTGGAAATAAACTATTTAGAAACAACATTCATACATTTTGAACATTAACTAAGTAACAAAACAGGTTAAAGAACTAAAGTTTGGAAGAAAGACAAGAAGAGGATAAGGAGGAAGTAAGAAAGGAGGAAATAATGATGAAAATTGAATTAAAAACTCCAAATAACATAAAACAAGATTAAATTACATCTCAAACTATTAAGGAGGAACAAGAAGAATGATGATTAAGAGGCAGAATAAATTAAATTCGGAAAAAGGCCTAAAATAATACAGAAAACAAACAGGTCTAAATGACGATCCGAACGTCGGTCTGAATGGCAGTCCGAATGACGATCCGAATGGAGGAAAACGTTTTAAAGTGAGCGAAAGAAGAGTTTTTGGATGATTTAATTACCAGTTGGCTTATGCAAATGATCCTACTATGCACAGGAAGCAATAGAGAGATTATTAGAGGCTAAGAAATTATCTATGTGAATCATTACCTAAGAGGAAGAATGATTTTATAAGAAGCAGGAAGAAGATTGGAATAGAAGAAGGAAGAAGGTTGGAATAGAAAGAAGGAAGAATTAACCTACATCAAATAGGAAGAAGAACTAACAGAAGAGAAAAGAAAGAAAGGAATGCTAACTATGGAAGAATTTGGAAGCAATATCTAACTATGATGATGGAAGGAGGACTGAAAACAAACTACAAATTATTAAACTATTGAACTATTGGTTGACCATTTTAACTCAGAAGAAGGAAGGTTGTATTAACAACAAAATATTAATTACAGAGGAATGAAGATAATACACATAGGAAAACAAATTAGATTACACACACGGGAAATAAACTAGTTAATTACAAGAAAGGAAATGCAGAAAATGTAAATAAAACCTCCAGTTGATGAGGGGCCCTTCCCAACAATCGAAGGGTGAACTAGCTCAACTTAAATGACTACCAACAAAACATTAACAAGCTGCTACTTCCATTAACTTGAGAAAAATTACAGAAATTTGTATTCCACTATCTACGACTGCGAACTAGATAGATTCCAAAATTTAGACTAAGACTCTGACTAACTTGTCTCAATCGCAAAGATGACTATTTATAAGTTACAATGGGTGAGAGGGTCGACAGAGTCGACCTCTCTAATAATAGAAGTGTTTAAATGACTATAATTGTTGATTTAATTGATACATGCCAACGCAAGGAGCGTCCTTCAGAATTTGACGGGGTTGGTTCCTTCACAGGGAAGCTACAACATCGATCTTACTCAGACGTGGACGAGCAGTGTGCTAGCGGACTGAATCATGGGAAGACGTACTCCTTTTAGAATGACAGTGTGAATGAAGGCGAGCAGGCATGAACAGGTGTGTGTAACTCTTGGCCAAACGAATAAGAGATCAGGTGCGCTGGAGTGTTGACATGGGCACAGGAGTTACGTTGGCATACTGAACGTGATTCGAGGATGAATGCATAGACGAACCAGAGGTTAAAGTGTTCACGTGGACGTGAGATGTGCTGTCAGGCTTGGCGAGCATAAGGACAGATTTTATAGAGCAATAGCTCATTAACCAGGCCCATTGCGTGTCGAACAGAACCCATGTGTCCTTCTCTTCATTCAATGGTCTAAGATGTGTCAACCACGGTTTCCGTGGGCTGAACGATGAGCTGAATCATTTTAGGCTGAGCACGTAGCGCATGGTTTGAATGATGGGTCATTTTCAAATCATAGCCTGTCAATTAAAACCATAAGTGTTTATTATGCCCAAAAACATCATTTTAATCATTAATAAACCATAATATATGAAACATAACAAGATTTTCATGGTAAATGGATTTGTGCATACCTGGGCTGTTTGATGAGCTGAATGGCTAAGAAAAAAACTTACTGTAGCAAAAATGATAGAAATAACACTACTTCGAGTAAATTGAATGATAAAAAATGGTGACAAAATTGGACACCAACAATTATATTAGTTTCAAAGATGAGATTGGTCAAGGATATAATCATATATTAGAGTTGGGGGATTTAAGGTGTACTTATTACATTGGTAGCCAAATATGGCCAAAATTATCTACAGGTTTTTGTGACTTGATGCTAGTGATCAACTGATGAAGGGGGAATATATCATGAGGATCCACCATCTCCAACCTCTTTTTGATGAAACAATTATCTTGGCAAATTATTTCAATATATTATTTTTCAATCACATTTTTAGAGAAAGTAACTAGGAGGCAAATGCTTTATCTAAGGAAGGTCTACAACTCCCTTAGGGGGGATGGCTCATGTTGTAGGTTAAGGATGGTGTGAGATCTGATTTGAAATTTAACATGCATCTTTTCTTTAGTTTTAACATAGTATTTTTGGATAATTCATGTTATCCGTAGATACATTATTATGTATTTTTATATATAACATCTCATACAGATGAATTTTTTGAGAGTATTTTTGGAACCTATAGAGTGATAAGCTACGTAGACATGCCAAATAATGTATTGACAATGGTAAATTCAACCATTTTTATTTTGGGCTCTTATGGAGTATGATAGTTTTGCTGGAATATTCTCACCATCACATGTTGGATTTGCATGCATTGCATGAATTCTGCATGCATGCATGCATTCCATGCAGCACTGCATGCATCCAGTCAGCAACAGTGGAGTATCCTAGCACATAGTCCCTAGTTTAGGCCCCCTGGAGCTTGTTTCTAGCCATCAATATCCCTCCTACCTACCTAGTGTGCATTGTTTTCATCATTTCGATTACTAAGGCACCCTACGACACACTTTTAGGACCTCATCAGTCAGTTCATGCATTTATTGCTCGGTTAACTGACTGTAGCTCCTAGTTGACTGTATCAGAGTGCCACTTGACTACTGACAACCAGTCATGCACCCTTTGGAGTCTCCTTCCCTATTTCATTGCTCACATGGTTCAGTTAGACTTATTCCTACCTCAGTTGACTGTTTATTCACCATCGATGGTCATTGAGTCTTGATTGGGAGATGGTTCCAATGCTAACTAAGAATTGACTTGAGGAGAATTCAAATCGCCTTTGGAGATATCAAATTCATTCTATTGTATTGACATCTTTTTTCCATCTTGCAGCTGATGAATGTATTATCATTATTCTCATATTTTCTGAGTTTCATGAGTGAATTTGTTCATCCTTTCTGCTAAATTCTTCTCTGCAATTAATTGAGTGAAATTGTGAGGTTTGTTCAAGCTTAGCGATCTACCCCTGTGGAATTTCACATGGTATCAGAGCTTGAGAGAGCTAGTGCAACAATTGCAATAGTAGCAGCAGTTGCAAAAATTGTAGCAGTTGCATCAGTTTATTGAGTAGTTGTTTTTCAGTAGAGCACCAGAAGCCTCTAGATTTCCACAACAAATCTTGGTGCCATTGCATTGAATTCACTAGAGAAATCCAGTGAGGTATATCTAGGTGTGAAGGATCCATATAAAAGTTCTCACTATCCTAAAGTAGTTTTCAGTAGATTCTGCAACATTCCTCCAGATAAATTTTCTTGTTTATTGCAAGTTATTCCATCATCAACAACACATTCAGTAGCTATTATGGATTTATCCTTGATTCCAAAACTCACCTCCTTCAACTATTTTGAATGGAAAGGAAAAGTTGAGATCTTCATGCTCAACAGAGGTTTCAACAGAGTGTTACATGGGATAATAGTCGAACCAAATGGTGCTACCGAGAAAGACAAATATATTGACAAACTTGATGAAGCAGTTGGACTGCTACTCCTCAATATTTCCGATGATCTACACTTTCATTTCATTGGTCTAACCACTCCCAAGGAGGTTTGGACCAAGCTCGAATCATTGTTTGGGAAAAAAATATGATTTGAGAGGGAATCGACTGGAAAATGAGTTAATATCTCTGAGCCCCAGTAATTTCGACTCTATAAATGAGTTCTTCTCAAAGTTCAAGAACCTGGTTGTGTAGCTAAAGCAATATGGAATTGAAAAAGAAGATAAGCAGCTAATCCTTTCCATCCTTCTGAAACAGGGTACATACTACTTTGTGTTTGTATCCACATTTCAATCAGCAAAACTCTCCATTCCAAACTGGAAGATGCCCTCCCTATATGCATTCATCCATTCGCTCTCCAAAGAGCAGGACAAGTTGGTGCAAATGGGAGTTATCAAACCAAAATTGGATCAAGCCCTTGCTGCAAGTGAAGGGATGAATGCAAATGGAAAAGGGAAGTATAAGGGAAAGGAAAAGAAATCCTATGAGCATAAGCCATGAGAATCCCAAATAGTCTGAAGGGACTTTGAATCTTAAGATAGGCAAGAAAAAACAGAAGGAGAAGACCAAATTCCCATATTGCAATAGAGGCTTACATCCTGAAAGTGCTTGTATGAAGAAGACAATTGATCTAATCGCTCATCTTCTTGAGAAGAAAAATCTTCCAGTACCAGCCAATGCTAGAAGAAGAGAAGCTAATCCAAAATATGAGGACAAAGAGAGGTGTCATGCACTCATGGAAGGCACTTTGAATGAATCCTCCTTCATCATAGATTTTGGAGCATCCAGGCACATGGATTCCTATAAGGATCTATTATTTGAATTCGAACCTACTATGGGGCCTTCTATTCTGATGGGAAATGATTCTGAAGTCTCTTCTGAAGGGATTGGAAGGATCAAAGTAGATCATGGGTACTTTAATGATGTACTCTATGTTCCTACTCTTGCAGCTAACCTCCTTTCTGTTTACCAAATGACCCATATAGGAGTTCCAAAGAAGGTCACCTTTACTCCTAATGAGGTTGAAATCTCAGAGATCTCATATGGGAAGATTATTGCACAAGGTACTGTAGACCACCATTCGAAACTCTATGAGTTTTATCACTTCCTACCTTACTCAAAACATAGTGCTCTCCTTAATCATGAGAATGAAGAAAGAAGACTTTGGCATGAGAGGTTTGGGAACCTCAACTACAAGTACTTGCAAGAAATGCACAGTCAAAATATGGTTGAAGGGCTTCCGAACATCAGATTTGCTAAAGGAACTTGTAAAGGTTGCTTGAATAGTAAGCATCCAGAGCATAAGTTTGAGAAGGGAAAGGATAAGAGAGCCTCATCACCTCTTGAGTTGATCCACAGTTACATTTCAGGACCTCTTCCTAACCTATCTTTGAATAATGCAAGATACATTCTAGCTTTCATTGATGATTATTCTAGATTCAATTGGGCGTATTTTCTAAAGTTGAAATCAGAATTTTTTGGGTACTTCAAGTTCTTCAAATATTCTGTAGAAAATTTATCTGAAAAGAAGATCAAGGTCCTTCGAACTAATAATGGAGGAGAGTATATAAAGAATGAGTTTCAATATTTTTGTGCAGATGAGGGTATAGCCATGCAACACACTATTCCCTACACACCGCAACAGAATGGTGTACCAGAGCAAAAGAATAGAACCTTGAAGGAAATGGCAACTTGCATGCTAGAGTAGAAAGGACTATCTCCTAGACTTTGGGCAGAAGCTACTAACTATGCTGCTTACCTTCAGAATAGAGTTCCTCACAAAGGAATACAAGGTAAAAATCCTTTCGAAGCATGGATGGGATACAAACTTGATGTATCTCATCTAAGAGTATTTGGATCCAAAGCTTGGCCAAGGATTCCAACAGAGAAAAGGAGAGCCTTGGATCCACATAGTAAAGAGTGTATAATTGTTGGTTATGCACTCAGTGCAAAGGCCTACAAACTCCTAGATCTATCTACCATGCATACATTTCTTGAGAGAAGTGTACAGTTTGAGGAGTGGCCACTGCATGATGCTCATCAAGTTGATGAAGAAAGCTTACCAACTACACCTACACAGCTTACTGAACAAGATAACGAAGCCTCTTCTCAAGAAAGTTCATATTCTGACCATGATAGTGAAGATGAGCGAATGCTAGATCTAGATGCACAAGAACCTGATGATCTAGAACCTGAAGATCCAACTCCTCTTCCAAGATGGGCTGCCATAACTCTTGATTCTGCCAGTGATCTTGTTGGAGATCCACAAGATCCAAGGAGAACTAGATCTGATTTTCAAAATGCAATGTTTGCACTTTCTCACACAGATCCATTTCTTGTTGACAAATGTTTTCTTATGATTGGATCAGATCCAAAAACCTTCTTTGATGCCTCCCAAGATCCGATATGGATAGCATATATGGATGAAGATTATCAATCTATTCAAAGAAATGAGACTTGGGATCTTGTTTCTCTTCCTCCTGGTAGGAAGCTTGTTCAGTGCAAGTGGGTATACAGAACAAATATGGATTCGGATGGAATCAAAAGCAAGTACAAGGCTCGCTTGGTTGCTAAAGGTTTGTCCCAAGTTCATGGGATTGACTATTCAGAGACATTCGCTCCTGTTGCAAAGATGGATTCCATTCGACTTGTTCTAGCTCTTACTGCATCCAAGCACTGGGAAGTGCATCACATGGATGTCAAGAGTGCATTTCTTCATGGAGATATAGAGGAGGATATATACATGAAGAAAACTGAAGGATATATTGATGATCCTTCACTAGTGTGCATATTGAGGAAGTCCTTGTATGGGCTCAAGCAGGCTCCCCTAGCATGGTATGCCAAGATGGACTCCTTACCGTCACAAGATTTTCAGAGATGCAAATCTGGTTCAAATGTCTACATGAGACATGATGGTAACTCTCTACTCCTTATTGTTCTTTATGTTGATGATTTTCTGATTACAGGGAGTCTCTCTTCATGTCTTAGATATATCAAAACATATTTGCACAACTCCTTCTCTATGTCAAATCTGGGACTGCTAAAGTAATTTCTTGGTCTTGAAGTCTCTCAGAGTGAGTCAGGAATCAAGATTGCATAGTCCAAGTATGCATCAAATCTACTTGATAGGTTTCATTTGATGGAATGAAAACCAACAGCATTTCCTTTTCTTTCAAGGATCAGCCTTGATGATGGTTCTTTTACACCTTTGGTGGATAGTACTTTGTATCGGCAGTTGATTGGGAGTCTTTTGTTTCTTACACATACTCGCCCTGATCTATCCTATGCATTCAGTGGTATCTCCAGATACACGCAGGAGCCTCGTGAGCTTCACTAGAAGGTAGCAAAGAGGATCTTGCATTATGTGCAAGGGACGAAGGCCTATGTTCTTCACTATGCAGCTAGGTCTCCATTGAACCTAATTGGGTATATAGATTCAGATTGGGCTAGAGATAGCTCAGATTAGAATTCTACATCAGGTTTTATTTTCATGATTGGATTTGGCCCTATTTGTTGGTTGAGCAAAAAGAAGACCTCTTTAGCTCTTTCTTCATTTGAGGCTGAGTACAGAGGTGTAGTGAATGTAGCCACATGATGCATTTGGTTGCAGGGAATCTTGTCATAGTTTGGGATTTGCTACAGTACTCCACCAGTCATCCATTGTGACAATCAAAGTGCTATCAGGATTTCTACAGATCTGGTTCTGAGACAAAGAACCAAACATATTGAGATACACATTCATTACATCCGAGGATTGGTGCATGATCGTACCGTCACACTGCTCTATTGTCCTACATAAGAGAAGAATGAAGATATTTTCACCAAGTCATTTTCGGTGAATAAGTTCAATTACCTCCGATCTCTTCTTGGAGTGAGTGATACCTTGGTTGATTAGCTTTTTCACAGTCTATCTTGAGGGGGGATTTCTTCCCACTGGGTTTTCCCTCTTTCCTCACATTTTATTTAGATTGTTGTACGGGGTGACCTTTGGTCTCAGTAACCAGGGCCCTATTTTTTCAATTATTTTTCCTCGTAGTCTAGATTAAGGGGGGGTCTTGGAATATTCTCAACATCACATGTTGGATTTTCATACATTCTACATGCATGACTACGTTCCATGCAACACTGCATGCATCCAGTCAGTAGCAGTGGAGTATCCTAGCACCTAGTCCCTAGTTTAGGCCCCCTAGAGCCTGTTTCTAGCCATCAGTAGCCCTCCTACCTACGTAGTGCACATTGTTTTCATCATTTGTATTACTAATGTGCCCTACTACACACTTCTAGGACCTCATCAGTCATTTCATGCATTGATTGCGCAGTTAACTGATTGTAGCTCCCAATTGACTGTATCGGAGTGCCACTTGACTATTGACAGCCAATCATGTTCCCTTTGGAGTTTCCTTCCCTATTTCAGTGCTCACATGGTTCAATTAGACTTTTGCCTACGTCAGTTGACTGTTTGTTCACCATCGGTGGTCATTGAGTCTTGATTTGGAGATGGTTCCAATGCTGACTAAGCCTTGACTTGAGGAGAATTCGAATCACCTTTGGATATATTGAATTCATTCTATTGTATTGACATCTTTTTTCATCTTGTAGATGATGAATGTATTATCATTATTTTCTCATATTTTCTGAACTTCATGAGTGAATTTGTTCATCCTTTCTACTAAATTATTCTCTGCAATTAAATGAGTAAAATTGCGACGTTTGTTCAAGCTTAGTGATCTACCCTTGTGGAATTTCACCACTATCCTAAATCAGTGTTCAGTAGATTCCGAAACATTCCTCTAGATAAATTTCCTTGTTTATTGCAATTTATTCCATGATCAACAGCACATTCAATAACTACAATGGGTTTCTCCTTGATTCCAAAAATCACCTCCTTCAACTATTTCAGTGCTCACATAGTTCATTTAGACTCATTCCTACCTCAGTTGACTGTTTATTCACCATTGGTGGTCATTGAGTCTTGATTGGTAGATGGTTCCAATGCTGACTAAGCCTTGACTTGAGGAGAATTAGAATCACCTTTGGAGATATCGAATTCATTCTATTGTATTGACATCTTTTTGCCAGATTGCAGCTAATGAATGTATTATCATTATTTTCTCATATTTTATGAGTTTCATGAGTGAATTTGTTCATCCTTTATGCTAAATTCTTCTTTGCAATTAATTGAGTGAAATTGTGAGGTTTGTTCAAGCTTAGTGATCTACCCCTGTGGAATTTCACAAGTTTGCGTCTCTCATTTTGGGATTGGAATTTCTTGTAAAGAATCTATCTAGTGTAATTTTAATATGAAATTAATAAATTGTGTTTTTTCTCCCCAAAAACTGAAAAACAAAAAACATTAAGGCTTATGATTAATCCATTGGAAATTGTATTTAAAAAATCCAATACCATTCAAATTCAGTGAGATTTCTATTGTATTGGCCGAGTAAATATAATCCAAATGGATAAAAAAATAAATAAAAAATCAATCATTTCTTCTTTCAAATATATAGATTCCCATTTAATATTGCATGCTTTTATTAAGAAAATAACCAAATTACTCGAATTGAGAAAAATATAATTTTTTTGGTAATGGTACTTTTATTTGCAAGAAGTTGTAGACAAGCAAATACCAATTGAGTTTTAAGAATGGAATTTTATAAATAATGAGTAAATTGTTCCAATGCATTGATTTTAGTGACAATATAGTCCATAGATTTTAACACACATAGAATATGATCTACATGAGACATGCCAAAGATCAAGCAAGTAGTTGCATTAATTTCAACAATGATATAATGCAAAATAATAGGGTGCATTGACTTTGGTAGATTACAATGAGAACTAATACTTGCATTTATTTCAACAAAAGTTATAGAGAGAATTGATCCCATGTATTGATTCCAATAGCGAGATGGTGTAAATTATCTAGTCAAATGATTTTAACAATAACACATTGCAAAACAATTTCAAAGATTATGTTATAATGTTGCAAAAGATGTTCTCAATTATAAGTTGAATTCCACCACTTGAATTGTTTTGGTGTAACTTCTCTATTAGTATTTATAGTTTAAAACTATTGTTATATTCATCATGTATGACCTTTACTACAATACCTTGAGTTAAAGGTTTGAATGGTATTACATTTCAACTTTCTTCTCATATGATCAATATGAAAGAGGAGAAAGATGGAGAATGTTGCTAGAATAAATGGTTGAGAAGATAGATAGAGGTTGGTTATTGTGTAATATATGTGTTATTTAGTATATGCATCTAATTAGTTTCTTACTATTTACCTAAAAAATATTACTTTATTACTATTCACCTTGTTCCTCATGTAACTTTTGAATGTCCATCTTGATCATACTCTCTAGATTGTAGTTGATACATAGTAAATTTCAAAGGATCAAATTAATGTAAAATATATACATAAACTTTAGCTGTCAAATCACTAAGTGGAGGGAATCAATTTCCCACAAACAAGTGGGCCTCATAAACCAATTTGGTGTTTGGTTATGTCATTAAAAATAGATTATAATAACAACAATAATAATAATGATCATTTAAAATTTTGATGTGCCCACCCATGATTGACTAACTTATTTCCATATTAATTCCTAATCTATCAAGCACCAAGACAAGAGATTTGATATCTATCTAACACTTAATAAATCTAGAGTTAAGATGGATCTAATATAATTATTATATCATAGTTGATATGCACATTTCCAAATTAACATATTCTAAGAAATGCCAACAACATCTAGAACCAATTTGGTTGTGTATTCATAATTATTATTGATATAAAAAAGTTAACAACTTTAATTAGCTAGCTATTTTTTAGAACCTCCTATGCAAAATATTCCCTTGTAGGTGCATAAATATTCTCGACTAATCTAAGACACATGCCACACGTACATTTTAACAATGTTCACACTAATTTCCATATTTTGTTTTGGGTTTCTTCCTTAAATTTTTAGACATAATAAGAATTTAAATACAAAATAAAACTAAAATTTGTAAAATTGTCACATTTGAATGGTGTTTAATGGGTGTCATATAAACTTGTGAATTTTTTTTGTCTTGTTGCCAACATCTAATAATATATAAATTTATAGTTCTCATCTATCTAAAATTCTAAACAAATTTTCAATGCTCTTGGTTAGAATTGGGAAAAAATCTTTGGGGCATTATTCCATCATGCATAGAACTTGGATCACGGTGAAACTCTAATCATGCCTAAAATATATATTGCATTCATATCAATTTTGTGACTAGAAAAAGGGTTCTTTTGTTTCAATATTATCTTACTCCATTTTAAGTGCCCTAGGTACTGAGGAGTGAATGTGTATGGTGTGGGTGCATAGAGGAATTAATGGTTAATATATGGTAGACATGCTATTGTGCATAGAACTTTAGATCCTTCCCGTGTATGTTGAGGCTCTCTTGAAACTATAGATTCTTCTCCCTATATAATTCATATGTCCAGGCTCTCATGAAACTCTAGAAGCTTCACATGAAATTAAATACTTATTTCTAGCCCTTAGATTTCATTATGAGATTTGGTGTCATAGTAGGAAAATGGATTATTGAAATATATCTTCACTTTAGATTTTTCTTGCATATAGGAGAATAATTTGACTACTTAGGAATGGAGTGTGTGGAAGAGGTGGAGGGAGACACCATGGTTAATGAACTGGAAAATTACCCATTCCTTACAAACTACATGCATTTGGGTGATCGGGGAGTCCAATTTGGTGGGCTATGATATAGTACAAGAACATAACTCCTAATTCAAGCTTGATGCTTCTACCAATTCTCTACTTCCATTGGCCATTGTATAATGTTGATATGAGTTATAAGTGGATAAACCTTCAATCCTAGGTTTGAACTTTTAAGACATTTTTTTTAATGATGGTTGTAATAAGGTTGACTAGATTGTTATTTTTTGTTCATGTAAATATGTATTTAGTATTATCTTACTAATAAGGTCGATCGCTATATTTTTTGCTAAGTTGTTATTGAATATGTAAGAAGTTTGGTTTCTTGGAATATTTGTTCAATTAACAAGTCACTTCATCTACATATCTAATCTAGATATTTCATAACTCTTTATGTTAGAGTTGATCATTTTCGCAACCAATGATTGTTGCTAGCTTCTTCCCTATCTACTTATTATAACTAGTTCTGTAGTCCAAAACATGCACACCCACCCACTTCAATATTTTTAAGAGAAAATATTTCTCGAATATGCAACATCAAGATCTCAAATTTCATAAATACCTCCATGAAGTTCCAACCAATAAAAGCAAGTGAAAACACATAAATTATTTTTAAGCCAAACATAATTTACATTACCAAGTTCCTTTCCTTTCTTGTACATGAAGTATTTTGAAAATATAATTGGTTTCATATTTTCAAACACTTTGTCTTTCATGTGATTTTAATAAAATATCCTTCCTTTGGTCGTGCAATTATGTACTACTTTGTAGATATACAACCTTGTAGCTTCGTGAAGGGATGGAATTTGATGGGAAAATTTCCCATCCTAAGGCAATTTCCCCATCAAATATAGTGTGAAATTGAACTTAACTGTCACACGTCTTAAATAAAATGATGAAACCATCTTAGAAAATGGTTGAAATCATAAAAAATGATGGGTGGATTGGATTTGAAATTCAAACTCTGGCTTCATGTTTCATGATTATGAGTCCAACAAATGAGACGTGCCCATTATAATCATAAGGATGATGTCGATTTAGAACATCCATTGACATGCAATTTATGAATTTTTTTGGGGAGCCAATAGGTTCCCTTCCTAAACTCCCATGCATGCCTTACCTTGAATCATGATTGGTAATATTGATTGCTAGATGAAAGTGATAACTTGAATTTCGTTATCTTAAATACCATAAGATGTTTATAAGTAGATTCTATTTTATGAAATTAGTTTATTCACAAGTTGAATTGGTAATACGAATTTGTCTTACAATGTAAATAAATATGGGAACAAGCTAGGAGCAATTATTTCAATTTGGTTGGTTCACATATAAGATATTATAAGATGTTTAGAAGTGAAATTTAATTTTAAGGATTTTTTAGTGAAAAATATTAAGGTTGGTTGATTCGAAATGAATCATAATATAATTTGTCATTTTTTTTGTTTTGTAAAAATTGGAGTAATTGGTCTATAGGGCCTTTTTAGGGTTAGATCTCACATTGGAGATAGGGGTCCAAAAATTTATAGATCCTATTTAATGCCTTACAGAGTAATTTTGGGTCATCAAAACATTGAAAACAAAGTTCCCAACCTCTTTTATTATTTTAAACATAAAGTGTTTTCCAACAACATAAATATCACCTCAATTCAAGTTTGTATGATGAAGTTATCCTCCAAGAAGTTAACATGTCCTATTGAACACCATGATACCATGTGGATGCCACATCAATATCAATTATTCAAACATGTGGAGCTAGTAATGTGTGGACTTTCAAGAAGTCTCTAGAGGGTCTAAAACCCCAAACCTAATAAGGAGTCAAGGAATGCAATAACCATAACCCTATGTTCTTATCAAACCATCTTAAATAATGTAATGCTAGCATAGGAAGGGGTTCTTTATTGTACTGTATATTGTTCCATAGTAGAGAAAAGCAATTGGGACTGAAACACTAAAGCATAGTAGAGGAATTAGAAGATATTGTAGTAGCCATACAGGCCACAATGTCCATGGAAACTCTATAGTGAGTGCACTTTCTTTGTATTTGCATTTCATAACTGAGAAGAAAAAAGCATGGCATAAGTCTCACCTTCTAGCTGGATTTTTCTTATATTGTTTTTTTCCAAGGTACACTGTGTTTTCATAGTGTGGATGGTGTTCTATTTTATCATCTTCTTTCATTTCAATTTTAGTTTATTTCAATATTTTTTGTGATAAGATACTAATATTAAATATGAAATATGAAGTAAAATATTGGATAATAAGATATTGCAAAATATTGTAAGATCTATTGTGATGAACCACTCCACTAGAATATCCAAGACAATTTACAAATCATATTGGTATTAAAGCATATTTCTTTGGCGTTTTTCTAGGTATTTGTAGGATCTGAGAAGTGGCATAAGAAATAATTGTTGCAACCCTAGCCTTGGTGGATGAGTATAGTAATAATACATAGCATGATCCATAGGAGAGATTTTAAAACATGGAAGCACAATTCACTGACATCTCTAGAAATAATGCCATGCTCGTGATAATTCTAATGAACAAGTTTGGAGCTTTAAAGGAGTTTGGTAGCTCTAACTCAGATACTGGCTTAGATGAGAAATATAGAGATTACAAACATGCATAAAAAGAGTTGAAAAAGGATCGAGGGAAAGAGAGACAAAGTTTTAGTTCCATCTCTTCGACTCTATCATTGTTTAAAGTTGAAGAAAAAACAAGCATCAAAACCTGCCAAGGTGAAATTGATCTTGTTAAATTGAATTAATGGTTACACTAGTTAGAAGTTTATTTCAATGTTCTTGACATAGGATAAGAGAAAATATTTCATTTTTTTAACAAAATTTAGAGGGCCTTGCCCAAACTTGGTTGAAAATTCACATGAAACACATAGATTGGAGGTCAATCCCATAGTAACTAAGTGGGAGGGGTTTAAAACCCTCATTAAGTCCAAGTTATACCTATTGGGTACAAAGAAGACCAATGGATCTATTGGCATTAATTATGACAAAGGAAAATCCAGAGTGTGAAAGAGTACACAAATAAGATAAACAATGGTCATTATGTTGTGAATTTCTCCCATGAACCTACATGCACTCCTCAAGTACCTAAAATTCCTACGTAGTCTTTAAAGAAGAAAGTGATGCCCTTGAAACCTAGGAAAGTTGGTGAGGGTTGTGTGCAAGCACGATATCTAGGGAATATAGGAGAGAATAAGGAATACCAAGTGCTTCCAAGTAGAAAGAACACACCTAGGCTGCTTCCAAGGAGGGAATGAAGAAGTGGAAAGGAAAGGACAATAAGAAAACAACTATCGTGCATAAGTGAAAGGATCCAAACAACCATTGTAATAATTGTAATATTAATTGTCACGCTGAATATAATTTTTGCAAGATGAATCCAAAACCGAGAAGAAGAGCATTCTAGTAGTAGATTTGAGCAACTAGGTAGAGAGCAACTCAAATGTAGATGAAATTATTGTTGTCACTATAATGCAAAAGGAGGTGAACTTGAGTAGCCTCCATCCCAATGAAGGAAAGGAGATTACCAAAGTCTTCCATATTAAGATCCATGTAAAGAATAAAAAGGTGGATGCTCTATTTGATTGCAGTTCATAGACCAATTTCATAGTAGAATATTTGGTTAGAAAGCTTGGATTGGAATTTCATGACTACCCTCACCCATATCCAATATGATAGGTAAATAAGGATGCAAAGATCAGTGTCACTAAGTAGTGTAAGATCATTTTTTATATAAGTTCAACCTATTTCAACCTAATCAAGGATGGGGAATCCTTCAACATAAACATACACAAAGATAAATCTAGTATGTCTTTGGTAAGTGCTAACTAGGCCAAGAAATTGATCATCTCTAGTAGGAATTTTCTATTAGTACTCTTCTTAAGAGAGAATCAAACGAGAGATGAATAGTTAAAAGTAAATGCATATATAGATGGATGTACTACATATCAGGAACATCAATTGGAGGATATTTTGTGGCATATAGAGAAGTGTTACACTAGCCTAATGGGTTGATACCTAAGATGGAGTGGAGCATGAGATACAATTGTTTTCTAACTCCCCATTGTCAAATGTTGAGTTATATTGATAGTCCATATTGGAAGTAGATGAAGTGAAAAAGAAATTGCAATGACTATTGGAGTAGGGAGTGATTTTACCAAACACCTCACATTGTGGGTCACCTATCATTATAATACCCAAGAAGGATTGGACTTGGAGAATGTGTATTGGATACAAAGTGTTGAATACTATCACCATCAAGAATCAACACCATATGCCCATGATCGATTACTTCATAGATCAATTACATCATTCCAAGTACTTAACCAGGTTGTATCTCAATTTATGATACCATTAGGTATGAGTTAAATAACAATCCAATTGGAAGACCAGGCAAGGTCTATATGTTACACCAAAATATCGTCATCGTGAGACATGTGTCCTTGACTTGTCCTAATTCCTAAAGCATTGATTCCAAATTGACTGAGGGAAGGGATTTGGCATGGTTTTTTCCTTTGTTGTCACACTGACGCACCTTTCTTGCTGACAAGTTGCGACAGAGCCTTGGTGACGCACTTTTCATATTGAAAATGTGTGTCACTGACATTGTCTTCCTTTGTTCAACGTGTGTCACCCTTAAATGAGACAGGATGCTAGTTGAAAAAGAGCATCACTATTAGTTAGGAAGGAAAAAGAGAAGCTTTGAGAGCCTTCTTAGAATGAATATATTCATGGAGGCTTATCCCAATAAAGTAGTAAAGGTGGGATTTGATCCCCTAACTTATTGGGATGATCCCTTATCCTTCCATCAAATCCTCAAATCCTTCTATTCTATTTGGCCTATATATTCAAGCCTCCTCTTAATAGTAAGGGGAGGAAGGATTAGAGCATCAAAACACTAGATAAATTCTACTAGAGTTGGAACCCTTTCATCCATTGAAGGAAAGATTAGATCTTTGAGGCAAAGATCATTTTGAAGAAATTGCGACATCAAGGATTTGATTGTAATCTCCTCTTCTTTATTTTCGTTAATACAATAATATATACTCTTTCCATAAAGATTTATTGTACATTATAGATCTTTAGAATTAGTTTCCTTGACCACTAGTTTAGATTAATCAATATTGCATATTATTATCGTTTGTGTGTTTCCACTTGTTATTGTCTCTTGTTTTGCAGCTTAAGATCAAGGGCTACAACAAGGAAGGAGATATCACTATGTTTGAAAGGTGAGTAATCCATCTGCACTCTTTGTAATTTGTTTAATCTAGGAAAGATTGTATGTTCTGTAGTGTTTTGTTCTAGATCTAAACCATTTAGACTAGAGAGCTTTGTCATTGTTCGCATAGACAAAGTGTCCAGAAACAAAATTGGCGACCATCCTGGGGAGATTCCATAGTCTTTGGGTTGTTTAAGTTGTGATTTGCATTGTTTTTGTTTATCCTCTTAAAGCCTTTCAATTTTCCTCTTTCTTTTGGATCTGTATTCGTGTGAGTTACTGGGTGATCCAGTCTCTATTAGGGATATTTAACTCATCCAGTTATCACTTTTTGGTTTGGGATTTTTTATTTTTTTCAAATTGGATCTCGCCTGATGCACTTGTTAGGATATTCCTATACTCCATCCTAGTCCCACCAGTATTTTGATCATTTACATTTTAAGTCATGCATGCACCTTTAGGGTTTGCATGCATCCTAGTCATCAGTCCAGCACCTAGCCCTCAGTTAGCCATCCCCCAGGAGCTTCTCACTATTCAATTTTAGCCCTCTAGTTGCTTAATGCGCCCTTCTTCCTTGATTTTAGGGAGCAACTCACCCTTCTTCACCTACCAGTCCAGTTGTCACTTAGTTACACTCAGTTACAGTCAGTTACACTCAGTTACACTTAGTTACACCTACCAGAGTTAGTTTGACTGATGGTTGATAGTTACTTGAGCATTGATGACTCCACTGATGATGAAGACTTCCAGTTGTGCTCCGATGATCATGAGGACACCTAGTTGTGCTTCGATGACACTCTATTGATCTTATGATCACTCTGAGAGGCTAATTCGAATTGCCACCTTGGGCATTCGAATCCTCTCTACCATTGTACTATTTATTTGTCCATATTGTGATTAATTAACTAGTGTGTGTGAAGTATTATTGCTTCTATCTGAGTTCTACTGTACCATAATATTTTGTTACTCATTATACTGTATTGATCACTCTTCTTCTATTTTCCTGCTTAATCATAATTACTCTTGTGAGGTATACATCATCTCTTAGATCTACTGTGAGGATTTTCACATGGTATCAGAGCATGTTGAGAGTATTGTTTATCTCCATTCTTGAGAGTTTTTTGCAGGTTATTACCAATATTTCGAGTGCAGCAGTTGCAACAGTTTCTGCATTTTTGCAGCAGTAGTAGTTGCAGTTATTCTATATTGTTTTTGCAGGTCCTCTACAGCTTCAATGTATTCATCAGGAATTACTCTTCTTGATCCACTCAACTATGATGAATGGAAACCAAGAATGATAGCAGACTTAAAGATCCATGATCTTTTTTATTGTTATTTTGAAAGAGAGTTCGAATCCCATGAAGAGAAGATTGACTAGTTAAATAAAAGTGACATGCACTTTGCAGCAATAATGTTTTCTTTGTTTGCATGCCAGAGATTCCAATTCAAATACTGTAATGGTGTTGAAACTCCAAAGGAGTTATGGACTCCAAAAGAGATATGGGCTCACCTGGATGAAAAATTTGGTAGAAAGAATGAAGGACTTGGTCCTAACCCATTCGAAAGCAAGCAAAGTGATGCATTCGCTCCTCTTGATGGTCTCTCAGATCATGAACCAGTATCATCTCATATTGAAATTGTTGACAAAGAACTTGCAGATTCTGCACTCATGCTCAAAATTTCTTCTCTTTCTATGCCAACTCACACTCTAGATATTGCAGAAGGTCCTAAATCCTCTCTTGCACCAGAGTCTGTTGGTTTGCATCATGATCACATGATTATTTTAGAGGTCAAAACAGCTACTGAAGGTAATGCATTCGCTCCTCTCTAGCTATCTCCTCTTTTATACTACTATATGATCATAAATTCATGCTTTCAGAAGGTTATTGAAGATTATGGCCATTGCCATTCGCTTGGGATAAATTCTCATGCAATTAATGGTTTTGATCTCACCTCTTATGGTTCAAAGGAGATCTCAAGAAACCATGATTCAAGTCTTGGATCTAATTTGGATTCTAAGCAATTACTGCTTGGGATAATTTCTCATGCATATGATAGTTTTGATCTCACCCCTTCTGGTTCAAAGGAGATCTCAAGAAATTGTTTTTTAAGTCTTAAATTTGATTTTGATTTCAAGCAAACATGTAATAGTTATTTTTGGCATAATCTCACCCATGGTGGTTCGAAGGAGAAGACAAAAGTCTATATGCACTTTCACAGATTTGATCCTACCTTAGCTGATTCGAATCACAGGTTCAAGGATCATTCTCATACTGTTGGATTTGTTCTCATCACATTCGATCTGAAGAGCAAGTACAAGCATATGCTTTTTGAGCATGATCCACTTCTTCCCAAGAAGAAGACACCTCCAGACATAAGACCAAGCATCACACATGCTTGAGTTTGGAGCATTTATTTTTATGTGTGCCTTATAGTCTATTTTTTGAGGAGGGGGTATGTTTCCCATGGAATTTTCCCACTTCCTTGGTTTATTGATTGTTATTATTCATTGTATTGGGTGAAATTTGGTCTTAGTTACCAGGTCTCACGATGGATTAAGGGGGGGTGTTAGGATATTCCTATACTCCATCCTAGTCCCACCAGTATTTTGATCATTTACATTTTCAGTCATGCATGCACCTTTAGGGTTTGCATGCATTCTAGGGTTTGCATGCATTTTGCATGCATCCCAGTCATCAGTCCAGCACCTAGCCCTCAGTTAGCCAGCCCCCAGGACCTTCTCACTATTTAGTTTTAGCCCTCTAATTTCTTAATGCACCCTTCTTCCTTGATTTTAGGGAGCAACTCGCCCTTCTTCACCTACCAGTCCAGCTGTCACTCAGTTACACTCAGTTACACCTACCAGAGTTAGTTTGACTGATGGTTGATAGTTACTTGAGCATTGATGACTCCACTGATGATGATGAAGATTTCCAGTTGTGCTCCGATGATCATGAGGACACATAGTTGTGCTTCGATGACACTCTATTGATGTTATGATCACTCTAAGAGGCTAATTCGAATTGCCACCTTGGGCATTTGAATCCTCTCTACCATTGTACTATTTATTTGTCCATATTGTGATTAATTAACTAGTGTGTGTGAAGTATTATTGCTTCTATCTAAGTTCTATTGTACCATATTATTTTGTTGCTCATTATATTGTATGATCACTCTTCTTCTACTTTCCTGCTTAATCATAATTACTCTTGTGAGGTATACATCATCTCTTAGATTTGCTGTGAGGATTTTCACAGCACTTGGGTAGTGTCATACCTGCATCACTATAATTTTGACGCACCTTTCCTTAAGGAAGATCGGGTTACTGATGCACTTTTCCAGTGTTCAAAAAGCGTCGTTGATGCTCTCTCCCTGTGTGAAAACCGCTTGACTGATTTCTTGAATCCCTGGTGTATACCTGCAAGATGCGTCACCCTAAAAATATTGGAATATAAGGTTAAGTTTCCCACAAAAAATGGATTTGATTGATTTTCTAAGATTTGTGTTCCACTTGCCTCAGTCATAGTCTTTCTCAAATTTGGATTGCTTCTTTCCTTGATCTACTTTGAGGTTTATAACTTGATTATACTTCTTAGTGAGTCCTAGATAGTCAAGTAGTTGTTTCCTTGGTCTTGGGTAGTTCCATCCCTCACAAGTGAAACTAGTTTTGTGACTCTTTGAGAATCCATTATCTGTTTTTATCTAAATTCTAAGTCTTTGATAAGCTTATGTTGTTGTGGTTTTAGTACAATTTGGTACGAGTCTTGAGATGTGACACTTTTTGGATGATTGAATTCTTAAGAATTTATTTGATTAAATATTTCAGTAGTGAATAGTCTCTCATATTTTGAATCAAGATAAAGGAAGTGATATCATTCTTAGAATTGTTGAATACATTATTGGAGGAAATCAAGAATTTTACTCTCTTCATCTTGAGTGCATTGCTTGAGGTTGTTGAAAAGAGAATTTGTGCTTTTGGTAGTTGTTTATAAAACTTTGAAAGATCTAGAAGTTGTGCATGCTTATTTCTTCTTGGTTTTAAAAATATTTCATCTTCATCTCTCCAAAAGGATTAAGTGGAAATTAGGCCTTTTCAAAGCTTTTGGGAAAAGTTAGTCAATGCTCTCATACTTTTTGGATTTCTATTTACCTATTTTATTCCTTGGTTTGTAAATAAGAGACATTGCAATCAAAAGAAGTTCATCTTTTCATTTTGGCTTGTAGATCTAGCTTCGTTGAAAAGAAATTTAAGAAAAATTTCTGGTTTGGTGTGTTATTTTTGGTTTGTTGGATTGAATGAAAGAGTGTTCTTAGTCTTTTAGTTTGGTTGGAAAAGAAAGTAAAAAGGGGTATTGTGTTCAGTTGTCTTAGGGAAAGAAAATATCTCTCTTCTTTCTTTAGGTAGTTTTCATTTAAAAACAAAATACTTGCATCGCATTTAGCTTATTCATGCATATTAGTTCAGGTCTACACTTCATGCATATACCTAACCATACAAGATAAAATCAAGCGATAGTCTAAGTTAAAATATTCAGAAACTCGTGTGATAAGTTAGAGATGTGTTCTGGTGTATTTAAACATATCAACTGTCATTATCTACTTGCACTGCATCCTGGGGGCTTGCATTTCTTCCATGTACTAGTCAGTATATAGAATGGTGTTTCATGTACCTACGGGTATATAGAAAGGTACTTCACATACTCGATGATATATAGGAAGGATCATGTTGAATGATTGTGCATTAGACAACACTACTACGGATTGGAGCTCCCACGTACCTTGTGTATATTGGGAGACCCCACTAGGATCCTGAAACCATACGAGTCAACTATTAGCCAAATTAGCGTGGAAATACACCGAGAACAACACTCGGGGATCTACTATGCATGACTTCTAGGTAGTCAGGTAATACATTCAGGGGTATGGTCCTAATCCTCCCTAGTTAGTGCTATGAAATATTGGGCCAAGTATTACTATTGGACCCTATAGTATATCGCGAGTTGCGATGCCTTGATACTCCTATGAGGTTCCATCTCTTCATCCCACCTATCATATAAGTTTTATTGCGGCTTTATATTGAGTAGGATCTGGAGTTTTTTTTCCTTGAGAATACTCTTAGGACAATACTTTCATCATCCATCCTGGCTGAACAACCCTTAAGGAGATCCCGTAGAATACTAAACTTGCCACCTAAATATCCCCTCAGTTGGGAAGGAAACAAAAGAGCAAGTATGGACCAACCTAATACAAATAGATCACACAAAGTAGGGATCCCTACCACTGAATCATGAGGAGAATTTTCTCCTTCTGTAAATCCACCCATCACTGATCCTACAGGACCATTGTTGGTGGATCAACCTCCTTTGCATGACACATATTTCCATCAATCGCTTGAAGGTCACCTTGGTGCTATTGATTGGATTTTCACTTGACCTCCCGATGACCTGATAGCAACTTCTTTTGGTCCAACCGCTTCGTTCTGGGAGACCTCCTTAGGACATGTGATTTTCGATTTTGGTTCGCCACCGATTGTGGATACACCAACGACTCCGCGCCCTACCTGATTTTTCCCGGATGTAGAATTTTTTTCACCACTTCAAGAAACCGTGGCTCGCTTATGGAAACGTGGAGAACAAGTAAGGCACCGGAGTTTGCCTTCCCAATCCAAATTGGAAGTAGCGAATCCTGAACACCATTCCCATATACATTCTTTTACCCTTCCTTCACCAATAATTTTTGTGCCTAATATGACTTCCTACGAACCATGACAACCATCTTTAAATTCCTCCTAATGCACATCAAAGTCATTTAGTCAGTTCTAGACCTCTTTTGACCCCAACAATTGGAGGGCAACCTTCAGCCACCGTTAACTTCATAACTGGAACACAACCTTCGACACAAAGTCTAATCGACGACCAACCTCTATTTAGTGGTTAGACATACATGGCCATAGGGAAACCTATGGTCAGTGATCAAAACACAGTTACTGGGAAAACTACGAGTGGAAGACAAAATATAACTAGGGGGAAACCTCTAGTTGGTGGACACCATACAAGTGGAGGACAAACTTCGTTTATGGATTATACTACAATTGGAGGTCCACCTCCCATCATGGGACAACCTTTGTGGGCTCATCACGTGGGGGGAGCATCTGTATGGGCCCAACCCCCATGGGGGTACACATATCCAAGTAATCATAATATAGTAATGGGTCAAATATTTCAAAATACTCCAGGAAATTTTATCCCAAAGAACCTTACCCCAGAAACACGAACACCCCATGGGTGCATCATAATGTTCCACCAACTGGACCTCTAGGCGACGACCCACCACCTCCACCTCCACCATCCGGAGGGCCCACACATTCAGGAGGACCCCCATCGAGTCCACCTCCTAACATGGGAGGACCACCTCCATATGACCAACCCTCTATGGGAGGACCTTATGATCAATCGATCTATGGTCCTATAGGTACTCAAATTCCATATGAATATTACTAGTACCCACATCCAAACCGACAATTACCATTTATAGCTACGTTAGATCTGCCAGACCTGTCACATTTGACCAATGATCCCATTCAACATGGCATGAATTGGACACCCATTCCTTTGAAGTTACGATCTAACATACCCAAATTTGATAGAAAACCCGGTGAGGATGCCAAAAACTATGTAATGACATATCATTTGTGGTGTTTCTCGAACTCACTAATGGATGATTCTATCCATTTGAGCCTCTTTCAATGAACCCTCATTGGCACAAACACCAAATGGTACATCGATTTACCACCACACTCTTTCACCAATGGATTTTCTTACACATTTCCAATTACCGATCTACTATGAAACCGACATAGATCTTTTAACTTCCCTCCGAAAATCAATCTCCACTAATATTTCTTATCATATTCAAGAATGGAGAAGAATACATAGACTCATTAAGGATCCCATTCTGGATCAATTATTGGATGATCGGTTTACCAAGTCATTGTTACCTATCATAGCCAAAGACGTTGCTATGGGAAGGGTAGTTATAGAAGAACAAGCCATTTCGCATGCCCAATACTTAGACTTAGTCTACGCTCAATATGACATGTTATATGACATAATTCCCAATTCCCCTCGCCCCACACATGACCGAACTAAACCCCCCACGGGATCACATACCAACAACATCATTGGTTCCGTTCATACCCAGCTTGGTATTCAATCGGTTGGATCACAAAGCCACATGGCTACAACTCCAACCTCGTCATAGGATGGTAATAACACCAACCATTCACCCAATCCTTCTTCCACTATGGAGGTGAATTCAGTTCAATCTGCTTCATCTCATAAATCCAGTGGTAAGAAGAAAAAAAGAGGTAAATCCAAGAAATATTCTAACTAATAGGAACACAAAAACAATCCCGACCCTCCTGACACCAAACCGAGACGGAAGGATAAATATCCATGCTTACTGTGCGGTGACGACCACTTCACGAAAGAATGTCCACATCATGAAGAATTCCAAAATTTCCACAAAGGAAACCCTCAACCCACAGTTTTAATGGACCCCTTCCCCACACAACAACAACAGTTGATCGCGCAATAATCCATTCCTTCTCAAGTAGAATCATCCACAACCGCTCATCTTCTCATGATGCATAGTGAAACTGTTAACATATCCACCAGGGCATGTACATATGATTATGTTCCCTATAAGGAATCTAATGGAGGTAATACGGAAATATCCTCCACATTCGCATCCACTATTCCTTCGTCACAAGGTCCTTTGACCATAGAAAAACCTATACTAGAGACAGTGTTGTGTCCACCAAAACGCACAATCCAAAAAGCAATTTTCAACACCAATTCCCGAGCCATTCAAAACTATAATATTGTGGAAGATCTAGCCCAGGCACCATGTGCTATGTTGACCCTCGAAGTCTTACAAAACTGCCCAAATCAGCGTAAGAATCTGCTATTTGTATCGGAGCAGTGGATCAAGAATCATCCAACAACATCATGTTTATATTGGACTACTTTAAGCCAAGGATTTCCCACCAACTGGAATTTCAAATCATTACCAATGTTGTCAAGAAAAAAATCCATCGTATTGTCCTAGACGAAGGAGCCTCTAATTCTGTAATGTCCTTGTCCTGCTGGAAAGCCATCGGTTCTCCTGAATTGAATCGTTCCCCTACCACCTTGAAAGCATTTGACGGACGTGGATTCCAACCACATGGGATTCTACAATCTTTAGCTGTTGAGCTGGGAGGAAAGACCATTTCCATTAACGTGGAAGTAGTCTCAATCCCATTGGATTAAAACTTATTGCTTATTCAAAATTGGTTCTATGCTATGATGGTGGTCTCCTCTTTTGTCTTCCGCATTGTGCAATTTCCCCATCAAGGGAAAATTGTCACTATCGACCAACTATATTTCTGTAGACTGGACATCACAACCCATCATGCGGATAATATTCCTCTTTTAGGACATTCTTCGCAAATATATGAGATTTTGGGGTAGGAATCCTTAAAGAATCATCTCTGATGGGATTCTTTCCAACATCTAATCCACCATCCAACGTTCCCATGGTGAATATGATCTATTCCATGGCCCCATCTTCTTCTGACTCAACGGATCCTTGGATTTTTCCTGACCCTATTGATATTAATTCGATTGGAACTCAGATGCCTTTCATCCTAGCTGAGGCTACCTATGATGCCATCCAATCAAGATCTGATGACCATCACCTGGTGGCATCAGACCCACACTCTCTACCATCATGGTTGAAATCATCCTCACCATCGCTGGATCATCTTCTCTGACATTTCCCTTCCATGGCCCCATCTTCTTCTGACTCAACGGATCCTTGGATTTTTCCTGACCCTATTGATATTAATTCGATTGGAACTCAGATGCCTTTCATCCTAGCTGAGGCTACCTATGATGCCATCCAATCAAGATCTGATGACCATCACCTGGTGGCATCAGACCCACACTCTCTACCATCATGGTTGAAATCATCCTCACCATCGCTGGATCATCTTCTCTGACATTTCCCTCTAATGAATCCATCATGGAGGTTATGATCTTGGATGAGCCCCCATGGGAACACCATCATCATCAATCGTATTTTTTCTCGCCTTTGGACATGGTATAGAATGTGATTCACACTTTTTTTTCACTAAATGTTGTTTCCAACCCTCAGTCCCCTATTCTTACCTAGGATACAATTAGTGAAGGGAATTTGGAAAACATTACGCCTGCTACTACCATCGAAATTTCGGCGAAACCTAACATTGTGGAGCATATCCACATTGTACAAACTTGTTCTACTGAAAAAATAAAGTCTTATGCAGCCTTGTTCAAACAATTCCGTGACGTATTCGCATGGAGCTATGAAGAAATTCCCGGTATTGATCATGCGATTGTAGTAGATGAGATCAAGACCTATCCCGATGCAAAACCTATCCGGCAAAAAATCCATCCAATACAACCTCGAAAGACTGCAGCGATTAAGGTAGAAATTGAAAAGTTGTTGAGAGATGAGTTCATTTATCGTGTCCCCTTGACATATTGGGTCTCTAATATTGTTCATGTTGCCAAAAAAGAAGGAAACATCAGAGTTTTTGTTGATTACAGGGATCTAAATAAGGCTTGTCCCAAAGGCAAACACCCTACCCCATTTATCGACTAAATTATTGATAATTGCGCCAGTAGTTTCATATTCTCATTCATGGATGGATTTTCTAGCTATAATCATATTGAGATACCCAGCAGATCAACACAAAATAGATTTCATCTATTCCTGGGGTACATTTGCGTACCGCAAATTACCTTTTGGCCTAAAAAATGATGGTGCCACATTCCAGTGGGCCATGTCGTATTCCTTTCATGATATTAAGGATTTTGTGGATCCATACCTCGATGATATGCCTACTCATTCCAATCATTGTGACTTTCACCTTGATCTTCTGATGGTTGTCTTCCTCAGATGTTGACGTTATAACATCTGCTTAAATCCACACAAATGCATATTCTATGTGGAGTCCATGTGTCTCCTTGGATTCATCGTCTCGAAAGACGGGATACGCATCGATCCCCTCAAGGTAGAGACCATTTTATCCCTACCCCCACCTACGGACATCACTGAAATTCAAAGTTTGCAAGGGAAGGAAAACTACTTGCATTGTTTCGTTTGTAATTATGTGGAGAAAACGCAGGGTTAGATGCGCCTTTTAAAGAAGGATGCCTCATTCATTTGGGATGACTATGCTCAAAGTTCCTTTGACAATATCAAGCATGCCACTACTCACACACCCGTGTTACAACCAACTAATTACACCAAGGATTATATCCTTTATCTTGCTACCTCTACCTCGACTATTGGTATGGTTTTAGTGAAGGAGGATAGAAACGCGCAAGAACATGTGATTTACTACCTTAGCAAGGGTCTCATGGACTCTAAAACTCATTATTCACATGTTGAGAAGTTGGCTCTGGAAACTGTCATACCTATCTAGAAGTTCCATCATTATATTCTGCTCCAGAATACTACTATAATTGTCGATTCTAACTCTATGTACCACGTCTTAACTCGTCAAGTACTAGGTGGGAAATATTCACGTTGGATCGTGATTTTTCAAGAATTCGATCTATAATTTGAAAAGGTAAAATAAAAAAGTCATTAGTATTCACTAAGCTAATTTGCGATCTTCCCCGTATCGATCAGGAATCTGAGCCCGTTAACTCTCTTCCCGATGAGTCATTGCTCTTGATCAGTACTTCTGATCCATCGTATGGAGATATCACTTTGTATCTCTAAACACAACGCTTCAAGCCTCACCTATCCTGTGATGAATGTCATTGTATTCATCATCATGCCCAATATTACCTAATAATCTATGATACCCTATATCGTCGTGGCATTGATTTGATGATGTTTAACTCACGAGGAGGCCAAGCATGTCTTGAATGACTGCCACTTGGAGGCATGTGGCTATCATCTCTCTGGGATGGTTATAACCCAAAATATTTTACACAGTGGATACTATTGGCCATCCATATTTAAATATTGTATGGAACCAGTTAAGAAGTGTCCTCCTTACCATCTTTTCCATCATAAAAAGTGCACACACCCCGTCCCGCTCCATCCAGTTATCGCTGTCGGCCCCTTTACAAAATGGGGCATCGAATTCATGCACTATAAGCCTACCTCAGCTGGGGGGAAATGGTTATATTATTGTCGATGTAGATTACTTCACAAAATGGGCAAAGGCTATGCCTACATACAAATAATGCAGCGAAATTTCTGCACTCCTTATGTTTAATCATATTATCGCTAGATTTGGAGTCCCGCGAGCCATCGTCACAAACCATGGATCACATTTCCAAAATTAGATGGTAATTGAATTAAGCACCAAGTTGGG
Organism: Larix kaempferi; assembly: GCA_027924585.1. Taxonomy (NCBI): domain Eukaryota; kingdom Viridiplantae; phylum Streptophyta; class Pinopsida; order Pinales; family Pinaceae; genus Larix; species Larix kaempferi. The sequence goes on along the minus strand of BSBM01000511.1, from coordinate 7,946,352 downwards.
ATTTCGTCATGAAAACTCAACCCCCTACTATCCTCAATCAAAAGGACAAGTAGAGGCCATTAATAAGGTATTGAAAACCATGATTCAACGTATGGTAGGCACTGACAAGTCAAATTGGCATGTGATTCTTTTTTCATCCCTTTGGGCATATAAGAGTTCTATCAAAACCACCATTGGCTTCACACCTGTTCAATTGGTGTATGGACTAGAGGCAATATTTCCTATTGAGTGAGAAATTCCATCTTTTAAACTAGCTGTTGAACTCCTACCAAACACTACCGCTGAGGAAGAGATATTCTTATACTTAGCCAGACTCGATGAGAATTTCTGTGATGCATCTCTGGCCAATGAAGCGCATAAGAAATGCATCAAGGCCCAGTATGACAAATACATAAAGCCCCATATATTTAACGAGGGTGATTTGCTCTTTAAATATGATAAAAAACATGATAAACTGGGGGCAGGTAAACTTGAGTCCATGTGGCATAGCCCATACATTGTAAAAAATGTTTTGGAAAAAGGAGCTTATGATTTGGCCGATTACGATGGAATATCTTGTTATAGCTTGAAATGACACCTGTCCGTCCGTGACGACACTTGCTTCCCTTGGTCACATGACGACACTTCTTGAGAACAAGTTCAGTCACACAACAGGACATTTGTGGATGGAGGAGTCATTTGGGACACTAAAAATGGTTGAAAATACCTCATTCTTGACCCATTTGATGTATATGACCCTTGGGAACATTTTTCCAGACCAAACCATCTCCTGAAAATGAGCAGAAAAGCCTGTTTTTGGCCATTTTTCAATATGAGCGCGACTCCACTGTTGACATAGTAGCGTGTGTACGCGACTTTGTCTCATTTAAAGTAGCTCCCATTGCCATGTGTACGCGACTTTGTCTACTATAAAGTAGAGTACACCCCTGTTTTGGTCAAAATCTCAAAATTCGAGTAAGTTAAGTTGGTTGGGAAACCTCTTGAGTGGTTATAACTTCTTTTCCTCTTCCTCATTGATTATATAAGGAGGGTAGAAGGGTCATGTGGGGGGACCAAGCCCAATTACAAAGTTATGCTGGAGGAATGGAGACCCTCATCCCCCTCTCTTGTGCTTCAGTTTTGGTAAACCCTAGTACAATCGCTTAGAGGCTGGGATCCTTAGAGAACGGAAGCAAGAGACCTTGAATCTAGGTTTCGTGAAGTGCCAAGCTTGAAGGAAGGTATAACTTTATGTACTTGCTTTCATTCATTAATAAAGATCAGATGTTCTTCTCTTTCCAAATATGACCTATTAATGTGTCTTAGATTTGATTACAGTTTGTTTATAATCTGATGTCTTCTTCTATTATGAATATCAGTCTTATATATGTAGTCAAATGTGTTTGAGAAAGGTATCAAGTTGTTTTGCAGGTCTGGGCATTGCGACACTGGATAAGCATTGAAGAGCGAGAGAGGCAAAGCTAGGATCAACCTTCTGAATAAGGTGTCTACATCTCTGAACCCTAATCTCTTCATTTATTTGTTGTACTTGCAGAATGCTTGTAAGTCTATCTTTATCGCCATAAGTTGGTAGTTTCTCCCCTGAACTATAGGTGCATTTTCCCCACAACAGAATGGCGACTCCGCTGGGGAAAGCCTAACTGCTTAGGGGTATCCAAGGTCATTTCTTCAGTCTTGTTTGATTGTCTTTGTTCATTTTCTTGATTAGGATCAATTAGTAGGCTCTGTTTAACCCTCCTTGGCTTCTTATAGACCCTTCCCAGCCCTTGCAAACCCTTGTGGATCCGGTTGTGGTGGTTTTAACCCCATTTTTTCAACTTTTTCCACCTGTACGCGACTGTTTGTACCACACAGTGGTTCCCATACGCTACTTTTCCTTTGCACAGTAGTGCCCATACTGCTATGAGTGCTAGTTTCCTTCATACACAGTAGCGCTCAAAATCTGGGTTTGATTTTTTAAGTTCTTGGGTTGGGGACCCAAATCTGGGGGCTGTGGCTGCATTTTTTGGGGTCCCTGATGACCCTAGGTCTGAGTTAAACCCCTGTAAGTGGTCTCCCATCCTTGTATTGATCCTACATTCATGATTTGAACCTCTTTTGATCATTTTGGGCTTGTTTGGAAAGTTTTGGGGTTTGTTGACCCAAGTTGGGGGGTTGTGGACCTGTTTGGTGTTTTGTACCCTAATTTGAGTCTAATTGAACTTGCTTGCCCCATTTCCGCTGGATTTGAAACCTCTTGAGTCTTCTTGACCCTGTTTGTATCTATTTGAGTGAAATTTCTCTTTTAGGTTGGTTTCTTGTCCTCCCTTATGCTTTTAGTTTTTCTTTTGTAGTGAAAGCTCAAGTGTTTTGGCTATTGTTCAAGACCTTGTTTGCATTGTTTATGTGCAGACCTGACTTTACCAAACCATACTTCTTCGTAGGTCATTTGATTCGTTTGGGTCTAAAAGTAGTTTTTGTACTCTTTTCCCAATGTTTGGCATGCTTACATCAATAAGAATTTGAAAGACATATTTGGTAGCTTTTACTGTTTCATAAAGAGAACCTAAAAGTTTCTTTGCTTTGCTTTGATAGTAGGTTAGTTTCAGTTTTTTGTTTCTTACCTTTGAAAAGCATAAAGAATTTTGATTCATCTTTTGAATAGAGTACCTTGCAAGTGGCTTAAGAGATTTTAGAGTGCTTTGCATCAAAAAGAACAAGTTTTCTTTTGCATACCTAGTTGCTTGAGTAGCTGCATTCTTAGGTTTTGAGTTTAATTTTGTACATTTAGACTTTATTTTTTACCTTTTTTGCATTCGAAAGATTAAAAATTGCATTTGCATATGCATTTTAGATCAGAATTTTAAGACTTGCATTGAAAAGAAAAAGATTTGTTTGGTGGTAAATATTTCATTTTCAGTACTCTATCTCTACTATAACCACTCTCACACACCCACTACCTTTTTTGAGTAAGTAAGTAACCTTTAAAATGAACCCTAATAAAATGAACTAGCAACATTTTCTTTTCTAGGTTACACTACACCAACTAGTTTTGGTTAGGATCTTGGGTTTAAAACACCTTAAACCACCCAAGATCACACATTGCGCAAAAATCGTAGTAAGACTATCATCAGGTAAACCCACCTCACTCAAAACTTGCCCGGGATATATGCAGTAGGTCATTGCGAGATCAGTTTGTGGGAATACCCCTCCTACTTTCTATTCGAGCATACGCCAGGATCGGATTGCGTATTGGGGACTCTTTCGAGTTTCGGGCTTAGCTACCCTGCCCATGCTTTCTGATTCGACCGGTGACTGTTCCCCCAGGATTTTTCGGTGTTGTGGTATCCTTAGTATTAGACTCTAGGTTCATATACAGGTGACAGCAGAGGGTATATCTGCTGTACCTAGGACAGACGTGGGAGGAAATCCCTTGCAGGTCTTTGGGAGGGTGGTTGGGTGATTCCAGTGCTTGCACCCTTAGTCATTGTATTGTGGACCCCGGGTAACTGTCCTTCATCCTTCGTTGATATGTTCTGGGCCCTCATCATCCCAGACTTTTCTCCGGAAGGCATCTATTTTCCTGGTTTGATTTACTTAGGACCTTTTTTAGTGGTGTGCTCTTTGTGCTACTTTTTTTTTAGTTTACCTTAGAGAACTTCTTGTTCATTTGAGCGAGAAACCATGTCTAGCATTCCGGCGAGTGCCAATTAGGGTACCCCTGTTCCGGGGGATCCTTGTGCTGTTCCATTCATTGGAAACATTGGTACTCCCTGAATGGCTACTCTGAATCTTCCTGGATTCACTATTGGGCTGCCGGTTTGGTTGTTTTCCACTCCGAATGCTTTGCATGCTCCTGACGCTTCTTTTGTGAGCACCTCAAATCAAGAGCATCAGAACCCTGTGCCTCCTTTGCCAGTAACATATTCTCCTCCTCCTTCTACCTCATGTGGCGAAAGTAGCAATACTAGTAACCAGCAGTCTAAAAGGAATAGACGGAGGAAGAATGGGAAGAAGATGCCAAAACAAGGGGGCAAGCACCCTGCCTCTGCAAATCATGCAGGGGACACCCACCCAGCCTCTGGAGGTCATGCTGGGAGAAAACTTTTAGAAACTGAAAATCATACTGAAAGTTTGTCTTCAACCACTGTCAGTCATGTTGAGGACACATCATTGATCACTGCTTGTCATATTAATGACAAGTCACCAGCTCCTGTGAGTCATACTGGAGACACCAGATCAGCCACTGCAAGTCATGCTGAGGGAGTTGACATTGTCGACAAACCAAACAAACAGAAGCTTAAGTTCCCTTGTAAGTTTTGCGAGGGAGATCACCTTACTTACTTGTGCCCTGTACTTCCAGAAGTGCAAAAAGTGTGGTCCTTAGTTCAAAAGTCTTCTGCTTTTGAGCAACCAGCCTCTGTGAGTCATGTTGGGGGCAAGCAATCAGCCAATGCTAGTCATGCTGAGAGTACTGACGTTGTAAAGGAGTCTAAACTAATAGGACGAAAACCAAATTTCCCTTGTAAACTTTGTAAGAGAGATCACCTTACTCACCGATGCCCTGCCATTCCAGAGGCATGAAGAGTGTGGTCCATGTCTGAAGGAGCCTCTGTTCCTGAGTTGTCTATAGATTCCCTACATTCAGATCAACCTTTGGTTGATAAAGTGGTTGAACCAATGCAATCTTTGGTCGACCCCACTCTTCCTTCGGAGAGTGAAGTGATCGAATCGATGCAATCTTCGACCGATCCCATCAGTCCTTTAGAGATTGATGCACCTACTACTGAAGTCTTCTGCGTTTCCAGTTTGGATGTTCCTGAAAAAGGGGGCACTTCATCTGTGTCATGTGAACCCCTACCAAGCCCTAGGATTGTTTCCTTTGATTGGAATAGTCTAGCCGAGCCTCGTCTTCCTTCTTCGACACCTTTCCAGATAAAGGTTGATATCGCGAACCATACGGTTAATCGATGCATTGTTGATGAAGGTGCTTCTGTTAGTATCTTATCCGCTTATGCTTGGAGAGATTTGGGTTTCCATAATGTTTTTCCAGCTATTAATTGGCCGTTGACCTTCGATAGAAGACCTAGTGAACCGATCGGATTCCTCCGTCAGGCACCTGTTACCTTGGGTGGAAAAACAGTCTTAGTTGATTTTATGGTTCTAAAGGACCCTATGGACTTTGATATGATCCTTGGGCGTGATTACATTTATGCTATGCATGCTGTGGTGTCTACGCTTTTTCATGTGATCCATTTCCCTCATAACGAAAACATTGTCACCATCGACCAGCTTGCATTCATTGATCCTCCTTATTACCCAACTGAAGCCTAATCTGATCCCTCGTCATTAGGCACTACTATGTCACATGAGCCTTATGTGGCATATTGTTCCTTGAGTTCAACTGCTACTGAGAAGAAGTCTCTGAGTTCATGCTTACCTTCTCGGGACTTTGTCCCATCTTTTGACCAAGTGACACCTCCATCTGAATGTTTAGATATGTATTCTATCTGGGATGATATACTTCCTTCCGATAAAGTTTTCCTAGAGTCTATAGTACAGTCTGCCATTCATTTGGATGTTGATCCAGTCGCAGTTATGTCTAGTCCCGGTTTGACCTTAAAGTCTGATCTTCCTACTGTTGAGTCTTTGGACTCTCCTATAGATCTGCAAATCGGTGTTCCTGCTGAGTTCGATTCTGCTTCTAGAATTTTCAACTCCCATGATGATGAATTTGTTTCTATAGATTCCATCATGTCCTTCAACTTTGATCTTCATCCTGAAGTCGATCTTGTTGATTGTAAGTCCTCAGGCTTGGGTACCATAGAGTCTTCATTTGAAAACTCTGCCTTGTTTATGCCTGTTGTTGATGATAGTGAAGTTGAAAGTATTTCTATCACAGTGACTTGTATCGGGTCTTTCTTTACATATGTTTTAGATATGATCCTGGTACTGATGTTTCTTGGAGACATGATTCTTAGCTGGATGTATACTCGCTTACTGGTCCTTTTCGACACCTTGTGCGACTATGTCAGGTATATTCGGAACCTTGCATATAGGTTTAGGCTTCCCTTCTGTTATGTTGCATTTGAACCTTTTGCCATCCGAATTCGCCATAGGGTCGAACCTGTTGGATATTGGTGTGTTAGCCATCTCTTTATGCATCGTGCACCAGTCTGACAGCAGAGCCTACCTAACATGGGTCACCCTAGTCAGCACCCTTATGCCATTCTGGTGCCCATGTTGAGTTTTTCTCATAGGCTTGGGAGCCTTTTTAGATTTACCATGACTTTGAGAAGAAGCCTCATATCTTTCTTCCTCATATATTTCTGGCCATCCTTGATAAGGCTCCCATCTTTGTGTTCAAATTGTATATGCATCTATTATGATCCCGCTTGCGCTAATGAGCCTGAAGCCGGCTTCCATGCTTTTAGCCCGTTGTATAAGCCTCCATCTCTGATCTCATTTCTGCTAAGCCCTGTATCATTTTGCCTTCGCGATTTGACACCTTTTACCTGGAGGAGACACACCCCAAGTGTACTTATCTTGCTCATGTTCCTTGCATTAGGCATATTTTTGTTCCATGCGCTTGGAGCTAGTTTTGCATGTCCCTAACACTCGTCTCCTCCCAAGCGAGCATTCTTCTTTTACTTCGAGCTCGTTAAAAACAGTAAGTAGGTTACGAGCATTTCTTCCACCTTTCCTTCGAGCTCGTTAAAAACAGTAAGGAGGCTATGAGCATTTCTTTCATCTTCACTTCGAGCTCATTAAAAACAGTAAGGAAGTTATGAGCATTTTCCTATCTCCTTTGAGCTCGTTAAAAACAGTAAGGAGGTCATGAGTTTACTTTTCCGGACTCGTTAAACCTTTACGAAAAGATCCCTATGGAGTTCTTTTAAGCCCTTTTAAGACTCCTTAAATAGGAAAAGTTTGCCGAGCATGGTTGTATTTTCGGGCTCGTTAAAATAACTGAACCGACAACCACTTAGGTATAGAATTACCCCTTTTCTGGGCCTTGGTGGATAATTTACGGAAAAGGTATACTCTAGGTATACTCTTGTATGCGCTAGAAGAGTTCTTCTTCCATAATTTTACACTTTTTCGGGGAAGGAGACTAACTTTACAAAAAGGACCTTTGGAGTCGTCTTTAGGGTTTTCAAACTCTCGAAATGTGAAAACACCAAGCGAGCATTCACCTACTTGGGCTCGATGTGAAATCCACGAGATGGTAGATAGAGGACTGTTTAAGTTTTTCAACTCTATAAACAAGAAAATACCGCCGAGCACATACCAATCTAGGCTCGATATAAAATCCACGGATAGGTGTATAGAAGACTGTTTAAGTTTTTCAAATCTATAAGCAAGAAAACACCACCGAGCACAGACCAATCCGGGCTCGATATAAAATCCACGGATAGGTGTATGGAGTTTTCTTCTAGGTTTTTCAGACTCCTTAAAATATGAAAATACTGTCGAGCATGCTTTAGTTCTTTGTCAAGCTCATTAAAAAATGAAAAAGGAAAGGGAAGGGAAGAATGTTAAAATATCTTTCAATATGATGGCAGCAATTCAACTATCTCCTTGAACAAAGCACCTGTTTTGAGTCTTCAAACAAGTTGGGTTCTAGCGTTGGCCTTAGGGTAAACTTGATCTCAGAGTTCCTACTCCTCTGTTTGGTTAGTCTTCCAATCATATGGAGAATCTGTTAATGTCTCCTACGTTGCAGATTTGTATCGTGGTCTCTTTGTGTTCAAAGCTGCCTAAGTCACTCTTGTTTCGTGCTCACTGTTCAAGGATATAACCTTTGTCGGCCATTCTGCAGTTGCCTTGACCTCATGTGTTGGCCATTCCTTGGTGTCAGTATGTTTCATCATGTGTTTAGTCCTACTCCAAATCAGTTCATACCTGTTGAGTGTTCCTCGTGTTGGATGATGGAGGATGCATTAAGGCCTCCCTTCCAGCGAACTTCTTCCCATCGACTTCAACTCATTGTGCTCTGGGAATGAAGTTTAGAGTTTCGGTTAGTACCTTGGGGATTGCAGTCATTAGTGGCAGTTTCCCTCGCTATTGGATAGATGGGAATACATCAATGTCTCCTATCTGATGGATTCTTCAAGTGTTCGATGGAAAGACCACTTATTCGCACTTGCTTGAATGTACTAGGTACCTTGGGTTCCATTTTCATTATTGGTGGACACCCTCGCATTTGTTAACGGTATACATCAATGACCGGTAATCAAACGATACCTCCCATGTTCGACATCAACTCATTTATTCGCATGGATAGGTTTGTACCTTGGGTTGTTTTTGGATGAAGACCTTGGGATCCTCAATAGCATCACCTCATTTATGTTATCACCCAAGTTGCACAAGACTGAGTCACAATCTCTTTTTGGCTCTTGATGAGACATAGATCCAACTTGTTCTCTATGGCTATGTTCTCCAGTTTTGACATAGATCCACCTTGTATTTATGTGGCTATGTTTACACTTATGTTCCTCATGGATCCACACTTGTATTTTAGTGGCCATGATATATGCATCAGTATTTTGGATCATTATTGTATCCTCTTGGAGATCATGTTCCACCATTTGAACATGGACAGTTACCCCATGGATAAGTTGGTCTGACTTTGCCTTTGCTTTCAGGTACTTCATTTGAGCCTATGATTCTTGGTTTCTCCGTTCCTCCACAATTCAACTCTTTTTATTTATAATGTATTTCGTCTATCGTTTCCCGTACTCCATCTGACCTCATACATTAGGGGGCATCTGTTATAGCTTGAAATGACACCTCTCCGTCCGTGACGACACTTGCTTCCCTTGGTCGCATGACGACACTTCTTGAGAACAAGTTCAGTCACACAACAGGACATTTGTGGATGGAGGAGTCATTTGGGACACTAAAAATGGTTGAAATTACCTTATTCTTGACCTATTTGATGTATATGACCCTTAGGAACATTTTTCCAGACCAAACAATCTCCTGAAAATGAGCAGAAAAGCCTGTTTTTGGCCATTTTTCAATATGAGCGCGACTCCACTGTTGACATAGTAGCGTGTGTACGCAACTTTGTCTCATTTAAAGTAGCTCCCATTGCCATGTGTACGCGACTTTGTCTACTATAGAGTAGAGTACACCCCTGTTTTGGTCAAAATCTCGAAATTCGATAAGTTAAGTTGGTTGGGAAACCTCTTGAGCGGTTATAACTTCTTTTCCTCTTCCTCATTGATTATATAAGGAGGGTAGAAGGGTCATGTGGGGGGACCAAGCCCAATTACAAAGTTATGCTGGAGGAATGGAGACCCTCATCCCCCTCTCTTATGCTTCAGTTTTGGTAAACCCTAGTATAATCGCTTAGAGGCTGGGATCCTTAGAGAACGGAAGCAGGAGACCTTGAATCTAGGTTTCGTGAAGTGCCAAGCTTGAAGGAAGGTATAACTTTATGTACTTGCTTTCATTCATTAATAAAGATCAGATGTTCTTCTCTTTCCAAATATGACCTATTAATGTGTCTTAGATTTGATTACAGTTTGTTTATAATCTGATGTCTTCTTCTATTATGAATATCAGTCTTATATATGTAGTCAAATGTGTTTGAGAAAGGTATCAAGTTGTTTTGCAGGTCTGGGCATTGCGACACTGGATAAGCATTGAAGAGCGAGAGAGGCAAAGCTAGGATCAACCTTCTGAATAAGGTGTCTACATCTCTAAACCCTAATCTCTTCATTTATTTGTTGTACTTGCAGAATGCTTGTAAGTCTATCTTTATTGCCATAAGTTGGTAGTTTCTCCCCTGAACTATAGGTGCATTTTCCCCACAACATATCCTTAGGGGATCCTCGAAATGGGCTCTACTGAAAACAATACTATTCTTAGGTCATTCTGCATCAATGCTCTGTATATATTGTATGCAACGTGTGTTTGATTTGGTGTGACACTTTCCTTTTAGTGTGTCGGGGTCCTATTCCGATTGTTACTTATACCTTGTTCTGCTTGGATGTACAGATGGAAACCTGTCATGGATTCGCGGATGACGCTAGCTGACACACCCAAAACCTCGCTTCAATAGCTTTGTTACTCTATTCCCCTGCTGATGAATTAATAAGTTCAGGTGGATTTTACTTAGGTCATGCAACCAATAATATTGTTGAATACCATGCAGTGATTGGGTTTTTAACTGACGCTTCCTCCCATCGAGTGAGCCAAATCGTTGTTTACCTAGTAGCTCAGCTCGTAGCCTTTCACTTAAACCGAGTCTATGCCATTTGTGACCCTACACTACTTCTCCAGTTTCGGCGAGTACGTCTCCTGTAAAGGTATTTTGAGTTCATTCAATACCAAAATATTTCAAGGTGTATGAACACAGTTGCAGATTCATTATCCAAATTTGTATTAGATTGGCACATTGCACATTTTTAAACATTTTATTAAGAATGTATAATTGGAACAACTTGTAAATTATCCATTAGTCTATAAGAAAACATACCAAATACCCGCATTCATCATAAAGACACATTGTATAAATCGCTAGGTAATATTTTATATAAATCCTAGAAAAATGTTTTACAAAAAGGTACTAGTACAAAAATCTAAAGCCCATGGCCTTTAGTCTATCATATCCACAAAAATATGAATCCCATGGCTTTTAGTCTATCATAAATACAAAAATATGAAGCTCGTATATTTCAGTGCATCATTGCATATACATGCTATCACTGGTGGTTCTCATGGTAACATATGATGGCCCTTACCACTCGACGGAGTAGCCAACCAAAACGACCGGAAACCCTAGTTGTTTGGCACCGATAGTGCTGTGGCAAGTCATCTATGGAGCTATCAAGAATATATGCAGTCAATCACTGGAGGTTCTCCTCGATCTCATCAAGGTCCTCTACTGATCCATATAGAAGTTGGCATTATTGTCGGATGTCGACTTTGCAACATATTCGACCAGTCATCGTCGTCGACACAACTCCGACGAGTTTTGACTTCGACACGGCTTTGACACACTCCGCAGTTTCGACATAACTTTGGTAATTTCTTGGACTGCGACATGACTTCGACACGTTCAACGACCTCATAGTTTCATGACGTCGACATACAGCGTCGACCTGCGACTTGCGCAACACCATCTTGCGACTTGCGAATGTCGAACTTCGACAGACTATCTCTTTGTCTTCCATTCGACTATAACGGTTGAACTACTGAATCGTTATAACTTATTTTGTAACTGAACGTAACGAGAAGGCACCCAAGCGTCTCAACACTCTCTATATAAGTATGTAAACTATTGTAATATACATCTTATATAGTTTGTTTTCAATAATAGATAAATCAGTTCGCATTCCTGCATATTTGTCTATGTGTAGTTGTGTTCATCTGTGTAGTGTAACTCTGCTTGCGTATTTAAATTCTTATGCTTCCATCATAATAGAGCCGACTCATTCAGTTAAGCTGTTGTCCCCCTCAGCTTCCTGGCCCCGAGTGGATCATTGGTATCATAGCATAATCAAAGTTCATTCAGAGCTTCGTCATAGCGCATCAGCTTTGTTCGTGCTTAAGTTTTGCGTAGACACTTCCAGCAAAGTTACCTAACTTATGTCGGTTTAAACTCCCTCGCAGACTCAGCAATCGAAGCAGACACTACCTCCATATATGGAAAAATAAATAGGCGAAAGACATGCAATCAACGAGACACAACAACTCATAGAGAAAGCGATGGATTGACAATGAACTGAGATGTTTTCCCAGTTCAATGAGATTCTCACGCGATTTGCTTCGACATCAGGAGTATTTCCAATGAGAACCAACTCCGAAAAAATTATCCCCTTCGAAGTACAAATGAATTTGGACATACCGAATCTAGAAGGAAATATTGACATGGAATCTGTCGACAATTGGGTTCAACAATTGGAGTCCTATTACTCGTGAATCATCTCTCAGAAGCCGACAAGATCACCATTGCATCCTTAAAGATGTCAACATCTGTGCATTGCTGGTGGGAGAATCTTTCGACAAAGAGGGAGAAAAGTGGAGACCCCATTGACACATGGGATAAATTCGTTGAACACATCCGAAAGGATTTTTACCCACCAAAATACCTTGAGCAGCAGTATAAGAAGTGGCAGTAGCTAAGGCAATGGTAAGACCATTCCATGCAAAGCTACACCGACGAGTTCTATCGACTCATGGCTAGACTTGGTGTCCAAGAAGAAGAAAAATTGCTTGTTCTAAATTACATCAGCGGATTGTCCCAGTACATTCAACAGGAGATGGAGTTTCTGACAGTCAACATGCTTGTGGATGCATTCCACTATGCTAGCAAACTTGAAACCAAATAGAAGGGAAACGATCACTTCGCGACAAAGTCGACATCAGGTTGTCCACTCAACAAGAAGGAACCAACCGACTTCGACAAGTCAAAATATTCTCAGCTAACTCCACCAAAGCCGGATCACGGCAAGAAGCCTTTTCATAAAAAGGAATGTGTAATGTCCCCATTTTGACCCCATTTTGCATTAAATCATAAATGATGTAAATATTGTTATTTAATCATGGTGAGGATCTCAAGGCCAAGGCCCCACCATTGATTTAGCGTTTTATGTATCGGCAATTAAAAAAATAGATTCCTATGGTTCTTGTGCTAGATAGGCACAATGTAAATTCAGACATCATGTAAATACGAATTTTAATGAAAAACCCACAACTGGCTATGCAATGCAACAAAGAGATGGGGGCATGATTCTACAAGGAATAGGGAGGGAAATTATTCAAACCCTTAAGCCAATGGTGTTAATCCATGTGTCAATGAGAAAACCCATAAACCACCAACTACCCATTTTTGGTTATGCACCACATCATTTAATTCTTCCAAAAATTGGTTGAGGCAGTTAATACCTTGGGAATGAAGAGGTATGGCAGCCAATTTCGTGCATGGGCAAGCCATCAACCTGGAAAAACATACTTTTGCTTATGGGGCAAGAAAACACCCACGAAATGGTGCCCAAAGCCATTCTGAACCCATAGTCTTTCCTCTCTCACGCAGTCTGAGCTAGTTGGGCTTTTCCCATCATGTTTTTTACCAATTTCCTGCATTTTTCCATAGCTGGGAGCTCGTTTTTGTGTTACACAGTGGCTGGGAGAAAGGGAGTCACGTTTTGGGGGTTTATACAGGTCGTTTGTTCCCTTGAAATGCAGAAAAAAAGTTTTTTGAAAACGAATTTGCTCTCCCAGGGTTTATTCCCCATCTACCAGTTCGTTTTCGTTGCCCACGTTTTTCAGCACTTGTTTTTTGTTGTAGGGTGCATCCCTGTGTTGGTTGGAAATTATGAGCAAGAATTAGGAGTGGAAGTGGACCAGCATTGGCTTGATAAACCTAGTGAGGAGGTAACCTCTCAAGAATATCAAAAGGGCTGGTTGCTCTTCTATGCACACCTTGAAGAACACTAGAATGGAAGGTATGGCCTGAGGGACTGTGTATTAGTGAAGGGAATACTTCCTTGTTCCAGGTGTGTAGGTATTGTGGGGACCAAGCTAGATAGATCTTGCAGAGGGTGCCCATATCTCTATGGATAATTCCACTAGCTTAGCAATTCTTCCTTCCATTTCCTAACAGCCTGATAAACCGAATTGTAGCTTGGCTTGGCTGATTTGGTGTATCTTTGGGCTATGTGTGAGTCTGCTGTTCCCTGATTCCTTATAGAGATCATGCCCAGCTCGGGGGTAGCAGTGTGTTGATATATTGATGATCACAACTAGCCTATGGTTGGGTGGAACATTGAAGTTGCATAGCCAGTTGCTTGGGACTACTTTGTTATAAGATAAGTATTCTCTTGTGTTAACGTTGCAATTATTTATTTGATGAATATCTTGAATGTATGATGGATGTGTAATCAAAATTACTTCCATTTTGTTTTCTTATAATTATACATTTCCATATGTCTTTTTATATTATGTGAATGCTTATTTAAAAGTTCATGGGGCTAAATGCCCAGCTTTAGCATCACGTTCTCTCTATCATGCTGGTATGATGGAAGGGGACATTACATTTTGGTATCAGAGCTGCTAGTCGCAGCATTGGACCTCTATGGGCCAAATCCGATTACAGTCACATGGGAAGGTCCCTTCCTAATCACCACAGGTATCAGCATCGGGCCTAAACTGGCTAAGTTGAATAAAATTACAGAGGTAATATCACCTCCTGCTGAGCAGCAGTCATCACAGAAAGAAGGAAAGATTTCAAATTTTCCTAAGAGTTTTTTGAAAATTTTGTCCAAGTGTTTTCGGTGTCGAAGGGAAAGTTTCGAAAGGACTCAGCGAGTTGGTTTGCAACGGCGGAAGAACTTGTCGAGTTGGCCCCGAAACGACGAAATTTTTTTAAGTGTTTTTCGGCGTTGAAAGGAAATTTTCGGAAGAACTCCACGAGTTGGTCCGCAACAGCGGAAGAACTCGTCGAGTTGGCCCAAAATGGCGAAAATTTTCTAAGTTTTTTTCGACGTTGAAAGGAAATTTTTGGAAGAACTCCGCGAGTTGGTCTGCAACGGCGGAAGAACTCCGCGAGTTGCCCCAAAACAACAGAAACATTTTCTAAGTGTTCGGCGTCAAAGGGAAATTTCAAAAGAACTCCACGAATTCGCCCAAAATTTTGGAAGAACTCCACGAGTTGGCCTGAAATTGCGGAAGAACTCAGCAAGTTGGCCTGCAACGACGGAAGGACTCGACGAGTTGGTCCAAAAAAAAATCAAAATTTTTCTAAGTTTTTTCGGCGGAAGAACTCAGCGAGTTGCTCCGCAATAGGTCAGAAGAACTCAGCGAGTTGCTCTGCAATAGGGCAGAAGAACTGGATGAGTTGCTCCGAAACAAGAAATTTCAGCTGTTTTTCAGGGCAACACTCTAGATAGTACAGTTGGAAAGTTTTGGATCTTGGTTGGGCCAAAAAAATCAACATCATGGATGATGCACAGGATCCCTATGAGCCTAAGACAGATGCCATGGGGGAGAACATACATGTTGAAAATGCTGAAACAGAATCTAATGGGAGAAGAAATCAAGAGACTCCTCCAGATATTGCAGCCACCATGAGAAGCCTCAAGGTGGAGTTGCAAAGCTATAGAGAAGATAATGAAAGGATGATTAAAGCTCAGGAAGAATAAAATCAGTTGAATGCAGCCATGCTACAGAGTTTGACAGACATCCAAAGGCAAATAAACTTTGGGCATCAGACATCAAATCCAGAAAGGGGTGGGAGTAGTTCTAGAAGGAATTCTCGTAAGAGGGCTAGTAGCTCAAGAAGAGTTTTTGCAGACCGAACTTATACTCCAGAAATCTCTTCTAATGAATCATCTGACTCTGAAGAATCCATTGAGGGTTCGAGCTCTTCATCCCGCAGAAGCAAGAGGAAGAGGCACTAAAAGAACAATTCGCATTGGGAATTTAAGAAGGTGAAACCCCCTACATTTGACGGAGAGGTAAAATCTAGTCAAGAAGCTGGAGCTTGGCTTCTTGGGATGAGAAAATATTTCCAAGTCCAAGACTACTCTGGGAATATGAAGGCAAGGGTTTCCATATTCAACTTGAATGGAAGAGCATCTATATGGTGGGAACACATCAGGCAAGTGAGGAAAATCAATGAAAGGAAGATTGTGTCGAAGCAGTTCAAGAAATACTTCAAGCAGAAGTACCTCTATGACAGGTACTATGATGATAAGATCAAAGAGTTCCATGAGCTGAGATTGGGACAATTGAGCATGGAAGAATATGCAAACAAATTCTTGGAGTTGCTAAGATATGTCAGGTACATTCGAGATGAGAAGGTGAAAATTCAGCGTTTCCTAAGTGGATTGCCCCAGTCATATAAAGACAGAATTGAGTTCGATGAACCTCGAACTCTAGAGGAGGCCATAAGAAAGGCCAAGTATTGCTTTGATCAAAACAAAAGCAAACCAGAATTCCATAAGGCATGGAAGGATAAGAAAAATGAAAAGTTTGATCAAAGGAAGAAGGGGTTCAAGCCTCCTCAATTCAAGAATCAACAAAGGCAGCCATCACAGGTTGTGACTAAGCCAACTAGGATGATGGGAGACAAGCCAAGAGATCCAAAGGAGCCAAGAGAACCACTTCAATGTTGGGGTTGTGGAGGAGACCACATGCTTAGGAACTGTCCACATCGGAATGGGAATGCAAATCAAGTCCACAACATCTAGGGAGCTAAAACTGTGGGTCAAGTGGCGAGGACAATCCCTAGAATCTATGCAGCACTAGATGACCGCCAAGCAGATCATCAATCAACTGTGGTTTAAGTTGAAGGTAAGATTGCTAAGCCATCTATTTCTATTTTGATTGATCCTGGATCTACTCACACTTATGTCACTCCTAGAATTGTTGAGATTTGTGATTTCAAGAAATTAAAGCATAGTAAATCATGGTTAGTTCAACTAGCCACTGGAACCAAGAGAAAAGTTAGTGAAATAGTAGAGAAATTTCCATTAGAGATGGATGGGCTATTCACTTATGCAGATCTAAATATTTTTCTACTTGGTTCCTATGATATTCTCATTATATGGATTGGTTAGAGGCACACAGGGTTAAACTTGACTGCTACAATAAGACATTTGAATGCATGGATGAAGAAGGAAACCCAAGGGTTGTAAAAGGCATTCCAAAGGTGACTTCTGTTAGATAAGTTTCAGCCATGCAGCTGAACAAGTTCTGTAGGAAGGGATGTCAATTGTATGCAGCCCACATTTTAGAGGTAGCAGAGAATGAAACTCTTAAATTGGAGGACTATCATGTATTGTAAGAATTCAGGGATGTTTTTCCTGATGAGATTCCAGGACTCCCTCCAAAGAGAGACATTTACTTTACAATTGAACTTGTGTCAGGAGCAGCACTAGTGTCTAAGACACCCTATAGGATGAGTACACCGGAATTGCTAGAATTGAAAATGCAATTACAAGAGTTGCTAGAAAAGAAATATATTAGGCCAAGTGTGTCCCCGTGGGGAGCACCTGTTTGATTTGTGAAAAAGAAAGATGGAACACTCAGGTTATGTATTGACTACAAGCAGTTGAACAAAGTCACTGTGAAGAACAAATACCCATTGCCCCGAATTGATGACCTTTTTGAGCAAATGAGAGGAGCAAAGGTATTTTCAAAGATTGACTTGAGGTCTGGTTACCATCAGGTAAGAATCAAAGAAGAAGATATTCATAAGACAGCCTTTAGAACGAGGTATGGACACTATGAGTTTGTAGTGGTACCATTTGGTCTCACAAATGCACCAGCTACATTCATGTGTCTCATGAATAATGTTTTTAGCAAGTATTTGGACAAGTTTGTTCTTGTATTCCTAGACTACATTCTCATCTATTCTAAGAATGAAGAAGAGCATGAAGAACATTTGAGAATGACAATGCAATTACTAAGGGAGCATAAGCTGTATGCAAAGTTGAACAAATGTGACTTTTATAAAGATAGAATTCATTATTTGGGTCACATCATCTCCGACGAAGGAATATCTGTAGACCCTGAGAAGATTGAAGCCATTATGAATTGGCCAACTCCAAGGAATGTGACTGATGTGAGATCTTTTATGGGCCTTGCTGGTTACTACAGGAGGTTTATCGAAGGATTCTCCAAGGTTGCAAACCCGATCACTTCTTTGCAAAAGAAGGGGATAAAGTTTGAATGGTCACCAAGATGTGAGGAAAGATTTTAACGGTTGAAGAATCTTCTTACAAGTGCACCAATTTTGAAAATTGCAGACCCAGAAAAAGACTTTGTGGTGTGTACCGATGCATGCAATCAAGGACTTGGAGGAGTTCTTATGCAAGACAACCACGTGATATGCTATGAGTCAAGAAAATTGAAGGAGCATGAGAAGAACTATGCTACTCATGATATAGAACTTGCAGCCATAGTACATGCTTTAAAGATGTGGAGGCATTACTTAATGGGAAGAAAATTTGAGTTAAGGACAGACCATTGTGGTTTGAAATACTTGTTTGATCAGCCAACTTTAAATGCTAGGCAAGCTAGATGGTTGGAATTTTTGTGTGAATTTGATTTTGAAATCAAACACATAAAAGGGAAAGAAAACAAGGTGGCTGATGCACTCAGCAGGAAGGTACATGAAATGCATGTGGCAGCACTTAGTACTTGCCAACCATATTTGAAGCAGCAGATTGTTAACCATATTGTTGAGGATGAAGTGTACGTGCAGATAAAGGACAAATTGCAACAGCAAAACCTTGGCAAGAAGTATGAAGGCTATCATTTGAAAGAAGGCGGACTTCTTACTTATAAGAATAGAGTCTATATTCCAAATGCGGCAGATTTGAGGAGGATTGTTATGGATGAAATCCATAAAGCTCCATACTCTGGTCACCCAGGATATCAGAAAACAATTGCTACAGCAAGAAAATATTATTTCTGGCCAGGCATGAAGAAGGACATCGTTGAATACATTTCTAAGTGCATGGAATGTCAGTAGGTGAAGAGTGAACACCAACATCCAGCAGGTTTATTGCTCCCAGTGCCAATTCCAGAATGGAAATGGGAAGTAATATCCATGGACTTTATTATAGGATTGCCAATGATTGTGAAACAACATGATTCCATCATGGTTGTGGTGGACAAGTTAACAAAGGCAGCACATTTTATACCGGTTAAGTCCACACATAAAGCCGATGCCATTGCAAATATTTTCATGAAGGAAATTTTCAGATTACATGGGTTGCCTAAGGCAATAATTTCTGGCAGGGATACCAAGTTCACTTCCAATTTTTGGAAAGGTCTCTTTGCAGATTTGGGTACATAGCTAAGCTTTAGTACCGCATACCATCCTCAAACAGATGGGCAAACAGAAAGAGTAAATCGGGTGCTTGAAGACATGCTCTACATGTATGTAATGGACAAACCATCCAAGTGGGAGGATTATCTACACTTGGTAGAATTTGCATATAACAATGGGCAACAAGCATCATTGGGAATGAGTCCTTATGAGGCTTTGTATGGTAGAAGGTGTAGGACACCAGTGACTTGGGACAATCCAGTGAACAAAATTGTACTTGGGCTAGAATTGCTTAAGGAAATGGAGCAAGAAGTTGCCAAGATCAGACAGAATTTAAAAACAGCCCAAGATAGACAGAAAAGCTATGCAAATAAACATAGAGTGCATAGGGAATTCAATGTTGGGGATCATGTGTATCTTAGAGTGAGATCAAGGAAGAGTTCCTTGAAGCTTGGGAGTTGTGCCAAGCTATCACCTAGATATTGTGGGCCATTTGAAGTGCTTGAAAGAATAGGGCAAGTTGCAGATAAACTTGCATTGCCTGCTAGCACTAAAGCTCATAATGTTTTTCATGTCTCTTTTCTTAAGAAATATGTACATGATCCTAACCATGTGATTAATTGGGATGTGATCCAGGTGGAACCCAAGGGAGAATTCCAAACCGATCTATTGTGCATCCTAGACAAGAAGGTAACATTGCTCCGGAACTGAGCCATTTGACAGGTAAAGGTGCAATGGAAGCACTACGGTCCCGATGAGGCTACATGGGAGCTGGAGGATGCCATGAGGGTGGCATATCCATTTTTGTTCAATTTTGATGAACACTAAGGACAGTGCTAATGTAAGGGGAGGGAAATGTAATGTCCCTATTTTGACCCCCTTTTGCATTAAATCGTAAATGATGTAAATATTGTTATTTAATCATGGTGAGGAGCTCAAGGCCAAGGCCCCACCATTGATTTAGCGTTTTATGTATCGGCAATTAAAAAAATAGACGCCTATGGTTCTTGTGCTAGATAGGCACAATGTAAATTCAGACATCATGTAAATACGAATTTTAATTAAAAACCCACAACTGGCTATGCAATGCAACAAAGAGATGGGGGCATGATTCTACAAGGAATAGGGAGGGAAATTATTCAAACCCTTGAGCCAATGGTGTTAATCCATGTGTCAATGAGAAAACCCATAAACCACCAACTACCCATTTTGGGTTATGCACCCAATCATTTAATTCTTCCAGAAATTGGTTGAGGCAGTTAATGCCTTGGGAATGAAGAGGTATGGCAGCCAATTTCATGCATGGGCAAGCCATCAACCTGGAAAAACGTACTTTTGCTTCTGGGGCAAGAAAACACCCACAAAATGGTGCCCAAAGCCATTCTAAACCCATAGTCTTTCCTCTCTCATGTAGTCTGAGCTAGATGGGCTTTTCCCATCACGTTTTTTACCAATTTCCTGCATTTTTCCATAGCCGGGAGCTCATTTTTGTGTTACACAGTGGTTGGGAGAAAGGGAGTCACATTTTGGGGGTTTATACAGGTCGTTTTTTCCCTTGAAATGCAGAAAAAATGTTTTCTGAAAACGAATTTGCTCTCCCAGGGTTTATTCCCCATCTACCAGTTCATTTTGGTTGCCCACATTTTTCAGCACTTGTGTTTTGTTGTAGGTTGCATCCCTGTGTTGGTTAGAAATTATGAGCAAGAATTAGGATTGGAAGTGGACCAGAATTGGCTTGATAAACCTAGTGAGGAGGTAACCTCTCAAGAATATCAAAAGGGCTGGTTGCTCTTCTATGCACACCTTGAAGAACACTAGAATGGAAGGTATGGCCTGAGGGACTGTGTGTTAGTGAAGGGAATACTTCCTTGTGCCAGGTGTGTAGGTATTGTGGGGACCAAGCTAGATAGATCTTGCAAAGGGTGCCCATATCTCTATGGATGATTCCACTAGCTTAGTAATTCTTCCTTCCATTGCCTAACAGCCTGATAAACCCAACTGTAGCTTGGCTTGGCTGATTTGGTGTATCTTTGGGCTATGTGTGAGTCTGTTGTTCCCTGATTCCTTATAGAGATCATGCCCAGCTCGGGGGTGGCACTGTGTTGAGATATTGATGATCACAATTGGCCTATGGTTGGGTGGAACATTGAAGTTGCATAGCCAGTTGCTTGGGACTACTTTGTTATAAGATAAGTATTCTCTTGTGTTAACTTTGCAATTATTTATTTGATAATGTATGATGGATGTGTAATTGAAATTACTTCCATTGTGTTTTCTTATAATTATACATTTCCATATGTCTTTTTATATTATGTGAATGCTTATTTAAAAGTTCATGGGGCTAAATGCCCAGCTTTAGCATCACGTTCTCTCTATCATGCTGGTATGATGGAAGGGGACATTATAGAATGTAGCAAGAAACCGACCGAAAAATGGTGCGACTATCATAAATCATCTTGGCATGATACGTCTGAATACAAAGATCGGAAGAAATTTTTGGAAAAAGTGTCAACATCTGATGCATTCGACAAGACTGTGCTAGAATCTGACCCAGAAGCAATGACTCTTTTGACATCGACAACTCCAGCAGCCTCCACCATCGCCAATGAGGAGGAATGAGAATGCTTGTTCCATACACAGATATGGGTTCATAATAATCCATTGCATCTGATTGTGGACAATGGGAGCCAAAAGAACTTTGGTTCTGAAGAACTTTTGAAAAAATTAGGTCTTGTGACCACTCTGCATCCTCATCCTTACAACATTGGTTGGATGAAGGATGGACAAGAGCTAAGGATCACCTAACAATGCAAGCTCGCATACTTCATAAATCCTTTTGAAGATGAAGTACTTTGCGATGTGGCACCTCTCTCTGTAGTCGATGCCCTGTTTGGGAAACCTTACCTATGGGATCGCCATGTAAGTTACTAGTCACAACTATAGAAGGTGATTGTCAGAATCAGAGATCAACGATATACCATACCAGAACGACGACCTACACCAACGGTTTCCTTGGTATCTACAAAATAGACAAAGAAGCTCATCAATCATGCTCATATGTTCGCATTGATTATGATAAAGTCACAACATTCTAGGAAGACTGCAACAACTAGTCGAGTCATCGACTAGTGCAACTCTCGATAGAAGCATCAGATTGACAATATTCTTGATGAGTACCAGAACCTATTCCAAGTTACCGAGGGAGTACCTCTACATTGTCAGGTAAAACACTCTATTGAACTTGCATATGGTTCTTCTTTACCTAACACATCTGTCTATAAAAGATCCATTCTTGAAAGTGAAGAGATTCACAGACAAATCCAAGAATTAATCGACAAAGGCCATATTCGACCCAGCTCCTCCCCTTGCGGAAGTCCAGTCGTCCTAGTTCTGAAGAAAGACGGGACTTGGAGCATGTGCATCGACTACAAGGCACTCAACAAAATATCGGTGAAGAATCGGTACCCTCTGCCATGGATAGAAGAGCTCATCGACTGTCTAAAAGGTGATAAGTTATTTACTAAGCTCAACCTCAATTCAGGATATCATCAGATTCCAATTGAGCCCTCAGATGTATGGAAAACTACTTTCAAGACCAAGGAAGGATTGTTTGAATGGTTAGTCATGCCTTTCGGCTTAACCAATGCACCTGCGACCTTCACGTGATACATGGATGACATTCTTCGACCTTTCATCAGAAAATGTGTCATTGTCTACCTTGACAACATATTGATTTTCAGTCGATCATGGGAAGAACATGTCAGACAACTTCGACAAGTCCTCAACACTCTCCAGCAACATCGAATTTACTTGAATATGGACAAGTGTACCTTTGCGATGAACAACATCAAATATTTGGGGTTTGTAATTGACTCTACATGCATTCACGTTGACCTAGAAAAAGTACAAATTATTAAAGATTGGCCCATTCCTCATAGCGTTCAAGAAATAAGAAGTTTTATTGGTTTGGCGAATTTCTATTGACGGTTCATACTCGGCTTCAGTCACATAGCCTGGCCCTTGAATCAATTGACGAAAGGAAGTGGGATAACTATCTTTAAATGGACACCAACATAATAAGAAGCTTCTGAACAGCTCAAACACAAGCTCTGCACTGCACTAGTACTTGTGCTACCTGATTTGCATCATCCCTTTGATATTGAAACATACGCATCAAACTATGCCTTGGGCATAGTGATCACTCAGTCTAGTCACCCAGTCGCTTTTCATTCCGAAAATTTTAACGAGACAGTTATAAGATATTTGAAATACGAAAAAGAACTGTACGCCATTGCGCAAGCTCTCAAGCAATGGAGGCATTACATCCTTGGCAAGGAAACGGTCATCCTCACTGACCATAAGCCTCTTCAGTTCGCTCTGACACAATCAAAACTTCAAACAACTCAACATATTAAGTGGATTAATTACCTACAACAATTCCAATTGGTTATTAAGTATCGAAAAGGTAAATCTAATGCCGCCACTGATTTTCTAAGAAGACCGCCCATTACTCTCCTTTTCACAGTGATGAGTATGCAGGGATATGACACCACTACTTGGCCTAAATTGTACCAGGAAGACATCAAATTTTCACCAGTCTACCCACAACTTCAGACTGACAAGTTGTCGATCGCTGACTATTTCCTGAAAGACACCTTTCTATACAAGCTTGGATAGCTTTATGTACTGACCGGTGAGCATTGACAGCAGCTCATTTGGGACATGCACTACAACAAGACTGCATGACACTTTGGAGTAGCAAAGACACTTGATATTCTATAGAAGTATTTCTTTTGGTGTACACTTAAAACTAACGTCAACGAGTCCATTCGATCATGCGTGGTTTGTGCCATTGCTAAATCACCTAATCGACGACAAGGATTGTACACACCTCTACCAGTTCCTAGTCAACCATGGGAATCTATTTCTGTGGACTACTTGATAGGGTATCCTACTACGAAACATCAACACGACATGGTCTTATTAGTAGTCGATAGATTTTCCAAGATGGCTATCCTCATACCATGTAAGAAGACAATGACAACACAACAGACTGCTCAACTCTTCTTCACACATGTTTGGAAACACTTTGGTTTACCGACAGCCATCATTTTTTATCGAGATGCCAGATTCGTCAGCATCTTTTGGAATACCCTTTGGAAACAGCTAGACACACAACTCACATTGTCGACAGCCTTCCATCCGTAGACTGAAGGATAGATGGAAGTTGTGAATCGCTTGGTCGTACAACTGCTTCGCATGTACAACCACAAGCATCAACGAACATAGGATGAAAGTATTCCATACATACAACACAACTACAATCGTGCTCAACACAACTCTACAGGAAAGAGTCCATTTGAGATCTGTTATGGATTTCAACCCTTAGCGCCTATCGACTTGCTCAGCTTCTAGACACAGCCGAACTCTGACACCGACCACAACTAGCTAGAAGTTGAAAAAACATTGAAGTTTCGTGAACAGATTTGTGACATCCAGTGACAAGCACATGACATGTTGCACAGAGAAAACACGAAAGCTAAGGCCCAACATGACAAGCATCGTAGCCCTCATTCATTCCAAATTGGGGATAAGGTCTGGTTACATCTTAAGAATAAGTGCTTCACTGGCCCATTCAAGAAGCTTAAACCTTTGCGATATGGTCCATACAGTATTCTTCAGTAGATTGGCAACAATGCTTCCCAACTCGACATTCCTACGTGCCTTGGTCTACATATAGTCTTCAACATGGATCTACTTCGACCATACCATGTACCACTGTTGGAACATAATGACTTGTAAATAGCAGAACCCGATGACATCCACCTAGATTTCAGGAGCCTCTTCCTTGCGACACCATTGTGGGACAACGAGTATGCCATACAACTACAAACACAATTCCCTTGTTTCAAGTTGCTAAGGTAGGCCAGATCCCAGCACAAGGAAAGTGGTACTCTGCTACTGAACTAACCGACAAGTTTCCTCACCTTCACTAGCAAACAATGGGGACCATTTTTTCTTAAGGAAGGAGGTTTGATCCATATCGCAGTTGGCATTATTTTCGGATGCCGAATTCGACACATATTCGGCCAATCATTGTCGTCGACACAAATCCGACGAGTTTCAACTTCAAAACTGCTTCGACACAACTTTGGCAAGCTGTCGGACTACAACATGACTTCGACGCGTTTAGCAATGTCACAGTTTCACGAAGTCGACATAAAAAGTTGACCTACGACTTGCACAACACCATCTTGCGACCTGGGACTATCAAACTTCAATAGAATGTCTCTCTATCTTCCAGTCGACTGTAACAGTTGAACTGCTGAATCATTATAACTTCTTTTGTAACTGAACGTAATGGGAAGGCACCCGAGCATCTCAACACTCTCTATATAAGCATGTAAACTATTGTAATATACATCTTATCTACCTGGTTTTCAGTAATAGAGAAATCAGTTCACATTCCTACATATTTGTCTGTGTGTATTTGTGTTCATCTGTGTAGTGTAACTCTGCTTGCGTATTTAATTTCTTATGCTTCTGTCATAACAAAGCCAACTCATTTAGTCGAACTGCTGTCCCCCTCGGCTTCTTGTCCCCGAGTGGATCATCTACAACCTCTCGGTTGGACACTACCATATCCTTGACTACTCATCACCTTTCAATAGGAGATGATCCATTCGGTCTCAAAGGCCCAACATCTGTGTAGCAAAGTATAAAATATCAGTACTACAAAAAAAAAATCATAAAATGCATAAAAAATGAAAACCAAAAAGCTCTCTTCTTACCTATCTCACCCTAGTGCTCTCCCTCTAGAAGTGCTAGGTATGTATCCCCTCGGAAATCCAATTCTACATATGCATAGTCCTCTACCATAAGTAGCTGACTACATAACCACCTAAAGAAGGTAGGCCCATAAGTTATCATAGGCCCACCACTTCCATGTCGAGCCATCATCTTCATCCACCTCAGCATGCATGGATCTCGCGGCTCGAGATCACTGATCTCTACCTGTGGATGAAGAAAGGGGGCCCTCTCTAGGAAGAAGGAGACTACGATGGATCCATAGTCAAATTGTTTGAGTTCTCCTCTCTTGCATTTGGTCAACTGTTCTTTGAGGTTTACAAGGATTCCCTCACACTAGTTGAATATTGTACATTCCATGCATTTAATGGCGTAAAGCATATGAGCTCTAGTAGCCTGATGCGGAGCCTTGCTGCCCGCTACTCTCTCAATGGTGAACAATATGGTCCTCAAAGGATGATATCATGCATTTTTTATGGGAATATTCCCACCTAACATTTGGGTTTGGAGAGTGCAAAATTGTGTGATCAAGTCCTCAGTGGTCCTATCTCCTCCCCTAGGACCAGATCATGAAACCAGGGCTCCATGCCTTGACAAACCCATCATAAAATAAATGTCCTCAATATCCAATGTGAGGATGTGTGTCCCAACTTGAAATTTTTGTTGATCCTAGTCCCACATTCGGATCAAGTAGTCCAACAACTGGATTTGGGCTCTCATTCCTTGCACTTGGAAGAATTTCAACAACCCACATTCCCTCAAAGCATTGACCGAATGAGTATCGTTGTCCGCTTGGACATCTTCTAATTCATGCTTTCTTTCCTTCTATTGCACCATCTTGATTGGTAAATCCTGCATGAACATCAATTTAAGAAGCATTAGGACCATTTCATGGCAAAAAAAATCAATTTTCGGCTTGCATTATTGAGTTTTTGGGTCTCTCTACCGCCGACGCACCTCGACTTTGGTAACAGTGCATCAACAATGCATTTAACCTGTTCGAGATTCGCATCGCTGCTGGATGACTCACTTCCCGAAAGGGATAAGTGCATCACCCAGGTCGCACACTTCCTCCCTATAGAATGACCCTTAAAATCACTCAAATGTGCATAAAAACAATAAATTTGACCATGAAATTAAAGAGACAAGGAGTAGAATTACCTAGGCCTGACAGAATGTTGAATGGTTGACTGACACTCTCCCAATCCTCACCGCAAATTTGAGCTAAAAAGGGATTTTTACTCACTCCCAATTTGGAAAAAAACACAATGGTAAATAATTTTTACTTTTACCCTTTTTAATACCAAAATGGAATATTCCAAGTTTAATTTTTATTATTCCAAGGTTTTTTTTACTAACTTGACTATATTTTTGTGTTTTAATCCACCTATTGGCTCTAAAACTTGTCATGAAGCTTGTAGGTTGAGGATAATAAATGTTTGACTATGACAGAGATCATTTTTGTCTCCTCGTTAAAAATGAAAAAGCTTCCGAGTGCTTTTTGATACCATTATCGTGCTCGCTAAACTTAAGAACAAAAGGTGTTGAGCTTAGTCTCTGTTCCTCCTGGTGCTTGTAAATACACGAGAATAAGTCATCGATTTTACTTTTATCTCTTTTTTGGGCTCGTAAAACTATTATGAAAAAGGAACCCCCATGGAGTTTCCTTTAAGCTCTTTTTAGAGACTCAAAATATGAAAATATTGCCAAGCGAACTTGTCTCTTTCATGCTTGTAAAAGGATGTGAAAGTTCGTCTACATGGTGATAATTTACCCCTTTTTTCGGACCATGTGGATTATTTATGAAAAATGAATACTCTGGTCAACATTTGACTAGAAGAGTTCCTCTGGGTATTATTTTATACTTTTTCAGACCTTGGGGACTAAATCTACGAAAAAGTACACCTTGGAGTTTCCTTTGGTCCTTTCAAACACTTTAAACATGAAATGACACTAATTTTTACTTCACTGGACTCGTAAAACCAAACATTGAAGGACGCTTATAGGGACAAACCCCTCCTTTCTTAGGTTCGTAAAACATGTGAGAATGGACTCGTCCGAAGGACAAGCTATACCAAGCATCTGTTATCCTCCTCAATCTCATTAATAAACAAAGAGGTACTCGTCAATCATGATGGGTTATAAGGAAAGAGTGCATATCTACTTGTGTTAATGACAACTTATAGTCACCCTTGAACATGGCACTTGTTTGCATTTCATTCAAACAGCTTGGGTAATCTGTTTGTCCTTGAGTCATACCATTTCCTTGATTTATTCCACTCCTTTGGGTCATTTGAATAATGCATCAACCACTTGTTGTATTATGTCTTGGTATCCATCTCGTCATGTCAATGCTTCCAAGTCCTGCCATTCCATGTTCAAGGGAAGTCTATCATTGAGTCAACCTCTGGGGTCATTATACCTTCCTTTGTGTCGTTCACCCCTGATTTAGTCTCAAAAGTTACTCTACGATCCGATCTACTTAAAAAATATCTTTGATCTTGTTTCGTGCCGATGATGAGGGAAACATCATGTACCTCCTTCGATGGGTTTATCCTTGTCTACTTCAACACATCATTCAATTATTAGACCCTAGAAACCAGTCAAGTGCCTTGGACCTACATGCCTTAATGGCAGGTTACCTCGCTTTCAGCAATAGGTTCACATCATTGACCTCTGCCTGGGAGATTCAATCGAATGTTCGACCTCAACTCATTGATTCACATTTGGAGGGATGTACTAGAGTACCTTAGGAGTCATTGACATTAATGATGATTTCCCTCACACTTGTTAACAGTATACCTCAGTGACAGTTAATCAAGTGATTTCTACCATGTTCAACACCAAGACATCTATTCGCATGGTTAGAACTGTACTTTTTTGGGTTCGGGATGAAGACCTTGGGTTAGATTTCTTATGTATCCTACCCAGGTTGCGATGGTGATTTTTTGAGTCATATCACACGGATCTACTCTTTTATTGGTCATGGTTGTGTAATTATTTAATCATGGATCTACGCTTGTATCTTAGTAGCCATGATTGTGTTCAGTTAGTCAATACTAACATGGATCTGCAATATATTGGTCGAAAAACATGTTTTGAGTTTTTTGGGACATGTATCTTTGACTTTATTGTACTACATAAATATTGTCCAGCATTTCAACCGATGTTCTTTTCCTTAAACTTCCATACATCAAAGCACTTCACCTATCCTATTTTTATAGTTTCATGCTTTGGGTGGAATTCTGTTACACCAAAATCTCATCATCGTGAGACATGTGTCCTTGAATTGCCCTAATTCCTAAAGCATTGATGCCAAATTGACTGAAGGAAGGGATTTGGCATGGTTTTTTCCTTTGTTGTCACACTGACACACCTTTCATTCTGACAAGTTGCGTCAGAGCCTTGGTGACGCGCTTTGCATATTGAAAAAGCATGTCACTGACATCGTCTTCCTTTGTTCAACGTGTGTCACCCTTCATTGACACAGGATGCTAGTTGACAAAGTGAGTTACTGTCAGTTAGGAAGGAAAAGGAGAAGCTTCGAGAGCCTTCTAGAACGAATATCTTCGTGGAGGCTTATCCCAATAAATCAGTAAAGGTGGCATTCGATCCCCTAACTTCTTGGGATGATCCCTTAGCCTTCTCCATCAAATACTCAACCCATTCTATCCTCTTTGGCCTATATATTCATGCCTCCTCTTCAAAGTTAGGGGAGGAAGGATTAGAGCATCAAAACGCTAGAGAAATTCTGCTAGAGTTGGAACCCTTTCATCCATTGAAAGAAATATTGGATCTTTGAGGCAAAGATCATTTTGAAGAAATTGTGACGTTAAGGATTTGGTTGTAATCTCCTCTTGTTTATTTTCATTAATACAGTAATATATACTCTTTCCATAAATATTTATTGTACATTATAGATCTTTAGAATTAGTTTCCTTGACCACTAGTTTAGATTAATCAATATTGCATATTATTATCGTTTGTGTGTTTCCACTTTGTTGTCTCTTGTTTTGCAGTTGAAGATCAAGGGCTACATCAAGCAAGGAGATATCACTACGTTTTCAAGGTGAGTAATCCATCTGTACTCTTTGTAATTTGTTTAATCTAGGAAATATTGTATGTTCTACATTGTTTTTTTCTAGACATTTAGACTAGAGAGATTTGTCCTTTTCTGCATAGACAAAGTGTCTAGAAACACTATATGATTGGACAATAATTAATTTTGGTTTATGTAATGCACCATCTATATTTATGTGTTTGATGAAGGATGTATTTCATCCCTTTCTATATTCATTTGTAATAGCATGCTTAGATGATATATTGTAGGAAAAAATATCTCACATATCTTGAAAGTATTAGAGACCTTGAAAAAATATAAATTGCAGTTAAACCTTAATAAATGTGAATTTTCTCAATAGTCATTGGTGTGTTTGGGGTATGTGATTGCTGGAGGGTAACTCAAGATAGATCTTGTTAATATGGAGACAATCCTCAAGTGACCAATTCCTACTAGTGTCACCAACGTTATGAATTTTGTGCATGAATCAAATTACCTATGGAAATTTAGAGCATCATTTTAGTTGCGGCAACACCATTCCATGCCATAAACAAATAGAAACAAGATTTTCTAGTGTGGAATGTTAGTTTATCCAACAATACTGAGCGGGGGGGGTGAATCCGTATTTCCTTCCTTTTCTTTTAGTTAAATCAATTAGTATTTTAACAATGTATACTATGAATCAAACAAGCAAGGACAAATAATTTTATTGTGGAAACATCAAAGAGAAAACCACAAAATCAAACTTATCAATAAAATGATTTCTACAAAATTATTTTTCTATTGCAACAGAAAGGATGCTTCAACATCCCAGTTTTCTATCTGCACCAACAGATAAGGATGCTGCAATACCCCTGTTTTCCAGCTGCTAGTGGAAGGAGGCTACAACCTCCTTAACAGGCTTCAACCTGCCCCTAGCACCACCCAACTTCCGTAATATTTATAACTTCTTGATTTTCTACTTGATTCATCAATTCTGGAAATGCTTCATGCTGCTGGTATCTCCCTTTATTTATGCTGCTGCAATATGCATTGTATAGACATATTTACTCTAAATCGAAAATCTATTTAAATACCTCATTCACTCATAAGAGCGTGTTTTGTCAGTTCGTGTCTTTCCAATTCATGTCTTTCCAAATCTCTATTTATTAAGTTCTATTTTATATCTCTGTTTATTACTAATTTTTAGTTAATTAATTAATTAAACCTTTTGATCATATTGTAGAGCCTACGTGCATGAATATGTGCCTGTGGGAAAGTATATGCGGGCATAAATATGCGCCTGTGGGATTCTTCTATCTCAAGCCTGCGAGCTTCTCCTATCCCAAGCCTACAAGCTTCTCCTATCCCAAGCCTGCGAGCTTGGATTCTCCTTTTGCGGGATTGGCCTTTATCCTTTCCAGGATTCATCCCTTAGCCCTTGTGGGCTTCACATTTATCCCTTGCGGGCTTCATCCATTAGCCCTTGTGGCTTCACTCTATGCGGCCTCTCCCTATGCAGGAATCACCCATGCAGGCTCTAACTTTCTCTCCTATGTGGGCATCTCCCTTACTCTCTATTGCAGGAAACTTCTTCCTCCTTGTTTGGCATCAATGCCAATATTCAACATTCTCCCCCTTTAGCATTGATGGCAACACCAATAGTTCTCCCTCTTTGGAAACAATGACAAAGGCATCCTTTTGACAACTCCCCCTGTCAACATGTCTCCCCCTAACAAGGTATTTTCTTCTTTTATCTACTGTAGGGAGATTACTCCCAACTTTTGTCTAAGATACTCAAAAGATTCTCTGGATAGTGGCTTAGTGAAGATATCAACTATCTGCTCTTTTGTATCAACATATTCCATTCTGACAACTTTTTGTGACACTTGATCTCTTAGAAAGTGATATTTTATTGGAATGTCCTTTGTCTTGGAGTGCATGACATGATTTTTTGATATGTTTATGGTACTGGTATTGTCACAGTTTATAACCATGGGATGCTCATACTTCACACGTATGCCTTCCAATGTCTTCTTCATCCAAATGACTTGAGTACAACATAATGCAGCAACAATATATTCAACTTCTACTGTAGATAGTGCAATGGAAGGTTGTTTCTTGCTTAGCCATGATAGCAAACAGTCTCCCAAGTAGAATGTTGCTCCACTAGTACTCTTTCGGTCATCAACACTTCCTTCCCAATCTGCATCAGTGAAGGCTTTTAAAGTGAATTCTTGGCCTTTTGGGTACCATAAATCATACTCCATAGCACCTTTCAAATATTTGAAAATTCTTTTTACTGCTGTTACATGTGTTTCTTTGGGGGCTGATTGGAATCTAGCAACCAATCCTACAACTTGCATCACATCCGATCGTGTAGCTATCACATATAGCAGACTACCTATCATAGATCTATACATAGCATGATCCACTTCCAAATATTCATCATCCTTGCTTAACTTACAACCAGTGATCATGGGGGTACTAACATGCTTGGAATCTTCCATCTTAATTTTTTTAGCATCTCTTTAATGTACTTGGTTTGAGAAATGAAAATCGCTTTGTCTGATTGAGTGACTTGTAATCCTAAGAAGAATGTTAGTTCTCCCAACAGAGACATTTCAAATTCTTTCTTCATATCCGAAGCAAATTTTACA
Organism: Larix kaempferi; assembly: GCA_027924585.1. Classification (NCBI taxonomy): domain Eukaryota; kingdom Viridiplantae; phylum Streptophyta; class Pinopsida; order Pinales; family Pinaceae; genus Larix; species Larix kaempferi. Next base: position 7,914,074 of record BSBM01000511.1, on the reverse strand, counting down.
CTTACAACTTGTAGATCACGTACAAATAAGATATCATCTACATAGACAGCAACAATGATCATATTCTCATTTTCAAATTTTATGTAGAGATTACTATCAGTGGCCCCTCTTTTGTATCCTTGTTGTTTCAAGTAGTTGTCAAGTCTTGAAAACCATGCCCTTGGAGCTTGTTTGAGACCATAGAGTGCCCTTTTTAATTTGCAAACATAATCTTTGTTTTCTGATAAGAGAAAATCGTCAAGTTGTTCAATATAGATTTCTTCTTCAATATTTCCATTTAGAAATGAAAATTTAACGTCCATTTGATATACTTTGAAATTTTTGTAACATGTAAAAGCTAAGAACATCCTGATTGCTTCAAGTCTTGCTACAAGGGCAAATTTTTCTTCAAAGTCAATACCTTCCACCTAAGCATATCCATTGCATACTAGTCTAGCCTTGTTTCTTATTACTTTACCATCTTCATTTAAATTGTTCTTGAAAATCCACTTGGTACCAATCACATTCTTGTCTTTAGGTCTTGGTACAATTTCCTAGGTTTGGTTCTTCTCTATTTGGTCCAGCTCCTCATTCATAGCTTTGATCCAATCATCACTTTTTTCTAGCTTCTGCAAATGTTTTAGGCTCTACTAGTGAAAGTAGTGCTTGTTCTTGATCATATATTAACCTTCTTCTTAGTGATGAAAGGAAATCTATGGAAGAATTTTTAAATTCGACAGTTTCGAGCCTTTTAATCAGGTTCATCCTCAGGAGAAGCAAATCTCACTCTTTTTAGCACGGGAAAATGAAGTATAAATATTGTTTGTTTAGTTTTTTAGGGTTAGGGTTTAGCATAGTTGTTTTTAGTCTTAACTAGAACATGTCGGTTTAGTTTTTAGGGTTAGGGTTTAGCATAATTGTTAAAACATTTTAATATTTAAATTTATTTAGTTTAACATAAGTAGAATATTGCTTAAAAATAGCAGATTTCCTTTCATCACTAATTACAAAATTGTGGGGTAAAGATGAACAACCTTCTTCTTGTTTGAACTCCAGTACTTATGTCACCAATAACTTGACTATCAGGGTGATCTCTTTGAATTCTTCTTGATGGTGCTCTTGTATCAGGTCTTGGAGAATATTCTTTTTTATTTCCGTGAGATACCTCATCTTCCTTTTCTTCCTACTCAATTTCTTCTTCATCTTGTTAGTCCTCTTTCCTTTGTGCGTCTTCTTCGTCCTTATAATGATTTGTTGTCTCTTCATCTTGAGTTCTAATACTTCTTGGATTCATGTCATCTATTCTTACATATGCACTCTCTATGATCTTGTGTAGTCTTTGATTGTAACATCTATATGCTTTCTTGGTGGATGAATATCCTAGAAATATTCCTTCATCGGTTCTGGAGTCAAACTTACCAAGATCATCCTCATTCCTCTTTATGTATCACTTACTACCAAACACTCTGAAATATTTGACAGATGCAGGTCTTCCATACCATAGCTCATAAGGAGTCTTGTCATGATTTACTTTGAGTTGTCCTCTATTAAGTACATAGACAACTATATATACTGCTTCTCTCCAATATGCATATGAAATTTTTGCTTCATTAAGCATAGTTATGGCTGCTTCTTGGACTGTCCTATTTTTTATTTCCACAACGCCATTTTACTGAGGAGTCCTTGGAGCTGAAAATTGTCTTTTAATTCCATGGGTTTCACAAAACTCATTGAATTCGTTTGAGGTAAACTATCCTCCATTAAATCTGACCTTAAACATTTGATTTTCAGATTTGTCTCATTCTCAACCATTGCTTTAAAAAGTTTAAACTTCTCAAAAGATTCTGATTTTTCTTTGAGGAATGTCACCCAAGTCATCCTTGTATAATCATCAATGAACAAAATGAAATAGGATACTCCGTGCAAGCTTTTAGTTCTTGTTGGTCCACAAATACCAGTGTGAACTATTTTCAATCGATGTGAGGATGTATATTCCTTGATTCTGGAGTTGGCTTTAGTTTGTTTCCCATGCTGACAATGTTTACAAACTGAATTTTGAGGCTTCACAATCTTTGGAAAGCCTCTTACAACTTCTTTCTTACTCACCTTTATAATATTGTCAAAATTCAAGTGTCCCATCCTTCTACGCCATAGCCAGCTTTCATCAATCGGACTCATGTGGCATTGCTCTTCATTTTCTAAGATGCATACATTACTTGAATTCCTTACAGTAGTCCCAATAAGTGTTCCTGAGTTTTTCTTCCCGATTTCACATTTCTCGGAATCAAATATGCAGATGTGGACTTGATCACATGTTTGACTCACACTAAGAAGATTAGGATTTAAGTCTTCTACTAGAAACACATTTTCAGCTCTGATTTTATTTCTGATAGCAACTGTACCTTTTTCAATTATCTTAGAGGACATATTGTCCCCAAAAGTAACTTTTCCCTTTTGATATCTTTTTAGGCTTATGAACTTGTTTGGATCTCATGTCATGTGTTTTGAACATCCAGTATCAACATGCCATATATTTTTCTTTTCTATTGCACATAGAGCTATCATGGATTCTGTCCTCTCTACTATTTCTTTTTTCTTCTAGACTATTTATTTTTTCTTCCAGACCTTTCTCTGCTCTTTGTCTTGAAACCTGTTTGCAATATTCCTTTTTGTAGGAGTCATTAGTTTGCATTCTCTAGCTATATGTTCATGGTTATTTCATTTGTAACATTCTGTATCATATCTTTGTAGAGGTGCAAAGGAGTTATGGTTTCCTTTTATTTCTTTTGGATAATTGTTAGATGCATTCTTCTTATGAAAATGAACCTTTCCATTTGCTTTGCAATTCAGGGCTTTATTTCCAAAATTATTACATGATTAGCAGTGACCAAAAAAGATCTGTTGATACCTGCTTGTCATTGATCTTCTAGGCACCATATTTGTCTCATGTAAGTGAGGATTAGATTTCTGACTATCCCTTGTTTTGGTTGGACTCATAAGTGCAGCAACATAACTCTTTTTTTATATCCTAACCCAGTTTTGTCACTTGATGGTCTTTGGGAACTTAGGATGTCATCTAGAGTCTTCGAGCTCTTCTCAAATTTTGTTTTAATATATTTATCATAAAGTTTCCTTTTAAGTTGAATAATTTATGCTTCAAGTCTTTCATATTCTTTCATTCTTTCTTTGAGCTGCAATTCTAAGTTCTCTTCAATCTTCTTAGCCTCTTGGAGCTGGATTTTCAAATCTACAATGATTTGACTTGACTTTTCATCTCTTGTCTTTTGTTCCTCTTCATGATCAACTAGTTGTGTTCTTAAACATTTAATATTCCTTTTACTTTTTCTCAATTCTTCAAGAGCACTTATGAGTTCGGCCTTTAGGTCCACCTCTCCTTCCATATCTGATTCATCATCTGGAGATTGAGTTTCTATTCTCATGAATAGAATTTATGTTTCCTCATCTTATTCTTCTTCATATTCACTATCTTCCATAGTGTAAAGGATATTCTTCTTCCCATTAAACTTCTTTTTGTTTGTTGTAGTGTTCTTCTTGAATTTCTTAGAGGTTTCTCTATCATCACTATCATCTTGTTTGGGATAGGGACATTTTGATGCAAAATGCCCAATTCTTCCATAGTTAAATCATTTCAAGGGTAGATTTCCTTCGTACTTACCAATACCTTTATCAAGTTTCCTGATGAAAAGAGCTTCTTCATCATCTGAGTTCTCAGAGTGGTTTTTGGGTAATGTTTCAGATTTCTTTGACTCTTTCATGGCTTTGAATGTTGCCTCTTTTCTTGATGGTTTATTTTGTTCTATTCTCATCTCAAAGATTCCATGTAAATCATCCACTGTTAGAAAGCCAAGATCATCTCAATCTTCTACAGTAGAAAATTTGGAGTCATACCTCATTGGTAGTGTTCTTAGTACATTTTCAACAACTTCTTTCTCCTGTATTCCTCCTCCCAGGCCTCTGATTGCATTGACAATTTCATCTAATCTTAAAAGGAAATCTGCAATGTTTTCCTCTTCTTTATTTTTTAAACTTTCGAATTGTCCTTTGTATGTTTGGATTTTGGATTTTTTGACTTTGGTAGCTCCTTCATACACATTTTTTAATTTGTCCCAAGCATCTTTGGGTGTCTTACATTGCATGACTTTGACAAACACTGAATTTGACAGTCCATTCAAAATTGCATTCAATGCTTTTGCATTGGCTTCATATTTATCATGTTCATCTTTATCTATCGGTGGACTGGTTGATATTTTACAACCATTTTCAACAACATTCCAAACTTTGCATCCAAGAGACATTAGATGGTATCTCATTCTTACACTCCAGTATGCATAATTTTCTCCTGTGAATAATGGAGGTATGTTAGCATCTAAACCTTCTAGTTGATCCATATTGTTTAATCGGATCTTCCTTCCAGTGATTAAACTGTAGTGAAGGAACCTTGCTTTGATACCAATCGTTGGTTTATCCAACAATACTGAGAGGGGGGGTTGTTGTGGGGAAAATGCACCTATAGTTCAGGGGAGAAACTACCAACTTACGGTGATAAAGATAGACTTACAAGCATTCTGCAAGTATAACTAATAAATGAAGAGATTAGGGTTTAGAGATGTAGGCACCTTATTCAGAAGGTTGATCCTAGCTTTTCCTCCCTCACTCTTCAATGCTTATCCAGTGTCGCAATGCCCAGACCTGCAAAACAACTTGATACCTTTCTCAAATACATTTGACTACATATATAATACTGATATCTATAATGGAAAGAGACATCAAACTATAATCAAACAGTGATCAAATATTAAGACACATTAATAGGTCATATTTGGAAAGAGAAGAACGTCTGATCTTTATTAATGAATGAAAGCAAGTACATACAATTATACCTTCCTTCAAGCTTGGCACTTCACGAAACCTAGATTCAAGGTCTCCTGCTTCTGTTCTCCAAGGATCCCAGCCTCTAAGCAATTGTACTAGGGTTTACCAAAACTGAAGCACAAGAGAGGGGGATGAGGGTCTCCATTCCTCCAACATAACTTTGTAATTGGGCTTGCTCCCTTCACATGGCCCTTCTACCCTCCTTATATAATCAATGAGGAAGAGGAAAAGAAGTTATAACCACTCAAGAGGTTTCCCAACCAACTTAACTTACTCGAATTTCGAGATTTTGACCAAAACAAGAGTGTACCCTACTCTACAGTATACAAAGTCGCGTACATATGGCAATGGGCGCTACTTTAAATGAGACAAAGTCGCGTACACACGCTACTATTATAACAGTAGAGTCGCGCTCATAGTGAAAAATGGCCAAAAATAGGCTTTTCTGCTCATTTTCAGGAGATAGTTTGGTCTGGAAAAATGTTCCTAAGGGTCATATACATCAAATGGGTCAAGAATGAGGTAATTTCAACCATTTTTAATGTCCCAAATGACTCCTCCATCCACAAATGTCCTGTTGTGTGACTGAACTTGATCTCAAGAAGTGTCGTCATGCGACCAAGGGAAGCAAGTGTCGTCACGGACGGAGAGGTGTCATTTCAAGCTATAACAGATGCCCCCTAATGTATGAGGTCAGAGGGAGTACGGGAAACGATGGCCGAAATACATTATAAAAAATAAAAAAGAGTTGAATCGTGGAGGAACGGAGAAACCAAGAATCATAGGCTCAAATGAAGTACCTGAAAGCAAAGGCAAAGTCAGACAAACTTATCCATGGGGTAACTGTCCATGTTCAAATGGTGGAACATGATCTCCAAGAGGATACAATAATGATCCAAAATACTGATGCATATATCATGGCCACTAAAATACAAGCGTGGATCCATGCGGAACATAAGTCGAAACATAACCACATAAATACAAGGTGGATCTATGTCAAAACTGGAGAACATAGCCATAGAGAACAAGCTGGATCTATGTCTCATCAAGAGCCAAAAGGAGTGGGGCTCAGTCTTGCGCAACTTGGGCGATAACATAAATGAGGTGATGCTATCGAGGATCCCAAGGTCTTCATCCAAAAACAACCCAAGGTACAAACCTATCCATGCGAATAAATGAGCTGTTGTCGAACATGGGAGGTATCGTTTGATTACCGGTCATTGATGTATACCGTTAACAAACGCGAGGGTGTCCACCAATAATGAAAATGGAACCCAAGGTACCTAGTACATTCAAGCAAGTGCGAATAGATGGTCTTGCCGTCGAACACTTGAAGAATCCATCGGATAGGAGACATTGATGTATTCCCATCTATCCAATAGCGAGGGAAACTGCCACTAATGACTGCAATCCCCAAGGTACTAACCGAAACTCTAAACTTCATTCCCAGAGCACAATGAGTTGAAGTCGATGGGAAGAAGTTCGTTGGAAGGAAGGCCTTAAGGCATCCTCCATCATCCAACACGAGGGACACTCAAAAGGTATGAGCTGATTTGGAGTAGGACGGAACACAGGATGAAACATACTAACACCAAGGAATGGCCGACACATGAGGTCAAGGCAACTGCAGAATGGCCGACACAGGTTGTATCCTTGAACAGTGAGCACGACACAAGAGTGACTTAGGCAGCTTTGAACACAAAGAGACCACGATACATATCTGCAATGTAGGAGACATTAACAGATTCTCCAAATGATTGGAAGACTAACCAAACGGAGGAGTAGGAACTCTGAGATCAAGTTTACCCTAAGGTCAATACTAGAACCCAACTTGTTTGATAGACTCAAAACAGGTGCTTTGTTCAAGGAGATAGTTGACTTGCTGCCATCATATTGAAAGATATTTTGACATTCTTCCCTTCCCTTTCCTTTTTCATTTTTTAACGAGCTTGACAAAGAACTAAAGCATGCTCGACGGTATTTTCATATTTAAGGAGTCTGAAAAACCTAGAAGAAAACTCCATACAGCTATCCGTGGATTTTATATCGAGCCCGGATTGGTCTGTGCTCGGCGGTGTTTTCTTGCTTATAGAGTTGAAAAACTTAAACAGTCCTCTATACACTTATCCGTGGATTTTATATCGAGCCCGGATTGGTATGTGCTCGCTTGGTGTTTTCACATTTCGAGAGTCTGAAAACCCTAAAGACGACTCCAAAGGTCCTTTTTCGTAAAGTTAGTCTCCTTCCCCGAAAAAGTGTAAAATGATGGAAGAAGAACTCTTCTAGCGCATACAAGAGTATACCTAGAGTATACCTTTTCCGTAAATTATCCACCAAGGCCCGGAAAAGGGGTAATTCTATACCTAAGTGGATGTCGGTTCAGTTATTTTAACGAGCCTGAAAAGACAACTATGCTCGGCAAACTTTTCCTATTTAAGGAGTCTGAAAAGGGATTAAAAGAACTCCATAGGGATCTTTGCCGTAAAGGTTTAACGAGTCCGGAAAAGTAAACTCATGACCTCCTTACTGTTTTTAACGAGCTCAAAGGAGATAGGAAAATGCTCACAACTTCCTTACTGTTTTTAACGAGCTCGAAGTGAAGATGAAAGAAATGCTCATAACCTACTTACTGTTTTTAACGAGCTCGAAGTGAAGGTAGAAGAATGCTCGTAGCCTCCTTACTGTTTTTAACGAGCTCGAAGGAAAGGTGGAAGACTGCTCGTAACCTACTTACTATTTTTAACGAGCTCGAAGTGAAGGCAGAAGAATGCTCGATGTGGGAAGAGACGAGTGTCAGGGACATGCAAAACTAGCTCCAAGCGCATGGAACAAAGCTATGCCTAATGCAAGGAACATGGGCAAGATAAGGACACTCAGGGTGTGTCTCCTCCAGGTAAAAGGTGTCAAATTGAAAAGGAAAAATGATACAGGGCTTAGCGGAAATGAGATCAGAGATGGAGGCTTATACAACGGGCTAAAAGCGTGGAAGCCGGCTTCAGGCTCATTAGCGCAAGCGGGATCATAATAGATGCATATGCAATTTGAACACAAAGATGGGAACCTTATCAGGGATGGCCAGAAATATATGAGGAAGAAAGATATGAGGCTTCTTCTCAAAGTCATGGTGAATCTAAAAAGGCTCCCGAACCTATGAGAAAAACTCAGCATGGGCACCAGAATGGCATAAGGGTGCTGACTAGGATGACCCATGTTAGGTAGGTTCTGCTGTCGGACTGGTGCACAATGCATAAAGAGATGGCTATCACACCAATATCCAACAGGTTCGACCCTATGGCGAATTCGGATGGCAAAAGGTTCAAATGCAACATAACAGCGGGGAAGCCTAAACCTATATGCAAGGTTCTGAATATACCTGACATGGTCGCACAAGGTGTCGAAAAGGACCAGTAAGCAAGTATACATCCAGCTAAGAATCCTGTCTCCAAGAAACATTAGTACCGGGATCATATCTAAAACATATGTAAAGGAAGACCCGATACAAGTCACTGTGGTAGAAATACTTTCAACTTCACTATCATCAACAGCAGGCATAAACAAGGCAGAGTCTTCGAATGAAGACTCTATGGTACCCAAGCCCGAGGACTTACAATCAACAAGATCAAATTCAGGATGAAGATCAAAGTTGAAGGACATGATGGAATCTGCAGAAACAAATTCATCATCACGGGAGTTGAAAATTCTAGAAGCATAATCAAACTCAGCAGGAACACCGATTTGCTGATCTATAGGAGAGTCCAAAGACTTAACAGTAGGAAGATCAGACTTTAAGGTCAAACCGGGGCTGGACATAACTGTGACTGGATCAACATCCAAGTGAATGGCAGACTGTACCATAGACTCTAGGAAAACTTCATCGGAAGGAAGTATATCATCCCAGATAGAATACATATCTAAACATTCAGATGGAGATGTCACTTGGTCAAAAGCTGGGACCAAGTCCCGAGAAGGTAAGCATGAACTCAGAGACTTCTTCTCAGTAGCAGTTGAACTCAAGGAACAATATGCCACATGAGGCGCATGTGACATAGTAGTGCCTAATGACGAGGGATCAGACTGGTCTACAGTTGGGTAATAAGGAGGATCAACGAATGCAAGCTGGTCGATGGTGACAATGTTTTCGTTATGAGGGAAATGCATCACACGAAAAAGCGTAGACACCACAGCATGCATAGCATAAACGTAATCACGCCTGAGGATCATATCAAAGTCCATAGGGTCCTTTAGAACCATAAAATCAACTAAGACTGTTTTTCCACCCAAGGTAACAGGTGCCTGACGGAGGAATCCGATCGGTTCACTAGGTCTTCTATCGAAGGTCAACGGCCAATTAACAGCTGGAATAATATTAGGGAAACCCAAATCTCTCCAAGCATAAGCGGATAAGATACTAACAGAAGCACCTTCATCAACAATGCATCGATCAACCGTATGGTTCCCGATATCAACCTTTATCTGGAAAGGTGTCGAAGAAGGAAGGCGAGGCTCGGCTAGACTATTCCAATCAAAGGAAACAATCCTAGGGCTTGGTAGGGGTTCACATGGCACAGATAAAGTGCCCCCTTTTTCAGGAACATCCAAACTGGAAATGCAGAAGACTTCAGTAGTAGGTGCATCAATCTCTGAAGGACTGATGGGATCAGTCGAAGATTGCATCGATTCAATCACTTCACTCTCCGAAGGAAGAGTGGGGTCGACCAAAGATTGCATTGGTTCAACCACTTTATCAACCAAAGGTTGATCTGACTGCAGGGAATCTATAGACAACTCAGGAACAGAGGTTCCTTCAGACATGGACCACACTCTTCGTGCCTCTGGAATGGCAGGGCATCGGTGAGTAAGGTGATCTCCCTTACAAAGTTTACAAGGGAACTTTGGTTTCCGTCCTATAGGTTTAGACTCCTTTACAACGTCAGTACTCTCAGCATGACTAGCATTGGCTGACAGCTTGCCCCCAACATGACTCACAGAGGCTGGTTGCTCAGAAGCAGAAGAATTTTGAACTAAGGACCACACTTTTTGCACTTCTGGAAGTACAGGGCACAAGTAAGTAAGGTGGTCTCCCTCGCAAAACTTACAAGGGAACTTAAGCTTCTATTTGTTGGGTTTGTCGACAATGTCAACTCCCTCAGCATGACTTGCAGTGGCTGATCTGGTGTCTCCAGTATGACTCACAGGAACTGGTGACTTGTCATTAATATGACTAGCAGTGATCAATGACGTGTCCTCAACATGACTGACAGTGGTTGAAGACAAACTTTCAGTATGATTTTCAGTGACTAAAAGTTTTCTCCCAGCATGACCTCCTGAGGCTGGGTGGGTGCCCCCTGCATGATCTGCAGAGGCAGGGTGCTTGCCCCCTTGTTTTGGCATCTTCTTCCTATTCTTCCCCCGTCTATTCCTTTTAGACTGCTGGTTACTAGTATTGCTACTTTCGCCACATGAGGTAGAAGGAGGAGGAGAAGATGTTACTGGCAAAGGAGGCACAGGGTTCTGATTCTCTTGATTTGAGGTGCTCACAAAAGAAGCGTCAGGAGCATGCAAGGCATTCGGAGTGGAAAACAACCAAACTGGCAGCCCAATAGTGAATCCAGGAAGATTCAGAGTAGCCATTAAGGGAGCACCAATGTTTCCAATGAATGGAACAGCACCAGGATCCCCCGGAACAGGGGTACCTTGATTGGCACTCGCCGGAATGCTAGACATAGTTTCTCGCTCAAATGAACAAGAAGTTCTCTAAGGCAAACTAAAAACAAGTAGCACAAAGAGCACACCACTAAAAAAAGGTCCTAAGTAAATCAAACCAGGCAAACAGATGCCTTCCGGAGAAGAGTCTGGGATGATGAGGGCCCAGAACAGATCAACGAAGGATGAAGGACAGTTACCCATGGTCCACAATACAATGACTAAGGGTGCAAGCGCTGGAATCACCCAACCGCCCTCCCAAAGACCTGCAAGGGATTTCCTCCCACGTCTGTCCTAGGTACAGCAGATATACCCTCCGCTGTCACCTGTGTATGAACCTAGAGTCTGATACTAAGGATACCACAACACCGAAAACTCCTGGGGGAACAGTCACCGGTCGAATCAGAAAGCGTGGGCAGGGTAGCTAAGCCCGAAACTCGAAAGAGTCCCCAATACGCAATCCGATCCTGGCGTATGCTCGAACAGAAAGTAGGAGGGGTATTCCCACAAACTGATCTCACATTGACCTACTGCATATGCTCCCAGGCAAATTTTGAGTGAGGTGGGTTTGCCTAATGATAGTCTCACTACGATTTTTGCGCAATGTGTGATCTTGGGTGGTTTAAGGTGTTTTAAACCCAAGATCCTAACCAAGACTAGTTGGTGTAGTGTAACCTAGAAAAGAAAATGTTGCTAGTTCATTTTATTAGAGTTCATTTTAAAGGTTACTTGATTACTCAAAAAGGTAGTGGGTGTGTGAGAGTGGTTATAATAGAAATAGAGTACTGAAAATGAAATATTTACCACCAAACAAATCTTTTTCTTTTCAATGCAAGTCTTAAAATTCTGATTTAGAATGCATGTGCAAATGCAATTTTTTAATCTTTTGAATGCAAAAAAGGTAAAAATAAAGTCTAAATGTAAAAAATTAAACTCAAAACCTAAGAATGCAGCTACTCAAGCAACTAGGTATGCAAAAGAAAACTTGTTCTTTTTTATGCAAAGCACTCTAAAATCTTTTAAGCCACTTGCAAGGTACTCTATTTAGAAAATGAATCAAAATTCTTTATGCTTTTCAAAGGTAAGAAACAAAAACTGAAACTAACCTACTATCAAAGCAAAGCAAAGAAACTTTCAGGTTCTCTTTATGAAGCAGTAAAAGCTACCTTATATGACTTTCAAATTCTTATTGATGTAAGCATGCCAAACATTGGGAAAAGAGTACAAAAACTACTTTTAGACCCAAACGAAGCAAATTACCTACGAAGAAGTATGGTTTGGTAAATTCAGGTCTGCACGTAAACAATGCAAACAAGGTCTTGAACAACAGCCAAAACACTTGAGCTTTCACTACAAAAGAAAAACTAAAAGCATAAGGGAGGACAAGAAACCAACCTAAAAGAGAAATTTCACTCAAATAGATACAAACAGGGTCAAAAAGACTCAAGAGGTTTCAAATCCAGTGGAAATGGGGCAAGCAAGTTCAATTAGACTCAAATTAGGGTACAAAACACCAAACAGGTCCACAACCCCCCAACTTAAGTCAACAAACCCCAAAACTTTCCAAACAAGCCCAAAATGATCAAAAGAGGTTCAAATCATGAATGTAGGATCAATACAAGGATGGGAGACCACCTACAGGGGTTTAACACAGACCTAAGGTCATCAGGGACCCCCAAAAATGCAGCCACAGCCCCCAGATTTGGGTCCACAACCCAAAAACTCAAAAATTTCAAACCCAGATTTTGAGCGCTACTGTATATGAAGGAAACTAGCGCTCATAGCAGTATGGGCGCTACTGTGTATGAAGGAAACTAGCGCTCATAGTAGTATGGGCGCTACTGTGTGGTACAAACAGTAGCGTACAAAAAAAAAAGTCTAAAAAACGGGGTTAAAACCCCCAAACTGGGTCCACAAAGGTTTGCAAGGGCTGGGAAGGGTCTGTAAAAAGCCCAGGAGGGTCAAACAGAGCCTACTAACTGATCCTAATCAAGAAAATGAACAAAGACCATCAAACAAGACTGAATAAATGACCTTGGATACCCCTAAGCAGTTAGGCTTTCCCCAGCGGAGTCGCCATTCTGTTGTGGGGAAAATGCACCTATAGTTCAGGGGAGAAACTACCAACTTACGGTGATAAAGATAGACTTACAAGCATTCTGCAAGTATAACTAATAAATGAAGAGATTAGGGTTTAGAGATGTAGGCACCTTATTCAGAAGGTTGATCCTAGCTTTTCCTCCCTCACTCTTCAATGCTTATCCAGTGTCGCAATGCCCAGACCTGCAAAACAACTTGATACCTTTCTCAAATACATTTGACTACATATATAATACTGATATCTATAATGGAAAGAGACATCAAACTATAATCAAACAGTGATCAAATATTAAGACACATTAATAGGTCATATTTGGAAAGAGAAGAACGTCTGATCTTTATTAATGAATGAAAGCAAGTACATACAATTATACCTTCCTTCAAGCTTGGCACTTCACGAAACCTAGATTCAAGGTCTCCTGCTTCTGTTCTCCAAGGATCCCAGCCTCTAAGCAATTGTACTAGGGTTTACCAAAACTGAAGCACAAGAGAGGGGGATGAGGGTCTCCATTCCTCCAGCATAACTTTGTAATTGGGCTTGCTCCCTTCACATGGCCCTTCTACCCTCCTTATATAATCAATGAGGAAGAGGAAAAGAAGTTATAACCACTCAAGAGGTTTCCCAACCAACTTAACTTACTCGAATTTTGAGATTTTGACCAAAACAAGAGTGTACCCTACTCTACAGTATACAAAGTCGCGTACATATGGCAATGGGCGCTACTTTAAATGAGACAAAGTCGCGTACACACGCTACTATTATAATAGTAGAGTCGCGCTCATAGTGAAAAATGGCCAAAAACAGGCTTTTCTGCTCATTTTCAGGAGATAGTTTGGTCTGGAAAAATGTTCCTAAGGGTCATATACATCAAATGGGTCAAGAATGAGGTAATTTCAACCATTTTTAATGTCCCAAATGACTCCTCCATCCACAAATCTCCTGTTGTGTGACTGAACTTGATCTCAAGAAGTGTCGTCATGCGACCAAGGGAAGCAAGTGTCGTCACGGACGGAGAGGTGTCATTTCAAGCTATAACAGGGGTGAATCAATATTGCCTTATTTTTCTTTTAATTAAAACAATTAGTATTTAAACATTGTATACTATGAATCAAACAAGCAAGGATAAATAATTTTATCATGGAAACATCAAAGAGAAAACCACAAAATCAAACTTGTTAATAAAATGATTTCTACAAAAAAAAAAAATTTGCTGCAACAGAAAGGATGCTTCAACATCCCAGTTTTATATCTGCACCAACAGATAAGGATGTTGCAACACCCCTGTTTTCCAGTTGCTACTGGAAGGAGGCTACAACCTCCTTGACATGCTTCGACCTACCCATAGCACCACCCAACTTCCTTGATATTTATAACTTCTTGATTTTCTACTTGATTCATCAATTCTGGAAATGCTTCATGCTGCTGATCTCTCCCTTTCTTTATGCTACTGCGATCTACATTGTAGAGACATCTTTCCTCTCAATCAAAACTCTATTTAAATACCTCATTCACTCATAGGAGCGTGTCTCTTTAGTTCATGTCTTTCCAAATATTTGTTTATTAAGTTCTATTTTATATTTCTGTTTGTTACTAATTTTTAATTAATTAATTAATTAAACCTTTTCATCATCTCGTAGAGCCTACGTGCATGAATATGTTCCCGTGGGAAAGTATATGTGGGCATAGATATGTGCCTGCGGGCTTCTTCTATCTCAAGCCTGCGGGCTATTGGCAATATGGCAGTGCAGGTTGTCTTTGATGGAAACTAGATGATGATAGGGCAACAAGAAGAGTGACAACAAAAGCAACAAATACAAGGAAGGGAAAACAAGATAAAAAGAAAAGAAGTAGAGCAAGTGGATTAATGAGGATAGAAAAGACAGAGCAGGGTTGGTTGGTTCAATGGCTTTGAAGCATAGAGGTGATGTCAATTGAAAGCCAGTTTGTTTTGTTAATCATATGTGGCAATTACAAGGTTCCTAATGCCTTGGAGAGAATTCAATCCCACAAGATGCATCCATAGTGTTTAATTGACCAGGTTCTGCAGCATCTCAAGAGTTTATGGTGACCTCTAGAAAGTCTTGATGGCATCATATCTCTATATGAAATGGATCGAGCAACATCTAAGGAGGAAAACACAAAGCAGTGGGAAAAACTAGTTTCTGGTGGATATGGTGCATACAATGCATATATCAATGCTGCAACCCGATATGGGGCATTAGGCTCTGCTACATTGTATGACCATCCAAGCGTAGGATTTAGAGATGGTTATGCATCAGAAATAGGAATTGGCCATGGCAGTGGAAATTCATGGCCTCTACATGGAGCAGGAAGTATGATTGGAGGATCCTCCTATGGCTTGGTTGATCGTCGTGCAAGGTATGGCTCAGGAATATTTTTCATCCCACCACTGCGAGGCATGGGCAAGAAGATTTTTGTTGGGAGGCTTTGACAGGAGGCAACTGCTGGAGATCTTCGTCGATATTTTAGCAATTTTGGCATTGTTGTAGATGCATATGTTCCAAAGGATATGAGAAGGCCAAGACACATAGGATTTGGTTTTGTGACATTTGCTGAGGATGGAGTAGTAGATCGTGTTTCATGAAGGTCGCATGAAATTCTTGGTCAACAGAAAACACTTGACAATGAACATGTTTTCAATGGTCGTGCACTGGAAGTAAAAGTGGCAGCACCAAAGGAGGAGATGAAAGTTCCTTCTAAGAATATTACACGGATATTTGTGGCAAGAATTCCTCCTTCTGTTACAGAGGATGCATTTTGAAAGTATTTTGAAGCATATGGGAACATTGAAGATTTGTATATGGCCAAGGAAAAAATGTTCAAAAGGACATCGTGGAATTGGGTTTATTACTTTTGAAAGCTTACAATGTGTGGACAGGTTGATGTCAAAGACGCATAAGTTGGGTGGATCTACTATTGCAGTGCAGCGCTCTTTGTACTAGAGGTCTATCACGCGTTATTATTTCATGGGAAACACATTGCTGTGAACGGTTCAGAGTGCTTGAGAAAATTTTAAAGGAAGGAGAATGGTTGAGGGATTGTTTAAATAACTGATCAAGCCCAAATATTCATCTCTGAAGCAAGAAAAATATCAATAAAAGAGTGTCTGAGAATATTTGCAGGCAGAGGTGCGTGGACCATCCGATCATATGATCAACGATGGAGATGGCGTATCCCAATGGGATTTATCCCACATTGAAAAGAGAAAATAACCTTTTGGTGTTTATAAGATGCTTGCACACTATATCTATTCGACGCATAGTGCAGGGATAGTGTGGGGGCTCTGGGTGCTTGGTTCTCCATGAGAAGAACACCATCCTGGAGCTCGGGACGCCTATGTGGCCCCCTATCTTTTGCTGCACGTGGCAAACTTGATTGCTGAGTTGGCAGCGATGTGTAGCTGAAGTAGACAATGACTTGGAAGCGACGTGTAGCGGAAGTAGACAATGGCATGGTAGTAGACAATGACTTGGAAGCAACATGTAGCTGAAGTAGACAATGACTTGGCAGCATGGTGTTGCCTGTGTGTTAAATTTCTATTGGATCACAGTTCAAACTATCGTACAATAAAATATTTCTTTTGGAATGCGCTAAATGCTTAAAGTTACAAGGTGTGGTTATATGGAATATGTCTTTTGTATTGGTAGTGGTTAAGCAAAGAAGAGTCGAGGTGGCAGTTAAGCGGAGAGGAGCCAATGCTCTTAAACTCCAAAGGGCATAAAAATCCTATGTGCTAGTGTTTATCATATGAAGATGATTCTATGGGTAAAATAACATGGTGCTAGAAGGGCTAAATGTAGATATAACTAAAACAAAATTAAAATTTTATTTGTTAGTCTCTTTGCACAATAAACACGAGAAGACACATTGTTTAATGAAGAGATGTGATGATACAAAGAGGTACATGAACATATATGATGATTGGTGAAAAGGCATGTTAATGAAAGTATCTAAATTTGAATTCAGAGTGAGTCTTAGTGTGTCTCGGTGGATTATGAAATATTTCTTGGTGGATATTCTACTATTGATATGGACCTTGTATTCATTCAAACATATTGGTGTCTGTAATCAGGTTGGAACCTGAAAGAGTATTGGATTCCTCTCTACATGTTGGGTCATGTATGTAAACTGTATTTTGCAGGAAAGTTGGATCTTTCCAGGAAAGCTGGGTCTTTCTATCTAGCCGTGTCTAGATTAATTTATGTAAGCAGAATTATATTTTAAATATTGATATTCATATGTGTTTATATATATATATATATAATTGGTAAATGTCATGATTGTTTCATATGACCAATTAAATTAGTGCTTTGGCAAGAGATTTTTAAGTTTTAAGAGACACTGATTCACTCCCCCCCTCTCAGTGTCTAGGACCTTGTTCTACAATTGGTATCAGAGCAAGGTTGTCTTTGAAGAGCTCACTGCTGGAAGGCTAATCCAAAAGGAAAACAGGTGCAATTTTAGAGCTAAGCACTTAATCTAAAGATAGGTGCCAGAATTAGCATTTTTAAAATGGCTGGAAATGTAGATGATAAAATCCCCTTGTTTAATGGAGATGACTATGCCAATTGGGGGGATGCCATGAAGAGTCAATTGAAGTCCAAAGGAGCACATGTGTGGGATACAGTAGCAAGCAAGAAATGGTACTTGAAGAACAAAACTAGAATTTCAAAAGATGACCAGAAATTCAATTCTATTGCTTTGCAAACCATTAAGAGAGCTTTATCAAATGATGTCAAGATGGGACTAGGGAACTACACCTCTTCCAGGAAGCTATGGCTAAAGATTGAAGATACATATCAAGCCAAGTATCAAAGTCCAAAAGAAGATACAAGTCAAAAATCTGATGAAGAAATGAGTGAAGATCTGTTGAGCAGTGAAGAGAACAATCCCTCATTTGCCTCATCGCAAAACTCAGAAAACATTGGGCTAGATGATCTTTCGAATCAAAGTTGTTATGATGATGAAGTTTTCTCTAATGAAAAAGAAGAAGACCTATTAATTCTAAGTAATAAAAGCCTGATTACTAAGAATGAGGACTTGAAGAAATTGAAGGAAGACTTACTTATTGCAATTGGAGATACCTAGAAGAAACTAGGTTTTCATCCTATAAATATTTTTGATAAGATTGAAAATAAGTTTATGGTCACTCTAAGTGAGCTTGAAACTGTTTTCAAGATCAATGAGTTACTTTAAGGATTGTGGAGTGAATCCAAGGGTTCTAGAAGAGAATACAAGAGTCCAGAAAATACTAAAAATGACTTAAATATTCTAAAGGATAAGTTCTTTGCACTAACCAAGAAACATGAGGTTGCTGAGATGATATTGAATGAACAAAGGATCCAACTAGATGACAAGGAAAGAGATTTAAAGAATGCTTTCTCTAGTTTTTATTTTCAATTGGAAAACAAAATTGAAGAAATAAAAGAGGAAAAATCTGAAGTCCTTAACCTTAGAAGACAAATTGAAGCTAATGAAAGAGGGATTCCTGACCAAGAGAACCAAATGAGAGAAAGGGAGCCTGTAGAGACACAGAATTTACTAGAATGGGAGAAGAACATACACGAAAGAAAAGAAAGGCTTATAGGAGGACAGAGGTCACTAAATCAAAGAGAAGAATATTTGAATATGGCCATGAAACAGTTTGAGAAGGAATTGCAGGATGACAAGAGGAAGATTGAAAAAGATCATGCAACCTTAAAGGAGAAAGAGGCTAGGTATCAAAGGATGGTTTCCTTAGTGTCTAGAAAAGAGGATGCTACTAAAGAAAAATCTATTATTAACAAGGAAGAGAAAGAGTTTGCATGTCTCATCGATGATGAGATGAAAAGGAGTCATATTGGAGCCTTTAGAAACACATTCACATCAGGAAAAGCAAAAAGAAAAGAGAACTACTTTGAGCCTAAACACATTTCTCCATACAAAGGAAATGAGAAGAGAAATCTATATAATAGCTCAACCATTTTATATGAAATTTGGAGTAAGCAAAGACTAGCCCATGACAGAACTGGTCTTGGATACAAAAAGGATAAAAGAGTTGAGAATGGGACTCCCCTGTCCAAGTTTAAGGAAGGTTCTTCCTCTTCAGAAAAACAGAGCACAATTACAAATCAGATATCAGATCAGAACTCTGCCATGAGAAGGGATTATGGAAGACAAAGGCTAAAACATGAACCACATCAAAAAGGAAGATTATCATATCATACTAACACTTGGTATGGTAACATATTGAATGGATACTGCTACTCTTGTCACAAACATGGACACAGAGCAGTGGAATGTGATACTTTTGAAAAGAAAACTTAGAAGAGTTCCTCTGAAAAGACAAAGTGTTGGAGATGCAAGCTTGTTGGGCATACAACAAAGTTTTGTCACTCCATAAGGTGTTTCAAGTGTGAAGTCTTTGGGCACAAAGCACAAAATTGTGTGAATCCAAAGACACAATACAATCAAAAGGAGGATGCTCCAAGGAGTCAAAGAAGGGATTTGAAAAGAGACAACATCCAAACTCCAGAAATCAAGATGCCTCATGACATGTCTTTAAAGATGGAATCTGAGAAAATCCATAAAGAATCAATAAAGACAAGTCCAAAGAGGAAGATAAAGAAATTTTGGAGACCAAAGATAGGAGGTCTTAATCCTCATGTCAAAACAAGTGACTCTTATGGAAAGGTATCTCTAGAATAAGACACTCATTCTATACAAGATGATCACTCCATGGTTGAAGAAAATACAAGTGTTGAAGAGGACTTGGAAATGACTCTTTTACTTTGTTAAAGAGTTCTTATTAGATGTCAGAAGTCACTATGATGAAAAGTAATAGTAGGTTTATGAAGGCAACTTGCAACCATGGAAGATGTGTTAAAGCAATCCTAATTTGATCGAATCGATTAAGTAGACCTTATGATCAAACATAGACTTTAAATTGATGATTTTGAAAGCCATAAATGATAGAGATATATCTTACAACAGAGCCTACTCTATTTTGAAGAAACTTTGACCATTAAAAGGACATGGAACCCAGGGAAGAAGGACTAGACGATGATGTTCTGTTTTTGGATTACTTAGGACAGTCATGGAAAACTAGAAGAATAGTGCTACAAAAATAAATTTGTTGATGCACTGTTGGAACATCATGTGAAGTAAAACCATGGATCAAAGAAGTCAAAACAAGAAGCTTGAGACTTGAGAACTGGTTGAAAAATACTATGGGTAGAATTGAAGTGTAAAAATCCTTTGCAAGTTGTCCAATATGGAATCATGTGACCATGTTAATTAGTATGTTCTGAAATTATTAAAATCACTAGAGCACAAATGATTTAATAAATGTGGCAAAGAAGTGAGCAGGATATCGAGACTACTTGTGTTGATGCAGCAGAGATTGGCCTGAGGTAGCTACAGAATTGGCAGTTGTTTGAGTAATTTGATGGTAGAGTGAGAACTACAGGATTGATGCTGTCAAGAAATGTAAAGGCATATGATGATCAGTGAAGTATTGAGCAATTATTGAGTAAATTTGGAAGATAAATCTAATGTCTCAAGAAAATAATGCATCAACTCAGGGGAGTCTGGAATCAAAGTCAGGGGGAGTCTGAGTCAAGGGGAGACATTCAACCCTTTGCCCTTGATGTCAAAGGGGGAGAAATGGAAATTGTGTTTCCATCAATGCCAAAGGGGGATATTGTTGGCAATATGGCAGTGCAGGTTGTCATTGATGGCAACTAGATGATGACAGGGCAGCAAGAAGAGTGACAACAAAAGCAACAAATACAAGGTAAGGGAAAACAAGATAAAAAGAAAAGAAGCGGAGCAAGTGGATCAATGAGGATAGAAAAGACAGAGCATGGCTGGTTGGTTAAGGGATTTGAAGAACAGAGGTGATGTCAATTGAGAGCCAGTTTGTTTTGTTAATCATATGTGGCAATTACATGGTTCCTGGTACCTTAGAGTGAATTCAATCCCACAAGATGCATCCATAGTGTTTAATTGACCAGGTTCTGCAGCATCTCAAGAGTTTATGGTGACTTCTAGAAAGTCTTGATGTCATCATA
Source organism: Larix kaempferi (assembly GCA_027924585.1). Classification (NCBI taxonomy): domain Eukaryota; kingdom Viridiplantae; phylum Streptophyta; class Pinopsida; order Pinales; family Pinaceae; genus Larix; species Larix kaempferi. The sequence goes on along the minus strand of BSBM01000511.1, from coordinate 7,893,326 downwards.
TCTCTGTATGAAATGGATCGAGCAACATCTAAGGAGGAAAACACAAAGCGGTGGAAAAACCAGTTTCTGGTGGATATGGTGCATACAATGCATATATAAATGCTGCAACCTGATATGGGGCATTAGGCTCTGCTACATTGTATGACCATCCAAGTGCGGGATTTAGAGATGGTTATGCATCAAAAATAGGAAGTGGCCATGGCGGTGGAAATTCATGGCCTCTACATGGAGAAGGAAGTATGATTGGAGGATCTTCCTATGGCTTGGTTTATCATCGTGCAGGGTATGGCTTAGGAACCTTTTCCGGCCCACCATCGTGAGGCATGGACAAGAAGATTTTTGTTGGGAGACTTTCATAGGAGGCAACTGCTGGAGATCTTCGTCAATATTTTAGCAATTTTGGCACTATTGTAGATGTATATGTGCCAAAGGATATGAGAAGGTCAAGACACAGAGGATTTGGTTTTGTGACATTTGCTGAGGATTGAGTAGCAGATCGTGTTTCACGAAGGTCGCATGAAATTCTTGGTCAGCAAAAAGCACTTGACAGTGAACATGTTCTCAATGGTCGTGCACTGGAAGTAAAAGTGGCAGCACCCAAGGAGGAGATGAAAGCTCCTTCTAAGAATATTACACGGATATTTGTGGCAAGAATTCCTCCTTCTGTTATAGAGGATGCTAGAAGGCCTAAATACAAAGAGCCGAAGCTCTTAAAGCGCTATGTTAAAAAAACTTTGTAAAAATAGGTTTTAGTGTTAATATCAAAAAAGGGCTAAATGTAGATATAACTAAAACAAAGGTAAAATTTTATTTGTTAGTCTCTTTGCACAATAAACATGAGAATACACATTGTTTAATGAAGAGATGTTATGATACGAAGAGGTACATGAACAAATATGATGATTGGTGAAAAGATGTGTTAATGAAAGTATATAAACTTGAAGTCAGAGTGAGTCTTAGTGTGTCTCGGCAGATTATAAAATATTTCTTGGTGGATATTCTACTATTGATATGGACCTTGTGCTCATTCAAACAGATTGGTGTCTATAATTAGGTTGGAACCTGAAAGAGGATTGGATTCCTCTCTACATGCTGGGTCATGTATGCAAACTGTGTTTTGCAGGAAAGTTGGATCTTTCCAGGAAAGCTGGGTCTTTCTATCTAGCTGTGTCTAGATTAATTTATGTAAACAGAATTATATTTTAAATATTGATATTCATATGTGTTTATATATATATATATATATATATATAATTGGTAAATGTCATGATTGTTTCATATGACCGATTAAATTAGTGCTTTGGCAAGAGATTTTTAAGTTTTAAGAGACATTGATTCACTGCCCCCCCTCTCAGTGTCTAGGACCTTTTTCTACACGGTCTTCTCCTATCCCAAGCTTGCGGGCTTCTTCTATCTAAAACGTGGGCTTGACATGCGATCTTGGCTTTTCCTTTTGTGGGCTTGGCCTTTATCCTTTCCAGGATTCATCCCTTAGCCTTTGCAGGCTTTACATTTAGCCCTTGCGGGCTTCATCCCTTAGCCCTTGCGGGCTTCACCCTATGCGGGCTCTCCCTATGTAGGTATCACCCATGCCGGCTCTTCCTTTCTCTCCTATGCGGGCTCTCCCTATGCAGGCATCACCCATGTCGTCTCTCCCTTTCTCTTCTATGCAGGGTCTCCCTTTCTCTCCTATGAGGGAAGCTCCCTTGCTCTCTATTGCGGGAAACTTATTCCTCCTTGTTTGACATCAATGCCAATATCCAACATGGAAGTAATAAACAAAAAATAATGAAGAAATGAAATAAATGATTAGTCAAGCAACACTTTTTTCATTTTCTAGTTTGAATAATCCTCCTGAAGTGGATATAGTTGAAAGTGATATGTTATGGTAGTGGTTGTGATGCAAGGATATAAGTTGATATGCTATCATTCTCAAATGTTCTAGGGTGGAGATTTGAATTAGCATATGTATGACAAGGATCTCTATTATTTGGTTCAAGCTATTACGAAATGGAAGTAGTATATGATGGGAAAAGGAAACCATCATCCATTTTGATCACCAACCACTACAGTATGTGTGGGCCTAAAGTAAGATTTAGGGAAATAGACACTACAATTTAATTATATTTTTACAACAAAATGCTATAAAATATAAGAAGGGAAACACTAATAAGTTGGTAGACATGCTTTCAAATCTACCCACATCCAAGATCATAGCTTTGGGAACTAGTATGCACATGAATCATTTCACCCATGATGCATACAAAGAGGCATACATAGAATATGAGGACTTTAAAGAGGCATTTCAACACCTACACAACCATTTTCATTTACAAGAAGGTGAGGATAAGGATGACTATCATCACTGAGATGGGTTTCTCTACAAGATAGACAAACTCTATGCTCTTAAAGGTGAAAAATTGAAACTTATCAGAGAGATTCACACCTCCAAATTTGCAAGAAAAGATCTGCAAGGAAGTCCCACCCATAAACAAGGCAATGCCTAGTACATATTTCAATGTGGATAACATGTGTGTCTTCCCCAAGGAGGATTCACCCATCTTGCTAGTGACTTCCATCTCAACATCCAACCGTTAAGGGAATCATTCTTTGTTCCAACATTTTATTATTATATGCAATCATGTAGATACATATTTCCATCCATCATGCTTCATGCATGAGTTTTTTAATATATCTTCATTTTGAGTGGACCTATTTTAGTGCTTTATAAAGGCCAATTGAACCTCATGATATAGTAATCCACTTTTTCCTCAAAATATATTATTATACTTTCTCTCTTGTTGATCGAGTTGTTGGTATTATTTATGGGTTGATATATGCTTCAAGATGGTGCACTTCACCTCTCAACTAGGGATTTTTTTATTGATAGGATAGAAATCACATCAAATTTCCACATGATAATCTAGGGCCACATTTCAAGGACTAGACACAATGGTTACTATGTCACTCACAATGGTATAGCGCGATGAACCATGGAGTAAGACTCCAATCCATGACTTTGGGGATAAGAGGCCAAATTGGGGTTTTGAACCTCAAAACAATATTTATGCAATGGAATTACATTTAAATTATGCTTGCATAAGAGGTATGACAAAGTAAAAATTTAGAAGCATAAATAAAGTGAAGTTAAGTCTCCAAACTCATCATGATTATACAATATTTAGAAGCATACATAAAGTGATGTTAGTGAGTGACAAGCAATTATGAGGCCTAAAAAACACAAAGGGTTTCTGATGAAATTAACATAATAATAGATGCCATTTTTTGACCCCAAATGTAGTAGTGAATTAAGGATGGACATGGATTTGGGAACAAGAATATGTATGAGAATCCACTACATTACAATCTAAATTATTAAGGTTTCCAACATCACAATCATCATCAATAGGGGGAGAAAGTTTGTTCTAATAAGTCCACTTTTGCAAGCATATTCTACTACATATGGGTGCCCTTTTTTATAGAGATAATACCACTATAATCCAAATACCCAACACTACCCCAATGACATTTATTGTCACCACCTAAAGTCTAACTCAAAGAAAAATGTTTGTGATAGATTGAGCATTCATGGACCTTTCTCTAGTTATTCCATCAAAAGGAAATATGATCAATTATCATTATTTCATCCCTTTCTTTGGCACAAGATTATTTAGTCCTCTCCTTTGGACAAGGCTTGTGGAAATTACTAGGCACTTGAGAGTTTGATCTAGTAGTGATCTCCTCATCAATAATATCTTACTCTAGGTTTTCATTCTCCTCCTCTATCTGCAAAAAATATCCCTTGATCTTATTGTGTCTAGCCTTGTGACCTCTTAGATTCTAATGGGAATGAAAAATATTATTTCAAATGGTGAATTTGTACTTGACCTTCTTAACCTCATCACCATCATAAAGGCCAACATCCACATCTATTTTTGCATCTTTGGGCTTCTTCCTAATACATTTCCAAAGATAGGAACTGGTGTATGGATGATTGAGTTCAATTGATCTAGGATCCTTAGTCCCCACTTGGAAATTATGGATTTTAGTAGTGTCTACTCAACTTGCAAGAATTACAAGAAAAAAATGCCATTTAATTTTGCTCGTTATTGGTATTTGAACAAAAATATTCATGGGGATTAACTTGTATTGAATAATTGGGTCTCTAGGATATTTTCCCCTTCCTATCCTCATCAAACCTCATTTTATTCCCACTTGGATGATTGATCTCAATCTTGACATGACTCTCACTTCCTTCATCTGAGGTCTCATGTTCCTATGATACTTCAATATGGACATCGCCATTATCTTGATTGGTGTCAAAGTGTAACTTCATGTGACCAAATAGGTCTTTCTAGGAATTGAATTATGCCCCATAAGATCACAACTTATAGAATAAACAATGGGTTTAGAGTCAAATTTTTTGACCCAATATAAATGAGTAGTCCCTACTTGGAAATGACCAAATGCACTTGGCATTGCTTCACATAGAAATTAGATTACTCCCATTTCCATCCAATCCATCTTCATCATCTTTCTCCTCCATTAATTTCTCATTAGAAGCTTTGGGCTTCTTACTTCTCTAAAATTTGGTTCCACTAAGTGTATCCATAACATGGAGGTGAGGTTGTGGGATCTCGTGTGACTACCAAGAGCTCTTATTGAGATGAATCTCATGCTGCAAATCATGCAAAAGTAGCTCAATGGGTTCTGTCCTTCTTCTCATTTCTTTAACTGGACTGTGGAAGTCTTCTTCTCTCTACTAGTCTCATTTAGTGCTTTTGAATCTTCTTCCATTCACACAAACTACACACACATTGGCTTAAGATAATTTTTCTTATACTTAGACCTTAAACCACACATACCCCATGGACTGAATTGTGTCTCGCTTGTTCCATTAAATTGGAAATCCTAATGCCTAGTTTGCTTCCCATCTTGTTAGTAGTACTTTCTTTTAGGTGTGGAAAGCTCTTGTGGGTCCCACTTTAAGAGTGGTCATGTTAGTTAAACATGTTTAAGAAGTATTTGTGTGAGAAATGGACACTTTGAAACCCAATAAGGTATAATTTTGAACGCTAATTAAATTATGACTACAATATTGAGTTCTTAGAGAAATTTGTATGGCATTTACCTTAAAATCCCCCAAAATAATTTAAATTATAGTCTAGTTGGTTGTAAAAGGTAGAAGATTATTACTCTATAACACATTTTATATCATTGTACCCTAAAATGTCCAAAGTAAATATTCTCAAAATAGAAAATTTAATAAATATATTTACAATGAATGCATCTTTTAGGACGTGACACCCCTCTAAGATTCTCTTCGAAACATGTCATCCAAAATAGTTTTCCCAAGTGGTTTAAGAAATCCACATGCCAAATGTATCCTCCAAGTTTTCCCTCCTCCTTCCACTTGTTTGAGGGAAGTTTGAGGGAAGAACCAAACATGTAGCTACCCTCCCCATTCTAGCTTCCCTTTTTCTCCTCACCACATTGCTACTATAAACTGTCTATTAGTAGTGATATACCTTGGATTTGGAAAGCACGTCCTTTACCGTATTCCTAGTGATCAAAGTGATCAAACTCATGTAAGATTATTACTTTTGGTTAATAGTAAGATGCCAATCAATTTTATTAGTAAATATTGAAACCAAATCACTCCAATTGGATTTAGTGTACTTGACTTGGTTTTTCATTTTATTGTGATTGCTAATATTTGGAGTACTAACAATTATTAATGAATGGACTTTTCTTATATTTTGAGTATCATAGACAATCTATGGCATGTTGGGAAAAATTCAATGAAATGGAAATCCATGCCATGGAAGAAATTAAACCTTCAATTTGTTCACTCATGTCACTTGCAAGAGATTTAGTTTTAGTCAATTTAGAATTAGTAGAGCATAGTTAGCAAAAAAATTGATTTCTAGATCTATAGAAACCTTGTTGTGTATTGTTGCGAGCTAAGAGTTTTTTGCAAGATCATGTTACCATCTCTTCTCTACTAAACATGTCTATTGTCAAATTATTTCCTTTTATATACAAACTCTACTACATTGTATTGTTCAATGATATCCAATAGTAGGGCCACAAGAAATTTCCTCCTAAGAAACACATAATAGAATCATGTCCTATACTACTACAATATATCACATAATAGAATTAAATATGTCATGCAGTACAATATATCTCATAATAGAATTAAATATTTTCTTCACTACAATATATTTTCATCCCATGTTAACATGACTTAAACAGACATACAAAGCAAAAAGTGATGGTTAATTTTGAGGTGACAACTCGTAAGAAATTCTTACAATGGGTTATGTTTTTTAATCTTTACTAGTCATCACATCAATATCACTAAGGTATTTTCATCACCTATTCTATGATTTCAATTAAGAGTGCCTCACTTTTTACAAGTGCTCACATTTTGAAATAATATGATTATTAGTACGGGCTTGGTAGGGACTCTATGAATTCGCTTGCCGTAGTTTTAACTAGTCTACATGAAAACCAAATATGAATTGGCTTGCCATAGTTTTAATTAGTATGCATGAAAACCAAAACAAATTGCAATTATTTATCCAAATTGTGATTCTAACACTCACCTTCCTTCAATGAATTGTGCATCATTATATGATGTTGTCCATTCTTCAGTCTTGTGTTCCCTATTTCCCGGCAGAAAATGACCATTTTATTTCCTTATAGTGAACCCACCTCCTCTTCTTCATGGTCATAGTGAGGTAAGGCTTGAAGGAGAGGCCGATTCTAAATCATTCAAGCATCAAACCTTGGAACTGTTACCAAATCCTGTTGAACAGTATGAACAATACCAAAGGAAAAACAATGGACAAAGTAATCAATACAATTCCTTGTCAAAACTACTCATCATGATTATTGACATTAAAGAGCGAAAAGTGAGATCGATAAATGTAGAGCCGATGCGACATGGAATTGCTATGTGGTTGATATTTAATACTATGCCACAACCTGGCATTGCATTGTACATGCACTCTTAACTAGTTTAGGCAAGTCAAGGTCTCCCTTTGGTAAGACAACATCGCTTTAACATATTTTCTGTTTAATATTTTAAAAATAAATTGATTAATAAAAAATTATGCTATAAATATCATTACGATGCTTCGTACCTCATAATCTTGTGTCTATGTGGATTTATTGATCCACATGAAGGAAAATGAACACTTATTTATATGCTTTACCAAGAGCTCAAGCCCTTTGTTCTCCATTGTTCAAAACAAGGAGATAACAAACATACATATCTTTATTTGCCATATTAAGTACTATTATGTAAATGTTATTATTTAGAGTGATATAGTTAATAATAATATTTAATTGTCTATAATATTCCTAAATAAAGATTCATGATTAATATATTATTTAGGATATTATTAGTTAATAATAATATCCTAAATAGATCGTATATATATTATTCTATCATTATGAATATTTTGAATGATCTTTTCGTTAATATCACGGAGATTTTTTTTTTTTTCACAGTTAAAAATACATAGCTTTCCAAATTATTATTATGTCATTCTTATTGAGATATTTTGTCATTAGTCTATTGTATTTCATTTATTCTCTTTTGAGTTTAATCCATGATGCCTAGTTTGCTAAGTTAGTTGAATGAAGAAAGCTCGATGCAAAAGGCCGAGCAAAGTTTAAATATAACTATCAAAAAAATGATCACATCTTGACTTTAGGAGCTATTATTTAGGAAGCAAATGTTGCTAAACACAAAGTCTTTTGTTGCTTCATTGACTCTTCAACCAAAAAAATCCACGTGAACTTTTAGCTTATGACAAGCATATGTAAACTTTGTGAGTTAAACATTCAAGACACATCATGACAAGCATATGTAAACTTTGTGAGTTAAACATTCAAGACACATCATTTCGAGCATAGACATATTGCTGCGTTGCCAAGATTTGTTGCATTGACAATCTTGTTAAACCAAGAAATAAAGCAATAGCTCTAAGACTTATTTCAAGGTCGATAGCATGACCATCTTTGCCCCTACCCCAAGTTAGCGTCCTTATTATTATTCTCATGTTGTTAACATATAATAACATTACTAATAGTTTGAGTACACTTTTCTATGAAAGAGGAACCTAATATATTCAAATGTCGCATCTCTGAACATAGTTTTTCCCATACTCACTAAAAAATTGTTTCTTTAGCCAATAAAAACAAGCACCAAAGGAAGGGACTTGCTACTATATAGCTAATCTTGTTGGATATGTGGGTGGCTCACTGCCTACAAGAGCAACCATTTCAAATTAATAAGGTTGGTTTATTTTATCAGTCTCCATGCATTATATAGAGTAGGTGGAGAGAAATGAGGATACATTTTTTTTAACTATTATAAATTTTGCTTCCTTTGACGTTCTTTCAATATTGCAAGTGATGCCATGTGCATCCTTACAAGCAATGGGTAAGGCATCTCTCCTATAAATTTAGTTCATCAAATTTACAAGAATTTTTCTTTCCATCTTCATGCAAAGTATCTACTATGATTTCCTCCCCCCATTGATCATTATTAAATCCTTTGGATTTCCTATCAATCAATATATAATCATCATAGTAATTGAGTTTATTGCAACCTCCAAGATTTATTCTGATATAGTGATATTGTTATTGTAGGGTCTTTGTAAAACCACCTCATCCTAAAGCTTATGTAAAATAAGTTGTAATTATAATCCACAAAATTATGCCCAGACAAAACAATAGCTCTAGATTTCCTCCAAAAATATTCCCACCTGTCTAGAATTGTCAAACAATCTTGTATTATGGAATCATGCCTAGACATAACAATAGCCCTTGATTTCCTAAAAACATGTGCTCACCTATTGTGGACCTATCAAATGATCATCTATTATGTATTCATTGACCATAACAAGTGACACTTCTCCCACATAACCACCTAAATTCCCTTTGAGATTCACTTTCCCTTACCTTGAAAGTATGCTAATTATATTTATACATGAATGTTCTCATCATGTATAAATCCCATGCAAATTTATTTTAATATTTGGGTTTCCTATCTAGGGAATATCCTACATATGCATTCTTATCACATCTAAAGTCAAGATGTAGATTTGAAATATAATGACGTAAAACAAGTACATGAGAAGGATTTGAAATATAATTATGTAAGATAAATACATGAAAAAATTTATGCATATGACTTTCACGATTTGTGCCTACTTTAACCCCACCAAAACACACTTGCATGACCTTACATAACTCAATTTCGATGCTTGGTTTGTTTTTTGTGCCCCGAGCACAAAATCACCAAGTGCCCTTGAAAGGCTCAAGGAAGTGAGTTGCAACTTGCCACAAAATTATTACTGTGGCTCATATCAATGAACTATCAACTTCATTGGAATTGTGACATCTGACTACATCTAAGGGAACCTCTCTCTTGTGGGTCTATGGCCTAGTACTTTTCTTGTTTGAGGATCTTATAAACTAGGGTTTTTCTCAATAAAAAACTATGCAATTTTTGCATGATGCCGTCAAATTTTGAAACCCCTCCACCCTGGAACTATGGGTAGTGTTCCCATGTAAAAAAATCCCAAACACATATCCAATATCTTACAAAACTCAATTCTAATGCTCAGTTTGGGTTTTTTTCCCTTGGCACAAGTTCACCAATTGTCCTTGAAAGGCTTAAGGAGGCGAGTTGCAACTCACCATAAACGAATGACCATGGATCAAATATATGAATCATAAAATCCATTAGAATCATGGCATTACATTCCATCTAGTGTAACCTTTCTCCCATGGGTCCATCACCCAGTGCTCATCTTATTCAAGTATCTCAAAAACTAGGGTTTTTCTCAATAAGAGACTATGCAAGTTTTGCATGATGAGGTCAAATTTTGAAACCGATTGATGTTGGGACCAATGGTAATGTTCCCACTTTTAACATGCCTAAAACCACATGTAAGAGCTTACAAAACTCATTTATGATGCTTAGTTTGGTTTTTATGCCCTAGGCACAAATTCACCAAGTGTCCTTGAAAGGCTTGAGGCAAGTTGCAACTCACCATAAAATGATAATCATGGCTTATATAGATGAGCTATTGACTCCATTGGACTCATGACAATGAATTCCATCTAGGGGCATCTTTATCCCGAGGGTTTGTCGCCCAATGCTCATCTTGTTCAAGGGTATCAAAAACCAGGGTTTTACTCAACAAGAGGCTATGTAATTTTTGCATGATGAGGTCAAATATTGAAACTCCTTGACCCTAGGACCTTGGGACCCTGGGTAGTGTTCCCATTTAAAAAATTCCCAAACACACATGCAATGACTTACTAAACTCAATTTTGATGCTTAGTGTGGTTTTTATGCCCTAGGCATAGATTCACCAAGTGTCCCTGAAAGGGTTAAGGAGGGAAATTGCAAATCACTATAGAATGATGATTGTGGCTTAGATATATAAACAATCAACTTCATTGGACTCATAAAAATTCTTTCTAGCTAGGGTCACCTCTCTCCCATGGGTCTACAATCTAGTGCTCATCTTGTTCAGGGATCTTGGAAAATAGGACTTTGCTAAAAAATAGAATATGCAATATTCGCATGAAGAGGTCAACTATTGAAACCCCTAAACCCTAGGACCATGCATAGTGTTCCCACATCATATTACCAAACATACATGAAGGATATTATGGAACTCAATTCTGATGCTCGATTTGGTTTTTACACACCAAACACAAATTCACCAAGTGTCTTTGAAAGGCTTAAGGAGGTGAGTTGCAACTCGCCATAAAATGATGACCATGGATTGAATCAATGAATCATCAAATCCATTGGACTTGTGACAATGTATTCTAGCTAGGGGAACCTCTCTCTCATGGGTCCATTTCACAGTGCTCATCTTGTTCAAGGATACCAGAAACTAGGGTTTTGCTTAGTAAGAGACTATGTAATTTTTGGTTAATGATGTCAACTTCTAAAACCCTGGATCCTAGGACTGTGGATAGCTTTCCTAAGTCGAATATACATAAAAGATCTTGCAAGAGATTATGTAACTAAATTGAGGTGCTCGCTTTATTTTTTATACCCCCAACAAAAATTCACTAAGTGCCCCTGAAAGGCTTAAGGAGGCAAGTTGCCACTCACCATAAAATATTGATCATGGCTCAGATCAATGAACCATTGACTCCATTTGACTTGTGACAATGCATTCTTATAGGGGTACCTTTCTCCCATGGGTCCCTCGCTTGGTGCTCATCTTGTTCAAGGATCTCAAAAACTAGGGTTTTTCTCAGTTTGTTGCTGGACTAGAACCATTTGAAAATATGGACAGCAATTGACTTCATCATTCCAATCAATCCCCTTATGCAATGGACTAGAGCCAAATAAATTATTACTATGATGAAATAGTAATAACACATTGGGTTGAAGGTACACTAACATTAGAACATTAGTAACCCCTTATAACACTAATGCAAAAGGGAAGGGTCCACATTGAAGCTAGTCTACCATTGGAGCTTCAATTTTGGATATAAAATAAGGGCATGGGGATGCATTACAATAAGAAAAAAGATTGAGGATGCATTACAATAAGAAAACATATTGAGGATGCATTACAATGAGAAAAAAGATGACATGGATGAAATAATAACCACTTGTGTCAATATGAATATCTAAATTGATGAAGAAATGAAACAAGTATTAGATCTTTCTCAAAACATATCACAACCAATCCACATGAACTTTCAAGATGTCAATGCTTATAGTAAAAACAATGAGATACTAGGCGAGCTATATAACCAAATATCAAGGTATATGACAACTACCAAATTTAATTAGATCTGGTTAGCATTGCTTAAAAATGATGACTATTTAATTATCACTAAGCATTCCCTTCATTTCTAGCTACCAAGATAACCTATCATTAGCGACATCAATATTCATATAAAAGTAGTAAGTCCTTATGACAAATCTCTAGATTAGTACAACCAAAAAAATCAGTCATTCAAAATCTATCTCTACAAGGCATTAGATCATTCCACTCATAACCATTAATGATATTATTGTGAACTTATGAAGAAAATTTGTAATGTTTAGGAAGTAAATACTAAGCTACCCAAGAAATTCAAGAGTTAAAGGTCTTCGTCAAGCTTAAGCATGTATAAGTTTGTCGCATTTCATCTTATGAAACACAACCATAAGTGAACATTACATCTAATTCCTAAAGCAATATATTTGAATGACTAAAACCTCTATAGAAATATGAGTCACCAACTAAATATGATTTAGATCAAATAGAAAGAATGTGAATTGACTTGAGGTGTAAACACCTGCACAAGATCCAATTTGACATTTAAAGGTGACTTATTTTGGGGCTGTCATGGATATAAGTGTTATAGCACATGCAATGAATTAGGATACCTTGAGATCACCACAATGAGTTAAACAAAATAGCACTTTGCTTTAATAATTGAATTGTCATAGTATTTATATAATATCTACTTCATTTAGCTTCTCAATGAGGAAACATAAAAATAGTAGTGAGATGGCAATGACCTACAATGAACTCTTAGAACAAATTTGGATTTAAATCGGATCTATAGTACCTTAATATTCCATATCATAGTACCTTAATATTCCATATCATAGTGATTTGTAATTTAGTGGATGTAGGATTGTGCCATTAACAAGAGGTGTGTGACAATGAGCCACATGATTTGATTCATGGTGAGAAAACAAGTTTTACCTTGTTTGAATTTTAAAGCATTTTGATTGACTAATATGTGAAGACAATGAATTGTACTTTAGGGTTGGGAATCCCATTTGTCACCCAAGTCGTGAGGTCTCGAACCAAGTTTCTCAATTGGTTTAAATCTTGGTTAAATTGGGTTTGTGTGTTTGGGTTTTCCTCTTAAAATTATGATTTTTAGCTCCATAGTCATGGCTACAAATATCTTCATATGCCAATACAGTTAAATACTAACTTCAGGAATTTGGTATCCCTACTTTTAAAGCAGCGGTGTAGGTACCCAGAGGAATATTTCTGAATCCTCTCCAGCATTGGGCTTTCTTCATCACTTTTCATATGTACCCTTTCCTCAATCTCCTCCACTTCTTTATTAATTTCAAAGGATAAAATTTTATGACAGAAATTTATTGCTTCATTGACTACTACCTGGCCTTGTCTAATGGAGGACTAATTCCATGTGTGTGTTCCCTTTTCATTTTCAAGGGCATCCCTTGGGTAGGCCTTACTCGATGTCACCTTTTCCTAATCAATTATTGTTAGCCATGATTCTCTAACAACAAGGGAGACATCTTTCTTTGGGACAACTCACCACAAAACCACCATTCTCACTCGAGTGAAATGACTCCCACATCAAATCTAGCTAGATTTTGGGTTTTTTCCCTTATCCAAGCATCGTGTCATCAACCTAGGGTTTCCACTAATATATTCTAACTAGATACTAGAATCTCCTTGACCAAATTTGATGGACAAATGCATAAAGATCTTCTAGACTCTTAGATATGTATCCTAACAATTTATTTTAAAACATGCTCATTTATGGTTGAAGATTGATGCTTGATTCCTATAGATAACCACTTAGAGGGACTTGTCATCATCATCAACAACATCATCATCACCATCATTATCATCATCAACATCATCATCAACATCTTCATCATCATCATCATCATCAACATCTTCATCATCATTGTCATCTCTAGGTTCCTCGTCAACATCTCCATCATCATCATCTTCTTCATCATCATCATCTTCATCACCATCACCATCACCATCACCATCACCATCACCATCACCATCACCATCACCATCTTCATCATCATCACCATCATCATCATCATCAACATCTTCATCATCATTGTCATCTCTAGTTCCTCATCAACATCTCCATCATCATCATCATCATCTTCATCACCATCACCATCATCATCAACATCTTCATCATCATCACCATCATCATCATCATCAACATCCTCATCATCATTGTCATCTCTAGGTTCCTCATCAACATCTCCATCATCATCATCTTCATCATCATCATCATCATCATCTTCATCACCATCACCATCATCATCAACGTCTTCATCATCATTGTCATCTCTAGGTTCCTCATCAACATCTCAATCATCATCATCATAATCTTCATAACCATCACCATCATCATCAACGTCTTCATCATCATCACCATCATCATCATCATCAACATCTTGATCATCATTGTCATCTCTAGGTTCCTCATCAACATCTCCATCATCATCATCTTCTCCATCATCATCATCATCATCATCTTCATCACCATCACCATCATCATCAACATCTTCATCATCATCACCATCATCAACAACATCTTCATCATCATTGTCATCTCTAGGTTCCTCATCAACATCTAGCCGTAAGTGCCTGGTCGACGATTTTGCAAATTTGACCCCAATGTGCAAAAATTGCACACCCCCTTATTGAGAAAAACCCTAGTTTCCAAAATGGACCTACAAGATGACACCTGGGCCATGGGACCGGAGGAGAGGGGCACCCCTAGTATTATCCCGACGTCCTGAATCCAACGGAGTCGACGGTTTGTCGATCGAAGCCATGGTCGTCATTCTATGGCTCGTTCCGTCTCGCATCCAAAAGGCCATCAGGGACACCCACTGGATACCTACCGGGGGCATAGAATTCCAACCGTGCAACAAAACCAAGTTTCGGGGAGCCCTACAAGTGTGTCTAGGAAAGTTTCAGCTGGGAATGCTAGCCATAAGTGCCCGGTCGACGATTTTTCAAATTTGACCCCAATGTGCAAAAATTGCACACTCCCTTATTGAGCAAAACCCTAGTTTCCAAAATGGACCTACAAGATAACACCTAACCCATGGGACCGGATGAGAGGGGCATCCCTAGCACTATCCTGACGTCTTGAATCCAATGGAGTCAACTGTTTGTCGATCCGAGCCACAATCGTCATTCGATGGCTCATTCCATCTCGCATCCAAAAGGTCTTCAGGGACACCTGCTGGATACCTACCAGGGGCATAGAATTCCAACCGTAAAACAAAATCGGGTTCTGGAGAGTCCTGCAACTATGTCTAGGAAGGTTCCAGCTAGGAACGCTAGCCATAAGTGCCCGATCGGCGATTTTTCAAATTTGACCCCAATGTGCAAAAATTGCACACTCCCTAGCTGAGCAAAACCCTAGTTTCCAAAATGGACCTACAAGATGACACCTGGATCATGGGACCAGAGGAGAGGGGAACCTCTAGCACTATCCTGATGTACTAAATCCAACGGACTTGACGGTTTGTTGATCCGAGCCATGGTCATCATTCTATGGCTCGTTCCGTTCCTAAGATCAATCAAGCAAAAGAAGCATTGGGTGATGGACCCATGGGAGAGAAGTTCCTCTTAATGGGAGTGATTGGGAAGCCCATGATAAAATTATGGTAAGAAGGACATGAGATGCATGAGGTTCTTGAATTTTTGGAAGCTTGTCCAATATGTTTCTATTTTTCCTCAGAGTTTTTCACAATGTAGTGACAATTCCTAGATATAAATGGTGTTCCTATTGGTCTAGGTGGAGGAAAAAGAAACACATACAACATCTCATTGAACTAAATAACTAATGTATTGGTGTTGTAATTGATGCAACCAAATTAAATTCAAGACCACTACAATTCAAGCTTTGCGTTGCAAATATCAACATGTTCTTATCTAGACCTAAGTTTTATGAGCTAGGGTTTTCACCATGGCCTCAAAGTGTCCCTAAATGGCCCCGGGGTGCCCAACTAAAATTCCTGTAGCATCCAAATTGTGGCTCCGTTTGTGAATCCGTCAATTCTGGTGGGTTCGGGACGCTGGGTTTCAACTAGGGGACCCCCACACTGTGCCTTGAAGACCCGAAAATGGTGCCAATGAGCCATCTCCGGAGCTAGGGTTTTGCTTAGTGAGAGCCATTCCAAATTTGCTCAAGGGGGCCATTTCTCGTCTGGAGGCTCTCGAGCATGCGTGGCCACCATGGATAGGTCCACAATGGCCATGTCAATCTGTGGCAGATGATGGAATCCAAGTCCACTCGCCGGTTTGAGTTACGTGGCCCTAGAGCAAATCCTCAAAGTGTCCCTTAATGGCCCTGGGGTGCCCGACTAGAATTCCTGTAGCACCCAAACCGTGGCTCCGTTCGTGAATCCGTCAATTCCAGTGGGTCTGGGACGCCTGGATTCAGCTAGGGGACCCCCCACACCATGCCTTGAAGACCCGAAAACGGTTCCAATGAGCCATCTCCATAGCTAGGGTTTTGCTAAGTGAGGGCCATTCTAAATTCGCTCGAGGGGGCCATTTCTCGTCTAAAGGTCCCCTAGCATGCGTGGCCACCGTGGAAAGGTCCATAATGGCCACGTGGACCTGTGGGAGCTGACAGAATCCAACTCTGCTCACCGGTTTGGGTTCCATGGCCCTAGAGCAAATCCTCAAAGTGTCCCTAAATGGCCCTGGGGTGCCCGACTAGAATGCCTCTAGCACCCAAACCGTGGCTCCGTTCATGAATCCGTCGATTCCGATGGGTCCGAGACGCTGGGTTTCAGCTAGGGGACCCCCCACACAGTGCCTCAAAGGCCCAGAATTGGTGCCAATGTTCCATCTCCGGAGCTAGGGGTTTTCTCAATGAGGGCCATTCCAATTTTGCTCAAGGGGGCCATTTCTCATCTGGAGGTCCTTGGGCAGGCCTAGCCACCATGGAAAGGTGGACGTGGCCATTGTGGCCATGCATGCCCGGGGGCCTCCAGATGAGAAATGGCCCCCTTGAGCAAATTTGGAATGGCCCTCACTAAGCAAAACCCTAGCTTTGGAGATGGCTCATTGGCACTGTTTTCGGGTCTTCAAGGCACGGTGGGGGGGGGCGCTAGCTGAAAAATGGCACCTCAAACCCACCGAAATAGACGGATTCACGAATGGAGCCATGATTTGGCTACTACGAGCATTTTAGTCGAGCACCCCGGGGCCATTCAGGGACACTTTGAGGATTTGCTCTAGGGCCACGAAACCCAAACCAGCAAGCGGAATTGGATTCCGTTGGCTCCCATAGGTCCACGTGGCCATTGTGGAACTGTCCACGGTGGCCATGCATGTCCGGGGGCCTCCAGATAAGAAATGCCCCCCTTGAGTGAATTTCGAAAGGCCCTCACTGAGAAAAACCCTAGCTCTGGAGATGGCTCATTGAAACCGTTTCCAGGTCTTTGAGGCACAGTGTGGGGGGTCCCCTAGCTGAAACCCAGCATCCTGGACCCACCAGAATTGAGGGATTCACAAACGGAGCCATGGTTTTGGTTCTACGGTCATTTTAGTCGGCCCCCCCGGGGCCATTCAAGGACACTTTGAGGATTTGCTCCAGGGCCACGGAACCCAAACCGAAGAGCGGACTTGGATTTCGTTGTCTCCCATAGGTCCATGTGGCCATTGTGGACCTATCCACGGCAGCCACCCATGGTCGGGATCCTCCGGACGAGAAATGCCCCCCTTGAGCGAATTTGGAATGGCCCTCACTGAGCAAATCCTTAACTCTGGAGATGGATCACTGGCACCATTTCTGGGTCTTCGAGGCATGGTGGAGGTGGGTCCCCTAACCAAAACCTGGTGCCCTGGACCCACCAGAATCAACGGATTCACGAACAAAGACATGTTTTGGGTGCTACGTGCATTCTAGTCGGGCACCCCGGGGCCATTTAGGGACACTATGAGGATTTGCTCCGCGGCCACGGAACCCAAACCGACGAGCAGACTTAGATTCCGTCGGCTCCCACAGGTCCACGTGGCCATTGTGGACTTGTCCACAGTGGCCACGCACACCCGTGGGCCTCCAGATGAGAAATGGCCGCCTTGAGCGAATTTGGAATGGCCCTCACTGAGCAAAACCCTAGCTCCGGAGATGGCTCATTGGCACCATTTTTGGGTCTTTGAGGCACGGTGTGGGGGGTCCCCTAGCTGAAAATTGGCATCCCGGATCCATCGGAATCAACGAATTCATGACCAGAGCCACAGTTTGGCAGCTATGGGAATTCTAGTCGGGAACCCTGGTGCCATTCAGAGACACTTTGAGGATTTTCTCCAAGGCCACGGAACGGGCCATAGAATGATGATCATGGCTCAGATCGACAAACTATTGACTTCATTGGATTCAGGACATCGAGATATTTCTAGGGGTTCCCTTCTCCTCCAGTCCCATGACACAAGTCACCTTACAGGAATTCTTTATTGCTTAACAATACACACGACACATACCACAATGTTTACAAGAACAAGGTGTAGAACAGGATGCCAGAAGTGGCTTATATTACTTCTCGAAATTTGGTTACAATGTGGAATAACTGTAAAAAAATAACTAACTGCAATCGGCCTCAGCCGTTACAACTTAGAAGTAATTGTGGTGTGTTCTCCCTGTGTGTCGATCTGACCCTCTCCTGGTTCACCTCGAAACTCTGAGCTATGGCTCGATCTAAACCCTCTTCTTGTGCGGCCTATGTGACTCCTCACAACCTTTCCACTCTACTCTCTGATGCTGCTGATCAAAGACTGAAGACTCTTCCTCTCTGATTTTTCTCTCCTTCATCTTCTACCCTGCGGCTGTTGTTCCCGAGATTACTACAATCCCTGAGACACGCATCCTTCTGTCCACTGATCCTTCCAAATCATGCAGACCTGCAATTGTCAGCTCCCAACCATGCTGCACAACCTCTGTCCATGATGTCATCTATCATGTCTTCCACTTACTCGCAATAACTGTATTAACTTCCTCAGCAACCTTAAACGGCTACTAGGTATAGTCCCTTGACTTTCTGCCCTTCCGACCCTGCTACAGTAGTTGGTCACATCTCGATCTTTTGCGGTTCACCAATCCTCCCCTTCCTCTGCACTTGGCTCCACCAAACCTCTCGCGTCGTAGTTTGATCACTTGTCGACTACCCCACGTCTTGCTCCACTTGTCGCCCATCGACCACTACCCGTCGATTCTCGACCTAACACAACATCCGATGTGCCGCTCCAGTTGGTCGCACTCCGACTGCTTCTGCTCGACTTGTCGACTTCGATCAGTCAACCTGCTCTCCGCACCCAGTGGTCATCGGCACTCCCGCTGGTCGGCTCCCTCCTATCAATTAACTTCGACTGACCTGCCTAGGCCCCGATGCTCCTGCATCATCCCATGGGCCACGTGGGCTCCTACATCATCTTGGGGAACCCTATCTAGTCCAAGCCTGCATATGGATATGGCACAATGTCTATTGTATGGTCCTACTCGTTGTCTAGCTTCTTGAGCACATCTGATGTGATCCTAGTGGGGAAGTCAAGATGCACCCTCTTAGGAATGATCTAACCCCACATGTGCATATGCACCTCTATCGTCATCCTATAAGGGAGGCACTGAAATGATGTCCTGGTGGCCGAAAACCTATCAAAAAATAGACAAAAAATCTATGAACATAAAGGGGATATGAACCTCCCATCAATCACTACAAGAAATCTATCCAAAGAATAACAAAACTGTCACAAAAAAATGGTGAACCACCTAATGCATCTAGGTCTCTGCACTAATGAGTCAACATAATACAATAGAGGGAAACTAATGTACTTCCCATCATTTATGGAGTGCTCCAGTGTCATAAGAAAAAGAGAGAGGCACATAACCTCCTTTCGACCAAAATAAAATATCCTAAGTTGCCCATCTCTCACCTGAAAATGAGAGGGATGGACAAACTCATCACTGATATATCTCAAAGGGTAATCTAGTTGACTCTCTGCTGCAGCACCAGCTGGGACATCAGGGAACTAGAAAAAATCCTCCCCTCTCCTAGTTAACCCATTAATGAAATAGATGTCCTCCTTAGTGGGATAGAACCACTAACCGGGACTAACATGAAATGCATGCCTATGATGATCCCAACACCATATGAACGAACAAAACAATGAAGAGTTACCCTTGAGGGATGTAGCCTCTCGATAGAACTTCAGGAATTTAGCATCCCTCAAGACCTATCTAGCCTGAGTAGGTACAAATCCATCTCCCTCTCCCTAGCCTCCCATTATTTGACCATGTTGAACTGACCCAACTGTTCATGCTCCTCCTAGGAAGCTTGTCACCACTCACGTCTCTATTTTACATATAACATGAATCGATGTCATAAATAGATATATAAAAATATGTAATATTGGATTCAATTAATATCCTATTTAATAACATCAATAATACATTTTTCTCTCAAAACAATAATTTTTTAGGTGTGGTGCACCTAAATAACATAGGTGCACCACCAATAGTGATTTTATACACCAACTACACCACCCACGGTGCGTTTATATAGAAATTGCACTACCAAATATGTGCTTTTTACCTATAGGCACCCTGATAAAAAGGGGGATGTTGGAAATTTTAACATTTTAAAATGTTTATCGCACTGCATCCCTTAAACATGAATGCACCGTTAACAGTGCGCCTAAAGCATGTTAGTGCACCAAACACCGATGCACTCATGTGCACTAGGAGCACCGTTAAATTATAATTTCCTATGCTCTAAAAAATTATAAATTTTAGTTGTCGGTGCATTTAATTCAAATATACGTACAACAAATGGTGCCTTTAATGATCTAAATGCACCACCATTTATTAAATTTAATTATTTTATGGAAATCTATTCATGGTGCGCATATGGCACATCAGAGCACTGAGTACTAGTGCACGGACTTGCCCAAGGAGAATCGTTAAATTATGATTTTTTGGGATTCAAAATTTTATAATACTCAGATGTCCATGCCTTTAGATAAAGTGAATGCACCATTAATGATGCATTTATGTGATCTAAAACACTGTTGTTTATGAATTTTTAATTTTTTTCTGATAACATGTCAACAATGTGCCTACTGCATGTCAGAGCAGTGAAACCCGATGCACTGACGTGCACCAGACACAATGTATAATTTAATATTTTTGTCTTCTAATGTTTGTTGACGGGTGAGTTCAATACACTTAAGTGCATCGGGCAATCAGTGCTCTTCAGTGTCCAACACACTGATAAGTAGTTCAATGTTTTTAAAATAAATTTTCACAATGCAGTGGTGTGTTTGAGTCGTTCGGCTCACAACGCCAGTGGTGTGCCCTGCAAAATTTTACAGGGTGCACCATTTCGCGGTGTGAGCCAAATGGCTAGAACACATTGTGTAATTCTTTTTATTTTTTTTAAATAAGACAATTTGAAGCTCAATTTTCAAAACAATCCACTAAAAATTTAAATTATGAAGTAAGAATCAATTTACCTGTTGAATGACCCATTAGGGAGGCATATTGGCGATGTATGGATATTTGAATTTTTCCACATTGCTTATCAAAATTCAAACCAGATTCATCAACCAATAGGAGTGAGTAATGTGTCCACGTGCCCCCCGAATATGAGGGCCTCTAGGTGGGTGAAGTGCGACATTAGTGCAAATGGGGCTAGACGCACTGAAGAGGTTAAAAATGAGTTTGATGGCACGGTTTTTTTCTTTATTAAACCTTATTTCAGTGCACCCGACAGTCTGGCACACCGATGCAAGTAGGTTTTGAAATAAAATAATTTTTTTAATAAAATAATGTTTTTTTTTAATAAAATAACTTCCGATGTGTTTGGGTCTTTTGCATGCACCGGGGCATTTAGTATCATCTAGTGCGTCGATATTAGGTTTAAAAAAAATGTGTGGTAATAAAATTATAATTTTTTATTTTTAATTAAAAAATGGGTGGTGCATTAGAGTCTATTACACGCATTGGGGCATCTATTAACTAGTACACCTTTACTAGGCTTTAAGTAAAAATTTGTGAGATTTTTTAATAAAATAGTTCTATTATTTTTATATAAAATATATCTCGACATGATCATTTTTATAAGATGCACCGGGGCGTTTATTGTTAACTAATTCACCGAGATGAGGTTTTTACCTAAAATTTAACGTGTTTTTAATAAAATAATATATTTTTTAATTTTTTTAGTAAAAGATTATATAGTGCATTCGTTTCTACTACACACATCGAGGTGTTTAGTGTTCGGTAACACATCGCCTTGGTTCTTTGAAATTACTTTTTTGATACTGATGTTTTTCGGTCGCGGTAAGGCATGATTATGAAATGCACAGGTGTGAGTTGTTGACAAATGCAACGGTGTGTCTAATTGATTAAATGCACCGAAATAAATACTTCCTCTAAAACCCCTTGTCGCTCGCCTCCGCAAGTGATCTCCACTATAAACAAATATTTGGGCTCTTTTGGGAGGAGCATACCCTATAACCTCCGATAAAGGGCCTTTTCCTTGTAGTTTATTTACGTTTATGCACACACTTCATATGTTGAAATTTGTATTATGACTTTGGGGCAAAATTTGAGAGCCTGTATTCAGCTAGCATCCCCTCCCGATGGTCGAATTGGGTGAGGGGGACATTAAACCATTGCCTTGATTCTACATCCCTTTATCCTTTTTATATGCAACTTTTGAAGTTCATCTCCCAAGGTCTTCTATATCTTGTGAAGGAGGAACCCAATTACTCTGTGAACTTGTGAGCTTGCCTTTGCATGGTGAATTGAAGTGGTGGAGGCCTAGGTGGAGGAAATTAGTTCTCGGTTTTGACGAGTTGCTTACAGAAGGTTGTCACTATGTACTTTTGTTCATTTTATTAATAGAAACACTTTTTTCTCGTCCAATACATTTTTCAAATTTTAATGTGATTTTCCTTGGGTATATTTGTTAAATATGTTAATGGATTATGTTAGTTTTTATGCTAACATTTTATATATATATTCCATATGCTCGTATATATTTGCTGTTGGGGACAATTTGTAGGTAAGGAGCATTGGATTTTGAGCTCAATGGTGTTCTTCTTCGAACATATGGTTGAGATAAGAGTTTTCTCTTTTGTTGTTGCCATTGCACATTTATCTAGCATACTTGGGAATTGAGTTGGTTTCTTGGGTCAATCTGTCTGTTGTGGTCCACCCCAAGCCATAGGAAGTTTTTCTCTGTAACATTCATTGTTGATGGCTTTTTGACCCATCATATCAAATCCTTTTGTATTTGAATTTTCCTTTCAACCGAATCAACTAAACTTTTAGCAAGAAAGAGCCATATGTGTGTCCAAGTCACTATAGTGAAGTGTTCCTTCACCTAAATGTTTTATAGGGTATAAAATATGCTCCTTGAATATGGGCTAATGTTATATTATATAATGAATATCATTATTAATAATAATAAGTTTGGAGAATGCAACTTTTAGCTTTATAATTGAGAGAAAAGGGTGTTATTTTAATTAAGTATTTGTTTTACTTCCTAATAGAGATTTGATATTTGTCATTGTAAAGTGAGTTATTGTCAAAAAAATAAAATTTTTGAATGATATATTGATAAGTTATATTGATGTTGATATTTACATTTTTTTTGTGATATTCATATTTATATATTATAATAATATTACATTGTAATACTTGACCTTTTGTTATGTTGTTTGGTTACACTTATAAAAAATGATTCATTTATGTTTATCATTTGAATATTTTATCATATATACAAACATTATATGATGAAGACTTAATTTTCTTGTTCCAAATCATTATATATTATTTCGTAATGTTCAACATAAAGTTACAACAAATTAATAATATTATTATATATATAAGTATAACATTACGACAAATTTTACTACATTATTAAGAATTTAATTACAATAAATTATAATATCCATACAAATTATCTGAAAACAATATGAAAACCAAATAAAAAATATATATTGTTACATAAACATAATACTATGACTCCAAACTATACAACAATTATAAACATGATACTATGCCATATTATAGAACATTCATAACATAAATCATAGAGTTGCCACAACTTCATCCATTATCAATACAAAATTCGTAAAAATATTTAATTTAATGATAATTTCAATTCAATTATATTATGTAAAAATAAAAATTTAACCTATATTAAATTACTTGAAACATGTTTCCACATTTTCAACCACCATTACTCCAATACATATTTTCACATTTATGATGATCTAACAACCAACCATGCTTTCAAATTCATTTTCTAACCAATATATCAACCTATATATGAAACCATACTTCAAATTGTCTACAAAATTTAGTTTGGAATTATTTAACATGAAAAATGGTTGAAATGATGCTAAAATTTGGACCAAAATTAAAACCCAATAACTTTTTTTACAAAGGTCTAAAATATTGACTTGTGTTGTAGTGATAGTTGATATGTTATGTTTATGAGTTATTCTCAAATTGAGAATTATTTAATATGAAAAATGGTCGAAATGATGCTTTCAAAACATGTTAAGTCATACAACAACTTCTTTTGTAACATAATTTACAATGCAAATTGTGATGTTTTTGTTGACTAAAATAGTTTATGATTTAAAGACCCACATTTTGAATAGTACAAAGTTCTTTTACATAAGCATACAATCATCATCATTTTCAACAACTAGCAAACCTAAACATAAACATCATGATCATACCATCATAAACTTAACCCTAACCCTAAGCATAAACATAAAAATCCCATCATCATCATTTTCATGAAATAAACATAAGCATACCATTATTATCATTGTCACCATATAACAACCACTATTTTAAACATATGATCAATCAATCACATGACATTAATAAATATCCTAATTTATAATTTTAAATATATATCATCATACCACCTAAAAAAACATAAACATAAAAATCATCATACCATAATAACCATAACCATAACTATAAACATACCATCATCATTTTCACCACATAAACATAAACATAAACATACCATCATCATGATCATTTTCACCATCTAACATAAAACATAAAAATCATTGATATAGCTTCATAAACATACAAATAAATATAAACATGACCATAACATCTTTAACATTGCATTGCCATCATCTAACATAACACATGCCATATTATATTATAGCATACATAACCATCAAACACATCTAACAAACATCATCTAACCTGAGCTAGAATACACATCACCATCAAGTACATATAAATAAACGTCAACATAAACATCGGCATCGACATAAACATGAAAAATGTAGTATATATAGATATCAACATATATAACATCAAATTGATGATACAATATGACAAATATATATCTCCAGTCCAATAACTGCTATGACATATATGATATACCTCCGCTTGTAAAGGAATCTTCAGTATCTCTCCAACCAGAGTGGTCGGATGCATTGTCACCTCCACCAATAGAGCCATAGGAAGTATCAACACCTCTACTAGAAAATCTAGAGGCATCGATACCTCTACCAATAGAGACAAAGGCATCGATACCTCTACCAGGAAAAAAAAGAGTTCAAAGATAAGCATGGAAAGGTCCATCAAGATGAATTGTACTACCCCCTCTCATGAGCATCTCTCTCATAGACTTGACTGGAGCAAGAAATGGTGGATGGTCGAGCCGATCAGTAGGATCAATAGGTTGATAGAGTGGGAGTAGAGGAGATGTTGAAGTAGGATCAGTAGGTCGTTCGATTAGGAGTAGAGGAGATGATGAAGGATTTGATGGAGAAGGAGGTGGATGAGATGTCGACAAAGCTAATATAGGAGGAGGTGGAGTAGTAGATGTCGAAGATGATGGAAGATGAGGTGGAGTAGTAGATTTCGAAGATGATGGAGGAGGGGGTGGAGGTGGAGGAGGTGGAGGAGGAGGTTGATGGTCATCCCTCCTAGTAGCTAACTAAATGCACACACTGACAATATGTTGCATCAACAACCTCATATCAGGAGGAATAATCCTCCATATCTCCACAAGGTGAGGTTGTCAAACAATTTCATGCACCAGTATAGGCTAAACTCCCTCATCCAATAATGTCACCAACTTGTCTGTAAAATCCTGGTCATACCTATCCTAGGGCCTGTGTGGATGGTGGCTAGGATGTCTACCAACCAACTTTTCCTTGGCATGATCAAGATCCTCCATGTCCTCATCCTCTTGAGAGGGAGGAGGCGGCCCAACCTCAGCATCAAATGTGCCAATGTCTGCAAAAAATATAATACACAAAAATAATTAGACAATTTCATTAAACAATTTAATATTTAGAAGATATTTCATTGGCATTAAGTATAAAGAGAATAAAATGCAACTAGAATAATTTAGAATATATTTCATTTGAATTAAGTATAAAGAGAATAAAATGCAACTAGAATAATTTAAACATAACAGTAATATTACCTCTCTCATCCAGTGGCTCCTCCAGTGTGAAGTTGATCTCAGGGAACCCTCTCTAGTCCAAGCCGTCATATGGATATGGCACAATGTCTAGTGCATGGTCCTACTCATTGTCTAGCTTCTTGAGCACATCTGATGTGATCCTAGTCGGGAAGTCAAGATGCACCCTCTTAGGAATTATCTAACCCCGCATGTGCATATGCACCTCTATCATAATCCTATAAGGGAGGCACTGAAATGATGTCCTGGTGGCTGAAAACCTATCAAAAAATAGATAAAAAAGCTATGAACATAAAGGGGAGATGAACCTCCCATCAATCACTGCAAGACATCTATCCAAAGAATAACAAAATTGTCGCAAACAAATGGCAAACCACCTAATGCATCTAGGTCTCTACACTAATGAGTCAACATAATACAATAGAGAGAAACTAATGCACTTCCCATCATTTATGGAGTGCTCTAGTGTCATAAGAAAAAGAGAGAGTCACCTAACTGCCTCTTGACCAAAAGAAAATATCTTAAGTTTCCCATCGCTCACCTGAAAATTAGAGGGATGGAAGACCTCTTCACTGATATATCTCAAAGAGTAATCTAGCTGACTCTCTATTGCAGCACCAGTTGGGACATCACGGAACTAGGAAAAATCCCCCCCTCTCCTAGATAAGCCATTGATGAAATATATGTCCTCCTCAGTGGGTTGGAACCACTAACCGGGACTAACATGAAATGCCTACCTATGATGATCCCAACGCCATATTAACTAACACAACAATGAAGAGTTACCCTTGAGGGATGTAGCCTCTTGATAGAACTTCAGAAGGTCGGCATCCCTCAAGAGTTATCTAGCCTTACTAGTAATGGGGAGATGGTACAAATCCATCTCCCGAGCAGCTTGTCACCTCTCACATCTCTATTTCACATATAACATGAATCGATGTCATAAATAGATATATAAAAAGATGTAATATTGCATTCAATTAATATCCTATTTAATAACATCAATAATACATTTTTATCTCAAAACAATAATTTTTTAGCTGTGGTGCACCTAAATAACATAGGTGCACCACCAACAATGATTTTATACATCAACTGCACCACCCACGATACGTTTATATAGAAATTGCACTGCCAAATATGTGCTTTTTACCTACAGGCGCCTTGATAAAAGGGGGGATGTTGGAAATTTTAACATTTTAAAATGTTTATCATGGCGCGTCCCTTAAACATGAACGCACTGTTAATGGTGCGCCTAAAGCATGTTAGTGCACCAAACACTGATGCACTCATGTGCACTAGGAGCACCGTTAAATTATGATTACCTATGCTCTAAAAAATTATAAATTGTAGTTGTCGGTGCATTTAATTCAAATATACGTACAATAAATGGTGCCCTTAAATGATCTAAACGTACCACCGCTTATTAAATTTAATTATTTTATGGAAATCTATTCATAGTGTGCATATGGCACATTAGAGCACTGAATACTGGTGCACTGACTTGCCCGAGGAGCACCGTTAAATTATGATTTTTTGGGATTCACAATTTTATAATACTTAGATGTCCATGCATTTAGATAAAGTGAATGCACCATTACTGATGCGTTTACGTGATTGAAAACACTGTTGTTTATGAATTTATAATGTTTTTCTGATAACATGTCAACAATGTGCCTACTGTACGTCAGAGCGGTGAAAACCAGTGGACTGACGTGCACCAGACACAATGTATAATTTAATATTTTCGTTTTCTAGGGTTTGTTGACTGGTGCGTTCAATACACTTAAGTGCATTGGGAAACCAGTGCTCTTCAGTGTCCAACGCACCGATAAGTAGTTCAATGTTTTTAAAATAATTTTTCACAATGCAGTGGTGTGCTTGAGTCGTTAAGCTCGCACCGCTAGTGGTGCGCCCTACAAAATTTTACAGGGTGCACCATTTCGCGGTGCGAGCCAAATGGCTAGAACACACCGTGTAATTCTTTTTTTTTTTTTTTTAAATAGGACAATTTGAAGCTCAATTTTGAAAACAATCCACTAAAAATTTAAATTATGAAGTAAGAATCAATTTACCTGTTGAATGACCCATTAGGGAGGCATATTGGCGATGTATGGAAATTTGAAATTTTCCACACTGCTTAGCAAAATTCAAACTAGAGTCATCAACCAATAGGAGTGAGTAATGTGTCCACATGCCCCCCGGATATGAGGGCCTCTAGGTGGGTGAAGTGCAGCATCAGTGCAAATGGGGCCAGACGCATTGAAGAGGTTAAAAATGAGTTTGATGGCACAGGTTTTTTCTTTATTAAACCTTGTTTTTGTGCACCCAACAATCCGGCACACCGGTGCAAGTAGGTTTTAAAATAAAATAAAATATTTATTTTTTAATAAAATTAGATATGTTGTGTTTGAGTCTTTTACGTGCACCGAGGCATTTAGTATCATCTAGTGTGTCGTTATTAGGTTTTAAAAAAAATGTGGTAATAAAAATATAATTTTTTTATTTTTAATAAAAAATGGGCGGTGCATTAGAGTCTATTACACGCACTGGGGCATCTATTAACTAACACACCTTTACTAGGCTTTAAGTAAAAATTTGTGAGATTTTTTAATAAAATATATGTCGACACGATCATTTTTATAAGACACACCAGGGCGTTTATTGTTAACTAATGCACCGAGATGAGGTTTTTACCTAAACTTTAATGTGTTTTTTAATAAAATAATAATTTTTTTTTAAATTTTTTAATAAAAGATTATATAGTGCATTAGTTTCTACTACACACAACGAGGCATATAGTGTTCAGTAACACACCACCTTGGTTCGTTGAAATTACTTTATTGATACCGATGTTTTTCAGTCGCGGTGCGACATGATTATGAAATGCACCGATGTGAGTTGTTGACAAACGAAATGGTCCATCTAATTGATTAAATGCACCGAAATAAAAACTTTCTCTAAAACCCCTTTCCGCTCACCTCCGCAAGTGACCTCCGCTATAAACGAATATTTGCGCTCTTTTGGGAGGAGCATACAATATAACCTTCGATAAAGGGCCTTTTCCTTGTAGTTTCAAATCAGTCTTCTTTAGCTCCAACATTGCCAACATGGGACTCCAATCAACCTCCAGCCATAGCAGGAAATCCTCACACTTAGGCGTCAATTGAACCCTCTCAGAATCCCCCTGACAATGAAGAATTTAGTGATATGGAAATGATCCTCACATCGATTCCACGTGGTTAGAAATGACCCCATGAATCAAATAATTCAAACAATGATAAGGAAGCAACCACTACTCTCGAAATTCAAATTTCTAGACTTTCTTCTCATCAGTTATCCATGGTTTCATCAAAGTCCACTCCGGTTAATTTTGGAGGTTGGATTGATGTCCGAAAGAAAAAAAGGAAAGAAGGATTCGTCTTAATCAACCCAATGATCTGGACTCCTTCGAGTCTTAGTCATGTTTTGCTAGTGTGTATCTTCTTTGTCATTTACATCTTAGGCTAATATTGGTGTTTATCCCTGTATTGCTATGCTCCATGCTCACTACATGTGGTTATTTTGCTTCATGATGTCCCAACTTGCTTTTAGGGGTCATCAACTTTTCCTTCTTTCATTTTGTATGATATTTCTCTTTGTTGAATAGAAGGCTTCTCATTTTGCTAAAAAAAGATATAATGTTTCTTTAATATTTATTTATTTACTTTATTTACAAAAACACATTATAATTGAACAAGTTTATCCTTTTATATAAAAAATATTCTAAATAAAAATAATTTAAAATTATGTTTTTTTTTATAAAAATGAAAGTGCTTTTCAAAATATTTAAATTTAATGTTTCTTATTGATCTTTATAAATGATATCTTCTCACATACAATTTTCCAAAACTACAACAACACAATCTTAAAAGAATATTAATTATAATTTAATTCATTATATCTAAAATTAAAATCAGCATTCGTATAGTTAGTTTCAAGAAACATTCGGCATTACTAAAATAAGAATGAATTAGATAATGACCTTTATAGTGAAAGATGGCATTGGGTACTTTCTACAACGTTGTGAAATGAAAGAAATTGTTGTCTTAACGATATTAGGAAAGTGGGGGAAAATCAGTTTTCTTAGACTTTAAATTTCAATTTTAATATTTGTAACAATAGCAAGATTCCTAACTCATTAACGCATCAAAGCATGTATAATTGATCAAAATTATAGAGATTTAGAAAAACATTTTATGTAATATTTTCGAGCATAGAAATAAAGTTCTAAAACAAAGAAGTCAATTTCTTACTATTTTTTAAAGGTTTGATAAATTAAAGTTGGTTTCAATGGATGGTAATAATTTTTGTCATTATATTTTGGTACATCACTAAAATGTGTTGAAAATATATACCCGTGAGGCACCTCACACTTTTGAAAGTAAGTAGATCTAGTTTTTTTTTAGTGTTAATGAGTGGTGTGTAATGAGTAGAGCACAAAGGGTGTTGGTTGTGGAGCCAGATCTTCCAGTCTCATAGATGATATTGTTTTAGCCGTGCACCCTGGATGACTATACACCCATTCTGCATTTTTAGGGGTTCGGGATTGTTTTTGCCAGCTGTTTTGCGGGCCCATGGTTCTGGGTATTCTGTGGTATTTTTTCCATTGTATTTTTCCCTATAAAAGAAAGACATTGTAATACGGCTAGGGTTGATGTATTAGGTTTTATGCATTGTAAAGATCTCTAAGATCAGGAGAGAGACTGTGAGACAGTGAAGAGGAAGTGCAGTGGTTGTGCTGCAGGTTGTATCCCTTCACCTTG
The DNA here is from genome assembly GCA_027924585.1 of Larix kaempferi. Classification (NCBI taxonomy): domain Eukaryota; kingdom Viridiplantae; phylum Streptophyta; class Pinopsida; order Pinales; family Pinaceae; genus Larix; species Larix kaempferi. Next base: position 7,862,225 of record BSBM01000511.1, on the reverse strand, counting down.
CTGGACGGTAATAATAATAAGGACTAGCAAATTCAGTGTGGACGTAGCCCAAGTTGGGTGAACCACGATATATCTGTGTCTCTCTTGTAATGTGTATGTGTGATTATATTTGCATTTCTGTTTATTGTTATTGCTCTGCGATCCTATTTTTCTAACAAAGGGTTCACTAAGAAAACAATATTATATCATGTGAGTTCATATTGGGAGGTTTAAAATTATTAAAAATCAAAGTAATATATTGCTAGTATATAGGGGTATAGTGGTATTTTTAATACACTAAAATCATGTAAATGTTAGGGAGGGGTTAGAATTAGGTATCAAGGAGATGAATTCGGTATGATAGGTTTGAATGGATGTAACTTTGCATGTGAAGGTAGTGTGGGTCGCACTATGTGTGCACTTGATCTATTGAAGTGGTATGAATTTGACTATGTGTGAAGTTAGACCTGCGTTTGATTAGATATATTATGTGTGTGAAGGTGGTGTAAGTCTATTGCAACAACTATGTGTGAATTCAAGCTATGTTCGAGTGTTTGTTCGACATCTCAAAATATCTACTACCAACTAGCTTTCATATTTTACCCTATAATATTCCAAGGGTTATAATAGTTGTGTCATGTCACCATACTAGCGGTATAAATTAAAAAGGGGTTTTTAAAAATGTCGTGGAAAAAATGGATGTATAAGATATATAGTGAAAATATAAGTGTTTTAATTGGAACGATGTATTGAGAGGAGGGTTCAATAAAATGATTTTTAGAAGTATTCATTAATATTTAATGAAATTAAGAGTATTTTTTAAATCCATGTGGAAACACATGCTACATGAATTAGAGGAGCATGCAGCAATGGATTTGTTTGAAATGTTACCAAGTATAGATACTTTTTTCATTCACCAAATTATCATGTTATGAAGATGATTCCTAAACTTCCACCAAACTTTTTTTTAATTTTCAAATCTTGATGATATGTGAAGTATAAGTTTCAATCAATAAAAACTCTAACTTCAATTTTCGATGATCTAAGTTAATTTAGAATTTGACAAAATTCTTGGAATCTTTGTTTCACCATACATAAAAATTAGATCATAATAAAACTATAATCATACCTAAAATTTATAGCACATTCTTATTAAATATGTCACTAGAAAGAAGGTCCTTTTGTTATAATATTAGCTTACTCCACATTCAAATTACTAGGTACAAAGGAGGTAAGTGTACATAGGAATTAACGCATCATCATGTAAAGAAATTTAGAGACTTCCCTCATATGTCAATGCTTTCTTAAACTCCAACTACTTCTCCTTTTATATTTCATATGTTGATGATTTCTAAAATTCCAAAGACTTCCCCTTTTTACCTCACATGTGGATGCTTTCTTAAAACTCTAAATTCCTCTCCTTGTATAATTTAGGTTTTTGTGAAACTTTGGAGGCATCATGCAAAATCAAAGGCCTCTTTGTAATCCTTAATATCCTTTGTAAGCTTTGGATTGTAATAGGAAAATGGATTATCAAAGTAATATCTTCACCTTTTATTTTTATTTCAAAGGAAGGGAGAATAATTTGGTTACTTTTGAGTTGAGTGTGTGGAGGGACACACCATGGTTAATGATTTCAAAGAATCCCTAATCTCTACTAGCTACGTGTAAGAATTTGGATGATAAGGGATTCGACTCTAGTGGGATATGATGGAGTAGTGGAATTAAGAGAGAATTATGAGAGAAATTTGATCAAGAGTGAAGTTATAATGTTTATTATTTAGGTACTCATTCATAGATTTGATAAAGGTTGGGTCAACATATAAATACATCTAGGTTTCACTCTTTAATCCCATCTTGCTTGTATCCTTTAATGCTTAACCCTTATTTTTATATGGTCTTGATCCAAACAATGGCACTAGCTTTCTCGATTCAATTTATTTTCCTTGATAGTCTTAACTACAAAGCTTGGGAAATTCATTTATGTGTCTCCTCTATAAGTTATAGGGTCAATTATTTATCAATTGACCTAAATTAATATTTTGCAATGCCCTATTTTTCTACCCATTTATGTAGATGGAATAGTATTGATTTTTTTTTATAGTTTGTTTACTATAATCTTCACTCCTTTTAGCCCTTAAAATAAAACATTTACCTAATCTCTAATCTGGGGAAGAGAGCATGGGTAAGTATCGGCTTTAATAGTGTTTACATTCTCAATATCTAGTCAAACCATAACATAAATGTAGGGGCTAAAACAAATATTGTAGGCTGGCATGCAAGGAGATCTATATCAACACTCGAGGTAGAAAGCTAGTATATACTACTATGTTATTCCATCACAAAGGTCATTGATTTCAAAATCAACTTATTCAAATAATCTTTATGGTAGCCCAAGGGGTTGTCTCAACCATTTGTTGCAAATGTTATTATGCATGTGGCTAGTTTTGTGTTAGATGCATAATTTTAATCCACCTAAGTTAGATGCACTACTCTAAGTCAAGGAGTTTAGTAGGAATTTCATCGTGAATGTGGGGAAGCATCCCATGGGTTACCTTGCAAGGTTTTCCTTGAAAAATATGCTATTTATGATGTTTTGTATTAAGCTTTGGTAACTTGTATCTATATTTATGTATTCTCCCACCATGTCACATTTGTAAATCCTTCAATCCTAATCCAAGTTATTATTAGTGGGGGTTAGGATATTTAGACACCTAGGAGTTAGTTAAGATCAATATGGTTTAATGTTTCTTTCGTAAAATGTGTTTCTTTAGTGTGTTTCCCTAGTGTGTTGTTGTAATTATCCAATCAGATGGTCATGGTTATGTTTTAGACATAAAGTGATTAGACAATTCATCTTCTCCTCGATACTAATGGTATTTGATCGATGGCTTGACAAGATTTATCCATGATATCTATTTAAAGAGAATGGAGGGTCATCTATTAATGATCTGTATGCAAGCTTTTTTTTTTTTTTTCCTTGGAAAAAATCGTAATTTTATTTCATATATATGAACAAAATTACATTCTGCACATGTAGTAAGATCACTGAGATCCCTACATTGTCACATATTTACTGTCCCATATTATCATCATATCTAATGTCCCATACATACAACAAAAACTCCATACAACCCGCATATATCCTATTACATAAAAGCTGTAACAGAAATGAAAGAACGAAACCATCATTGTTCAACAAATGCTGAGCCGTTTCTCAATGTTGTGCCTCATTATCCTCATAAAAAGGTCTGTGATAATAGCTGAATGTGCCCCCCGGTGAATGAATAGTTATCCTCCATGTTCCATGAGCTAATTCCTGCTGCGTAACCTCCTTGGAGAGCTGATCTGCCAACCCATTCCTTTCCCTGTAAACATGTGTAAATGTGATGTGGTTAAAGGACAATTTTAACCGGATCACCTCCTCCAGGATAGGTAATAGAACCATCACATGACAAAGTGTATTATCCTTTGCCCAATTGATAACTAACAAGGAGTCACCAAAAATCTGTAGAGATAGGCATCCTTGTTCAAGAGCAAATAACATCAGCAATTTAAGAGACATGAGTTCTGCATAGTTATTTGATCCTCTCCCCAAACTAGCCACAAGATGGAAATAATGCGCCTCTGTTTTGTAAAGGACTCCCCCCCCTCCACACATCGATTGATGGTTTAATGAGGCGCCATCAAAAAATGCCCATGGCATGGATACGTCAATCATTTCAGCCCGCACAGGTCGTGTTCCGCACACTTGAACAGGGGCCTCGCAATGTTGAATAACCGCCACCACTTGTGCCACAACAGAATCCAGCAGAACCCTGCAGTCCTGGAATATCAGCTTATTTCGGGTAATCCAAATGCCCCATGTGTAAATACACGGGAAGGCCCAGAAGGTGGAGGATTTATGAACAGACCACCACAAATGGAACGCTTCCAGCACACTCTCTCCCCGCCACCTCGCCTTAAAATCCAAATATTTGCTGATATCATTCAAAACAGCCTGTGAAAACCGACAATGAATAAAAAGATGAGCAATGGTCTCTTCTGCATCCCTACAAAGAGGACAGATCCCTGGACCCTGGAGAAAACGTTTTTGCAGAATGTCTCAGGTAGGAGCCTTATTTTCCAGTATAGCCCAGAAGAGTAATTTTGCTTTACCCGGACATCTTAACTTCCACAAATATTTCCACCACCACACCAATTCCCTGTTATGGACTTCCACATTTAGCTGGATATATCCATATTTTGGTGAATATACTCCGGAGGGATGGTGATCCCAGATAAGTACATCATCCCTATTGGTCAATCGAATATTAGTATGTCTTAATATCCGTATATAATCCTCCTAGGCCCCCTGCAGTTCAGCCGGGATCTCAAGATGTCGTGCAGAAATCCACCCCTGTTGCCAAAGAGTAGATGCTCCCGGATCCTCTATATCAGCCATATAATGACATCCTCTAGTAGCCAGAAAAGTCCTCAGTTCCACAGAAAGGACATGTCCACCCCTGCATCCAACCCAAGGGTCCATCCCAATACGAAGGAGACGCCCATTGCCGATCCTCCACACTAATCCAGAACCGACTAAAGAGAAATGCTGCACCACCGCTTTCCAGACCACAGAGCAATTTGCCCTCGACTTATTGCTCAGCCTGATCCATTCGAGAAGAGTAAGAGGGGCAATATATTTATGATATACCACGCTAGTCCAGAGACTCTGTGTATGTATAAGTCGCCACGCCACTTTGGCCCCCAAGGCTTTTGCAAACAGAAAAATATTCTTTAACCCCCATCCTCCCAATGCTTTAGGGACAGCAATTATCTCCCATCTGACCCACACCAATGCACGATGCTCACTCGTTCCCTTCCAAAGAAAGGCAAAACACAATCTCCTAATCTGCTCCAGGACTCCTTTGGGTATCCAAGCAAGAGACATCCAATGCAATGGAATTGCTTCCAAGACTGATTTAATCAAGACCAGCCTCCCGGCCCGAGAGAGCCATTTATGACTCCATCCATGAAGGCGCTGTTCTAATTTTGCTATTAACCAGCACCAATCAGCCTTCATGTAAGCATTCGGTTTCAAGTGAAAGCCAAGGTACTTTAATCCATCATCAATATCCAAAGTCCTATATGGTAGTTTGTTAACCATTCTATGAATCTCTTGCTCGGTTAAATTCGAGCATGTGATAGTAGATTTGTCAATATTCACTAACATACCCGCTGCAACTTGCACTAAATGGAGACCTTCAACCACCTTATCAATATCCTGTCTCGTGCCATCACAGAATATCAAAATTTCATCAACAAAAAGGAGATGTGTAATGAACAATACCTGAGTAATAGATATGCCTCTAAAGGAACCATCAGCTTTTGCATTCATAATAAATCGGCTGAGTCCTTCAGCAACAAGGAGAAACAACAGCGGAGGCAGGGGACATCCCTGTCGAAGCCCCCTTCCCACCTGGAAGAATGGACTAGCAGAACCATTAATCAGAACAACAAAGCTCACCGTAGTGATGCAGGCCATTATCCATCTAATAAATTCATAGCAGAACCCCAGATGAGTTAGAAGCATCCGGATATAAAGCCAGCTAACCCTGTCAAATGCTTTTGAGAGATCAATCTTAATCACAGCACCCTTCTGCTTCTGCACTTTCAGAGTGTGTAATCCTTCCTGTGCAACTCCAATGGCCTCATGAATTTGGCGTCCTTCCAAGAAGCCAAATTGCTCACAAGAAATATGCTTAGACAATATATTCTTGAGTCTTCTCGCCATAACCTTAGAGATGATCTTATAGATACAATTGCAGAGAGAAATAGGTCTGAATTCATCAAATTTGTCAGGCTTGTCCGTCTTCGGTATAAGAGCTAAAAAGGTGGAGTTGAAGGGGCCATGGACAAACCCAGCCTTTCGCGATTCTTCCACCACATTCAAAATCTCCTCCCCGAAAAAGTCATAGAATCCTAAGAAAAATTCTATAGGCCAGCCATCTGGCCCCGGGCTTCTATCTTTATGAAAGGATTGCATAACCAACGAAAGCTCAATCTGCGTCACCTCCTCCATCAACAGTCTATTCTCTTCCTCCCCCACAAAACAAGGAAAAAGCTGAGTCACCCGAATTACCTCAGCAATGGAGACTCCAGGTGGTGCAGTGAATAAATCTCCAAAATGTCAAACTCCCAACTCCACTAATCCATCAAAGCTGGAAACCTGTTCCCCTGTTTCAGAAGATAGTTCCCAAATAGAGTTTGTGAATTTTCTCCCCTTAGCATACGCTTGAAAAAATTTAGTATTCTCATCACCGCACTGAAGCCAAATCGCCCTGCTTTTCATTCTCCACAGCTCTTCTCTCTCACACAGTATCACATTCCTGCGGCTCTCCTACTCCAACAACTCACCTTTCTGCAGTTCATCCAGAAATCCCATGCCCAAACTATTAAGAATCCTATCAATGTTCAGCTCAGCATCCCGCAAATTCTGATCATCAATCACCCTTTTGTCATGAGCCCAGGAAATAGTGGCCTCTTTAATTCGCTTTAGATTGTGATAAAAGTGAGCACCTGCATGCATCTGAGAGTCATGTGGTCGATGAACCCATTGCTCCTGAACCAACTTAATGAAAGTCTCCTCCTTCAGCCAGCTAGGATTGAATTTGAAGGGGCTTGGAGGTTTTTTCCTGCTACCTCGTAACTCCAGGAAGATGGGGCAATGGTCAGATATCCCACCTGACCCTACCCACTGTCTGACAACATCAACACCCAGTGCCAACACTTCGGCCACCAGAAACCTATCCAGTCGTTTAGCCACCCTGTGATCCCCAGCTCTCTTATTCCTCCAAGTTGGAGATAGCTTGGATGGTATAATGTCAAGAAGATCCTTCCTGACAAAGGCATTAATGAAATAGTTTGCTAAGGTATCCGGAGCAGCCCGAGGCCCCCATACTTCAGAAGACCCCAGAGTAAGATTGAAATCCCCACCCAAAATCACATCCATGCCATCAAAAATATCCATACCTAACAAGGAGTCCCAGTAGCCCACCCTATTTAAGTAGGGCCCATAAATATTGAGAACCGTGATCATCCGACCAATCTCAGCATCCCAAACTTCCAAACCGAGACTAGAGGAGATCCCCCAAGAACAATCACATCTGCAACTCTTGACCTTCCACCCCGAGGCCAACCCTCCAGAGCGCCCCCGAGCATCCACTCCTACAAACTTCCAACCAGGGAGCAAAGATTCTAATGCTCGAACAACATCCTCACTGCCACCCAAAGTTTCTTGCAGCAATAATACATCCGGTTGATTTAAGTCGACCAACCTCCTAAGCAACGATTTTTTAATGGGGCTCGCCAACCCACGACAGTTCAAGGACATAAGTTTCATAAAAAACCCCATCCTGGGCTTTCACTGCTCTAAGTGCCCACTCAATAGAAGATTGTGTTCCCATCACTAAATCCACTTTAGCCCGTTCTTGAGCTTTAGACAAATGGGATTTACGTCCCCGGCCTTTCCCCCCAACACTAGAGGCCAATTCAGGTAGTCTCTTGCCCCCCGATCCACCTTCAGGGATCTCCCTACTACGAAGAGCATATCGAATACTTCTTCCCTCGGAACAGGTAGAGTGAGTGGTGGAAATAATAGATGGCGTGATAATACAATCCATATCAGGCCGTAGACAATGATCATCCGGGCGAGGAGGAGACCCATGGCTGCCCCCCCCCCCAATACAAAAGGATCATCTAATAAGGAAACGGTAGGAGAAAGGAAATGAGACATACCCGAGTGTTTCGCAAGTGGACCCCGACCAATAATGGGCATCTCCCACAGCAATATTGTAGTGGCCTGAGAAGTCGGAGTCACAGAACACAAAGAATCCCCCTCAACATCAGGAGGCGCACTCCCATAATTCTCCTTTCCAATGTTCACCAAGGTTGGCAATAAATCCTCTGATCCGAGCCTCCCACAATGAACTGATGGTACCACAGAATCTAATATCACCCCCCCCGTCAGTAGCAGGCTCACTCCCATCAGCCACCACTGCCTGAGAGTTCACCATCAACACTGGAACTGCTTCTACATCTGCTGCTTCATCGGTCAGAGGCTTACTATTCCGAAACGATAAGGGACAACAGGCTACAAGATGTCCAAGAGCGTGGCAGCGATGACACCTAAACGGCACACCCACATAATCCAATATTTGAACAAAATCCCCATCCTTGGAATGAACTTTAATCTCAGCATAAAGTCCCATCCGAATATCGATATTGACAAATATCTTAGCAACCGTGTAGATGCCAGTCTTAATATGGGAGGAATCGGAACACACATAATCACCAAGATAATTCCCAATCTCAGCAAACCGAGTTTCGTTCCACATATGCATGTGAAATCCAGGAAGCTTCACCCACAGCGGTTCTTTAGCTACTTTCTCCGTTGATGAGTCGAAGAAGGGGGACCATCTTTTCAGAACAAGAGGGACTCCCAGCAACGACCAATGTCTACTTAAAACAGCATTGACCTCCCCTCTGTTCATAAAGATGAAGGAAAACCAACCTTTCGTCAAGACACGGACCTCAGGGACAGATGACATGATGTTCTTCCACTGCTCTTCCACCCAACGCTGAAGGAAACCTCGGCCAAATCTTCTACCCCTAACATGTCCTACCACAGCAGTATGAGAGAAATCCTCCGCCTCTGCCATCGTAACATCGACCCCCAGCACTAACAGGTCCTGTCTCTTACGTTCTTTGACCGTCTTAACAGGGTTTTTAAGAGAGTCAACCTTGGTAGACATCCCTGTTCGTGGCTAGGATTCATTAGGAAAATAATCATCTCTCCCCGGGACCGCCATCAATGCACCACCCAACACCAAGAAACAAATCAAGAATCAGCAGTATAAGCCAAATTCACCAAAATCCAGAATCCCTCAAGCAGAGTTCAGAATCCCACACTCCTTCTGCCAGTGAATTGGACCAACCAATTTAATCAATTAATGCAAGACACAATATAGAAACTGAAAAGGCTGGCAGATGCAATGCGATACAGGATCCAGGCAGAGTCATCCAAATGGAAAATAGCCTAGAAAAGGGAAAATAGAGCATTAATCCATTCCCAGAATAATGTCTAGTGTTGAATTCATCCAAGAAAATCAACCACAGATCCCATGCCTTAAAATCCGCAACAGGATTCACATCTAATCAGAGCTTCATCAACAAAAATCAGCTGATCCCCTTTTATTCAGCTCACGGCCTTCAATCAATCTTGATGATCCCAGGCGATGTTCGAAGAAACATGAAGTCAATTACCGCAAAACAGGTATCACAACCAATCTCCTGCTCGAATCCACCAGAAACTCACAATCCATTAAATAACGAAACATCATCAAGCCAAGAATCATGCTCCCACGCCGCCTGCCAATTCCAAGATCAAATTAACTGGAATCATTGAAGACTGGTCGGCGGATAGTTGTTGTTAGCGCAACTGCTAAGCATCCTCAAGCCAGAATCTGGTGTCAATGGGCTCAGCTCAGGTTTCAATGGTACTCAGCTCTCTTAGAAACCCCAAACAGGGTAGTTACTCCTCGAATCCATCATAATGTCGCCCTGTAAATTCAAATCTTGATTAAACGTACTTCTCCATACTATGAATCTTGCTCCTCGTCCTCCAATCATACAAAATCAAGCTTGAACCATCTGTATGCAAGCTATTTTCCTTTTGCATGAATATATTTCCTAAAGTGGTAGCATTGGTTGGGTCCCAGTTTGAAGATTTATCCACATAATACACTCGTGTACTAATGTTTGATTTTTTTGTGTGAGTGGTTGTCTTAAGGTGTTTGACCTATGTGGATATACCATATATATTGAACACTATCCACCATGAAAGCACCCTATAAATGTTAATTGCCGATTCTTAATTATTGTGTCTCTATGTGGACATATCTTCACCAACCACCATTCTTGTTACCTCTTTGATGCACCATTTGGATCTACTTTGATGAGAGCTCTTTACCTCTTATTTTGTCTCTTATTTATGGATTCCGTAGAGAACTTCAAAGTCTATCATGCAACCCTCTCCTCTAAATTCCTTAACTACTAATGCTTATACAGAAGACGTTTTGTCATGAGGACTTACCTCTATTTTTTCAGATGTTCAATAATACTCTAAATACACCAACATCTGCAACTGTATCTCCTTATGCCTCGCTTTTACCCCTTAACACTCTAAATAATATTTTTTTCCCACAAACCCCCTTCTAATGTTGTTTCCTTTGCTCTGTTCTAGTTAGGACTTGCTCATAATATATTTCCTTTAAAACAAATTGCCAAAACAATCAGATGTGTAGTAATACCACCTTTATTACTAGAATCCTCGAAATCTCCTCCATCATGAATAAGGTTATTCATTAGACTATCTCAAAATGTATTGATACTTGTAACTACTCCATCAATAGATCTAACAAAAACAAGTCTCCACTATTAGCATAAATTTTAAATCCACTTTGTTCTCATTAAATATAGTGGTGATCCTACTCATGTCCTACACGTATTCAACCATGGGATTAGACTTTCTTCCTTTGTTACCAGAATGATCTCCATATAAGAGAAAAATAGCTATTTTCCTTCATACAAGTAGGCAATATAGTTTATTGATTGGAATTCATCCTCATAGATTTTTCCTTCATAAAAACTATTCATTCCTCTAGAAAAGATGCCTAAAATCATCAAAATGGATATCCTTTATTAATATAAATATTCACTCTAGTTTGGTCGGTACATTTGAGTGGTTAATTGTTACATGCTTATTATAAAAGGCTTCGAGGTTAATCCCCTATAAATTAAACAATAATAAAAAAAAATGGGTAATCCACTAAAAGTGGAAAAAGTCTTGCAATATCTTACTTTAAAAATATATAAATTTTAAAACATAAATATTTAAGTTAATAAAATAATTATATTTATTATTATTTAATTCTTATCTATACAATATCTTCTCCAATGTAATAACCCTTACCAATAATGTTGTTCATAATAATATAATTCATCTTCACGACTCACCAAAACCCGTTTAATATGATTCATACTATTATTTCGTTGTAATAAAATATTATCACATATAAGAATTAACATACCACTTAAATAGCAGGATTAGTAGCTCAAGCGAAGGCGCCCAGATATACAGGGTGGGGCAGGGTTCGATTCCCCGTATCACACATCCATTGTTATCACATTACCATGGGAAGATTATGGGAAGATTGTAGTTCAATTCCAGTATAAAATCAGGTAGACAACGAGTAGAGATATTAAAATTGGAAGAAGGCGAAGGCCGGGGATTCTCGTTCCTACACACGAAGTTACTTATAAGAGAAAAACAAAGGGATTAACATAATAAGAGGAGGTGATTGGACTATTAAGATCATTTTAGTTTATTTTAGAGAGGGTTGATTCACGATTTAAACAACCACTTCTTAGAGATCCCAAGTTTCTAGATGAATTATTGAGTTAAGGAGCTTGTTTTTATTTGGAAGGCATTTATAAGTTTCTACATAAAGAATGACAAAAAATTGAGTGCAGCAGGATAGACCAGTTGTAAAGCAAAATATAAGTAGAAAGCCCAGCAGATCATTTAAAGTAAGAATGATCGGTAAGTAGTCAATTATTCCGAGGTATATTCTGTAGTTCATACTTGAAACTTTATTTGTTTTAAACCCATTTTGAAAGAATCAAAATTTGATAAGATTTCCAAAGTGAATGCAACAAAGATGTTTATAAATTTTTTTTAGATTTATAAGAAGAAAAAGTGTATAATTATAAATATGAAAAAAAATTGATTAAAAAAAGCTAGCATTAGAAATTAATGAATATTTGGTTTAGATGTCATAACCAAGGTATATATATTATACATTAATATTTTATTATTAAAATTACTAATTTGAATTATTTAAAAAAATAAATAAATAATGTTTTTAACTAATAATTTCATTGACGTTTCATCACACATCATAGATTTTAAAACATAGTAACTACTTTTGCACAACAAAAAACAAGGCGATTGACTTTATTGAGCATATATATATTGAACATTCTATATATATATATATATATATATATATATATATATTCTCAAAACAGAAATTCTTTTTGCTCCAAGTCATTGTTCAAATAGTAAGGCGGAATTGGTAGCGCTTTGGGCACTGTTAAAGGCAGCGAGCTCCAAGAGATGTAACATGTTGCAATTATTTGGCGATTAAAAATGGTAATCGACTAGGAAAACCTTGCATCTTAAAGTGGGTTTTTTTCCAACTATGGAAAGTCTAAGGATACCACAAATCCATAATATATTTGACAAAGTGAAATCCATTTTTTAAGTTTTCTACTGCATTTCTATATGAGAAATGTTTGAGAAAAGAAACAACACAAAACAAAGGTCAACTTAAAATCTCATACAACCATTGTTGGGAATACAAATATCTGCTCCAAATACAAAATATATGTTCCAATTGGTTTATGGAAAACACATCTACTCTGGAGCTGGAGTTGCAGAGTTGTCCATGGCTATCAATAAGAGGCATCGCATGATCTAATGTAGAGGATGTGAAAAGATTTGCAAGGTAGTTAATGTATAGAGAAAGCAAACCGTGAAGCTAAATTGAAGCAACAACATTAGAAAAGAAGTTGTATAGTGATTCTTTTGGCTCATTTAATGTCACGGATACTATTAGAGAAGAGTTGTATTCTAATTTAGTAGTCGTGAATATTACCTTAAGGAGAAGGAGCAAAATATTTCCCAAGTTCTTCTTTGAGGATATTTGTCTCATCGGATACAACATAGTAACCATTAACATCTTGACAATAAGAAGAGTTAGCAATTAATAGAAAACAATATTATAGATAAAAATGCTACAAAGAATGACACATAGAACAAAAATGTCCAAAAGAAATCAAGTTTCGCATGAAAGATACTCATCTTGAAATGGAGGACTTGAAAACCATGCAAGTTCTTACCTTAAATCGCCAATGAAATCATTTGAGACGATGTCATTTTCATTGTATCCAAGGATTCCTTTTAGTGTCCCTTCAAATGCAACGGATATGGATGGCTGAATTTGGTCAGGAGCTACGTGTAAATGACTACTTTTCTATGTGGATATCATCTGTGAACAATATGGATACGCACATCTAACTATAAACGTATCCTAGGCAACAAGTTTAGACCTATATGGCCTTCCTTGGCAACACATTATTCAACCCAAGGTGAGAGCTCTATGGATCCTACCCCAAGGTGAGAGCTCTATGGATACCACCCAGTAGATCTAGGATTCTGCTATAGTACTAGAGTACTAGAGAGAGCTAGCTATTCTTAGCTGCTTAGTTAGAGATAGCGATATCATAGGTTAAAATGATAGAGACTAGAGTTACTATTTGTTTGTTGTTTGGATGAAATGGAGGTTAAAACAATAGAGACTAGAGTTACTATTTGTTTGTTGTTTGGATGGAATGGAGACTTTTTGAGCTAATCTTAGCTTTTAGGTAAAATGTATCGATGCAAATTATAGGTAGTTAGATCTGTTGGATTTCACCAAGGCTTTCCACTAAGTCTCTATGTTTACATCATATAGTAATGGAACTAGAGTCTAGGAGAAACATATCCATGGCAACATTATCTATAAAGAAAGTAGATATGCACTATCATATAGATATTACCTATATGTTTATACTTTATAAATAAATATATAAATATAAAATTATATAATTTTTAAATTCAAATAAATATAAAAATATATAATTTTTAAGTTTAATTATAATATATATAAACATTATTGAAATAAAAAAATCCATTTCAAGATTGTCTTTGCAATATTCCACAACAACTACATATTCCACAACAACTACAACAACAAAGTGAGTATGAAGCTGCTTAGCATGATTTTGTTTTTGCATTAATGGAAATAGTCTACCAAACATGCATGATGCAACAAAACACATTTTAGATGAAAATCCATTTGGTTATATCCAAATTTTATTCTAAAATTGCACTTTGCAACCCAATGATCCATACGTCAATACAACGAATAACCACTTTGAATAATTTTTTTATTAAAAAAGTTAACTTACATTTAAAATTGGACGTTTCTCTTTGGCTTCAATTACTCCGACCAATGATCAAATTTGAAGGGTGGGTCTTAATTTTTATTGGAAGGGTATTTGTTCTTGAAGCCCTTCAAAGATAGAGGGCAATTTAAATAATTGTATTTTAATTGACAAGTATAAATTAACTAAACCCTTTTCCCTGAAAATGCAAAAACAAATATTGCCTATCCAAATTTTTACAATGTTAAACAATTGAGCACTCAATATCTACATGATAAAATGGTACCTTTTCAATAAAACCGAATTTGAACACATTAATTTGACATATATGTAACATTAATTTTACAGTTCATTGAAATAACAACTATTTTGTTGTATTTTTATGGGTTAGACAACACTTCATTATACATAAAAACTACTTATACTACGCAATAACCATGTTGGGGCTTTTGCATGATCTTATGCATAGTGCAGGACGTTGTAACTAAATATAGTCTTAGAATAAAAGTAGAACCATGAGAAAATTACTTACCGTTAACTATGTACAAAAATAAGCCACTAAGCAAAACGAGGCTATAATAAACCTACAACCAAAATATATATATAAAACCAACCAAAACCTTAATTCAAACCAGAGAGAGGAAAACCATCCAAGCTTGAGAGATGTAAGAATGATGGGCATTAGGCCCCTAAGAAAAAAATAACACATAGCTCAAAAAAATATTAAAAAAAAATAACACATAGCTCAAAAAAACATTAAAAAAAATCCTCCATACCAAGCAAGTTAGCAATGCTAGCATCATAGGGTCCTAGGCATCAAATTTTGTTGTTCAGCACTTATCGCAACAACATACGGGTATGGGTGGAGGGGAAATGAAATCAAGCCTAATTCAACTGGATCCTTGCAACTCACTACATGTTTGAGTCTCAATAGTCTGCCTTTTAAATTGAACCACAACAACAAAAGAAGTTCGTTAATGGCTCGATTTGCGAAAACTCTAGATACATGAGTAATTAAGAGGCAATATGAATTTCATTTTGATGAAAAACGAGTGGAAATTGGTATCTAGGTTCACATAGGAGGCTTAATGGAGATTTATAAGCATCTCAGAGAGGAGGCTGGCGCTAAGATAGTCTCCAGAGTAATTTTTGTATACGTACTAAGCATTGTATTACATTAATTTCCAAAATACCACATAGTTTTGTTTGTATTTATCCATCAAATGAATATTACGAAGATGAAGTTCATAGAATGTAAGATATTTACCATATGGAACTTCTAAACAGTGTCAGCTGTGGAATGTTTTATCCTAGCGATAAGTTTCAACATTCAAATCTAACGACGAGAACTATATGGAGATTCCTAAATTTATTGCTACAACACATGGCATGAAAGCAAACTTTTGTTCACAGGTAGTTTGTGCAGTTTAGGAGCTATTATAATCATTGTTTTCATTGATATTATTGCAGAAATATTTTTTCAAATTGCTTATATATTCCAGATATAGTAGTAATCTATAGTGTTGAGATTAGTACTACAAAGATTGTGAGAAAAGCAATTGTAGTTGGCTCACTGCGTTGATGAACTTAACATTATTTTTTGTTATGGGTCGAGTGTCTATGTCTTTGTAATCTGAGATTGTTACAAACTTTGCTCTTTTCCTACTAGTATCCTTCACTGCCTGTGCCTATGTTTTTGTTCCTTCTAACTTTTCTCTTTTCCTACCGGTGTTCATTTTTACCCCTCAAGGGGCAAATGCTAGTTAATCCACTACTAAATACTTTGTACTATTAAATACCTTTATGCAAAGATATTAAAAGTTAAGTTAATAAAAAATATGAAATAAAATAACATAATTTCAACTGAATAGGAATAAGACAGTCTTGAACAATATGTGTATGTGTATATTTATATTTTTAGTTATGTGTATATTTATTTTTTTAATTATTGATTATTTACAATTAATATAAATAATCAAAGCTATTACTTATTGTACTGAGAGGAGTGATGCAATCCTATGGGGAGATGTTGTCATAACCCTTACATCAAAAAAGTAATTAAAAAATCATGTCGACAACTAAAGGAAAAGTAATTAAGAAATACATGTCCACTTATAAAACAAAAATTTGAAACAAACATAGATCCATCTTAAAAATTTTCAAGGTGGATTTTTTTTTCATGTAGTCTAAAAGTATATGAATTTCACAACAGAAAAAATTTGATTTTTCCCGGCATGATTTAAAAAAAAAACGACAGAAATTTTTAAAAATCCTGGTTACAACTCTCAAACTTCTGAAATTTTGGGGTGCCACCAAGGGTTTTCGATGGTGTTCAATCCATTTCTACCATCAAAAATCGCCATTAAAACATATAGTTAAATTCATATTTTGCAAAATGAGAAACATCAGATTCCAGTGAAAAACCCCCCTCCAGGCCAAATCGTCGAATTTTTAGACAACTCCATTTTTTTGGGTGTAAGAAAAATTACACCACAAGAAATTGGATCCCTCCTGATGCTTGATAGATCCGGGTTTAAGATGGATCTATACTCGTAATTATAATAGTTATGTATAAATTATGAAGCTATAAATTAAAAAGAAGGGGTGACAGGTGAGTGGGTGATTTTTGACCGCAGGGGAAAAATGAAGTAGCACTATTCATGGGGATTGGGAGAAAACTTCAAATAACCAAGTGAAAGCCTTGGCTCTTTGGAATGGCCTCTTGCAAGCTACACAGAACAATATAAGACAAATGATCATAGTGGGAGACCCTATATAAGACAAAACAATGAGTTTCAGAATTGCCAAGGAATTAATGGAAAACCCTAGACTCTCTATCATTATCATGCTCATCTCTCTGGGGTGATTTTGGTGTATGGTCTATTTTGTATTGGAATTGTTATTCTCTCCATATGCAAGCCATAGAATTGGTATGTAAAGTTGGTGCACTATGAATGTGAGTTAAGGAGAGGTGTTCGCTCTCATTATCCCTTTGTGAAGTCTAGTAACAATGTTAATACTTTTTGGATGGTCCAACCAACAATTAATTTTAGCTGGGGATGGATGAACAAGAGGTAGGGGTTTTGTACCAAGTCTTTGGGTTAACCAATTGAGTGCTTGAGTTGTTTTCTTTGTGATTTATTTTGTGAAAAGAATAACGTTGAATATCAAACTAGTAAGACGAGACCTATTTGTTAAATTTCTATACTTCTGAGAATCATTTTGAGATCCATTATAGTACCACTTACTGGAGTGTAGAGACTGTCTAGAATGTTGAGGATAAGATCTTTTTGCTTAAGAGTTTTTCAGTTGTCAACCCTTGTTTTGGAGAACTTTTATCAGTCTGTAGCTTAAAGGAAAACTCTAGACTTATAAACAAGATATGAAGGTGTTGCGGATTATAGGGAAGTATCCTATTAATGATCAAATCTTCAATCCGTTGATGACAAATAATGCAATAGGTTCAACTTATATTGGAGCTACAAATGTTGATGAGAAGAATGAATTTAATGAAGAGAGAAATGAATTTGAGGAGATTTTTCATCCTCAATTCCCTTAATTTCAGAAATCTAGGGACTCACCCTTTTTTTATGATGATCTATGAAGTGTAAATGCATTTTGTTATTAAGCATTTATATTAGAATCTACACCCAATTAGGCTTGTAGTTACATTTAGAATTTGAAAAAATTAACTTTTTTTAATAATTTTTTATTACATATCTAGAGACACATATGAAATTCATTAGAATTTGAAAAAATGAAACTTTTTTTAATAATTTTTTTTTACATATCTAGAGACACATATGAACTTCATTGCTCAATCTATATAGAACATTTTTGTAACAAGAGCCACATGGTGGCAATGTCCCCGACATTGCTATTGCCACACGCTGTTGCGATAAGTTAACTTGACAATAAACCTAAGTAAACAATTTTGTAATAGTGAATTGAACATGTTATGCACATAAATCCAATAACCATAAAGCATGTAATTCAAGCATATCTAGCCAACTAGCCAAAAATATCTACTTTAGATCACATGCCTTATATTTCTCACGAGACTTCCCAAGAGACAAAACTTACCTTCCAAATTACTACTTTGGTTGATGTATTGAACTTAACTTTCATACCTACACAATACTGCTTGACATTATTTCTATGCTCCTACTGGATAACTTTGTAATCGAAGAAACCAAGGATCAAGTATGACTTTTCATGCTCAAAAAGCATAAAACTAAAACCTTGTAAGATCTCATTTTTACCTTGTGTTAATTCAATAGAGGTGATAACAAGATCTGCAAATGAGTTTCATTCAATGAAAGAGAAGCTACAATAAGCTCAATACATTTACAAACTATTTGGAAATCAAAATGACCCTTCACAATAACAACTCCATACCATATTACAACACAAAATAGGAAAAGTTAATTATCTTGAGGTATTCACAAAGTTATGAAATGGTTCCCTCTGGTGAAAAATTGGTCTGAATGACCTGCATGCTTGTACATGTATCTTCTTTGAGGATCGACTCACTTTGTACTCCCTAAAACCGTGTTTGAATATTTTCCAATACACTAAAGTATTCTCTGAGTGTGATAAGTCTATATGTAGTGATTATAAAAGAGTCACATTAAGTATACAATCATAATCACTAGACATAAACATCAAACAATGAAAAAAATGACAAACAACATATACATATAGAAAAAGAAACGAACAAATTTAACTACTACAAATGGAATAACAATGAAATTATGAAAGTAATATAAAATTGAGAGAAAATAAAAAACACAATGCTTACATTTATATGTAACAATGAAATTATGAAAGTAATATAAAATTGAGAGAAAATAAAAAACACAATGCTTACATTTATATGTATAGACCGCAAACCAAAAAAACTAAATATGGATTAAAAAATTAAATATCCATCTTTTGATTCAAGTTCCATTATATCAAAATATAAAATTATAAAAAAATTATATAATATAATTAATATGTTTATAAAAATTATAATTAAAACAACCAAAAAAAAATCTTCACATCATTCATGTTAAGGCATACACTTTTCCAAGAAACTCGAAGATATTAGCCATTACTTCAAGCATCTCTGTATCAATGTGGAATAAAATGATGTCAACTTTAAAGTCAAAATTATTTCAATTAAAAAAATGCCAAATGGAAAATGCATCATAGGGTCATGGGCCATGACCCTTAACATGTCTTCCCATAAAGTTGAATTCACCTCATCATGCCCATATTTCACCTTCATATGGGCAGATATTTCACAAATCTTGTGCCATAATTATATTGGTACATTATGTTATTATTTATGTGAGAGTGAGTGTAAGAGGGAAATTCATATAATACATTGCATACCCATTCATATAATACACTGCATACCCAAATCCTAATCATATGGACTCTAGTGTCAAAATCAATGCAAGTTATGGAAAACATGTATAGTGTTTTTTGTTATGAAATATGGGGTATCATACAGCTAATGATGGTACTTGTATATGTAACTTGCCTAGGTGAATGGATCTTTTACTCAACACAAGGAAAATTTGGCTATAGTTTATTAAAACAATGACTCCAAAAACCGGCTCTTTGCAATGCAACATGTCCACTTTAATTCAACTCCAATGAAATGCAACATTTTTTGCATCGCTTTGTGTATGGTTTTAAATTATTTTTACCGTGCGTGCTGTTGAAAGACCGCCAGACATGAATAAAAGCTCGCTGCTGGTGGTGCTCTCGGGCTTTTCAGGAAACAGAAAGAGCCTCAGCCTCAGCCTCGACGAAGAAGACGACTTGACGATATTAATTGTCCCATACTTCTGCAATCGATCGTATTCCTCCATCATGTTTTCAAGATCTTCTTTCGTGGTGACTGAGATTTTATTCATTGGGCAGCCGGTATTTCAAGGTTATGGCGCTCCCGACGAGCTTGGAAAGCCTCAAGATGAGAAGGGAGTAGGAAACATTGCGAGCGACGGCCACGATCCGGGTGTCTCCGCCCACGTAAACGCAGCTGGTTGTCGTGCGGGCGAGGGAGGATTCGGCCACCGTAGCTGCACATGAATCAAACATTCAGAGGGCCTTGATTTTCTGGTGAAGAGGACAGAATTTGACAGAATTTTAAGTTGGACTTAACGCAATTAACAAAATTTATAACCTATATACCAAATTAATAGGAGATTGACGATATATATATATGATCCCCTTGAGGGACATACAACAAATCTTCCACTCTAGCTGAGAGGTTTTTCTTTTTGATAATATAAAAAAGTTAATTTTTGTTTAAAGCAAAAATAATTATATATAATTTTAACTAAGCTTATGCTATTAATTATTAATATATATTTTAATAACAAATTAACTAAGCATTTGCAAACATAATAATAACTAATACGATATAGTAATTTAATATATATTATTTATAACAAAATCTTTTTAATTATAGTTAAATTATATTGATTTTATACAAAACAATTTACGATAAATCTTTATTGTTGGAATCGATTTAATACTGAGAAGGGGTTGAATGAGTATTAACGTAATTATGAACAGATGTTAACTTATTTAACATATGTCTATTAACTTAAACATTGATCTTCAATTATGCATCCATCATCAATAAAACATCATTCACATATGCACCAAAAAAAAGAACACATCACACACAATTTTTTACATGGTAATCCAAACGGGAGAAAACCACATAATACTCTTTTGTTATGAAAAGATTACATTCAAGGAAGCACCGAATTCATTGTTTACCAGCACCAACTAGAAGGAGGAACTAACCCCATGGTTTTACAGGCATGGACCCGAAGGAAGCATCAACTCCCTGTGTTCTCCAACACCAACTGGAAGGATCCTACGACCTCCTGCTCCTCATCCAGTCCTGTCGCCTAGATATACAAAATAAGTTGTTTGTTTACTGAACTGTACACACACTTATGATCTTTTGATATTAGTTCTGTAGTGCGCTACCTTTGTATGCATACGATTCACTATCACTGTGTTGCATACATCACTTGACTTCTCATTCCACTCAATTCTTCACTTCTACTGATGACTTACTTCATGTACTGTGTGTTGCTAATACTGTAGTCTACGCAAGTGTTCACTCTGTCTTTCTGCTATTGCACAACTGCACTCACCAAATAATAATGTGCTTTCAATTGATAGCTTGTTGTTATGAGATTATGCACCTGCATCAAATGCAACTGTGCACTTACTTGGATGTGTCCATTCTGTTTAAGTGCCACAGTCTTTTAGACAATTTGCGACATGCTTTGCATCAAGTGATTCATCATTTCAATTTAACGCACTTGTCACAGATCAACCTCATCATGACGTGGATACTGGATTCTGCTACCACTCTGTCATTGCACATCTAATGGAATTCTTCACTTCACACACTTCACATCAACATTCTTGCATCAACCAAACTTCTGCGCATCTTCTGATATACTTCGGTTTTTTCTTTGTGCTTCTGTCTTACAACATATATGACTATTTTCATGCTATATGCAATACAATCAATCAGTCCTCACACACTTGCGCATAGTTCTATAATTCTTTCTTTTAGTATTTGCACATCCGTCACATATATACAACATCATTATGTGCACCATCAGTATTTCATTCTATTGCATGTGTGCACTTGGATCCTCGCTATATCATGGTGTTTTGTCCTTGAGCCCTTGATACCCTGAATATCAAATTGGATCTTCCGCTTGAAGCTCTTCAAATGACTATCAAGCTTGCCTCAAATCTCCAAGGCTTGCATCTTTATTTATACATGTCCTGCATGGATCGTATGTCCACAAGTTGGTTGTGGCATTCATTATTCCTTGCTTCATGGATTGTGCTTTTACCACATGTCATCTTCTGCACTGCTGATGTTTCATCCTTTGTGAGTCTTGCGCATCCATGGTCAATGACTTGTGGAACTTACACCTCAATGGTGTGGTCTTGCACTCTCGATGTACCATTGCTTTGTAGAACTTGCACAAACATGGTCCTCGATTTAGTGGGACTTTCACCCATGTTGTACCATCACTTGTGGGTCTTTCACACCTAATTTGTTATATTAATTTTCTTTGCAGAACCTACGTGCACCTGATCTTCGACTTGGTGGTACTTTGACCCTTGCGGTACCAAAAATTGTGCACACTTCAATAATTGAAAGCATCTTCTGATTGGTGAGACTTGCGCGCTTTTAGGATTGTTCAACAATAAGTTGTTTCTTGCTACTTGCACACTCCCAATCTTTGACCATACAATGTTTAGGCTTGTTTTTTAATTCCAAAATATTCCCTTGACATGCTTGGACACTTATACCTTTTCTTAACCAACTCCTTGGATGCTTGTACACAAGTACCTTCGTCCAACCAATTCTTTGGCTGGTACCTTGAGAGAGTACGACTTGGTGGACTTGATATCTGTGCAGGTACCGCATGTAATACTTATATACTTCATTGAACTAGATCTGCATGATGTACCTTCCTTATGTACTTCTTCATACTAGACATACATGATGTATCCTTGAACATGCATCTTCAGAGTGGATGCAACTTCTAGATATACTTCTTCAGACTGGCATCCATATCTTTCACCATCTTGTGCATATACTGCTTCAAAGTGGCTTCCATATACTTCTTCAAATTATTGTAGGAGTATTGTATCTACTTTGGTATTAGTTGACATCAATGATTCAAACTGAATCAATTGACATCCTCTTTGACATTAGTTGACATCAATGACAACCAAAGTTCAACACTTATATTTGAGAAAACTAGCCTTAAATCTTGAAAAAAGAAGAAGTTATATTGCAGTTTAGCTTAGCGTAACTTGTATACCTTTACATAGAGCCTTTGCAAAAAAAAAAATATTACATATTTGCCTAAGATCCAATAATAATGTGTCAACAAAGCATATAATAAAGCATATAATAGATGGTGAATAAACATACTATTAAAACACTTATTGCACTTATTGCTTAAAGTCATCGGTTTCAAAATCCATAGATATTAACCTTATAAAAAAACCACAAAAATATATTGATAGAATAATATCATATAACCCAAAAAAACATAACATGCAATCACTAATGTTGTTCCTCAAAAGTTGAGATGAACAAAACATTGATGGCATTATAATCCATGGTTTTTTCGTTTAGTGGAATATGGTGAACAACAATTGAGTTGAACGAAACAATGATGACAATCTAATCGATGGTTTTTTGGTTTTGTGGAATATGGTCTACAAGTGTCCTGCCCACCATCTTCTCTTCCCCCATATCAACTTTATCCTCACTTTGTGTCCTTGGTAATTTCTTTTAAGCACCAAATTATATTGATCAATCTATCATATTTCTACTTTATATATTCTAATTTAGCAAGGACTTCATTGTGTTAATATTTCTACTTCATATATTTTAATTTGGTAAGGACTTCATTATGTTAGGTGTTCTTTAACTTCATAGTCATGTCTCAATATCAGTCATGTGTCAATATAGTTCTACTCACTTGAGAAATTTGGTATCCTTAATTCTAATAGAGTCAATTTTAAGTACCTATGTTAAGTACGTGGGAGAAGATTTCTTCATTCTCTTCAGCGTTAGATTTTCCATTCTCTTTTCATATACCCTTTCCTCAATCTCTCAACTTCTTTATTAATTTTAAAGGAAAACATGTTGTGATAGCATTAGGTTGCTTCCTTGTCTACTACCTTAACTTATATTAATGGAAAACTAAATCCCTTATGTGGGTTCCCTTTGCATTTTCCAAGGGCATCCCTTGAGTAGGCCTTATTCAATATCAACCTTGCATGATAGTACTTAACTTTGACATGAGATAGAAATTTAATTTTAAATTTATTTAACACAGATAAAAAAAATTATATTGAAATAATTCAACACAAATAATTTACCGAAGATGATCCAAGAGTAGGAATCATCGAGAACCAGTAAACAAAGGCAAATGCAGTTCCCGGTTTGCACAAATACTCAGCTTATAAGCTTAGCTTTTAAGTGTTGAATACTGTAATATATTCTAGATTTGAGAAATTTTCTAGGAAGTTTTCCAAGTGACCGTATTTTCTCAGCAGCCTCTGTTACCCTGGTTTTTGCAGCACTTCTTCTCGCCTTAGCAACAGCTCTCCTACTCTCTGCTTTTCTATGAGCTTCAGCAATCTCATTCTGCATTTTCTCAAATGCCGTGGCCCTCTTATCCGCTAATTTCCTCTGAAGCGAGATAAAATAGAGTTAGCAAAAACATTAGCCATAAATATACGTCCATAATTATCATCTGATTATATTCATTAATATACCTCCATTGTTTTCAATTTGATGTTAGCTTTCACTCTCTGCTCTTCCTCCCAAGCCTCTATAATTGTTTCTTCGGTCTTGAATCTGCAAGGCAACGCCAGATTAAAGTAGACTTAATCAGCGTGAATCCAATTGATCCCAAGTATTGGGCCTGCTTATATCTCACGTATTATACTATATTTCAGCAGTTTGCATTTAATTTGTGATGTGTTAATTCACCTGTTATCAATTTTGGACATCTTGGCCTCCACCCAAGCGACGGCCTTGGCTTCTATTTCGTCTCTCTTCACCTTTTGTAGAGCGAGCTGCGTTGGAGTGGGCGGAGGATTCTCATTACCAGAAGACGGGTGCTGGGCACCGCCATTTGAATTGGAACCTGACAATACAGAAATGTCAAAAAAACAATAAAACCCCAAAGAATACAGTAATCAAATTGCAATGGTTGCAGATCATACAATCAAGTCATTAAAAGAAACTACCATAATAAAATATAACAAATCTCGAAACTGATTAGTAGTGAACAAGTTTCAAAAGAAATGGAGGTAAGTTATATACCTGCCATATTCTCACAACACTTCGTCGCTATACTTGGAACTCTGGTCTAAAACTTGTAAAAATTGGAATGAAAGTTCAGAGGTGAATCCAGCTGCAGAGTTCGGAATTTTCTGGAACTTCGTGGGTGTTTGTTTATGGTCAGAATTCTTAAAAGAATATAAGGAAAGAAAGATTATAGTTCAGAGTAGAGATCTCTTATGTAACGACGGCAAATAGCATTGACTTTTTATGATTCGATTACTCAATCCATGTTATAAATATATCTTGTTTTCTATTTAAATTAGGGCCGACCGTGTATGTTTTATTTATTTAATAATTTGATTGCAGTGTTACATATCAACTCTCGACAAACGTTTGATGTTCAGTTTTAATTGACATTTGAATCCCATTAGGTGGGATAATCCAATCTTAATTCGTAGAATTACATCTTATTAGGAAATGTTTTATGCAAGTCTAAGGGATGGAAAATTCAACTCTAAGGAATGGTAAATGGATTCATGATGGATGGATATTGGATATTAGGGTTTGGTGTCTAAGGGTTTTCAACCACTTGGTATTTTTCAAATTTTAACGTGACCATGGAGGATGATATATAGTTGGTGGACTAGGATTCGTGACCCATCCACTATCGTGTCCCTAATCAATCAACTAGTGGAGGAAATAGCTGTCACCATAGGGAATCACTTTTTTACATTTTTCCGAAACTATAGAGATGCCCAGAAGTGGGTTCCTCTTAGATGTCACGTATGAGCATTAGTTGGAGAATCCACCTAAGGATAATCAAGAGGATGCTATGACATCCAGCAGAATTTGTATGGAACTAGCTCAAGTGATGAATGATGAATGCTAACGAGGATGGTATTGTTGGTATGTGTGATGTAAAGTTATTACATGAGGGAAAGCAATAAGCACTACATAGCAATGCATCGATTGTTCGTGGTGTTGGTATACCAATCATTTGATTCAATGGTCAATATCCTCATAATAACAACAATAAATGCGATAATTGATCAAATGGTCGATATCCCTGTAGTAGGATCTATAAATGCATTGTTGTGGGGTTCTTATTGCTCACTACCACATGATGATCGGACAACGTTTTAGATTAGGTCCATGAGGGGGTTCTATCTTTGAGCTATTTATCCTCTATGAATGCATATTTTTCCCACTCACTAAAGCCTAATGTTGGGTCAACAACTATGGGTGACTTACGATTTGTCAGTGAGAAACTTGATTTGGATTTTTTATTAGCCATTAGGATTATATTGAAATATATTCTAGGACAAAGAAGTCAAATAAAGTACTAAAGTAAAGGACCTGCGATGCAAGACTTCTAATGGGGGCTGATCTTATGGTTGAACAAATACTCCAATTTTTTGGGAAGACACTAATTGTGTGATTCTTGTGCCAATGGGTTGCTATGGAAATCCTTAATGATTGCATTCTTCGGAATTAGACTCCTATTATAGGTTATGTGCCCATTTTCCACATTTTGGCTTGTAGGTAGTTAAGGTTTATATTCATAAATCCAAAACATGCCTCATTGATCCTAGGCGGGGAATGGTTTGAGGGTTCTTCTTTGTTGTCCCTAAAACCTTGGCATATGGCCTTAGATTTGAGGGTGAATATTGAGGGTGGATATTTCGACCAAGATACTCATTTCGGTAAAAATACTAGGTCTACATTTGGAATTTTGGTCTAGTCATATTCTTTCTGATATTGGCAATCTACTTGGCTCTACAGTGATGGAGGATGATTTGTACAAGTTAAGTTTTTTTTGTTCAGTGTCACTAATTTTGGTTGAGATTCACATAAGGGGTGCTCTCTTTGTATCGATTGAAGTGGTTATGGGTGATACCATTCACATATAGGTTTTGGAATATATGTAAATGCCATGTTCCAATGTGTGTGATGCCACAAATATGGCCATATTGCACATGATTGTGGCTTGTATTTTGTCCAACATGTGTAGTGAAGGAAAGAGGTAGGGGTTCTGAGTGGCCCCCTGGTTTCCAATATGAATTTTCATTTGAAATATTGATGTCATTTTCATATTGTTATTACACTTTTCATGCACCAATTTACAATTACATCTCATGCACCATTCAAGAATAAATATTTAGTCATTGGGGATGATCTTATGGTTGAAAAATTACTCCAGTTTTTTGGGAAGACCTTTATTGGGTAATTCTTGGGCCAATCGGTTGCTATGGAAAACCTCAATTATTGGATTGTTTGGAACTGGATTCCTATTATAGGTTATGTGCCCATCTTCCACATTTTGTCTTACTAGTGGTTAGGGTTTAAATTCAACACTCCAGAACATGCCTCGTTGATCCTAAGTGCGGAATGTTTTGAGGGTTCTTTTTTCCCTAAAACCTTTGCATTTGGCCTTTGATTTGAGGGTGGATATTTTGACCAAGATACCTATTTGGGTAAACTACCAGTTCTACCTTTGGAACTATGATCTGATCATATTCTTTATGATATTGGCAATCTACTTGGCTCCACAGTGATAGTGGCTGATTTGTATAAGCTGAGTGTTTTTCAATGAATGTCACTAATTTTGGTTGATATTAACATAATGGGTTCTCTCTCAGAGTCAATTGAAGTGGTTATGGGTGATACCGTTCACATTCAGGTTTTGGCCTATGTAAATGGCATGTATGGATTGTGAGATGCCACATATATCGCCATATTGCACATGATTGTGGATTGCATTTTTTCCAACATGTTTTGTCAAGGAAAGAGGTAAAAGGTTCGAGTGGTGAAGATCCATTTTTCTGCTAATTTCCAATTTGAACTTGCATTTGAAATCTTGATGTCATTTTCATATTATTTTTACACTTTTCATGCACTAATTTACAATTACATCCCATGCACCATCAAGAGTAAATCTTTGGTTCTAAAAGAGAATCCATTTCCAATTTGAAGCATCCATGCTTATGCATTGAATTCTTCATGTTATGCGCAAATGCATTGAATCCTTATGTTTGTAATCATTCATGCTTAAACACAATCTACCTTCAAGCAAAACTTGTTGAAACAATTTTGTTGTGTGCATTGAAGAAACCATAAAAGATTTTGAATAACATATGGGCATGTAATTTTTTTTATAAGAAACCATACTTTTTTATTTTTCCATGAAGAATAAATACTAGTTTTAGTGACTTTATAGTTTTATTGAGCAAATTTGTTGAAAAGAGAGCTTGAAGAATGCTATCAAAGGATGTAAATAACTTGATTCCAAGTGTAATGGTGCTTTTATGCTTCATCAATCTCTCATACCTTCACATATTTAGAACCTTCAAGCAAATTCATTCATCTTCCTTTTGTGTAGATATGTAAGAGAGTAATCACTTATAAATATGTTTTGTTTTTGCAAATATCTTTCAACAAATTTATTGGAGTGGTTTCTTCTTGTTTTTGCAGATATTAAGAGTGGAAGAATAAAACTTTGGAGCTAAGATGACATGGATGAACACATATTCAAAATTAGGCTTTAAGGTTATATAATCTAGCCGTTTACCTTCGCCTTCCTCAAAGAGAAGAAGGCTATTTGCACTTTTCAAGAGGAGACATTAAATAAGACAAATCAAGACAAGTTTGAACAAGCCAGTGAGGTGACAAAGATACCAAGTATCCTCCATCTAAAGAAGCTGATAGAAACAAAATTTGAGAGAATGAAGAGATACGTTACTTCCAACCAATACATATTGAAGGAAAAATATGTATACTCAAGTTTGCAATGGAATTTTGTAAGCATAAAAGGAAAAATCAAGGAGGAAAAATCCTTGGGTGAAGAGATATAAATTTTCTATTATTATTTGAAAATGTGTCCATCCATTCTATTTGGAATGGGGACAAAATTGTAAAGTAAGTATCCAAATAGAATTGGAAGGCCAAGAGCCATAAAGGTAGAATTTCAAGAGTTGAGAAAATAGAAGGCCAAAGGTCATTGGGATTTTTTTATAAAGGAGACTTTGACACCCTTGCAAAGGGTTCCTGTTTTGGCATTGTAAGTTATCTTTGTATATTAAATAGAGTGAAATTGTTAGCTTGCATATCACACTCTTGTGAAGTTGTTGATGGTCCTGGACTATTCTTTCCATTCATCGCTTTCTTGGTTATTTGTGAGTTGGATGTTGTATCTCATGAATCTTGTGATAAATTATCATTGTTTTGATAACCATGCTTTTTTATCATACACTTTTCTAACTTCTTGGATATAACTCTTAGGATACATGGGTTATCCTCAGTCTGCAAAGCAATCTTGGGTTATTTTGAAAAAGGTACAAGTAGATTGTTCTCCATACTCTTTGCATGTTTTCTTTGGTTTATGTTTGATTCTTTTGATGTGAAGAATGTTTGAATATTGGCTATAGAAGATATATGTTTTCATGTGTAAAGAGGTCTTAGCTTATGTTTTGATACTATTGTTTTAAGTTATTGATGGTTGTAGAAAATTTTCTCCACTCACTACTTCCTTGGTTGTTTGTAAGGATAAATGTCATATTTTGTGAATGTCGTGGTGTAAAGGGTATTCTTTTGATTGCTATTGTCATGTTTCTTTATTATAAGTTGTGTTAACAAGTTGGATTCGTGCATATGGAACACGATGGACTACTCTCCTTTTTGTTTGTGCCCTTCTCGTGTTTGATGTCATTGTCTCTATTTAGTAAGCTTGTTCTTTTCTTTAATATTGGATGTATCATAATCTCTCAATGTAAATGAACAGGTACTTATATTATTTAAATTTATTTATAACCATTATATTTATTGTAGTATTTTATTTCATGGTGATAGGTAGTGGTTTATATTAAAATATACTACTACAAAAATGTATAGTTAAAAACATTACAAAATGGGGGTTAGGCCCATAGGCATGTAAGTTTTAAACTTGTGAGATGAAACAATGCATACATATTCTTAAGCAAAATAGAGATTAAACAATGGAACACACACAATATAGAAATATTTACCCTAGAAACCCTTAACTAAGAAAACCAACAAAACCTAGAGTTGTTCCTCTCTCTTTTTCATTGTGTTTTCTTAAACAACTCACAATACTTAAGTATTTGTACTTATCATTTTATTTTATTAACAATTCACAATAGTTGTTTCATGTAGACTTTTTCTTCAAAATTGCCATGTAGGAATGTTTTCACATCCATCTTCTCTACATCAAGATCAAAATAAACATCAATAGACAGAAGGAGTCTAATAGAAATTAATTTAGCAATAGGAAAAAAAATCACCGAAATCAATTCGCTCTAGTTAGGAATATCCCTTTGCTACTAAGGGGGATTTGTACCTCTCCACTTTACCTTCTACATTCAAATTACTTTTAAACAACCATTTTCTACCAATGGTTTTTCTTCTAGTTGGAAACTCAACTAGATCCCAAGCTTCATTTTATCCAAGGAATCCATTTCTTTAATCATGGCCCTCTTCTATATTTTACTATCCTTTGAATCCATGGATTCCTTAACAATTCTAGGATCACCATCATTAGTAATAGATAAAGAAAAACAAGAATGAAAATCAGGAGGGGAATACCTTTTTTGTTGCCTTCTTTCCTAATATGATCTCCTCATAACAGGAGTATGAACTCCATCTTCTTCTTATTCATCTTTTTCTGTTGAGTCAAAATCTTCACCCTCCAACTCAAACTCTATTTTCTCTAGTTCTTTTTCCCTTGGAAGGAATTCCTATTTAGGAATGTCTTTAACCTCTCTAAAAACAACATCCCAACTATAAATAATCTTCTTAGTTTTTGGGTTCCAAATTTAAAACCTTTCACGCCATCTTTATAACCAATAAAGATACATTTTCAGCTTTATTATCCAACTTACTCCTTTTTTCATGTGGAACATGAACATAAGCATCACATACAAAACCTTTATGATGTTTAAGAGAGGGTTTCTTACTAGTCCATACCTCATGTGGAGTTTTTTCAACCGATGTTGATGTAGGTGATTGATTTACCATGTCACATGTAGTATCCACTGCCTTTGCCTATAACTCCTATCCTAATTTAACACTAGTGCACATGATCCTTTCCTTTTCCATTAATTTCTTATTCATTCTTAATGCAACTCCATTATGTTTAGATGTGTATGGAGTAGTCTTCTGCCTTGTTATTCTGCACTTCTTACTAAATTCCTAGAATTCATTTTTGCAAAAATATCCACCATTATCTATCCTCCACACCTTTACTTTCTTCTCTATCTGATTCTATACACGAGCCTTAGAATATTTAAATTTATCAATGCTATTATATTTATTTCAAAGGAAATAAATCCATGTGTTCCTTGAGAAATATTCTATAAACAAAACATAATACGTAGATTTACCTACATGTCCAAACACGTCACTATGTATTAACACTAATATTATATCTTCTCATGGAGGAATGGATGTGAATCTTACCCGATTCTATTTATCATATATGAAATGTTCACATAAATCAAAATCTAGCATGCAATCATACATACCTTTACCATATAATGCTCAATGGTCATTTTCTCTAATATGTCCCATACTTTGATGACATAGTATTGTCTTTTCTCCAAATATAGTAGGGGTTTTGTCTTCTTTATTTCCACCCATATAAACAACAAAACTATTACACCCAATAGCAATAGTGCTTCCCAACAACTTGTACAAAGTTCCATTATGGATTCCCCTCTTCAAGCCATTACTCTTGGAACCATTTTGCATGTTTATTTTCAAAACATAGTCTGTATGCTTGCATCACTCATCTTACTAATGAATACGATCAATTTTCTATCCATATTTGGAATGTGCAAAACCCTAGGGAGAGTTCTCATCCTTCCATATTTGGTCATCAACTTATCTCTTCCACATCCTATCATTTTAGCCTTCAAGCCATGTTTGAAGAAAACATCACCTACATTGTACTTCTCATATTCACAAAACCACTTCTTGTAAGGATTCATATTAAAAGAATCACCTAGGTCAATTAGCCATAGATAACGATCTAAATGCATAGTTGTAGAATCCAGGTACACATATCCTCCTTTGTCTGAGGAGATATTCACCTGTGTGGAAGAGGCATCATTAAATACCTCCCATTTTTCAATATTTTTAGATCTGCAATCCTTCTTATAATTCCCAACTTTACCACATTTTCATCATTTCCTCAAAGGTTTCCCTAGAGATTTAGATCTACCTTTAAATTTAGCACACCCCCCTGGAAATACTTTTTTTTATCTATCTTAGGGACAACCTCTCACAAAAAAGGCATTTTTGCTCTAATTTCCATGGTTTTCCACCTCATTTCCTTTGATGACAAGGATTCCACTATATCCTCAAACGCTAATGTGGATTGATTATAGAAAGAAAAATGGATGTCCTAAAAATACAACAAAAACTATGAATTTTTAAGAAATTTTTATGAAATTTTAGACTTGGTTGGTACTAGGCCAGCGCAAGCGCTGATTGAACTCCAACCTTGCTAAAAATTTATGAAAACCCTCGCTAAGGTTTTTCCATAAAAGAGTCCAAAATCCCCTCCATGCGAGCTCCATTCTCATTATCCTATGACCTTTTTTCCAAAGCCACATGGATTATTAAACGAAGAGTTACTATACTTTTTAATAAAATTAGTTGAATTTTTCCTAATATTTTTGTAAAATATGTGGAAATCGGGATGTAATTTAATTTGAAGATATTTTCTTATTAACCATTCAAGTTATATATATCTTTAATTATTTTTAAAAGTTTTTTTTAATTAAGTAATAATTGTGAACAATAAATAAAGTAAGTTAAAAATTAGATTAATTTAATTTTTTTTTTAATATGTTTTTGTTTTGGGAAAATCTAAGTTAAATTTTTCTTAAAATTTAGAAAATCTAAGTCTTTTTAAAATAAATTAAAACTATTAATAAAAAAGTTTTATATTAAAATTTCTATCAATAAAAATATTTATTGGAGTTCTAGAAAAAATTTAAGAAAAAATAATTAAGTTTATCTACATTTAATTTCAATAATAAACCATTTACCTAAAAATATTAAAAAAATTAACAATCTCTATTTTAAATTTAAAAATTAAAAAAACTTACTATATAAAAAATTAATTTTAAATATATAATAAAATATCTAATCTTCATTCACTTTTTAGTTTATATATCAATTCATATTAAAACATCAATAAAACATTGTTCTGTACATTTTTAAAATCAAGTTCCACAACCTCAGAAAGATCTGCGCCCTCACTCAATATACAATAGTCTTCACGACCTAACGGGGCCTACTCCCTCACTAACAACAAGCATCCACAACCTTAAAAAGGAATCCATTCCCTCAGCCACTATACAAGAACCTTATACAACCTCTCAAAAGGGTATACACTACCTCTCTATTCGGCTTCTGCAGCTTAGAAACATAAGAGGGATCAACTTCCTTCCTTCACTAGATGCATACAACGAGGTTTCCAGATATTGGCATCTAATTATTTTTACATTTTTCTAAATTTTACTATTATTATTTATTTTAAATTTAAATTTTCATAAATACATGTTTCTGAATAATAGTTAAATTGTAAAATATACCTTATCCCACAACAATGATTCTCACCTATCTTCTATTTTGACTTCTATGTGACCCACTCTATATTTTGATTTCTATGTGACCCACTCTATGTACCCACTTTGAATCAATTTTGTGAAATTTACTTGCGCATCCACATGGAGGATCACACCCTTTTTGCAAATCTACTTGGTCCAAAGGCAATCCTTGATCTTTGTTTTTAATGGTTTTATCCACCTTCTAATTAAATCAATTGTTTGTCACTGCTTAGTTATCCATGTATCAGCTACCAACTCAGTTATCCATACATTATTTACCAATTTTATATATATTTATATATATATATATATATATATATAATTGTTTATTTTAAGTTTAAAACAACTTCTATAAAATCAATCAGGACGATACAGTTGTCTAATCCTATCATATAACAACTATGCAACATTTAAAAATGCTACCATATATATTTCAAAGAAATGTCACCTTTAAGCAATCTCTGTGCTATTGGAGCAAACCCAAACCCAGAGAAAACAATTCTTGAACAGCGAGGAGGCATTGATTCCAAGCTGCCAAGGATTTTAAATTGTATTATGATTACATAAATCTTTTTGTTTTTATCAAAGTCTAATGCCCAGGTTGTATGAAAAAGCTAGACACAAAATAAATGGACATAAATATCAAATATAATTGTTTACATCAAATGGTGGACATAAATATTATGTGAACATGTATTGTAGAATCACTGACAATATAGTATTGAAGAATCATTGACACTCAACATCTGTGTTTTTTGGCTTTGTTTTTTAATACAAATTCACTGAAACTTAAGGAGTTATATTTGAAAACACTTTTAACCTATAGTTCAATAATTCAAAATAAAAAATTTAATCGATTAAAAATCTCAAAATTGCACCTAAATAGCAAATCTAACGGCTTCAACGATGGATTGTTTTCAGAATGTGAAGGGATTGATGTAAATGAAGGGATTTAAATGCCAAGTATCACATCTCCTCATTTATATTAAATACATCAGTGCTGTAAAAAGTTATCGTTTCGCCGAAAACTTTAATAATTATTTATCATTCACGATATAAATTCCTAAATGCGTAACTCAGAAATTTAAATGAATAAATTATTTTCAGACTTTTCAACGTTCCCGGTCATGATTAAATCAATGATAAATCTCAGTGATTTGACGGGCAAAATGTCCTCATTTATATTAAATACATCAGTGCTGTAAAAAGTTATCGCTTCGCCGAAAGCTTTAATAATTATTTATCATTCACGATATAAATTCCTAAATGCGTAACTCAGAAATTTAAATGAATAAATTATTTTCAGACTTTTCAACGTGCCCGGTCATGATTAAATCAATGATAAATATCAGTGATTTGACGGGCGAAATGTCCGGTCGACATTTTGCCTGTCAAATATGGCTTAAATTTTTAAATTTTAAACTCATCGTCAAATAAAAAACGCCTTATAGTGTCAAAACCGTCAGTGTTTTGACGAGCAAAATGTTCGTCATCTTGCCCGTTAAATATGGCTTAAATTTTATGCTAGCCGTCAAATAAAACAAAAGAATCTGTAAAACGCCCGATAATGTCAAAACCGTCAAAAATTACTGGTGAAATTTTTACCAAATTCCTATCCTGAATCTCACGGTCAAGGTATTTATGTGAAGTCCATAATTTACCCATCAATCCAATTGATCGTGCGTCACAATATACGTCACAATATACACTGACAACATTCACACCGATTTCCCAAAGAAAATATGAAGCATTTTTTTTCTACTTGATAAGTTGATACACAGGAAATTTTACCTTGATGTGCAATGGACGTTGAACCAATGAATCAAAATTACAAACATTTCTCTGGCTTACAATTTCAACCAAGATTGTGCCCTGACTGGGAACTCTGAATCACATCCTCTGCCAAATCCAATTTCCTTTCCTAATTTACTGTCTGCTTCATCATCTTTATTCAAATGAGTGTTATTAATGTGCAACAGTCCTTGTTTGGTGTAGCTGACGCCCATCAACCAGGACTGCAAGTCAGGAGGGCTGTGTGTTTGGGCATAGGAAGATCCATAAGAATTACCACTCAAATTATTGTGATTTCCAACATCAGAATCATCATCAACAGGGACAGGCAAGTTTAGGTCCAACAGCTCCACTCTTGCAGGCATCTGCTGCTGCATAGAGGTCTCCTTGTTGCTAGAAATGGTACTAACAGTATCCGAAGCTCCAGCACTAACCCAATGCAATCTCTTGTGACCACCCAAAGCCTGACCTGAAGCAAAAGCCCTGTGACAGATTGAGCATTCATGGACCCTTGGAGACTTCTTCCCTGAAAAGGCTGCATGCTTAATTGTCCTCGTTTCATCCCTAGTTTTTACACAAGAATCCTTACTCCTCGCATTTGGAGGAGACTTGTGGAAATTACCAGGCAGCCAAGAATCCGATCTAGTATTGAGTTCTTCATCACTGATCTCTTCCTCGAGGCTCTCTTTCTCCTCTTCTATCTGTGAAAAACAGACCTTGACCTTCTTGTGGCTAGCCCTGTGGCCTCCCAGAGCCTGATGGGACTGAAAAACTTTATTGCAAGCGATGCATTTGTAGCTGCTCTTCTTAACCTCATCATCATAAAGGCCAGAATTTGCATCAATTTTCATATATTTGGGCTTCTTCCTGATGCATTTCCGAAGCTGGGAACCAGTATTGGGAAGCTTCAGGTCACCTGACCCAGGAACCTCAGCACCCCCTTGGAATTGTGGGTTTTGAGCAGTGTTTACTCCACTTGCAAGCATTACAAGACACATTGCCATGTCCTCTTCTTCATTATTGGTTTCCGAACTAAATTGTTCGTGGGGATTAGGTTGGAGCACATACCTGGGTCTCTTGAATCTATTTCCATTCACCCACGTATCAAACCTGCTTGAATTCTCACTTGGATGATCAATCTCAATGTCATCAGCATCAGTCTCACTTCCTTCTTCTTCGTCGTCTCGGGTCTCATGTTTCTGTGATTCTTCGAGATGGGAATCACCACTATCTTGATGGGTCTCACAGTGGCACTTCATGTGATCAAACAGACCTTTCCAGGAGCTAAATTCCTTCCCACAGAGATCACAATTTACAGAAGAATCAACGGGTTTGGAGTTGAGCTCGTGACCCAACATAAACGATTCGTCCCAATCTGCAAACCGCCAACTGGGCGTGGGATTCCTTGGCAGAGCATACATTATATTACTCACATTGCCATATAATACTTCTTCATAATCTTTCTCCTCCATTGTTTCGTCATCCGAAGCTCTGGACCTCTTGCTCCTCTGAAATTCAGTTTCAGTGAGCGTGTCTGCAGGCATGGAGGAGGGAGCGTGGGCTCTCATGTGACCGCCAAGAGCTCTCCCTGAGACGAATCTCTTGCTGCAAATCTTGCAAAAGTAGCTTGAATTCTCAACTGGGTGTTCTCTTTCTTGTTTCTTGAACACCTCCATGGCTCGGGAACTGCGATACAATATATCCATTGTGGTCATGCTGTAAATCTACTCCACCTTCTATAATAAGCTTTCTTTCTTTCCACAGAGAGTGAAAATTAATAGATCAGTAAAATGATAGTTCAAGCAATTCACACTAGCTATACCTATCCGAGCACAGACTCCATATAAATATAAATGAAAGCACGCGGAGGACGATGTAATTGCGTCGTTTCTGAATTGAAATGATTGATACAGAGGTCAAATTCGCGTGGATTACTTGCAGCCGAAGGAATCGAAAGCAATCGACGAAGCAAAGAGGAAGCAACAGAGAAAAATCATCGAAATGGACAGTGGGGATCCGAGTATGCGAAGTCTTCTTTCTCGCTTCTCTTTGCTGTTCTCTTCTGTTGCTTCCGATTATTATACGTTCACGCGGCCTACACATTGACTTCAACGATGCATCTTCTGCGCAACCATCAAACACGCGCCGAATTTCTTCTCGTTTTTTCCCGTTCTTTCACCCAATTTAAGACGGTAATTTTGTATATAAATAATATTTTTTATATAATATTTTTGTGATAAAAGCACATGAATCAATGCTGTCAATGAATTGAAGATAGCAATTTTGTATATAAATAATAATAACATAACCATGCCAAAAACACAAATGTTAATATATATAATTATCTAATTTAATAAAAAAATTAAATATATAAAAATGACTTTACAACTACGTATAGAATATTTTCACAATATTTTTTTATTACATTTCACATAAAAATCTTCAAAAGTATATGTTTTTGGAATATTATTCTACGTAGAACAAACACTTTGGTTCAGAATGTTAATAGGAGTTTATCTTCACAAAGACACACTCATATCCCACTACATCAAATATGTATAAGTAATGCTTTTAGTTTCGACCTAGTTTGTCTTGGACTAATTAATGTATCAAAGAGTAAATAAGAAAAATAGAAGAAAAGCTTCAAGTTCCTGCTAAATTGTTGAGAAGAAAGATTGGTTTGGCGTGAGTTTTTTACATGTCAAGGAAATATATAAAGATTAGTCCTACACACGAAGCGAAGGGCCATCTTATGCAAACCTGGAGAACAACTATCTGTTAGCGGAACCCAATAGCTAGGAGGTATGCAGTAAGGTAGTAAAAACTATAACGTGAAGGAGGAAGATAACAACAAAGTAATAAAAAACACAAAGATAGAAGCAAACGCTCTAGCTTGTCTGCATTAGCCCTCCGCTCTAGCTTGTCTGCATTAGCCCTCCGCTCTAGCTTGTCTGCATTAGCTTGTCTGCATTAGCCCTCCGGATTCATGACCAGAGCCATGGTTTGGCTGCTATGTTATTTCTAGTCGGGAACCCTGGCGCCATTCAAAGACACTTTGAGGACTTTCTCCAAGGCCACGGAATGGGCCATAGAATGATGATCATGGCTCAGATCGACAAACCGTCGACTTCGTTGGATCAGGACGTCGGGATATTTCTAGGGGTTCCCTTCTCCTCCGGTCCCATGACGCAAGTCACCTTACAGGAATTCTTTATTGCTTAACAATACACACGACACATACCACAATGTTTACAAGAACAAGGTGTAGAACAGGATGCTAGAAGTGGCTTATATTACTTTTCAAAATTTGGTTACAATGCGGAATAACTGTAAACAAATAACTAACTACAATCGGCCTCAGCCGTTACAACTTAGAAGTAATTATGGTGTGTTCTCCCTGTGTGTCGATCTGACCCTCTCTTGGTTCACCTCGAAACTCTGAGCTATGGCTCGATCTAAACCCTCTTCTTATGCGTCCTATGTGACTCCTCACAACCTTTCTGCTCTACTCTCTGATGTTGCTGATCAAAGACTGAAGACTCTTCCTCTCTGATTTTGCTCTCCTTCGTCTTCTACCCTGCGGATGTTGTTCCCGAGATTACTACAATCCCTGAGACACGCATCCTTCTGTCCACCGATCCTTCCAAATCATGCAGACCTGCAACTGTCAGCTCCCAACCGTGTTACACAGCCTCTATCCATGACGTCATCTATCATGTCTTCCACCTACTCGCAATAACTGTATTAACTTCCTCAGCAACCTTAAACGGCTACCAGGTACAGTCCCTTGACTTTCTACCCTTCTGACCTACTACAGTAGCCGGTCACATCTCGATATTTTGCGGTTTGCCAATCCTCCCCTTCCTCTGCACTTGGCTCCGCCAAACCTATCGCGTGGTAGTTCGATCACTTGTCGACTACCCGACATCTTGCTCCACTTGTCATCCATTGACCATTACCCGTCGATTCTCGACCTAACACAACATCCGCTGTGCCGCTCCAGTCGGTCGCACTCCGACTGCTTTTGCTCGACTTTTCGACTTCGATCAGTCAACCTGCTCTCCACACCCAGTGGTCATTGGCACTCCCGCTGGTCAACTCCCTCCTATCGATTAACTTCGACTAACCTGCCTAGGCCCCGATGCTCCTGCATCATCCCATGGGCCACGTGTCATCTTGTAGGTCCATTTTCGAAACTAGGGTTTTGCTTAATAAGGGAGTGTGGAATTTTTGCACATTGGGGTCAAATTTCCAAAATCGTCGACTGGAAAATTATGGCTAGCATTCCCAGCTGGAACCTTCCTAGACACACTTGCAGGACTCCCCGAAACCTAATTTTGTTGCACGGTTGGAATTCTATGCCCCCGGTAGGTATCCAGTAGGTGTCCCTGAAGGCCTTTTGGATGCGAGACGAAACACGCCATAGAATGACGACTGTGGATTGGATCGACAAACCATCAAATCCGTTGGATTCATGACATCGGGATAGTGCTAGGGGTGCCCCTCTCCTCTGGTCCCGTGTCCCAAGTGTCATCTTGCAGGTCCATTTTGGAAACTAGGGTTTTGCTTAGTAAGGGGGTGTGCAATTTTTGCACATTGGGGTCAAATTTTCAAAATCGTTGACCGGGCACTTATGACTAGGAATGTGCCAGTGACACCCTTCTCCAAGAATATTTGATCATATAGGATTATAAGAAAACCTCAATCCATTTTCCATTTTCTCATCGAAACACTTAATATAATGTTAATGAAATGGAAAATATGAAAAAGTACTAAATACAATATTTTTAAATGAGAAGAGGTCATTTATTTGATTGTTATTTAGTGGTCTCTATGACACCAATGTTATTTGTATCTTTATGTGCCATTGATCTAATTTTCAACCTTAGCACATGAGGGGATTTAGTTAGAAATTTCAAAACCGAATAAGAGAAGTTGAATGAAAATGTAAAACATGAAATTTAAGTAGGAATAAATCACCTAGAAGTAACAACACTTCCTTTGAATCACTCATTAAAGAAGGCCATCTCGGTCTTATTTGTTTTAATAGTGCCCATCAATTCTGCATGTTTACAATGAGGTAGGAAGTAGTGAACTTGTGACTTATGTTTTTTGGCAAGTGTCCATAGCTTGATGTTTATATCAACTATTAATTTGGTGAAGCGTAATAGTAAAACACTTAATATATAATACTAAAATAGATACATGTTCATTTTTTTCCAACTATTGTAAAGTATTCACCTTTGATAACCATTGACATAGTTGAAAATTCATTTTTTCATTAGTTTTACAACTTTTATGATGGTTTGTTTTACCTAT
Source organism: Larix kaempferi (assembly GCA_027924585.1). Lineage (NCBI taxonomy): Eukaryota > Viridiplantae > Streptophyta > Pinopsida > Pinales > Pinaceae > Larix > Larix kaempferi. Next base: position 7,821,557 of record BSBM01000511.1, on the reverse strand, counting down.
AGGTAATGTGGCAAGCAATCATCATTCCACCATGCATTATTTTTTGGGGAAAAAATTCCATATTATAATGTGACCTAAAAAATTAAACAATATATAGATGGTATTTGTTAAAAATGGAGTAGCATGTAATATAAAATCCTTAAACATGTCATATTCGTATCCATTTGAACAAGATCTATTATGTGAGTGTAATATATAGAAATGTATGTTAGGTCCTCATCTAATAGGTTTATTTTAACAACTATATGTTGATAGATGCCCATCAAAACCCATTTCCGTGTATCGTCCAACACCATGATCCACACTCATCCCGTTCATCATTTCTACGAGAAACACAAAACTAAGAAATTTTTATCCATATTTCTAATGTAGAGTTGTTTTAGCTTCTGACTAAATGGAGTTGGAAATTTCCATGGACTATGTTGCAATGATATATGTGTGATTGGTCCTCATTTTTCACCTCCTAGAAAAGTATTTGCATTTCCCATGTTAACTTCCCCTCCATCATTGGTGTACACCAATAGACTATAGCCCACGTGTCATTGATGCTTTTGAGTTTTATGATAGTGGCACCATTGTGGAGGGAGATTAGGACATGATGGAGGAAGTATCTAAAGGGTAGAGAGGGTTTAGTGCTAGGGTTGGGTGAGGGTTAGGGTTAGAGTTATAGAAGGAAATTGAATTAGGTCATTTCTCTAATGTACATTTTATATTAATGGTATGGCTTGGTCTAAGGTGGTGCTCTCAAATAGCTATTTCATTATGAAATATTTAACAAGACATGAATTAAATTTAAGATAAGTGTATTGTCAAATATAGTGGGCATTGAGCATGGGGAACCAAATCTATGAATATGTGTATTGTTAAATATAATTTTGTTGGGTGAAACCAATAACCAACATTGTTATTGAAGACAAAATCATGTATACAAAAATGTAATAAAAGACAAAGTCATATAGACATACCACAATGTTTACAAGAACAAGGTGTAGAACAGGATGCTAGAAGTGGCTTATATTACTTTTCAAAATTTGGTTACAATGCGGAATAACTGTAAACAAATAACTAACTACAATCGGCCTCAGCCGTTACAACTTAGAAGTAATTATGGTGTGTTCTCCCTGTGTGTCGATCTGACCCTCTCTTGGTTCACCTCGAAACTCTGAGCTATGGCTCGATCTAAACCCTCTTCTTGTGCGTCCTATGTGACTCCTCACAACCTTTCTGCTCTACTCTCTGATGTTGCTGATCAAAGACTGAAGACTCTTCCTCTCTGATTTTGCTCTCCTTCGTCTTCTACCCTGCGGATGTTGTTCCCGAGATTACTACAATCCCTGAGACACGCATCCTTCTGTCCACCGATCCTTCCAAATCATGCAGACCTGCAACTGTCAGCTCCCAACCGTGTTACACAGCCTCTATCCATGACGTCATCTATCATGTCTTCCACCTACTCGCAATAACTGTATTAACTTCCTCAGCAACCTTAAACGGCTACCAGGTACAGTCCCTTGACTTTCTACCCTTCTGACCTACTACAGTAGCCGGTCACATCTCGATATTTTGCGGTTTGCCAATCCTCCCCTTCCTCTGCACTTGGCTCCGCCAAACCTATCGCGTGGTAGTTCGATCACTTGTCGACTACCCGACATCTTGCTCCACTTGTCATCCATTGACCATTACCCGTCGATTCTCGACCTAACACAACATCCGCTGTGCCGCTCCAGTCGGTCGCACTCCGACTGCTTTTGCTCGACTTTTCGACTTCGATCAGTCAACCTGCTCTCCACACCCAGTGGTCATTGGCACTCCCGCTGGTCAACTCCCTCCTATCGATTAACTTCGACTAACCTGCCTAGGCCCCGATGCTCCTGCATCATCCCATGGGCCACGTGTCATCTTGTAGGTCCATTTTCGAAACTAGGGTTTTGCTTAATAAGGGAGTGTGGAATTTTTGCACATTGGGGTCAAATTTCCAAAATCGTCGACTGGAAAATTATGGCTAGCATTCCCAGCTGGAACCTTCCTAGACACACTTGCAGGACTCCCCGAAACCTAATTTTGTTGCACGGTTGGAATTCTATGCCCCCGGTAGGTATCCAGTAGGTGTCCCTGAAGGCCTTTTGGATGCGAGACGAAACACGCCATAGAATGACGACTGTGGATTGGATCGACAAACCATCAAATCCGTTGGATTCATGACATCGGGATAGTGCTAGGGGTGCCCCTCTCCTCTGGTCCCGTGTCCCAAGTGTCATCTTGCAGGTCCATTTTGGAAACTAGGGTTTTGCTTAGTAAGGGGGTGTGCAATTTTTGCACATTGGGGTCAAATTTTCAAAATCGTTGACCGGGCACTTATGACTAGGAATGTGCCAGTGACACCCTTCTCCAAGAATATTTGATCATATAGGATTATAAGAAAACCTCAATCCATTTTCCATTTTCTCATCGAAACACTTAATATAATGTTAATGAAATGGAAAATATGAAAAAGTACTAAATACAATATTTTTAAATGAGAAGAGGTCATTTATTTGATTGTTATTTAGTGGTCTCTATGACACCAATGTTATTTGTATCTTTATGTGCCATTGATCTAATTTTCAACCTTAGCACATGAGGGGATTTAGTTAGAAATTTCAAAACCGAATAAGAGAAGTTGAATGAAAATGTAAAACATGAAATTTAAGTAGGAATAAATCACCTAGAAGTAACAACACTTCCTTTGAATCACTCATTAAAGAAGGCCATCTCGGTCTTATTTGTTTTAATAGTGCCCATCAATTCTGCATGTTTACAATGAGGTAGGAAGTAGTGAACTTGTGACTTATGTTTTTTGGCAAGTGTCCATAGCTTGATGTTTATATCAACTATTAATTTGGTGAAGCGTAATAGTAAAACACTTAATATATAATACTAAAATAGATACATGTTCATTTTTTTCCAACTATTGTAAAGTATTCACCTTTGATAACCATTGACATAGTTGAAAATTCATTTTTTCATTAGTTTTACAACTTTTATGATGGTTTGTTTTACCTATAGGTAATGTGGCAAGCAATCATCATTCCACCATGCATTATTTTTTGGGGAAAAAATTCCATATTATAATGTGACCTAAAAAATTAAACAATATATAGATGGTATTTGTTAAAAATGGAGTAGCATGTAATATAAAATCCTTAAACATGTCATATTCGTATCCATTTGAACAAGATCTATTATGTGAGTGTAATATATAGAAATGTATGTTAGGTCCTCATCTAATAGGTTTATTTTAACAACTATATGTTGATAGATGCCCATCAAAACCCATTTCCGTGTATCGTCCAACACCATGATCCACACTCATCCCGTTCATCATTTCTACGAGAAACACAAAACTAAGAAATTTTTATCCATATTTCTAATGTAGAGTTGTTTTAGCTTCTGACTAAATGGAGTTGGAAATTTCCATGGACTATGTTGCAATGATATATGTGTGATTGGTCCTCATTTTTCACCTCCTAGAAAAGTATTTGCATTTCCCATGTTAACTTCCCCTCCATCATTGGTGTACACCAATAGACTATAGCCCACGTGTCATTGATGCTTTTGAGTTTTATGATAGTGGCACCATTGTGGAGGGAGATTAGGACATGATGGAGGAAGTATCTAAAGGGTAGAGAGGGTTTAGTGCTAGGGTTGGGTGAGGGTTAGGGTTAGAGTTATAGAAGGAAATTGAATTAGGTCATTTCTCTAATGTACATTTTATATTAATGGTATGGCTTGGTCTAAGGTGGTGCTCTCAAATAGCTATTTCATTATGAAATATTTAACAAGACATGAATTAAATTTAAGATAAGTGTATTGTCAAATATAGTGGGCATTGAGCATGGGGAACCAAATCTATGAATATGTGTATTGTTAAATATAATTTTGTTGGGTGAAACCAATAACCAACATTGTTATTGAAGACAAAATCATGTATACAAAAATGTAATAAAAGACAAAGTCATATAGACAAGTGCAAATCCATCTATTAATATGCAAAAATGATCCAATCATGTACACTTTTTGGAAAAATGGAACATCGTTCCAACGTCTATATAATGGAAACTCGTGCCTTGTACAAAATATGGCAACTCGTGCCCTATACAAAATATGGCCCATGGTTCCTATACAAAATATGGCAACTCATGCCCAAAATGCCACATCATGGCTAGTGTACATAGGAGGGTCTCTCAATCCTCCTGCCCACCCTCGGATCTCCCAGGTTCATCTCCAAAATTGATCTTCCTCTTCTTCGTGCTAGAGGAAGCTGGGTCCTTCGGGCGACTTGGACCACGTCCCCCTGAGCCCTGAAATGACAACAATAATATGTTAACTTTTCCTTGCAATTATACAAGTATAAAACATAATTTAAAAATAAAAATAGTTTTCGAATCTTAGATAAATCACTGCCTGCAAGACTGTAAGTAGTGAGGGGGTCTCCCTCCTCAGTGCTCCTAGTCTCTCAGCAATGCCACCCTGCAACATTTAGAACAATCAGATAAATGATGAAATTAGATGCATATAGTAATTTTCATTAAAATTGAACAAGATTTTCGTAAACTAGTCAATCTCACCGTGAACACAACCGGTTGGTCTTCAGGTCTGGCGAATGGAGCAGTCGGCTGGACAACCTACTCTGATGCTAGGGTGGATGGTATAGGGGAGAATGTAGCCACATCGATGGTGGCTGCACCACTGGGGGGCACAATGGAAGAAGGAGAGGTGGAAGAAGGAGGCATAGACTGGGGTGGGCGAAGTGGAGATGCATATCTAGGGCAATAAACCCCAATTGGTTGTAGTATGGATGGGGGCACCGTGGAATGGGAAGCGAGTGTGTTGGGAGAATGTGGGAGGGGGGGCTAGGTCTGTGTTGCGGTGGAGGGATGGGTGACTATGGATGGGTGGTTTGTCGTGGTCGGATGGGGGAGGGCGGGAACATGGGAAACTGATACGGAGGTGGTGGAAAGGTTGGGATGGGGTGATGGGACGCAGGATATGAAACAGAAGGGGGAGCTGGACGGAACTATGGTGCTGGATAGGAGGGAGGAAGGGATGGAATGGGGTGGGGAGGGATTCATGGAATGGGGCATGTATGCTAAGGGATACAAATGGCATATATGGTGGTCGAAAGGCCAGGGAGGGAGGAATAACGGCACTGCCAGGCTGAGGTGCTCGCACCTGCATACATATTTATAACCTCAAAGTTTAATATAGAAAAATATAAATATACACAGACAAGTCATCATATTTGAAATTAAATTTATGCTTTAATACACATGATACCTGCACATGTGGAGATTTGTTGATCCCCGAGGGCGATGGCTGGTCGCTGGAGCCTATGGACACCTGTGTGAACACTGCAATTTTTAGATTGAATTTATAAAAACAATATTAGCAATATTAAACGCAACCAATGAGAATGACAACGATAGTACTTAAAAAACATGACTGCAATTAATTTAGATTCAAGTTAGATGATAGTGGTTTAATGGGATTTGGATATTATATAAAAAATTTATTGTATTGGTGCAGTCCATTTGTTCAAGACTTGGTAAAGAACATGATTGTGGGGATCGTGTCCTTTGACCCACAATGGTTTGGGCCCATGATAGGAACAATGACCCATTCTGTGGTCATTCATTGAAGATAATGTGGCAAAGAAGGTTGACAATTTATGCTTGAAGTGTTTGATGGCCAAAGTTGTCATTGATGACAACACGTTAATGACAAAGGTCAAAGTGATGACATGGCAAAGACTTGACTGGACAAATGGTAAACATGACAAGCTTTGATGACTTGACAAGTGGTAAGAAATCATGAAAAGTGTAGAAGACTTGAAAAAGTGGAGACATGACAAAGGATTGATGACAAGGACTTGATAATGACATTGATGACAATACATTAATGGCAAAGACATGGAAGAGTTAAGAACATGGAGCATACACATTATGGCAAGCACAATGGATATGGTGACATCACTTGAGGAATGAAAAAGGTGACAAGTATGACAAACATGGCAAGCATCAAACATGGCAAGCATTACAAGTGTTTATGACAAGCATGGAAGAAGGACATGGCAAGTTAAGGACAAGACAAAGACAAGTGACAAGCAAGCAAGCTTGATGACTTGTCAAGCATGGTGTTTGATGACATGGAACATGACAAGGAGGACATGCTTGGTGACAAGAAGGATTGATAACTTGGTGACATGGAGGACGATGAATTGGAAAACATAATGTTAGAGGACAAATACAAGATGATGAGGTGGACAAGGAAGATGTGCAGGCATTTGGAAGGCCCCTTGCGGGAATTTCAAAGCACCATTGCGGGCATAATCAAAAGGACCCTGCGGGCATTCTTTGAAGCACCCACTGTGGGCATTTGCGGTGTATTGCGGGCATATTGATAAGGGCCTGCGGGCATTTACATGATAGCATTGCGTGCATAATCCAAGACCAATACATGCATGTGTTGATGGCCCTTGCGGGCATCAAAGTGGAGCCCACTGCTGGCATTTTTAAGAGTGCATTGCGGGCATCTTAAGGGCATATGTGTGTCTCATATTTAATATTCTGAAAGGATAGAAGGTGACATGGCATGAAATTAAAATTAAATAAGGTGACATGGCATGCCCATAATTAAATAAATCATATTTGATTTATTTAATCATCTTAATGATAAAACTATAAATAGAAGACAAGTTTCATAGAAGACAAGAGTATAAATAGAAGACAAGTTTCATTTTTAAGGAAGTAATGTGTGAAGATTTCGAGAGATTGAGGAGAGCTTGATGAATATGGTTGTCTATTATTGTCATTGATGGCAACATTAATGACAAAGTTTAAGCTTGAAGAACACGTGGCATAAAGGCATGGCAACAAAGGTTGATTTGGTCGATAAAGTGATGGGAATTGGAGCCATTGGCACACCTATTGAGCCAAAAGTCAAATGACCCATACTGTGGTCATTTGAAGATGATTTGGACAAGGAGAATATATGGCAAAGATAACTTGGATGACATGGTGACAAATGACAAAGCATCAATAACACACATGGCATTGGTCAAGCACATGAAGAGCAAGCAAGCATTGGATGGCTTGAAGGGTCAATGCAAATAACAAGAAGATGGACTTGACATGTAGAACAAAAGTATTGAGGAAAATGACAAGGACGAGCATGGTCATAAATAACATGGGACAATGAATGGATGGAAAACATGGATTGAGAAGACATACCAAGCAAGCATGAGCTTGCGGGCATGCTTCATAAGGGATATGCAGGCATTTTGGAATCTGGTGTGGGAAACATGACATGGAGAATATTGTAAGCCCTTGCGGGCATCCCTCTCAACACATATGCGGGCATGATTATAAGAACTGAGGACAAGTGCGGGCATCCAGAAAGGGCTGTGCGGGCATCTCTTGGGATTCATTAAGGCAACAATAGTGGTAGATTAATGACAACATGGCCATGGACAAATGAAGATATGTTTGGGGATAGAATGAGGACATGCTATCAAACGGAATGAAGATGATCAACTTATGGACAAATTGCTGATGGACAGAATGATGACAATGTCACGTACAACAAATTGATGATGGAAATTTCTCTCATCATTGGTCAAGTAAGAATGACATATTTTGGAAATTTCTCTCCCATTTCTATAATCATTAGAGGTCTAGGATGCCTAAGTGAACATGAACATATGTTTCTAGTTTTATTAGGTTTTCATGTTTTATAAGGTTTCATTTTTGTTTGGTTGGATTATATGAAGTTATAGCTCTCAAATAATTTAGACAATATGATAAACACAATTGTCAAATAAGATGGTAATATGGTAATTATTTAGTGCTAATTAATTTGTAATTACTGAACACAAATTACTCGTAATTCGATCTAATTATTCAAAGTAAAGAAGTTACATGTGCATATGGTGCCGCAATCTCCTCTACTGTTGCCATGGCTCGGTCTAGGTCAGATGAACCGATGTCCTCCCACCTGGAGGATGGAGACTCAGCCCTGAATAATTGTACATTAAAACAAATAAAGTCAACAACGTGTAATTCAAAGTTAAATATATTAAAAAATACGATATCAAATAAAATACAACAAATACTTGAACATTAAATAAAACAATAGCTAACCTGCTCCATGTAGCTCTATGTGGCATGTTGTTGCATAAGACCATGGCAAGAATGAACATAGTGAGAACAACAATGTGTCATTGTTCCAGTAGAACTATAAGGCTCCTCCTGGGTTCCACCTGTACCTAGCATGTCCCAGCCACTACCCATAGACCATGTAGTTGTGTGTGTCTGATCGATGTCCTCTCGGCTCTGTGAAAACATAGCCACAAATGTGGTATGTCTAAGCAAATGATCTGTGGCACGTCTAACTGAGTCATCAATCTCATCTAGGCCGCTACCAAACCGGGTGGCTGAGGAGGGGGGTTTGGCTCTCTCATGGGTGCAGGAGGTCCTCTAAGTGGGTTGCGGCGGGCCTGAGGTCGATCTTGGGTAGAGCCAAGACTAACACCCTGAAACTCAGTGATGTCAAAATAGTTGACATGGTAGCCTAGCTCAAACTCAACCCACAATTTCCGAAGGAAATACTGAGGGACCTCCAAATTATTGCATGGAGGGCTGTCAAACACCATAAACCATCTCTTTCTCCAGTTATCTCTCCATGGCTGGTAAATACACCAGTCCATGCAAACCCGTCCCTTCCTCACATCTGGAGGTTGTCTTGTCCTAGGATCTATGAATTTGTTGTACAACTGGGATTTGGTGATGTTGAGGTCTTTAATCTGTTCTTTGGACATCCCAGTGCAGTAGTGTTCCCTCGTTCAAGCCCTGTATTGACTCAGATTTGTGATCTCACTGTGGGCAATGTTGATGGATTCAATGATGTTTTGCAATGATGAAGCCAAGGAAACCCGAGAGGGTTCCTTGGTGCTATTCAATTCATCGCTTAATACCCTTAATTCATTTAAATCTTGGTGTAATTGATCTTCGGGGTTTTCATTCGGTTCATTGTTTGTTCCAATGTTGTCTTCTGATGGTTCAGGTGTGTTTGTCATCTTGTTAGGTGTAGTTAATCTGCAATGAATTTTTTTTGGTTTTTTAATGGATTGTAATTTTTTTTTAAATTAAAAATGAAATGGAAAACAAAAAAAACAACAAATACACGGTTCGTTGACCACTTACCCGGAGGCAACGTCGGCAGGGTAGTGGAGGTTTGAAGTGTTGGCGTTGAGGAGGCCTTTGGGTGCTCCACACCAAGCTCGTGGGGTTACTTGATGGCCTCTCTGCGCTCGCGGGTTTGTTGAAAATGACAAACCCGTGCCCTTTTTTTTTATAAAAAAAATAAGGGCGCACACGCATCATTAACGCGTGCGCACACTTTTGTGCGTACGCGTTAATAACACGTGCTCACACCTTTTGTCCACGTAGACATTCGGCATTGTTGAAGTCAAGACGCGTGCACGTGTTTGAAAGCGCATGCGTGCCACTTTTTTTCCGCTTGCACGCTCCTATTGCAGTCGTTTTGGGTACCAGCTTCATGCGGGTACCCTGAAAATACAAAAGAAAAAATAGTTTTTGTTTTTTCCCTACAATTTTTTTTAAATTTACCTTGTTTGAATTTTAAAGCATTTTGATTGGCTAATATGTGAAGACAATGAATTGTAATTTAGGGTTGAGAGGCCCATTTTTCACCCAAGTTGTGAGGTCTCGAACTAAGTTTCTCAATTGGTTTAAATATTGGTTAAATTGGGTTTATATGTTTAGGTTTTCCTCTTAAAATTACGATTTTTAGTTCCATAATCATGACTACAAATATATTCATATACCAATACAGTTAAATACTAATACTAACTTGAGGAATTTGGTATCTCTTCTTTTAAAGGAGCCAAGTGTAGGTACGAAGGGGAATATTTCTACATCCTCTTAAGCATTGGATTTTCTCCTTCACTTTTCATATATCCTTTCCTCAATCTCCTCCACTTCTTTATTTGAAAATTTCAAAGGAAAACATTTTACGATAGAAAATTATTGCTTCCTTAATTAGGTGGAGGTCGGCCCAAGATAATTAGGGTTTATGAAAATTTAATTAAAGTTCTTTAATCTTAAAATTATTATTATTATTATTATTATTATTATTATTTTTAATTTTATTAAGGATAATGCTAGTTTAATAAGTTGAAACCTAATGCCCTTAAATTCTAATGATGTTGAAAATAATGTAATTTTATAATATAATAAAGACTAAACTAAAATTAGGTTATAATTTTTAAGACTAATCTAATTTTAATATTAAACTAAAGTAGAGTAATTAAGGTTTCATTAGGGTTAATAGTTCATTATTAAATTTATAAATTTTTAAGGAATGTTATTTAATTTAATAGTAAAGTGTTTAGTGTAGTAAGTTTATAAAATTTTTAATTTTTGAATAGGGTTGATTAGGTTAGGGTTATTTAGGAGGAAATTTTTTTTCGGTTGGCAATAAAATCAACACCAAAAATTAAAAAAATTTAAGGAGCCAAAAAATAGGGTGGGGGGAAAAATTAATTATCTTAATCTGTTTTTTACTATAGAAGGAAGCCAAGCAGTGCTAATTTCAAGGCCTCCATCCCTATTTAGATTGTTCGGGTGTTTAATAATTTCCAAAGATTCTCTAATTTTTCTTTTAAAGTAATGGCTTTCCCTAGCTAAAATCCTGGTGTCTTCAAGGCAAATATGGTGTTTGGTTTTGGAACAGTGTTCAGCAAGAGCCGAGGTACGGATCCGTTCATTCCGTATGTCGGCTCCATGTTCTTTTAGTCTAGTGCTGAAAGAACGTCCCGTCTCTCCTATATAGCAAAAATCGCATGAACAAGAAACTTCATAAACGCCAGCTGAGTTGTTTCGGGTCGATAGGATCTTTAACGGGTCTCATCTTCTGCCTAATGGTCTGTACAGGTTTGAATGAAGTTGCAATTTGTTTCTTCCTAAGGATTCTAGCAAGAAATAAAACAACCATTAATGATACTGCACGATTTTTATTAGTCGAAAATGAAGTAAAACTTAAATGATTTTTCCTGAAGATGATCCCAGATTAGGGATTAGCGGAAAATGAAGTGAAACTTAAATGATTGTTCCATGATCCCAGATTAGGGATTATAAGAGTGGAATACTGTAATATAGATATAGAATAGTAGATTTCTAGATGCAAAGAAATTTTCTACGAAGTTTTCCAAGTGATCGTATTTTGTGAGCAACCTCTGTTACCCTGAAATTTTTAGGAAGTTTTCCAAGGGATCGTATTTTGTCAGTAACCTTTATGACAGTGAAATTTCTAGGAAGTTTTCCAAGTGACCGTATTTTCTCAGCAGCCTCTGTTACCCTGGTTTTTGCAGCACTTCTTCTCGCCTTAGCAACAGCTCTCCTACTCTCTGCTTTTCTATGAGCTTCAGCAATCTCATTCTGCATTTTCTCAAATGCCGTGGCCCTCTTATCCGCTAATTTCCTCTGAAGCAAGATAAAATAGAGTTAGCAAAAACATTAGCCATAAATATACGTCCAGAATTATCATCTGATTATATTCATTAATATACCTCCATTGTTTTCAATTTGATGTTAGCTTTCAGTTTCTGCTCTTCCTCCCAAGCCTCTATAATTGTTTCTTCGGTCTTGAATCTGCAAGGCAACGCCAGATTAAAGTAGACTTAATCAGCGTGAATCCAATTGATCCCAAGTATTGGGCCTGCTTATATCTCACGTATTATACTAAATTTCAGCAGTTTGCATTTAATTTGTGATGTGTTAATTCACCTGTTATCAATTTTGGCCATCTTGGCCTCCACCCAAGCGACGGCCTTGGCTTCTATTTCGTCTCTCTTAACCTTTTGTAGAGCGAGCTGCGTTCGAGTGGGCGGAGGATTCTCATTACCAGAAGACGGGTGCTGGGCACCGCCATTTGAATTGGAACCTGACAATACAGAAATGTCAAGAAAACAATAAAACCCCAAAGAATACAATAATCAAATTGCAATGGTTGCAGATCATACAATCAAATCATTAAGAGAAACTACCATAATAAAATATAACAAATCTCGAAACTGATTAGTAGTGAACAAGTTTCAAAAGAAATGGAGGTAAGTTATATACCTGCCATATTCTCACAACACTTCGTCGCTATACTTGGAACTCTGGTCTAAAACTTGTAAAAATTGGAATGAAAGTTCAGAGGTGAATCCAGCTGCAGAGTTCGGAATTTTCTGGAACTTCGTGGGTGTTTGTTTATGGTCAGAATTCTTAAAAGAATATAAGGAAAGAAAGATTATAGTTCAGAGTAGAGATCTCTTATGTAACGACGGCAAATAGCATTGACTTTTTATGATTCGATTACTCAATCCATGTTATAAATATATCTTGTTTTCTATTTAAATTAGGGCCGACCGTGTATATTTTATTTATTTAATAATTTGATTGTAGTGTTACATATCAACTCTAGACAAGCGTTTGATGTTCAGTTTTAATTGACATTTGAATCCCATTAGGTGGGATAATCCAATCTTGATTCGTAGAATTACATCTTATTAGGAAATGTTTTATGCAAGTCTAAGGGATGGAAAATTCAACTCTAAGAAATGGTAAATGGATTCATGATGGATGGATATTGGATATTAGGGTTTGGTGTCTAAGGTTTTTCAACCACTTGGTATTTTTCAAATTTTAACGTGACCATGGAGGATGATATATAGTTGGTGGACTAGGATTCGTGACCCATCCACTATCGTGTCCCTAATCAATCAACTAGTGGAGGAAATAGCTGTCACCATAGGGAATCACTTTTTTACATTTTTCCGAAACTATAGAGATGCCCAGAAGTGGGTTCCTCTTAGATGTCACGTATGAGTTTTAGTTGGAGAATCCACCTAAGGATAATTAAGAGGATGCTATGACATCCAGCAGAATTTGTATGGAACTAGCTCAAGTGATGAATGATGAATGCTAACGAGGATGGTATTGTTGGTATGTGTGATGTAAGGGAAAGCAATAAGCACTACATAGCAATGCATCGATTGTTCGTGGTGTTGGTATACCAATCATTTGATTTAATGGTCAATATCCTCATAATAACAACAATAAATGCGATAATTGATCAAATGGTCGATATCCCTGTAGTAGGATCTATAAATACATTGTTGTGGGGTTCTTATTGCTCGCTACCACATGAGGATTGGACAACGTTTTAGATTAGGTCCATGAGGGGGTTCTATCTTTGAGCTATTTATCCTCTATGAATGCATATTTTCCCCACTCACTAAAGCCTAATGTTGGGTCAACAACTATGGGTGACTTACGATTTGTCAGTGAGAAACTTGATTTGGATTTTTTATTAGCCATAAGGATTATATTGAAATATATTCTAGGACAAAGAAGTCAAATAAAGTACTAAAGTAAACGACCTGCGATGCAAGACTTCTAATGGGGGCTGATCTTATGGTTGAACAAATACTCCAATTTTTTGGGAAGACCCTAATTGTGTGATTCTTGTGCCAATGGGTTGCTATGGAAATCCTTAATGATTTCATTCTTCGGAATTAGACTCCTATTATAGGTTATGTGCCCATTTTCCACATTTTGGCTTGCAGGTAGTTAAGGTTTATATTCATAAATCCAAAACATGCCTCATTGATCCTAGGGGGGAATGGTTTGAGGGTTCTTCTTTGTTGTCCCTAAAACCTTGGCATATGGCCTTAGATTTGAGGGTGAATATTGAGGGTGGATATTTCGACCAAGATACTCATTTCGGTAAAAATACTAGGTCTACCTTTGGAATTTTGGTCTAGTCATATTCTTTCCGATATTGGCAATCTACTTGGCTCTACAGTGATGGAGGATGATTTGTACAAGTTAAGTTTTTTTTGTTCAGTGTCACTAATTTTGGTTGAGATTCACATAAGGGGTGCTCTCTTTGTATCGATTGAAGTGGTTATGGGTGATACCATTCACATATAGGTTTTGGAATATATGTAAATGCCATGTTCCAATGTGTGTGATGCCGCAAATATGGCCATATTGCACATGATTGTGGCTTGTATTTTGTCCAACATGTGTAGTGAAGGAAAGAGGTAGGGGTTCTGAGTGGCCCCCTGGTTTCCAATATGAATTTTCATTTGAAATATTGATGTCATTTTCATATTGTTATTACACTTTTCATGCACCAATTTACAATTACATCTCATGCACCATTCAAGAATAAATATTTAGTCATTGGGGATGATCTTATGGTTGAAAAATTACTCCAGTTTTTTGGGAAGACCTTTATTGGGTGATTCTTGGGCCAATCGGTTGCTATGGAAAACCTCAATTATTGGATTGTTTGGAACTGGACTCCTATTATAGGTTATGTGCCCATCTTCCACATTTTGTCTTACTAGTGGTTAGGGTTTAAATTCAACACTCCAGAACATGCCTCGTTGATCCTAAGTGCAGAATGGTTTGAGGGTTCTTTTTTCCCTAAAACCTTTGCATTTGGCCTTTGATTTGAGGGTGGAGATTTTGACCAAGATACCTATTTGGGTAAACTACTAGTTCTACCTTTGGAACTATGATCTGATCATATTCTTTATGATATTGGCAATCTACTTGGCTCCACAGTGATAGTGGCTGATTTGTATAAGCTGAGTGTTTTTCAATGAATGTCACTAATTTTGGTTGATATTAACATAATGGGTTCTCTCTTAGAGTCAATTAAAGTGGTTATGGGTGATACCGTTCACATTCAGGTTTTGGCCTATGTAAATGGCATGTATGGATTGTGAGATGCCACATAGATCGCCATATTGCACAGGATTGTGGATTGCATTTTTTCCAACATGTTTTGTCAAGGAAAGAGGTAAAAGGTTCGAGTGGTGAAGATCCATTTTTCCGCTAATTTCCAATTTGAACTTGCATTTGAAATCTTGATGTCATTTTCATATTATTTTTACACTTTTCATGCACTAATTTACAATTACATCCCATGCACCATCAAGAGTAAATCTTTGGTTCTAAAAGAGAACCCATTTCCAATTTGAAACATCCATGCTTATGCATTGAATTCTTCATGTTATGCGCAAATGCATTGAATCCTTATGTTTGTAATCATTCATGCTTATACACAATCTACCTTCAAGCAAAACTTGTTGAAACAATTTTGTTGTGTGCATTGAAGAAACCATAAAAGATTTTGAATAACATATGGGCATGTAATTTTTTTTATAAGAAACCATACTTTTTTATTTTTCCATGAAGAATAAATACTTTTTGAATAACATATGGGCATGTAATTTTTTTTATAAGAAACCATACTTCTTTATTTTTCCATGAAGAATAAATACTAGTTTTAGTGACTTTATAGTTTTATTGAGCAAATTTGTTGAAAAGAGAGCTTGAAGAATGCTATCAAAGGATGTAAATAAATTGATTCCAAGTGTAATGGTGCTTTTATGCTTCATCAATCTCTCATACCTTCACATATTTAGAACCTTCAAGCAAATTCATTCGTCTTCCTTTTGTGTAGATATGTAAGAGAGTAATCACTTATAAATATGTTTTGTTTTTGCAAATATCTTTCAACAAATTTATTGGAGTGGTTTCTTCTTGTTTTTGCAGATATTAAGAGTGGAAGAATAAAACTTTGGAGCTAAGATGACATGGATGAACACATATTCAAAATTAGGCTTTAAGGTTATATAATCTAGCCGTTTACCTTCACCTTCCTCAAAGAGAAGAAGGCTATTTGCACTTTTCAAGAGGAGACATTAAATAAGACAAATCAAGACAAGTTTGAACAAGCCAGTGAGGTGACAAAGATACCAAGTATCCTCCATCTAAAGAAGCTGATAGAAACAAAATTTGAGAGAATGAAGAGATACGTTACTTCCAACCAATACATATTGAAGGAA
The DNA here is from genome assembly GCA_027924585.1 of Larix kaempferi. NCBI lineage: Eukaryota > Viridiplantae > Streptophyta > Pinopsida > Pinales > Pinaceae > Larix > Larix kaempferi. The sequence goes on along the minus strand of BSBM01000511.1, from coordinate 7,805,590 downwards.
AAATATGTATACTCAAGTTTGCAATGGAATTTTGTAAGCATAAAAGGAAAAATCAAGGAGGAAAAATCCTTGGGTGAAGAGATATAAGTTTTATATTATTATTTGAAAATATGTCCATCCATTCTATTTGGAATGGGGACAAAATTGTAAAGTAAGTATCCAAATAGAATTGGAAGGCCAAAAGCCATAAAGGTAGAATTTCAAGAGTTGAGAAAATAGAAGGGCAAAGGTCATTGGGATTTTTTTATAAAGGAGACTTTGACACCCTTGTAAAGGGTTCCTGTTTTGGCATTGTAAGTTATCTTTGTATATTAAATAGAGTGAAATTGTTAGCTTGCATATCACACTCTTGTGAAGTTGTTGATGGTCGTGGACTATTCTTTCCATTCATCGCTTTCTTGGTTATTTGTGAGTTGGATGTTGTATCTCATGAATCTTGTGATAAATTATCATTGTTTTGATAACCATGCTTTTTTATCATACACTTTTCTAACTTCTTGGATATAACTCTTAGGATACATGGGTTATCCTCAGTCTGCAAAGCAATCTTGGGTTATTTTGAAAAAGGTACAAGTAGATTGTTCTCCATACTCTTTGCATGTTTTCTTTGGTTTATGTTTGATTCTTTTGATGTGAAGAATGTTTGAATATTGGCTATAGAAGATATATGTTTTCATGTGTAAAGAGGTCTTAGCTTATGTTTTGATACTATTGTTTTAAGTTATTGATGGTTGTAGAAAATTTTCTCCATTCACTACTTCCTTGGTTGTTTGTAAGGATAAATGTCATATTTTGTGAATGTCGTGGTGTAAAGAGTATTCTTTTGATTGCTATTGTCATGTTTCTTTATTATAAGTTGTGTTAACCAATTGGATTCGTGCATATGGAACACGATGGACTACTCTCCTTTTTGTTTGTGCCCTTCTCGTGTTTCATGTCATTGTCTCTATTTAGTAAGCTTGTTCTTTTCTTTAATATTGGATGTATCATAATCTCTCAATGTAAATGAACAGGTACTTATATTATTTAAATTTATTTATAACCATTATATTTATTGTAGTATTTTATTTCATGGTGATAGGTAGTGGTTTATATTAAAATATACTACTACAAAAATGTATAGTTAAAAACATTACAAAATGGGGGTTAGGCCCATAGGCATGTAAGTTTTAAACTTGTGAGATGAAACAATGCATACATATTCTTAAGCAAAATAGAGATTAAACAATGGAACACACACAATATAGAAATATTTACCCTAGAAACCCTTAACTAAGAAAACCAACAAAACCTAGAGTTGTTCCTCTCTCTTTTTCATTGTGTTTTCTTAAACAACTCACAATACTTAAGTATTTGTACTTATCATTTTATTTTATTAACAATTCACAATAGTTGTTTCATGTAGACTTTTTCTTCAAAATCGCCATGTAGGAATTTTTTCACATCCATCTTCTCTACATCAAGATCAAAATAAACATCAATAGACAGAAGGAGTCTAATAGAAATTAATTTAGCAACAGGAAAAAAAATCACCGAAATCAATTCGCTCTAGTTAGGAATATCCCTTTGCTACTAAGAGGGATTTGTACCTCTCCACTTTACCTTCTACATTCAAATTACTTTTAAACAACCATTTTCTACCAATGGTTTTTCTTCTAGTTGGAAACTCAACTAGATCCCAAGCTTCATTTTATCCAAGGAATCCATTTCTTTAATCATAGCCTTCTTCTAGATTTTACTATCCTTTGAATCCATGGATCACCATCATTAGTAATAGATAAAGAAAAACAAGAATGAAAATCAGGAGGGGAATACCTTTTTTGTTGCCTTCTTTCCTAATATGATCTCCTCATAACAGGAGTATGAACTCCATCTTCTTCTTATTCATCTTTTTCTATTGAGTCAAAATCTTCACCCTCCAACTCAAACTCTATTTTCTCTAGTTCTTTTTCCCTTGGAAGGAATTCCTATTTAGGAATGTCTTTAACCTCTCTAAAAACAACATCCCAACTATAAATAATCTTCTTAGTTTTTGGGTTCCAAATTTAAAACCTTTCACGCCATCTTTATAACCAATAAAAATACATTTTCATCTTTATTATCCAGCTTACTCCTTTTTTCATGTGGAACATGAACATAAGCATCACATACAAAACCTTTATGATGTTTAAGAGAGGGTTTCTTACTAGTCCATACCTCATGTGGAGTTTTTTCAACCGATGTTGATGTAGGTGATTGATTTACCATGTAACATGTAGTATCCACTACCTTTGCCTATAACTACTATCCTAATTTAACACTAGTGCACATGATCCTTTCCTTTTCCATCAACTTCCTATTCATTCTTAATGCAACTCCATTATGTTTAGATGTGTATGGAGTAGTCTTCTGCCTTGTTATTCTGCACTTCTTACTAAATTCCTAGAATTCATTTTTGCAAAAATCTCCACCATTATCTATCCTCCACACCATTACTTTCTTCTCTATCTGATTCTATACAAGAGCCTTAAAATATTTAAATTTATCAATGCTATTATATTTATTTCAAAGGAAATAAATCCATGTGTTCCTTGAGAAATATTCTATAAACAAAACATAATATGTAGATTTACCTACATGTCCAAACACGTCACTATGTATTAACACTAATATTATATCTTCTCATGGAGGAATGGATGTGAATCTTACCCGATTCTATTTATCATATATGAAATGTTCACATAAATCAAAATCTAGCATGCAATCATACATACCTTTACCATATAATGCTCAATGGTCATTTTCTCTAATATGTCCCATACTTTGATGACATAGTATTGTCTTTTCTCCAAATATAGTAGGGGTTTTGTCTTCTTTATTTCCACCCATATAAACAACAAAACTATTACACCCAATAGCAATAGTGCTTCCCAACAACTTGTACAAAGTTCCATTATGGATTCCCCTCTTCAAGCCATTACTCTTGGAACCATTTTGCATGTTTATTTTCAAAACATAGTCTGTATGCTTGCATCACTCATCTTACTAATGAATACGATCAATTTTCTAGCCATATTTGGAATGTACAAAACCCTAGGGAGAGTTCTCATCCTTCCATATTTGGTCATCAACTTATCTCTTCCACATCCTATCATTTTAGCCTTCAAGCCATGTTTGAAGAAAACATCACCTACATTGTACTTCTCATATTCACAAAACCACTTCTTGTAAGGATTCATATTAAAAGAATCACCTAGGTCAATTAGCCATAGATAACGATCTAAATGCATAGTTGTAGAATCCAGGTACACATATCCTCCTTTGTCTGAGGAGATATTCACCTGTGTGGAAGGGGCATCATTAAATACCTCCCATTTTTCAATATTTTTAGATCTGCAATCCTTCTTATAATTCCCAACTTTACCACATTTTCATCATTTCCTCAAAAGTTTCCCTAGAGATTTAGATCTACCTTTAAATTTAGCACACCCCCGTGGAAATACTTTTTTTTATCTATCTTAGGGACAACCTCTCACAAAAAAGGCATTTTTGCTCTAATTTCCATGGTTTTCCACCTCATTTCCTTTGATGACAAGGATTCCACTATATCCTCAAATGCTAATGTGGATTGATTATAGAAAGAAAAATGGGTGCCCTAAAAATACAACAAAAACTATGAAGTTTTAAGGAATTTTTATGAAATTTTAGACTTGGTTGATACTAGGCCAGCGCAAGCACTGATTGAACTCCAACCTTTGCTAAAAATTTATGAAAACCTTAGCTAAGGTTTTTCCATAAAAAAGTCCAAAATCCCCTCCATACTATACTTTTTAATAAAATTAGTTGAATTTTTCCTAATATTTTTGTAAAATATGTGGAAATTGGGATGTAATTTAATTTGAAGATATTTTCTTTTTAACCATTCAAATTATATATATCTTTAATTATTTTTAAGAGTTTTTTTTAATTAAGTAGTAATTGTGAACAATAAATAAAGTAAGTTAAAAACTAGATTAATTTAATTTTTTTTTTAATATGTTTTTGTTTTAGGAAAATCTAAGTTAAATTTTTCTTAAAATTTAGAAAATCTAAGTCTTTTTAAAATAAATTAAAACTATTAATAAAAAAGTTTTATATCAAAATTTCTATCAATAAAAATATTTATTGGAGTTCTAGAAAAAATTTAAGAAAAAATAATTAAGTTTAACTACATTTAATTTCAATAATAAACCATTTACCTAAAAATATTAAAAAAATTAACAATCTCTATTTTAAATTTAAGAATTAAAAAAACTTACTATATAAAAAATTAATTTTAAATATATAATAAAATATCTAATCTTCATTCACTTTTTAGTTTATATATCAATTCATATTAAAACATCAATAGAACATATATCAATTCATATTAAAACATCAATAAAACATTGTTCTGTACTTTTTTAAAATCAAGTTCCACAACCTCAGACAGATCTGCGCCCTCACTCAATATACAATAATCTTCACGACCTAACCGGGCCTACTCCCTCACTAACAACACGCATCCACAACCTTAAAAAGGAATCCATTCCCTCAGCCACTATACAAGAACCTTATACAACCTCTCAAAAGGGTATACACTACCTCTCTATTCGGCTTCTGCAGCTTAGAAACATAAGAGGGATCAACTTCCTTCCTTCACTAGATGCATACAACGAGGTTTCCAGATATTGGCATCTAATTATTTTTACATTTTTTTAAATTTTACTATTATTATTTATTTTAAATTTAAATTTTCATAAATACATGTTTTTGAATAATAATTAAATTGTAAAATATACCTTATCCCACAACAATGATTCTCACCTATCTTCTATTTTGACTTCTATGTGACCCACTCTATATTTTGATTTTTATGTGACCCACTCTATGTACCCACTTTGAATCAACTTTGTGAAATTTATTTGCGCATCCATATGGAGGATCACACCCTTTTTGCAAATCTACCTGGTCCAAAGGCAATCCTTGATCTTTTTTTTTAATGGTTTTATCCACCTTCTAATTAAATCAATTGTTTGTCACTGCTTAGTTATCCATGTATCAGCTACCAACTCAGTTATCCATACATTATTTACCAATTTTATATATTTATATATATATATATACATAATTGTTTATTTTAAGTTTGAAACAACTTCTATAAAATCAATCAGAAAAGTACAGTTGTCTAATCCTATCATATAACAACTATGCAACAATTAAAAATGCTACTATATATATTTCAAAGAACTATCATATAACAACTATGCAGCATTTAAAATGCTACCATATATATTTCAAAGAAATGTCACCTTTAAGCAATCTATGTGCTATTGGAGCAAACCCAAACCCAGAGAAAACAATTCTTGAACAGCGAGGAGGCATTGATTCCAAGCTGCCAAGGATTTTAAATTGTATTATGATTACATAAATCTTTTTTGTTTTTATCAAAGTCTAATGCCCAGGTTGTATGAAAAAGCTAGACACAAAATAAATGGACATAAATATCGAATATAATTGTTTACATCAAATGGTGGACATAAATATTATGTGAACATGTATTGTAGAATCACTGACGATATAGTATTGAAGAATGACAATATAGTATTGAAGAATCATTGACACTCAACATCTGTGTTTTTTGGCTTTGGTTTTTAATGCAAATTCACTGAAACTTAAGGAGTTATATTTGAAAACACTTATAACCTATAGTTCAATAATTCAAAATAAAAAATTTTATCGATTAAAAATCTCAAAATTGCACCTAAATAGCAAATCTAACGGCTTCAACGATGGATTGTTTTCAGAATGTGAAGGGATTGTTGTAAATGAAGGGATTTAAATGCCAAGTATCACATCTCCTCATTTATATTAAATACATCAGTGCTGTAAAAAGTTATCGTTTCGCCGAAAACTTTAATAATTATTTATCATTCACGATATAAATTCCTAAATGCGTAACTCAGAAATTTAAATGAATAAATTATTTTCAGACTTTTCAACGTGCCCGGTCATGATTAAATCAATGATAAATCTCAGTGATTTGACGGGCAAAATGTCCTCATTTATATTAAATACATCAGTGCTGTAAAAAGTTATCGCTTAGCCGAAAACTTTAATAATTATTTATCATTCACGATATAAATTCCTAAATGCGTAACTCAGAAATTTAAATGAATAAATTATTTTCAGACTTTTCAACGTGCCCGGTCATGATTAAATCAATGATAAATCTCAGTGATTTGACGGGCGAAATGTCCGGTCGACGTTTTGCCTGTCAAATATGGCTTAAATTTTTTAATTTTAAACTTATCGTCAAATAAAAAACGCCTTATAGTGTCAAAACCGTCAGTGTTTTGACGAGCAAAATGTTCGTCATTTTGCCCGTTAAATATGGCTTAAATTTTATGCTGGCCGTCAAATAAAACAAAAGAATCTGTAAAACGCTGATAATGTCAAAACCGTCAAAAATAACCGGTGAAATTTTTACCAAATTCCTATCCTGAATCTCACGGTCAAGGTATTTATGTGAAGTCCATAATTTACCCATCAATCCAATTGATCGTGCGTCACAATATACGTCACAATATACACTGACAACATTCACACCGATTTCCCAAAGAAAATATGAAGCATTTTTTTTCTACTTGATAAGTTGATACACAGGAAATTTTACCTTGATGTGCAACGGACGTTGAACCAATGAATCAAAATTACAAACATTTCTCTGGCTTACAATTTCAACCAAGATTGTGCCCTGACTGGGAACTCTGAATCACATCCTCTGCCAAATCCAATTTCCTTTCCTAACTTACTGTCTGCTTCATCATCTTTATTCAAATGAGTATTATTAATGTACAACAGTCCTTGTTTGGTGTAGCTGACGCCCATCAACCAGGACTGCAAGTCAGGAGGGCTGTGTGTTTGGGCATAGGAAGATCCATAAGAATTACCACTCAAATTATTGTGATTTCCAACATCAGAATCATCATCAACAGGGGCAGGCAAGTTTAGGTCCAACAGCTCCACTCTTGCAGGCATCTGCTGCTGCATAGAGGTCTCCTTGTTGCTAGAAATGGTACTAACAGTATCCGAAGCTCCAGCACTAACCCAATGCAATCTCTTGTGACCACCCAAAGCCTGACCTGAAGCAAAAGCCCTGTGACAGATTGAGCATTCATGGACCCTTGGAGACTTCTTCCCTGAAAAAGCTGCAAGCTTAATTGTCCTCGTTTCATCCCTAGTTTTTACACAAGAATCCTTACTCCTCGCCTTTGGAGGAGACTTGTGAAAATTACCAGGCAGCCAAGAATCCGATCTAGTATTGAGTTCTTCATCACTGATCTCTTCCTCGAGGCTCTCTTTCTCCTCTTCTATCTGTGAAAAACAGACCTTGACCTTCTTGTGGCCAGCCCTGTGGCCTCCCAGAGCCTGATGGGACTGAAAAACTTTATTGCAAGTGATGCATTTGTAGCTGCTCTTCTTAACCTCATCATCATAAAGGCCAGAATTTGCATCAATTTTCATATATTTGGGCTTCTTCCTGATGCATTTCCGAAGCTGGGAAACAGTGTTGGGAAGCTTCAGGTCACCTGACCCAGGAACCTCAGCACCCCCTTGGAATTGTGGGTTTTGAGCAGTGTTTACTCCACTTGCAAGCATTACAAGACACATTGCCATGTCCTCTTCTTCATTATTGGTTTCCGAACTAAATTGTTCGTGGGGATTAGGTTGGAGCACATACCTGGGTCTCTTGAATCTATTTCCATTCACCCACGTATCAAACCTGCTTGAATTCTCACTTGGATGATCAATCTCAATGTCATCAGCATCAGTCTCACTTCCTTCTTCTTCGTCGTCTCGGGTCTCATGTTTCTGTGATTCTTCGAGATGGGAATCACCACTATCTTGATGGGTCTCACAGTGGCACTTCATGTGATCAAACAGACCTTTCCAGGAGCTAAATTCCTTCCCACAGAGATCACAATTTACAGAAGAATCAACGGGTTTGGAGTTGAGCTCGTGACCCAACATAAACGATTTGTCCCAATCTGCAAACCGCCAACTGGGCGTGGGATTCCTTGGCAGAGCATACATTATATTACTCACATTGCCATATAATACTTCTTCATAATCTTTCTCCTCCATTGTTTCGTCATCCGAAGCTCTGGACCTCTTGCTCCTCTGAAATTCAGTTTCAGTGAGCGTGTCTGCAGGCATGGAGGAGGGAGCGTGGGCTCTCATGTGACCGCCAAGAGCTCTCCCTGAGACGAATCTCTTGCTGCAAATCTTGCAAAAGTAGCTTGAATTCTCAACTGGGTGTTCTCTTTCTTGTTTCTTGAACACCTCCATGGCTCGGGAACTGCGATACAATATATCCATTGTGGTCATGCTGTAAATCGACTCCACCTTCTATAATAAGCTTTCTTTCTTTCCACAGAGAGTGAAAATTAATAGATCAGTAGAATGATAGTTCAAGCAATTCACACTAGCTATACCTATCCGAGCACAGACTCCATATAAATATAAATGAAAGCACGCGGAGGACGATGTAATTGCGTCGTTTCTGAATTGAAATGATTGATACAGAGGTCAAATTCGCGTGGATTACTTGCAGCCGAAGGAATCGAAAGCAATCGACGAAGCTAAGAGGAAGCAACAGAGAAAAATCATCGAAATGGACAGTGGGGATCCGAGTATGCGAAGTCTTCTTTCTCGCTTCTCTTTGCTGTTCTCTTCTGTTGCTTCCGATTATTATACGTTCACGCGGCGTACACATTGACTTCAACGATGCATCTTCTGCGCAACCATCAAACACGCGCCGAATTTCTTCTTCGTTTTTTCCCGTTCTTTCACCCAATTTAAGACGGTAATTTTGTATGTAAATAATAAAGCACATGAATCAATGCTGTCAATGAATTGAAGATAGCAATTTTGTATATAAATAATAATAATATAACCATGCCAAAAACACAAATGTTAATATATATAATTATCTAATTTAATAAAAAAATTAAATATATAAAAATGACTTTACAACTACGTATAGAATATTTTCACAATATTTTTTTATTACATTTCACATAAAAATCTTCAAAAGTATATGTTTTTGGAATATTATTATACGTAGAACAAACACTTTGGTTCAGAATGTTAATAGGAATTTATCTTCACAAAGACACACTCATATCCCACTACATCAAATATGTATAAGTAATGTTTTTAGTTTCGACCTAGTTTGTCTTGGACTAATTAATGTATCAAAGAGTAAATAAGAAAAATAGAAGTAAAGCTTCAAGTTCCTGCTAAATTGTTGAGAAGAAAGATTGGTTTGGCGTGAGTCTTTTGCATGTCAAGGGAATGCATAAAGATTAGTCCTACACACGAAGCGAAGGGCCATCTTATGCAAACCTGGAGAACAACTATCTGTTAGCGGAACCCAATAGCTAGGAGGTATGCACTAAGGTAGTAAAAACTATAACGTGAAGGAGGAAGATAACAACAAAGTAATAAAAAACACAAAGATAGAAGCAAACGCTCTAGCTTGTCTGCATTAGCCCTCCGCTCTAGCTTGTCTGCATTAGCCCTCCGCTCTAGCTTGTCTGCATTAGCTCATATATGCCCTTGTCTGTACTCTAGTCACCTAGACCACCTAAAAATGAAGAACACCTCTACTCTAGCTTGTTTGCATTAACTGGTATATGCCCTTGCATGTACTCCAATCACCTAGACTACATGAAAATGCAAAACATGGTTGTTAGCATACTATAAAAAATTTAATAAAAGCAATCTAACCTTAAGCTATGAAAATGCGCAAATGCATATTTCAGAAATTGATCCCCAATAAAGACACCCACCCAGGAAAAAAAAATGGCAGCGATGAAAGTAAGAATGGAAGAAAATTGTTTATTATGATTCATGCCTGTTCATTAGTCAACAATGCTTCGGTTAATATTTATATAACATAACAAAATAATGGCAATGAATCTAAAAACACAACTTTATATTAACTATTATCACAATATACTAACAACTTAATAACATGACAAATAATTAACAAATAACATGACAAAAATTAACAAATAATATTGACAGCAATTAAATAACAATTAACAAATAATATCAACAACATTTAATGGAGAAATAATATTGAAAATAAAGCAATCAACAAAAACAAATATATAAAACAATGATTTAAAGTTTGCATATGTAATTGCTTACGATTTGAAGGAGTGACTGACGTAAACAAAAGAAGAATGGATGCAGGCGTTGAAAATCTGAGTTAAATGAGGTGGATTTGAAATAGATAACGTTGGAAATGATGCAGAATGGAGATAGATAATTGTAGCAAAAATGAAGATCATGGTAAATAAAAGTAGTTTATTTTTGTTTGATTATTTTGTGGCTGCAATATAATTTTATGTTTTGCAGGTTATTAATAGCATGGAAGGCAAATTTGAATATGAATAGAAGAAGGGTGGGAAAGCTTGCAAAATGAAGAGTTAAATTGCAGAACATAGATCGAATGCGCTCTCATTAAATTAAACTGATCTCCAAATAAAACCATTACATAATTAAAATGCAATACCAAATTAAATGTAAAGGAAAATAAACGCGCACTGAAAATAAGAATGCAAACTGCTTATGGTGCACGTTAAACCAAAATATTCATCCATTTAACAAAAGAAAATATGAAAAGAAATCAAATCGAGAAATATATGAAGTGTTAATAACATCAGATAAACAATACATTATTAATTATTTCCATAACGATTGGATAAACAATACATTATTAATTATTTCCATAATTATTGGTGTCAAACCTCATGATTTTATTATCAAATATAACCATTAAAAAAAATACATCATTTACAAGTAAACAAGACTAAGTCGACGATCCTAAACATGCTATAAGCAAACAATCTCAGACCCATTACCAATATTCTAACATGTATTCAAAATATTGTTAACCAAATCATGGGTAGAAACACTGTATTTCATTTTGAGCATAAACATTGAAATAAATATAGAAATAAATAAAACTATTGTATACATAGTGTAATCATTTGATAACATGAACCATAAACAAAAGTAAATATCAGATAGTCTATTGAGAAACTAAACTTGTAAATATATTAAAGAGTATGAGAAACTATTGCTCATGATGAGGAAAAATAAGCACAACAATCACTTCATGACAAGTCATTATCCTTGGAATTATCTTCTTTTAGGGTTCAATGGGATTAGAGTTTGTCCCTTTGGTATCTGACCATGGGGTTAGAGCTTCTTCGACGCCATGGAAAGCCTTTCAAGCATGAGATAGTGATAATCAATGAAAACCACGAGGAGTTCACTAGCGAGGCAATATCATATCACGTCCATTCATATTGGGGGTTTGACTACTCTTAAAAACCTCAAAAATATATTGCACCATATTAAGGGGTCAAGGGGGTTTTTTAATTTGACATAGTAATATATATATTGGGTCTTTTTTTATTTGGGTGGGCTAAGGAATAACCTCCAAATCGTGGGATGGATTCATACCTCCAAATCATGGGCTCAATTCATACCCACCTAAAACTTAAGGACCCTCCATTTTTATTTGATATTGTTTATGATCCTAAGTTTTGCATAAATCTAATAAAAGTGTACCAATAATAATATCAATGGAAGTCTCTTTGGATTACTGGCTTTAAGAAATCCTCATTTAATAGTTTATTTAGGTTTGGTTTGAATTGATGTTATATTGTTTTTAATCTTTAAGTTAAGAGATGTAGCTAATTAGGAGTTCTATAGTTGAACAATTGTAATGTATTTTTTGTAGGCATTCAAGTAAAAGATCTAAATTTCCATTTTTAAGGATAGGGTGTAGGTGGGTATTGAGATTCAATCAAACCTTGCTCCATGACAACCAAGAAAAGTGAGATCAATATTTCTTGGCTCACTGGAACCAATAAAATTTAGGTCAATCTTATTGGCTAATTATTTCTTTCAACTTTTCGTATTCTTCTTTAACATTTTCACATTTCCATTTATTAATAATTGTTAGATTGAGTTATATTTGGCACATTCATAATTGCAATTTCAATTCTTGTATGAAAGGCATCGTCTTAATATTGTATTGGAACTGACATGAAAATATGTGAAAATCTAAATCCTTATTTACATACCCTATGTGTTATTGTTACCATTAAATGGTATCATATAAGTTTCACCATTGGTGTATCTTTATAACTATTGTATGCTTGAAACCGAACAATGGATATTTTTCCCTCTCTTGTAAAGAAAAAAAAAACTAGATATAACCCAAGAAAAAGTAACTAAATGTTGTTAATTCCCTTATTGCAAGAATAAATGTAGAGGAAGTGGAGGAGATTCGTTGCATCTTGTGAATGACCCAAATCCAAGCTATGCACATGATCATATGGTGTTATTGGAAAGTAAGAGGAATTTTTCTATGTTCATTTAGGTTCAAACATCAATGATGTTTTCTTGATAGGAAGGTAGGGGAGTCCATCCACGAAAGGGTTTCAATTTTGAATTTTTATGGAGTTTAATTTATTAAGATTATAGAAAACATGAGATCTCTATGGCTATACTTAAATTTACATGATATAAAATTGGTAGATTGGCAGGGTGTGGTGTGAAATATCTGCAATTCTCATCTTTTCTAAGCATTGCACTAACTATTGGACTATCATCCTTTCACATTCTTTGTTATGTTGATCTCTTGACTGGGTTTCCTTTTATGCATTTTGCCTCCCCTAGTACTATTTCATTGGGTCTTCCACTATCCAACGCTACAGATTGATTAGTCACCCCTGCAATATTGGTGGGAGCATTATTAGCATTATATTATTATTTCATTTAGTATCATGTTTGCTTATACTAAGATGTGATAGGGTTCCTGTTTGTTACAACTTGATAATATGATATAAAGGGGGTATTAAAAATTGGTTGATAAAAATGTATATATACAATATCTGGTGAAACTAGGGGTTTTCTTAATTGGAAAGGAATATTGGGAGGGGGGTTCAACAATAAAATTTTAGGAGGAATTTTCCAATATTTAATGAAATTAGGGATATTCTTTAATATCATGCGAACGATCGTGCTATGTAACAAGTTCACTAAGTGAACCCCCTGTGATGAAAACAAGAGCAATCGATGAAAACAAGAGCAATTGTGAGGAGAGTGGTGGTAACTGTTATAATTAAGACATATGTATGAAAATGAAGCAGCAACAGGGGAATGGATACAAAAATCATTAAGCTGTTGTTTATTCGATTAGAGGGAAATTCTTGATACAATGTGTTATGTTCCCAAGAACAAGGCATAAATCTGTGCCTTATTATTCGTAGGAAGTCTTATAACCCACGATGTTACCAAGCTCAAGTGACCTTGCTCAAGCAAAATGTTGTTCTGGACTTGTGTACAATGTGATATGTTGGTAAATATAAGATTTATGTTGAAAGGCATGCACCATAGATAGTTCTCATTTATTCCTTGCAAAGAGTTAACTATGTAGTTCTCATTTATTCCTTGAGAAGAGTTAACTATGTAGGTGGTAGAAATGCACGGTTTAATGTACAATATGTTTTTACTAACCATCAAATAAAAGCAATGACATGTTCTACTAATAATTTTCAAAGAAACAATAAATATTTTACCAGAATATAATTTAAATAAAAGATATATTAAAAGATGTGGTTAAGGTGTTCAGCTCGTAGAAAAGCAATGACATGTTCCTACTTATAATTTTCAAAGAAATAATAAATATTTTACCAGAATATGATTATAAAAGATATACTAGAAGATGTGGTAAATTACAAATATTTTATGGACTGTTTATATGAATAAAACATACAAAAATTACGATGGAGTAAAATATATTATTATATCTATATTATATAAAAGTATTAAATTAAGATCAAATGGCATAAGTAGTCATTGAAATTTTATTTAATTTAGAATGGAAAAGAAAAGAACCATCAAGGGAGAGTAAGATTTTAAGGGAGAGTAAGATTTTAAGCAAGAATTTTTGAAAAAAATTGCTTGGCCACTATGAGAAAAGTACTCATGAATAAAGTGTCAATTGGTTACCATTATTTGTTCCAGTATTCCTTTTATGTAATGAATGGTCTATACCCGGCTTAAATTTGTTGTGAATATAATAGAAATTCTTATTTTATGTCGTTTATTTTAGGGTCGGATATTTAGCACATCAGAGTCCAGAGAGTCCAAATGCCAAGCAGTTGAAGACTGACATCTGCCATTGGATGAACCAAGATGGTATCAAAATTCAAAATATTATTGTTAAAAATGATTTTTCCTACACTGAATTCATTTGCATTTGGTCGTGTAAATGATTTTATTAGCAAGATATAATTGTACTTCACTAAAATAGATATTTCTTGCAGAGTAGAGGTCTTTGCATTATCTTCCAAAAATATTTATTTTCAACTGAAAAAGCAGTCCAGAGATATGTGCCGGAGCAGTATCAGATACCAATTCCTACCAGAGATATTCACATCATCTTCGCCTCATTTATCATTGTTTATGAGACTGCATCTAATGTATGTGACAGCAAGCACAACTAAAACTGAATTACAAAGACTACTCTGACAGCAAAGAGATTGTTTAACAAAAAAGTGCATTTTCCCATACAATGTATTACAAATCTCATGCAAAAAAATGACGACTGGTCATTTAACCCAAAAGGAAACTTAACAAGTCTCCCAGGGGGATGAATAATTCTAAAAACAAACTAATAAAATATTTAACATACTTGTTGGCACTTGGAACATGCCACTTCATTAATTTAAAATGGCATCATCCATACTTGCACAATGCAATGCACCAACTAGCTGATCAAATATATACCAGCATATAGTATCCATACAATCCAACATTGTAATAGACAAGCCTGAGTTCTTACATCTGCATTTAAAATCATTTAACTGCATGCCATATCTAGAGCATAAAACCCAAATGGAACCAGAGCCTAGTCATCCACATCATGTCATACCATGTACTACTGCTTCTTCAATTCTACTACACTTCAGTGTCACAGAACCAGTGATTTAAGCATAAAACTTAACTAGCTGCAGCAATTTGCAAGTGTGACCAACCCAGGACCCCACATTCCACAAGGCTTGCAAGACCAATATCTATAATCCTTATGATGCCAAGCTCAAATTGGTTAGTTTGCTACAACTGACAGAAAATAGAGCTTCGTCATTCACAAACTAGTACTCATCAAGGTTCAAGTAATCCAAAACCATGGAATTCAACAAAACCCTCATGTTGGCGGCATATTGCTAATCCCCCTTGCACTTCACCAAGCTAAAGTGCTAAAGAGAATTCATGTTGTTAGCGATGGTTGCTAAGCTTACATTATCAACATCTGTGAAACTCGGATCCAGATGCCACAAATTTGATCAAAGAGCAATGGCATAGAAGATGCTTGTAGTGGGCCCTGACATGCTCTGTTGCCATAGCTCCATGTTCTCAAAAGAATCCGGGATTTCTTCCAGAGCTAAATTAAACCATTTATCCCTCGTTATGAGAGTTGATGAAGATGAGGAGATCGAGGATGATACCCTATAATATTCCCCATTATGAGAACTACCAGATGGAATCCTCGAGTCCAATATTATATGCAAACTCTTAGCAAAAAGCTCATTTAGTCTCTGCTCATTTTTGACTGGTTCACCCTAGGAAGTGCTTTATGAAGACATTTTCGATTTCACATCCAAAAAACAGCACACAACAAACACGGTTTCAGGTCAGATTGACAACGCCACTGAACCATATAAGTGACCCCACGTTAGCATTCAATTTGAGCCACGTTATAACTTCAAAGGCATCAATGTATCCCAATACCAAAATATGTTATTCACCCAGCCTCCTCACAAGACATCTGCGAACCTTCCATTGTTAGGTTAACTATGAAGACTTCCCGAGCTGTATCTACAATGTATTCTTCAAACATGCCCATAAAATATTTGCTATACAATTCAACCACAAAATTCATTGACTCTCTTGGATTCGCATTCATCGCCAAGAACGCAATCATGGTGCAGCTCAATGCAAACGGTAGTAATAAACAACCAAGAATCCTCCCCTTTGCAATCAAATAGAAAATTCAAGCACAACACAGACAATCCATGGGGTTTTTGATGTCACCAGATGCAATTCATCAGCTCAAGACCTGGAGGATCTATGCAGTAGTAATAGTCATATTAATGCATAACATAATATCCATAACCCTTCAAAGGTATGCTACTACGATTTTAAAAGCCTTCCATTTAAGAAGGAATCACAAAGAAAACAGTCACAAGGAAGCGAACCCACAAAGCATACAGACACCTCGATCTCAATTACCACTGAAAGCTTGAGTCAAGCAAAAATTGCCTTTAATCAAAACAACTGAACTCTGCTTTTTTGAATGGATTTGCATAACCCTTCATAAATTAATTAAATAATTCAAAGTTCTGATTCAAGCTCACGTTGCTAACACAGACAACAGCTCCATTAACCTCTTCGTTATACATGTTTACATAGTGAAACGTTAGACTTGTTTACACAGTGAAATTGGGTCAGCAGCTCCATTGACCTCTTCGTTAGACATGTTTGCACAGTGAAATTGGGTAACTAGATGGAGGGATTTTTTCCAGATGCAAATTATAGAGAAGAAGTTGAGCATAACACGTTTCAAATGCCATGCATTTGGACATGTTGGTTTAAATCTTGGAACACAGGAACAACTTAGAACACAACTTGTACGGATGAGAAGAGAGGAGATGACAATTGGTAAAAACATGCAGCTTGACACTCGTCCATTATAGCTCACAAGAATAACATACCACCATATTGTACCCGTATAACGTATATGGTACCACCATAAACCTGGAGTTCCTTGAAAAGAGGTCAAATAAGGCTTCCAAATAGCTTATTTTCTATCACACAAAAAACATACTAAAAATTTGGTTAAAATGTTTTGGGAATAGTGCCAAACTAATAGTCTAGCCCAAAACCGATTTCTATAGTCCCTGCTGCTTACAAGAAGGGACTAATAAGTGTTGTAAGGATGATATAGAATGATTCTATATGTAGTGTATATGTAAATAGCATGGCAACTAAATGTCTAAGCAGATATTTTTAATAAATATGTTGTTGATGTACTATGAGGAAAACTTGTCATGGTATTTTTAAGAAATGTAAGTATTGTCTCAAAAATTAATATAAAAGTCTAAGATAAGTTGAAAAAAGGAATTAGAGGCCACTAGAGGGAAAGAGGAAAGGGGTCTAAGGGTTGAAAAATAATCTTATGTTTTCTAAGTCCCCTAACCATCGTCTTTATCCATGTGCCTTATTAAAACTCTCACACCAATCATTGAATGCAAGTGGTGATTGTTGGGAAAGTCTACCTTCCAAAGTTGTGAGAGCATGGGGATTGAGTACAAGTCTTGAAGAGTGTAAGTGATCTAGATTATATAGAGAATATATAGAACAAAATGAAGGAAACAATATAATGGAAACACATAGAGACACTCTAGAGAACACAATAATATAGTAAAAACCCAACGTTTATTGATCAATGAAAATGGAAAAGGATTGAAATATGTAGAGCAATACAACTAGCTAGAATGGTGGTAGCTTATCTATTAAGAGAGATGTGTCCTCCATGTGCAAATAAATTACAAGAGACCAAAATTTACATTTAACATAAAGTATGATTCGCTAGGATGAAAAAACCCCAAAGATCCAAGATCTTAACCCTAGGAAATGATGTTGCAAAGGGAATGCAAGCCCCTAGGAGGTTGGTTGATATGTTAGCTTCTCGAGTGTGCAAATTTTGCATACAAACTCCATATAGGGAATTTATTGGACCATTACAAAGCTTAATTAATGCTTTATGATTTCAGCAGGCCATGCAATCAAAGATTGGGTGGCCTATGTCAACTACCAATAATGCAAAGGAAATGCTTGGAAAATCCGCTAAAAGTTTGGGACCTAAAAAACTATAGTAAAAATACCAGGATGTGGAACCATTCTAAATCAATAGAATAACCCACCAATATCCACTTGGATCAATCATCCCCTTTGATGAAGCAATGGTCCCGATTGCATCAATTTGATCCATCAAATAGGGAAAATTTTGCTAAAGTTGACTCCTCATGAGCCACTTTCCCTAGTTAAGAAATTTCCTTACTTCGACCACCTGATAGAGTTGGACGTTTTATCAGTGAGTGCTCTTCATCTTTGCGTCCATGATTTGATTGATTATCACCTACTCAATGCAATCAAAATTGAATTCTATAGTGGTGATGTACTTGGCCACCTCTAAGGTGTCCAAAAGAGGTGGAAAATATGGTTAACACAACTTCACATTAAATACAGAGTGTAAGACAGTGAAAGAGGGAGTACTTAATTCAAAAGTAGTCATAATATAGCCTTTGTGATGGTGTAAGGCACACATCAAAGTGGGAAAATCCTCCAATGGGAACTTTTTTTACTGAAATAGATAGAGTTTTTATATATTAAAATAAAGGGAGAAGTCCCTCAGCATTACAGAGCTTTCAAAAAACAAAATTTGCCTCTATCCTGAGATTCCAAAACATGGATATCTCTAATTGTCTATACTGCACAATTTTCTACATGAACCTAGACTTACTATTCCTATGCCAAAAAATATAAGTTCGAATAAACTGATTAAGCAAAACACTACATTGAAAATACATAAGCAAGCATCAAACAAGCTTCTAGGGAACTTGGCTCTCTGGTTTCACTTCTGGCAGATGGGTGGTGAAGCCTCCAACCAACTCCTTCTCATTTAGTTTATGCTGGATAATGCACAGAGTTGCTTCCAATTGGGCGATTCGAGCCTCCAATTCTTCATTATGGGCTTGATTCTATTCCAAATTAGGCCCCAAAATAGCCAATTGGTAGTTTAGGTCGCCTCTCTTTATTACTCAAGCCTACTCCTTTGTGTCCTACTAATGCTCCAACCTCCTATCATGCTCTTCCATATCCTATCAAGGATTATGAACCTTTCTCTTCAATTGCCTATGGCTTCCCCTCAATCTGTGGAGACCATGAGCAACACAATAGTCCTTGTCTTCACTACAGCTATCACTAGCCATCTTTTCACTAAGGAAATTGGGACCAATCCTCCATAGATAAAGAGCATGAAGGTCTTGAGTTGAACTCTCCTTCCAATTCGTGTAGACTAGTCGACCCTCACTAGACCAAGAAAACACTACGAGCTCCTCTTCATTCAACAAAGAACCCTGTGTGATTTCACAAATGAAGTCATCACTCAAGAAATTTATCTGAATGAGGATGATGCCACCACAAATATGCATAGTTGTCATTAGAGTCAGCAAAGTGTGGGGAGATCGATCTCGCATGAACCTATTACCAAACTTGTCTTTTCAATTTATCATGCCACCCCGATCCATAATGAGCCTAGAAGGAAGCACATACGACCCACTAGAAGCATTTAAATCCATCTTGAGGAGTCATGTGTATGCCTACCTCATACCACTCGTCATCCTCACCTATCATGTCTTCTCATCATGCTAGAAAGTGGTAGGCACGTGTCCAAGAGGTTGATGGATCCACCTAATAGCCATTAGCCGTAATTTATGACCTTTTCGCATGGGACTAAGCATGAGATCCTTTCTCAACCCTCCCAAGTAGACCCCATTTGATGCTAATTCACTAGGGGATTGCATCTTGGGCACATTCTCCATTAAAGAACTAGAGAGTTCCTTCAAGTAAGGTCGAGGCCAAGTTTTCTAGCTAGTCTACTTCCTTGTTTCTCTCTTTGAAGACATGAAAAAAATACCAATCCCCTAGGTATTCTAGGATCATCTAAATCCTTCCATAGATGCGATCCAAGTTAATATCCATGAAGGGCCTATTGGAATCGAAGGCACCTACTAAGATCCTCAAATATCCTATGATCATTGCATCCTTGATTCCTTCTTTGGCCATAGTTTTTATCCCTTGAAATAGATAAACAAGGATATCTACCATGTTGTTGGAACATTTCCCTAATCCCCACGATAATTTTTCCTTCATATTTCCTCTAGGATTGAATAAGATCCCCCCCCCCCCCTAGCACCTTCCACGCCATCCAATGTGCTCTTATGAGGTGATCTTTCTACAAATGAAATCATACCTTATGCCACTTGAAACTTATGTGGGGCATGATGTTGTTTAAATACTTGGCATTATATTTCTACAAAATATGTGAACTTGTTATTGGATGTGATAGATCCTTCAGCAAATTTGGTTTCTTAGTCAGTCTTAATCTGAGCATGGGAGGGTTCTTCTTGTGTAAATGAAATGGGTAAATCTGCATCAAATGGGGATAATGGTTAGAACCCCAAGAACACTAGAAAAGGGTTGTGTCCAATAGAGTTGTGAAGTGCTCTATTGTAGCTATGTTGAACATGAGGAAAGTTCTCATCCAATGTGTGTGGATTTTTGGAGTTGTACATTCTTAGGATATGATGAATCACCCACTAAATACCTTTGTCTATGCATCAGTTTGGGGATGGAAGGTGGTCAATTTGGTCAGCTTGGTATCCATAATTGACCACATGATGGACTACAAAGTACTTAAGAACATATTATCTTGATCTAAAATAATGGTTCATAGAAGCCCAAAATGAACCCAAAACATGTTCAAAAAATAGCTTAAGGGCGCTCGCACAAAGATGATACCCAAAAGCGTTGCAATAGGAGCGCTACGAGCAGTCAAATTCAAAAGTGTGCACGTGCTCCCAACACTACGCACGTGCTTTTGGTTTGGAAATTGCCGAACCTCCACTGATGCATCCGTGTTAGAACAAAAGCGCACATGCGCTAATAACGCGCATGTGTTATTAATGCACACACATTATTCAAAATGAATGCGCGTTAAGAACGCACACCCGCTTTTAAAAACGCGCACATGTTTTTATTGCATAAATGAAAAATTAGTATTTTGACCATAACTTTTGATCTTGCACTCGGATTTTGATGCTCCTTATACCGTTGGAAAGGTATTTTCGAGACCTACAATTTTGTAGTTATATGTTTTCAATTATTCGACATCGAGCTTTTTTATTATTTAAAAAAAAAAACTAAATCTGTGACTCTTTTTCATTTTCCTCTCTCAAGCATAGTCAAGGGAGGGAGAGAGAGAGAGAGAGAGAGAGAGTGCGTGATGGATGGTGGGAGGGAGAGGGAGGAACAGGGAAAGAGATATTAATAGAGAGTGGGGGATAAAGGGAGAGAGAGAGAGGATAAGGGAGGGATGGTGAGAGAGAGTTGAGGAGGGTGGAAGATATCAAGACGACGAGAGAATGATATAGAGAGGGAGGGGAGAAGTGAGGTAGAGAAGAAGGGAGAGTGACAAACAGAGTGAGGGAGGGAAGGAGAGGGAGGGACTGACGCTTGGAGAGAGAGAGAGAGAGAGAGGGTGGGGGGAAGAGAGAGGGAGGAGGTTAGGGAGTGGGATAGAGAAAATAATGGGGAGAGAGAGAGAGGGATCTATAGATGTAAAGAGAGAGGGATGGAGGTAAATAAGGACCAAGGTGAGCGTTAGAAAGGTATTGATACAAGAAGGGAGGTAGGGAGAAAGGGAGGATGAGGGAGAGATCAAGAAAGAGAGAGGGGGGGAGAAGAGTGAAGGAGGGAAGGAGGAAGGGAGGGTAGAAGACATAGTGAGGTAGGGAGGGAGTCAGAGGGATGAAGAGAGAGGGGGGGATAAGGTGGGGTTAAGAGAGACCAATGTAATGCGAGAGAGAGAGAGAGAAGGGAGGGAATAAAGAGTGAGGTAGGGAGGGTGTTAGAGGGACGGGGAGAGAGATAAATAGAGAACAGGGGGGTTGGAGGGAGGCAAGGGGAAATTGAGGGAGAAGAGAGTCGAGAGGAGGGAGTGATGGAGAGAGAGTGAGAGGGAGGGAGGGGGAAGGTTTAGAGGGATGGAGGGATATAGAAAGGGAGGGAGAGAAGGAGCATGAGAATGTGTGTGTGTGTGTGTGTGTGAGTGAGAGAGAGAGAGAGTGAGGGAGGAAGAGGGAGCAGGAGGAGGAAGGGTGTGTGTGTGTGTGTGTGAGAGAGAGAGAGAGAGAGAGCGGGGGGATGAAAGGTGGGTGAGTTCAAGAGAGAGTGAGGGAGGAAGAGAGAGGGGAGTGCCAGAGAAGGTGGGATAAATATGGAGAGAGGGAGTGCCAGAGAAGGTGGGATAAATATGGAGAGAGGGATGGGAAGAGAGAGAGAGAGAGAGAGAGAGGGAGAGAGAGAGAGAGATTGGGGGTTAGGTTTGAGAGAGAGAGATTGTGGGTTAGGGGTTTAGAGAGATATAGAGAGAGATTGGGGGTTAAGGATTTAGAGAGAGAGAGAGAGATTAGGGGTTATGGGTTTAGAGAGAGAGAGATTAGGGGTTAGGGGGTTTAAATATATATATATAGAGCGAGAGAGAGAGAGAGAGAGAGAGAGAGAGAGAGAGAGAGAGAGATTGGGGGTTAGGGTTTTCATAGATAGATAGATAGAGAGATTGGGGGTTAGGGTTTTCAAGAGAGAGAGAGAGAAAGAAATAGACTGAGATAGAGAGAGAGAGAGAGAGATTGGGGGTTAAGGGTAGAGAGAGAGAGAGAGAGAGAGAGAGAGACAAAGAGACATAGATAGATAGAGAGAGATTGGGAGTTAGGGATTTAGATAGAGAGAGATTGCATGTTAGGGGTTTAGAGAGAGAGATATTGGGGGTTAGGGTTAGGGGTTTAGAAAGAGAGAGAGAGATTGGAGTTTAGGGGTTTATAGTGAAAGAGATTGGAGGTTAGGGGTTTAGAGAGAGAGATATTGGAGGTTAGGGGTTTAGAGAGAGAGATTGGGGATTAATGGTTTAGAGAGAGATATTTGAGGTTAGGGGTTTATATAGAGAGATTGGGGGTTAGGGATTTAAAGAGAGAGAGAGAGAGAGAAATATTTGAGGTAAGGGGTTTAGAGAGAGAGAG
Source organism: Larix kaempferi (assembly GCA_027924585.1). Lineage (NCBI taxonomy): Eukaryota > Viridiplantae > Streptophyta > Pinopsida > Pinales > Pinaceae > Larix > Larix kaempferi. Next base: position 7,782,578 of record BSBM01000511.1, on the reverse strand, counting down.
AGATTGGGGGTTAGGGGTAGAGAGAGAGATTGGGGGTTATGGGTTTAGAGAGAGAGAGAGAAAGAGAGATTGGAAGCTAGGGGTTTAGAGAGAGAGAGATTGGGTGTTAGGGGTTTAGAGAGAGAGAGAGAGAGAGAGAGAGATTGGGGGTTAGTGGTTTGGATAGAGAGTGAGAGAATGGGGTTTAGGGGTTTAGATATATATATAGAGAGAGAGAGAGATTGGAGGTAGGTTAGGGGTTTAGATAGAGAGAGAGAGAGAGATTGGAGGTTAGGAATTTATAGTGAAAGAGATTGGAGGTTAGGGGTTTAGAGAGAGAGATTGGAGGTTAGGGGTTTAGAGAGAGAGATTGGGGATTAATGGTTTAGAGAGAGATATTTGAGGTTAGGGGTTTATAGAGAGAGATTGGGGGTTAGGAATTTAAAGAGAGAGAGAGAGAGAGAGAGAGAAATATTTGAGGTGAGGGGTTTAGAGAGAGAGAGAGATTGGGGGTTAGGGGTAGAGAGAGAGATTGGGGTTATGGGTTTAGAGAGAGAGAGAGAGAGAGAGCTAGGGGTTTAGAGAGAGAGAGATTGGGTGTTAGGGGTTTAGAGAGAGAGAGAGAGATTGGGGGTTAGTGGCTTAGATAGAGAGTGAGAGAATGGGGTTTAGATATATATAGAGAGAGAGAGAGATTGGGGGTTAGGGGTTTATATAGATAGAAAGAGAGAGAGAGATTGGGGGTTAGGGGTTGAGAGAGAGAGAGAGAGAGATTGGAGGTTAGGGGTTTAGAGAGAGAGAGAGAGAGAGATTGGAGGTTAGGGGTTTAGAGAGAGAGAGAGAGAGAGAGAGAGAGAGATATTGGAGATTAGGGGTTTACAGAGAGAGAGAGAGAGAGAGAGAGAGAGAGAGAGAGAGATTGGAGGTTAGGGGTTTACAGAGAGAGAGAGAGACAGAGATTGGAGGTTAGGGGTTTACAGAGAGAGAGAGACAGAGATTGGAGGTTAGGGGTTTACAGAGAGAGAGAGAGAGATTGAAGTTTAGGAGTGAGGGGTTTTGGGTTTAGATAGATAGATAGAGAAATTACGGGTTAGGGGTTTAGAGAGAGATATAGATATTGGAGGTTAGGGGTTTACAGATAGAGAGATTGGCATTTAGGTGGTTATAGCTAGAGAGAGAGAGAGAGAGAGAGAGAGATTGGAGGTTAGGTGTTTAGAGAGAGAGAGAGAGATTAAGGGTTAGGGGTTTAAAGAGGGAGATTTGGGCTTAGGGGTTTAGAGAGAGAGATAGAAAGAGAGATTGAGGGTAGGGGTTTGGAGAGAGAGAGAGAGAGAGATTGGAGGTTAGGGGTTTATAGAGAGAGATAGAGATTGGGGGTTAAGGGTTTAGAGATATAGATACAGAAATATATGTAGACTGGTGGTTAGGGGTTTAGAGAACGAAAGAGATTGGATATTCAGATGTTTAGAGAGAGAGAGAGATTGGAGATTGGGGGTTTAGAGAGAGAGAGATATTGGGGGTTAGGTGTTTAGAGAGAGAGGGAGATATAAAGAGAGAGATTGGTGTTTAGATGTTTAGAGAGAGAGAGATATTGGGGGTTATGGATTTAAATAGAGAGAGGGGGAGAGAGAGAGAGAGAGAGAGAGTTTGGGGATTATGGGTTTAAAGAGAGAGATTGGGAGTTAGGGGTTTAGAGAGAGAGAGAGAGAGAGAGAGATTGGGGGTTAGGTGTTTAGAGAAAGAGACAGAGAGAGAGAGAGAGATTGGGGGTTAGGGTTTTATATATATATATATATATATATATATATATATATATATATACAAAGAGAGAGAGAGATTGGGGTTTATGGGTTAGGGGTTAGGGGTTCATATATATAGAAAGAGACCGGGGATTAGAGGTTATGGGTTTAGAGAGAGAGAGAGAGAGAGAGAGAGAGAGATTGGAGGTTAGGGGTTTAGAGAGAGAGATAGAGATTGGGGTTAGGGATTTAGATAGAGAGAGAGAGAGGAGGGGTGAAAGGTGGGTGAATTTGATAGAAAGGGAGTGTTGCCGCTGGATCGTGCACCTAGTTAACGCAACAAAAATCTATGCCACTACTCGGTGTACCCTTGGGGGAAAGTATCGAGTCAAGGATGTCACCTGATCTTGAATCCTCCATTTAGGAAAACTCTTAACCAAAGCCAAGGGGGGTAGTCCCTACATAATTTCTCTAAGGTTAATTATAATGTTTCAAGTTTATTAATTATAGATGTTTTTTAGGAGTTTTGATTACAAAGTTCAAGTTCGTTTGCAAAATAGTTGTTTTATAGATATGCTTTCAACAACAGAAAATACAAGACCACAAAATATATAAAGATACAACAACAATTTATGATATTAAGAAAAAATTAATGAATAGTGTTGTTGTTGACCAGTTGCAAATGGAGTCGATAAATCAGATAAACTATTGAAAGGGGAATGTTTTTAAAATGTCTCTTGGTTGATCTTAAATTATTAATGGTTTAAATTTTGTTAAGGGAAAAAGGGGAAACTCTCGAGATACCGTGAGGTGCAGGGAGCAATGTTCAAAAATTGAGGGAAGGTGTCTCCTCATGAATACGTGTGGGCTGTAATGGAGTCTCTAGGGCGGTGTTCAACACTACACCAACAAGGGTGTAGCCTAACTGTCCCTTGAGGTCACCTCCCAGTTGTTCCCGCTTCTTCTGAGAAATTTACCCACGCAAAACTCAATTATTGTAGTGCCATATTTTCACTATGTGAGGGGTTGTTACTTTTATTATGATGAGTTGCTGATTAAATGTGAAAAATTAAAGAGTGGCTACAATTCTTTTCGATTTCCCATAGTACCAGGCAAATTTCCCGCAAGAGGAAAGAGCATACTTTGACTTGTAGACCAAATATGTATTCTAGTTTTATGCTTTAAAAATAAAATGCTGAAGGAAAAACAAAAATATATGAAGCACCGGATCTATGTGTCACTTTTCTAATCAACCACCTCTAATCGACAATGCCTTTGTGTGGTGGTGAGAGCATAATTCGTGGAAACGAGATCGATGCTATCTATAAATTATTTTGCAAAATGAAAAAATTGCAAATTAATAAATCAAGTATACATTCTTGCAATGAATGTGGTTTGTGTGCTTTGTGCTCCGTTAGAAAAATTTATACCACGAAATGTTTGACACTACGAATCCCCCCTAGGGCGGATGGGGTGTGGGCGTTGTGTATCCCACTTGCTCTCGTTTATAATTTTTACAATACTATATTAAATAAGTGCCTCTTAGTCCATTTAAAGTTGGATCTAAGGGATTACAAATTTATAGAATGATGTACAAGTAAATGGGGGTCCACAAAGAGTGTTTTTTGCACTTTCCAACAAGAAATTGTCAGAAATCTGCTCTCTTTTATCTTGGACCTGCTAAAAACCAGTGAGCTAAAAAGTGCAAAATTAGTGGTTAAAACATATATAAATACAAAAAATTTACAAGATCTATACTTGCAAAAAATTATGGAAACTTTTGGCAATTACAAGTATGGAAAAATGGGATCTAGATCTAGTTTTTTAAGATGAAAATGGAGTTATTCTAGATCTGATTTTTATGCTAAATAAAAGAAGATGTCTGATTTTGAAACAATAAAAATCTATCTTTTACCAAGCTACAATAACAAGTAACCAAGATATATTTTAGAGAAATGGAGAGATAGTGGAATCAAACCCTCAAACTCAAAGCTTGATATGGGAACACGATGAAGAAGAGGAAGTTGTGGACTGTAAGCTTGTAGATCCGAAAGCTTGAATGTGGTGGAGAGAAAGTGGAATCAACCTAGATCCAAACTCCCTTCACCTTGATGCTCCCTACAAAGCTTACACAATTCTCACACAAACAAGATTAAATCTAGTATGCTCATTAATCAAAACCAAGAGAATAATCATACAACCATATACTAATATTACTCTTTGAAATATTGAAAGCATGATCATAAACACACAAATTGACAATCACAAATGCTTGTTCTACAATAGCTAGATCTAAACATTGACTTGCATAAAAAAATAAAACTTAGAAATTTGTCACCTCAACCAAAGTTAGTGCATGCATGGAACAAGAGTCACAATCGACCTCCAAAGTCTTCAATCTTATTACTTGAAAGAATATTACACATTACAGGTGCAGAGGTTCTATGCCTTCCTATCACTGAGAAACTAGCAGTAGAGACCTTGATTTTATAAGAAATGAGAGAGGGGGGGGGGGGCACCCATGAGGAGGAGCACATCACTAGAGAGGAGGAGTGATCAAAGCCTTGATTGAAGGCTTGATGTATGGTATTGGGAGTGAGGTGGCTGCCACCTAAGGAGGGTGCCCCCACTCATCCCTTGGAAACTCCTCCCACAAATCACATGCTACCACACGTGAGAGATGACGCCTAAGAGGAGAGGACACATCTCCCACTTGAAGACAACTCGCCTCCTCCAAATTATTGATTGGATCCATCAAATATTGCATGATATATTCACTAAATGCCAATGCCAACTCAACGGGGCCCTCACAGAGACAAATTCCATTGATTTAGGAATTTGATTTTCCCTCATATCTCTACTTTTTTAATTAAATAATTCCTCAAAATTAATTTTGAGAGAATATTTATTTAAGTGAAAAAATTTCACTTGAAACTTAGGAAAAGTGGGTTTAGGGGTTTCTTGGGTGTTCCGGGTTAGAAAACGAGAACCCCCATGGAAAATTTCACCTGCTAACCACACTTTTATCACTTTTTTATTTTTTAATTAAACTATTAAAAAATCTCGTTAAACAGGAGTTTTTTTCTTTGTTTGAATAACTTGAAAAACATAGGGGACCTAGTGCATGTCCATATGACTCATTATTTATGGCTATCAGGTGAAAAATAAATAGACACATAGGATTTAATAACCTCCCTAGGTTTGACAACCATGGAGAATACTCCATATTTGGAGGTGTGAGTGAAAAACTCAGGAATTATACGCCACTGAAGCGCAATGCATAATTCCTAAGGAAAAAACACTCTAGAGTATCCTCTTGATAGTTAAGCCTAAGGTAGGCCAATCCTTTTACTAAAGTATCATGCTTAGAACAACTTATTACAATTTCCCCATGGGGGTCTGGACATGCAAATTTTACAAAGGGCCAAAAATTTGGCCTGATGAACTTCTGAACTCTGGCAATGAACAATGTACATTGTTCAAGTCTTCTGAGGTTCACAAGGATTCCACCTAAGGGAAACTTAATGGACAACAGGGAGTGAGGTAGAGAGAGGGAGTGTGAGAGAATGTGGGAGAAATACAGAGAGAGGGATGGAATTAGAGGGAGAGAGTGGGAGAGAGAGAGAGAGAGAGAGAGAGAGAGATTTTTAGATATAAGAAATAACTTTCCAATTGTATAAGGAGAATCAAAATCTAAGTTCTCAATCAAATTTTATGGAAAAAACAGTGAAGGCATGTTCTTATGTAACAAAAATGTGGATGCATTTTATTCTATTGGTCAAAACATTCATAATATTATTTTAAAAAGAAAAGAAAAATGGTGAAGAATCATAGAAACGCTATAACACAAAGTTGTAGATATTAAAAATATCTTTCCAATGGTATAAGGAACATCAAAATACGAGTTATGGATCAAACTTTATGGAAAAAATAGTAAAGGCATGTTTACATGTAATAAAAGCACGTGCGCGTTTCGTTAACACGCGCGCATTATTAAAGTGTGCGTGTTTGAATAACACATGCATGTTATTAATGTGTGTGCATTTTGATAGCATGCGTACGTTACGACAAATTAAAAAATAAGGGCAGGACAACCTCTCTTCATCTACATGGTGGATGAGTTGGTTGCTTTGGTTTTAGGTTTGGATTGACAAAACTCTTGGTTCGGACTGCATAAACCAAAACACATCCATTTCTTTAGCTCATTTTCAAAACGATTCTACATATTCTCCAGGTGTTCATTTCGAATAAAACTTCACACACTTATAGAGATCTGTGTGTAGTTTCTAAATATATATTTTTTCAATAAATACAATTTTTTTTCTATTTTTATTTATTTTTATTTGCACATATGTTAATTTTTTAAAATACATAGTTCTTTTATTTTCACTATAAATTTTGGTTGGATCAACTATTTTGAAAATGGGAAAGAACCTGCACAAGTATAGACAAAGACATATGCACTAAAAAAAAATATAGTTGATTGATTAGGTTAAGACCCTCATAACAAGGCCTAATGCCTAACCTTGTCATTTTAGGTGTTTGTTGACTTCCTTAATTTAAAAAATATATAAGATCAATTTTGGAAATTTTGGAAAAATAGCGCTGCACAAAAACCACTTGTTATCTACAACTCTACATAAAATTTTCACAAATTTAGACTTTTAAATACCAAACCTGGGGCCTAACGTGAACATATGCATCATGTTTAAAAAAAAATAACATACCAATCTTAGAAGAATGCGATTTTTTTGGAGTTATACTTATTTTACAAAAATAAAATTTATATATTCCGGAAGGTGATCCGATTGTCTACATTTCATATTTTTACACCATAATCTAAAAAGTTGTGTAGGTATCTCTAAAAACTCATTTTAATGATCGGATTTCTGTTTTTTAGGAATTCCATTACTACTAACGCGTCATAAGTGGGTATCATTACCTTGCACCAGCCCTTAACAATGGCCTATATTGTGATTCTCTTCTTACAAGGCATCAAAATGGTCGTCTTACAGAATTGGTCAATAACCACAAATACATAGTCATTGCCTTGCTTGGTTGAAGGCAAGATGAACATGTAGTCCATGGAGACAATCTCCCAAGGTTTGTCTAGGGTAGGTAAAAGAGTGAACAACCATGTTTTTTGATGACAGGATTAGTGATCACAAAGATAATGTACGATCTAACATACTTGCTGACATCATGTCAGCAATTTTGAAAGCAGAAGTTCCAGTACTTTTGTATCATTGTCACTATCTTTTCCATACCAAAGTCCCCTACTACTTGAATGTGATGCACTTCTCATATTAGCTTCCCACGCTCACTTGAAGGATCACAAGGATGGCCTAGAAAACACAAATGTTAGCAGGGAAATTTTTAGGGGCGAAATTTCGCCAATTGGCTATTTTTCGGGCCTTTTTTCAAAAAATAAATTCGCTATTTGGTCATTTTTAGACTCTAATATCGCCTATATTTACATAAAATATGTTTTTTTATCATAATATTTGCCAAAAGTTACAAGTTTTAGTAGTAAATTGTATGTTTCATATGTAGTATTCACCTACCAATCTATATATATATTTTTTTCAATCCAAAATAATCGCCTAGAATACTATACTTAGGTATACTTTTATAATCCTTAAAAAATACCCTGAATGTTAGTCTTGGATATGAAAGTTTGAGAATAGTTTTTTTGTTCCCAACGTTTGATAGGTGATAGCAAAGTCAGGTTTGTTGTCATCGAATAGGGGCCACCTAATGGTCTCATGTCAAGAAGAGTTGAGCATTGTAGTGAGTTCCATAGCGGGAGGTCAACTGAGGTATTGCAACACAATTTGTGTTTCCTTTATTGTACTTGATGTTCAAGTGAAATTATTATAGGTACATGGATCACTTTTTATAGTAGTTATTATGTAACGTTCCTTACCTCTACATGAAATGTAGGAGCTTGTGATTAGTGTGGATGATTGTCTCCTTTCCTAGGATGTAATGCTTCAATTGGAGACAATCCTTCATAATGGAGTACATTTCTGTGTGATAGGTCGGATACCTATGAACAACATCAAAGAGTTTCTCATTGTGATAGGCCACTGGATGTCCATGCCAAGTGAGGGTTGTACCAATAACATAATCTAAAACATTTGTACCAATCTCGAAGGGTTTTTGTAGGTCTAGTAGAGTGATTATTGGTGTCAAATAAAAGTGTTGTTTCAGATCCTTGAATTATTTATGTCGTTTCTTGGACCATATGAACTTAGATTTGACCCTACCCTTGGTCACTTGGCTTAGGGGCCAACTGATATTAATGAAACCTAACACAAACTTGTGATAGAAGTTGGTGAAGCATGAGAAATTGTAGAGCTCTATTAGAGTTTTAAGAGTTGGCCAATCATATATAACTTGAACCTTGGTTGGGTCCATATGCACCCCATGTTCATCCATAATGTATCCCAAGTAATGAATTCTTCTCATGTTGAATGAGCATTTCTCCGTATTGGTACATAAATTTTGTTGTCATAGTGTACTCAATATCTATTAAATGTGTTGCAAATGTTCTACCCATGTTTTGATGAAGATGAGGATATCAACCAAATATACAACCATAAAATAATTTGTGAATGACCACATGATATCATCCATCATCCTCACAAATTTTTCTAGAGAATTAGTCAAGTCAAAAGGAATGACGAATTACTCAAAAATACTTTCTTTAGACTTGAAGGAAGTCTTCCATACATCAACTTTTTCAATGGGTACCTAGTGGTAGCCTGTCCTAAAGTTAATGTTACTAAAAAACTTGGAACCCTTGAGCTTATCAAAAAGGTCATCAATCCAAAGGATTGGATATCAATTCTTGACTTTGATTGTGTTCATAGCTTTGTTGTCAATTATATAGAGTCTCCATGTGCCATCCTTATTCTACACCCATACGTTGCGTTCCCACAAGTTGAGGAGATTAATATAATGTGGCCCTTTTGTATGAGCTCATGAAGCTAATGTTTGATTTATTCATTCTCTTCATGTGAGAATATATTTATATTGGGACATTAGGCAGAGGGGAATTAGGTATCAAATCAATCAAATGCTTGACATTGTAATGCAGAGGCGCCCCTATAGGTGAAGTGAAGACATATCTTTATTCTTCCATTATTTTGTCCACTTGTTTTTGCTATGTAGAGAGACCCTAGGTAGAGAATGGTTGTCACAAATATCTTTGACTCTTCAACTTTCAAATAAATCATGAAGAGGAAAGTTTTACTTGTCTAAGAAATTACCTTTCCTATACTACTTTGCTAAGATCAAGGAAATTGTAATAGTTGGAACTATCTTTGGTACCTTTTAGACATTACCTCCCAAGTAAAAATGACACTATATGCCCTAGACTCATAAATAACATGGCATTTCCACATATAGGATTATCCTAGGAACATCACCAAATTCAAGTGGGGAAATGTATCACATTGCCTCATATGTGAAGGGCTTGCTAGCGTAGGGAAGGTGACATTGTTGACTGACACATATGTCTCAGCCTTGGCTTAGCCAACCGATGGTGTATGGATGGGATTGTATCATTTTATGTAACTTTAATCTCTTTATCACATTTACCAATATGAAGTTATTTTGGATACCATTATCAACAATTAAATGTAATGGATACCCCTTCAACCACTTTTGTGGATGGAAGAGGCTCTCACCTTCCTCATGCTCCTCTAGTTGGATATTTGCAGTTGTGATTGTAGAATTGGGTTATGTATCAATGATTTTCTTTCACTTATATGGATCTAAATCAAAGTTTGAGCTCTAGTATAATTATGAGGCTTTCGACCTAGCCATCAATTACTACTTCAGGCAACATTCATTAGTGTTTTACAAGGGGATTTTCTGAAACTCACACCACTTTCTAAAGTCCTTCAAGTTTTGGTTACCCATTTTTTCCTACAACTTAAACCAGTTGTCCTAATATTTGTTATCTTTTATTGTCCTCTACTTTTTTTATTTATGGATAGCTTTACAATTCTTCTATTGTAGTGAATTTGTATATCTCAACTCCCTCTCATTCTTCTGCTTAATGTTTGCTCGATTTTGACAACATTTCAATAAGAACCTCCCAATGAGGATATATCCAAGAACACCATCTCTATTTAAATGTACCTATATAGGGCACTATGGTACTTCGATACCAAGTGTTGCTTGAAGTATCTGATACCCAGCTTTGAGCACAAGGTATGGAAGATATTGGTGAACTCCAACATTGTCGAGTCTCTCTCCTAACATAAAATTTTCCATCTCATGTACTAGCCATAATAGTTTTCAACAAGGCATAATTACTCCTTGGTGGAATAAAAAAATCCGTTGTCCCAAATTTTGTAGACTCATCTCCATTATGTCTCTCCTAGTAACCTTCCCACCAATATTTTACATAGGGAAGGTTCAAGGGACTTAAGGAATGCGAAGGTGATCTTTCCATTGACATTTTTTTAATAGATTAAAAACCTCTAACAAATTTAACCATTTATCCAAAGCATCTACATCTATCGGCCTCCAAATAAATAAATCTTATATTTAAGTTATACCTTGAAGTTTGTCACACATTTGAAAGCATCGCTAGTTGAATGTGTCTCCATTGTTGTTGGCAATGGTGGAAGGATCTAGGTGAAATTATTCATCATATCATACCTTAGTCATGCATGGGATTCCTTGAGCAACAAATTTATAAGATATCCTACTTGATCATATCTCTTATCATTCCCCATGGGAGGCCATTGGTCCAACAAGAGTGGTCTTCCCCAAGCTTATCTAGTTTGAGATCCAACTCCCTATACCTTGACCTCATTAGAAACATGCACTAGATTTCTCTAATACCACTAAGTAGGATTATATAGAGAATTAAATGAATGAAGAAATATAAATGGAAACACACATAGATATTGAAAAGAGAACAATAATACAATAAAAACCCAACTTCTATTAATGAATGAAAATGGGAAATTAATATAAGATGCAAAGCAATACAACTAGCTAGAATGGTGGTAGCTACAATATATATGTTCCCGCTACTCACATTTGTGAGAGATATTACAAGAGGCCAAAAGTTCCTTTTAACTCAAAGTATGATGCCCAAGGATGCAAAAATCACAATTATCCAAGACCCTAACCAAAGAAAATGATGTGGAAAAATGAACACAGGCCCCAAGGAGGTTAGTTGATATGTACACATCCTGGGGGTGCAAATTTTTAATACAAAATCCATTTAAGGTGTTTCTTATATTGTTACAAAGGATGAACTTAGACAGGCCGGGTTGAAAGGACAACTTTCAAGCAAGGTCAAATGGTAATCTAGGGAGAAGTTAGAGGAAACATTTCCTCACCTCTTTTAGTAAAAGCTTATGGGGACGAAAAAAACTCTCTAAATGGAGAGGTATGATATGGAATGGATCATTTTACAATTTTTAAACTATATTGGTACCTTTCGGGTGGAAATATTGGAGGTATTGGCTTGTAGGGTCCATTTTAGAGGTAGGTTTTGCTTTGGTGATTTTGGGTGCAAAACCATTCAGATCCAATTTGAGGCCTTAAACAACCATTTTTGCGGTCAAAATTTTCATGCTTAACTCATATTGTCTTGATGTTTACATTTCTATCTTTCCAACGATGCAAAAATCACCTCAACTAGACTCTCGCATGTTGAAGTTATGCATACCACAAGTTGACATATCCTAATATCCGCCATGATGATGAGTGGATGCTATGTCAACTCACATTATTCACACATGTGCAGCTGGTCACATGTGGAATCTCAAGAATATTCTAGAGGGTCCAAAACCCCAACATTAATTGGCGATTAAGGCAAGTAAAAACCCAAAACTATACTCTAGACGAATATCATGTTATGTTAAATACTAGCTTGCTAGGAAAGGAATGGGTTCCATTCTATTTGTATTATTATTGTCTCATAGTAGTGGTCAAATAATTTTGGGACTGGGATTTTGGAGCAGTACATAGGAAGTAGATGACCATTAAATAACCACACTTGCAACAATGTCCATGAAACTCCATAGTGGGTGCCCTTTTCTTTGTATTTGCATTTCATAAATGATAAGAAAAGGGTAGAGCATAAGACTCACCTTCTAGCTAGGTTTTTCTTGTACATCTAGTGTTCATTGTGTGGATGGAGTATTATCTTATTTCCTCTTTCATTTTAGTTTTCATTAATTTTAATACTAATATAGTATATTAAATTTGCAATCTAAAGTAAAACACTCCAAAATAAGAGATTGTAGAATAATAGAAGATCTATTATGACATATTATTTATGGTGGATTATCCACAACAATTTATAAATCATATCTCATATCTTCATTCAACCACTTAGAGGTATCATTATTTGGGATTTCAATGCCAATATTGTAGCATTACTACTTACAATATTCAAAGAGGGGCTTGGGTCAAAATTTTGGTCTCAAATGAAAGTAGGTTGATGATCCAAACTAAAGGTGGATATATTATTTTCTCCAAAGAGATCTAATATCCCCCCCCACCTCATATAATACACTACATTATTATTTTCAGTTAATTCTAGGATTCGAGCCCTAGAACTAGGAGAGGTTTTCTCCTTGTAGATTGTAAAGTTAGAATGACATTTATGAGATCGTCTAGGGAATAGGACATAGGATAAAAACGTAAGAAGGATCCTCTTCCACTACCCTTGTGCTAATTATTAGAAGTAAGATTAAATTCCTCGTCATTGATTCCCACATACATGAATAGCACGAGTATGGAATAATAGGATGATAATATCTTACTAATTAAAGATTGGGACATAAAACAAAGTCTTCTTCCTTGTCTTACTTATCATGGACCATAATTTTTGTCATGATGGTTCCATGTAATACATAGAGGCATTTTCCTTTCTAAGGTTTTATGAATGTTGGAAATTCTCTTGTTATTGCTTATATTGATTGATTAATGTTCAATTGATAAGCATTTAATCTTCACCCTTTTATCTACTCCCTTAGCCCCATCACCTTTAGGATCCATTCCTTTTGAAGTTGCAAATTCCACCATGCTTTGGAACTTCAAGTGCCTATATAGATTACATAAATGGCATTTTGACATAGTCTACAATGTAATAGTATCTCTAATAACTGCAGATACTTATACTTCTATTGTATTTGGGATATCTAACCCTAGATCCATTTCGACAAGGATTCATGTGGCCATTTAAGCATTGACTAGTTAGGGCTTACACCATAACCCAAGAATATTACCTATTTCTTTTAGCATGTAATCATTCCACAAATCTATTTGCAAGGCTACATGGTAGGTTTACCCAAATCGAGTATCAAAATTCTTTATCCATTCTCAAATTGAAGCACATAGACCATTATTCAGTTATTATAAGAGATGGATCCTAGAACTGGTGACCCCTTTAAATAATCTATGCATCCTTGTTCCTCCTAAAATCAAATTCCATCCATCCTCTAGATCATATTTGTAACATAGGATGATAACCCAGATCCCTAAGAACACCTTATCAACGTACTTTCAATGTTTTTTTCCACCATCATGCAAATCCTAAAGAACCAATATACTATATCTATGTCTTGCATTGGAATGATTTCTCTTAGTAGAATGTCTTCTCCTATTATAGTGTTCCTTAACCTAGAAATTGAATCACCACAAAGATATAGAACCCTTATACTTCAAAAATAACCAAATACATTTACCATAAGAATAATACCAAGATATAGAGAAAGACCCTTAAGGTAGGATAACATTGTCAATTCTTCTTATGGAAGGAATCACTCCACAAGCCATGCTTTATACAAAATAATTCATCCAAAATTTATCATACAATGATACTCATGTGTATTTATACTTTCTCATAAATATTCCTAAGGGACCTAAGCCAACTGCCCCTTGTTATTATATTATTTTATCTGACTACCAAGTAGACATATTCCATGAGTATGGACACATTACATACGTTATGCCACTTGGGTACCTCCCTAGGTAACCCATATTATCCTAGCTAGGTACATAACATTCTACCCCTCTTCACGTGTTTTTTACTGAAAACATAGGAGGAAACCACAGAATATGATCTTCTAAGAAAGTTATCCAACCGATACCAAGCAAAAGCATCCATCCATCCTAGTGAAATGTAGACATGGGTTCCAACTGCTTCCTTTCCACCTTGATATTTATTTTGGTTGCTCCTTTGGTTCCATGTTGCTATCGTGCTTATACACTAATATCTCCATGCATTTTTTTTAGTCCTCCATGTTCCATCATACTAGTTTCCTTTTTGGTTCCATGTTTGTTGATGCTCCCAACCTTGCCTTGATGATTATTGTTTCTCATGGTAGAGTGGGTGGCGATATACTACAACCTTAGTTATTCGTTCTTATTTCTTTGAATTTTCAAGATGTGGTCCCATTGATTCAAGTAGCTCCTTAGATCCATCTTCATTTTGATTCCCTTCTTGGGGTGTTTCTTCATGTGCTTCTATATACTTTTTTATTTCACCTCATACTCTTCATCCATTGTGTCTATATATACTTTAGCTATTTTTCTTGCAAGGATTTCTTAATGTACCCCCTTTGTCCTTCTTGTTTAGTAAGCAAAATATCCTACAATGTAATTTTCTTTTTCTTGTATCAAAACTTCAAAACTTCTTTTGCACATTAATATTAATTGTTCCAACTCATGAGTCCATCCAAGGATATCCCAAAGCAATATCCACATTATCTAGATCCATAGCATGAAATTTTGAATGCAACTCATACTTATCCATAGTAACCCCCAAATATTTAAAAAATTGAACATTTTCACCCTCAACATGTGTGTTTTGAATATGCTTTGCTAGAACTTGCAATCTTTAGTCACATTAACATTTATGAAATTATGTTTATTTTTAGGATTGATAGAAACAATAATAACCTTTTCTCAATGAATACATCCAAAAACATATAATAGGAATTTGTCACAGGAAAAGGAACCCTTTGTTCTTTCTTTATCATTTTTCACAGCATGAGACCACCTATCTAAAAATACCTTTTCAAATTCTGCATATGAAAATGCATTATCTTGACATGGTTAAGCAAATAGCACCATCTAGTAGCATCTTCTTTTAAATTATCGCTTGCCCAAAATATCCATGTCTTTCCTCATATTGGCTTATTATGTTTTATGTATTTTTCAGTAGTATGACAATCATTTTTTTTGTAAAATGCAACTTGCTTGCCATAACTCCAAAAATAAAAATATGGTTTTGAACAAAATTACTTACTTTTGAGATGGAAAATTTAAAATGAGCATATCTCCCTCAATATTTCTTAGAATATGTATTATGAAAACAATTATGAAATGCCACAGTCATTATCCATCAATTGGTGTTGGATTAATGGAAATATGGTCACTCCATCAAAATATATCAATTCTACAATTCACCTAACTGTCACTATAAAAACCCTAAAAATAATTGTATTTTAAATCAGTGATAACTTCGCTTTCCCAACTCCATTTTGGACAATTTCTTTTGTGAAGTTGGGTGTCACAAAGAGAGGAACTCATATCCATGACTTGTTTTCTTAGATTCTACACATAAATTGACCTAAATTCTACCATCCTCCTTTTTTCCTTCAAAATCCTCCCAAAAAAACTTCTAATTTTTTTACCCAAGAGAGTGCTCCAATACCATTTGTAGTGATCCTTATCCTAGAAACTGAATGATGACAAAGATATAGAACTCTTTTACTTCAAAAATAACCAAAATATATTCACCATAAGAATAACACGAAGATATAGAGAAAGACCCTGAAGATAAGGTAACACCATCAACTACTCTTTATGGAAGGAATCACTCCACAAACCATGCTTTCTACAATACAATTCACCCAACATATCTCATACACTAATACTCATGTATATTTATACTTTCTCATGAGTATCCCAAGGGGATTAAGCCCACTACCCGTTTTTATTACATTACTTCCTCTAATTACCAAGTTGACATATTCCATGATTATGGTCGCATTATATACATTATCACACTTGGGTATGTCCCTTGGTACTCCATATTATCCTACCTAGGTACATAACACCTACCACTAACTACACCTTATCATTTATTAACTTAGTACATTTTCATCTAGAAAGCTTTGGCCTAGATTTAGTCTACCCAGAACCACATCCAAGCTTCCCAATTAATTCTTTAAGCCTCAAATCCTCAAAATCCAATGATGGATGGGATCGATTTGATATATTTTTAGTTGCAATGATGGAATTTAGCATCCTTTCCTTGGATAACTTTAAGTTACCAGTTTTACTGAGATGTGCACTTTGAGTCACACCAACTTTTTCCTTGATTGTGTGAATGGGGAATGAATGAGAAGCTACTTGGAAAGAACTAGCTTCATATGTGAGAGCTGGTCAAATAATTGCTATATCAATACTTAAATTGACAATGACCCTCCCTATGTCATTGACAATATTTGGAGGTTATATTGTATCTATGTTTTGAAATCTTGAAAAGGGATTGATAAAAAACCTTATTAAGAGATATTCTAAGCCCTTGTCAAAAAGTGACATGTCCCTTTCTTTGGACATCATACTACCATGTAAAGGGGTAACAAAGTGGCATGTCCCTTTCTCTTGACATCATACTACCATGTAAAGTACCATGTAAAGGGTTAAAATATTCTTGAATTCAACCTATCCAAAATATCTTTTTCCCCCTTATTTTAGTGCCTCATGATTTCCTTCTCAAATTTGAATATCAATAATTTTGGTGGATCCCCTCCTTCTTTCATTTAACCCTTATATTTGGTAAATACCCTCCTTTCATTTAACCCTTATCAACCATGTGTAATGTCTCTTCTTGGTAATTGGTTTTATGAATGTGTGAGTGAAAAAATATTCATTAATATAATTATTTTATTAGCATACCACCTCAAACAACCAACTTCCTTGCAACAATCCAATTCTCACAATATATTAACACTTCATAAACAATCAACTTACTTGCAACAATCCAATTCTCACAATATATTAACACTTCATAAACAATCAACTTACTTGCAACAATCCAATTCTCACAATATATTAACACTTCATTATCTAGATTCCACATGCAACATAAATAATATGTATTCTTTATCATTTTAAAATATAGTTGAGTGACATGTGCTATGTATGGTTGTGGTGGTTGCATAGTCTATTCTAGGTCCCTTATATTGTGGGCACAATGATTGCTATCCAAACAACATATCTTCCATTGCAAAATTGTGAACAATGTGAGTACAACTCATGCACGAGATGCGCTGCGATGTCTTGGAAGGAACATTGACCTCCGAGCTAATAATAACTCTTTCTAGAGGGCAACATCGAATCTTTTGCTTGTTTTCTTTGTGAGGTGTGATCTCTACATTGTTCGAGTTGAATTCAAAATATTTTGGATTGGAATTAATATTTGTTTCACATATTTACATAAATGCTCATACGAATCAATTTTGTTTCGATCATTCATTTAAATATACTATCATATATTAATGGTTATTATTTGCTCATGACATAAGCAAAGTATAGATAATTTTTTTTTGATAATTTTTATGATTTGAATTATTTTAAAATGGATTAAAAAATTTTACAATAAAATTTTATCATCAAAATTTTCATTAATCAAATAAAATTATATTTTTTACAATTTTTCTATTAAATTTAAAAAAATTATATCGAAAAATATTTTGTCGCTCATAAAAATAAACAATATTATCAATAAAACATTTGCAAATTGTCCGCAGGGATGTAGCTCAACCGGTGATTTGCTTGATATGAAGGACATGTTGTAAATTGAGGTCTCGAGTTCAAATCACTCTGGGTTACCCGTGCTCCATGCTTACGGGTTGTTGTGGGGCGCCTAGGGGTATAGTAATAGCGAGATTGGATCCCTAGACCTCGTGTCACGCGAGTACGATCCCAGTCCCCAGTTACCAATTCCCCTACTACAA
Organism: Larix kaempferi; assembly: GCA_027924585.1. Lineage (NCBI taxonomy): Eukaryota > Viridiplantae > Streptophyta > Pinopsida > Pinales > Pinaceae > Larix > Larix kaempferi. The sequence goes on along the minus strand of BSBM01000511.1, from coordinate 7,764,850 downwards.
AAAAAAAAAACATTTACACATTACAACACACACTTACCACCATTATCCACCTATATAATGCAAAGTGCACTAGTGTGCTTCAATATTATGAGCATTGTTTTTTAAAAGACAATACTATGACCATTATCAATCAAGCTTAAGTCGAATTGGAAATGTTCATGTCCTACTTGTATACCTTTATGGAGAGTCTCTTTGGCTTTGAAATTGTATTTAAGAAATATTCATTTCACCAAAATGATCAAAATGATATTTATTTTAATAAAAATAATATTTTTAATATAATATTGTTATAAATTTATTTTAATTTAAGATTTATTAAGTATTAAAAAGATTTTAAAAAATATTAAAAATATTATATATATATGTAATTTTTTATTTAATTATAATATATATTTCAAGTCAAAAATATGATATTACATTCTCAAAGTGTTTGTAGACATTATCCAAAAAATGTATTGCCTACATTGATTCATATCTTTATAGAACATTGTTACAATGGAAAGTTGTTACAATAAAATTTAGAAATCAATCAACCATAAAGTATAATTATTTAATGTTAAATCACCAAGATCTCTTAAGAAGAGATTGATAGCTAACACAAAGACATACTAACATGTAATTCTTGATCATGTTGCCCACATAATTTATGGATACTAAGCAAATGTTATCTTCCAAGAATGATTGAGATAGACTATTTATAGGGTTAGCTTGCAGATTGCTACTATTTATATCACTAGTGTTATTAAGTAGTAACAAGTGTTTCTTCTCTTAATGATTTCTTCAACAAACGAGTCTCATATGACTGTGAAGGAATGATATTTGGTGGAAAACATTATTTATATTGTGAATCTTTATCTTTTGACTCAGTGATATCAAGTCTTCCTACTTGATCTTCCATTGCCTGTTTTGACAAGCCATGTTCCACCATTCCATTCAACTCTCTATAGATATGGCTATATGGAAAGACGTGAACTTGGGGATCTAATCCTTGAACTACTCAATGAGGTTAGCTAGTCTATTATTGTGAATCTTTAGCTAGCTTGTAACACATCCAACAATGAGTCATGACCATCCATAGATTATAGATATTAGTTATCTCTTTGCATGTAGCTAACCAAACATTATAAGGATGCCTTAATATTTTTTATATTGTTACTACCATTTCCTATCCCACATGTGAAGGAGAAGAAATGATGCTCTATTGTATGTAGTACTCCCCCTACTCCATGTTATTAGACAATCTACTTGAGCGGACGCGAGCCAGATCTCCCTAGTTCAATGTGAATCTAGAACAAATCGGAGCAGAACATAAAGCTACTTTCCTAGATCATATTAGAGATCGATTAATTAGATGTCCTACCTTTAGATTTGTAGATTTTTCTCCTTGTTATTGCTCCAAGCTCCGCAGTCGTCAGATCCGTAGCTACAAGACCTGTCAAAACATGTAGAGACAAAACAAGTAGTAAAACATATCTAAACACTAACTGATCTTAGTAAATAGTTAAGGGAGTAAACTATAAACATCATCAACACAATGGACATTTATGGAAAGAGTTTATATTACTGTATAAAGAGTGAGAAATATAAAGTAGAGAGATGATTACAACCCAAGCCTTAACGCTGCAATCCTCCTCCAACAAACCAAGCCAATGCCTCCAAAGGAAATGTATGCCTTCCAAGAGATGGATAGGGATCACCTAGGCTAATTCCACCAGCATGTAAGTGCTACAGACTTCCTCCCATTTGGAATGGAGATGAGCTTTGTATTTATAAAACCAAGTGGATAGAGTAGGTTGAGTATCATGGGGAGAGGATTAAGGGATCATCCCTTGAGGTTAGGGAACCGTATGACATCTCACCTAGATGTTAGGGATAGAGATCCACCTCATCTACCTTCTAGAATTTGCTTGAAAGCTACCTTTATCCAATTTAACCAACCCCGGTGCAAGCTGCATGAGGGAAACCTGCGCATGAGAGGAGAAGCGCATGCTACACAATGGAAACCTGAGCCATTGGCGTAGTCTGTCAGAATACAACTTGCGCCTAACCTAGTTGGTCACATCTTGCTAGAAGACAACTTGCGCCGGCCCAACTAGAAATTGTGGACAAAGGTCAACAACTTGCTCTAAATGACTTCTTGACCAAAGAGACTTCAAGGATTAAGGCACTGAGTTGACATGGGTCTCATGATGACGAGATTTAGGTGTAACAGAATGCCTCCCAAAGCATGAAGCTGGAAAAAAAATACAGGTGAAGTGCTTTGAAAGATGGATGGCAAGGACTTACTGGTTGGAAGATGTTGTTGTAGTACAATTGACTCTGAGATACTAGTCGTCGGTAATTTTTTTATTGGACAATCTACTCGAGTGGACGCAAGCCATATCTCCCTAGTTCAATGTGAATCTAGAACAAATAGGAACAAAACATAAAGCTACTTTCCTAGATCAGATTAGAGGTCGAGTAATTAGATGTACTACCTTTAGATTTGTATATCTTTCTCCTCGTTATTGTTCCAAGCTCCGCGGTCGTCAGATCTATAGCTGTAAGACTTGTCAAAACATGTAGAAACAAAAAAAGCAGTCAAACATATCTAAACACTAACTGATCTACGTAAACAGTTAAGGAAATAAACTATAAACATCATCAACACAACGGACATTTATGGAAAGAGTTTATATTACTATATAAAGAGTGAGAAATACAAAGTAGAGAGATTATTACAACCCAAGCCTTAACACTACAATCCTCCTCCAACAAACCAAGCCAATGCCTCCAAAGGAAATGTATGCCTCCCAAGAGATGGATAGGGATCACCTAGGCTAATTCCACCAGCATGTAAGTGCTATAGACTTCCTCCCCTTTGGAATGGAGAGGAGCTTTGTATTTATAAGACCAAGTGGATAGAGTAGGTTGAGTATCATGGGGAGAGGATTAAGGGATCATCTCTTGAGGTTAGGGAACCGTAGGACAGCTCACCTAGATGTTAGGGATAGAGATCCACCTCATCTACCTTCTAGAATTCGCTTGAAAGCTACCTTTATCCAATTTAACCAACCCCGGCGCAAGCTACATGAGGGAAACCTACGCCTGAGAGGGGAAGCACATGTTGCACAAAGGAAACCTGAGCCACTGGCGCAGTCTATCAGAATAGAACCTATGGTTGATCTAGTTGGGTGCATCTTGCTAGAAGACAACCTGTGCCGGTCCAACTAGAAATTGTGGGCAAAGGTCAACAACTTGCTCTAAATGACTTCTTGATCAAGGATATTTCATGGATTAAGGCACTGAGTTGACATGGGTCTCATGATGATGAGATTTAGGTGTAACACTCCATAGAAGCCAAGGTTCTTAATTGAAGCTCCATTAAAAAATTCCCCATTCCTTCTTTTTTACAATTTCCAACTACCCAATATTCCTCAGAGCTTTGAATCTCACAATATTCCTAAGACTATTCTATTCAATGAAGGAAAAGGACCATTCCCGAAGGATAAGGAGCCAACGAAAGCATAATTTTTGGTCCAAATTAGTTAGAATGGGTCATTTGGACCATTTTGTAATGACCATAGGTGTCTATAAATAGAAACACAATTGTAAGCATAATAGGAATGTCATCATAGAGAGATTAGTCGATCAAGTCTAATGTATTTTGTCTGCCTTCGACTGTTTTTGCTCTGAGTATATGGATTCGTGTTAAGTCACTTGGAACTATTTTTTGTGAAGTTCATCCCGCAGTCTTTGTGATGAGTTAATGAATGAGGATGTTTGTCTATGTCTCAAATCTGTGCTTTCTATTTGTTGCTATGTTATGAAGTATGAATGATATCTTGTAAGAATGATGAAGATGTGATCTAGCTGCTTTGTCGATTGATCAATAATGTTGGTTGATATGAGTAAGGGTTATGTCTATTTGAATTGCTAGTATAATTTGAAAACAAATCTATGGTTTCTGTAGCGACTGAGTATGAATTAATACATGTCTTCTCCCAACTGCGGAAACTTGGTTCCTACAGCCCCCCTTAGGTATCTCGGGTGAGACCTCACTCGCTCTGCGGGTGTTGCTGGAAAGGGTAAAACCTTTATGGGCTGATGCTTAAGGGTGTATGGTCGATCTTTGTTGACAGTAGTGTGAAGTGAACCCCTATCGACAAAACGGTGTCAACACTTTCGAACCTTTCGAAGAGGAGTTGAAGAGGGTAATTAACAAAAATCGAATTGTCAGAACCATTTTTATTGCATTTGGAAATCCCCTTTGATGTTCACCAATACCCTTCTAGAGGAGAAAATTGAAATAGTTCAACATGGGAGAGGCACCTCAATTTAATAGAAGGGTAGACAAGACCGAGAGAAGAATATAAGGAGAAATTGTTAAGAAGATTAAAATAGAAAAATGGAACGAGAGGAAATTGTTAGAAAATAAATAAAATTGAAAATTTGAAATTAAGTGGAAGTTTTTAAAATTAACCAATAAAAATAAATGAGAGACGAGAGATTGTGACTAGGGATAAGAGAACTGAACAAAACATGTAAAATAAAAATTTCTTAGTCAAAACAAAAGAGAAAATTTCTAAACAAAAATATGTGAGGAAATTTCTCAACCAGAAAATACATGTAAACAATTGCATGGAAGTTTGAACAAAGAAAAAACACTATAAAGGGAGAGGTAAAAAAGAGAACATGTGGAATAATAAGTTATTCAAAACAAAAGAAACAAGCTACAAAATAGAATATGGAAAGGAAATTGCAAATAGCATATATTATGGAGAGTTGGCCAATTCTTCCTCTAGGTAATGTTATACCCCAAGTGCATGTTCCAGGAAGGTTCGGTCGATCCTTCCTCTAGTTGACGGTTTTTGTTGATGCTCAACATCGACATGCTTCTGAAGAGGTTGCAGCATGATGCCAAAGGAGAACCTATTGAAATTTTTTGCAAAATCATTTCTTCTATACTTTTATGTCCAGAGCGATGTGGTTGTTATGTCCTTACCTCATTTCTCCATTCTTGCTTCTGTTTGACCACTTCAATAGAACCTCGAAGTTGTATCTTAGTGTCACCATAATCCAGTTTGATGTTATGTTGTGGAGATTTGTCATTTCTCGCTAATTGTCTCCATATTTCGTTCGGCCAAATTTGAGTCTGTTTTAATCTTTCCACAGTCGATCAAAGTTTCGACAAGTGCATGTATTATGTGTTAGGTCAATTAAATTTCATCAAGTCTATATCCACCGATAAATTGTTATTCACCTCCACTTGTTGTCTTTCTCCTTATATCTATGATCAAAAAGTCAAAATATCTCCCCATAATGCTTCTTTGCACAAAAACGTCAATGACCTCCATTTTTAAATGAAAGACTCTTCCCCTTTTTATAACCCTTATCTCTTAAATTTTCCTATCATGATTCCTAACCCCTTCATAAAATGATCCCTTTATTTCCCTTATCCTTTTGTAACCCCTTCCATCATAAATCCCCACTTCCCAAAAGTCAAAATATAAATAACAATAAAAGTTTCAAAAGGATCTTATCCCAAGACTCTAGTCCCCCATTTACCCTATCTATCCATTTTATTAAAAAGTTCCCTTTCCCTTTCCCTTTCCATTCTATTAAATTCATGTTACTTTTCCCAATCCCTATTCATTTAACTTAATCCGCTACTCATTTCTCCTTTTACCCATTATTCCCATAATTCCCCTTTTTCATTCAATATTGTAAAAATTATATGTATATTAAAACCATTCCCTTCAGCGTTTTTCATAAAATCCTTTAACCCTTTATCATATTTTTCCCACTCTCCATTAATATTAAAAAAAGGTTTATTTTGCTCCTTGCGTAGAAACGAGGGGATATCCAGGGGGTGCATAGTAGCCACAAGGCATTTGCTAGCGCGCATACAAGGAGGGATCCATTGGGAAGATGGAGATTTTTAAAGAATGTTAAAATCACGCAAAATGTTACACACAGAGGATAACGTTAGGCCACCAAACTAGCCATCGGCATGACGAGAATCAATGCAAAAGGAAGATGCATTGGTAGAGAAGAAATAAAAAACGCCAAGGCCAGGCCCAACAGTACAAATAGATATTAACATAGAAGGGAAGGCATGAAATATGACACTGAGGTGGCACCAGTAAACAAAATAATAAAAACTAAAACATTGCAAGTGAAAAAATGGAAGGACTCTTGTTGAATACTAAAATGAAGACAAGATTTTGGTTTAGAAAGAAAGGGAGAACTCGACTGGGGTCAACATCACTTACATAGGGACTTTAAAGACCCATATATTCAACAACGAGGAATTTCCTGACGAAATGTCAGAGTACTATTTGATGGTCAAGAAATCCAAAGCTTGTAATATGTTACAATGAGCTTGAAGTTGTATTCAAAGAGAAACCTGGCAAGAAGGGCGACATGCATGTTTCTTCCATGTCACAATTCCAAGTTTGAAACAAACCCAAGAATGAATAACGACCGACATCAATAGCCATTTCCGAAAGCTGGTGTTTGAGTGGCATGCATCATATTTGTGACAAAGGGCCCATTAAAAAGGTTTTGGCTTCTTGGGTTTGTTTTTATTTAAAATAGTGAAATGAATTTGCAACCCCTCAGCATCATTGGCTGCATTAGTAAGATCATTCTCATTATCAAAAGTTTGCTTTCGGATTGTTATTGTCTTTAACCGAATGGAATGGTCCTTTGGTTCATGAAATTTTGAACTCAAGCAAAGAATGGGAACTAGCCCATAAGAACATTGATTCCCATATCCCAAACTGCAAGAACATGTTTACAGGATAAATAATGGATATATTGTTTTACACAGTTAAACGAAGTGACTCAATGTTTAAGCTTCCCGAGATTATTTTTCCACATAGGAGGGTGAGAACCATTTTCATCCATCTCACCCTCCTTCTGGACTCATGAAGAAAACTTAAATTCCAAGAGATGCATGACCATTGACCTCCCTGTAGTTGTTGAAACTCTTTGTCTTCACACACACACTTCTCATGCCTTGTTGCAACCTTTAAAAGGTCAGCGAAGATGTTGAAACCATAATCTCACACCTGGCAGAGGTAAGAGGTAGGTACTGCAAGCTTCTGCTCTGCATTTTTTTATTCATACTCAGTCGTCCATGAGCCTAACAAGCGGTGATTGCAGGTAAGGCTACAGCCGATTCTCATCCATTAGGGTGAAGGAAGAGTGTCCTTCCACCAGAGTTACATTATGTTTTCTTGCATGTTTATCGTTTCTTCCTACATATTTTTTATATTGATGTTTACATGCGCGTAAGTTACTGCAAAACAATATGAGTGGGAAGTAATCCCTTATCCCTCTATCTCAGTTTCACTCGGAGGGAGGTTCATTCAATCCTTCCTCTAGGTGATGCTTTCACCCAGGTGCACATATGAGGAAGGGTCGACTCCTTCCTCAAGGTTGTACTACATGTAGGTTCGCATTTGAGGAAGGGTCATCTAATCCTTCCTCTAAGTGGTGTTGTACACATGTTAACGTTTGAAGAAGGGTTGTCCAATCCTTCTTTTAAGTTGTGCTCATCTCTAGGTGGACGTTTGAGGAAGGGTTGACTGATCATTTCTCTAGGTGATGCTATCCCCCAGATTTGCGTTTGAGGAAGGATCATTCGATCCTTCCTTTAGTTAATGCTCGCCCCATGTGCACATTAGAGGAAGGGTTGGTGGATCATTCCGTTAGGTAATGCTTTCCCCCATGTGCAAGTATGAGAAAGGGTCAACTGATCCTTTCTCTAGGTGATACTACCCCCAAGTTCATGTTCAAGATAGGGTCAGCCAAACCTTCGTCTAGGTATTGCTTGCCTCTAGGTTCACATTCAAGGAAGTTTCGACTGATACTTCCTTGAGGTGATGCTCTCCCCCGGGTGCACATTCGTCGAATTGTAGTCCACTCCTTCCTCTAGGTTATGCTCTCCCACAGGTGCAAAATGGAGAAAGGGTCGGCCAATCCATCCTCTTGGTGATCCTCACCCCCAAGTGCATGTTCGAGAATGGGTCAACCAATATTTCCTCTAGGTGATGCTTTCCCCTAGGTGCACGTTTGAGGAAAGGTTGGTCGATCCTTCCACTATATTATGCTCACCCCTCTATGCACGTTCGATGTAGAGTGGGCCAATCATTCCCATAGGTGATGCTTGCACCCATGTGCATGTGTGAGGAAGGTTTGAATGAATTGTCCTCTAGGTGATACTGCTCCCAGGTTCATGTTTGGGGAAGGGTATATTGATCCTTCCTCTATGTGGTGATGCATGTCGTTTCATGTTCGAGGATGTCTCGATTGATCCTTCCGCTATGTGGTGCTTTCCTCCAGGTTCATGTTCAAGGAAGGGTCAATCAATCTCTCCACTAGGTGATTCTTTCTTCCAAGTGCATGTATGAGGAATGGTCATCTAATCCTTCCTCTAGGTGAAACTTCACCAAGGTTCACATTCGAGGAAGGGTTGTCCGACCCTTCCTCTAGGTGATGCTAGCCTCCAGGTTCATGTTCGAGGATGGGTAATCTAACCCTTCCTTGAGGTGATGTTCTCCTCTGACTGCACGTTCAAGGAAGGGACAACTGATCATTCCTCTATTGTTGTGCTTGTCCCCATATGCACGTTTGAGAAAGGGTTAGTTGATCCTTCCTCTTGGTGATCCTTGCCCCCAGGTGCATGTTTGATAATGGGTCAACCGATCTTTCCTCTAGGTGATGTTTTCTCCTAGGTTCACATTCAGTGATATGTCAACCAATCCTTCCTCTAGGTGATGTTGGCCCCATGTGCATGTTTGATGAAGGGTCGACTAATACTTTCCATAGGTGATTCTTGCGCCTAGGTGCATGTGCTAGGAAGGGTCAATTGATATTTCCTCTAGTTGATAGTAATTTTAGGTTCACGTTCAAGGAAGGGTCGACTGATCATTCCTCTAGGTAATGCTCTCCCCCAGGTGCACGTTTGAGAAAGGGTCAGTCGATACTTCCTATAGATGGTGCTTGAACAAATGTGCAAATTTGGAGAAGGATCGTCTAATCCTTCCTCTTGATGTTGGTTGACCCCATGGACATTCGAGGAAGGGTCACATGGTCCTTTCTCATTATAATGTTTGACATCACTATGAGGCCACTCTATGGTGATGACATCATTGTGGCATCACTATGCATTGGAATATTCAACAAGGAATATCTGTCATTCTCATTAATATATGTACTCAACTGGAATGATATGGTGAGTTTCTATAACTCTCATACATAAATTGTGTTGAGTTGGTTCTTTATACTTGCCGAAAAAGAGATCCTGCAAAAGCAAACTGGGTATTTGATAAGAGACTACTTGGTGCTCCTGAAATTGTAGTCGTGATTCTCCTTTCAACGAATTCTCCTATTTGACGCATTTCTCCTATTTATGATATGTGCATTTCATAAAGGTCTCACCAATCTGCACATTTATGGGGATTCTAAGTTAACTATAAGATGGATGTTGGGTGTAACTCAAGTTTAAAGGTATGTGTTCAATCATGTAGTTCAAGTTTCAACTAGGGGTAGTTGCATCTCTCTTTCATCATATCTCATTTACTCATATATGTGTACAATTCAGTGATATGTAGACTCCTTGAGGCAGGAAATATCTGAATCCTTTTTCTTTCATTGATGAAGTTTTTGTTCTCTGGAATGGTTTTGTTGATAGAAAGGGTCTTTCAGGTCTACTTTTATGTATAAATCTGAACTCTGGGGTGGTTGGGGATTGTGCTAATCAACCCTCCTACTTGAGACACCTCACATACACCCTAAGGTAATTGAAAGAGTCATAAGGGAAGTGTTGAGTAAAGTGTGGGCACACCAAGCTAAATCCCCCCTCTACACACCATGATAGGCCTTTGATACTCCTTTATCTTACTGCCCCATGTGAATAATAATGCCAAATCATAGTAATTGATATATGTGCATTTGATTCTAATAAATGGCACCACTGATGCCTTGACCTGGAAATATTGAAACAAAGTGATTAGAGTCTTGTCTTGTGGTTTTTATTTGTATCTATGATAGCCACTAGAAATTTTGTATTTTTTATACATACGTCGTTGGGTGAAAAGAAAAAGTGAATTTGTTTATGAGACTTGGCATGGAAATTCTAGAACAATAGTTCTAACGTCTTCTCAATATAATTCTTGAAATGCGGCTCAAAATATAGGTTTAATAGAAGTACTCTCCATAGCCCTACTTCTTAAATGAAGAAGAATGCTTGTAAATTTCTATATAGCACTACCGCTTAAATGAATAAGCATGCCTATATATTACTATAAGCCAGTTAAAAAAAAGGGTTTTTTACTCCAAAAAGGGTTTGTGAAACTTCACACTTGAAGAAAAATGACACAGATTTTGTCCATGTTTAAAATATCTCTATCTAGTATTTGGATATAAAGATTCTTGTGAAATGGAAGCATTGCTCAATTTTCTCCATGGATTTTCCCTTGTTCTGGGGCCTGGGTGGTTGAAAGGATTTCCAATGTAAGAAGACTCTTGGAGCTTGTGTGTGAGAATGTAATCCTAATATGCATGGTGACAACCTTGCAATTTCCATAAAAAACTGTATCCCTAGGAAATTTGTTTTATTTCCATTGAGATTTAGACATATAAATAAAAAATCGTGATTTTGAACCCTATTTTTACTTTTCCCTAGCAATTTCGGATTTCTCTATCTCATTGCTGCATTTTTAAAAAAATATGTGTCAAAATACTTACTAAAAAGTTTCCTGGCGATGATAACTTCACAAGGGCTCCAGAGCCACAAAAGTCATGGTTTGAATCTCACTACGATCAATAAAATGTAATAGTCTAGTTCCATAGTCACATACATCCATACTTTGAATCGCTCTCCAATCAATCAAATGTAATTGTGTGTTTTGATAGTGTGTAAAAAGGGAAATAAGAGAGTTGGGCATTGTTGGCTCACACAGAACATAATAGCGTTGGATTTAAATCCTCACAAAATATTTCGATGGTTTTTCACTCTTCATCATACAATACCAATAAATTGTAAGGTGCTCCCTAGCGCATTATCAAGGGAGTTGGATGCCATAATGCCACTAGGAATTTTCTTGCAGTAGTATTGAATATCATTAATCCATGAACATGGTCAAGGCAAAAAACATAGTATCTCAAGGCCCTAATAATCTTGCTTAAATATTTTAACAACCATGGAGCCATCCAAGGAACCATGGACTTGGTTGAGTAGGGGAGTCTTGTACCACCTTTACATATTATGATATGCCACCTTCAAGGTAGGTCTAGGAACTCAAGTATAGGATGAAAATGGTTTTTTTAGGGCTCAAGGGCTTAGATAAATACCACCAACCACCATGCATGACCTCTTTCAAGGATATTAATGGTTTTTTATTTGCGATATGGGACACATTTGAAGATTTTGAGAATCCAATATTTGTTGTAGAGACATGGACATGTTCAATAGAGGAAAAGTGGACCTTATGACCTGTGGTAACCTTCTACTCATCAAACAAAAAGAACAATGCCTCGAACCATTGCCCTCACCTCTCGAGAGTGTCATCCTCTTTTGAGTTCACATATGGGCACCTTATGGAGGTTGTTATTACTTACTACGTAATATGGGTATTCTTACCCTTACTATGGTTTATGGAGGAAATTTGAGCTTGGGGATTTAAATTTAGATTGCAAGATTTACATTCCATGATAGAAACCTTGGACCACCAAACATGCCTTCACTATGAAATCTTTGTCTTTGGACAAAGGGATAATATCATAGTGTTCATCATAAGGTTTTAATTGCTACGGATCGGTCATGTGGCCTTGCACATGCTTGAAATATTTATCGTAAACCTTGAGACCTAAATAAATATTTGAGGCATCCATGGCCAATATTTCCCTTAGAGTGGGGATATGGATACCATTAGGAGTTTTTAAGAAATATGTGTTGTTGCAATGATGTCACAATAGTTGGTGGAGGAAAATCAAGAATTAAGATCTTGGGTTATATTATAGGGATGAAGCTCCATGGATAACACCTTGAAACACCATAGATAATAGTTTGTTGAGGAGAAGATGATTATTTGTTGATTTCTAAGTGAGTATATGGGAACCATTATTTTTTCCAAACACTCTGTATGGCTCTCAGGGCTTGGACATAAACATGGTCGAGAAAGTGTGATTGGACTTTTAGTGGGGAAGTTGGTGTGATTGAGATATTATTATCAATGGTAAGTATGGGTGTTATGGCCCTGGACATGGATCATAGAAGGATAAAATCATACCATATTTCTTGAAATAATATTATAGGCTTCTTGGGAAAAGAACAATGCTAATTTGTACATTGCATGTGACCTTTTGAGGGAATCCTTTTCCCATGTGTGTGGGTAAGGGTTCCACTATTAATTTTGTTAGAACTTAGGATAAGTTTGAGGGCCCTAAATATTATAGTGGGGGTAAATGTGGGGTTTGGGTCCTTGCTCAATCTTCCAGGAGTCTAGAGATAACCACAAGTGTGACCTCCTCCCCATGTTATCCATGCCTTATGAGTGGGGTTGGGTGCTCTGAAGTAGTTTTGATTAATACCTATATGTCACAAGGTATTACACATGATCAAGAGACATGGGTGCCTTTAGGTATTTTCATGTAGTAGTAATGAATATCATGAATGCTTGAAGTGCAGGTATCCCAATGCCTTGGGAATCTTGTTTAATGATTTTAAGGACCATGGAGCCATCCAAATAAACCATAGGCCTGTTAAATTTTGAGCATTAATTCATTATACTCTAGGATCTTTGCTGAGAGAATAACATATACAGTATATCAATGCATGACAATCACAATATGACAAGCATCACAAGAATCAAAAGCATAAGAGACAAGAGACACAGAGTTTCCGTGGGGAAAACCCTAAGGTGAAAAACCCCACAACTTCCTCAGAGATAGAGAGAGCAATGGCTCAACCAAAATACAACCAAATAACACTGAGATAGTCTCCTAGTAGATGATCCTACTCTCCCTCACTAGTGCGCCACTTCTGAGAGTGAGAGTGAGTTACTTTTCTGAGTGAGTAAAATAGAGATCTCCTATCTCTATTTATATTCACCTTTTTGCCCAGTGACCTTATGGGGCCGACTTGTCTAGTTAGATACATCCACATTATATTATATATAATTCCGGGCCGACCCCACATGGTGGTCTAATAACCCATCGGCAAGTACACACACTTGCGACACTTGTCAATCCACATGACAACACTTCCTTATAGAGGAATAACACATCTCTTATAAGAGTACAATAAATATATATAAAATACACAGATGAAATACATTCCGAAGTTACATATACATCAACACTCCCTCTTAACTAGGAAGGTATTTCTCGACACAGATCTGCTAGAAAAGTCTTCTTCTTTGGATCATCGTCATCATCATCGTCACTGCTGCTGCTATCTCAACCAATCTCTGACTCTACTCGTCATAGGAAGTTCTACAGAGCCAGTCCTTTTTCATACTGGATGTAGGCCCACTACCTGCAGGTCTTCATCATCACTAGCATACTGTGGAATCCTCAGGACTTATTACGTGCGTCACAAAACCTCGAAAGAGCATCCTAGGCTGTTACAAGCACACAGCTCTACCTATAGGATCTCCCAGGGAAACGAATTACATGTGACCTCACCACAAAACCTCACAAGAGCATCCCAGGCTGTTACGAGCACACAGCCCAACCTATCGGATCTCCCAGGGAACCGAATTATATGCCATAGGACAAAACCTCGAAAGAGCATCTGCCAGATATCCCGGGGCACCGAATTACATGCCATAGGAAAAACCTCGAAAGACTATCTGCAGATCTCCCAGGGCACCGAATTATATGTCCTTCCAGAGCAAAACCTTGAAAGAGCATTTTCCAGATATCCCAGGGCACCGAATTACATGCCATAGGAAAAACCTCGAAAGACTATCTGCAAATCTCCAAGGGCACCGAATTATATGTCCTTCCAGAGAAAAACCTCAAAAGAGCATTTGCCAGATATCCCAGGGCACCGAATTACATGCCATAGGAAAAACCTCGAAAGACTATCTGCAAATCTCCCAGGGCACCGGATTACATGCTCATCTGCAAAACCTGATCCACGGCCATAGAGTATCAACCTGATACTCATCATACATCATCCTGATGTACCCATGATCATCCTGATCATCATCACTGCAACATCCTGCTGCATGTCATCTGGAGCAACATCCTGAAGCTCGTCATCCATGATCATCCTGATCATACAATGCATCTACCTGATGCATACCAAGTATCTACCTAATACATATCATCATACATGATCCTCCTGATCATACAATGTATCCACCTGATACAAATACAAATACATGATACATATCACCATACATGATCCACCTGATCATACAATGTATCCACCTGATACATATACAGATACATGGTCCAAGCATCCATCATGATGCATATACAAAAATACATACACATGATCCAACTGATCATATCCAGCATCCAACATGATGCGTACATATAAATGATCCAACTGATCATATCCAGCATCCAACATGATGCGTACATACATACATAAAAATGATCCAACTGATCATATCCAAGCAGAAACCAAAACATCATCCTGATGCTCATTATCCAGTGCTTACATCCACAGCCATGTGAAGGATCCTCCTTCCAACATGCTTGGAATGGCTTCAACAAATGTGTCCATCACTTCTTCCTTGAAGTGTCCTCAATCTGAAGAATGCCAAGTTTCTCTCTGAAGTATTCAAACTTCACCCTGGCTAGTGGCTTCGTCAGCACATCTGCAATCTGCTCGTCCGTCGTAACATACAGGAGCTTCACAGCTCCTCTCTGCACCATATCCCTGATATAGTGATATTTGATCTCTATGTGTTTCGACCTGTCATGAAACATTGGGTTCTCGGACAGCTTCACACAACTCTGGTTATCACAGAAGATACCAGTAGCCTCCAACGGGAGATCAAATAACTCAAACAGTAGCTTCCGCAGCCATACTGCCTCACAACTAGCTGAAAAGGCTACAACATAGTCAGCCTCAGCTGTACTCAGTGCTACGCAGGACTGCTTCCTACTAAACCAAGAGATCACACCTAATCCCATACTGAAGCAGCACCCAGATGTGCTCTTCCTATCTGCAACACTACCAGCCTAATCTGGATCAACATAACCCTCCAGGTTAACCTTTTGATTCGCCTCATACTTGAGCCCATAATCCACTGTACCCTTCAGGTACCTCAGAACATGCTTTACAGCAACCAGGTGAACACTCCTCGGATCTGTCAGGAACTAACTCAATGTGTTCATAGCAAAGCAAATGTCTAGTCTCGTGTTCGTCAGGTACATCAAGGACCCAATCATCTGACGATACATAGAGACATCAACCGGCTCAGATGAAGCATCGTATAGAAGCTTCAGATTCGATGTCATAGGTGTGGCCATGGCCTTGCAATCCATCATCCCAAATCTCTTCAGGATATCTACTGTGTACTTCCCTTGACCAAGGAATATCCCATCTGCACTTTGCCACACCTCCATACCTAGGAAATAGTGCATCATTCCCAAATCTTTCATATCGAATTCAGTAGCAAGCTTCCTCTTAGTATCTACAATCAGTCTGTCATCTCCTGTTACAAAT
This sequence comes from Larix kaempferi, assembly GCA_027924585.1. NCBI lineage: Eukaryota > Viridiplantae > Streptophyta > Pinopsida > Pinales > Pinaceae > Larix > Larix kaempferi. Next base: position 7,749,171 of record BSBM01000511.1, on the reverse strand, counting down.
AAGTCATCCACATACAGGAGTAGAATCAAAGGATTCCCTTCCTCAACCTTGTAGTAAAGGTTGGAATCCGCTTTACTCTTGGTACAGCCCAAACTAGATAGGAAATTGTCCATCCTACCATACCAAGTTCTGGGAGCTTGCTTCAAGCCATACAAGGCTTTCTTTAATCTGCATACACATGTGACTCCCTGTCAAGTCTTGGGACTGCATCCCAAATATCTTCTTCATGATCGATGGATCATGTCATTCCATTTCTTCATCCCAGATCCTGGGAACTTCAATATCTTCAATAGATATCTTTGTTGCTGGAACAAATGTTGTAGTCCTTTTGTAGGTGAATATATACGGTCTTTCCTACAAAACAAGTTAAATTGCATGATTAGAAACATCTTATAATTTTCAGAACAAATTCTTAACACATAAAGAAATATGTTATGCAGTTATCTTAGCCAATGCTTCAATACAACATTTATCCATGTTCCACAACTTTCTAGATGCCTTCCAGTCTCTACCAGAACATTGTTAAGAGTTTCCACTACTCCTAACATGTCAGCAAAGAGGTTTCATTCTAGATAAGTAGCATTGGAATGTTGTACAGTGCCATAGGCTACTTACCCATCACATGCATATTAGTAGTATACTGTTCATTAATGCAAACATTCTAATATGCACAATACATCTCCTAAGTCTAGGAACATAAGCATAATATTATTTAAACAAACAAAATAGGAAAGAAATGATAATTGAAATACTTATCTTTGTTTGTTTGTTGGGTGGACTCCCTCTGAGTCTTTGCTTCTTGGTAGGAGCTGCTGAAGTAGCTTCTTCTACACCTTTCTGTTGTGGAATGTAGGAAGATGGTCAACTACCTCTGAAAATCTGCATCCTTGCAGGAGCTGCTGGAGTGTGCTCCCTCTTGATCCTTGCTTCATGGATTACTTGTCCTTGAACTTATATTCATTCTTGGTGACATCAATCTTCTTGAACCCAGAAAATACCTCTTCTGGTGTCTTATTGTCCAATATCTTATGAGGTGTTCTGTTCTACACATATACAGCTGTTCTAGCTGCTTCTTCCCATAGATGCATAGGTAGATCCTGGTCATGCAGCATTGTCCTTGCTGCTTCCATGATAGTTCTGTTCTTCCTTTCTGCAACTCCATTCTGTTGAGGATTATAAGGAGCAGTCAACTCCCTCTTAATTCCTAAATCACTGCAAAGCTTTTTGAAGTCACCTGAGGTGAATTCTCCACCATTGTCAGATCTGAATGTTTTGATCTTCTTGTCAGTTTGATTCTCCATCAAGGTTTTGAATTCCTTGAACTTATCAAACACCTCATCTTTGTTCTTCAAGAAGTATACCCAAGTCTTCCTGGAGAAGTCATCAATAAATGAGACATAGTAAACATACCCACTCAGGGAACTGGATGACATAGGGCCACATACATCTGAGTGGATGATTTCCAGGATGTCTTTTGCCTTGCTTTCACTACTTTGGAAAGCCTTCTTAATGTTCTTACCTTTTGCACATCCTTTGCAAACACCTTCATGTTTGGAAGTGCTCTATAGTGCATATGGCATGTTCAGGTTGTCCCTTCAATTTATACAATCCTCCCTCTTGCTCTCCAATTACTACTGCATCATCTATGTTCTTTCCCTTTGGCCACATTAGGACTTGGCCATCCACAAATGAAACCCTCATACCTTTTGCATCCAATGCAGAGATGGAGAGTAAGTTCTTCTTGGGCCTAGGTACATAAAGGACTTCTTTCATCTTCAAAGATTTTCCATAATCTAGGTTGTAAGAGGCTTCACCACTTCCTTTGATTGGGTATTGATAATCATCCCCAAGTTTCACCTTATGGGGTGATTCATGTTCAGATAGGTTCACAAAAGATTCCTTAAACCGAGTCATGTGTTTGGAAGCCCCACTATCAATCAACCAATCATTACAACCATGGGAGATAGTACCTGTGAGAGCAGAGATCAGAACATACTCTTCTTCACTTGATGAGTCATCATCACTATCACTTTCTTCCCTAGCCTTCTTCTTTGGGGGTTCATCATCTTCGGCAGCATGAGCATGAAACCTTCTTTTGATACCCTTCTTCTTCTTACTGGAGTTGTTGTTATTATCCCTTTTGTTCTTGGGACAATCTCAAGCAAAGTGACCCTTCTCATTGCATGTGAAGCATCTTAGGTCCTTCTTACTCTTTTGATGGGATCTATTGTGGAGAGAGTGCTCCTTCTTGGTTTTGCTTCTTTTGGTGTGAGCTGCAAGAGCTTGATCTTCACCTCCCATCTTTTCCTCACGAGCTATAAGTCTAGCTTCTTCTTGAGAACATTCTTCCCACAATCTATTGAAGGAGATCAACTTCTTCCTTGCGCAAATTCCTTGAATGAAGGAATCCCATGACCTGGGTAAGCCATTTAGAGTGGTCATCACTACTTCACCATTCTCCACCATTTCATCTACTGCTTCTAGTTGTTCCTTGATCTGGGAGACCCTTGAAAAATAAGATGGAATGGTTTCTCCATTCTGAAACGTCACTCCTTTCAATTGGTTCCGCAAGGTCATCTTCCGATTTATGTTCTTTCCTTCAAATAGCTTGGTCAAAGATTCAAACATCTCCTTGGGTGTCTTAAGAGAAGACAGATGGGGTATGAGATGGTCTTTGATAGAATCAACAATGATTCTCTTTGCCTTGACCAAGTTCTTCTTATGCAATAACTTGGCCTCTTCATCCTCTGGGATAGGGATGTCTTCTTTCACATATGAGTCCAACTCATTCTCTTCCAGGATTAACCCAATCCTATACTTCCAGGCTCTGAAGTTATCAGCCCCTTCAAGCTTATCCTCAAGCTTGGTGTGGAGAGACATCTTAAAGAGTACTTCAAATGGAAATAGAAAAGATTTAGGTCTTACCACTTGAAATGCTGAAAACTGGATCTAGTCCTAGATTAGGGTTTGTTAGAGAAACCCTACAAATTCAAAATGTGAATTTCAAATTTCTGAAAGGATAGAAAGATGCGCTTTGAAGAGCTGATCAGCCTAGTGCATTCAGAATTTGAGATCGGAAAAATCTTGCCCTTTAGAATTTCCTTTCCGTCCTCCCGGGTTCACTTGAGAGAGCCCTGAATTAGGGTTTGAGTTTCTCGGAGATCTACCCAGCCAAAAATCTCGATCCAAAGCTCTAACCTTCGATTTTTGCAAGGAGCTTCCAGCTGTGTCTTCAGATTCCAGAAATTCCTATTTTTGTGGAAACCCTAATTTTTAGGGCCAAATCTGAAAATGCTCGGAATTGAATTCTGATTGGACAGATAGATGCGCCCTGATGAGTAGAGTCAACCTACTATACTGATTTTCAAAAATATGTGGAGAGAAACCCAATAAACAAGAAACTCAAGCTTTCGTCACTGCAAAATGTCTTCTTCTCAGGTTAGCTCTGATACCATGTTAAATTTTGAGCATTAATTCATTATACTCTAGGATCTTTGCTGAGAGAATAACATATACAGTATATCAATGCATGACAATCACAATATGACAAGCATCACAAGAATCAAAAGCATAAGAGACAAGAGACACAGAGTTTCCGTGGGGAAAACCCTAAGGTGAAAAACCCCACAACTTCCTCAGAGATAGAGAGAGCAATGGCTCAACCAAAATACAACCAAATAACACTGAGATAGTCTCCTAGCAGATGATCCTCCTCTCCCTCACCAGTGCGCCACTTTTGAGAGTGAGAGTGAGTTACTTTTCCGAGTGAGTAAAATAGAGATCTCCTATCTCTATTTATACTCACCTTTTTGCCCAGTGACCTTATGGGGCCGACTTGTCTAGTTAGATACATCCACATTATATTATATATAATTCCGGGCTGACCCCACATGGTGGTCTAATAACCCATCGGCAAGTACACACACTTGCGACACTTGTCAATCCACATGACGACACTTCCTTATAGAGGAATAACACATCTCTTATAAGGGTACAATAAATATATATAAAATACACAGATGAAATACATTCTGAAGTTACATATACATCAACAAGGCCTTGTTGAGTAGGGGAGTCTTGTACCTCCTTAACATATAATTATGATATGACACCTTCAAGGTAGGTCCAGGTAGGGGAACAAATAAATGGGTGTACGGTTGAATTCTATAACCAATATTGACCTGTGGAACTCAATCATAGGGTGTAACTATTTTTTTCTAGGGCTCAAGGGCCTACAAAAATACCGTGAACCACCATGCATAACCTCTTTATGGGTTATTGACGGTTTGTTTTGTGATATGGGATGCATCAAAAAGTTTTTAGAATTGAATATTTTTTGCAAGGACATGGACATGTCCAATGGAGGAAAACTGGGCTTTACAACCTATAGTAACCTTATACACATCAAACAAAATAGAACAATGCCTCAGACCATTTCCCTTGGCTCTCAATGGTATCATTTTTTTTTGAGTTCATAAATGGAAACCTTATGGAGATTATTAGTACTACATATCGGTGTTGGTATCCTTGCTATCCTTTAAGTTACATGAGAGAACAAATTTGTTGATACCATTAGGAGTTTTTAAGAAATATGTGTTGTTGCAATGATGTCACAATAATCGGTGGAGGCAAACCAAGAATTAGGCGCTTAGGTTATATTCTAGGGATGAATCTCCATGGATAACACCTTGAAACACCATATTTAACAGTTTGTTGAGGAGAAGTTGATGATTCATTGATTTGTAAGTGGGTATATGGGAATCATTATTTTTTTCAAATATCATGTATGGCTCTTGGGGCCTAGACATGGACATGGTCGGGAAGGTGTGATTGGCCTTTGAGTGGGGACATTGGTGTGATTGGGATATTATTTTCAATAGAAATTATGGGTGTTATGGCTCTGGACACAAATCATAGTAGAAGAAACTCATATCGCACGCCTTGAAATAATATTATCGACTCTTGGGCTTAGAACAATACTTTGAACACCACATGTGACCTTTTGAGGGAATCTTTTTTCCACGTGTGTGCATAAGGGTGCACTATTATTTTTTATAGAAATTGAGATAATTTTGAGGGCCCTAAATATTATAGTGGGGGTAAATGTAGGGCTCATGTCCTAAGGTCTTGAGAGTGTAATTTTCTTTTGAGTTGAGATATGAGAACCTTATGGAGGTTCTTATTACATAATATGGAATTGGTACCCTTACTATGGTTTATGGAAGAAACTTGAGCTTTAGGCACTAAAGGTAGATTCCACGGTTTAAGTTCCATGAGAGAAACCTTGAATCTTTGTTTTTTGGAGAGGGGATATCATTGTATTCATGATAGGGTTTTAATCACTACGGATGGGTCATGTGGTCTTGCACGTGGTTGAAATATTTAACATATTAAGCCTTGACAACTAAATAAATATTTTAGGCATTCAAGGCCAAGAAAATTACCTTGAAACACAGCAGATAATCTACCAAGTGTATTCTTGGAATCATAATGGGGATATGGATACCATTATGAGATGTTAAGAAATATGCATTTCTACAATGATGTCACAATATTTGGTGGAGGAAAACGAAAAAATAGGCTCTTAAATAATCTTTTAGGGATGAAAAACCATATATATTTGTTGAGGATATTTTCAGTAACTTAAGAATGGGTATTATGGCCCTGGACATGGATCATAGAAGAAGAAACTCATACCTTACACCTTGAAACAATATTATAGACTTATTGGTCCAAGAACAATGCCTTGAACACTGCATGTGACCTTTTGAGGGAATATTTTTCCCATGTGCAGATATGGGTGCCACTATTACTTTTTTGAGCACCAGGTATAAGTTTGGGGCCCCTTAAAATTCATGTGGGAGTAAATGTGGGGTTCAGGTCCTTACTCAACCTTCTAGGAATCTAGGGATAAGAATTAGGATGCCTTGAACAATCACACATGTCCTCCTTAAGCTATCCACATATTATGAGTGGGGTTTAGTGTTCTAAAGTGGTTTTGAGTAATCTTATTGATATGGGAACCATATGGAGGTTTCTATTACTACATAATATATATATATATTATTGTATTGCTAATGAATAGAGTATGGTATGATTTAGATGAAACCTCTATGGTTAATATCAAATTTTATGCCAAAGTAAAATTTGAACATATATACTTATAATTAAACACATAGCCAGTAGAAGGAGTTTAGTCTCATATATATGTAGAGTTTAAAATAAAATTGTTCCTATATTTTTTGGGTTTATTGTTTATAAAACTAGGTGATTTAGGTGTGTTACAAAATGGTTTCCATGGAATTTTGGTACCATTAACCTCTAAGAGATATACTATTGCATATACATAGAATTATATATGGCCTTGGTTGCATTGAGAAATACATAATGCCATAATTGAGCCCATACAAATTATTAATTAATTGGTAATGTAAGATGTACAAGCCATAACATTTGGAGTATCTTATGAGGATTAAAATCTGTCGCTAATAGCTATTATGGTCAGTGCGTGAATCCATGGTGCAAAAACCTTTGATTTCCATAGGATAACACTTAATTGATCAAAGATAGCTTTGAAGGGTGGGCGTTTGCTACTCAAGAAAGCTCATTGAGATTGCTTTGCCATGAACATAATAGGTATGTATTATGCTCATATTTCTTAAAGAAGGCATGAGATTGAAAATTGAAAATGTGTATGTTGAGGGTTTAGGATATCTGGTATGTATTATGCTAGGATTTCTAAAAACATTGGAGGATATCGAAAATGTGGAATTTTAGGGTTTAACGTAGTTTTGTAATGCTTAGAATTAGAAATTAGGGTATTTCTATCAAAGTCGACAATGGATTTCACCTGGGTATCTATTTAAAATTGGACAATATCTACTTTCCTTCCCCAAAAATACGTTTTAAATTGAAAGAGATCTACTTGCCTTCCCCAAACCTATCTTGCTCCATTCCCCTGTGTTCAAAAACTGTGGAACAACATATTTATCTTTTTTTGGATAAATTTTTTCCAAACTGAAAAAAGCTATTAACTTGTTATTCATATGAATCAAAGTCCATTTTTTCTATTACGTGCTTTTACTGAAAACTGTAGTTCCTTATACAACGATGTTTAACCCAAAAATACTATGATGCATGTCCAAAATAGGATAATTGTAGATAGTTCATCAATGATATTCACTATACAACCATTTCTCCAAAACATAAGTTATCATGTATACAAAACCCTATCATAAACAAGTGTATCATATATAAAAAAACTACTTAATATGCCTTAATGGAGCTCTTATCCAATAAGGTGTTGTCCAAAATTTCTTAAAAATCAGAACTCCTTTAGGGTCCTCAATAGCCTTCTTGGATAATTTGTCTGCCAAAATATTTGCTTGTCAACAAATATGTTTAAATGCAAGATCATTGAAATATGACTAAAGATTTATAATCTTGTTAGACTAGTGGCCAAATACAAAAACCTGTAGTGTAGTCCTTCTCTCTACCCATTCAATTATGATATTTGAATCTCCTAAAACCTATAGAGACATATAATTACTAGTAAAATAAAAATAGAGGAGACCCCATAATGCCAATAACTCCACTCTAGTGTTAGAAACCAATCCAATACTCATCCACATCAAGAAAAAATGCATATTATGCATTTGTAACCACATCCCACTACTACATGATCCTTGTTGGGATACACCATCAAAGTAGCCAATAGGATAGTCCCTGAAAATATATGGATTTGTTATATTCCTAGGAACTTTCTGCTTAATTTATTTGAATTGTTCCTTGTAAAATAGCATAATTTTAGTAATGATTCTTGCAATAGTGGGAGAGTGGTCCTCAACAATAATTAAAAATTCTAGTTCGCCATAACCCCCAACATATGTAGATAGGAATTTCTTTGTACCTTGGAACAATCTTTTGCCACATTTCCAAGCTATGACCAAAGGAACCATTTTCCCAATTCATACTTAAGAGTAAACATGTCTTTACTTCCTATAAAACTCTTTGTGATAAAATACAGTTGAAGAAGATATGATAAATAGATTTAGAATCTAAAACAAATAGACTTAACCAATTCTGCCTCTTTTGGTAAGGTTATCCCAGGTTAAAATCTTACTTTCTCAGCATAACCAAGAAAAAAAAATTAATTTCAGAGGCAAATTCCATTTCCAAATTATGTGATACCACCACTCTCTTGTAGTAGTAACATATGAATATGTTATATCTAGCCTTAGGAAAATTTAGCATTCACCTATCCAGATTCTTTGTTCCATTCCTAATGGATTTCATCCTCCTATTCTGTTAATCTGATGCATAGGTGAATTAACCCAACAATGAATGCATTCCACTCATGACCGTTCTTAGAATCCCCTAGGTTTGACCCACTACTCTACACTAACAGGTTTAACATGGTTTCTATCCATAAATGAGTAAACATCCTTGGAGTTTTACCATAAGGTTATACATGGAAGAGAAATTCCTCATTTATCATTGAGGTATTTGATCTAGTTGACAAGCTTTCCCAAGAAACCTACAAAGGAGGTATTGTGAGTTTCAATCCACATATTATGAACAGGTGCACAAATGTAAATGACTATTAGTTGGAATTCTGCTTCACATGAGCCAGTCAGATATATGAATATTGAAGGGATATCATTGTGTGTTTAAGTGGGATTTGCAGGATCTCTTTTGATGGGAATGTGTCAAGAACCACCTCATCTCCTTTTGTGTTTGGGGGTTATATTAACTCACATTATACTAAGTCTCCCTATCATTCCAATTCAATATAGTGGTCAAGGTGAATGGTCGGTATACCATTCTCAATATTCCTATGCATGGTGACATCATAAGGATGTCATCACCATAGCATGACATCATTACGATATCAAGCATTATCCCGAGGAGGGATCGACATACCATTCCTCAAATGTACATGGGGTCAAATATCAACTAGAGGAAGGATCGATTGACCCTTCTTCAAATGTGCCCTTCTAGCCAAGCATCCTCTAGAGAAAGGGTCAATTGGCCCTTACTCAAACCTACACTTCGGAAAATCACTATCAAGACGAAATATTGGTCAATCCTTCTTAAAATATGTATGCATTTTCATTCATTATCTAAGGGAATGATATGTCATTCCTTCCTCAATTATATTCTTCATGTTGATCACCACCAAGAGGAAATATCAAACAACCCTTTCTCAAAGGAGGATGTTAGGTCAAGCATCATCCAGAGGAAGGATTGGTGGACAATTTTTTAATTTTGGATATTGGAACAAACATCATATGGAATAATTAACATCTAGTCATTCTTAAATGTAGAGAAAGGATCAAGGACCATCCAGAAAAAGGATCGACCGAACTTTTATTAAATATGTACATTGGGAGAGATTAAACTAGAGGAATGATCCTTCTTCAAAGGTTGGCTTCTAGACAAACACCACATAGAGGAAGGATCAACTATCCCTTTCTTAAATATGTACACAGGGAAAATATTAACTAGAGAAGGCATATGTCGACTCTTCTCAAATGTTTAGTTATGGAAGAATGTTATATAGAAGAAGGATCGGTTGATCCTTCTTTAAATATGTACATGTGAAATGATCAACAATAGGAAGGATCAGATGACCCTTCCTGAAATGTTGAATACTTGACAAAGGTCATATAGAGGAAGAATCAACCGATTATTTCTTAAATACGTATCTGGGGAAAATATTAACTAGATGAAGGATCAGCCGATCCTTCCTCAAATTTTGACTTATGGACAAACATAATATAATGGAAAGATCGACTAACCCTTTTTTAATTATGTACTTGGAGAAAGATTAACTAGAGTAGAGATTGGTCGACTCTGCTTTAACGGTTGATTTATGGAAAAACACCATATATAGGAAGGACGAGAAGTCCCTTTCTTAATTATTTACTTGGTGAAATCTTAAATAGAGGAAGGATCGACTGACCCATTCTTAAATATTTACCAGATGGAAATATTAACTAGAGGAAGGATCAACTGATCCTACCTCAAATTTTGAATTCTTGACAAACGTCATATAGAGGAATGATCGACCCACCCTTTTTTTTTAATTTGGATATCAAAACAAGCATACTATTAAAGAATTAACATCCAATAATTCTTAAATGTGGAGAAAGGGTCAAGGACTATCCAAAAGAAGAACCAATTGACCTTTTCTTAAATCTATACCTAGGGAGAAGTTTAACTAGATGAAGGATTTGTATTCAAACATTGGATTCTAGACAAACACCACATAGAGGAAAGACCATCCGTACCTTTCTTAAATCTATACATGGGGAAAATATTAACTAGAGAAGGCATACATCGACCCTTCTCAAAGGTTGATTTTTGGACAAACACCAAATACACGAAGGATTGACCGACCCTTCCTTGAATATGCACATGTGAAATTATTAACAAAAAGAAGGATTGACCGACCCTTCCTCAAATGTTGACCCCTGGATAAACGTCATATAGAGGAAGGATCATCAGACTCTTTCTTAAATATGTATCTAGGGAAAAGATTAACTAGAGGAATGATCGGTTGACCCTCCTCAAATTTTGACTTTTGGACAAACATCATATAAGGGAAATATCGGCTCACCCTTTCTTAATTATGTACGTGGGAAAATATTAACTAGAGTAGAGATTGGACAACCCTACTTTAAAGGTTAATTTTTGGACAAGTGTCACACAGAGGAAGATACATATCAATAGTGTTAGTGATATGAGGCCTATTGTAAAAAGTATGCAACTATTGCATTAAATAATATAGCTATTTTATTATTTTTGATAATATATTTATATGTTTGAAAATGCTTTCTGGTTGGTAGTGTCTTCATATTTTTCTATGTTTCATTCTGTTTTAAAAGTGATTTAAAATTAAGTATGAAATATTGAATATAACAAGTTCAAATTTCAATTTGATCTATGCAAAATTATAATCGAAAAGCTGAAAATCCGATTCAAAACAATGAAAAAATAATTTAAGAAAGTCCAAAAATAACCTTTCTAAAGTGCAAACAATTATTTAAAAAGTGCAAAAACAGGTTCAAAAAGTGCAAAAACGAGTTCCAAAAATGCCAATATCAAGTTTTATACATACCTAGATCTATTTGGCACTTTTGGTGCTTTAGAAACCCTAATTTTCCAATTTAAAAACCATGTTTTTGGGCTTTAGAAAGGTCATTTTTGGCCACTTTTCAAAGAAGCGTGGACTAGAATAAATCCCAATTTAATAAGTGTTTTATGTTGATAAGTTATATTATATAAATTAAGTTTATGATAGTGTTTGGTCATGAAAACATCCTAAGACTAGATATGAACAAATTAAATTACAAGTTCTAAATTGAGATCACTTAATTAAAATCCTATCAAATATATATTTGTGTAATTTTTTATATGTAATATAAAGATTCCTAATTATTGAAAAAAATCCCAGAATTATCTAATGTGAATACTATTATCAAAGTGTTGTAGATATGATGTCAAATTGATAGCACTCGGCATTGTATTCAAATATATATATATATATATATTGAAATGTGATTCATGAACATAATTATTAAGAACCAAATCAAATCTAACAAGTTAAACACGTCCATGTTACTCAAGCAAAGTTGAGGCAAATATAGCAACGTCTGTAAGCATGATGACACATAGGGTAATCATCCTAGATTTTCTAAAAAGCGCGAATAAAATTTTTAAATGAGTCATTTTATAATATTATGTTTTCTTAAATTTTGTGATTCTAGAAATAACATGTCAAATTTTCTTAAAAAAAATAAAAATGAAAAATAAGATACTTTAAATATATTAACGTCACCATGTATTGTAAAAATTCATGAAAAAAAATATTTTTCCAAATACCCTAAAATTACGTAGAATAAACAAAAACTTGGTTTTGAAATTTCAAAAATTTCACATTTTAATATAATTTAATCATAATATACTATCTATTCATTTTGATTAAATAAGATACATGAAATCTTTTTACTAAAAGCCAACTACATTCAAGTTCAAAATGATTCATTTTATACTAAATCATTTACAACATAACTTTTAATTTCTCCAGATGTGTACTTTTGTAGTTTGTAGATGAGATGAATTTAACTTTTATTTTCTCCAGATGTGTACTTTTGTAGTTTGTAGATGAGATGAATTGAAGTATATTCACCTCGAGTGAGGTCTTATGTCATGCTCCATGATAGTTTCATCGCCATATTCCTATCTGTGTCAAATCATGTCACCTATATGGAGTCCTTTCTTTGTTAAGTGGTCAATCTATGAATTCATTTCACGAAACACGTGTTTAAAAGATATCTCCCCGAACAAATCTGCTATACAAGTTACTTCCTCATAGATTGGCTTCAAAATGATATTTTTTGATGGTATTCTCATTTACAACTAGTGTACCACCAGCTTTGAATCTCCAAATATCTTAATTCTATTAATTCCTTTTGAAATAGCCAGGAGCAAAGCAAGTTTGACAACCATTAATTCTTCCATGTTGTTTGAGTTGATTCAGAAACCTATAGAGAAAGTGATTCTGTGATTTTCTGATATGTAAGTGACACCTCCCACTCCAATTGTTGGTTGTTCTTGTGAGGCTCCGTCAAAATATGCCTAGCAGATAGTTGTATCAATGTTTTCCACTAAGGTTGGGTAAGACTTTCGTGAGAATCGGGTGCCCAAGAAACATAGCGGAAGCTATTCGGCCGAATAACCTATAGTTTATTTGGCCGAATAACCCTTAATGGTTCACAGTTAGAAATAACAGAGACCTCGAAGTGTGTGTGAAGCTTTGCCGGCCGGGAAAAATGTCTGGCATCTATATTATTTATTCGGCGGAGTAATTATTCGATGGAATAGTTATTCGTCCGAATAATTATTCGGCCGAATAACTATTCAGCCAAATAATTTTTCTGCATAAGAGGTCAGTTGCGGCCATCGTTTCTCATTTTCTTTGGCAGTTGTTGTTGGAGCCTGTTGGGTCCTGGAAATGCCCCTTTTTTACCACACTTATTTCATCATTTTTCCCTGTTACACCCTACTTTCATAAACCATATACATGCCTTTCTTCCAGATCAATCAACAATCATGACAAGGTATAATTCATTATTGCTTCATTTATTTAATGCCTAAGATTATTATGGTTATCAATTTTAGCCTTTGATTTATGATAACTTGTGTTGATTTCATTAAGTCAAGATCAAAGCACAAGTGTATCAGCCGCAATGCCTTGGAAAAGAATCACACGTGGTGCCAACTGTTACTCTTCGGATTTAATTCCTCATATTCAAAGGGACAGCGCATCCTTCCACGTAAAGCTGTAATAGGGCTTTGCTGAAACAAAACATTTCTGCAACAGACATGGCGCCTCCCAATTGGTTAATCCATTGATCCAACGGCCTCATTCAATACGGCTGTAACAGTTCAGTTGTAACTCTACAGCATGAATATCATAGATCTTCATTGCTGCGCGAAATTAGTGGATCACGAACTGTACTTTGCATGTATAAATATGGGAAGGCTTTCAGAGTCCGAGGCTAGTTAATTATCATTTTGTATGGGCTTTAATAGAGAGCTGAGACCGTGGATTACCATCTTTAATACAAAGAGCAGAGTTCTTCTTATTTTCGTGTCTTAATTTGTGGTAGTTCACGACGTCTCTGTTAAAAGGCCAGGGCCCGCCTTCTCACAGAGATTGTCGAGTTAAGTAGGTAGTTTAATTTATTTCCTGTTGTGTGGTGTGGAAACGCATTAGGCGTATTACTGTTTAGCTACAACAGAGAGTTTATAATTGCATTCCTTCCCGATAATTTATCATTTCATCCTGAATAGCTGCAACTGTGTGGTGTGACAGTCAACTGTGTAGGTTAGTTTAATTGATGCATGATGTGTTAGAATTAGCTGTTACAACCAAGCTCAGCTTAAATTCCTTTCAGTCATTTATGATTTCTAGGATTTCCAATATTTATCAAATTAGAGTTCAAGCTTATTTTCTAATTCTCATTGCTGTTATATCTTTCTTGAATTCATTAGATTAGGCAGATTATGATTGAGTTACAATAGCTGCTAGATGAATCAGTTTGGTAGAGATTGATTACTGTAGTTTGATAATTATGGGATTTAACTTCTTGCAAAAGTAATCTAGTTCATTTTTATTCTTAGATAAGTAACTACTGGGTTGATTTCTGTAGGAAGGTAATTGTACTTTAAATTCCTAGATGGATAAGTTAGATTATTTTTAGTCATGGAATGAGTTCGGCTGAGCATATAGGTAGGATTATTATCTCCATTTAGTTAATCAACTACTTGAAATGTTTATGCATAGATTGTGCTTATTGCCATTGAAATAAAAGACTTCCCTAGGTTGACATAGTTAGTAGTTGGTTTATTGATTTCATTTTGGTTTGATTATTTACAGCATGCATGAATACAAGAAAAACAAATCGGGAATCCCCTTTGAATACTAGCATTGCAGGTGGAATAGGTCGTGGTCGTAACACAGGTTTGGGAAGACAAACATTTATCGACGAAATAATTGCTAGACTTGATTCTTCCACCATACCACTGCGAACATCTATAGGAAGAGGAAATTTTGTTCCTCCCAATATTGAGAATTCGGCATCAATTGTGGAGAACGCAACGGGACCATCCAATCCCATTGCAAAGAAGAAACCTCCTGAAGAGAAGGGAAGCATTGTGGGTGCACCGGATAGAGAGGAGATTTATCATATTAACGGGACTAGAGTTACTAAAGAAGTGTGGTTGGAGACTCGCCGAGAAGCAGAGGAAGAGAGAAGGCGAGAAGAAGAAAGGAGGGAAGAAGAAGAAGCAAAAGCAAAGGAAGAACGAATAAAGAAGTCCATTGAATTTTGGAACAACATGGATAATAGAGAACATGAAGGAGAGAATGAACATCAGGAGAACCGGGAAGAGGAAGTGGAAGATAATCATCCTGGTGACACTATGGTGACACTTGAATTCCCTATCCTCCAGACACCTAGAGAAACTCCTATGAAAAATATCTCACCATCAGTTCTCCCGAATTTCCATGGTAAGTCTTCTGAAGATCCTGATGAATTTCTTTTTGAGTTTGACATCCTCTGTCGCAGTTATGACTATACCTCTAGTGCTCAGAAGCTGAAACTATTCCCAGCCACCTTGAAAGGAAATGCTCTGCGCTGGTTCATGATTCTAGGTCGTGAGACCATTACTACTTGGGATCAAATGAAAAAAACCTTTCTTTCTAAATATCAAGAATATTGTAGAACCAGAGATAGAAAGGAAGAGTTGTTTAAAATGGTTCAGAAGGAAGAGGAGAGCTTGGAAGATTTTGCGGAAAGATTGTGTATAATTTACAAAGGTCTGGTCACACTGCGATTGGAAAAGATGTACTCAAGATTATCTTGCTGCGAGGAATTAGAGATGATTGCCTTGATATGTTGAATTTGTTGGGGAAAGGGGACATCTCAAAGGAACCCTTCGAGAAGATCATTGAATTATGTCGAAGGTACTCAAGGGGATCCTTTAGAACTAACAAACGAGACAAAGATCGAGATAAGGATGTCTTCACTAGAACACAGAAGTTGGCTAGTGGAGGAGCCACTCGAGCAGAAATAGGAAACCTACTGGAGAATTTCAAAACAGATATGATGAGCTCCATTTCTTCAGATTTAGATGTCTTGAGAGAAAAACAAAGGTAAGTAGTAGAATATCTTACACTCCGTGTATTATGTCCTAAATGTAGAAAAAAACACCCACTGAAGGAATGCCCGTTGGACAAGGCAAAGATATGTAGGATATGTGAATTGGAGCATGATACTAAGGAATGTCCTTCATTTCCCAAAGTCAAAGCAGTCCTATAGGCATCCACTTCAGATGTGGAACAAGCTTACTTTATTACATAGAAGAAACCTTGGCAGCCCTGCAATCAAGGTATGAATCAAGATCCATCATTTTTCTTGAATAATATGAATGGAATGAATAATATGAATACACAATTCCCTTCACATTATTCTAATAACCAGTGGAATCCATCTCAGAACCCAATGCAAAATCCTAACTCTTGGAAACCATGGTCACAACAATCAAACCATCAAGCTCCTTGGAATCCCAACTGGAGAAATTATTACCAAATAAATAACTTTCCTCATCACCAGACTCAATATCAATAGTATCCTCACCAACCGTATCAGCAACCACAACTCCAATTCCAAAACAATGTCGCACCTATGAATGCACCACTTCGGCCACAACTATCTGCACATCCTAACCCAAACCCGAATAATAAAGCAGTTCATCAATTTGAGACTGCCAACATGCCTGCGTATTCCCTCCCTAATTCCCTGCAATGACATACAATTACGATCAGGGAGGGTAGTGGAACCCATCATCACTGAGGATGTCCCATCCCTAGTGACCGAAACTGGAGTGAATCAACACTTTGAGAATATGGTTAGCTCAGCAATCCCCATCATTGAGGATGCTGACATTCCTACCGAAACAGTAGTTGAAACTCATGAAGTATCACACGATGAAGCACGGCCTACACAATCGATAAGAGAACTGCCATATCCTGAGCGATTGGCCCTGCAGAAAACAGTGGAACAACCTCAATTCAATCTCTTAGGAGAATTGAAGAATTTGTATGTCAAAATACCACTGTTACAAGCCCTCCATAACGTGCCCTTTTATGCCAAGACTGTTAGGAATCTATGTGTCAAGAAACCAGGAAGGAAGCCTAGGGATCCTCCCACTGTCCATGTATTGGGAAAGCTTTCTAAATTAATAATGGGGAAGATTCTTGTGGCAAAATACGATGACCCTAGAAATCCTACTGTTACAGTTCACATAGGAAACACACAAATCCCCAACTTATTGGTAGACTTATGCGCGGCTATCAATGTCATGACCATAGAAATTGTGAAGAAACTTGGACTCACTAATCTTCGGCCAACCCCTACCATTTTAGAACTTGCTGATAGATCAACAATCAAGCCCGAGGGAATCTTGGACGACCTAGTAATCTCTATTGATTCATGGGAATACCCTACGGACTTCTTGGTGTTACAGCCGAAGTCTCAGTTGGGGGGACACCCACTGATCCTGGGGAGACCCTGGTTAGCCACAGCAGACGCGTGTATCAACTGTCGGTCAGAATCCATGACTATCTCAGATAGGACTGAAATCATAAGCCTAACTCTATACCCTCCAGCCCGACCAAGCACAAAAGCTGAAACTCCACTTTGGGTGGATTTGGAGGAGGAGGAAGGCGTTCAACCATTATTAACAATCGAGAGAGCCTTAACTTTTAAAGATGAAACAAAGGACAATACCATTAACAGTTTCATCAGTGATCCCATGTCCGTCAATAAACGTGTTTACCGGATTTTGGACAGTACATTAGAGGAGAAAGAACAAGAAAATATTACAGAAGAAACTCTAGTCAGTGATGCAAATATAATCCCAGTACTTAAAAATTCGAAAAGTGTCCTAGTAGAAATTGAGCCATGAAAAACATTGAACATCAGTTCGAACCTTGTGCCCAATGAGCTGGAACAGCTGATCACTTTGCTGAAAAAACGCAAGGGATCTTTCGCTTGGGAGTACACAGACATGAAGGGTATCCCTTGTAATATGTGTACCCATCACATTTATATTAAGAGCGACTCCAGGCCAGTGTACCAACCACAACGAAGGATAAACCCGAACCTAAGGGATGTAGTGAAAGAGGAGATCCAAAAACTTTTGGAAGTAGGATTTATATACCCAATTTCAGACAGTGAGTGGGTTTCTCCACTCGTGATTATGCCAAAAAAGAATGGGAAATGGAGGGTCTGCGTGGATAATAGAGAATTGAACAAAGAAACGCAGAAAGACCACTTTCCCTTACCTTTTATCTATCAGGTCCTTGATACCTTGTCTGGGAAAAGGTATTTTTCCTTCCTGGATGGCTTTAGCGGCTATAACCAAATCTAGATTACTCCAGAAGACCAAGACAAAACCACTTTCACCTGTCCCTGGGGCACTTTTGCATACAGGATACTTCCTTTCGGGTTGTACAATGCACCAGCCACATTTCAAAGAGCAGTGATTGGAATATTTTCAGAGATGGTAAATGAGTACATGGAATTTTTTATGGATGACTTCACTCCATATGGTAGTAGTTACGAAGAAGCATTGCAAAATTTAGAAAAGGTTTTGAAACGATGTGAATAGATCCAACTATCTTTAAAGCACTGGAAAGTGCCATATGATGATGAGCGAGGACATAGTTATGGGGCACTTCATCTCTTCTGATGGTATCTAGGTAGACCCATCCAAGATTAAGGTAATTGAAAATATACCAACTCCTGAGACACAAAAAGATGTACGTAGCTTCTTAGGGCATGCTGGCTATTACAGAAGATTCATAGAAATTTTTTCCAAACTAGCTTCTCCTTTGTTCAGCTTGTTGATGAAGGATGCACAGTTTGTTTGGAATGATGCATGCCAAATAGCGTTTACTGAACTTAAGAAAAGGCTGTCTACAACACCCATCTTACGAGGGCCCAAATGGGCTCTTCCTTTTCATATCTCTTCAAATGCTTCAGACATTGCTATTGGAGCAGTTTTAGGACAACAGGAAGGTCATGCCCCATACACAATTTATTATGTTAGTAAGAACCTATCCCCTGCTGAACTAAACTACACTGTCACAGAGAGAGAATTCCTTGCCATAGTTTATGCCATCAACAAATTTAGACACTACATTACTGGATATTCCACTTTTGTGCACATTGATCATTCAACCATCAAGTATTTAATGAATAAACCAATCACAAATGCTAGAGTAACTAGATGGCTGCTACTGTTACAGGAATTTGATATCACAATTATTGATAGACCAGGGAAGGAAAACGTTGTTGCAGACTTTTTATCTCGACTTACTAATAGTGATGACAATTTACCAGTCGAAGATTCCTTCCCTAATGAACATTTGTTTGCAGTATTAGCTCATCCCCATGGTATGCAGATATTGCTAACTTTTTGGTTGCAAGTAAGCTTCCAGCACATCTGTCGAAGAGAGAAAAAAGAAAGATCATACAACAGAGTGCTAGGTATTGCTGGATCGATGGACATCTTTTCTACAAAGAGATTGACTTAGAAATCAAAAGATGTGTAAGAGAAGATGAAATCTTCAGTATCCTGAAAGCTTGCCACGATGAGACCTGTGGGGGACACTTTGCTGACAAAAGGACAAGTCATAAGGTTTTAAGGATGGGTTATTTCTGGCCTACATCGTTCAGGGATGTGAAGAAGTATGTTCAGGCGCGTGATAGCTGCTAGAGGATGGGCCAACCCAATAGATTAGATGAAATGCCTCTTCAGCTACAGCTGGTGGTTGAACCTTTTGACAGATGAGCTCTGGATTTTGTAGGGCCTATCAACCCTCCCTCAAAACAGAAAGCTCACATCTTGGTTTGCACAGACTACATGACCAAATGGGTGGAAGCTATAGCCTTGGTCAAAGCTAATGATCAAGCTATAATTGATTTCCTATATGAAGAAATTTTTACTTGATTTGGAGTACCTAAGGAAATCGTTACAGATGGTGGACCATAGTTCGTGTCTCACAAATTGGAATCCCTGTTACAGAAGTTTCACATTCAGCACAAAATAACCTCGCCATCTCATACACAAGCCAATGGCCAAGTGGAAAGTACAAGCAAGGTCATCAAGGATATTTTAACAAAAACAGTGAAAATCCATCGTAAAGATTGCGCTGAGAGACTTCCAAAGGTACTATGGGCCTATGGCACTACATGGCGTAACACCACTGGTTTTTCCCCATATGAATTGGTGTATGGAAAAAATATCGTTTTCCCGATTGAATTTGAAATCAAAACTTTGAAGACAGTTGTAGAAGCAAACCTTGATTTATCATAAGCATAGAGGAACCGACTGAATCAACTTAATGAATTGGATGAGAAGTGCAAAGCCACAGTGCATCATACAGCTTTAGTCCAACAACAACACTCTAAATGGCATGATAGATTTATAAAGAAGAAAGTCTTCTGAGAAGGAGATTGAGCTCTGTTATACGATTCATGGTTTAAGAGGGACTTCAAAGGAAAATTGCGCACCCATTGGTTGGGATCTTATCAGATAGATCGAGTATTTGATAATGGAATAGTTCGGTTAATCACCATTGATGAAAACAAGACACCATTATTTGCCAATGGTCATCGGATGGGACTGTATCACAAACCGATCTCAAAGAATGCCTTCATTTCACATGTTGCAGCTGATCCAAATTATCAGTTAACGTCGGGACAGGTAGTTTTCTCAACCCCTATGAATTTTTAAAAAGAAACTGCAATTTATACACATAATTTGTACATAAATAATTTGTTTTCTTTCTGTTATTTTATTTATTTTTCCTTTATGCTTGATCAGGTTTGTTTTGAAGAACTGTGTACAGGAATTGATTTGAGGAGAAATGATCGTGACTAGGCCAGATGATTGCAGATACGTTATCTTGTTTTCTTGATCTAATAAGCTCCTTGAAGAAGATGGATGATTCGTCAGCTTTCAACAGCCAGCTGAAAAATTTGCCTGTTACTCCATTTCGTGCAGCTGTGACTCCGCTATTTTTGCCCATTCTACCAATTTTCGCAGCTGTGACTCCACTACTTTTGCCCATTCTGCCAATTTTCGCAGTTGTTACTCCGCTATTTCCATTCATTTCACCTTTTACCAGCAGCTGCGACTCTGCTATTTCTGTCCATTCTGCCAAAGTTCCGCAGCTGTGACTCCGCCATATATTTCTTTTCTTCTTTTCTTTTTCTGAACTCTACTAAATTGTAGTAAGTTTGCAGTTGTGACTCTGCCATTTTTCGCTGAACTCTGCCAAAGTCTTCATAAGTCTGCAGCTGCGACTCCACTGTATCTAGCTTATCTTCTTGATTTCCTAGTCATAATCCCATCAGATTCCTCTTATTCATCAACTGCAACTCCGCTAGATTGTCTGCCTCTTAGAACAATATCGCTGCTAATGATTTGACCAGGCTCTAATTTACATGATGACTCCATAGTTCCAATCGCAGTCTGCCAAGAACAAAGAAAATTATTGGGCCGTCTTGCATATCTGTCAGCATGGATGTACTTATCAGCCTGGTTGGCAGTGGCCAACTCATCTCAGCACATGCGCATTTATGATCTCTTAATGGAAGTGATGACGAAGTCTGGTTATGGTGGCAATTTAAGGTTGAGCTCATAACGCGAAGGTACGAATTTTTACCTTTTACATGATTAAGCATAAAATTAAATGTGGCAATGATGAGTACGCTTTTTCTTTAGTCTTCATCAACAAGCTGTACCCACTTAACCGCCAAGGGAATGTCTCAGAATTAACAACCATATCTATTACATGACCGTCACCTTACTCGATTCATACCAAAATGCCCCAATTATGCCATTTTTCCTTAAACTGTATCATCTTACTGCGGGTTGAAAACTATGACGTCTTTCCTAAAATACCTAATTTCAAATTCCAGCTATTCCACGAATGTCCGTAGGCTGCAACTTCCACGTCTGAACTGATAATCACTATATTGATTGTCTGAATTATGAAGGAAGGTTGATATGGGTAACCCAATCTGGCATAAACCTGAGAATACAGAAGCTCTGCGTGCTAACGCAGAAGTTTTCACCATCTTTGCAGCGGCTGGGTGGATTGAGTATTTTCAACGCTTAAGCGGTTTTCACACCGAAACGACATTGCAGTTTGTTCTTAATTTAACTGATACTCACTCTGAGGTCATGGGATTGCATGTAGAAGTTACAGAGGCCATCATATCAGAGGTCACTGGCTTACCCTAGGTTGGGAAGAAATTTTTTGGATGAAAAGCACCGAATGCGACTGCAATAAGGGAATTTCTTGCAGTTGGGGAGAATGTTTGTCCAAAAGGCTGCAGAATAGCACTGGCATCATTACCTCGTCCCTAGGATCAAGTGGAAATATTCCTGAAGAAATATATCTCATGTGAAGGTAGGTACCAAACTGTCTATTTCTTTGAATTTCCTCTATTATCTCACCTACGCCATGGTAATTTAGTGAATATGTCATTTTATCTCTTTACGACCCTACAAAACATGGCTAGGTATGCAAGAACAACCTGACACCCAATTTCCTCCCTCACCAATCATGGCCTAATTAAATTGCTAATCTTGAGGGCCCTTGCACATCAGAATTTGGCCTGGGCTCAATTTCTTGCTGGGGCCGGGGTAATTAAAGAACCTCAATTTAAATTGGGGGGTATTGAAGAAGGAGAAGAGGATCGGAGCCCCTCAAATTCAGTTGGGGGGGAGGATGGAAACCTAAATGATGAGGAAGAAGAAATAGACATGGGGGAAGCTGCGACAGCAGCGAACCCTGTTACAGATGGGGTATCAGGAAACCAAAATGAGGGGGAAGAAGAAATAGATATGGGGGAAGCTGCGACAACAACGAACCCTATCACTGAGGAAGTGGTGATGGAAGCCGTGACATATGAGGCAGTAATATTAGAGGCCGCAACAACAACAAATTTTATAGTCGAAGAAACAGACCCAATTAAAATCGTAGTTAGGGTGGCAGAAGAAGCAACAGAAATGGAATCATTAGTAGTTGCAACAGAGGAAGTTGAAACTGAAGCAGCTAAAACTAAAATAGCAGAAGAGGAACATCAAGCAAAAGCAGTAGCAGGAAGCGGTCTAGAAGCTCTGAATGTGGAATCCTCCCATAAAATAAGAAGAACTTTAATTCAAGAGGAGGGATTTGGCCCTGTTTCTAAAGTGATAAGAGTTTCCCTGCCTTAGAGGAGCAAGGAAGGGCTAATGAGCAAGGGCTAGACATCTAGCCTAGCGAAAAAAGAGAAGAATCAAAACTGTTACTGCAGCAGAAGCGGGTCATTTGATCGGGTTAGATATTCGAATTCCCATCTTAAAACCTCGACCACCTGCTTTTACACAAGAACCCGCTGTAGAAGAACCTCCAATAGAGAATCTTCTTTTTGAAAATGAGCTGTTAAAGGAAGAGGTGCAAGTGCTTCGCGCAGAATTAGAGAAATGGAAGGAGACATGCAAGAAGCAGGCAAAGAAGTATGTGAATACAATGGTGGAGGCTACATACCAACCGAAGAATTTATCTTCCATTCAAAGGAATGAAGGACAGAAAGAAATGATATGCCCAAAATGTGGAGATACATTTAATTTGGCAGGGCATAAAGTTACAGTACTGCACTATGCGGTACAAATATTTGCAGGAGCAAGACAATCAGAGTAACTATTCCCGGGCCCAGTCTCATCGTTTTGGGGACATTGAATTGACCCAGCAGGCTAAAAGAATCAAGAAACATGACGCTACTACACAAGAACCAGTGTCCTTGAAAAAATTGTTGGAAATACAACTCAAATAGAAGATGCTGAGATTGAGATACAAGGGAAAGATGGTGTTACATAAGAACCAATACTATTGAAAATCTGTCGAGTTCCAACATAGGCTGAAGCTGCTAAGGGTAGGGGGATGCTGTTACACAAGAACCATCATTTCCAATGATTAATTGTCAAAGTTGATTCCTTCAACTCATCTGCATAATATGAACGAGGATCAGATTCAGAATCGGACTAATCGGTTGTTGCATGAGGACATGCAAATGGATAGTTGGGAGGAGATGTTGGGCCTTGGAAATGCCCCTTTTTTACCACACTTATTTCATCATTTTGCCCTGTTATAGCCTACTTTCATAAACCATATACATGCCTTTGTTCCAGATTAATCAACAATCCTGACAAGGTATAATTCATTATTACTTCATTTATTTAATGCCTAAGATTGTTATGGTTATGAATTCTAACCTTTGATTTATGCTAACTTGTGTTGATTTCATTAAGTCAAGATCAAAGCACAGCTATATCAGCTGCAATGCCTTATGTGAATACTATTATCAAAGTGAATACTATCTAATGTGAATACCATTATCAAAGTGTTGTAGATATGATGTCAAATTGTTAGCACTCGGCATTGTATTCAAAATATATATATATATATATATATTGAAATGTGATTCATGAACACAATTATTAAGAACCAAATCAAATCTAACAAGTTAAACACGTCCATGTTACTCAAGCAAAGTTGAGGCAAATATAGCAACGTCTGTAAGCATGATGACACCTAGGGTAATCATCCTAGATTTTCTAAAAAGTGCAAATAAATTTTTTAAGTGAGTCATTTTATAATATTATGTTTTCTTAAATTTTGTGATTCTAGAAATAACATGTCAAATTTTCTTAAAAAAAATAAAAATGAAAAATAAGATACTTTAAATATATTAACATCACCATGTATTGTAAAAATTCATGAAAAAAATATTTTTCAAAATACCCTAAAATCACGTAGAATAAACAAAAATATGGTTTTGAAATTTCAAAAAATTCAAATTTTAATATAATTTAATCATAATATAATATCTATTCATTTTGATTAAATAAGATACATGAAATATTTTTACTAATTAAAATATCTGAAAGCTAACTACATTCAAGTTCAAAATGATTCATTTTATACTAAATCATTTACAACATAACTTTTATTTTCTCCAGATGTTTACTTTTGTAGTTTGTAGATGAGATGAGTTGAAGTATATTCACCTTGAGTGAGGTCCTATGTCATGCTCCATGATAGTTTCATCACCATATTCCCATCTATGTCAAATCATGTCACCTATATGGAGTCCTTCCTTTGATAAGTGGTCAATCTATGCATTCATTTCACGAAACATGTGTTTAAAAGATATCTCCCCGAACAAGTTTGCTATACAAGTTACGTCCTCATAGATTGGCTTCAGAATGATATTTTTTGGTGGTATTCTCATCTACAAATAGTGTACCACCAACTTTGAATCTCCAAATATCTGAATTCTGTCAATTCCTTTTGAAATAGCTAGGAGCAAAACAAGTTTGACAACCATTAATTCTTCCATGTTGTTTGAGCTGATTCATAACCCTGTAGAGAAAGTGATTCTGTGATTTTCTGATATGTAAGTGACACCTCCCACTCCACCAATTGTTGGTTGTCCTCGTGAGGCTCCGTCAAAATATGCCCAGCAGATAGTTGTATCAATGTTTTCCACTAAGGGGTGAAAACGTGAAGTTGAGTAACACTTTCATGAGAATCGGGTGCCCGAGAAACATAGTGGAAGTTATTCGGTCGAATAAAAATATTTATTCGGCCGAATAACCTATAGTTTATTTGGCCGAATAACCCTTAATGGTTCACAGTTAGAAATAACGGAGACCTCGAAGTGTGTGTGAAGCTTTGCCGGTCGGGAAAAATGTCTGGCGTCTATATTATTTATTCGGCTGAATACTTATTCGGTGGAATAGTTATTTGTCCGAATAATTATTCGGCCGAATAACTATTTGGCCGAATAATTTTTCTGCATAAAAGGTCAGCTGCGGCCATCGTTTCTCATTTTCTTTGGTAGTTGTTGCTGGAGCCTGTTGGGTCTTGGAAATGCCCCTTTTTGACCACACTTATTTCATCATTTTTCCCTGTTACACCTGACTTTCATAAACCATATACATGCCTTTCTTCCAGATCAATCAACAATCCTGACAAAGTATAATTCATTATTGCTTCATTTATTTAATGCCTAAGATTGTTATGGTTATCAATTCTAGCCTTTGATTTATGCTAACTTGTGTTGATTTCATTAAGTCAAGATCAAAGCACAAGTGTATTAGCCGCAATGCCTTGGGAAAGAATCACACGTGGTGCCAGCTGTTACTCTTCGGATTTAATTCTTCATATTCAAAGGAACAACGCATCCTTCCACATAAAGTTGTAACAGGGCTTCACTGAAACATAGCATTTCTGCAACAGACAGGACGCCTCCCAATTGGTTAATCCATTGATCCATTGACTTCCAGAGTAACAACATCCTTCATATCCAACGACCTCATTCAATACGGCTGTAACAGTTCAGTTGTAACTCTGTTGCATGGATATCATAGATCTTCATTGTTGCGAGAAATTAGTGGATCACGAACAGTACTTTGCATGTATAAATATGGCAAGGCTTTCAGAGCTTGGAGTTGGTTAATTATCATTTTGTACGGGCTATAACAGATAGTTGAGACTGTGGATTACCATCTTTAATACAAAGAGCAGAGCTCTTCTTATTTCTGTGTCTTAATTTGTGGTAGTTCATGGCATCTCTGTTAAAAGGCCAGGGCCCGCCTTCTCACAAAGATTGAGTTAAGTAGGTAGTTTAATTTATTTCCTGTTGTGTGGTGTGGAAATGCATTAAGCATATTACTGTTTAGCTACAATAGAGAGTTTATAATTGCATTCCTTCCTGGTAATTTATCATTTTATCCTGAATAGCTGCAACTGTGTGGTGTGACAGTCGACTGTGTAGGTTAGTTTAATTGTTGCATGGTGTGTTAGAATTAGCTGTTACAACCAAGCTCAGCTTCAATTCCTTTCAGTCATTTATGATTTCTAGGATTTTCAATATTTATCAAATTAGAGTTCAAGCTTATTTTCTAATTCTCGTTGCTGTTGTATCTTTCTTGAATTCATTAGATTAGGCAGATTATGATTGAGTTACAATAGTTGCTAGATGAATCAGTTTGGTAGAGATTGATTACTATAGTTTGATAATTATAGGATTTAACTTCTTGCAAAAGTAATCTAGTTCATTTTTATTCTTACATCAGTAACTGCTGGGTTGATTTATGTAGGAAGGTAATTGTACTTTGAATTCCTAGAGGGATAAGTTAGATTAGTTTTAGTCATGGAATGAGTTCGGCTAAGCATATAGGTAGGATTATTATCTCCATTTAGCTAATCAACTACTTGAAATGTTTATGCATAGATTGTTCTTATTTCCTTTGAAATAAAGGGCTTCCCTGGGTTGACAATTTATATTGAGCATCCTGTGTGTTAGTTGTAATTAATTAGCTTATAGGGTGACCAACAAAGCCCGCTTGTAGCTCCTACTTGAAGTCCACCTCCTGCAGCTCCTTGTCCATGCCGGCAGCTCCTCTTCCACGTCGGCACCCTGACCTCGTCTTCTCCTGCAGCTCCTCGTCCACACAGGCACCACGACCTTGTCCTTGCCTACAACTCCTCGTCCACCCTTGCATGGCAACCTTGAACTTGTCTGCACCTAGATCCTCACATGCAGGTCGACCCCTGCAGCGCCCTGTCCACGTCTGCTTGACCCTGACGTCACCTTCAGCGTGGAGTTCCGTCGCCTTGTGTTCCGCCACCCTTTGTTCTGCCACCCTGTGCAAGTCGTAATTTTGGAGTTTCTTTTCCTGTGTTCTGCCAGCCTGTGCATGAGCGCGAAGGTCAATAGTGTCAAGGTAATCAACGTGCAGGTCGCAATTTTTTTTCTTTTTTGATTGTTTTTGCTTATTAGCGTGCAATTGTAATTTTTTGTTTTTTTTGCTAATCCATGTTACTGCTGGTAGGAAAATTGGTTTCAGCGGCTTGGTTGCTTGGTGTTTGGATTCGGCATTGGGCAGCTTGGTTTCTTGGTGTTCGGCTTCGGTGGCTTGGTTGCTTGGTGTTCGAATTCGTAGCTTTGGGTAATCAGCGTGCAGGTCGTAAAAAACTAGGTATGTACTCTTTAGGTTGATTAGATTAGCAAATGGTATTCATTTCTAGTAGAGTTTTTTTAATTTTTATTTTCGTTAAATAGTGAATAATAATTAAATTTATAACAAAGATGTTTAATTTAAATTTTAATTAAATAGTGAATAATAATAATAACAGAGATGTTTCATGAAACATGTTTTTAAGATATATCATGGAGTCATTTAGAGAATTTCATTGCACAACTTTTATGTGGTATTAAATTTCAATTAGATAATCCAAATCCAAGTTGTAGCTTTTTAATGTTTTTAAGAAATTTTAATCTAAATTTAAGTTGTTTTTCAATGTTTTGGAAACTTTTCATTCAAAAATAAGTTGTTTTTCAATGTTTTAGAAACTTTTTGTTCAAAAATAGAGTATAGATTGATTATAAATTAAATAAATATATTATATAGAAATATCTTGTTTTTGTAGAAGTCTAGTTTTCATAAAAAAACCATTGTTGGGTAAGTTGCTTTTAATTAACTTTGCTTACTAGTTTTCTTCTAATTCTCAAACTTCTATCGGTTAGAGTAGGTTTAAAGAATATGGCCAGAGTTCATGAACTCTATTTCACATGCCAAAATCAACCTTAAATTGCTGTAAATAAATGTAAAAATATCCTTGGAGGGACCTAATGGCACCACTCTAAAACCATGCTATGAGGGTGTGTCCTACAATGAAGTATTAATCGAAGAACAACTATTTTATAGATGCAAGCTAATACATTCAAAAGTAAAACATAAAAGGGAATAAGAGGGGAAACTTTCTAACATTAAATCTTTCCAATGTGGTAAATATACCCCTTCTTGGCCTCTTCAAAGGAAGTTCAAGTAACTTCTAGCATTCATCAACAACACTTAAAAAATGAAAACATAAGCCTCACATATGATAAGATAGAACCCTTGCACTTATCATTAAGCCTTCAAAAAGATATTCAACAATGCTCCACTAGGAAAAATCCTAACACATCCAACCATAAACTACAAATGGAGAGAGCTACTCTTTTAATAGAGTTTAGCTCCATCTCCTTACAATAAAAAATGATTTATTTTCCTAGATTCACTAATATCTCCAAGGAAAAAAATACAATATAAATATCTAACAACCAACTCCTATGACAAGTAAACAATGAATAAATTAATGGAGTGGTTATGCCATGTGTATCCTCCAAAGGTGGTTGACCATGTCAACAAGATCCAACTTATCATCCTCAAAGCTCATCCAAGAAGCCTCTCACCCTTCAACTTCCGCCAGGAGCCATCCATGAACCAGAAGCCTCTCACCCTTCAACAAAAGTGAGCCATATGTTGGTGACATACGAGATCAGTTATGCCATGTGGCATACACTATTGATTGAGTTATAACCTTAGGTTCGAGGGTTCTAGGAAAAAACTTAGATTGTATAAATATTTACATATCCTCAAGGATGTTTTAAAGTTACGAAAAGATATTTCGTAGAGTTGTAAGTATTGATGTATATGTGGATGAGTAAATGGATATATGTGTAAGCTAGGTTTAGGACATATACAATTAAATAAAAGATTTTTTTAATTTTTTAAATATATAAGTATAAGTTATGTACCTATTTGCTTTAAGTGAAAAATGAACAAACATATATAACATGCTTCTATAATCCAATCCAAGTCATAAATTCCATCTAATCTCATAATGAAAGTTGTTCCATAAGTACATATTAACTTATGTTTGGTCTACAATTAAATTTCAAGAGGGAGATGGTTAGATATCAAAAGGGAATATATATATATATATATATAAACATTTATACGTACATAAATTGAACCCAACAAAAAACTACGTGGAATTATACATCTTCTCTTTTAAAGGACATACTATATACATCGATATGAAAATGAACCATCGAGTCCTTTCTAATGTACACTCCTTGATAAACAATGCAAAGGCAGATTCATAAGGATATGAGCAAAATAGATCTATTAAAGTATCCATCAACGTTTTCTTTTAATCGTGATCAGCTTAGTTTCTTTAGCATCTAGGTCTTAAAACCTTTATGCATTACCATTTCGTTAGCAGCTATCAAGTATTGAGCTTGTATCCATCAGAAAACAATCACGCTAGGAAGACTTTTAAAGGTGTCAAACAAACCAGAGATGGATCCCATTCATCCGCTAGCTCGTATGTTGATTGTATGGATTAATAGTAAATAACGCAGGTGAAATTAAATGTATTAAATAAAACCATTATAAAAAGAACCCCCCTAATGGTTGGATGGTCAAAATTACAATTGATCATAACAACACTTACAATATTTATTTTGTCTTATATAACATAATATATTTTTCTGGGAGATTAGGTTAAATGTTTGGAATGTTAAAATATCAAAACATGTAGAATTTGAATATGTTATGAGTTACATTTGACAGTGACTGATCATTATCAATCGGATATTTATTGCAAAATAAAACCAGATTTACACAACAATGACAATGTTTTCCATTGACACATTTTTTATTATAAAATAATTCATCGTGATCTCTCTCACATGGGATTTGAGATATGAATTCACGTATTGTGGGCGGAGGTGGTGAATTTGTCCAAAACATTTTACCAAATTCAAGAAACATGTTGTTGGTGTCCATTTTGTCACTATTTTTTATCATTTAATCTACTCGAAATGGCGTTGTTTCTATCATTCTTTATTATATTAGGTTGTTTTCTTATCATTCAGCCTATGAAATAGTCCAAGTATGCATATATTTACTTATTACGTAAATCTTGTTTATATTTCATTATATCATGGTTTATTTATGTTAAAATGACATTTCATGGGCATAATTAACACTTATGTTTTAATTGACAGGCTACGTTTTGCAAATGACCCTTCGTTCAGACTATGTGCTACGTGCTAAGCTTAAACGCATTCAACTCATCATTCAGCCCCGCGTTCAGCCTGCGAAATCCACGGTTGGCATGCTTCGGACTATTAAAGTCGAAAACAGGTACGTGGGTTCTGTTAGCCCCACAGTGGTGATGGTTTATGAGCCGTGTTCTGGAAGATTCGTCCCTATTCCCACCAAGATCGATAGCACATCCCACGTCCACATCAACACTCTAACGTGTCGTTCAGCCTGGAATCACGCTGCTGGTTCACGCCCATTCACGCTATGGTTCTGTAAGGAGTCCAAGTCGCACATGATTCAACCTACCAGCACTCACACCTGCTCGCCTCCGTTCGCTCAGTTCGACAGCATGCTATCTCTCTGCCCACGTTAAAGAAATCAGTTCCATTAAGCCTGGAACGTACTCCCTACGCTGTCACGCACCATTTAAAGCAGCCTGTTATGCATTAAATGTCTTCATTATTAGAGAGGTCAACTCTGTCAACCCTCTCATCTATTTGTAAAATGTATAAATAGACGCTTGTAGATAGAAACATAGTTAGTCTAGTTAGCTTATAGTTGGAGAAGACCGTAGATAGTTTGTAGATTTACAAGCAGATAGCTGACAGTATGTAATTTTCAGAAGATTAATGGAAGTTCCAGTTCGTTGATATTCTAAGTAGCTAAACCAGTTTCATTTTCCATCTCTGATTGCTGGGAAGGGCCCCTCATCAACCAGAGGTTTTCGTATTTGTTTTCTACATTTTCTATTTTTCAAATAGTTAGTTTGTTTTTCTTGTGTTGTAATCATTTCGTTTTTCTGTATATGTTGTTTCCTCCTCTGTAATTTATATTATGCTGCTAACATAATTTGTGTTTATAGGGTAAATGGTCGACCAATGGTTCAATAATTCATAGTTGCTTTCAGTCTTTTCTTCTTCCATCATCCATAATTAGATATTGCTACCAATTCTTCCATTAGTTAGCATTAGCCCTCAACTTCTTCCTCTCTACTAGTTTCCTTCGTGTAGCTGTAGGTTAACTCTCTCCCTTTTCTTCTACCTCAACCTTTTTCTTCCACATATCATAGAAACAGTTTATCTCCTTTAGACAATGATTAAATTAGGTTGCTTTCTATTGACATAGCTTCTCAACAAGTCTTCTAACGGATTTCTTTGCATCATAGGTTCATGTGCATTCGCTAGCTAACGTCAAGATCATTTAAACCCTCCTTTTCCTTAGTTTAGTTGTTTTTCCTCATTCGGACTGCCATTTAGACTGCCATTTGTACTGTCATTCAGAACGACATTCGGATCGTCGTTTGGAATTTTACCTTTTCTGCACTAGTTTTATGATTTCTTAGAATCTAGTTTCTTCTGCCTATTAGATATCATTCCTCTTGTTTTTAATTTACAGTTTTAGGTATAATTTAAATCTGGTTATATGTTTCATAGAGTTTTTGATCAAGTTTTCTTATTATATCCTCTTTTCATCTCATTTTCCTTCACCTTCTTCTAACTTTATTCCGATAGTTAAGTTTTTTTGTGTTTCAGATTTGATCATTAGTTGTTGTTTCAAAATTTATCAGTTTTATTTCTAGATAATTTCCTTATTCAAGTTGTTTTTAATTCGTTAATTATAAATATTAGTTTCCATTCATACAAATAATGAGACATTCATAATATTTAGATTTGGAGAAGTAATAAGTATCTTTATCAAGTTTTCTACTTGCTTCTAGTCTCATTAGTTTCATGGATAGTAGATAGATCAGCATGTTTAAGGTTAATTATAGTTGGTCCCTTTGTAGTTTACATCTCTTTATCGAAGTTAGATTATATTTGCTTCCATTCTATTTTTCTATTAAATTTGAAAGCCATTACGATACATTCACTCCAGTTCTTGTTACATGGGAATAGATGCTTTTCTTGAATTAGTCATTGAAGTTATTTAGTTCATTTGCTTTAATTAACATTGTTTCTGTTTATGTAATCTAGTATTGAATTTAGTTATCTCGTAGATATTTATTTACAGTTGAATCTAAAATTGGTAGTTCAGTTCTAGAATAATTTACATTTACAAGTTCTCCCTAGTAATGATTATTTACATTTACAAGTTCTCCCTAATAATTATCATTGGTTATCAGTTCTTTTCCTAGTTTATTTGTGAATTAATCATTTCATATTTTGTTCATAATTGTAAATTTAAATTCAATAGTTTCTTGTTTATTTATAAGTAGTTGCTTCTTAGTATTTATTTTTCATCATTTTCCATTATCTAAAACATAGAGTAGAGTAGTATAATCTATATTATTCTGATCCGTTGGTTCAGTTATATTTAGTAGTTATAAGTTTGACTCGGTTTTTCATTTTGAAAGATCTTTCGATCTTTTCTTTATTAAATATTTGAAAGTCTGACAAGCCGAAAAATTTAGGTGCCATTCTACCTTAGCATATATTTTGCTTCAACTCTAAGATTACCAAACCTGGTCGATAATTAAATATCAGGTGTTCTTTTCAAGATAGCTCATACACCCAACACATGTCGTAATATACTTCAAATTGCACATGATAACGGCAACAACATGTGTCACGTATAGTAATAGGTCTAACATACTATAGTTTTTGTTGTGCAAATGTAGTGATTGACATATTAATTCCATGATGATCCTCTTTGAATTTATTGAACAATTGTATTTGAGTCATCTCCATTATATGTTTTGGACGGCTTTCATATACATTTCGTGATACTCTTTGTCATATCACATCCCTTGAATTTGGTGAAACTCGAGCATGTGCCAACCAATATTTAGGTACAATATCTTTAACACCTTCTCCCATTCTATCTTTGTAAGGTTGTCTACAAATAATTTCCCATCAAGCAAGTTCATCATTTTCATCTATTTGCATTCTAAATTTGCTATGTTTGTATAATGTCTTTCTTGAGGTTCCTATTGTTTTTGCTAGTTGTGTTGTCAAACGATTTTGTCTAGTACTAGCTGAAATAATTGTTGTCTGAATTGCTCTACGTGTAGCTTTAGTATCTTTCTTCATGGATTTTCCAAATTTTTTTATTGCATCACTTATATTTTCTACGACATTATGTTTCAATTTCGACTCTTTTGTCATCTTGTGAATACCCAATAATTTCGTAGCACCTTTTAACTTCTTGGACACTAATAAACATCTCAAAATTTGCGCTTGTTCTGCTATTGAATAGTCTTTGAGAATATCATCATAAATTTGCGTAGCACGATATCGTGTAACATGTACGGCTATTTTTTCTCCATATTTGTCGCAATCAACGTCTTCTAACATTTCATCATCAATGGTGAAAGTACCTATACATCAAGTTAAATTTAATTTAACATATATCCAAAAATACAATTCATTATAAAAAAATGAATTTGGAAAATACATGATATATACATACTAGGTCCAATTTTTGGATCTTGAACTCGACCTTCAATATTGACTTCATCAACATTAGCATGTAAATCACTATTTACATCTTCAACAATGATCTCTTCAACTTCAATTCGTTCTTCTTGTACTCTATTTTCAATTTCCATTTCATCAACATTATCATGTAAATTTGTATTTATATTTTCAATAATTGTCTCTTCTGTTTCTACAACCCTGTCTTTTTTGGCATGATATCTGAGTTTTTGTTTTTCTCTATGAGCATCATCATCACATTTACGATCACTTTTTCTTTGGTGGTTTCTCTTACTGCCCATGATTGTTTAATCTATAGAGGATAAATTAAAGAATATTCACTTTATAGTAAAAAATAAAATTTAAGATTTAAAAACAGTTACGAAATTTATAAAAACATGAACTGAAATTTATTTCAGCTTATCAAAATCTTGTAAGAGTCTTTTGAAGAAAAACTCATTGGATAGAAATTTCCTTTGAAAAACCCATTGAAAAGAAATAAGAAATCTCTTTGCAAAGAAATTAAAAACTCCTTGAAAAGAAATCTCCTTTGAAGAAATTTTTTTTGGAAAGAAATAAGAACTCCTTGGCAATAAATCTCCTTTGAAAAAAACCTTCGAAAAGAAAAGAGAACACTTTGTAAAGAAATCTTCTCTGTAAAAACCCCTTGGAAAAAAACCCCTTTGAAAAAATACCTTGGAAAAAAAACTTTTTTGAAAAAACCAGTTGGAAAAATACCTGGGAAAAAGACTCCTTTGCAAAAAATAACTTGGGAAAAAATTCTTTGAAAAAACCCCTTGGAAATAAATAAGAAGGAAAATACATTGGAATAAAAACTCATTTCCAAAAATACCTTGAAAAAAAAACTCCTTTGCAAAAATACCTTGGAAAAAAAACTCTTTGAATGTACCCCTTGGAAAGAAATAAGAAGGAAAAATACCTAGGAAAAAAAACTCATTTGAAGAAAAAATCTTTTAAAAGAAATAAGAACTCATTGGTAATAAATCTCCTTTGAAAAAATCCCTTGAGAAAAAAGAAGAACACTTTGTAAAGAAATCTTCTTTGTAAAAACCCCTTGGAAAAAAACCCCTTTGAAAAAAATACCTTGGAAAAAAAACTTCTTTGAAAAACCCACTTGAAAAAATACCTTGGAAAAAAAACTCATTTGCAAAAATAACTTAGAAAAAAAAACTCTTTGAAAAAACCACTGAGAAAGAAATAAGAAGGAAAAATATCTTGGAGTAAAAACTCATTTCCAAAAATACCTTAGAAAAAAAACTCATTTGCAAAAATACCTTGGGAAAAAAACTCTTTGAATGCATCCCTTGGAAAGAAATAAGAAGGAAAAATACTTGGAAAAAAAACTCATTTTGCACTCCTTGAAAGAAATCTCCTTTGAGAAACCCCTTCAAAGATATTTTATAGAGACATCTACATTCAGTCCTTCTGGATGAAGGAGGGTCCTCGTGTTGAGGGAAGGCTTTAAGAATGGCTATTTTGTTTGTTACCACAACCACATGAGCAATGTCTTTATCCTAAAATATGGCCACATTCCTGACAAGCCAAATACCATACATAAAGATATTTTATAGAGACATCTACGTTCAGTCCTTCTGGATGAAGGAGGGTCCTCGTGTTGAGGGAAGGCTTTAACAATGACTATTTTGTTTATTACCACAACCACATGAGCAATGTGTTTTTCCTAAAATATGGCCACATTCATGACAAGCCAAATACCCTACATAAACATTAGGAGTAATGCTCTATGGTTGTGGAAATATTGTATTAAATTATTATAATAAGCATGCATTCATTTGCTTAGATGAAGGCACAATATTCTCCATACATACCAATCCCTAAAAGAAAAATGAACATTTAACAATAAAATTAATTAAGAAGGTACAAACATCATCCTTTTCATGCTTAAATTCACTTAATACAATAGTTATAGTAACTTAGGGACAAATGTTGTTATAGACAATAATGAACTACCTACATACAGATGTTAAATATGCATCATTTGTATCATGAGTAATTTTAAATAAATCCATGCAATTTCATCAAAAATTTTAAAAATGAAAGGTAAAAAATAATAAAAAATTGATATCCAAAAATTCAAGGTTGTTGTGGAAAAAAAATCAAAAGTTTATATATATATATATATATATATATATATGTTTTATTAAATTGAAATATATAGAGAGAAAGAGCGCATCCACAAGTTACACACTATACTTCAACTATATTTGTGGATTCCACAAAATTTTCAATCCTAGACCTTATCCTAATTTGTGGATTATGAAAAAGAACATTTTGTTTTATTTATGGTGGACAAGAAAATATGAAGCAATGGTATATGGAATGCACTTGTGTGAAAACTACTTGAATTTATTAATCCTCACTTCACGACA
Source organism: Larix kaempferi (assembly GCA_027924585.1). NCBI lineage: Eukaryota > Viridiplantae > Streptophyta > Pinopsida > Pinales > Pinaceae > Larix > Larix kaempferi. Next base: position 7,712,771 of record BSBM01000511.1, on the reverse strand, counting down.
TAGATATGTGTCTACAATGATCACCATCAATCACTTTCCAATGTTGAATTTGCAATTCAATACATAGTTAACTTATGTTCTAGATATTATCTAGAGTGTCATTATATTAATTTTTAAACATGCACACACACACGGGATGGAAATAGGGGGTTGAACATATAAATAGGGTGACATTTGTTAACCAAGTGAATGAAGATGTTGGGACGATAATTTGCGAGTAGAGGTAATCCATAGAGGAGTCAAAACACAAGGTGTTGGAAACCCAGTCTGTCGACTCTCTCATTATTAGAGAGGTCAACTCTGTCGACCCTCTCATCTATTTGCAAAATGTATAAATAGACGCTTGTAGATAGAAACATAGTTAGTCTAGTTAGCTTATAGTTGGAGAAGACTGTAGATAGTTTGTAGATTTACAAGCAGATAGCTGTCAGTCTATAATTTTCAGAAGATTAATGGAAGTTCCAGTTCGTTGATATTCTGAGTAGCTAAACCAGTTTCGTTTTCTATCTCTGATTGCTTGGAAGGGCCCCTCATCAAACAGAGGTTTTCATCTTTGTTTTCTGCATTTTCTATTTGCAAATAGTTAGTTTGTTTTTCTTGTGTTGTAATCATTTCGTTTTTCTGTATATGTTGTTTCCTCCTCTGTAATTTATATTATGTTGCTAACATAATTTGTGTTTATAGGGTAAATGGTCGACCAATAGTTCAATAATTCATAGTTGCTTTCAGTCTTTTCTTCTTCCATCATCCATAATTAGATATTGCTACCAATTCTTCCATTAGTTAGCATTAGCCCTCAACTTCTTCCTCTCTACTAGTTTCCTTCCTGTAGCTGTAGGTTAACTCTCTCCCTTTTCTTCTACCTCAACCTTTTTCTTCCACATATCATAGAAACAATTTATCTCTTTTAGACAATGATTAAATTAGGTTGCTTTCTATTGACATAGCTTCTCAACAAGTCTTCTAACTGATTTCTTTGCATCATAGGTTCATGTGCATTCGCTAGCTAATGTCAAGATCATTTAAACCCTCCTTTTCCTTAGTTTAGTTGTTTTTCCTCATTCAGACTGCCATTTAGACCGCCATTTGTATTGTCATTCGGACCGACATTCGGATCGTCGTTTGGATTTTTACCTTTTCTGCACTAGTTTTATGATTTCTTAGAATCTAGTTTCTTTTGCCTATTAGATATCATTCTTCTTGTTTTTAATTTACAGTTTTAGGTATAATTTAAATCTGGTTATATGTTTCATAGAGTTTTTGATCAAGTTTTCTTATTATTTCCTCTTTTCATCTCATTTTCCTTCACTTTGTTCTAACTTTCTTCTGAGAGTTAAGTTTTCTTGTGTTTCAGATTTGATCATTAGTTGTTGTTTCAAAATTTATCAGTTTTATTTCTAGATAATTTATTTTCAAGTCATAGATAATAATTTCCTTATTCAATTTGTTTTTAATTTGTTAATTATAAAGATTAGTTTCCATTCATGCAAATAATGAGACATTCATAATATTTAGATTTGGATAAGTAATAAGTATCTTTATCAAGTTTTCTACTTGCTTCTAAATCATGTTCAGAAGTGAATCTCTTTATTAAGTTTTCTACTTGCTTCTAGTCTCAATAGTTTCATGGATAGTAGATAGATCAACATGTTTAAGGTTAATTGTAGTTGGTCCCTTTGTAGTTTACATCTCTTTATCGAAGTTAGATTAGATTTGCTTCCATTCTATTTTGCTATTACATTTGAAAGCCATTACGATACATTCACTTCAATTCCTGTTACATGGAAATAGATGTTTTTCTTGAATTAGTCGTTGAAGTTATTTAGTTCATTTGCTTTAATTAGCATAGTTTCTGTTTATGTAATCTAGTATTGAATTTAGTTATCTCGTAGATAGTTATTTACAGTGTTGGTTGTGGAGCCAGATCTTCTACTCTCATAGATGATATTGTATCAGCCGTGTTTGTACCCTAGTTTTATATGATATGTAGGTGGACTGTACACTCACCCCAGCGGGGGGGTGTGGGGGGGCATCGCCCCCTGACGGGGTTCCAGGGGGGACCATCCCCCCTGGCTGGGGGGGTCCGGGGGCTAGTGGTCCCCCGACAGGGGTTTAGGGGCAGCGTCCCCGAGAAATGAGGGTTCGGGGGCAACACCCACGAAGAAAATTTTTGGGGCTGTTTTCGCTAGCTGTTTTGTGGGCCCATGGTTTTAGGTATCCTGTGGTATTTTTCCATTGTATTTCTCTTATAAAATAAAGACATTGTAATACGGCTAGGCATGATGATGATGATGTATTAGGTTTTATGCATTGTAAAGATCTCTAAGATCAGGAGAGAGACTGTGAAACAGAGAAGAGCAAGTGCAGCGGTTGTGCTACAGGTTGTATCCCTTCACCTTGCTAGACGACAATAATAATAAGGACTGGCAAAATTCAGTGTGGACATAGCCCAAGTTGGGTGAACCACGATATATCTGTGTCTCTCTTGTAATGTGTATGTGTGATTATATTTGCATTTCTGTTTATTGTTATTGCTATGCGATCCTGTTTTTCTAACATACAGTTGAATCTAAAATTGGCAGTTTAGTTCTAGAATAATTTACATTTACAAGTTCTCCCTAATAATTATCATTGGTTATCAGTTCTTTTTCTAGTTTATTTGTGAATTAATCATTTCATATTTTGTTCATAATTGTAAATTTAAATTCAATAGTTTCTTGTTTATTTCTAAGTAGTTGCTTCTTAGTATTTATTTTTCATCCTTTTCCATTATCTAAAACATAGAGTAGAGTAGTATAATCTATACTATTTTGATCTGTTGGTTCAGTTATATTTAGTAGTTATAAGTTTGACTCGGTTTTTCATTTTGAAAGATCTTTCAATCTTTTATTTATTAAATATTTGAAGGTCTGACAAGACGAAAAAATTAGGTGTCATTTTACCTTAGCATATATTTTGCCTCAACTCTAAGATTACCAACCTTGGTCGATAATTAAATATTAGGTGTTCTTTTCAAGATAGCTCATACACCCAACATGTGTCATAATATAATTCAAATTGCACATGATAACGGCAACAACATGTGTCACGTATAGTAATAGGTCTAACATACCATGGTTTTTGTTGTGCAAATGTAGTGATTAACATATTAATTCTACGATGATCCTCCTTGAATTTATTGAACAATTGTATTTGAGTAATCTCCATTATATGTTTTGGATGGCTTTCATATACATTTCATGATACTCTTTGTTGTATCACATCCCTTGAATTTGGTGAAACTCGAGCATGTGCCAACCAATATTTATGTACAATATCTTTAACACCTTCTTCCATTCTATCTTTGTAAGGTTGTCTACAAATAATTGCCCAACAAGCAAGTTCATCATTTTCATCTATTTGCATTCTAAATTTGCTATGTTTGTATAATGTTTTTCTTGAGGTTCCTATTGTTTTTGCTAGTTGTGTTGTCAAACGATTTTGTCTAGTACTAGCTGAAATAATTGTTGTTTGAATTGCTCTATGTGTAGCTTTAGTATCTTTCTTCATGGATTTTCCAAATTTTTTTATTGCATCACTTATATTTTCTACGACATTATGTTTCAATTTCGACTCTTTTGTCATCTTGTGAATACCCAATAATTTCGTAGCACCTTTTAACTTCTTGGACACTAATAAACATCTCAAAATTTGCGTTTATCTTGTTATTGAATAGTCTTTGAGAATATCATCATAAATTTGCATAGCACGATATCGTGCAACATGTATGGCTATTTTTTCTCCATATTTGTCGCAATCAATGTCTTCTAACATTTCATCATCAATGGTAAAAGTACCTATACATCAGGTTAAATTTAATTTAACATATATCCAAAAATACAATTCATTATAAAAAATGAATTTGGAAAATACATGATATATACATACTAGGTCCAATTTTTGGATCTTAAACTTGACCTTCAATATTAACTTCATCAACATTAGCATGTATATCACTATTTACATCTTCAACAATGATATCTTCAATTTCAATTCATTCTTCTTGTACTCTATTTTCAATTTTCATTTCATCAACATTATCATGTAAATTTGTATTTATATCTTCAATAATCGTCTCTTCTATTTCTGCAACCCTGTCTTTTTTGGCATGTTATCTGAGTTTTTGTTTTTCTCTATGAGCATCATCATCACATTTACGATCACTTTTTCTTTGGTGGTTTCTCCTACTGCCCATGATTGTTTAATCTATAGAGGATAAATTAAAGAATCTTCACTTTATAGTAAAAAATAAAAATTTAAGATTTAAAAATAGTTACGAAATTTATAAAAACATGAACTGAAATTTACTTCAGCTTATCAAAATCTTGTAAGAGTCCTTTGAAGAAAAACTCATTGGATAGAAATTTCCTTTGAAAAACCCCTTGAAAAGAAATAAGAAATCTCTTTGCAAAGAAATTAAAAACTCCTTGGAAAGAAATCTCCTTTGAAGAAAAAATCTTTGGAAAGAAATAAGAACTCCTTGGCAATAAATCTTCTTTGAAAAAAACCCTTGAAAAGAAAGGATAACACTTTGTAAAGAAATCTTCTTTGTAAAAACCCCTTGGAAAAAAACCCCTTTGAAAAAATACCTTGGAAAAAAAAACTTCTTTGAAAAAACTAGTTGGAAAAAAACCTTGGAAAAAAAAACTCCATTGCAAAAAATAACTTGGAAAAAAATTCTTTGAAAAAACTCCTTGGAAATAAATAAGAAAGAAAATACATTGGAATAAAAACTCCTTTCCAAAAATACCTTGGAAAAAAAACTCCTTTGCAAAAATACCTTGGAAAAAAAACTCTTTGAATGTACCCCTTGGAAAGAAACAAGAGGGAAAAATACCTAAGGAAAAAAACTCCTTTGAAGAAAAAATCTTTTAAAAGAAATAAGAACTCCTTGGCAATAAATCTCCTTTGAAAAAATCCCTTGAGAAGAAAGAAGAACACTTTGTAAAGAAATCTTCTTTGTAAAAACCCCTTGGAAAAAAATCCCTTTGAAAAAAATACCTTGGAAAAAAAACTTCTTTGAAAAACCCACTTGGAAAAATACCTTGGAAAAAAAACTTATTTGCAAAAAAAACTTGGAAAAAAAAACTCTTTGAAAAAACCCCTGAGAAAGAAATAAGAACGAAAAATACCTTGGAGTAAAAACTCATTTCCAAAAATACCTTGGAAAGAAAACTCATTTGCAAAAATACCTTGGAAAAAAAACTCTTTGAATGCACCCCTTGGAAAGAAATAAAAAGGAAAAATACTTGGAAAAAAAACTCATTTTGCACTCCTTGAAAGAAATCTCCTTTGAGAAACCCCTTCAAAGATATTTTATAGAGACATCTACATTCAGTCCTTTTGGATGAAGGAGGGTCCTCGTGTTGAGGGAAGGCTTTAAGAATGGCTATTTTGTTTGTTACCACAACCACATGAGCAATGTGTTTATCCTAAAATATGGCCACATTCCTGACAAGACAAAAGTACCCTACATAAAGATATTTTATAGAGACATCTACGTTCAGTCCTTCTGGATGAAGGAGGGTCCTTGTGTTGAGGGAAGGCTTTAACAATGGCTTTTTTGTTTGTTACCACAACCACATGAGCAATGTGTTTTTCCTAAAATATGGCCACATTTCTGACAAGCCAAATACCCTACATAAAGATTAGGAGTAATGCTCTATGGTTGTGGAAATATTGTATTAAATTATTATAATAAGCATGCATTCATTTGCTTAGATGAAAGGCACAAGATTCTCCATACATACCAATCCCTAAAAGAAAAATGAACATTTAACAATAAAATTAATTAAGAAGGTACAAACATCATCTTTTTCATGCTCAAATTCACTTAATACAATAGTTATAGTAACTTAGGGACAAATGTTGTTATATACAATAATGAACTACCTACATACACATGTTAAATATGCAGCATTTGTATCATAAGTAATTTTAAATAAATCCATGCAATTTCATCAAAATTTTTAAAGATGAAAGGTTAAAAAATAATAAAAAATTGATATCCAAAAATTCAAGGTTGTTTTAGAAAAAAATCAAAAGTTTATATATATATGTTTGATTAAATTGAAATATATATATAGAGAGAGAGCATGCATCCACAAGTTACACACTACACTTTAACTATATTTGTGGATTCCACAAAATTTACAATCCTAGACCTTATCCTAATTTGTGGATTATGAAAAAGAACATTTTGTTTTATTTATGGTGGACAAGAAAATATGAAGCAATGGTATATGGAATGCACTTGTGTGAAAACTACTTGAATGTATTAATCCTCACTTCACGACATAGATATGTGTCTACAATGATCACCAACAATCACTTTCCAATGTTGAATTTGCAATTCAATACATAGTTAACTTATGTTCTAGAGATTATCTAGAGTGTCATTATATTAATTTTTAAACATGCACACACACATGGGATGGAAATAGGGGTTTGAACATATAAATAGGGTGACATTTGTTAACCAAGTGAATGAAGATGTTGGGATGATTGTTTGCGAGTAGAGGTAAGCCATAGAGGAGTCAAAACACAAGGTGTTGGAAACCCATTTTACTTGCCCTAGATCAACATCTCTATCATCTAACATGCCACGATAATAACACCCAAAATAAATCATGAATGGATATATATATATATATATATATATATATATATATATATATATATATAATAACACCCAAAATAAATCATGAATTGGGATATATATATACCATTTTTTTCTTTTAAGTTAATCGATAGATGTTGTCTCTCAAAAAATTCTAAGTTTCAACCTTCATTAAACACCACATAATTGGAATTCCACACTAGGAACCTCCAGTATAGATAATAATCATAAAATCCAAATAATACTTTGGTGAATTCAACTTATCTAATAAAAACTAATTACATAAGCCATAAGAAGAAATAATTGTATTGAGAATTGCCATTACTTAGATGTGATCTAGAAATCCAAAATACCTCAAACCCACTACGAATCTGCAACTACAACAAAATAGGTCACTAGAATTGAATTTAGCACCAAATTGTAGTGCATTTTTTCAAGTTGGGTCATTTATCAACATAGAAATTGGTATTAAAGTACTTTTTGTATTTAGTGGCAGTTTTTGTGCCATATTTAGCATTGGATTATCATTGAGTTTGATGTTAATTGTTTACAAATTACAATTTATAGAAATAGAAAAGGAAAATAGTAAAAAATGAAAAACATAAATGAAAATTTTTAAGGAAATCTATCATAAAATTGCATAACTAAATTGAAACTAGCTAACTTACACATACTAACAAGTAAATAATGCATATCTAAGATAAAAATTAGCATTTAATACTAAAGGAAAAGTAAGTAATGCGAGATAGATGGGTGACAATATTTAAATCAATATATCCTTAAGAAACATAAGGGTCTTCCTTAGGCCACACTAGATCTGTGCATTAAACAAAAGATGCAAGATGTCATTTTATTATTCTTTCCCCGTTAAACCTGCAACAATAAAACAACAAGAAATATTAGCAAATTAATAAAGGAAATGAAAAGTAAAAGAGGAAGGAAGGAGGAGAAAGAAAGGTAGAATCCCTTACCTTCCACATGCAACTTCCTCCATGGAATCAGAGCCTCCATGCATGAAACCCTAAACCTACAACAACAAAAGAACAATAAATATTAGAAAATAAGTAAAATGAAAGTAAAAAAGGAAGGAAGAAGGATAAGCGAAGGGAGAATTCATTACCTTCATCATAGAGGTTCCTCCATGCATGAAACCCCAAATCTCCAACAAAAAACAACAAAAAACATATTAAAATCAATAAAGGAAAAGAAAAGTATAAGAGGAAGGGAGAAGGAGAAGGAAAGGGAGAATCCAATACCTTCCTCATGGAAGTATCTTCATGAATTCAAACCATAAGAGTGAAAATCGTAAAGGAGAAGGGATGAGAAGAGAAGATAGAAAGAGAGAAATGAGAAAAGAATGAGAGAGTAAGGATTGAGGAGTTTTGTGGGAAAAATAAGAGATTTTAATCAAAATAATAAAACTACCCTCGCAATCATGAGAATTGAAGTGAGTTATTTTTAGCCCTTGATCTTTCTTAAATTTCTTTTGAAAATATTCTCTTGCTTTTATTTAGTTACCTAGGAAAAATTGGCACTAAATTAGACACTAAAATCAATATTAAACACACCCGAATGCGGGTGTGAATACGACCCCTCATAAATCCATTTAATGTTGATTATGTTGAGCAGGAGGACAGAGGGAGGCATGCATGTGCCACCCATCTCAATGATTAATCTTGTTCATTGTTCATGGAGGATGTAAAGTTGTGGGGTTCTTCACTACCCCCCTACACTAGCGTGTGTGGAGATGGTTAGTACTTGTGTTACAGGGTGGAAATGAGGTCTAAGGTTTATCTCATGGCAAGAAGTGGGTGGCATTGAAAGCCAAGATTCACACATTGGAGCTTATCAATTTATTGTACGACTAGGCATATCCAGACTAGAGACTTTGGTCATGTGAAGATATTTTCCATGTCTAATCTCATTCTTGCCACTTCCCTTTCACTCGATTATGGCATTTATGAAGGATTTTTTTATAATGATTGGCATCTTGCTCACTAGAAAGCCTACAATTTGGGGTTTGGTTATTATTTACATAGTTGTAAGTTCCTTTTGAGGCACACAAGCGCTACTATATATTATGCAAGTTGAGAAGATTGGCCAATTGGAAGCTATTGAAGGTTGGTAAGAGAAACAAAATTGGGGAATCATTATGTGGATAATCAGAAGCCCCTCTCCTCCTTATCTGGTTATCATGGCCCTAAAGGAGCATTCTCAAAGCCAGCATTGTAGTGGAAGGCGATCACATCAGGACACTAGGAGGCGTGAGGAAGTTCTATACAAAATACGAATGTTCTATACTATTTTTATGCTCACCCGGTTTCCCTCAAGTGGGCGGGTTTCTTTTTGCTTGAGTGCCCTCATGTAAGACTAAAACCTATGCTTCATCCTAATTGACCTATCTCTTCTTGGAGACATGGCTTTTGGCGATTTTGTGTCTTATTTCATCATTTGATAGAAGGTTCTAGAATAACTTACCAAAAAAATCAGTATTAAAAAAAACACTAAATTTGATGCTAAATGCAATTCTAAACCTAATGTTAAATCATGCACAAAGCTTAGATCTAAGTTCCCAATGCTAAAATCAACACTAGATCCAGTATAAGTAGTGTTGAGTTTAGTGTCAATTTATGAAATAATGCCAAGTTTATTGTTGACATGTGAAATAGCACTAATGTTTCATTAAAACTACAAAGAATTCATTAAAAAAGTAAATTGAAGCTAAAAAGGATGCTAATCACAATTTTTGTTGTAATGAACTTTGCAGTCATTAGCATCTAATGCCATCTCCATCTATGCTCATCCATGAATGATTACAAATATCCATCCTCACACTATGTTATGCAAATTGATCACAAATTTGAATCCAAATTGGGCATCAATTCAATGTTAAACAATTAAATACATAGAGGTTGCATGAAAACATATCCAACACATAGTGGAAGACAACAATGTATTGGTAATGATGAGTTTGTGTGTAGTAACAATAGTGGAAGGAATTGGATAAGATCAGTACTGGAAAGAGAACATACATTGAAATGTCTCTCATAAAAATAAAATCTCTTATTGAAGTGGTTTATGAAACAAACACTAAACACAGACAAGTTTTGTAGCGACTCAAAATTTTAGAGATACAGGTTCTAGCAAACATTTTAATGATCGAAACTTATTTTAAAATGCTTGGCGAATCTCACTAATTTAAAAAAAATCAAATTCTATAGTAATATTTTTCGTAAAAATATTCAAATTTACAAAGATTTATTATAATTTCTATAATATTTTGATGATTTTAAAGTAAAATAATTTTATCTTAAAAATTTAAAGTATCATTTTTAGAAAAATAGAAATTAACGAATCATTGGTTAAAAAAGACCCAAAAAAATTAACTTAACAATGAAATTTAGCCCTAAATTTATCCATAATAAGTTCCCTTATAGACATATTCAATATAATAAAACCACAAAACATATTATAATATAAATTTAGTATTATCAACTTTATTTTATTCTACTTATATAAAGATAATTGTATTAACTTAAAAAATAAGATTTTAATATGTTTATGTTAGATCTCAATTTTTTCATTTTTGAATAATTAAATTTTCAATGTGATTTTCCACATAAAATTGAAAATATTATAAATTTTATTATCTATATTATTATTATGTTATATTATTTTTTCTCATTTTATTAAATTATTGTTTTTTATAACTTTTTAATTTTAATGTTGTATTTTTCATATCAACAAACTGCAACATAAAAAATTAATTAATTGAATTTTTTATGTTGCAATTTGTTTTTATTTTGCGTTTTAAATGTTCGACTATTTCGTTATTCCCAACAGTATTTTTTGGCACAAATCCAATAAAAAAAATTGAAATGTAGAATAACCGTGTTTAACTTTGCTTAAGTTGAAAAAAAAAATCTCGATTCCGGTCGAAAACTAACAAGATGAAATCATCAAATATTTAATCTCCTTCATTTTATTACCTTTTTTTTTTTAATTTTAATTTATTTATATATTTTATACATCAGCACGATTTTAAAAATAACTCTTGTTAAAAACATCTGATAATATTTTCTCTCTTGAAATTGTAATGTTTAGGTTTTATGTTTCTTTCTTAAAACAACTAAAGTTTTCGTTATTTCCATAATATTGTTTTTACTTCTACACAAATGCCGAATATTATAATTAATGCATATTATAAAATACTTTCAACATAATGAATTATCAAATATTTTAAACATGATATAGTGATTTTTTAGAAAATGATAGGTAATTAAATTTAGATTGGAATATATATATATATATATATACACTCAATTGATTAAAAAAAATCAAAATCAGCCTCTTTTTCTTAAAAATATTTAAATTTTATTAATATAAAATATATTTTTAATTAATAAAAATATTTATACTTTATAAATTTATAACATATAAATAATATTTAAATATTAAATACTAATAATTATACACAACTACATTAATTATTATAATCCAATTAAATGATCCGGTGAACACTAATTATACAACTAAATTAATTATAATAATCCATCATAATAATCCAATTAAATAATCTAAGTGAACACTAACTCAATGAACTTTTGTAAAGATGTTACATATATTATTATTTTTACAACATTTTAAAGGACATGTACCATATAATAATGTTTATATCATATTACTTACTCATTATCTACTTTTTCCTACAATATTATTAATGAGTCATTTGAGTAAATCAACTTTACTTTTGTAAAAGTGTCGTAAATATCATCTTTTTTACAAAATTTTAAACAAAATGTACCATATAGTCAGGTTAATATCATCTTATTTATTCATTATCCACTTTTTCCTTTTTACAATGATTAATAATGAGTAATTATTAAAAAGGTTAAGAAGTCATTATTAAGAAGGTTGAGGAAATCAATGTATTTGTTGATCTTTTATTATTTGATAAACATATTTAACTATCAAAATTAATATAATTTATTAACTATATCCATATTTTTATTAATTTATATAAAATTTTAAAAACAATAATAATTTAATATTATTTATGTTCTTAAAAAAACATTACATATGAAACAACTAACTTACCTCTTTTCAACTCTCTCATAAGCATCACATATTGAAATTTCATCTAAAAACTACAAAATACATATAAAAGTGTTTTTCTTTAAAAATTATTAGGAAATTTAATTGAAATTCCACCTAATAACTACAAACTATCTCTCTCATAAGCATCCTATAAAAAAAATTAATTGAAATTTCACCTAAATACTACAAAATACATATAAAAGTGTTGTTTTTAAGTTATTAGGAAATGTAATTGAAATTCCACCTAATAACTACAAACTATATTTAGAGATATATTTCTTTAAATGTGACTAGGATCATACGTAGACTATTATGTGAAAGTGTATTTCTCTACAATTTTTTTTCCATCGAAAAGGTGTATTTCTCTGCATGTGACTAGGGCAATGCTTAGTCTATTATGTTACTTATTCAATTGGCACAAGAGAGGCATGACATCAACATTGGTTATATGCATGACTATATACAAAATGAAAGTGTATTTTTCTAAATATGACTAGGACAAGGCTTAATCTATTATGTTACTTATTCAATTGGCACAAGAACATTGGTTATATGCATAACTATATGCAAAATCAAAATTGCATATAGTAAGGTGTGATTTATACAAACTTCAAAGTTTAAAACTATAATCTTGTTGAATTCTTTGAATAGAGCTTAGTGGTCCTTCACCTCATCCACTAGTGGTGCATGATTATGCTACATGCATTGCAACAAAACTTATCAACAATTGGAGAAGCAGAAGGAAAAAAACAACCACATCATACCAAAAGTCATTGAAAAGGTAAAAGAGAAAGAGAAAGGGTGTGCCAAAAGATCAAACTTAAACTCAAATTGGATTGAAGTTGAGGTGTCTCCACGTGTATAATTTCCACAATTTCAATGGTGCATGTACAATTCAGTCCATAGTAGAGACCATGGGGCACAAAATCTAGATCTTGACTTGTTTAGAAATTGATTATCACTCTCATAAATAAGTTTTAAATAATATTGGGCTTTGTTATATCATAAGTTTTAAATAATATTGGGCCTTGTTATATCATAAGAATGGAATGGAGAGTGGGTGATGGCGATTGGATACATGCATGTACCTTATTTTCGTAGTTATATGTGTTTTAATTTATTGTAATTTAAAATATATTTTCGTGTATGGTGCGATGTAATGTTTGACATTATTTCTTATGACTATTTAATACAAATTCTATTAGAAGATTTTATAAAATCTTGAACATTAGATTTTTCAAGCAAAAACAAGTGCAAATCCATCGTATATTAGAAAGGCATGCGTTTTTTCCACGTTAAGTTTGGGTCCGTTTAGTTTGTACAATGCATGTGTATTGTAAAAATCCACACCATGACCTATCAAATCTTGTTAGGTAAGTCTAAAACTCAACGTGTTTCATAATTTTCATATTGAAGAAAAGGAGGCTCATTTTACAATATTATTAAAACTAAAAAAACTAGCGTTATCTTTTTAGTTAGGTATGTCTAAAATCAACATATCTAATACAAAAATTGTATCAAGAAAAGCAGATTTATTTTACAATATTATTAAAATTTAAAAAATTTGCATATTATGTTTCGTGTAAGAAAAGACATAATTTTGTTAATTACTATATTAGAATATATATAATCTAAATATTCTATGTTTTCAATATTTTTCGAGCATATTTTCTGTGTAATTTTGTTCGTATTATGATTGTAAAGTTTAAAAAAATCTTAGAATCACATATATTAGCTATGGAAATTGCATAATTTGAATACTATGGGGTTATGAATTCAAAATTCCGGATTCCGATCAAAACCCACCTTTAGTTGAAAACGTATAATAAATAGACTATTCGAACCTATATATATATATATATATATATATATATAAGTTTATCTTAATATTATATATTTCAAATAGAGAGGTTTATTTTGGAGATTTTGTAACTCTATGATTGAATTTATGAAGATTGATCACATTTAAAAAAAAAAAAGTTGAACAAGGATAATTTTAGGGGCGAAATTTAGTCCATGGGTTTAGACAAACATAGCTAAGATGTTAGATCGACATCGGTGGGCTAACATCACTTAAGGGGCATCACTATGTATCGCTTAAGTGACACTAAACTTCAATTTTAATCCCTCTCAACCATCTTTTGGAAACGTCGGTCAAATGTCCAACACATGTCCAACAAGTGACGTTACTGTATGTCAAAGCAACGTCGAAAAAGAGACATTCACCATGTAGATATGATGTTGGATTTATGTCTGAATAGAGATGTTCATAGAGTAACCTTCATGTATGTTTAACGTCGGAAAAGAGATGTTGTTAGAGTAGATATCACATCGAAAAAATGTTTGTAAAAAGAAATGTGTAATGTAGATGCTATATCGATTTAATGTCGATAAAGAGATGTTTGCAGAGTAGACCTCACGTCGGAATAATGTATGAAAAGAGACGCCCGCAACGTAGATTTGACGGTGGTGCAACGTTGAATAAGAGACGTAGAAAAATTGATCTAACATCGACCGAATGTCGAAAACGAGGCACTGGAAATGTAGATTTGGCATCGGATTTACATTCAAAAAGAGACGTTCAAAGATTGAAGTTGTCATTGGTAGTACATCGAAAAAAAACGTGTTTGGAGTGAAATTCACGTCATATTGACGTCTGAAAAGCGACATCTTCCAATTATGAAACCAACGAAAATTTTATGGTACCGACGCTCAACCCACATTCCTTTAACGTCTGGTAGTGTCGAATAAGCGACGTGTCTATATGGAATTCTATAAAAAATAATGTAGAAAATGTACAATGATGGCACATTTATAAAAAAATCTTGGCTGTGCACATTAATGGCCATTATTTCCTCATCCAACATTTCCCTTTGCAATGCTATATCCATTTTGGGTCTCCTTTTTCCTCAAAGTGTGTGAAGAACCTGCAACAATTAATTAATGAGAATACGGGAGATAACAGAACTCAGAATCGCTTTTATTGATCACAGGCCACTTCGAGGGGGCAACCTCCTTTGAGCAAGCTCAATACAAATAACTTCACGGTACTTTCATTGGTCTCAACACAAACTTATATACTAAGTCTAGGCACCAATACCATGGGTCAATACCATGTGTCAATACAAACCATGGGCCAATACAAACTATGGATCAACAATTACTACGAGACGACTTACAAAGCATATGCATCCAACAACAACAATACAAACTATGGATCAACAAATACTACGGGACGACTTACAAAGCATATGCATCCAACAACAATTACTAACAAAGTAAATGGAAGGGTTGACATGGGTTCCTAACAAAGTGATGGAAATTCTTCGAGGCCATTGATTCCCACTGTAATATCGTATAATCCATAAGAAATAAGACTATGGCATGTTTGTCTCACCAACATTGTTCTTCTTTGTAGAATTAAGTTGTTGAGGTATTTACAATCACATTCAAATTGAGATCATATTTCACAATATGAGTTCATTACCGAGGGGGGATGACTTTGTTTATACTTGGTTTACTTGTTGCAAGTTCCTAGATAGATTCCCAACCAAGGAGCAGTCCATTATTTTTGTAGTGATTTTGATTAGAGAACTATTTTTATGCAACAAAAAGTCAAGTGCAACAACTTGACTATTCAATATTCATGTGAGAAAAACTCAAGTAAAGTCACTTTCCTCCAAGGCATCGAATTCCAATATGACCAAAATAATACATATGTGTGCCATAATTCCATAATAAAGAGATAACCAATAGTTACCGGTGATCTAATCCAATAGAAAGTCAAGTTGTAGGCTTCAACTAACTATTTTATAAAGGACCGAATGTAAATAAGTCCTCCATCCTTCTGTTATTGCCCTTCTTCTGCATAAGCTTCCATCTCTTGGGTTCTCCTTCCAATAAAGCAAGGAATCCCTTTGTAATAGAGCTGCCTTAAAATTCCAACCATCAAGTGGCTTGTTTCATCTTCTTGTGGAGTCAATATGGAACCCTTGACCTTTGGTCTTCATTGGCTTCAAAAATAATTATACCGAGACTTCAAAATAATATTGTCTGGATGACTTAGCAAGTTTCAATTATTGTAAAATTTGATTATACTTATTATAATTTTCCTTATTAGTCTAATGTTCTATTACCCAACTAATCTCTAGTAGCATTAGCAAATTTTACTCTTTCCACACTCTGGATTATAGATTTTGAAGAATCATTTTGAAGCTAGAGTGAGAGATGGGAGGTATTCTAATTTTTTGATATATTCAATTTGATTTTCTACCTCTTTGTAATTTTTTATATCATCGTCATTTAATTCAAAGCTGAATATTGGCCCAGCTTGAGCAGGACCAAGCTGTTGAACTTGTAGAGGATGCTATGAAGATTTATTTAAGATAATAATTAAATAATTAATAATTAGGTTAACTAAAGTTAAGTTATGAAATGAGGCATCTCCTCAACATCAAATGCCCGAGCCATATTTAAGGCAGGGCCATCATTGTAACATATCATCTTTTTATATCATCAATCAATATATTATTCTTATCTATTATTCAATATGAGAGTCGGATTCAACTATTAACCCTTAACCGAACACGGTTAACTTAGTGAACAGATACATTCACTGCATTTGGTATCAGATCCCGGTTTCGGCTCCTTCAACCTGAGCTCGGATTCGGCTCATCCTACTATCGAGCTCGGTTTCGGCTCACATATCCGGCTTAGAGCTCATCGCTGATCCTCCAAGCTCCTGGCTAAATTATCAAGTTTCTTGAAGACTGTGGTTTTTGACCATAACTTGGCCATTGGCCATTCCCTCACCAATTCATCCATTTCCACGTCCGGTGCACTCCACGCTCCATCTCTTGCACACACAACCCACCCATCAACCTCCATACTCCTCACTGTACCGATCCTGCCACCCACGCACTCTCCCACCTGCGATCTGCAGCCACCAGTGCTGCACGCCCCCATTTCTACACCCTCTATCACCCGCACAACACCCGCGCCCTAACTCTCCTCACACTTGCTCCACGCTCCAAAATTGTACGCAGACCCCCTCCCAATTCTTCCAGCCTCCATCATTCCTTTTTCCATCATCGCGTGCCTCTTCTATGCCTGCACCACGCACTCTCTCTTTCCACCAACCTCACGCATCTCCTCCCCCACCTGCGCATCTCCTCTTCTCGCTGCGCCCTTCCACCACCTACGCCACTCCCCGGTTCTCCATCACGCAGCCACCATCCTCCACAACATCCCCACAACGCAACACCCTCACCCTCGTAGCACGCTCGCCCTCACACTCGCCTCCCTCCATCCCCACGGCCTTCACACCTGCCAAAAAAAAAAAAACGCATATATTAAAATTATTATAATAGTTTAAGTATTTGATTTAAAATAATAATAATAATATTTTATTATTATTATACTAGATCACATTTCAAAAACAAAATATTAATAATAATAATATTATTAAATTTTTAATAATAATTATTATTATAAAAAAAAATCAATCAATCAATTCTTTTGAAATAAGAATTGTTTGGAGAAACAAAGCAAATTCAAGCCAAAGAAGGCTCGTCAAGAAGATCATTCTACCATCAAAGAAGACAGAAACCATGGAAGATGATTTGCGAGAAAAATTAGAAGCCATGTTAAAACGTTATCAAAAAGACAATGAAGAATTGCGCGACATAAATAACAGTTCAGAAATAAGAATTGAATTACAAGAAAGGTACAATGAAATAAAAATCTCTGACCAGGAAAGGCATATAGAAAAATTGTATGCTCAAATTGATGAATTAAAAGCCGAAAATAAATTCAATCAGAGGTTAGGAAATCAAGATATAAAGAAGGAAATAAATAATTACGAAGCAGAAATAATATGCTTGAACAAAATCGTTAGCGACAAAGATGAAGAACTAATGCAGTTACAACATAAATTAGAAAGTCAAGAATCAGAGGTCGGCCAGTGTTGACAACAGATAAAAATTCTTCAACAACAAAATGACGACTCTAAAAAGACACATAAGTCAGAGATCGCGAAGAGTAATAAAGCATTATCTAACAATGCTGAAGAAATTTTTAGACTAAGAAATCATAACAAGATACTAGTCACAAAAATTAAGAAGTTGAAAAATAGTCGGAAGATAGAACAATCTATGGACGACATTAAAGGGAAACTTCTAGACAAGCAGGAAGAAAATAGTTGTATCAGAAGTCATAATGAAGATCTTAAGGAACAACTAAAAACATCTGAAGATGACAGAAAATCGCAAGTCGAATTGATTAAGAAGTTTCAAAATGATAACAGGCAGTTAGAAAACAAGTTGGAAAAGATACAGAACAAAAAGTTAAATCCTCAAGAGACGAAAATACAAATTCCAACTCAGATCAATGCTCTAAAGGTGACACTCGTAAACGAAAATGATATCGTGAAAGTTCCCTATCGACACCCCAACCATAAAAACCGATATTTGAAAAAGTGGGAAATATCGAAAGATAATGGTACTAATGTGATCAAATCTTTTGACGACACATCAGTATGGAATCCCATCAGTCCACAACAAATCAATTTGGGATGGATTGATCCATCAACATATCAGAAGTTATGTTCGACTCTTAGCAATTCGTATCGACATGTTTTGTCATCTACGACACCACATAAAATGATGCAGAAACATTATAGGGCTTTGAGGACAAAGCCTTTCTAAGAGAGTGGCAATGCTATGAACATAAAATAAGATAATAATTAAATAATTAACAATTAGGTTAACTAAAGTTAGGTTATGAAATGAGGCGTCTCCTCAACATCAAATGCCTGAGCCATATTTAAGGTAGGGCCATCATTGTAACATATCATCTTTTTATATCATCAATCAATATATTATTCTTATCTATTATTCAATATGAGAGTTGGATTCAACTATTAACCCTTAACCGGACACGGTTAACTTAGTGAACGGATACGTTCACTGTAGAGGAGCTCTTTCTACCCTTACTTTTTATTAGGGCAATCCAGATGTATTTATTCTGATCTTTGAATACATTGGTTGTTGGCTTAGGTATGTTGGAGGAATACTATATTTATTACCTTGGATACTATATAGGAAAGTCAGTGGTATACATGATAGAATTCATGAATTGCATTGATGGTCTTTATCTCTTCAAATTGAAATATCATTCAAGGAGTGTATGTGAAGAAGTAGACCTTCAACATAAAAAATATGTTTAGTACATTGTGTGTGAATGAAGATAGTATTGTATCTAGAATAATTGAAAAAGGGATATTGTCTATAAGTAATAGTTAAGACCTAAGTCGCCGGGTTCTATTCTTTTCTAAGAAAAATAAATCCATCCTTCCACTATTTTGGATCCACATTCATATATCAAATATTACTTGTAGTGTTACACATATAATGGATAACATGAAGAAATGTCGATAATGGCATAACACAAATGGATGTCAAAATATTTACTGTCAGTGATCTCAATGTCTAGATGCTTCAATACCCATATGCATATATATGTGAGTAGATGGATGTGTCTCATTGGAAATAATTTCAACATCAATATTTATTGATAGTATTTTCTTTAAAAGTTTTTTTAAAGCTATCTCAAGTGTCATGTTGATGAAATTGCACCCATATCATTGGCAATCATGCCAAGGATAATGAAAGCAGCCATTGTAGAGAGAAGTGTGAAGAATCATACTGTAAGCCTTTACAATATTTGTAGTGATCTTATTATACTTGGCCATCTTCCTTCATCAAAGAGGAAATTAATTCTTAAGGGAAGATGAAGTGTAAAAACTTCTTATCCGTATCTGGATATTGTAAAAGAAGCCCGTATTCGGGTCATGGAGGAAGATGTTCCATCTTCAAATAAGATAAATATATATAGATAAAAATATGAATGGATAGATGATTTACATTTACAATGCTTGGAATTCTATAAGTCCATTTGTGACTTTCCAACGTAAAGTCATGACTCTTCGATAATTATTAATTGTTAATTATTATTAATATTAATATTAATATTAATGTTATATTATTAATATGTTCATATATATATTTTTATATAACATTTCCTTCCCCTTAAAGGGAGCTTTGTCCTCAAAGCTTATTGAAGACAAGGCTTACATCTGATTCCTTGCTTGAGACATCATATCTAGATCTTTTCTGTTAGTACTTGCGACTCTTGATGAAATGAGGCGATACGAGTTACGGATTCCAAAGAATAACTATCGCATCGTCTCTGACGTGGTCCATCTGAGATCTATTTTTATCGGAGCTATTTGGTCGCTTTGTGGGATGGGTCTTCTTGTTTGTTGTTTAGTATTTTGATTTGATGTTCTTGCTTGTATTCCAATGTAACTCCTTTGTGTATATTCATTTTGACCCTGTCGTTGGTCAAAATGACATTTATAATTGGGGTGTCGATAAGGAGTTCTTGTTGTTTGTTTTTATGCTGGATTGACTTATTTCTAAACTATGACGATGACTGAATTTATTTCCTCAACTTGAATTTGTTTTCCGGAGAGTCTGAATGCTTCCTCCTGGATTTACGCTAATTTGTTCTCTAATAGATTGTTCTTCGAAATTTTTAGTTTTGTCTTCAATATCTTGATTGTGAAATTTTAATCGAGATATTTATTCATTCTTAGTTGATAACATTTTCTCGATATCTTCATTAACTTTTTCCAGCTTTTGGTTTTGATCTTTTAAGCAATGATTCTCTTGTTCTATTAATTGATCAAGAATGCTCTGCTTACTTATCTCAAATTGTAAATTTTTATTGCTTTCTTTGTAGTATCTTAATTTGCCTTCCAATTTCTGTATTTGCGATTGCAATTGTGATTAACCTTGATTGTCCTTCATAAAAAAATATTTACCACATATGGGACATGAGCGATTGCAATTCTTAAAGGCTGTCGCATATTGGAATTCCATTTCGCAATAAGGACACTTAGTCCAAAATTTGGACTTATATATGGAATCCATAATTTATTCAATAAATAGATAATAGATTGGGTGGTTGGGAGGAATGATTGTTACCTTCCCCACCTAGGTTCAAATCTTGCTTTTCGTTTGTTGTTGGAGAATAAAACCCAAACCCACTTATTAAGAAACCACGTGTGGTTTTACTTCTACATCTTCTTTTGGTAAACCACGTGAAGTTTTACTTTTTTACTTTTTATTTACTTTTACTTTTCTTTTTCTTTTTTATTTTATTTTTACTTCTCCCTTTTTTTTGTTTATACTTTTACTTTTACTTTTTTTTTTTCTTTTCTTTTTGTTTCTTTTTACTTTTTTTTTTCTTTTTTTTTAGGACAAGGTCCTATTTTTTTAAGGAAACCCTAATATAATGGTTAAAAACCAAAAGGAAACCAAAGGCTGGAATCAATCCCAAGAAGGGGCTCTGATACCACATTAAGTGTAAAAACTTCTTATCCGTATCCGAATATTATAAAAGAAGCCCTTATTTGGGTCATGGAGGAAGACGTTCCATCTTCGAATAAAATAAATATATATAGATACAAATACGAATGGATAGATGATTTACATTTACAATGCTCGGACTTATATAAGTCCATTCGTGACTTTCCAATGTAAATTCGTGACTCTTCAATAATTATTAATTATCTATTAATATTAATATTAATATTAATAATATGTTTATATGTCTTTTTTATATAATAGAAGATAAACATAAGTAGGCTACCTATAGAAATCAAATTTGAATAATATATATATATACTACCAATAAATGTGCAAACCAACATGTATCATAATTCTAAAAGACCAAAAGGAAAATACATGTATGAGATTCTTCTCCTGTTAGGAACCTATGTCAACCCTTCTATTTACTATGTTAGTATATTGTTGTTGGACGCATATGCTTTGTAAGTCGTCCTGTAGTATTATATGTCCCATGGTTTTGACTCATAGTATTGGGCATAGACTTAGTATATAAGTGTGTGTTGAGGTCATTGAAGGCACTGTGAAGTTAATTGTATTGAGCTTGTTCAAAGGAGGTTGCCCCCTCGAAGTGGCCCGTGATCAATATAAAAGCGATTCTGTTCTATTATTTCTGATATCTCGTGTATTTGCATTAATTAATCATTGTAGGTACATCACATCTCCCTGTTTCAAGAATAATCTATTATCTATTGAACAGGGCCAACTACGTGAAGTTGGAATCTCTTATCCCCCCCATATATATATATATAAACTACCAATAAATTTACAAACCAACATGTATCATAATTTTAAAATACCAAAAGGAAAATATATGTATGAGCTTCTCTCTATTTCAAGAATAATTTATTCTCTACTGAACAAGGCCAACCACATGAAGGTGGAAGCTCTTATGCTGCCCCCCCCTCACATCACTCTCATTTCCCCCTGGCCAATCTGTTTACTATAACACACTATAACATAAGATGTAGATACAAATAGCATAGACACAGTCTACACAAATATCATTAGATAACATAACATTTTGATACAAATAACATTAACTTACAAACTCCAATTAAATTAAATCACACATAACATTATATAACATAACATGTCGACACAAATAACATTAGATTACAAATTTTAAATTAAATTACTTTATGAAAAAATACATAATACAATATTCTATACAACAAAATCACTATGCCATCCACAATGAACAATGTTTATTGTCCTACTTCTTCTTTGGTTACCTTTTTTTATTTTTAACATATTATGCAAGTTTCTCACTAGCATCAACTCCCTCATTCTCTTTCCCACTAGTTTCTTGTGGTGCTAGGTGTTGATTTGGATACTGCAAGTCTCCTTAGAGGGTGCTCCCTAATACTAGGTTTTTCACCATCTACAATTTCATCAACCAATTTTTTTATTGGATTATCTATAGGAAGCAGTAACCAATGAAATACAAATTTCTATAATTCAACTAGTTCATGGTACATGTAGGTGCAGAAGGAGGAACCTATGGTTGAGCAGTTCCAACTTCAGTCTCTATAACTAGCTCATGGGGGACACTTAAATCTTCCTATGTTTCCTACAATAATAGTTGAAGTTGTTGAATCACTGAACATTGTCAATGTGTACCATGTAATTAAGTATTCAATAAGAATGCATTGAGCTTGTATACCTCCGCATTGACAGTAGAAGTATTAGTTACATGGGATTTTCTTCTCAGTTAGGGCATTGTAACCTTTCTTGTAGGCAAGTTTGAGCTCATCATCTGTGCGCATAACGCCAAAGTCTACAGACAACATATCTCTTAGCATAATGCTTTAGGTAAGGAAATAATTTGAAACTCAAATGGAATTGCAACATCGACAATCCCATACTTACTTATCTTCCCTCCACTTTAACATATCCCCCTCATCCAAGCTTGTGTTGGTCATGCTTCTCCAGTCTGGCTTGTGTATCCTTCGAGGTGTCCTTCAACCTACACAAATTGACTTGTAACATAGGTTTTGATGTGATTAAAAATTCATGGTCAAATGCAATAAACATATTATAAATTCATTATTTGGTACATTGATTTATATACCTTGGTGCTTCCGCTACACTTAGAGTCAAAGTTACTTCTTTTCTCATCTTCTTCTCCTTAGCATCCTATATTAATGCATCCCACTCCCATTCTGGAATTAATCCATGACGCTCATAACCAGGGTATCGATCGATATTAGTGTGGTAATTGTCTTGTATGGATTTCAAGTACTTCCTTTCCATGGCTTGCACCAAATTTTGATTGAATACGAGACCAAATAATGTGGCCGTATCCTTCATCAACTCCTTCTTCAATTCATTGCCCTAATATTTATAAATTTTTCTAATCATTGGTCCAAATGGATCAAATTCATTTTCATGTAACTCATCATAGAACACGTTATTTCCTACATTGCAACCAAATATTATGATTAGATAGATACAATGAATCTAACAATACTATTCATGGAATACGATTTAATTATTCCAATGGTTTGGACATAATTACCATGGATTTTTGGAACCTTTACTGGAACAAAATCATGGTCCATCTGTAAATAAACTTGTAATTTCCTAATGCTCTTGATGACTAAGCCTGACGTCTTGGGGCTCGTCTCGACGCCCGATGACAGAGGCACATAAGTAATAGAACTAGGTGTTTTCTACAAATATGGTGTCATGGTATACCCCCCACCAAAACTAGGTGTAGAATCAAGGCCTGACCCAACAATAGCAGGAGAAGGGGCTCCAAAACCATGTGCAACAAGAGTATAAGGTGCAAGCATAGAGGCATGTATGCTACTTCCTACACTGGGTTCTTCTTCTTTCAAGAATGTCTGCAAAAATATAATTCAAAGGACTTAGGCTCCCGATTTCGTTTAAAAAAATATGACGTATAATTATTTAAATGAATAAATTAAATATGATTATAAAAAGACATGCATTGTACTTATGAATGCAATCCATCAAGTATTGGCATCTTTTTTCATTTTCTGTTGTATCTTCACCACCCATCAATTATGCTAGTTCGATAGCTATTTTTTTAATCTTTTTCTTAATAGATTCTAGAGGGTCATCAACTTCTAAAATGTCGATGTCATACTCATTAGGATTAGGCATTGACGTAGGAGTCTAAAAATGATCATACCAGGTAAGAACGATAAATCATGTAACAATGAACTATATGCTGGAACAAAACTAAACAATATGGAATGCAATAAAAAACTATAAATCACCATATACTATCTCACCTGACCATGGTTGAATCCTTTCCCCCGATCAACCTAAAACATAAATGAAGATATGTTAACCATATCTCCAAATTTGGGTGAAATCTCATTAGCATTACAACAGAAAGAATATATAACAAAAAATAATGAACATCTAGTATGCATGCCTGTTAGCGAAGAATGTACATGAGTGCTTAAGGATACTTGCATGATTCCTAGATCTTGTTCAAATTATAATTGACCAAGAACTCCTTCCCCACAAGTATTGAATTTATTGCAGTGACCACAATTATGTTTTCCTCACACTCGACAAACACACAATTGGGTAGTTTGTTTGTGTTACCAGGTCGAGTACTATTTATAAACCTAGAAATGTTTCCGCAAGCTTTGGGCCTTCCATTGATATATATGGAATATCCTTTGTCCTGATTGTTTTCTTTCATTTTATTATAATTTGCACAAACTCCATATATGAGCATACAGGTTATATATCTTGTTAGTCTACCCCA
Organism: Larix kaempferi; assembly: GCA_027924585.1. Lineage (NCBI taxonomy): Eukaryota > Viridiplantae > Streptophyta > Pinopsida > Pinales > Pinaceae > Larix > Larix kaempferi. Next base: position 7,687,795 of record BSBM01000511.1, on the reverse strand, counting down.
ATTTTCATAATCATATGTTGGGCCAACATAATCCATTAGTTCAACCTTGTTGTTATATGCAACCTTGACACCGTCCATTGGAAAGAGCCCCAGAGCATGCAAAGTAGATGGAGCAATTCGATATGCTCTTCCATCAATACTGAAGTTTATATTTATTTCAAGAAGTGGTTTTGCCTCCCAATTCTTCAAATAATGTTTGTACATCAATGTAACTTCTTTGTCTCCAGTGTTCTCATTGTCATAAGAGCACGACCCTCCTTCAGCTAGAAAGAATTCCATACGTTTTTTTTTTTTTTTCTTCTAACATTGCCACCACTAGTTGATATTGATGTATTGTTATATGATTCATCTTGTCTGGTTTGTTCAGGACAACCATCACTATCTGAATATGGATCTGACATGTATCTATTTGGTTGTGCCCGCAATTAATGTCAAAAAACATATGAAACATCAATGTGTGGTGATGGCTATCTAAATTGTGTTATGGATAAAGGTTATGGATATATATCGTAACATGTGATGGCCATCTTAACATGTGAAATTAGTGGGTTCTAAGGACCCTAAACAAAGAGGAAAGAGCTATGCCTCCACAGACACCTCATTTAGTTTCTCCTCTAAAAGTTGAACTCATGAAGATTCTTCTCATGAATGACTATGGGATATAGGTATTCACTAGTAGTTGGGTCATCACATCTAGTTTTCATGCTAAAATTCAACATTATAAGGTAATCCATATATACACATGGGAATCATTGTCTAGAAAGACATTGAATTTCGTCTATTGTATTGAATCAAACATGGCTTGTGGGTTGATTAATTCCTTAAGGAGTATTTGATGTTGTTACCATACATTAAGGATTCTTTCCATATATTTTTTCTCATTCTTATGTAGATGCATTTGTGTCAGTTATGAAATTTAAGGATTCTATCTTGTCCATGGTTCAATTTAAGGAGTATTGGTCACTATATATATATATGGGAAACATTTTTTTTGTCAGCTAGTACCCACAGAGTTTCGAACTGGTGACCTAACACAAGGAGTGCCTTAACATTACACCCATTCACTTCTAATATACACCTAGAGAGATATTTATATATGGGAAACATTAGGTGCAATATCAATTGAATTTTCAGTGTAGAATTCCCCCCCAACTATTAAAATTAGCAAGGAATTTTTCAATTTAAAAAATGCGTAGCTCTCTGCGTGTCCATGGTATCCGGATATGGATTTATTGTATTATCTATGGATTAAGAACTCATAATAGAATGCAAAGGGTAAATATTATTGTTAACCCTATTGAACACTATGTGCCCGCAACAATTATTTGGATGTTGGGAAACTCAGAAAGGACATCTCTAAGTCATCAATGTGCATTTAATCACACATTCATGTTGAAAGTGAACTAAATTAAAGTAGATAATGTCCAACTAAGACACACACAAGAAGAAAACATGACCAAATATCAACCTAGAAAATTGACAAAATGTCATATTGGCTAAAAACTATATATCAAATAGAAAATAACACATTTATACATCTAGACATGGGCAAAGGGAAACCACTACCAATCCAAAAACATATATGGAATGACATCTCTATCAATTTTATAGTGGTAGTCCCCATATCTCGTTATAAAAATTCCATCATCATAGTGATAGTAGATCATATTTCCAAGTATGCTCATTTCAATGCCTTTTCACACCCTTTTACCCCATCATTGATTCCTCAAGTCTTCAAGGATTATATTTTTAAGTTACATGGTATTCCCACTTCCAGTATCTCAAATTGGGACCCCATATTCACTAGAAAATTTTAGCAAGACCTATTTAAAATTCAAGTTACTCAATTGATCCTAAGAATGACATATCACTCCCAAATAAATGGTCAAATAGAAGTGGTCAAAAAGTTCCTAGAAACTTATTTGTGATGCTTCTCTTCAAAAATTCCACACCAATGGGAACAATGGATTCCTCTTGCAAATTGGTGGTCTAATACCACTTGTCATGGATCTACCAAATGTCACCATATGAAGTAGCATATGGAACAAAACCCTTGTCATTGGATTCCTTTTTAACAGGAACCTCCAAGGTTTATGCAGTGGACAACAAACTTCATAGTGAACAACAAAGTTCACATTAGAGAAGCAATTCTCTACATTGACTTGTTGACAATTTGGTTACGGCTCAAAATAGAATTAAAAAATAATATGAAAAATATCATTCAGTGAATTATTTTGTAGAATGGGATTATTTTTTTTTCACCTTAAACCTTATAAAGAAACATTCAAAGAGAAATTATGCCATAAACTAGCATTGAATTTCTATGGATCCTATATCATTATCCAACACATTGGACATGTGGCATACAAGATATCTCTTCTAGACCACTCTAAGGTTCATATGGTCTTTCATGTGTCATGTCTCAAGAAGGTTGTGGGATCAAATTATAAAGTGCAAACCAACTTACTAGAATGTGATCAAGAGGGATCCATTTGGATCCAACTATATGCAATATTGGATACTAGAGAGAATAGATTGCACTAGTTCATGATCTAAGAAGTCCCAGTCTATTGGATATATATATATATGCAATAGACAATTCCATGGTTTGAAACAATTTCTTCGCTTATGTACCCCTCATCGGAAAGGTTTGGTGAGCCCAACCATGTTAAAGGTTCATTATCCTCGGGTTCCAAACATTGCATTCTATGAGACGTCCTTCTCAAACTACGATATGCCAGTATGTCAAAAGATAATAAACACAACTACACTTCTCGAAAAGAGCTCAAAAATCCAAATGCAACTGAGCATGCAGAAGGAGAGATAATAATAAAGAGGCACACGAGCCAAAAAGCAGGCTAAAAAAACCTACTACGACCGAGTGTGAAAATAAGTGAGCTACAACAAAATTACCATAAATCCAACAAGCAGCACTACCTAACCAAATAAAAATGACCCTCTAAACTATGAGGTATAAGAGAAAGAAACCACCTAACCGAGAGCTAGAAATATCAACAAATCGTATCCTTTGTAGGGTGATGAAATATGCAGTTTGACAATACGAAATGAGAGATCAGAATGGCCAAAGAATATCCCTCTACTGAAAGGGATCCTAGATAAAAGAGCCCTAAAATAATGGCAACTAAGCTACCTCATTCATGGCACGTCTGGAAAGGTGTCCCGTGGATTCAATCCTTGGAACGTTGTACTACCAGTATGCAGGCCAGTAAGTAACAATGAGAACAATGAGTAGGTGTCATTCAATACAGAGTGGAGGGAATTATTCCACTCAGACTTCAAGAACTAGTCTTTCCACTTTCCCTCCTAAGGGAGATGCCCCCCCACAAATCGGTCTTAGCCGTGCCAAAAAGTACTAGAGGATTTTGGTTCCCTATGAGGACAACTTCTATGTTTCAAGTGTAAAAAAAAAAGGGGATTTATATGGATGCCTATCCCTAGTGTCCTACCTAACTACACAATTCCTTTTATTTCCTCACGTGAGGTTAATGTTTATTTAGTTAAGTGCATTAATTTTATGGGCCAGTTGTTACTCACAGGGTGTCAAAGTGCAACTAGTGGTGTGAGGAATCGACTCAAAATCATGCAGAGATGAATGAGAGAAAATCCTTTCCATTCAATGAACCTCTAATTATGAGAAAGAAAGAGATATTTTTCTTTTCCTATACAATTCACCCAATGCACATGCATTCTTTTTTTTTCCCTTTCGAATGCATGATAAAGTCCAAACCAAGCTTTCAAACCATGGAACCCAAATATGATTCTATATTGAAATTAGGATTTAAAAATTGTAGAATAAAAAATTGAAAGTGCTAATATGGAAAACATAATAAAAAAGGGGGATAAATAAAATGATGCATAATTTAAATGACAAGAATATGGAAAACACAATAAAAAAGGAGGATAAATAACATGATGCAAAGTTATTAACTTATCTTAGTAGTCGAGGAGGATAATGGAAAGTGCATAATGTATATTGACAAGAAAAGTACAATAGTCACTACCCTATGGAATAACACTAGATAACATTATACTATCATCCACATGGAATGGAAACATTATACCATGAAATAATTTAAAAATTAACTAAGATTGCATATTTCGATTGGTTTAACATTCCTCACATTGATTAGAGAGGCACATTTCTCTTCCTATGGTGGTCATTTAAACACATTGACGACTATTAGTTTTTCATCATTTAATTCAATATGATCTAGGATCTTAACTGAGAGAACAACATCTACAACATATCAAACACAAGAGACAAGAGACACAAAGCATTTCACTGGGGGAAACCAAGAAGGTGAACAACCCCGCAACTTCCTCAGAGATAGAATGAGCACCAATACAAAGATCACAAAGATCAAACCCCAAAACAAGAGATAGTCTCCTAACAACTTCTCCTCCTCCACTTGTGCACACTCCTCCTCGCTCTCACTAATGTGAAGTGAGTGAGTGAATGAATGAATAGAATGAGAGAGACATGCTCTCTATTTATACAATGACTTGACTTTCCTTTTACTCTAACTGAGACGACCTCCCTTAGGAGAGTCTAATAATCCATTACCACTTGTCACTGGGCCGACCCCACTAAGGTGGTCTAATAACCCTTTGACCCACACTGGTCCGACCCCTCTAAGGTGGTCTAAGAACCCATCAAATATAAGTTACGACACTTACCATATAACTTGCAACACTTGCAAATACAAATGACGACACTTCCGATCGGAGGAATAATACATCTCCGTTGGGGATACAATAAAGTACTAATGTAACGCATACAATATACAAGTGAATATATATTCTGAAGTTACAAATACATCAACACTCCCTCTTAACTAGGAAGGTATTCTCTTGACACAAGTCATCAATACATATAGGCACAAGTCTTCAATACTGGTCCTGGATCATCGTCACTGGATCACGGAGCATCATCATCATTGCTGCTGTACTCTTCATCTCGATCACTGGTGCTATATCTCAATTCTTCTTGTCATAGGAAGTTCTATAGAGCCATCCCTTTTTCATGCTGGATGTAGGCCTAGCCTCCTGTAGGTCTTCATCATCTATGCAAGATGGCCATCCTGTGAAATCCTCAGGGCCGATTACATGTGTCAACAAACACTACAACAAAATACCCTTTTGGGGGTGGTTTTGGCTTGCGGCGGTTTTGCTAAGCCCCCCCCCCAAAAATATTTTTTAGGTCTTTGGGGGAGGTTCTTAAAAACCCCCCTCAAAAGTCCTGAAAATTGGACTTTTGGGGGCGGTTTTTACAAACCCCCCCCCAAAAGTCCAATTGTCAGGACTTTTGGGGAAGGTTTTTTAAACCCCCCCCCCCAAGTCCAATTCTTAATACTTTTGGGGGCGGTGTTTTAACCCCCCCCCCCCCCCCCCCCCCCAAATTCCAATTCTCAATACTTTTGGGGGCGGTTTTGAACCTGCCCCCCCCCAAAAAAAGTCTAATTCTCAGGAATTTTGGGGGTGGTGGTTAAAAACCCCCCTCAAAAGTCCATAGAATTTGACTTTTGGGGGCGGTTTTTAACCCCCCCCCCCCAAAAAAAAGTCCAACATGTGTTTTTGGGGGGGGGGTTTGGAAAGACCTTAAAGGTTTACCAGATAGTTTTTAAAGGTAGTGGTATAATTCAAATATTATATGTAGTAGAATATATAGTAGGATCACTAAAAGAACAACCAAGCATAGAAATAATAGACACAATATTTTGACCTTGGAAACCACAAGGGATAAAACACAACAACCTTATGATAGATATCTTAGTTCAAAGTACAACATACATCCAAATACATAGTAATCACATATAGCATAAGATAAACCCAATGAACAAAGGAGAAACTCCTCCAAAGATAGGGAATCCAGGAAAATACATCTTCTAGCTGGTAGCGAACTTCTTCCTTGAGTGGAGTGAACTTGGTTGGGTGAAAATGAGTGAGGCACCAATCATGTTATATCTACTCAGGATCTCAATTGTGTTCTTCCCTTAAAGGGCGAAGATCTCATTAGGTCTCAACCACACCTCCAATACCGGGACCATATCATTTGATGAATTTTATCATCAAAGGAACACCTGTTAACACCCAAAAAGTGCTCACTAGCTCATTTCCCTATTCACATGACCCATTTGTCCACTTTTTCACCATCTGAGCCTTTGAAACCAACAAAAGGTCACCAAAAGACCTGAGTACACCCCTTTTCCCACTAAAAAAGATTATTTTTTCCAAAAAAGCATAAAAAACCCTCAAAAATGGTCCAAATTCCCAAAAATATTAAAAAGGGAATAAAAATATTAATTTTATTCAAAAAAGGAAAAAGGAGGGAAAAGTACCTAAACCATGTTGGTCAATGCCATTTGGTTTCCACAAAACCACAAATGGTATTCCCCACCACCAAAAACTATAAAAAGGTGGTAGGGGCTCCTCATTTCATGATCCATCCATTATCTCATCCTCATGCTACCGAAATCTCCCTTGAGCATTTTGGCCATTGTAAGCAACCTTGGAGAAGGAGACCTCTTGGAGCTTGGAGCTACTCATCTTGGGAGTTGCTCAACATCAACCTTCACCATTGAAGGTATTATCGCAAGCACTTGCTTGCCCCCCATTTTTCAATACAAATTCATTCTTCAATATTTTCTTGTTCTTGTTTTTTAAATGTTTACATTATTTGCTTATATTCTTGCATAGATCCATGATTAGTTTTGTTTAGTTTAATTAGTTGTTTATTTCTATTTGAAACTGCTGCTACTAGTTAGGAGGTGCCCATAGCACTAAGCCTGGTTGCAAAACTAGGCCAACAGTTTTTGGTGACTCCGCTAGCTTTGAACAATAGATCTCAAATTTTTCTTTCAGTTTTAGTTTTTTATTAGTTTTTAGCCTTTAGATCCATAGATCTGCCATCCTAGACAACAGATCTATTGCTGCTCTAGATTTTGGCCCCATCTATTGCCATTAACAGCCCGGAATTCTCAATTTTCGGGTTCATTTTTCGGCTCCTGTGCACGGCTTTCGCCTCGTGGTTTTTAGCCTAACAGTCGTGCGGCTCATCGCGGCTTTTCGGATTTTTTTCACGCGGTTCCCCACGGCTTCGCGGCCTATTTCCGCGCTGCATAGCGCGGCTTCGCGGTCATTTTCTGCGCGGCTCATCGCGACTGTGCGTCGAAATTCCGCGCTGCACATCGCGGCTTCGCGGTCAAAACCCGCGCTGCCCATCGCGACTGTGCGACAGAAACCCGCGCAGTCCATCGCGACTTTTAGCCCAAAACCCACGCGGTCCATTGTGACTTTTAGCAAAACCCGCGATGCACATCACGACTTTTAGCCCGAAACCCGCGATGTGATTTTTTGGCCGCGCGGCTCAATTTTCGAACGACCATATCTCCCTCTCCCGAACTCCGTTTCAAATGATTTGTTTCTTTCAAATTGGGTGTTTTCAATCAAGGAATCCAAATATGCTATTAGATTTAAGAATTTTTTCATAGAAATTTATCTAATCTTTTATTTTAGTTTTATTTATCACTCCAGTTCACCCATTTTGGCCCATATTTTCCAGTATTAAAATTCCAGCATTATTTACAGCCATAGAAAAATTTTGCTATTTAGAATGCACATGTGAAAGAAGTCTTTTTAAAAATTTTCATCAATTGAAAGAAGGATCTATTTTTGCATTTTATCTAGATTTAAAATTTTTTGCTGTTTACTTCTTTGATTTTTTGCCCATAGCAATTTTTGAAAAAGAAATCCATTTATTTCTCAAAGAAGTTATATTATTTGCTTTCCTGTTTGAAAAATCCTTTTTTTTTTTTTTTAATAGTCCTTGAAAAGCATTTAATTTCCATTTATTGAAAAAGTCATAATATTTGCTTTTTATTTCAAAAGATCCTTTGTTTTTTGAATACTTAGCATTTACTTTTTCAATTTCAGTTTAAAATATCACACGTGCACTCACTCAAACACTAATTTTAAACTGAGCCTTAAAACTTACCCTAATTTCAACCCACTTTTAACCCCACTTGGGTAACACTAAAAGAACTTTGTAGCTAGGTAGTATTGAGGGGATAGGTGTTCCAATAACACCCCTCAGTTATTACATCTGAGACATAGAAGTTGTCCATTTAGGGAGCTAAAATCTCTTAGTATTTATTGGCGCGGTCACAACCGGTTTGTGGGAAGGCATCTACCCTAGGAGGGTTGAAGTCGCGAGGATGGTTCCGGAAGCCTGAGTGGAATACCGAAATCCATTCAGTAACCGAAGGGCTACCATTCGCAGTTCTCAGGATATCCCTGTATTGGGATATTGCGATCAAGGACCAAACGACAGATTTACCTTTTCTCGACGCGTCATGAACGGAGTATCCTAGTAGCCTTTCTTTAGGATTGATTACCTGGTGTCCCTCCCGGTAGGGGGATATCTAGCCGTTGTCTCAACACTCATATTGTCTGACTTGGATTTCATCACCTTGCAGAGGATATCGTTTGTTTGATTCACAATACTTTTAGTTAGGTGTTTGCATGATTCAACCCACCTTTGGTCTAGTTACATCTATTTTTTCTAGAATACGTTTGCATGTTGATACTCTGACCATTTGTTGCATTCCTCCACTTATTGTAGCATAGCTGCTAGAATAAGTGCCTTTTTTGAGGTTGATTTTTTGGCCTGAGAGCCTTCTTTTTCACTCCCCTTCTTGCACCCTTGGTTGCATTAGGGTTTAGAGTTTTTTATATATATCACCACCTGATACTTAAACATATTTTTTACACAAAAACTTAATTCTCACCATTGAGAATTTTAGATGCTCTCATCATCTTCAGGGCGAACTCCCAGAGTTTAGTCTACTTGGCTCTCCACGTCACCGATGCAGAGCCTTATCCCTTGATTCGACACATCGTCGGTCAAACAGATGGTCATCTGATTCTGACACGCCTCACTTCACATCTGATTCTGAGGCAGAATCCGAAAACTACGTTATATTACCACCAACCACCATTATGGATGGAACACCATTTGACCCACTATTTACCAGCACCATAGGTGAGACATCCACAGACCCTTCTGCTGCGGTGCCATCCATGGCAACGACCACCCCCCTGGGTATGCCCAACATGGGCAACACTCCACATTTAGGAATGCCCAACACAGGGCCACCTCTTGTTATAGGAATTCCCAACACAGGGCCACCACCTGTTATGGGTATGCCCAACATAGGGGTCACACCCCCTCTGGTTTCCACAAACCCTATCCCAGGAATCCCTACTACTATTCCTAACCCAAGTGTAACCCATGTTACACTTGGAACCGCTGACCCATACCAGACTACACCCATTGGAGGGCACATACCTTCCATACCTAGCATACCTTTAGGCGCTACTGGACCCCTACATCATACCCCCATGACTAGGCATGTCCCAGTCCCAGTCACTACATCTGCTAGCTTACCGTACATGGCAAGTCTGAACTTGCCGGACTTAGCTAGGCTCACCAATGACCCTATCAGACACGATCCTGCGTGGCCTCACATGCCCACCAAACTCCCCTCGGACATCCCTAAGTTTGAGGGCAAGGCAGGTGAGGACCCCCAGAACCATATCATGTCCTTCCATCTATGGTGTTCCTCCAACTCCATAGTGGATGATTCTGTCCGCCTCCGTCTGTTACAGCGCACCTTCACTGGCTCTGCAACCAAGTGGTATATCGAGCAGCCCCATGGGATGCATGCCACCTTTACCTCCCTTGCCTCGACCTTCCTGCAGTTATTCCAGTTACCTGTCCGCTACGATGCGAGCATTGAGATCCTACTGTCTTGCAGACAGAACACGGCCACCCACATCACTAACCACATTCATGAGTGGCGTCGATGCCGAAGCCTCTGCAAAATAAAGTTAGATGACCGTATCTTCCTAGATTGGTTTCTAAAATCCCTCCTCCCTCTCATTGCGAAAGATGTGGCATCCGAAAGACCCTAGTCTGAAGAAGAGGCCATCCTCAAAGCCCAACAGTTCGATCTTATTTATGCCCAGTCGGGTTATCTGTATACCATTATACCAGATGCCCCTCGAGGCGAGTCATCCCAACATGATGCGCCGGGGGCATCCCATGCCGCTGATGGCATCATTGGTCGTATGGCCTCGCACCCCCAACCCTTTTCCATTGCACATCCTAGCCATGGTCCCGACCTTTCACAGGCTACATCTCAGTCTGGAGCAACCAGTTCATATGCTCCCATGGCACATCACCACCATACCCATGGACCTTCATGTCCACCTCAGTGTTTTGGTCATGCACCACCTGCATACGCCCCCCCTACTGCACCTCAACCAGTGTACTATCCACAGGAAGCTGTGGCAGCTAACCCAACACATCCAATAGCTCAGGGGTACCAACAACCCCAACAGGCAACTGGACCACCGCCAGCTCCACCTGCATATTACCCACCACAACCTGCTCCTGCACCTGCGGCGAACCAAAATACTCCCACTGCTCAAGGGCAAGTGTACACACAACACAACCAGCCCCAGAACCAAAACAACCAGTGCAACCAAGGTGTGCAACAGAACCGTGGTAGAGGTCGTAACCGCGGTAATAACCAACAACATCAGCAAGGTCCTCCACCTCCTAATCCTCCGCAGAATAACAATGCTACTCCTCCCAACCGCAATCCGGATCAGAATCCTAAGCAGCCTAGAAATAATAACCTCAAAACAAACCACCCTTGTTCTATTTGTGGGGTCTATGGTCATTACACGCATTCTTGTCCACATTTGGAGCAAGCTCGGCAACTCTGGACTGACGATGCACATCATCAAGGGAAAGAAGCTCCTCAGCCGTCGCCCAACCCTCCACGACCTCAACATTAACCCTTAGTGCTACACAACCCCTTTCCAAACCAGGGTGTAGTGAACACTCAGCCGTTAGCCCCCCCTCAGGGCAACGTGCCACCACAGCAGATCACTTATGCAGCCCCTGATCAACCCATGTTTGATTCAGGTACTCACCATTTGTTGATGATGTCAACTGTCGATGCCAACCTCCAAACTCGTCGGAACCAATATGGCTTCACGTCTGAATCCCCTCCCACTGACAAGAACACTAACGTTAATCCCACAGATCAAACGTTACGTATACCTCCGGCTCCACTTGATGGCGCTTCCAAAGCACCTCGCTTCCCACTTCATCGCATCAACAGTAATCCCAATGCTCGCGCTGCGTCGAATTACAACATTGTCGACGACTTAGCCCAGTCTCCTGCAGCCATGTCTGCTTTAGAATTTTTGAAAAGCTGTCCTTCGCAGCGCAAAAATTTGCTCTCTGCCATTGGCGCCATTGACCCCAATGATTCACAGTTGATCGCATTCGATTCAGACCAGTCTAAACCACGCCTGCCTTCCTCTTTAGCATTCCAAGTTTCTGTTTCTGTTCGGAATCTTATCATCCATCGGTGCATTATCGATGAAGGGGCCTCTACATGCATCATGTCCACATTCGTTTGGCAGAATTTGGGATCCCCTACTCTCCAGCAGTCCACCACTGCATTACGAGCCTACGACGGTCGTTCGGCACAACCCCGAGGTCTATTAGCTAATGTCCCCGTCCAACTGGCAGGTAAAACCGTCCTCATTGACATTGAGGTCATCAATGCCCAACTAGACTATAACCTTTTACTTGGTCGCAGCTACATGTATGCCATGCAGACTGTTTCCTCATCCGTATTTCGCACCATGCAGTTCCCCCATGAGGGACGCGTGGTCAAGGTTGACCAACTCACCTACTATGATCCCAAGGCCCCCGCCACACTTGAAAATGTTCTCCCCATGGTTGAACAACCTGTTTGTGGTGCAACTACCTCTTTCGTTTCCTCAGTAGGACCCGAACTTTACTCCGAGGTGCCAATGACCTCTACATTCCAGGCCATTCCACCACCGTCACCGGAGACCCACGTCGCTAACCTTTGCACTCTTTCACAAACACCTGGTAATCAACCCTCCTTGTTACCCAAACCACCATTAGTCCCTAGTCATATTGGGGTTACGCCCATCCACACAATCCCCTTTCTATTCCCTCCTTCGGGCATAGTAAGCGCTCCGGTTATGGCTACCCTTAGTCTCCTCGGGTTAACATTGGGATCACCCATGTGGTATATTACGCCTCCCGTTCCTCCGCCAACACCAAATGTCATCCTGCAACCGGTGCAACCCATTGTCACTTCTACCCAACCACCTCCCGGTATCACTACTCCTTCGTCATCGACGAATCCCCCTCCACTCATTAGGCCCACTGGGGGCAGAGGCCCACAACCATACACTGCGGTACCCCCCACCCAAGGCAGTTAAACCTCCCCCCGTATTCCGTGCTCCTCCAAAATGCTCGTTGTGTGATGAGTTAGGCCATCCAACCCATCAGTGTCCACAGTTACCTGCATTGCAGGAACACATGCAAATGCTGGACGACAACCCCAACATACCGATTGTCAAACTCGATCCAAACCCCATGCCTCGGGACAAATCACTGCGTACCAACCACCCATGTGGGATATGCGGTATTTACGGCCACTACTCACATCATTGTCCTGACATCCCAGATTACATAGCAGCTCTCTACGAGATGAATAATTTGGACCTTGAGACAGCACCCCCCACAATTGAGGAGATCTTCCCTCCCGCATCATCCTCATCCGGAGAGATTAACACCATCTACATGATCTCTTCGACTACCACTACCTCATCACTTGATTTGACCACTCAAAGCTCCCACAATGATGAAGAGATTCTAGAGGCTCCTACTGAAGACATGCACAATCGTCCATACTTCCTCCCGAAAGAGATTTCATCCACCACCGCTACCCAATCCGCGGTTGAGTCCAAAGATTTCCTTCCTACTAAAGTCGAATGGTTCAAGGACCCTATTCCTACTCCTGACGCTTCCGAGGATAATAACATGGCCAATATTTCTCCCGTCATCCACATCGACATCTCTGACCCACCTGGTGTCCTTCATACCATTACATTAGGAGCCTCCCACAGTGAGCACGAGATTGGAGAATACAAAAAACTGTTCCAAGAATTCCGTGATGTCTTTGCCTGGTCCTATACCGAAATGCCTGGTCTTGACCCCGCTGTCATAGAGCACCACCTTGACACCTCTGAGTCAAGGGGCATAATAGATTCCCTTGACCCTAGGATAGGGCACACGATCAATCATTTTGAACATTCCCCATCACATCTATCTCAGCACGTCAATGAACCCATCGTTCAAACCAACACATATGTGATCCACAATCACAAACCCTATGCACATAGCATGGGGGCAGGTCATTAACCCTGCTCACTTTTTCATATTCGTGATCTCAACCATTTTTGAGGTCACATGTCACTTGTGTATTTCAGTTGATTTTACACACATAGTATTTCCCCCCGCGGGTCATCATTTCTCCCCACCACTGCATCATTGGCTTGGTGGGCTCACCTTTATTTGTAGCAATTTTTTAACCTAGTAATTTCCTTTAACCATTCCGGAGTCCTTATGACCTCCGTATTTCGCACCATTTGCACCGCCGGATTCATATTTCCGTGCTCGTGATGATGCTTGAGATCATTTCTCGCTCTCACCAAGACCAATATCAGCATTGTGTCCCGACACCTCGTCGCCTCGGTTTGCGTGCCACATCCACCGTTCTCCGGGGTTGACCATCTTTTTATCTCCGGATTCAGTTTTCCGCGCTCGTGATGATGCTTGAGATCATTTCTCGCTCTCACGTCCAAATTTTTCGGGAATTTTTTCCATGCCCCCTCGTCACCTCAGATCGCGTGCCACATCCGCCGTTCTCTGTGGTTGACCATCTTTATATCGCCGGATTCATTTTTCTGCGCTCATGATGACGCTTGAGATCATTTCTCGCTCTCACGCCCAGATTTTTCGGGCAACTTTCCATGCCCCCCTTGTCACCTCGGTTTGCATGCCACATTGGTCGTTGTCCATTTTTAACTAGCCTTATACCGCCGGATTCAGTTTTTCGCGCTCGTGATGATGCTTGAGATCATTTCTCGCTCACCTAAAGATTTTTTGGGCATTTTTTCCATGCCCCCTCATCACCTCGGTTTGCATGCCACATCCGCCGTTCTCCGGGGTTGACCATCTTTTTATCGCCGGATTCAGTTTTTCGTGCTTGTGACGATGCTTGAGATCATTTCTTGCTCTCACGCCCATACTTTTCGGCCATTTTTTCAAAATTCCCTCTCATTGCCTCGGTTCACGTGCCACAAAGCCGTAGCCCCCTTTTTGACAATATTTATGTCATCGGATCCAGTATCCGACACACATGATGACGCTTGAGACCTTTTTCTCGCTCCCATCTATCCATTTTTGTTCGGTATAATTTTATCCCTTTTTCGGGCCGAGCAACCCCTTTTACGAAAAAGGCACTTAGGGAGTTTCTGTTAAGCTCTTTTCTAACTCCTAAAACAATGAAAAGATTGCCAAGCAACCTTGCTTCCTTTCATGCTCGTTAAATGTATCTGAAAGGGCGTCTACCTGGTATAAGTTTACCCCTTTTCCGGACCTTGTAGACTAATTACGAAAATGGAATACTCTAGTCACATCGGCTAGAAGAGTTCTCCATCTGCATCATTTTATGCTTTTTCGGGCCTTGGAGACTAAACTACGAAAAAGAACACCAATAGAGTCCACTTACCACTTTCAGACTCTCTAAACATGAAAGCAACCATGAGCACGAGCCGTCCTGGGCTCACAAAATCCACAGTAACGTACCATTTTAGAGCACACTTTTATCCCTTCTTGGAGCTCATTAAAACTACGAAGAAGGAATCAATGGTGCCTCTTGGCGCCACAACAGATCATGTCTACTCACATGGCAGCTTCCCCATTTTGGTCACCTTTGTTCAGAGTATTCTGCAGTATGTCACCCTAAAACTCCCTCAATAGCTACCATCAGCTTCACCCCCCCTAGAGTCAGTACATACCCTTCAGTCCCTAAAAAAGCAATGATCCCCACACCTACAAGTCAGTTCCCTACGCTGCCAAGTCAACCATGCCTCCATGCTCTGAACAAAGGAAGTTTGAGTCCACCCACTTTATGACCCAGTTATTCCCCATCCCTGCAAGTATGTCAGTCCTACCATCAGTACTACAACACTTCTACACCTCGTGCTCCTATCAAGGAAACATCATTGCCTTGTTAGTTGCTGGTCTCCCTCTGTCGATGACAACCAAATTAATTCCAGAGGACAGACCTAGAGATCCCTGTGTCTTGGACTCATTATCATTTATGATGAGTTCCTACGAATCATTTCGAGAGGAATCCTCAGTGCCTCTCCGAATGGTTGTTTCTCACATGCTCGACTTCAACACCTTAATCGCATCGTTGAGACTCGCACAGGGTATTAGTCCGTTTAGTTATTAGTCGAAGACCCCGGATACCACCTGACTCCTCCACATTTGAGAGTCTACCTATGGATACAACCAGTTACATTTTTTCTATAGATATCCGGGTTGCGTATGGCGACAGTATTCAGATGTATCCCAGTTTTATACTCCGTCGAGTATACAGTTACAAATAATTCCCAGAGATGGCTCACAGTCATTGAGTCCTACAGATGTTGGATACCTTCACTTTCAGCAGTTCATCAGTTACTCCAGTGTATCAGTTATTGAGATCAGTCATGATCATGAGTATATCCCACAATAATGTCCCCTCTGGACCATTATGATGTACCAGTATATTCTTTATGTATTAGATCCCCCTTTTGTTGGGACTAATTGTTATGTATATGTCTTGATACGAGCATGGGAATGCCCCCCTCGTCCATTATCAGAGATTATACCTCATTCATATTGAGGCCATGTAATATTTTTTGTTTTTGCAGCTTCCAAGGGTCGTGGCTCCAGTCTCCAACCGGTCCCTTCTCTCCCCTAAAACCCCAGAAAAAGACAAAAGAACTATGATGTCTATCGGCCATACGATGAGCTCCTGCCCTCACACATCAGGGGGCAATCTGTTAACACCCAAAAAGTGCTCACTAGCTCATTTCCCTATTCACATGACCCATTTGTCCACTTTTTCACCATCTGAGCCTCTGAAACCAACAAAAGGTCACCAAAAGACCTGAGTACACCCCTTTTCCCACTAAAAAAGATTATTTTTTCCAAAAAAGCATAAAAAACCCTCAAAAATGGTCAAAATTCCCAAAAATATTAAAAAGGGAATAAAAATATTAATTTTATTCAAAAAAGGAAAAATGAGGGAAAAGTACGTAAACCATGTTGGTCAATACCATTTGGTTTCCACAAAACCACAAATGGTATTCCCCACCACCAAAAACTATAAAAAGGTGGTAGGGGCTCCTCATTTCATGATCCATCCATTATCTCATCCTCATGCTGCTGAAATCTCCCTTGAGCATTTTGGCCATTGTAAGCAACCTTGGAGAAGGAGACCTCTTGGAGCTTGGAGCTACTCATCTTGGGAGTTGCTCAACATCAACCTTCACCATTGAAGGTATTATCGCAAGCACTTGCTTGCCCCCCATTTTTCAATACAAATTCATTCTTCAATATTTTCTTGTTCTTGTTTTTTAAATGTTTACATTATTTGCTTATATTCTTGCATAGATCCATGATTAGTTTTGTTTAGTTTAATTAGTTGTTTATTTCTATTTGAAACTGTTGCTACTAGTTAGCAGGTGCCCATAGCACTAATCCTAGTTGCAAAACCAGGCCAACAACACACCCTTGCAGGCATTTCCAAATGGTCTCTCAAACTCTTTTTCTACCACTTAACCAATTCTCTTCAAACCCTAGGTCACCAAGGTGATTTCATTTTTCCTTCAAATTTGGCAAGTGAGATACCCAATAGGTAGAGGCAAACAAGGTGAATCTATCAATACCACTTTCAACTTATGGAGCTTCTTTTTCTCTCCTCGAAGGGCATTTTTCTGGAGCAATGCAAATATTGCTGAGAGGCACTTTTGGCATATTGATATCTTCTTCCTGAAAGACTTTTTGGTTAGGCTAATGATATGGTTGGATGCACCATGCAACACTCTAGAGATCCACACTCTCAGAATATTTTTATCATCATCCTATGAGTTGTGGTGGGCATTTCCCTAAGTCCAGTTAGGCATATTTTACCAATAATTCCATACTTGGACAATTTTTGATCTTCTCCTAGGCTTGGTCTAATTTCCCTAAACCACAGTTTTGGTAGGTCCATAAATTCTTCTTCAGGGTCTCTTTGGAGAAACTGAGACCATGGTTAAGTAGACAAAACAACAGCCTACAATATCCCCATGTGCCACAGGCATTTTATTCAACACACAATTTGTGGCGGGCATCCTCTTAATGCTACTTGGACCAATTTTCCCATACTTGCCAATTTCTTGATTTTCACCAATTTGTCGTATTTCTCCAGAATGATCATGTCATAATGCAACAATGATTTCAACTTCATGCCACATCATCATCTATGCCATGCCATGCAGGCATCATCCTTAGTGCCGGCATCAACCTTAATGTGGGCATCACTTAGCCCCTTTACAACACTTAGCCATTTTTCCTTTGTCTTTAGTATGCAAAATAACATTTTTCTTCTATTTCGGCAGGTTGATATTTTCCTTATCTGATCACCATAAGAAAAACCAAGAGCATGGCTAGATATCCATTTTAACAATGAACAAGACCATATCATCTCATGAATTTTATCATCAAAGGAACACCCCCTTGCGGTCATTTCCAAATGGTCTCTCAAACTCTTTTTCTAACACTTAACCAGTTCTCTTCAAACCCTAGTTCATGACCAAGGTGATTTCATTTTTCCTCCAAACTTGGCAAGTGAGATACCCAATGGGTAGAGGCCAACAAGGTGAATCCATCAAGACCACTTTCATCTTTTGGAGCTTCTTTCTCTCTCCTCGGTGGGCATTTTTCTAGAGCAGTGCAAATATTGGTGAGAGGCACTTTTGGAAGATTGATATCTTCTTCCTTGAAGACTTTTTGGTCAGGCCAATGAACTGGTTGGATGCACCATACAACACTCTATAGATCCACATTCTCAGAATATTTTTATCATCATCCTTTGAGCTGTGGCATGCATTTCCTTAAGGCAAGTTAGGCATATTTTACCAATAATTCCATACTTGGACAATTTTTTATCTTTTCCTAGGCTTAGTCTAATTTCCCTAAACCATAGTTTTAGAAGGTCCATAAATTCTTCTTCACGGTTTCTTTTTGATGTTATTAATTTGTCTAATGCACTTTTCTTCACCAATTTGAAAGATTTGATTCATGGATGAGTAGGCTCAAAAAGTGTAATTATGCCATTCCACATTTCATACACGGGATGTCAAGTTTGGTCATTAAGATTAATTAATGAAGAACATATGAAGTTGGTTAAAGAGTCTAATTCAGAATTGAGGACACCCCATTAACAGTCCAAGCAAACCATATGATAGTTCAAGCAAACCGATTGAGTGCATAATAAGGATCAGCAGACCAAAAAACCAGTATTTAACCATGATGGAAGGTTTATTCGGGGTGGCAGACTTCTGCCTTAATGTTTCAATATTACCACCCATGTTTACACAGGGGGAAATGTCAGCTACGTGATGCATGATTATCCTAATGATTCATGTTGCAGAAAACCAAAATCTTCCGTACAAAATATGGATGGCTCTGCATATGTGTGTGCCTTATCCGCAGCTAATACCGTTAAAACCAAAATCAACAGCGTGCCAGGTGGAAGAATGAGGTTACATTGAAACGAACCTTCGTACATGATAATCGAGATTCGCACGATCTATTCTTCTACTCCAGTACTATGTCAATCATGCTCCTTTACTCCATCCCAAGCTTTGCAAATGCGCACCTATTCTCCTCACCACCTCCCCTTATCAACATATAATTATCACTGTAGACATATAATTTTTTGAAGGTTCGGGGCCGAAACAGGTGGAGGGTCAAAGGAGTTCGAGTGAGGTTTCTTAATTTGGCAGGTCGCGTACATTATGAAGGATACGACGTGTTTTGTACGGGGCATCAGTTTAGTAAGTTGGTTAGTTATTACACCCGTGCGCAGGAGGAGTTGGTCTAGTCGAAGGACAGCGTGCATCTTGAAGAAATGGAGGTTGATGAAGTGGATTACGAACCAGACCCTGAGGAATAGGCATGTTCCATTTTCTGCACAATGAAGGAAGTCATGTCGAATTTTTTGATGATGTCACAAGTTGAGGATGTACTAGTCAGTGATCCCCCCATGATTGCATCCCATAGCAAATTCCAACAAGAGGTACAGTGTGATATCAGCTCAGACAATAACAGAAAGCCGCAAAAATCGTATAGATGCTTCAAACCGGAGAAGGGAGGGCCAGAGTTGATAGTCAGGAAGGATATTAACCTCGAAAAATTCCCGGATTATCTGTCACGGGCGTTAACATGAAGGTTCTGTGGCAATTAGGTGGTGAACAGAGCTTCACTACAGACTTGGATAGAAGACAATTGGAGAAGCTTTCTGGGGTATATGCCAGACTTCCATGTACTTCCAAGAAGCTGGTTCCTAGTTAAATTAAGAGAAGAGGTAGAGTGTCAGAAGATGCTTGTTGATGTATATGTAACTTTGGAATGTATTTCACATATATGTATATTGTATTCCTATAGAGATGTTATTATTCCTCTATACGGAAGTGGTTGTATTCCTATAGAGATGTTATTATTCCTCTATACGGAAGTTTCGTCATTTATATTGTAAGTGTCATAACTTATACTTGATGGGTTATTAGACCACCCTAGTGGGGGTCAGCCTAGTTAGCATTATGTTAAGTGGTTAAGTTGAGGCCGACCTAGTTGAGTAAAGGTCAAGTCAAGTTAGTGTATAAATAGAGAGTGTGTCTCTCTCATTTTACACATTCTATTCTCTCACTCACACTTGGGAGAGTGGCGCACTTGTGGAGGAGGAGGCTCTGCTACTAGGAGAAGAATATCTCTTGTATTTTGGTTGTATCATTGCTCTATCTATCTCTGAGGAAGTTATTGGGGTTTTTCACCTTTATGGTTTTCCCCAAGTAAAATCTGTGTCTCTTGTGTGCTTGCATTATTGTGTCCATGATTGATATGCTGTAGATTTGTTGTACATGTTATCTCAGTTAAGATCCTAGATCAGATTGAAGTAAATTATGAAAATTTAACACGGTATTAGAGCTAGCCTGAAAGAAGGCATGATATGGCATGTATGACACTTGTTGCACTTACGATGCTAGGGCTTGATATAGCAAAAACTCGGCATCGTAGCACTTTCGCTATAAATACATTTTGGTGAAGTTTTCGGATTTGAAACTTTTACATGTCGAAGATCAGATCTACATGTACCTTGTGTCCAAAGGACAACCTCTAATTCATTCTACTTTGTGATTTATGATCTGTACAATATAGGGTTTCTGCCTCTTCCAGATCTGAGTCAAAATCAAGTGACCTTGGGAAAAAGGTCATAAATTGGGATAGGAAGCTCCAAATGCAAGTTAATAAAAAGTGAAAAGTAGTACACAGACTGTAATATCTCAATAAAAATTTTCAGAGGCCAAAGTTGAACCAGTGACACGTGGCACGCCGTACAAGTTCGCTCTCCTGTATTATCCCATAAACAGGTCACGTTGCGACACTTGGAATAAATCTCTCTCAGAGAATCCAATTGAGGTCAGACCTGTCGGGATGGAAAGATAACAGGTCTGGCTATCTCAAAAAAAAATTTCAGAGCCCAAAGTTGAACCAGTGACACGTGGCACTCCGTACAAGTTCGCTCTCCTATATTATCCCATAAACATGTCACGTTGCGACACTTGAAATAACTCTCTCTCAGAGAATCTAATTGAGGTCAGACCTATCGGGATGGAAAGATAACAGGTCGGGCTATCCCAAGAAACATTTTCAGACCCTGTGGATCAAAAAGTTCAGAGTTACACCAGAAACAATCAGGTACATATTTCTGTCAAATCAGAATTATTTTTTAGCACCTTCATTCATGGCTTCCGAAATTTAGGGTTTCGGAGAAAGTTGGAATTTTTGTAATCGGAGACCACGGCTGAATGCTACTAATCAAAATAGAAATTTAGAGACCAAGATCATATTTTTTGGTTGGGCAGAAGGCTGGGCTTGATCAAACCTCAGTTCGGGACTTTGATCGGAAAGATGGAAAATTAGGGCTTCTGCAAAAATTGGAATTTTGGAAATCTGTGACCACGGCTGGAAGCTCCTCAGAAAAATAGAAGCTTAGAGTTTTGAATCAAATCTTTTGTTTGGGTGAAGCTCCGGGAAACTCAAACCCTAATTCAGGGTGCTCCCTAGAGAATCCGGAAATGTAAAAGGCAATTTCGAGGGGTGAAACTTTGCAGTTTTCAAATTCTAAATATACCAACTTGATCAACTCATCAAGGTGCATATTTATATCCTTTCGGAAGTTTGAAATTCAAAGTTTGAATTTTGGGGGTTTCTTTGACAAACCCTAATCCAGCTCCAGGTCCAGTTCTTGCAAATCAAGTGGATTGGGTTAATCCTAGAAGAAGATGGATTGGTCACCTACATAAGCGAAGAAGTTCCTGTCTCAGAGGGAGATGAGGCTAAGGCCTTCCATAAGAATATTACAAGCAATCTTGACAGGTATGGCTTACAGGTATGTTTCATGGTTAAGTTTATCATATTTTTGTCTTCATATCATTACAGTACAATCTTGATTAATTACTGTACTTGTCGTATCACCTTAATAGAAGATATTCATTGATTAAGGTTTTGACACTTATGATTGTACTAATGCATTGTGATGTTGTATGAGTTTTATGTTGTTTGCTAACACAAAAGGTACACCAAGAAAGTCAAATCATGTTCTACTTCAAGAACATATGCTCATGGTGACATGAAGACAAAGATTCATCCATTGTCGTGGATCACATAGAAGATATACTTTCGAGGTATGTATAACTTGGTTCTACAATGGTTAACTTATGAGACATGCAATTTACTAGCACAAGTCACTGAAGAGAACCAGAAGACATTATGCAGGTATGTTAGACATAACTAGCTAGCATGCTAATCCAGGTATGTTTTTCCTATATCAAGCTAGAATCCTACCTTGTGTTAGGATCTTATACTGTTGTGTTGTTGATAATGATTATTCATGAAGTCATAGGTTTGAATAATCATGGTTGTATGCATATTATGTTTCTTACCATAATTGATGATATGACTAACCAGAAGAATCATGAAGGTATAGGTTTGAATAATCATGGGTTTTATGCATATTATATCTCTTATCTTGATTGATGATTCAACTAACCAGAAGAGTCCTATGATCAAATAAGAATGTGTATGAGTAAAAGAAGACTTCCCTGAAACCTTGCATACTAATGTTTATTATCTGTGAATGATCATGAATATACATGTTTAAGATTATTGTGTTTTGATAGTATTAAGATTATAATAATAAATGTGTGATTATGTATGAGACCTCAAGGATAACACAATGATGATACTAATAAGCATGCATAGTGATTAAGGATGGATGTAAGTTCAAGGACAGGTAATCCAAGAAGCAAAGATCAAGAGGGAGCACACTCCAGTTGTTCCTACAAGAAAGCAAAGGAGCACACTTCAGTAGTTTCTGCAAGGATGCAGATATTCAGAGGGAGTTGACCACTTCTCACAATCCACATAAGAATGGAGTTGCAGAAAAGAAGCAAAGACTGAGAGGGAGTCAACCCAACAAACAAACAAAGATAAGTATTTGAATTGTCATTACTTGCATATTTTATTGTTTAAATAATACTGTTCAATAATGTATATACTGATGTTCCTAGAATTAGGTTGTGTATTATGCATATTAGAATACTTGCATTGATGAATAGTATACTACTAATATGCATGGGTAGGTGGCCTATGGCACTGTACAACATTCCATTGCTACTTATCTAGAATGAAACCTCTTTGCTGACATGTTGGGAGTTGTGCACACTCTTAACAATGTTCTGGTAGAGATTGGAAGGCATCTTGAAAGTTACGGGATATGGATAAATGTTGTATTGAAGCATTGGCTAAGATAATTGCATGACTGTATGACATATTTCTTTATGTGTAAGAATTTGTTCTGAAAACTATGAGATGTTTTCTAATCATGCAATTTAACTTGTTGTGTAGGAAAGATCGTATGCCATCACCTACAAAAGAAGAACTACAACATTTGTTCAGCAACAAAATTATCTATTGAAGATATTGAAGTTCCCAGGATATGGGAAGAATGCCATGATCCGTCGATCATGAAGAATGATGTTTGGGATGTAGTCCCAAGACCTGAAGGGAAGTTTGTTATGACTTCCATATGGATCTATCAAGATCAAGCATGTTGCAGATGGTAGCATAGGGAAATATAAAAGTGATGAAATATAAGATACACCAGATGGATTTCAAGACAACTTTCTTGAATGGTGTAGTTGAAGAAGAAGTGTATGTGGAGCAGCCACTTGGTTCTGAGACACATGACAGGGAGTGATATATGTGCAAAACTTGGGTATGATGCACCACTTTCTAGGTATGGAGGTGTGGCAGAGTGCAGATGGAATCTTCCTTGGACAAGGGAAGTATGCAATAGATATCCTGAAGAGGTTCGGGATGATGGACTACGAGGCTATGGCATCGAACCTGAAGCTTCTGTGTGATGCTTCATCTGATTGATGTCACTATGTATCGTCAGATGATTGGGTCCTTGATGTACCTGATAAACATGAGACTAGATATTTGCTTTGCGGTGAACACATTGTGCCAGTTCCTGACAGATCCGAGGAGTGTTCACCTGGTTGCTGCAAAGCATATTCTGAGGTACCTGAAGGGTACAGTTGATTATGGGCTCAAATATGATGTGAATCAAAAGTTTAACCTCCATGGTTATGTTGATTCAGATTGGGTAGGCAGTGCTGCAGATAGGAAGAGCACTTCTGGGTGCTGCCTCAGTATGGGATCAGGTGTGATCTCTTGGTTTAGCAGGAAGCATTCTTGCGTAGCACTGAGTACAGCCAAAGCAGGTATGTTGCGATGGATGAGTAGGTTGCAGATGTATTGACCAAGCCGTTGGCCAGAGTGCAGTTTGAGTACTTCAAGGATAGGCTTGGTGCACTTCAAATCGAGGTTCATTCCAAAGGGAAGTGATGAGTTCGGAAGATGCAGATGCACATGAGATTTTATAACATGGTTGATGTGTTCTCCCATGGTCATGATGTAATTGCTAAGCCATTCTCACATGGTGGTAGATGTGTTCTCCCATGGTGTAGATGTAAGGGTTGGAGCCATTCTCACATGGTGGTAGATGTGTTCTCCCATGCTGAAAAAGTAAGGGTTGGAGCCTTCCCCAAATGGTGGTAGATGTGTTCTCCCATGTCGGTGGTGTAAGTATTGGATGATGTGCATCTGGGCTGTGCTTTGTGGACGATGAGATGATCTGAAGAAGACGATTCTATGATGATCAGGAGGATCATGGATGATGAGCATCAGGACGATGCTCCAGTTACTACTCTATATGTATATGTACGCATCATGTTGGATGCTAGATATGATCAGTTGGATCATTTATATGTATATGTATATGTACGCATCATGTTTGATGCTGGATATGATCAGTTGGATCATTTGTATGTATTTTGTATATGCATCATGTTGGATGCTTGGACCATGTATCTACATATGTATCAGGTGGATACATTGTATGATCAAGTAGAGCATGTATGTTGATATGTATCAGGTATGATTAGGTGGATCATGTATTTGTATTTGTATCAGGTGGATACATTGTATGATCAGGTGGATCATGTATTTGTATTTGTATCAGGTGGATACATTGTATGATCAGGTTGATCATGATGATGAGCTTCAGGATGTTGCTCCAGATGATATGTACCAGGATGGTACAGTGATGATGATCAATATGATCATGGGCATCAGGATGATGCCTCATGCGATGATGATTTGTTGGATCATGAGTATCAGATTGATACTTGGAGGTCAGAGATGATATGTGGCAGGTTGTGTAAATAGCATGTAATCAGTCCTGGGATATCTTGCCGGTCGTGCTGCGGCACATAAATGTTCCTGGGGTACTCTTTCTGGTATTGCTATGTAGTATGTAATCAGTCCTCAGATATCCGATAGGTTGAGCTGTGTGCTCGTAATCAGTCCTAGGATGAGGTATTACTATGGAGACATGTAATCAATCCTAGAGATCCGAGAGGTTGAGCTGTGTGCTCGTAATTAGTCCTAGGATGCTCTTTAGAGATCTTGTCGGTCGTGCTGCAGCACATAAATGTTCCTGGGATGCTCTTTAAAGGTTTTTTCTATCCACATGTAATCAGTCCTGGAGATCCGAGAGGTTGAGCTATATGCTCGTAATAAGTCCTAGGATGCTCCTTAGAGATCTTGTCGATCGTGCTGCGGCACATAAATGTTCCTGGGATGCTCTTTAAAGGTATTGTGGAGGAGATGCATGTAATCAGTCCTGGGATATCTTCCCGGTCCTGCTTAGGCACATAAATGTTCCTGGGATACTCTTTCTGGTATTGCATCTGCACATAAAATTAGTCCTGAGAGGCCACCTCTATCAGACCGTTCGCACAGATGACGAAGACCTGCAGGTGGTGGGCCTACATCTAGTATGAAAAAGGACTGGCTCTGTAGAACTTCCTATGAAGGGTAGATTTAGAGATTGATTGAGATAGCAACAGCAGTGACGATGATGATGAATTGATGACAATTATCCAGTGACGATGATCTAGAGAAGATGACTTGTGCTAGAAGACCTATGTCGAGAAATACCTTCCTAGTTAAGAGGGAGTGTTGATGTATATGTAACTTTGGAATGTATTTCACATATATGTATATTGTATTCCTATAGAGATGTTATTATTCCTCTATACGGAAGTGGTTGTATTCCTATAGAGATGTTATTATTCCTCTATACGGAAGTGTCATCATTTATATTATAAGTGTCGTAACTTATACTTGATGGGTTATTAGACCACCTTGTTGGGGTCGGCCCTGTATAAATCATGTGGGTCAAAGGGTTATTAGACCACCCTATTGGGGGTCAGCCATGTGGGTCAAAGGGTTATTAGACCACCCTAGTGGGGGTCGGCCCAGTCAACATTATGTTAAGTGGTTAAGTTGAGGCCGACCTAATTGAGTAAAGGTCAAGTCAAGTTAGTGTATAAATAGAGAGTGTGCCTCTCTCATTTTACACATTCTATTCTCTCACTCACACTTGGGAGAGTGGTGCACTTGTGGAGGAGGAGGATCTACTACTGGGAGAAGACTATCTCTTGTATTCTAGTTGTATCATTGCTCTATCTATCTCTGAGGAAGTTATTGGGGTTTTTCACCTTTATGGTTTTCCCCAAGTAAAATCTGTGTCTCTTGTGTGCTTGCATTATTGTGTCCATGATTGATATGCTATAGATTTGATGTACATGTTGTTCTCTCAGTTAAGATCCTAGATCAGATTGAAGTAAATTCTGAAAATTTAACAATGCTAGCACTAAATTGGAGCTGGGGACCCTCGGGTCTGATCCTGCAGAGATGGAGGGTAGATTTTAATGCTAGGAGAGAATTACCACACAACTTGCAACAAGTTTGGGTGATCCTGTTGAGACTCCTGATGTTATTTTGGTAGGAACCAGTCCTAAGAGGAATAGGTAATAAGTTGGGCAGGTTCATAGCTCTTGAGCAATATTGGGAGACCAAAATCGATAGTCGGTGTATCAAAATGTTGGTTGAACTTAATCTCAGGGAAGGACTGCACGAGGAAATAAAAATAGAGATATATGGGAGTCATTGGATACAGTGTTTAGACTACTGGAAAATCCCTTTCTGTTACTTCAACTGCGGGAAGGTAGGTCACCTCCAGAATGATTGCCCCATGCAGAATGAATTCAACCGTACCCGTGCTCGAAAGGTCTCATTTAAGAAGGAGTGCAGCACAGAAGGTCCTTTAAGCCACAGACTAAGGGGCGTTGCAGGGAACTAAGGTAAAGACAAATACCTTCTTGTTATAGTACCCTCCTCGAAGGAAGAAGCAGGAACAATCAAGGAGTCTACCATTCCTACTTCAGCATCTCAGGAAGATTCAACGTTCATCGAGAAGGAACTTTCAAATGCTCTGACAGGACTCGTGATGATAGACGATGGAGAAGTTCAGAACGACTCCCTAGGTATTCCTCAGGCTCTTCCCATGTCTGTTATTCCTGATAATCATCTACTTCCTTTGTCCGAGGAAGTTCCTTTAAATCCCTCACTAATTGATAAAATTTTTTCAGTCGTAGAACCAAGTTTTGAGAAAGTCAAACTGCTAAGAACCATTACTCAGAGAAGAGAGTATGAGCTAACATCCAAAGTACAATAGCATAAGAAAATTATAAGAGATGGGAAGAAGAGATAAATAATTCCCCCAGTCATAAAAAAGAATGAACCTTCAGCCTTCTTTGATGGTTCCATTTAAGGCACTCCGCTTCTAGGGGGAGCAGGAGGGGTCTTGGATTTATCGAAAGATCTCAAAGTATGTATCAAATATGCACCAGGAAGAGAAACCAACAG
Organism: Larix kaempferi; assembly: GCA_027924585.1. Lineage (NCBI taxonomy): Eukaryota > Viridiplantae > Streptophyta > Pinopsida > Pinales > Pinaceae > Larix > Larix kaempferi. The sequence continues at coordinate 7,660,149 of BSBM01000511.1, read as the reverse complement.
TAAGGCAGAGTTGACATCTCTATGGGCGGTGGGCGGTGCTCAGAATCACACAAAGAAAAAGCATGAAGCGATTACAGCTTTTGGGAGATTCTAAAATGGTCATAGACTGGGCTAAGGGTGATTCACATATTCATGCACCGCAACTGAAACACCTTCTAAGAGAAATCCAACATGAACTAAGCTTCTTCGATTCAGTATATTACAAACATATCTATAGAGAGTTGAATGTTGAAGCGAATCTCCTCTCGAAAAAGGCCTTGGTTATCCATCTAGGACTATTCGAGGTGGAGGAATTTAGCCAAGGGCAGAGGCTGAAACACTAAACCACCTTGTTTTAAATTCTTCAGGATCAGATACTAGTGTGAAGTGAATTGGATGTACCAGTAATGGCAGCGTAGATGGAGCATGAAGAGTTTTGAAATAGAAGCGTTTCCCCGAGAGATGTTTTGGAGATTTTTGCGATACGTGTAAACTTGTTCATATAATGCAAGAGCAGTACTTTTGGCATGACTGATATGTAAACTATTTAAGTAATATGAAGATAATCATATCGACAGAGGTGGATTCCATTTTTAATATAAGCTTGTAGCCATGATGTAAGCTCTTAAGGAGCAGTTCAAGTTCACTCTTTATTTAGGGTGATGGATATTTTCCATTCGGAAGATATATATAATTGTCAAGTTTAAAATATAATTAATAATTATATTAATTATTTATTATTAAGTTAATAAGTTTTGAACAAGTAACACACATTTGACATTGGTATTGTTGCTTGCACATTAATTCAAATTACATATATGATATTGATATTGATATGAATCATTAGCATAATAGCATGATATATGTCCATGAGTCCATTGTCATACTACATCAAAAATTTGGCAAATGGCATGCCTCGTTTTCCATAGTACCAAACATGAAATCAGACATAGTCAAATATTTTGAATTAATGCATCACAGAAGAATGCAATTATCATTTCACTGTTGCCGCTCACAGTAACACATCTAATGCAATTCCACACCACACAACAGGAAAGAAATTAAACTACCTACTTAACTCGGTGATCTTCGTGAGAAGGAGTGCCCTGGCCTTCTAACAGCGATGCCGTGTCCTAACACAAATTAAAAGACCAAGATATAAGAAACTCTACTCCTTGTATTAGAAATAATGAATCACAGTCACAGCTCTCTGTTTCATATTATACAATTATAAATTCTCCAACCCCAGGATCAAAACGCCTCTTTACATTTATACCTTGATGACATGAATTCGTTTCACAAAATATCGGGCAGCCTGAAGATCTCAGGCTGCCGATTTACAATGGAACTGTTACATCCATAAGTAGTCTTGAATGAAATTATTTCATTCAGGCCTGATCTGTTGCATGTTGTCGTAGCACAGAATATATTCGAGCTGATTGGACTGCCTGGTACTTGGATGCTCTGTTGTGACTCAGTTGCAGCTAGCCATGTGGAGGAATGCTTGAACTGCTGCAGCGAATTGTGGAACCAAACTCAAGAAAGGACAATTGGTGCCACGTATGCATCTTCTCCAAGGGTTAGCAAGCTGCTATGCCTGCGGTCTTCTAAAGGCTTCTGGGCTATCTTTATTGAATCAATAAATATTAGAAAAAACTTAAAAGATATAGTGCAAAACCATAAACAAATAAGGAATTAATGATATAAAACAATAATAGAATATACCTGTTGTAATCCATGCTCTGCTTGGGAAGATATCTGCTTAGATTAGGGAATAGTGAGGCAAAACAGGGGAAAAGGTGTAGATATGTTTAGGAAAAAAGGTGCTATTTTGGGGCCCAACATCTCCCCCTAGCTATCCAATTTCATGTCCTCATGCAACAGCCAACTAATTTGAGTCTGGATCTGGTCCCCATTCATGTTGAAAGGAAAAGTTGAAGGAAATGTCAGGTTCCTTGCCTGCTTCCAAAAACCCATTGCAAGTAGCCCAGTATTCCCAGCACTGCTTCTCTTCTGCCTTGGTCAGTGTATAATTGTCCCTATACTTCCCTCCTGGCCACCATATCAGTGGAAATTTGAAATTGAGTCCCAGCTAGTGTAACCCACACATTCTCATGCAATTGACATACCATGCTACCCTGGGAAGAGCTTGTTTAAAATTCTTAAGGAAGTAAGGATCCCTTTCCTTCAAAGATGGAGAAGAAGTCTGCCACCTATGCTTGCTACCCTCTAAGGTAAGATGTTGTTTGGAGATTAGGTCAACACAGGTAGAGATAACTTTCTCTTGCATATTCTTCAAATGCTGAGTCTTTGGAGGAGATAAGAAACATCTTCCATGGTTTATGATGAGAGCATGAGGAGATTGGGGTTCACTCCTAATCCATAAATTGGCACTGCCCTCATTCCTAGAGATTATCTGAAAGGCATCTTCCCACTACACATGATTATTAACAAAAGAGGCAAAGGCTCTCAACTGAAAATCCCCTGCATAGGGAATAGGATTAGACTGAGAATAACCAAAACATGCCATATTGTGCAAATAAAATTCACACAATAGGTGCTGGTCAAGAAAACTACTTGACAAAAAGGTCTCTACAAACTGGAAAGGGATCAACAACTGATAAGGTCTACCCTCTTGTAAATATTTCAATTTGAATAGGGTCATTTGCTCATACAGGAATACCGGGTATGAAGGAGATGGGGCTCTTGAACTCAACAGCTCTCGAGAGAGGGAATACATTTGGTCTTTTTCTTTTTGCATAGATTTGAATTCCTTCATTTCCTCCAATTCTTTTTGCACCTCTTCCAATTGATATTTCTGAAGAGTTGATTCCTCTGCCCACTTATCCCTTAGTTATTTGATAGTCTTCCTATGTTCAGAGAGAGGGACCATCCCTGCTTGACACTGATCAATGTACTTTTTCCATTTAGCTAACTCTAGTTGTAACAAAGAAAGATTTTTCTCCAATCGTTGAATCCTTCTATCCTCCACATCTTTCTCATCATCAGATTCTAAAGCAATATTTTCTTGAGAAAATTGCATTCCTACCCTACCACCAGATGTTCCAGCTTCCTTATTTTGGGTTGGCAGTGTAGCAGCTTCCTCTTCCATCGGTGTTGCAATGGCCTTTGCTTGTGTTGCAATCTCAACAGTTAATTTTGAGGATGTTGGTTCTTGTGTGACAACAACCTCTTCCTATACCTGAACAGCCTTAGTTTGTGTTGCTAAATCAATCATTAATTTCGAGAACACTGGTTCTTGTGTGACAACATTTTCTTCCTGAATACCAAACTCAATAGCTTCTACCTGAGTTGCAGTCTCAACAAATACTTTTAGGAATGCTGGTGCTTTTTCTCCTTCTTGCTTTGTCTGTGCAGGATTTTGTGCTACCAAACCGAACACTATGACTCTGTGCCCTGCCGAATTAAATATGTCTCCACATTCTGGGAATAACATTTCTCCTTGTTCTTCATTTCCCAAAACAGGAGATAAATTTTCTAAGAGATCTGTAGCCTCCACTAATATATTCAAATTCTTCTCTACCGGTTTTCCAGTCACTTCCTTCCATTTCTCCAATGCATTCCGAAGCATTTGCACCTCCTCCTTTAGCAGCTCATTTTAAAAAATAAGGTTTTCAATTTGGGGTTTTTCCACAGCAGGTTCTTGTGTAACAACGAATGATTTTGGGTTTAAAATAGGAATTTCTATTCCTACCCCAGTTGCACATGCTGCTTCTGATGTGGGAATTTCACTATTTTCCCCAATTGCACATGTTATTTTGGCTGTTGCAACAGACCGAGTCCTTATTTTATTCACAACTCCCGATGGCTGGCCTTCACTGCATACTACTACTGCTGCTGTAATAGCTTTGGTTCTTCTCTTCTTTGCTGAGATAGATGTCTAACCCTTACTCCCTGACCTTTTTCTTCTTTTCTGTGACACAGGGGTTTCTAAATTTTCAAAAAGAGGGATGAATTCCTCTTCTTCAATGATGGTTCCCCTTCTTTCAGGGGAGGATTCAACATCCAAAACCTCCATATTTCCTCCTTCTACCACCTTTGCTTGATGCTCTTCCCCTTGCATTGTAACTCATGCAACTACAGCTTCCACTGACCCAGATTTAACAACTGCTCTAGTTTCAGCTTCCTCTATTGCAGCTGCTAATGATGCCATCCCTACTGCTTCAGCTGCCACCCTAACTATAATTTCTATTGGGTCTGCTTCTTCCTTTATAGGATTTGTTGCTGTTGCAGCTTCCAATATCACTGCCTCATTCGCCACTGGCTCCATCATATCCCCTTCTGCAGCAAGGTTCGTTGTTGTCACAGCTTCCCCCATATTTACCTCTTCCACCTAGTCTGCCAATGCTCCATCCCTCCCCCCAACTAAAATGGAGGAACTCTGGTCCTCATTTACCATTTCAACACCTCCTATTGCCACGGCAGGTGCTCGGGGTAACCTTGGTCAAGCAACAAATTCTTCCCATGTCAAATTCTGGTGCACAAGGGCCCTTAAGATTAAGAGTTTAATCAACTCGTGGTTTGAGAGGGAAGATAAGGGGTGTCGAGCACCCTTGACATACCCAGCCATAGTTTGCAGAGATTGTAAAAGATAAAACGACATATTTAACAATCTGCGGTGGCGTAAATGTGAAAGGAGGAAGAATTCATATATGTAAACCACTTTGTACCTACCTTCACAGGAAATGTATTTATTTATGAAGGTCGCCACCTGGTTCCAAGGATTTGGAAAGGATTCCAATGCTATGCCTCATCCATGCGGCCGAACAACTTCTCCGACTGCCAAAAATTCTTCTGTTGCAGTTGGATTATGGAACTTCTGACCAAACCATTGCATCTCTGTTCTGGGAAATCCTGTTACCTCTGCCATGATTGCTTCTGAAACATCTATTCGGATACCTCGAACCTTTGAATGAGTGTTGGTTATATTTTGAGAAAACTCAAGTGCGGTTTTTACATGAAAATCATTCAAATGCTGGAAATAGTCAATCTAGCCAGCTTCCTGGAAGATAGTAAAAAACTCTCTGTTTGTACGCAGAGGCGCTATGCTGACAGGCTCGTGTCATATTGGGATACCCATATTGCGAAGCTGTTTGTAAATTCTGCTACCAGCGGGATGAGTTATAGTCTCAAACGTCGAACTACTACATGCTGAATGAGTGATGGATAGCCAAAGGGTGGTTTGGCTATTTTTCGGAATTGACACTACCATGTTTGGTAAAAGGTGGTGACGGGTTGTTGAATGGTGGTCAAAAACCAAAAGAAAAGGATGAATAAGACGTAGTTTCCATCTCAGTGGATTGGCTAAGGATAACTAACATGGAATAACAAAAAAATATATTTATTATTGATTACTGCATTTAGTGATGCCTAATGATGTTTATGATTAAGGCGTTGTACCTTTAAATGTAATCCCAAACTGTCGTGTTGCAAGGTGGTGCATTTCCATGATCACATCGCTGATAGGATCATTAATTCACATAATGTTCCCACGAGCTGGTCTTTGTCGAGTGGCAAATAAAGTACATCCACAGTGGCGCAGATCATAAAAACATGTGGCAAATAGGTAAGCTTTTTAATGTTCATTGTGGAGGATGGAGAGCATTGATACCAATGAACAAAGAAATAATGAGTATTCAATGAGGAATTAGCGGAGTCACAGTTGCCAAAAGTAGGAAAAATCGACAAATTTAGGTGCTGCAGTTGCTCGAAATAGGAAAAATAGGCACTTTTGGAGGTGCCGCAGCTGCTCGAAATAGAAAAATGGACAAATTTAGGTGTTGCAGTTGCTTGAAATAGGAAAAATAGACACTTTTGGAGGTGTTGCAGTTGCTCGAAATAGGAAAAATAGGCAACTTGGTGGTGTTGCAACTGCGGTAAAATAGGAAGGATAGTCAACTTTAGCGGAGTCGCACCTACTAAAGATAGGAAAAATGGGCATTTTAGAGGTGTTGCAACTGCTCGAAATAGGAAAAATAGGCACTTTTGGAGGTGTCGCAGCTGCTTAAAATAGGAAAAATGGACAAATTTAGGTGTTGCAGCTGCCTGAAATAGGAAAAATAGGCACTATCGGAGGTGTCGCAGCTACTTGAAATAGGAAAAATAGGCAACTTGGCGGTGTTGCAGTTGTGGTAAAATAGGAAGGATAGGAAACTTTAGCGGAGTCGCAGTTGCTAAAGATAGGAAAAATGGGCAATTTTAGCAGTGTTGCAGTTGTTCGAAATAGGAAAAATAAGCACTTTTGGAGGTGTCGCAGCTGCTCGAAATAGGAAAAATGGACAAATTTAGGTGTTGCAGCTGCTTGAAACAGGAAAAATATGCACTTTTGGAGGTGTCACAGCTGCTCGAATAGGAAAAATGGACAAATTTAGGTGTTGCAGCTGCTTGAAATAGGAAAAATAGGCACTTTTGGAGGTGTTGCAGCTGCTCGAAATAGGAAAAATATGCAACTTGGCGGTGTTGCAGCTACGATAAAATAAGAAGGATAGGCAACTTTTGCAGAGTCGCAGCTCCTAAAGATAGGAAAAATGGGAAATTTTAGTGGTGTTGCAGCTGCTCTAAATAGGAAAAATAGGCACTTTTCGAGGTCTCGCAGCTGCTCGAAATAGGAAAAATGGACAAATTTAGGTGTTGCAGTTGCCTGAAATAGGAAAAATAGGCACTTTTGGAGGTGTCGCAGCTGCTCGAAATAGGAAAAATAGGCAACTTGGCGGTGTTGCAGTTGCGGTAAAATAGGAAGGATAAGCAACTTTAGTGGAGTCACAGTTGCTAAAGATAGGAAAAATGGGCAATTTTAGCAGTGTTGCAGCTGCTCGAAATAGGAAAAATAGGCACTTTTGGAGGTGTCATAGCTGCTCGAAATAGGAAAAATGGACAAATTTAGGTGTTGCAGCTTGTTGAAATAGGAAAAATAGGCACTTTTGGAGGTGTCGCAGCTACTCGAAATAAGAAAAATGGATAAATTTAGGTGTTGCAGCTAATTGAAATAGGAAAAATAGGCACTTTTGGAGGTGTCGCAGCTGCTCAAAATAGGAAAAATAGGCAACTTGGCAGTGTTGTAGCTGCGGTAAAATAGGAAGGATAGGCAACTTTAGCGGAGTCGCAGCTGCTAAAGATAGGAAAAATGAGCAATTTTAGCGGTGTTGCAGCTGCTCGAAATAGGAAAAATAGGAACTTTTGGAGGTGTCGTAGCTGCTCGAAATAGGAAAAATTGACAAATTTAGGTGTTGCAGCTGCTTGAAATAGGAAAAATAGGCAGTTTTGGAGGTGTCATAGCTACTCGAAAGAGGAAAAATAGGCAACTTGGTGGTGTTGCAACTGCGGTAAAATAGGAAGGATATGCAACTTTAGCGGAGTCGCAACTGCTAAAGATAGGAAAAATGGGAAATTTTAGCAGTGTTACAGCTGCTCGAAATAGGAAAAATAGGTACTTTTGGAGGTGTCGCAGCTACTTGAAATAGAAAAAATGGACAAATTTAGGTGTCGCAGCTGCTTGAAATAGGAAAAACAAGCACTTTTGGAGGTGTCATAGCTGCTTGAAATAGGAAAAATAGGAAACTTGGCGGTGTTGAAGCTGCGGTAAAATAGGAAGGATAGGCAACTTTAGCGGAGTCGCAGTTGCTAAAGATAGGAAAAATGGGCAATTTTAGCGGTGTTGCAGCTGCGGTAAAGAGAAATAAGCCATAGTTAGCGGTGTTGCAGTTGCACGAAATGGGAAAGACAGGTGATTTTGACGGAGTCACAACTGCTAAAAAATAAGGGAATTAGACAACCCAGTAGTGTTGCAATTGCGCAGAAAAAGAGACTTGGGCGAGATTTGAGCAGTGTTGCAGCTGCGGGAAAAAGAGATAAGTCAGATGAAGCGGTGTTGCAGCTGCAAAAGTAGAAATTTGGGCGGGATTTTGTAGTGTTGCATCTGCGGGAAAAAAAAGATAAGCCATATTTTGCTGAGTAACTATTGTTGCAACATTCTTTTCTTCCAAGGAGTTATTCATAGAAAGGAGGATCAATCAAAATGCCACAATCGTTTGGGCCGAGTTGCAACCGCCTCCATTCGAGTGATCTTCCATGCAAAAACCTATTCAGAGTTCTTGAAAAGACAAAAACCCATCAAACTGAAAAATAAAATCAAATAAAAGAAAAGAAAATGATTTATTTATATACAAAAAAATTTATGTAGAATTGCAACAACCTTTTAAAAATTATCAAGGACAGGGAAAAGTCCTTGCTCCTGAATCAGTTGGTAACATGGAATAAAATAAACTAGACTTACTTTTGTAAGAAGTTAAATCCTATAATTCTCAAACTACAGTATTCAATCTCTACTGATCTAACTCATCTAGCAGCTACTGTAACTCAATCATAATTTGTCCAATCTAATGAATTCAAGAAAGATAAAACAACAACCAGAAACTAGAAGTAAGCTTGAACTCTAATTTGATTAATATTGGAAATCCTAGAAAGAATAAATGACTGAAAGGAATTAGAGATGAGCTTGGTTGTAACAACTGATCTAACACACCATGCATCAAATAAACTAACCTACACAGTCGAGTGTCACACCACACAGTTGCATCTATTTAGGATGCAATCATGAACTACCAAAGAAAAATGCAATTATGAGTTCATTGTCGCAGCTCACAGTAACACATCTAATGCAATTCCACACCACACAACAAGAAAGAAATTAAACTACCTACTTAACTCGGTGATCTCTGTGAGAAGGTGATCCCTAGCCTTCTAACAGACATGTCATGTCCTAACACAAATTGAAACACCAAGATATAAGAAAATATGCTCCTTGTATTAGAAATAATGAATCACAGTCACAACTCTTTGTTTCAGCTTATACAATTATAAATTATCCAACCCTAGGCTCAGAACGCCTCTTTACATTTATACCATGATGACATGAATTTGTGTCACAAAATATCGGGCAGCCATGAAGATCTACGATCTTCAGGCTGCCGATTTACAATGGAACGGATACAGCCATAAGTAGTCATGAATGAAATCGTTGCACTCAAGCCTGAGCTGTTTTATGCTGTCGCAGCCCAGAATAGATTCAAGCTGATCATTCCACATATTCATAACACAACATCTCATTTCACATGCAACGAAGATTATATAATACTGATGTATTACAAAATAAAAACTTGTGTCCATGGCATATAATGGCAACTTGTGCCCAAAATTTTAATTAAATGTAAAGATTAATCCTGTACTACAAAAAAATTATAAGCTATGTCTTGATCTAAGTATAAATATTCAATAAATCAACTATTCTCATTTGAAACAGCACCACTGAAATCACTAGTCACATAGTATAACCACGAGTTACATAGTTCAATGTCATCCTTATGCCAAGGAATGAAGCTCAACAAAGCATCTGCTAGATTACATAATGTGCTTCTGGGACGTGGTAGAGCTATATTTTCAAATAGAGGATCTAAAATCTTTGTCAAATTCACAATATAATAGCCTTTTCCAACAGGGACACAGTGTACCATTGCATTTGGGTCAGTCTTATGTATTGTCGCCCTTGCAACTTTAACCCTTGAGTTTAATGCAATGAAAAAGCATTTCTTTCCTGGCAGCCCCAATTGGGAAGTTGGTGTCAACTCATTAACATTATCATGACCCTGCAAATAAATGAGACAAAGTGAGATGCATGGAAATAAGAATTTAAACATTGATGATCCTAGATTAAATAACTACAATCTTACCTGAATTGGTGTTTTCATTTTGTCAATTTGTAGTTTCGATGGAACCATTGGTTGTTTCTATACAGAATGTTGATCATATTTTGATGCATGACTCTGCACCCAATAGACAATGATTTCTAATATATTGATAAAATAAAATAAAACTGAACTAAATTACGAAATTTTTCAATATTTACTAGGGATGATGGAGTATGCATTGAAGTTAATTTCTTTTGTATCAGTCCGTTCATAGGGGTTGTTATGTCCCTTGTATTACTCTGTCAAGGCAACAAAATGTAATATATATATATATATATATATATATATATATATTAAAAAGATTAAAATAAAATATTATTTTAAATAATAATTAAACAACTAACCTCCACCACAAGTGTGATTTCAACATGAGCATTTTGTACAGTAGGACACTGTTTATATGAGCAATCAGATATTAGAAGTCAGATCATTAGTGTGAAGGATTGTATATTGAGACAAGAGTAAATAATTGGACACTAACACTTTCTTTGTTGACCACATCTTCTCTCTCCATAGCTTCTACTCTTTTCAGTACTTCAGCTATTGATGTTTTCAAAGATGTGATTTCCTATGTTTTTTCTTTCAATGTAGCTTGTCTTACAGCTAGCGCCTCCTTGTATGGACTTTTTCCAAACAAGTTAGTTGGCGTAACTCCTAAGCCAACGCCACGACGTCATCCTCTTGCATCAACCCCTAGTACCTTGGCAAGGGCATCATCCCTAGATGCAAAGTCTTGAGATGCAACTTCTACTTGTGCTTGTTCAATTTTTTGCTAACATTGACATACAATTAAATCAGATCATAGAAGAAAACATTTCCAACATGTAAAATGAAATTTTAATCAATATCTAAATTAAAAGGTTGAGAACATACTATTGTTTCTCCTACAGCCGGTGTGATTGGAGTGCCATCCTTCTTTTGATGGCACTTCTTCCATAAGTCTGCCCTAGTAATGCTTGTAGTTGTATCACCAGAGGCTATAGATTTTTTCTAGTTGCAACAAGTAAAATAGTATGGTTAAGTTGTGACATTATAATGAAACTAAAATATGCTAACATTTATCATATCGGATAAAATATCATCACAATTGTTTACCATATCATCTTCGACCCATTGATAACCTCGACGTCCAGAGGTGTGCAAGTCCCTCTCCTTTTCTCTATTTTCCTTGTTTTTTTTCCTTATATCCTAGAAATCAGTTGAAAATAACATATAAGCCAACATTGCATGGCAATAAACATTCTAAAAAACTTGATTATATAATATGTGAACTTTTTCCTTACCAGGAATTCAGTGGTCGCTCGTGATAGGACGAATTCTCTCCACACTGTCTCACTTTCCTAATTGGAGGAACATTTTTTAATCTTTCCTCTGTTGACTCATAAGGGTCACAGTATTTTTTGGTCAACCAATATCTATGACTGTTTGCCTTATGGCCAATGGATTTCATACTTTTAGATGTCATACATGGTTTGAAAATAAACTTCGAAATCATCCAAAAATATAAAAGTTGAAAACAAATACACGTAATCTCTAATACTCACATTAATAACGTTCCACAAGTCCTCCTTTAATTGATCTGAAACCTTCCTCCAATTAGAATAATTGATTGGAACCATTTCCCTTGCGAGCACACCCAGTAATGAAGATAGCTTCATGGAGTTTGGACCAATTCGTTGGTTCCTTTAATTGATATGAATTTCGATATTTTCCTCCAAGTTATTGATTTATGCACATTTAGTTGCTCCTCTACCTTTCTTCTTGACTTTCTCTGTCGATGCTTGTGTAGAGGGATCTTCACCTTGTATACTAATATATTGTTGGCATTTTTGTTTGTGAACAAATTCTATAAAAGAAGGGCACTTAAAGGTGTTATGGATTTCTAAGTCATAAAATTTTATTTATGAAGAACTACAAAATTATACATTAATGAGCTTACCTTGTTCTTCATGTTGCTCCGTCTCTTTTTGTGTCGAGGGATATTCCCCTTCTACACTATTATCCATATGGCATGGTTGTTTGTGAACATCTTCTATAAAAGAAGGGCACATAAAGGTGTTATGGATTTCTTAATCATAATATTTATACTTGTAAAGAACTAGAAAAATCTGAATTAATTAGCTTACCTTGTTCATGTTGTTCCTCCTCCTGAAAAGAGGAAAATGTATCTTTGTCATTTCCTTCTTTGTTAGGACTAGTAGAGTCATTCAAAGGCATAGAAGGTGTAATCTTCTTTGCTATTGTTTGTATTTTCATCTTCTTTGTAATTGTAGCCAAGAATGTTATTAAACATATGCCTAACATCATCATACAATAAAAATAAGCATTATACTGCATAAGGAAATACATTGTTCTATTTCTAAATATTTACCTTCTGAGATGCATGTCCCTTTCTTTCCCATTTAATCATTTTGACGCGTTCTTTTTGAAAATTTCATAATCAGATTTTTTTGATTTCGTGTCATAATCTGCTTTCTCTAGTTTTTTTTTAAATGATTAGAGTATTGATTAGCCATAGCCTATTAGATTGTTATTAAAGTACAAAGGAATATGTTCTAACAATTTAAATTAAATAAAAGTAGTATTCCCATTTGCTATGATGGGGAATTTTGTTTTTTGCAAAGAACTCACATATGTAACCTCTTGGGTGGCTCAACCACAGTTTTATTAATATAAAACCTACTCGTTTCTGTTAAAAAAAACAATTTAAATTAAATAAAAATAATGATATACTTCAATCACAAACAATCACTTACCTCCATGTCTCCACTTGTACAAAGTCTGCATAACCAAAAAAATAAAGTCTATCATCACTCAATTGCTAATTGAAAGTTGTTTAAACGATTAATCTATCTAACAAGTTTCAAAAGTAAAAGGGAAGACTATCTGTAAGGACTATCTACTAAGAGGAACAAATGTCATAACTTGAGAGAGAGAGAGAGGGTTAGAGTGTTGTAGGTTTAGGTTAGACATGTACAGTAGCCAACAAGATATCTCAGTCTCCAAGAGTGAATACCCCTCAGCCGTAGAGGCTGCAAGCAAGACAAGGTTTACACAGGAAGCCCCAAAGATGAACACGGTAACGGTCTTGTAGCAGTGGGAAAGTGCAGTCCAACTCTAGTGGTCACAAAAAAATCACAACCCAGCTAAATGAATGTCAAATAGTCCACGACTTAGCTAGGAAGAGCCACCACAATCCACGGTCAGCCCTAGAGGAAACCAAATTTTTTACAGAAGTTTTAAAATTTTGTAGCAGAGGAACCACTATTTTGATTTCTGTCAATAAAGAAACCACAAAATGCGTATTACACTTACTAAGCATATGATAAAATTTTGTACAAAATGCGTATTACACTTAAAATTTTGTAGCAGAGGAACCATTATTTTGATCTCTGTCAATAAAGAAACCACATAATGTTTTCAGTTATTATGTTATTTTAACGAAAGCGTTGACAAAATACCTACAATAACGAAGAACACAGAACGCAGAACAAGAATGTAGTGAAACTTAAGTTACACCTCACGCAGTTCACCTCAATATATCCCAACAGCTTAGCTTCATCTTTCGTGGTGTTGAATACCATAATCAAAGCAAGTAAACGCTGGCATGTGCAACAAGAAAACAACGCCCTTTCCCGGCAAAACTATTCGTGGGAGATCAAATTTGAAAAGTTATGTTAGAGGTCCCAATTTTTTATTACTTTCGTTTTTTTTGTTTTTTTTTGGTAAATTAAATTTCGTTTTTTTTTTATATAGATAGAAAAAACACTCGAGTTTTCTCCTAAGGTTTTCAATGAAAAGGGGAAGGACCTTGGTACTGGGAGTCATGTAGGTGGACCAAAGGAAGGACGGAGGGAACCAAAGAAATGCATCAAAAGGAAAGGAAATATTAGCCTATTGTGGTCGATGACATGAAGTTAAATCATGTAATACACATGGATTCTAAGGCATTGATTGTGAGGTTGATTTTTAGAAGGACGGGGACAATGAGTTTGTTTCAATAGATTCAAGTCCACCTATACTAAATGGGACCCTTCTAATGTATTGACTTGTAATGTAAACATTTTGCATATGTGATGTACGATTCCTAGCGTGGAGCTCAAGGCCAAGGCCCCGCTAGTCAATTCTCAGCCTTGAAGGGATGATATTTTATGTTGTTCCATCCATGTGCTAGTAATCCATGGAAATTATAAAAACATGTAGATGATTATAATGAAAATAAAAATACCAAGGGGCTGGCTATGGATGCAACTAAATGAGGGGGCTATGTGTATCCACTAGGGAGAGGTGAGGGGGTTTTGGGATTGGACCCTAGGCTGCCATATCTCATCTTGAGAACCCCTTCGACTATCCTAGTCGTCATTTAATTCTGTTGTAAGGAAGTGAGTGAGAAAATCAGTCCATGAGAGTGATGGAGTATGGGTAGCCCTGAAATTCGTAAGGCAGGGTATGGGATCGATTTGCTTGACCCATAATCCACTCCATCTCATGGGAATTCGTTTCCCTTATTCCCATTCGATTGTGGACCATCGAGGCATGAGTTTGGAGGTAGGAGTAGACCCGGTAGGGAAGAAAACCAGAAATCGCGATTCTGAGTTAAGCCACGTTTGGAAGTGCATAGATCGCTCATAAATCTATGTGGGAAGTGAAATTCATTGGGGAATCCCTAGACTGGAACTTTGGTGGTGACTTTGAGAGTGTTGGATGCCTAGGAATTGAGAGGAAAACCCTGATTCGGAAGCCCAAAAATACAATTGTGCAACAGAGCCTTTCGGCCGCAACGTTGAGGATATCCAAGAGCGGATCACTGTGGGAGAGAGACCAAGGGGTTTAGACTTCATGGTAGAGCCCGTGAAGGCTCATTTATCCTTGGTTTAGCAGTCAGGACAAGCTATACCTTCCCAAGTCGGCGCTGAGGGAAGGGGTGCCCAAGGGATTGTGCAGCAGATAAGGGGACCTTACTTAGGCTGAGAGTGGAGGTGATGGGGGTTCCTAGACTACGATCTAAAGTCAATTGGATATGCCTATATATCTGTGTGTTGAGCTCATTAACTTAGAAACCTCCCACCCTGTCTCCCCACTTGCTTTCTAGAGCCAGTTGTGTGTTGTATGAACCTGATTGACTGTGCCTAAGGATATGAGTGGACTTGAGTAGTTCATCCTTAGTGGATACATAGCCCCATCTCGGGGGTAGTCTCTGAGTGTTGAAACAATACAGGTTGGGCAGAGACCTATGGTTGGGTTGGAACGTTGCATTCCATAGCTAGTTTCTTGGATATTTCAATAAAAGGGTAATTATTCTCTGCAGTTTATATCATGTTCATTATGTGTTCTGAATGTTTAATTGTTCATGTTTCATTCAATTGTGTTTATTTGAGTACGCATATGCATCCATGTGTTCTTATGAATTTGTTCATTGATGAATAGGGCCAAGTCTTGTTGGGATCCAGGAGGATCAGAATGTTCGGTCATGACTTTGGGGGAGAAATAAAACCCCTTTTGTGTTCATGTTCCCTCTATGGGTCAGATGAAGGGAGGAGACATGGCAGAGTGGATTAGAGCTCTTTACAAAGTGGTAACGAGGTATGGATGAGGATTGGGGAAACACCTTGGTTGGAAGAAGGAAAATTCAGAGTTCTTAGGTTTGGAAGAAGAGCATACACTTGCATGGGGATCTCCGAGAGCTTTCCAATATATGATACCAAGTTTTCCAAAAATGGACTTAGGATGAGAAATTTATCAGCCTGAGAAGTTGGCAGTAACAGTGGTATATGGCCGACTTGCGACTTTCTGAACTCGCAGTGCAGATTCTGGATTTCGGAAGTCGGAGGCATGATTTCTCAGCATGGTGCGTTAAAGTTCCGATTTTCGACTCCCGCATCGTGGATTTCGGATCGTGGAAGTTGGAGGCCACACGATTCTGCGAAGCTAAGACCTTTGGAGTTCTGAATTCCGACTCGTATGTCATGGATTATAGAAGCCAGAAGCGTGATTTGGTGAAGTAGAGAATTGGGTGTTCCAACTTTCCTACTCCCGCATCGCGGATTGTGGAATGCGAAAGTCGGAGGCGTATTTCTTCGACGTCGTGTATTTGTCGTTCTGACTTTTTTACTCCCACTACTACATATTGCTCAAAATTCCAACGAAAGTTAGCCACGAATTAGTTAAATTCGATGTTTTCGTGGAAAAACAGTTTAATTTTTTGAAAAAATTGGAAAATTCCCCCGATGATCATCGCTACAGCGACATCTGTAAATGTCGTCGCTATAGAGACGGTAGTGAGTCACTATAGTGACGAAATGTATAGGCGTTGTTGTAGCAATGAAAGCCTAAAGAAAAGAATCCTTGTTTTTTATTTTCCTTTTTTAACGGTCATTGACTTTTTCTTTTTTCTTTTTTCTTTTTTAACGGTCATTTTCGCCAGAACCGTGACCCTCAATGATCTATAAATACATGTTCTTAAGTGATCATATTTTCAGAATCATTTGCTATAGTTGCAACGATCTTTCTGTTGGTTTTTCGTTCTGCGATTTCAAGAGTCCGGTATTGATTTGACACATCGAATTTTTTATCTCATTTGTTTTCCAGGTTAGTTTGACTGCAATGCATTAGTCTTTTTTTTTGCGCCCTTTATGTTCTAACTAGTGCTTCAATGCAATGGAGAAAATGTTTATATAGTTTGGGATTTTTGTGACAAAATGTAATTTTATAAATTTGTCATTTGTTTTAAAATGTAAATTTTTTATTTTTCAATTCTGTTAAAATGTAATTTTTTAAATGTTGGTTTGTGTTAAAATGTTAATATGATGACCATCATCGTAGATTTCAAGTACACAATCTAATTAGATTTAACTAGCCCCCTCAAAATAGATAACCAATGAGACCACAATTCCTTATCCCCTCTTAGGATGGAATAAATGTCCAAGATCTCCCTTTTTAACCCTCCCAATAATACCTCTTCCCATTGTTAAATTCATTATGATTATATTGGTCTTGATTCTAAATTTATGTGTAAGTAGTTCTATTTGGAACATTAAAAGAATATTTGAGTAATTTTATATGTTGGCATCTTGCACGCATGGTGAGATTAAGAAAAATCTAGAGAATGTTCCATCTAAAAGCAAGGCTAGTCCATATCTATATCATTTTTTACCAATTGCATGTTTCTCTTAGAGAAGCCAGGGATTGAATAAAATAATGATTAATCACCCATATTCATGCTTTTATTTCACATTGATGGGAGTCTATGCACATCAATCATCTATTGTGAATAGAAAATACAACAATTCATAACCTAACATGAAAATAAGGTGATTGTGGCATTGTGTGAAGATGAAAATAGATTAATATTTTAGTCCAAGAAAACATAAAGGGGTAAATGTTAGAAAAATAGGATCGCAGAGCAATAACAATAAACATAAATGAAAATATAATCACACAAACATATTACAAGAGAGATACCAATATATCGTGGTTCACCCAAGATGGGCTACATCCACACTGAAGTTGCCAGTCCTTATTATTATACCATCCAGCAAAGTGAAGGGATACAACCTGTAGCACAACCAATGCACTTCCTCTTCACTGTCTCACAGTCTCTCTTCTAATCTTAGAGATCTTTACAATGCATAATACCTAATACATCAACCCTAGCCGTGTTACAATGTATTTCGTTTATAAGGGAAATACAATGGGAAAATACCACGGGTTACCCAAAACCATGGGCCCGAAATCTGTTGGCGAAATAACCCAAAAAATACACTCCCCTGGACCCCCTGGGGATCGTGTCAGGATAATAACCAAACCTGGGGTTCAAACACGGCTGAATCATCATCTATGAGACTGGAAGATCAGGCTCCACAACCAACAGTAAACAATTACATTCAATACAAATGTTGTCATTTTTTTCACAATAACATGCCTGTGATATGATACATGAACCCTAAGTCACATGGAAAAGGATAGTGTCACCATCCCTTTTATTAACATAAATGTACAAAATGAAGAGTTTGCATGTTCAGCAGAAATGTGGGATGTGATTACTTAATAAGAATATAGTTATCTTCAATAGTATTGGGGCTTCCTATGAGTAGAAACCTCACTATTCTTTGGTGTTAAGTCATAATATGAGAGTGTGAGTTTCTTGCATTCATGAATCTATATATTACACAATAATTACACAATAATTATAAACATGAATATAAAATTTGAATCACAATACCACAAAGAAAAGACAATTTAATGAAACCTTTTACAAACACTAGAAATCAAAACTCTAAAAAATGCAATGTCATAGAATAATGTAAGTTGGAGGTTCAAAATACTCAGAATGCTACACCCACTTTTTGCCATTCCTCTTTTTTATTTTTCAAATTCTATTTCTTTTTAAAAGATTCGTTATTTTGGTTGTTATTATGTTATGTAGAGTGAATAGCCATTACCCACCATACGCCAATACCTATTGGAACGACATGTAGTAATCCAAGTGAATTATAACTTAGGTAATCCTCTTCACATGATTATGTAATCCTCTATTAATCACCTCCTCTAATTTTCGGTCTCCTATAATATATATATATATATATATATATATATATATATACTCTATTCAATTTAGACGTACGTTATATATTGATTAATGAGTTTTTTTATTGTTATGGGCTATCAGAATGTCAAATAAATATACTTGGGAAGAAAACAATAGGAGGTATGCTGAGGCTAAGGCATCATTGGAGGCGAAGGGTGATGGAAAGTGTTATTACCCTTGCAATGATTGAAGAGGTTTGCAAACTAGAATAATTTTAAGAACATCAACTGAAAAACATTGTAAGGAGAAGGGGCATGCTGAAGGGGGGTATGAATATCATCCCTTGGTAAGACGTTATTCATTACATATTGTACTTCTTGTAATAGTATTGATAATGTATTCACAATTTTTTTTATCATTTTAAATATATGTGTTGTATATTATGCACTCATTGTTTGTAAATATAAAGACAATGCCCCCAAGGTGTCGACTGCCAGAGAGCTATTTTCCACATAATAGTAGAAATACTACTTTACAAGACGACGAGCATGGAGATCATGCTATTGAAGATCGGATTCTTAATGATCCTATGGATGAAGATGACGTTATTGATACTAATGGTGAAGATGAGATAAATAGATTGTTGCAAGACACATTTGCTCCATTGGATGAGGACAACCTCCATGATTTTCATGATCCTCTTCTCGAGAAGTTCCAAGAACCTCTTTATGAAGGCTCAACAACCAATATTCTATCTGCTATATTGTTGTTGGCGAACTTGAAGGTTTTGAATGGTTTATCAAACACGTATTTCACATAGCTCCTAAGGTATGTAAAGTTGATTATTTTCCTATATTTTTAGTGTTAATTAATTCGTAAATTAGGGATATGAAATATTTATGACGTATATTGTTTACATTTCACTTTTTTTCAACGTTGCAGATTGTTGGGTGAATTTCTATTACCACCATCAAATAATTTACCACACACAAGTCGAGAGGTATTCTTGATTATGAAAGAAATTGGAGTGGAGTATCAATCTATTGATGCATGTCCTAATGATCATATTATATATTATGGACAGTATGCATCAGAAAACAAATGCCCACAATGTGAAATTAGTAGATATCAAACTGATCAATTAACAAAAGAGGTCCCTCACAAAGTTCTTCGTTATATTCCCATAATTCCACGTTTCCAATGACTATTCAGGTGCCACAGTATAGCACAGTTTATGGATTACCATGCGAAGAACAGAAGTGAAGATGGTGTTCTTTGAATGCATGCAGATGGTTCTGCATTGAAGAACATTGAAGAAA
Organism: Larix kaempferi; assembly: GCA_027924585.1. Classification (NCBI taxonomy): domain Eukaryota; kingdom Viridiplantae; phylum Streptophyta; class Pinopsida; order Pinales; family Pinaceae; genus Larix; species Larix kaempferi. The sequence goes on along the minus strand of BSBM01000511.1, from coordinate 7,640,560 downwards.
AATGGCTAATTTTTAAAGATGAACCTTGTAATGTTAGACTTTCATTGGCAGCTGATGGTTTCAATCCATTTGGTGAGCTTCGTTCTACTTACTCAGTGTGGCCTATTTTCGTCATAAACAATAACCTACCTCCTTGGATGATGATTAAGAGAGAGCACACAATGTTGGCAATGATTATTCCAGGTATTTTTTTGAAAGCTGTAATTATATTATTTCATAAAGTTATTTGTTTAATTGTTGCATGAGAACACCTTTTATATATTTGGATGGATAACTAAATAGCAATATTGTATGTTTATTGATCAATTAGGTAAGTACCAAGTTAAAGATATGAATGTATATATTGAGCCTCTTATCGATGAGCTATTGAAGTTATGGGCTAGAATCACTATGTATGACATCTCTATACCAATAGGGCAGAAACAATTCCAGTTCCATGGAATCCTTGCATGGACGATTCATGACGCTCTCGGGTTAACACATTTTTGTGGTATGTAACTTTATGTTGCACGTCGTTAAAAGTATATGTTTTTAAGGTAAAAATCATGCATTTTTTGTTTGAATTAATAATCTTTTGATGTTATAACATTAATACATATATCTCGTAGGTCTTCAAACAAAGGGAAAATTTGCATGTCCAGTATGTGGTCCTAGGATAAAATCTCATTGTTCAAGAAGTTTTGCATCTTTTTTAGGTGGCTTTCATCTAAATAAATCCATAAAGAAGATATTAGGTATTGGAAGCGAGAAATTCCTCGTCTAATGTGTGAAATGCAGAAGTATTTACCTCCGGCATTTTTCAATGCACAAGAACACTATCTCATACACCAAGTTGAGGAGATTGAATTGTGTGGACTTGTAAACGCAAGGTCAATGTGTATGGTGGAAAGGAATTTGAATTCATTGAAGGCTTTTGTTAGACAAAGAGCACGCCCTGAGGGTTCTATGGTGCAGGGATATATTCTATATCAATCCATGGTGTACATTAGTTAGTATATTCCAAATTTAGCAAAAAATATCAATCTGCCTCGCATTTGGCATGTCGACTCCATCAACAAATTTGAAGGGGAGGTCCTGTTGGGGAAAGGTAGAAAGAGGAAAGTGAAAGGTATTGAATGGTGTACATTTTATTTATTATACAATTAATTTTTCAATTTATGTAATTTTTATTATTCCAGCAGTATTTTAAGGTAAACTTAATTGCCTATAATGATAGCTAATTTTCAATTCTTAATTGTTATTTTTTCATATAGTTAGTCACGTGTGGGATGCAATACATTTATACATTGCAAAAAATCTTGATTTGATGGAGGAATGGATTGAACGATGTACATCTCTCCTTGTGGGAGATGAAATATCCCATAAATGGTCTTGTGTAGTGTTTTGAGGCCTCATTCATGGACATTTAAGCAAAGGCCTCATTTAGGGCCTAAGGCGATTGCTTTCCTCCTCCAACTATTAGCAGGGCCCTAGTAGATGTTTGTAGTGCATAATACCTTTAATGGCTCCCATATTCCCACACATATATGAAAAATCTACCACAATCATGATGAAGTGGTGGTTGAATGCTTCATTTATGTGTTTCAAGCATGAGAGGAATCATTTAGATCCTAAGTTAATTGTTTTCATCCCTAGTATACAGTTGTAAAGTCTCCCATGCCAATATATGTTGCAAAATAAGGATTTGTAGTCCAAGCATCCATTACATAGGTTATGACTAGTGCTTAAAAGCCTCATCCATTGCTATGGATCGTAAGAAGCATCATTCAAGGCCTACCTCTCTTGATTTCATCCGTCGACCATTATGAATTCCCCGCTACCTATCTATGTTTTTATCCCATGGACATTGCTAAGATCCTAAATCTTATTCATGACATGTATTATCTCTTGACAATGCTAACATTCCCTTGTGGTGATTTGAAGTCTTGTTAATGGCCTTTTAGTCTAAGAAATATAGAGAGGTCGTGTATCCTATTTTAAGATATGGTTCATGGTGCTCAATCTTGAAAGGGTTTATTTATGGCTTATATATTGTACTCAATTTTTGTTTATGAGGAAGAGATCATGGTCATGGGGTGTTGTGGGTTTATTGTAAAACACAAGATATATATGATATAATGCATGTTCCATATTAAATGCATAATGGGGATAGTTTCGACATTAATTCAGTGTGCATTGATCCATATTTCAAACATGTGTTTAATGGTTAATACACTGTATTTTGCATCAAATAATCCTCCCTCGACAATTTGGGTATTAAAATCTAAATGGAAGTAGGACAAAGGAAAATCATATAGTGTTCTTCAATTTTAGTCGTGGGAAATTTGTCGAAATTGAGACAGTCTCCCAAATTTTGTCTCATGAAGAGTTATAATATTTTGTTAGTAACTTTATAGACGAGGATTTCCAACATACAATTGATAGGCTTATGAGCTAATGAATCTAGTCCAATATTCTTGTAAGGTTTTTAACTATCATGTGAAGTTTTTTCAACAAGCATGAAAGTTTATATCCCTCTACTAGATGTGAACATGACTCAAGTTGTTCAAAACATATTGAAAGTTACAAATGGATGAAAGAATACTTCTAAATATATACAACTGAAAATAGTGCATTGTCTTCCATGGAAGGCAATATATCTAAACGCATTGTCAATCACCATTCTTCATGAATTACTAAATATTTTTTGAAGTTGCCTAATGATGGTAAATGTGAAGTATTTTTATCCTTTCTAAACTGTATGAGAAGAAAATTAAACAATAAAATAATGAAAATACATAATCAAGTAATCATAAATTGAAATATCTTGTTGATGCATTTACATTCATTGTTAAAAATTATCATTCATGAGATCATAATGTGGCCTACCATGTATTGATTATATCAATTGTAAGTAAAAGCACAAGAAAAATTCAATTTCTTAGGTGCACATCCATTCAAAAGCCAAGCATTCTAATCATCATTCAAACACATCCATAATCATCCACACATCCATTTCTGTGTATGGGGGAAACTACAAAGGCCTACAAAAAATATTGATTGGAATGTTCATGCATCCCTAAACATTGTTTCTAGAATTTGATACAACCTTGAAACATTCTAGGGCTGTAAACTTGACATATCACATATTCTTAATATCCAACACACTGAACAGGTTTTTAGGAACCTCTAGAATATGTTTCCAGTAACTTAGGCATGACTTGAGAATCACACTTAGGCATCTCTCTCTTGTATCATCCATCATCCTCATAATCATCATCATCATCATCCTCATCATCATCCTCATCCTCATCCTCAACGTCATCATCATCATCATCATCATCATCATCAACATCATCATTAGCATCATCATCATTAGCATCATCATCATCATTAGCATCATCATCGACATCATCATCGTCATCATCATCCTCATCACCATATTCATCATCACTATCTTCATCATCATCATCATCATCATCATCCATCGTCCTCATCCTCATCCTCATCATCATCATCATCATGCTCATCATCATCCTCATCCTCAACGTCCTCATCCTCATCCTCATCATCATCATCACCATCATCGTCATAATCGTCATTGGCATCATCATCATTAGCATCCTTATCATCATCATTAGCATCCTTATCATCATCATCATCCTCGTCCTCAGTGTCATCATCACTAGCATCATCATCATCATCATCATCATCATCATCATCATAGTCCTCAGCGTCATCATCACTAGCATCATCATCATCATCAGCAGCATCATCATCATCATCATCATCATCATTAGCATCATCATCGACATCATCATCCTCATCCTCATCCTCATCACCATCTTCAACATCATCGTCGTCATCATCATCATCATCATCATCATCATCATCATCATCATCCTCATCATCATCATCAACATCATCATTCTCATCATCATCCTCAACGTCATCATCATTAGCATCATCATCATCATCATCATCATCATCATCATCATCATCATCATCATCATCATCATCATTAGCATCATCATCGTCATTAGCATCATCATCGACATCGTCATTGTCATCCTCATCCTCATCACCATCTTCATCCTCCTCCTCCTCCTCCTCCTCCTCCTCCTCATCCTCATCATCATTATCATCATCCTCATCATCATCATCATTATCAAAGGGGTATGTTCAAATCCAATGCGATGCCACATCATTGGATTTGAACATAACCCTTTGATAATGATGAAAGTTACTTTTAGCATTCCATCCATATTAACATGCCATGTATATCAATGTGCCACCCAGATTTCCATTTGGGCATAGCATACTACTTAGCTTAGCACCCTTACATATACGCCATAAATCAAAACCATAAGCATATTATTTTGAAAGGTCTTGTGCTCCAAGGCTTTTGCAACATATCTTTATAAATGCCAAGTAAAAGAACCACTTGCATAGTTTAAACTGTTAGGATATCTCATCATTCACTTTTGTACTTTGCATGCATTGCATGCACCCGCATGCTGCCCAGTCATCAGTATGGTACTTCTAGCACCTAGTCCTTAGTCTCCCAGCACTCGGGAGCTACTTTACACTTAGTTTAAGACCTCCTAGCCTATCATGCGCCCAGTTCTCACCTACCACTGAAGAAGGGCGCCTTTCTCACCTACCAATCCAGTTACACTTCAGTTATCACTCCGATTTACTTCTAATTGACCCATAACTGATGTTATCACTCCGATTGACCTCCAATGAGACATGACTGACAGTTCTGAGTGCAGTTAAGCGCTCATGCGCCCTCCACTGAGCCTCCATCCCTATATTAGTGCCACTTACCATCAGTTACACTTATTACACTCAGTTAGACTCAGTTTGACACTTGTTTGACAGTGACTTGTGCATTGATGACCACCACTGATTGAAGATGAGGACTCCTAGTTGGAGCCAAGCTATGCCATTCAGTTAATTCGAATGACCTCCTTAGGAAATTCAAATTGCTCACTCATTGTGACAGTATTGTATTGTATTTTCACCCTTATTGGGATATAGAGCACTGATGCATGCTTTTTGCATAGTTGACACCATATTTTCCGAGTTTTATCTATTGTGATTGATTTACTTGTTCATTAGATATGTTGTGACTAATTTTACATGGTATTAGAGCCATTGCAGGGACAAGATCTCTTTTCTACAGGTGTTCTACAAGACGATTTGAGTGAATTTGCTCAAAATTACAGAAGTTTTGGCATGAAAGATCTCATGTGCATTCGCTCATGTACATGCAAAGCAGAAAAATACACTTTCGATCCACTCCAGAAGCTTGAGTTTTCCACATAATTCCTGGATTTGATACATTGGATCCATTCAATTTGTTTGATCTCCAATCCCAGGTGTGATGCAACTCTAAAAGGGTGGATTGTTCGACCTTACTGTTCTTGTTTTGATTGTGATTTGCAGGTTAATCATATTCACCAATTGCATTCGCTGTCTTGTGTTTGACAAGTTCTTCTACATCAAGTGCACTCGCTATTTGAGATGGAATACTCTTCTTCCAAGCCCGTTCTTACTCCCTTCAATTATTTTGAATGGAAAGATGATATGGATATTATATTATGCTCAAAAGGTTTCTATAGAGTCATTGTTGGCCTCGAATTGGAGCCAAGCACATTGTAAAAAAGAACCAAACACTACAAATTATAAGCTTGATGAAGTTTATGGTCTCCTTTGCCTCTCTATTTCCAAGGATCTTCACTTCCATCTTAGCGGATTGAAGACTCCGAAATCAATATGGGAGCAACTTGAAACACTTTTTGGCAAGCAGGATGCACTTAGGGCCTTTCAATTAGAGAATGAATTGATTGCTCTTAGTCCTGAGAATTTCGAGACCATCAATGAGTTTTTCACAAGATTCAAGGACTTGACATTGCATTTGAAGAACAATGGTGTTGTGAAAGAGGATAAGCAATTGATCCTCTCCATTCTCTCAAAGCTTGGTAAATATTACTCGGTATTTGTCTCTACTTTCAATTCCGGTCGGTTAACTATCCCGAATTGGAAGATGCGTACCTTGAATGCCTTCATTGAATCCGTTACCAAAGAGCATGACAAGTTGATTCAAATGGGGTCCATAAACTCCAAAGATTCAGCCCTATTTTTTCAAGGATCCAAGAATTTGAATGGCAAAGGAAAGCAAAAGAAAGAGAAGCCCAAATTTGAACCTCACAAGCAAAGAGAGAAAAGCAAGCAGACGGATGCACCATCCAGTTCAAGAAACAAGCAAAAGGGTAAAGAGGGAAACGAAAAATCTAAGTGTTCTTATTGCAACCGTGGCTTTCATCCTGAAAGTTCATGCATGAAGAAAATAATAGATCAAATGGCCCTCCTTTTGGAAAAGAACAACATATGTCTTCCCGACGGTGCAAGGAAGAAGGATAGGAATGATGATCATGAGAGAGGTCAAGCACTCATGGCAACTGTTTCGAAACCCACCACTCTACTGATAGATTCCGATGCCTTGGATCATATGGCTGCAAATATTGACTCCTTCTCTTCATTCAATCCAAACAGCTCCATACCCATCCATTTGGGAGATGACTCAAAAATTTCATCAAAGGGTAAAGGTACCATCCATGTAGAGCATGGAAGCTTCCAGAATGTTCTCTATGTGCTTTCCTTGGCTTCAAATCTACTTTCTGTGTATCAAATGACACACACTGGTGAACCAAAGCAAGTTACATTCAGCCCTAATACAGTTCAAATTTCTGATATCAAAAGTGGAAGACTTATTGTAGTCGGAAAGGCAAACCACACTGCAAAATACTATGAGTTTTCTCACTTTATGCCGCTTGAAAAGCCCATTGCTCTCCTCACTCATGGAAATGAGGTTAGTAGGATTTGGCATGAAATTTTTGGACACATTAAATACAAGTATTTTCTATTGTTACAAAATAATTCCATGGTTGATGGTCTTCCGCAACTCCGTTCCTCGAAGGGAATTTGCCCCGGTTGAATTGTTGGGAAGCACCTGAGCACAAGTTCGACCGTGGCAAAGATAGCAGAGCCTCTACCATTTTGGGCCTCATACATTCTGATATCAATGGACCACTGCCAAATATGTCCATGAATGGTTCAAGGTATGTTATGACATTCATCGACGACTTTTCCAGCTTTACTTGGGTTTTTTTTCTCAAAAACAAGTCAGAAGTGCTTGGAAAATTCAAGGATTTTAAGGCTTCTGTTAAGACCGCCATTGAGAGAAAGATCAAATATCTTAGATATGATAATGGTGGAGAATATATTAAGACTGAGTTGCTGCAACGTTGTGCCGAAAGCGGAATTCAGATCCAACATACAGTTCCCTACACACCCCAGCAGAACGGTGTAGTAGAAAGGAAGAATCGATCACTGAAAGAGATGGCTACCTGCATGCTTGAGTCAAAATATTTGGTTAAAAATATTTGGGCTAAAGACATTAATGTTGCTGCATATATTCAGAACTGAGTTCCACATTCATCCATGAAAGGTAAAACTCCTTTTGAAGCATTCTTTGGTTGCAAACCATATGTGTCCAATTTGAGGGTTTTTGGCTTCACTGCATGGGCTAGAATTCCTTCTGATAAGAGAAAGTCTTTGGATCCACAAAGTATTGAATGTATCCTGATAGGATATGGGGAATAATAAAAAGCATATACACTCATGAATATCAGATCCAAAAAGGTATTCATAGAGCAAAGTGTGAAGTTTGAAGAACCGCTTCCAGATCTGAAACTAGTTGAGGAAAACACTGCCAATCTGCACCCTCCACAAGAAGAAGATTCAAGCGAGTATGAAGAAAGCATTGGATTTGATATCTCTGATATTATATCAGAATTTGATGGCCATGAAATATCAGTTTTGGAATCAGACCATAATGATCCTCCTCAGTTACCAAAGTGGGCCCAAAACACTCTACAATCTGCTGCTCCAAACATTGGAAATCCTGCTGATCCAAGGAGAACAAGAGCAGACTATCAAAGAGCAGGTATGTCTCTTTATTTTTCTGATCCATTATTATCTGATAAATGTTATTTGATGATTGGTTCAGATCCCAAATCATACTATCATGCCCACCGAGATCCACGATGGCAAACCGCCATGGATGAAGAGTACAGTTCTCTTCAAAAGAACAATACATGGGAGCTAGTTTCTCTTCCACCTGGAAGAAAATTAGTTCAATGCAAGTGGATCTACTGCACGAAGGTTGCTGCTGATGGATCTATCAACAAATACAAAGCTAGGTTGGTGGAAAAATATTTCTCCCAAGTCCAAGGTGTGGACTACACTGAGACTTTTGCACCTGTTGCAAAGATGGATTCCATCCGACTAGTTTTGGCCATTGCCGCATCCAAGCACGGGGAAGTGCACCACATGGATGTGAAGAGTGATTGTCTACATGGAGACCTTGATGAGGAGGTATATGAAACAACCAGAAGGATACATATCAGATCCATCATTAGTTTGCATATTGAAGAAATCTTTGTATGGATTGAAACAGGCCCCAAGAGCTTGGTACGCAAAGATGGACTCCTTCCTTCTTTCTCAGAATTTCAAAAGATGAAAATCTGATCCTAATTTGTACCTACAGAAATTTAAAGGTAATTTTTTGATTGTGTTTTTATATGTTGATGATCTTCTCATTACTGGTAGCACTCTCCTTACAATTAACAAGCTGAAAACCGCTTTAAATCTAGCTTTTGATATGAGCGATTTGGACTTGCTTAAGCAATATTTTGGCTTGGAGATAGCTCAAAAATTTGATGGGATCACATTATCTCAGAAAAATTATGCTAAATACCTGCTATTAAAGTTTAATATGGCAGAATGTAAGGCTGCTCCATTTTCATTCCTCTCAGGAATCAGTCTTGAAGAGGGAAATACTATACCGCTTGCAGATTGCACTATGTATCAACAGTTGATTGGTTCACTTCTCTACTTGACACACTCAAGGCCTAATATATCTTATGCCATGAGTGCTGTATCAAGGTATATGAAGCAGCCCCATGAGCTTCATTGGTGGGAAGCCAAGCGGATCTTGCAGTATGTGCAAGGTACGAAACATTTTGGCATACATTATGCTGCAGATTTTGAGCTAGATTTCATTGGTTTTATTGATTCAGATTGGGCAGGTGATAGCATAGATCAGAAGTCCACTTCTGGATATGTTTTCATGATTGGACATGGGACTATTTGCTGGTCAAGAAAAAAGCAGGAAACCATTTCACTTTCTTCAGTAGAGGCAGAGTATCAAGGGGCAATCAATGCCTGCATTTAGGCAGTTTGGTTGCAGGGTATTCTTTCCGAGTTTGATTTTGGTAGCACTACATCGACTGTCCTATTTTGTGACAATCAAAGTGATTTTAAGATCTCCACCAATCTAGTTCAGCGGCAGAGGACCAAACACATTGAGATTCATATGCACTACATTCGAGAGTTGGTGCATGATCGCACCATCATTCTGCAATATTCCCTACCAATGAGCAGATTGCAGACATCTTCACCAAGAGCTTCACTAAGAAGAAGTTCTCTTACCTCCGTTCACTATTGGGGGTGAGTTCCATCATGGTGGAGATAGATTAGATCCATTTTTATGTTTAGCTTGAGGGGGGGCTTTCTTCCCACTGGGTTTTCCCTCTTTCCTCACTTAGCTTATTTCAACATTTTTTGGATTATTGTATTGGGGTGACCTTTGGTATCAGTAACCAGGGCCCTGCATTTTATTTTTCACATCATAGTATAGCTTGAGGGGGGGTGTTAGGATATCTCATCATTCACTTTTGTACTTTGCATGCATGCATTGCATGCACCCGCATGCTGCCTAGTCATCAATATGGTACCTCTAGCACCTAGTCCTTAGTATCCCAACACTCGAGAGATACTTTCCACTCATTTTAAGCCCTCCTATCCTATCATGCACCCAGTTCTCACCTACCACTGAAGAAGGGCGCCTTTCTCACCTACCAGTCCAGTTACACTTCAGTTATCACTCCGATTTACTTCTGATTGACCCATAACTGATGTTATCACTCCGATTGACCTCTGATGAGACATGACTGATAGTTTTGAGTGCAGTTAAGACCTCATGCGCCCTCCATTGAGCCTCCATCCCTAGATTAGTGCCACTTACCATCAGTTACACTTATTAGACTCAGTTAGACTCAGTTTGACACTTGTTTGACAGTGACTTCTGCATTGATGACCACCACTGATTGATGATGAGGACTCCTAGTTGGAGCCAAGCTATGCCATTCAGTTAATTCGAATGACCTCCTTAGGCAATTCGAATTGCTCACTCATTGTGACAGTATTGTATTGTATTTTCACCCTTATTGGGATACAGAGCACTGATGCATTCTTTTTGCACAGTTTACACCATATTTTCTAAGTTTCATCTATTGTGATTGATTTACTTGTTCATTAGATCTGCTGTGACTAATTTTACACAAACATCACTATTAACATGAAATATGACCCAAGGAACAAATATATGTATAGCAAACTGCTTTTAATGGGGATATATGATATAGTCGAGTTTTAAAATGAAGCATGTATCCAATAAAAGAACTTAAAACTCTTAATCCACTTGTAATAAAATTGGTTGTTCATTCAATATTTCATTATGACCTTCAAAGAAAATATGTGCCAAGCAACATATTTTAAGATATCTCCTTGTCACTCCTCAAGGGACACCCCCTTTAAGCTCAATCAAGATAAAACAAATGGTGTTTTTATGATCATGTTTAAAAATAATATGCCAATTTGACATGAATATGGAGGGAAGAAAAAATCAATTATAGACCAATTTGCCAAACTTAGCAATTTTTTAATGTTGTAATCGATTAGGTATCAACATGTTTTACAATATTATTGTTCCTTGTAAGTAATCATTAGGTTGACCTCACACTAAAATATCATTTTTCTCACTAGGATCTTGCTTGTCTTGCTAACTTAATTTCAACATATGTGAAATGTCTCTAACTCGACTCCCGCGTGCACATCCAAAGCTCCATTGATACCCAATTGAGCAGATACTAGTGTAGAGGAGGGAGCCGAGACTTCTGAGAGAGCCAAGACCACCTAGAACATTGCAGAGGAGGGAGTCGAGACTGTTGAGAGAGCCGGTTCTGCCGAGACCATTGTAGAGGAGGGATCCAAGACTGCCGAGAGAGACGATACCATTTCACAGGAGGGAGTCGAGACCACCGAGAGAGACGAGACCACCGAGAACATTGCAGAGGAGGCCGTTGAGACTAGGAGATCAACACCATAGTAGAGGAGGTCGTCGAGATGTCTTCGGTAAGTCTTAGGGTATATTTTCCCACTCTCTTCTCCACCATATTTGACATATGATTCTGGTATTACTTCTCATGTTCCTTCTTTCGGAATTTGGGCCCAAGCACCCAACTCAGGTTTGTTGAAGTTGTATTTTTCCATTTCATTGTACATTTCTTGTGTGGGTTCCTAGAAATTCATGTCTTCCTTGGTTTCTTAGAAATCCATGTCTTCCTTGGTTACCTCCAACCTCTTCCTTGGTTTCCTAGAGTACATGTAATTATTTTCATGGAAATAGGGCTGAAAAGATACATAAAATCATGAACAAAGATGTCTTCAAACCCTTGCCAAGGAGAAGAACTCTTTTCACAAGCTCATTCTATCCAATAATGGATAGGGCTTCAGTACCCACCTTCTTCAGCATAAAACTTCTCTTCAAAACATGTTTGCTACCCCGAACCATCATCAAAACCTATAGAACCTTGAAATATATGGCTGGGAAATATGCCTCAAATCTTCCATAGGAGAAGGCAATGTTTGTTGCTCCATATATGCCCTAGGAAAGGGAAAATCCCATTGTTTTGGACCTGCATTAAAGCGTTCTTCTTGTTGTTCCAAACCTGCAATAATCCCTAAGACAAATGGATGAAAATAATGGCCCAAATTACCTCCAACCTCTCAATCTCAGGATGAGGTTCATGGTCCTAAGGATTTTGGATCTTCCTCCCTTTTTGTTGCACTATCAACATATGAGGATCATATTTCTAGGGCCAGTCTAGAGATAGGTCTAATACTTTTAAAATATCAATTACTTCTTTCAGACCTATTTTTTCATTTATGGAGTAGCCCCCCAAGGATATGTGGAATGTTGTTCCCCCTTTTTTCATAGATTTGATATAAAATACAAGATATCAACCTCCATCAGTTGTCTCATTTATTCTAGAATGAAATTCTTGGGGGTGAGTAGTATAGCCATCTTGCGAGGCATCTATTCTATTTCATATAAATTTATTATAGTATAATTGAAACCTAAATACAAGTCACCCCTTCATAATTCCTCTCCCAATTGTAAGTAACACATGATTTCCTTGGGCATTCTCTCGATCTCTTTCCCTATTATTGATACAAAACATCTGTACATGAATTGAGATATAAAGAGGAAACATGTAGCATCATTTTATCCTTTCTTGATCCATGGGAGCTAGTCAAACACCCTGTTTGGAACCTATGCTTTGTCTCTTTGCATACCAATAGGTTTAAAGTGTTGAGGTTGGTGGAAGAGCAACAGGTAAACCAGATAGAAAGGATATCTGAAAATGTTGGTGGTATGAAAATTTTCCAATTGGTTTATTATTCTGGTAGATATGCTCTTAGTGTAGTCAAAATAGAGCATATTACAAGAATTAAAAGCATCGGTTAGGGCCATCATCCTTTCATCTATTTAAAAATTGGTATCTCATCCTGAAATTACAATGAACGAAGTGATCATCTCTTGATCCCAGGCTATAAAATAATTTATATTCCAAGGGCTAGGAGGGATCTCATATTTTCCTTGATTATATTTAATACATGAAAATATCTTAGCTTGGTTGACTAGGCTCATTTTTTTGTATACGGCTATTTGGATTTCATGAGATAGTAATTGTCTCCCAAGTTCAGTCCCTAGCATTTGAGACACTAAGGACCCAGTGATATGAAGTAGTGGAAACTCCACTAATTTGTTATGGACTTATTTGAGCATTAACAACTCAGATGAGGTGATCAAAATGTGCATGATTGATTTGATCCATTCATGTGGGATATCACCTTGCTACATCCTATGCAATTTTTTTAGCATGATTGATTGCAATTAAAAATCCCTAACTTGCACTATTGACATTGTTCATTCATGATTTTCTTAACTTTTTTATTACATGGATTATGAATAGATACAATTGAATACCAAGAACTTTCTCAACCCATATTAACCATCAGTGCATGTTCCTTGACATTATCTTTTCTTTTATGCCATGAGGCTTTAAACGTTCAATGGCACCATGATCCAAATATATTTTGTTGGATCATTTCTCCATTGTGGAATTCACTGAATTCAAGTATCTTACCACTGCTACCTATGCCCAGAAATGAAATTTAACATTCAAATTTGGCCCAGAACTCACCAAAGCTAATTTTCTGTTGTTGTTCATCACTTTTTAGGGCTGCAACATGCCTAGAATGGAGGTAAAGTGCTTAGGTTTGATAAATGACCTTCTTTATCGTTGTTTTAATAGTTGAGATATTCCCATATCTCAACATCATTGTTTTTTAGCTTCAAAACATGCCCAGATTGAAAGCTAAGGGTGTTTGAGGGCTAATAAATTGCCAAAAATTACCTCTTAGGGGGGCCTATTGAAGGTGGAAATTGTGCCCAGAACCTCCCAAAAACCACCCAAACTTTGACATACTACTTCCTTTGTTGCTTTTCATACTCAACAATTGAATTAACCCAACATGCTTCAAACATACATATTCTCCATGATGTTATGAACATCCATCTACAACATCATTGTTAGGGCATCATCAAAGTACTAAGGAATGAACCAGCAAAACATCATCATGGCATGTCAACCCCTCAAGAGTGATCAAAATCACATGTAGACACCCATACAAAATGGGGGTTAACAATAGGATTCATTTGCGGGATGTATGGTTGATCTTGGAAAGGAGAGCATACAATAACCCCAAAATATTTGCAAGTAACTTGTGGGCTTTGACCATCAAAAGCAAGGAAATCAACACATGTCAAATCATTGTTTTTCTTTACAAAAACACATCAAATGATCATGCAAGAGCTTATTCATCCTACCTACCTACTCCAAGCATGATGAAATGAGCATGTCAAGTAAAATCATACAATCAAAGAAGCCACCTTAGCATATCATCCATGCTAGGGATTCTCCCTTCATCTTTGGCAATATACCAAGACAAGACAACATCACTAATGAGCTGATTACATGTAATTATTTTCATGGAAATAGGGCTGAAAAGATACATAAAATCATGAACAAAGATGTCTCCAATTTCTTGCCACATAAGATCATGAACAAAGATGTCTCCAATTTCTTGCCACATAAGATCATGAACAAAGATGTCTTCAAACCCTTGCCAAGGAGAAAAAATCTTTTCGCAAGCTCCTTCTATCCAATAATGGATAGGCTTCAGTACCCACCTTCTTCAGCACAAAACTTCTCTTCAAAACATGTTTGCTGCCCCAAACCATCATCAAAACCTATAGAACCTTGAAATATATGGTTGGGAAAGATGCCTCAAATCTTCCCTAGGAGAAAGCAATGTTTGTTGCTCCATATCTGCACTAGGAAAGGGAAAATCCCATTGTTTTGGACCTGCATTAAAGCATTCTTCTTGTTGTTCCAAACCTACAACAATCCCTGAGACAAATGGATGAAAATAATGGCCCAAATTCCACCTAGGAGAGGGTAAATCAAGCAGTCCAAAATCTACATCATAAGCCTCCTTATGCAACCCTATTTCATTATCACGATTGAGCAAGGATGGATGAAAGTGATCATAAGAGATCTCATGAAAACTTGGTTGTTCAAGGTCTTCAAAATTTACACTTCCATCATTAGAAGAATCATATATGGGTTCTCCGAGAATTTCCAATATCTCTCACCCATATCATGATCAAAATAATGAAAATGTATATCATCATATCCATGGCAACCATCTTCATTATAATAAAAAAGATCCTCAAATATATCATCCTCAAAATGTTTGTCTTCAAGAGGAAGAGGAAAAGGAGAGCTCACCAACTCCTCATCACCATGAGGAGAACAAGGAGATGCATCCATACCATCATCAACTAGGTCTTCAATATGATCTTCGATGGACAAGTGAAGTGGCTCTTCAATAAGGACTTGTGCAAACTAGACCTAAATATGATGTATGGATTTACAACAACTTTCCAATAGTATATCATATGTGCAGTTTTGAACCCAGATTATTGAGAATGTGCCTTTTCAAGTTCATAGCTCTTTTTGAGGTAGTAGTTTGGTAATAGAGGTTTACGGTTCAAAAATTATTGTTGAAAAGCTCTAAATTAGAAAATTAGGAATTTCATGTTGTATCTAACTCCAACACCTTTTTTATGATACCTCATTGTCCCCATTCCAAAATTGTATGACCTAGTTATAGCCATCTGAGATATCTATATGCATTACCAGGGAAAAGAAACTTGCATGATTGCGTTTCAAGTATTGAAACCATGCTTGCTAGAAACCATGAGCCATGAATGATGTTTTCGGTATTGAAAATTCAATTACAAAACGTTGTATCATTTCAATGATTGTAGGTACCACCAAATAGGTACTTGTCAGATCTATCTTCATCAAGAGAGGAATATAGACTAGAAGAGGTTGAAAGCGAGATGTCTAATACAAGATCTAATAGGTCAAGATCAACTAGAGGTGAAAAGGTAAGGAGAAAATTTTGTATATGCATCGAACTTTTTGTTTCTGAAGGAGGATCATGTGGTTATGATAACGAGTGCATAGGTGAAATTGAGTTGCCCCTGAGGTATACGCATCTTGTCAAATGATGGCTACCCAAGGAGCTACCCCAAGTGGACACTGCTTTCTTCCTCAATGGGAGGACTTATCACATTGCTCCATCCTCTTTACATGGATTAGGGCTATTTTCCATGGATGGCATAAAGGTGTCATATGGCACTAAAACTGAATTGATGAAGTATGGCGGTCCATGCTAAAAATACAATGACTGGTTGTTGTTGGTCCAATATACGCGAAGTATGTGGACATATGGAGTGGCAGCAAATTATTGTCAACTATTGGACAATAGTCTGAACAAAGGAGAAACTATGTATATTGATGGAAGGCCAAAAGCTTCAGGAAATATCGCAAGGTTTATAAATAGCACACGACTAGGGTCAACACATAAGCTACCCAATTGCTTATTTGAGGGGCATGAAGGAAATCGTGTATTCGTATGTGCAACAAAATCAATAGCTGCAGGTGAAGAGTTGTTGATCAATTACGGTTTGAATCGAATAGATGCACAGGTTGCTATTATGGGGGTAAGTTTCTTATACAACATTTAACTCAACCTTTGATTCAATGACTTGTTATTTTTCTCTTGCATCAAGTTTATTTATGTCATGCTTTTTATAATATACACATGGTTAATTATATGTCATGCTTTTCATTAATCACGTTTTACAAACATTGTTATATATGTAATTTTCATATTTAATATGTCTTAATTCTTATATTGTGACAGGGTGATCATGGCCATATGCCACAAGTTGGTCGTGGAAAGTCACCAATGGTGACGGATGAGGTAAATGTTATTTTAATAGTACCTAATAGCATAAATGTAATAGTAACCACAACTCATGATTATATTACATTTGTTAACATTTGACATTTTTTTTATATTGAGCTCAATATTTCAATATGATATCATTCTTATTGTATTGTGGTAGGGGGTCGGTACTATGAGCACACCTAGAGATTCTGGACAGGTAAAGTTGACTCTCATAGTAACAATAAAGTTTTTTTATATTAATCAAGTTTATTATACATGGTTCATTTTTTAGTTATCGATATTAATATGTCTTTCTTATTGTATTGTGTCAGGGTGACTGTGGGAAGGCACCAATGTCGTCGCATTAGGTAAATGATAGCGTAATAGTACCTAAACATGATTATAGTACTTGTTTTTGTTATTATATGCATTATATATTTTTTACGTGATTTTTTTATTGGCATTCGTAGAGCACACCACATCAAGGTGATGAAGTAGAGATACGTTATTCAACCAACCCAATGGTTACTGTGAAAATGGATTTGAATAAGTGCAATGACGAACTTCTTGAACTGATTTTAATCGATCTAATGACTGAAGAAATACAAGCAAAAATTGATGAATTAGGGAGAAAGATAAAAAAAATACACGGTAAGTCGTATCTTTGAAAGTTTTTACGAACTACATATATTCATTTATGTTATTTTAGTTCTCTTTTTTTTATATGTTCTAATCAATTGAAGTTGGATTCTTTAGAGTTATTTGGAGCCAAAACCTGTGTGTCAAGAACATACTGCAGAGGGCGGTATAGTTAGTAGTGATGCTTCAACACTTCGTAGATCTACCATACCAACGAGGCTATTTTCCACTCCTACACAACAGTGCACTTTAGATGCCACTCCATCAATGGATGTTGGAGGTGAAGATGGCCCTTCAAACACCGCTACTCCACATGATGATAGAGAGGATGGTGGCATCGATTGTGATAGTTTCTATCCTGGCTCAATGCGTGTGGTTAGCAAGGGATCGTTTCCCATTAGCTTCTTGGTGGACGGCGAGTGTATTCCAATCCAGATACCGAAGATTGCAGGTATTATTTAATTTATTATTTGTTTTTTATTCATGTAATTCAAAGCCACATTACTCAACCTAGTTTTAATTAATGATCATACATTTTTTGTAGGAAATAATGTCTTTTATAAGAACCTGCATGAAAAGGCGTTAAATATTTTTGGGCCCACCATTCGTACACGGTGAAATGCCCAAAATGAAAAATTGAAAGATGATTTGATGAACCACATGGTTAGCTTGTTTGGTGAAACCTTCAACAAAAAAGGTGTCACCGCAGCAACTGGCTTAAAATTGAAATATGTCAGGGCAGATTATAGGGAAAATCTACAAATTAACCACAAGTATGAGCATCCTCCGATGGTTCCAGAGAAGGAGTGGAAGGCGCTCATGGAGGATGCATAGTAGGCAGCGAGAAAACAAGGAAAGACTAAGCCAATCGGTTCAAGAAGGTATGACACATATCATATTTTTTTTTAACTTTTAAATATGTTTAAGTTGCAAGATATAACGTATTTGCAACCTTTCATAGGCTCCCCTACACATCTAAAGCAACAAAGGAAAGAATGGAAAAACATGGGCAGCACAAACTGGGCCAGGGTGGATATCAGAAGCTAACGGCACGAATTGTAAGAATCATTTGATCATTATCTGTAGACAACAATTAATTGATTTTTCTAACAAGCACTTTACATGGTGTTATGCATTGCAAGGAAATGCTTTTTTTTATGAAGCCACTGAGGAAGACATGAAGCTCGGCTTCAAGTACGGTTTTCAGCATGTGCTGGAACATTGAAAAAGCTTGGGGAAAACCCCAGTTTCCCCATTGATTTACTCTGAGGTAAATAAAATCAATAAGGACATCATTAAATTTAACTTGCGTAATCTATCCATGAATGATTACATCGAAAAATCAATGTCTTTTTTTGTTTTTAGGGTGAGACCAACAAAAGCAGCGAGGGTAGCGGTACCAAACCGGTACCACAAGATGGTGGTGAGTTTCCTAGCCATTTAGGTATGTATTCTATAAAAAAGATGTATTCAATATGATTTTAAATACATAATTGATGAAGTTTACTAATCAATATTTTTCTATGAATGGAAGAGCATGTACCTTCTCATGCTTAGTCGGGAGAGGAACAAATGGCAGAGCCAATGAACATTCCAATTGACTCGGCTAGTCAGCCAGTAGGTAAAGATCATTGTAATGAAATTGAAAATAATGAAAAACGTATATCAATAATAACTTCTCACTTACATCTATATAATTGTATTTTTTTTTGTAGATGATGCCCCTGTCCATCCACCTCCACCCCCTCCTAATCGATGTACCAAAAGTATGGTGCAGGAGTGCTTATCCACACAATCAATGGAAAAAGAAGGCACAACAACTACAACGGGGCAAGACACCGAAGATGAAGTCCCCCTCTTACATTTTATGAGAAAAAAACCAAAAAATAAAAAATGTAGTTGTAAACATTTAAGATCTGTATTTGACTGAGTGAAGACATGAACTCTTTTCAGTTTTGTAACAAGTTTATTGATCTAGTCGTTTCATGGTGATATTTTGGAATTGAGGTTTCACATCTGTATGTTATTGCTCAGATCATATGTCTGAATATGTGTGACCTCTTTAGATGACTATGGTTATCCTCAAGGGATTGGCCACCCCTTCCTGAGTTAACCTGAGGAATAGGAGATGACCATATCGTTTATAATTGGTTTACTGCTATTAATGCTTTTGTTTTCAGTACTTTAAATATTTATGTATCTCTATGATTGATAGTATTGTGATGATTAGAACAATTAATATAACTATGTATGTGATTTTTGAAATTTATATGTGAAATGTTTGTTCACTTTGTTGCATAGCTTATTATTGAATATGTGTGACATCTTCCGAGGAATATGATTATTGTCAAGGGGTTGACCACCCCTTGCTGAGTTAACCTAAGGAAGATGAGATGATTACATGACCTTCCTTATCCTGGGATGATGATTATGAGCTTCCTCTCATTGCATGAGACACATGAGACGTATGACCACATACAGTTGAGAAGGTCGAGTAACCTACCTTTGACAATGAATTGATGTGCATGAGACTAGTATGACGTTGTGTTGCCTTATTGCGAGACATTGACTTGCATGTTTACTTGTATGTAATGTTTAGCCTTGCATGTTTACTTGACATGCATGTTTATTTGACTTGCATGTTTAGCCTTGCATGTTTACTTGTATGTGATGTTTAGCCTTGCATGGTTCATGATGGTTACTTGACTTGCATGTTTACATTGTTTTGCATGTTTACTTGTATGGGATGATCTTTTTTAGGGTTTTTTCCAGTTCAACGTTCTCTCCTTTAACCTATATGTTGGTCTCGTCGAGTCTCATGCAACTAACCTAAAGCTAAGAGGTTGAAGTCTGAGGATAAGGGAGGTCTGCCCCAACATATGAATAAATTTTCTTTCTCCTTAGTCATTTCAGCATTGCAAATGATAATGTGACATGTCCACAATAATGAATTTGTTTGTCTTCTCGGTGTAAATGGGCATACTGTAGTTTCCATATTCAAATGCAACAAAAAATAGCAGTGCAATTATTTAACTTTTATAATTCCTTATATTTCTAATATGTTTATTTGTATATGATTAACCATTAGTGAATATGCAATAAGTTTTTGTTTGAAATAAATGATGCACATTACAAACTACATGAATAGTTGTAGCCATGGAGGCCAAGCAGATATATTAAGCTCTTTTTGTTTCTGATCATCAGTGTTGACCCAAGTAAATATTGTTTCTGGAGTCTCTTTATTTGTTTAGTTATATAGAGAATTTTCTTGCTCTTGTATGAAGTTTAAATGAAATAATATAGTTCGAGGGATTGCATGGCATTCAGTACTTATGTATCTTAAGTTTTAACCCCTTGCATGAATGGAGGGTAAGATCATGATCCCTTGCATCAAGACTGCTATTTAGGTAAGATCATGACTAAATTATAAATTTAAATTTGCAATGTGATTGGAAACTGAATATGATTGCTGCCATTTTTTTCAAGCGACAAGCTTGTGGAGTTTTGTATAGGAGTCACTGCTGGAAAGTTCAGTGCAGACACAACATTTTGGCAGAAGCAAGTCAGTGAATATTGGAATCTTATGAATGTGAGTAAATATGATATTCAAAATGTAATGGATATGAACTCTTTCTATGGTGGATTTGCTGCTTCTTTAAGCATAAAACCAGTTTGGGTGATGAATATAATTCCTACAAGCTTGAGGAATACTTTACCTACTGTCTATGATAGAGGCTTGATTGGAACTTTTCATGATTGATCAGTAGCTTTGATTTCATGTTCCAATTAATATTCCAATGATCATTTTAGGTTTTTCTGAATTTATGCATCGGCCTTATATTATGGGAAAGGATATGCATACTAATGCTTTAGATTGCACTACAGGTGTGAGCCATTTTCAACTTATCCACATACATATGAGTTGCTTCATGCATTCTGACTATTCTCACACTACATAGGTGATGGTAAAGGTTTCCAAATAGAAGACATTATACTGGAGGTGAATCGCCTTCTTCACCCACAGGTATGCTTTTTCATGTTGCACATTCTTAGTTCTAATTCTTGGCATTAAAGTAATATTTTTGGAACAGGTGTAAGATAGTGCTAAAAAGTTGAGAATGTTGGCACACTGAAAAGTTGATAGTGCTAAAAAGTTGGAATTTTACAAGTATTGGAAGGCATTATAAAGGCTAGAAATTTTTCAAGATTTGACAATACTGACATAGAAGGGAATGGGATGGATTCTGCCTAGGAACAAAAACCTGTAGGAGACATCATAGACTGACCAACGATGTGTCAAAAAACTTTAACCTGTAACAATAAAATAGGTGTGGCTTTCAAATAGGGCACAGGTTTCAAAAACTATTCTTCCTAAATTTCAAGAAACAAGGAACTGACATTTATAATTAAATATAATTTTTATACATTCATCAATATATAGCAAATCTAGAGCATAATGTTAGTGTTGGTTCATTGGGTTACAGCATGAACTAGCTGGTATAGTTAAAACCCCAAAGAACATAGCTAGCCCAACTCTAGTGAAGAGGTGTTATCCACTGTCACCTCGATAACCATCTCTATGCACATCTGATTGGCTCTTCTCCAACTCAAGGGTGTTTCCCTAGATAGGACTGCTAGACTATGGCAATGAGGGAACAAGGTGATTTTGAAGAGTTAGCCTTAGCAAAAATTGAGGTTTTCTTTGTATTGTAGGTGATGATAGGATTATAAAGACTAGTTCCAATCCCCAAGGCATATGCAGTCTTAGGATGATACCCCTTGGGCCTTGTTTGAAAATGTTTGACTGGAACCTTTGCAAAACAAAACAAATTCCTACCTTAAAAATTTTGAAGATTCGTGCAAAATTTACCAAGAAAGGGTGGCCTTAAGCACACACCTTCAATATGTAACCCTAGTTTATACCCTAGCCTATGCAAGCTTGAATTGCAACCCCTCCGAAGATAGCCAAATCACAAGATGAGCCACACGACCAGGTTTTCTCAGATTTGAAGAGTCAAACTTTTTATTGATGTTCCACATCCACAGGGCCACTGAGATTGGAGAAATAGGGTTGTTTACATGCCCAGAACTGACTAGAATTCAATATTTAATCCTGTAAGGGGTAGGACAATCCCCAGAATTGCCCAGATTTCTCAGAAACTAGACCAAAAATGAAATATCACCCTTGTACACTATTGCATCATGCCCGGATCATGCTCATAATGGCTTCTCACTCCCCCTGCATCCAGAGGTTCGATATATTAGAAGAACACCCACCCATGGTTTCTTGGGAGATAAAAATAAAGTTTTACAGTATATATGAGCCTCTTGAGGGCATATTTTTGGGATGTTCCCCCCAATCCACACACATTATAAGAGAGTGTTATCATGGAGCCACCCCTCCTGGGGATTTCATTTATCTAAGAACCCCTAAAAGAATGATTTCTTGGCCTTGGTTGACTTCCTGCAATGCTTGTGCATGAGGATTTTTTATGACGTATTTTCAACCTCAATACTCCCCCACAAGTCCTTCAACTTCTCTTCCATTTTTTCTAGTATGATATTATTGTTTCTTCCAAGGATTTCAATTGTCAATTGCTTATTCTTCAAGATTTAAATTTGGGCCTCAACTCCTGTCATATGTTGGTGCCATGAATGAAACTAAATATCATAGTTGTTGTCCCAATATTTCCTCCATTTATCCATTTTTCTAACTTACAAGCCATGATATTGTTGGCTATCCTACATATACAACCCACATCTTCTGATGCCTCTGCACAACTCCAAAGTTTCATAAAGGTTTCACCTATTAGAGTGTATGCGGGGCTCCATGGGATATAAAGCACAACTTCCTTCGATAATAACATTAAAAATACAAAGGGGATGCTATCTCCCTCTGAGATTTAGTGAAGAAAAATTCCACAATTCAAAGGTCATGGGACAAACAAACCCAATAGTATACAAATTACAAAACACAACAAGCAATCAAAGCTTTAACTTACCATAAACACAATAGGTATTCTCTTATCACACAAACTACAACCGGGTCCCAAATAATCAGAGCCTACACTGTGATAAATCCCACATGCATCTTGCAGTCCCATCATGGTATTTATATTAATTGTGCCATGGTTTATGTGAGATAGAATCAATACAAAGGCCACAGTGGAAATTAAAGGTTCCATATCCATGATTGTTCATTGTCACCAAGTTGGGATATCTCATGCTTAAATGGGGAGGATGATCAAGAGCCACTATGGTGGTGTTCCAAACTTTGGAAGATTATATTCCCCCTAAAAAATAAACTCTTCATGTGGCTTGCATTAAAAAATAAAGTCCTCATTTGGGATCAAATTCATAAAAAGGAATAAGTCTAGACCTAGCATTTGTCTCTTTTATAGGCTGAATGAAGTAGAATATATCACATCTTATCATTATTGTGTATGTTTGGGAATATTTGGAATCTAGGTTGAACTTGCATCAACTATGGAGAAATGGGTTTGTAGTAAAGTGCCTTCAACCATGGTTCAACAAACCTAGTTTAAAATATTTCAAATATATCCCATCCATGGTACTATGGGGAATACAAATTGTAAGGAATAATCATGTATTTGAATATAAGGTTGTCCTAGCATTCTAGTTCTTAGCTCAGGTTTTAGTCTTACTTCCTTTCAAACAAACCCCTAAGAGGACATTCATTCCTATGCAAGTTGGGGAGTTCCATCTTGATAAATCCAACCCTTGGATTTTTTTTATGGTTCTTTCCATGGCCACGAGGTTGTGTGCAGAGTAAGCAGCCTTATATTCCTTTTAGATTCTCATATTTTACTGTTCAAGGTAAATGTGGGCATGGGGACAAACAAATTTGCAGAGTTCATTGCTTTAAAGATTCTCCTTAAAATTGCTTCGAACAAGGGGATGAATCAACTCCAAGTTTTTGGGGAGTTGAATCAGATCATTTCTTGGATGAATAGTCAAATACAATGTAGAATGTCCAGTGAATCCCTCTTGTTGTTACTCTACGAGACATCAAAAACACTTTTGACTCCCTTTCTTTCACTCATGTATATCGTGAACACAACTCTTTGGAAATTGATTTATCTAAAGGAGAACTTATTTCCCTTGTGGGTCAAGTTTCTATTGAAAAATCACTGGATGGATAGGTATCTATCAACAATTTGGATCTAAATTTATTAGAATCTTGATTATTTTGTTTTTAGCCTTTATATTGGTCAGTTTTGACTCTCATTGCAATGTAATTTCAACATACTAGAAAGGATGGTTGTAACTAATACATGATCATGTGATATATCACTATAGAACTATATGGAGAATGATGATCCTACTGGATAGGTAGCGTACCTTTGCTTATTTTATTTTTTCGTTAATACTGGCAGCTTCTAGACCCCCCTACACTTGATAAATTGCCTTGAGCACTTGTAGAAAGTATTTTTTGTTATATATTACAATAAAAAAAGTTTTTTTGTTTGGAAAAACAAAATGATGTGAGAGTAACAGTAGGAAAATAAGAATATGTGTTGTGAACTTAGAAATTATTCAAAAAACAATTATATATGTTGATTCAAATAAGTAGAGATATGATTATTGTTATGCCTAGAACAATAAGAGTTAGTTTTAATATGTTAATAATGCCCATTAATGGTATGGGTGCTACAGTAAATGATGTCTCATGTTCAACAATGTAGGTTGTCTACTTGCAACTCTAAAAGAGATATTTCCCTGTCATTTGAATAAAGTCTCAGCATTACAAACCTTGTGAATGTGTCATATATAGACATTATTGGTATTGATTAGAGGATGAAACTAAATGAGAGTGTTTTAGCGTTTAGTATTTACAAGGGTTTGAGGTTGGGTCTAAACGACTCTAAAGGGTTCAGAGGAATTCTGGGGATTTTGTTTGAAATAAATACTTCTATTCTTTTGAGCATGGCACTTAAGAGACCCTATAAGAATGTTCGTTATCAACAATAATTCCATTTATAGCTCCTACCACGTGAGAATTCCCTATGGCTGTGTGGCTGTGTGGAATAAATGCCAAGTCAAATGCTCATATTTCCACATAGCAACCATCAAGCATCTAGAAGACCCACATCCACAGGGTTGTTGAGATTGGAGAAATAAGGCTGTTTACATGCCCAAAACTGACCATAATTCAAGATTTAATCCTTTAAGGGGTAGGACAGTCCTCATAATTGCCCAGATTTCTCAGAAACTAGGAGAGTCCTCATAATTCCTCTTTCAAAATTTATACAGGAGTGTGTGGTCTGTAATCAATAGCTTCCTTTCATTCATAGAATTTGTGGTATGGTTTTACAAATACCCTAATATTCAAGCCAACTCTATTCTCCTCAATGCACTTAGAATGATTTCCATTACTTTTGATACTTCTCATATACGACATGGGGGTGATATTCAAATATTGTTAGATGTTGAAACTAGAATTTGGGAAATGGCTTGTAAGAAGTTTCTCATTCATGCTAATCTTTTGTTCCTTGATATTAAATTCCATCTATTGATATCCTGTGGGGTTTGAGTACGTTACAGGGGATGTTTGGTTTGATGGTTTGGTCAAATACGTCATATGCATATGTTTAATGCCATGTAATCACATAACTTAACAAGTTGATATACATATAACAATGAATAATGAAAGCGCAAACACCAAATAAGGAAAGTTACCTTGTTGATCAGTAAATGGATAGGAACTATCTCACATTAAATGTCTCAAGAATTGACCATATGTTGTCCCAATTACCTCTTCCACTCAGCTGGTGCTATTTTGATTTATTACAGCAGTATTACTTTGAAGAGATAATGACACAACCTTCTAGTCAACTCTGTCCAGTACAATAACTCTTCCCATCAATGTATACAACCACCCAATTGCAATAGAGTGCTGCCCAAAAATGTAAATAGATTCCCAACACTGAAGAAAACACTATCTAGAAGCAAGAATAGTAGCTATGAGTGGTTTATGGACTGTCCACTATGCATGTGAATACCCCCAACAACAATACCCTTGACCTAGAGTTATGGACTATCCACTATGCATGTTTATGGACCTAGAGTTCAAGTAACAGATATTTTGTTGTTTTGCATGAGCTTGCATCTCGTAGAGACTTTAAGAACTATCTATTGGTAAAATGGGGGGATGGGGGGTTATTTGCATTGCCCACTTAGTTTCTACCTAGAAGGGGTCCCGCATTGTTGAAGTTTGGATGATATCTTCGAATTTCTAGTAAGGGATTCAATCTAGCTAGATGATCTCATCTATTCGCTGGTGAGGGATCTAGTTTACTCTAATGTTGAGGTTGTTGGGAAGGGGGTATGGTCCCTCTAGTACACACTAATATTGATTTGGAAGCAATGTTGATCAATATCTCTTTTGGTTCCCCTACCTAATGGGAGCAAAATCACTTGAAGGAAAATATTTTGTTGAGAGTAAAATATACAATAAAGATTCCATATACAAAGTCCATAAGAACATGCCTACTTGTGAGCAAATGTAAAGATTCTAAGGTTAATTAGTTTGTGCTCAAGTGGTTAGCTTAAAGGAATTTTCATGCCTGAACCAATTTCAATACCCTTGAAGGCACATTTATGCCTTGATGTGGTCCTACGAAAAATTGACAGAATATATATCCAGGACAAGCATTCCTAGGTGAAACTAACAAAATAGACAACCCTCAATAATGGAATCTAGTCCAAAGGTACAACAATATAGGAAATTTATGTCAATGCATATACACAACCCTATTTCATTGGAACATATAATTATATCTCAATATGAAATCCAATAGACATTTGATCCCCAACCTAAACTTAAGTGTGTCAGTATTTGAGTATCCTTGGCATAAATTCCAAGTTGACTATAACCATCCTGTAGAGACCTGTGTAGCACAAACAGTTACCAGCATATGAGGAGAAAGGGTGACTTCTTTTGGTAATATTTGTGGTAGTTTATAGAAGTAATCTATGAGAAACAAATCAGCATTAATTTATGACAGCATTGGAGACAATAACATGAATCCTATTTTTTTTTATTTACATGAGTTTCAGAAACTGGTTTCCCAACCTTGTAAAGAAATTTATGGAGTAAATAAACAAGGTCAGCATCATCTAGCTCTTCCAAATGTCAAAAATCCATGCAGTGATTTAACGATCTGGAAATGAAGGCTATCAAGCTCTTTAAAATCTTCTAAGAAATAATATGCTTAAGAGATCTACCATAAACATATATGGTACATGCAGGCAAGAGTTGCAAAATAGAAGCTACTCTGTTAAGTGCGCCACTGCAGTTTAATCTTAGTAAATATGATCAATTTTTTGCATCGTTTAGTTGTAGTGAAAACAAGTACATGGAATGGAAAAATGAACGTGGAATGGAAGGGACAAATTCTATTGTAGACAAAAACTGCTAAACAACCCGGAATATAACATGCTTCCTAAGATTGCTTCTTTCACCAAGCTTAGATTGATTGTTTCACCAAGGTGATTTTGTCATGGAAAGATTTATTAATGCAAAAGTTTAAGTCTAATGCAAATTTATATGATGGTGGCTTGTAAATCAAGTCCTCTTGTAAAGCAATGACACGCGATACTATAACATAATAAATACTTATTTAGTTAATAATAATATTGATAATAATGGAGTTGTTCACAAGGATAATGCTAATATTATTCCTCCTTTGGATTCTTTTCCTACCTATGATTTAATTAATGTTCATGCTCACAATCCTCATGATGATAGTTGTGTTAATGATAGGCATGCATATTCTCTTTCTTTTTTTGGATAATTATGAGTGGTATTCTCTAGATTTTTATAAGCATACCAAAGGATTTGGTTCCAAAATTGTTTTTCCATATGGGTTTTTAGGTGGAGCTATTGGTAAGATTAGAAAATGTATAGTCAATACTATTTATACTAAGTCATAGTAAGAGAAGGCCTTGTATATTTAGAGATTGCATCACCATATGCAAGTCACATTGATTCCTCCATAGATCCTACTTTAACTTCTAGTAGTGTGGAGGCTTCTTATTCATCTCCCTGATCAATTTTAGATGTTTTATTAATTACAACACTTGAGTTTGATTATGAATCACCTTTTATTTAACATGCATAAGATTAATTACCCAGCCACTTCTAATCCATATAAACGCCCCAATAATTGAGATCAAATCCATTCTCACTCACCATATATGCCCTAAAATTCCTATTGGTATACTTGCAATGCTTCTTATATATATTTAGTGAAAATGAAAATGGGTAAAATTTTGGTTTAGTACCTTTTATAAGGGTTATTTGTGGTTGGAGTGATCATAGCATCATTTCAACACTTGTTTCAAGTTATCTTATCGACTTGTTTCATTAACTGTGCAATTGTACAATCTTCCTTTCTTTCCTATATTGATTAAGTTTAGTGAGTGAGCATTAAGGGTTTACATTCAACACATGCATCACCACCTTCCATTCATCCTTTATGGTACTTTCAACACACTCAATGCACCTTTAGTCATCTATTGTGGCATCTTCACTACACATAGAACTACATTCAATTAATATATTGTCGTTCCTTTAGTACACTTACATCTACCTTCAATTCTTCCCTTGTGGTGCCTTCAACATACTCAATGCTACATTCTATTCATACTACATGGAACTCTCAACATATTCAACACCGCCTTCAAATTAAACCAAGTAGCATTCATGCCTAATTAGCATGGCACGTGACACGTCCAATACATTCAATATTTAAAAGGAATGTAAAGTCCCATTTCTATCGCCTTTCAATTTTTTTTTCCAATTTGAGGCTAGATTAGCATTGGAGTTTTTCATAAAAATTCTTATCAAAATAAACTAAGGGGATATTCTAGTAATTTTTATTTGATCGAGTTCTTTTGTATCACATCTACCAAGCCAATCTTAAGGGTGACTGTTGAAAATGATGATCAAAATAAATATGGTCTTTATGGTCGTTAAAAGGTGACCTCATTGGTCCCTCAAGTAATGTGGTGGTTAAGTACTTTACTATTATATTGTTGAGCTTTGTAGAAACTACAGATCCCATCCCCCACTACATAATGGGCATCATGAGACATTGTTAGAAGATCCATATATGTAAGAAATTTAGATAGAATGGGCCAATTCCTTTCATATTGGAATGTTAACACAATAGTTTCATCAACCTATGACAATTACTGTTGATGGAGTTTCAAAAATATTCTAGAGGGTCCAAAAATATTCTAGAGGATTTTGGGTGCTAAACTAAGAAGATTAAATTATATGCCCAAGTCAGTAAGAAACATATATTGGTAAACACAAGGAAATGAATATATACCAGTCAAGCACCCTTTTCATTTTTTATTTTTTTTTAATATAGACATGGTCGTCACTATAGTGATGCACAACCTAGCAAATTGCAATGAATTTGCTATACTAGCGACAAAGATGTCATAGTGAATTCCGTCGCTAGTATAGCAAATTCGTCGCAATTTGCTAGGCCTTCTATTGCTATAGCGACCCTTTCTTAGCAACACACCGCAAAAAGCAAAAGTATTTTCGTGGCTATAGCGACAACCACACGTCACTATAGAGACACCAAATTGTTAGGTCGTGCGTCGCTATAGTGACCTTTATTTAGCAACACAACATAAAAAAAAGTATTTGTGTGGCTATAGCGACAGCCACACATCGCTATAGTGACACCCACTTGTTAGGCCGTGCGTCGCTATAGCGACCCTTCCTTAGCAACACAACGAAAAAAGAATAAGTATTTGTGTGCCTATAGCGATAGCCAATCGTCTCTAGAGCGATAGCTTTGAGTCTTTTGAAAGTACATCTGCAGCCAACACGTGTTGTCTATCGCCTGTGGCTATAGCGACGACAGTTTTGAAGTGTCGTTGTAGAGACGAAATTAGTGCCACAAAAAATGGGGTCCTGTTCGTCGTTATAGAGACGAAAATGTGTTGTAATAGCAACAAAGTTGCGTGGAAAAAATGGTCACATGTACTAGTGTCCCATGTTGTGGATTGCGGAAGTCAAAGGTGTGATTCTTGAAGTGGCACGTTGGGGTGCCGACTTCTAACTTCAACTTATGGATTGCAGACCAAGTTATTGCAACTGTGCGAAAGTGCATAGTTTTAAGAAACAAATTTAGAATGTTGTATTCTAAGGAGCTCCCCAATCACCTCTAAAGGGCATCAAGGGGGCCGAGGATGTTACAAATATCCTAGAACAATGATGTGTGTTTCTTTAAAATATTGTTCATGGATTTGGATACCTCAAAGATTCCTTTAGGGAATAAGGCATGTGATTCCTTCCTTAATTATGTATAGATCCTCAAGACCCCTAACTACTATTCAAAACCATCTAATGACATAGACATCCCTACTCAAACACTAAAGATACTCTCAAGAATCCATGTGTGTTTGTTCAAGTTGTTCTTCTTGGCCATGGATTCTCAAAAGGTTTTTCAGGGATTAAGGCCCAATTTTTCTCCCTCAAGCATGTCTAGGGAACCCAATATATATACCAGGTTCTCAAAAAATTCTAATGGCACTAATATCCCCACTTATATGAATAATATGCTCTTGGGAGGTCATGTGTGGTGATTGTAGAAATTGTTCTTAGCCAAAGATGTCCGGAATTTCCTTTAGGACCTAAGTCCCACTCTTTTCTCCCTAACCATATCCAAGGTGTTCGAACCTATAATTAGTCTTAAAATTATCACTATGCCACAAAAAACCCACTCATAGGCCAAAGATACAGTGTAAAGGTCTATTGTGGTTGTTCAACATATCATTCTTGGCTATATATACCTAGAAGCTTTCTTTAGGTCCTAAGGCCCAGTTTCCATTCCTTAACCATGTCTAGATCCCCAAGACCCATGCCTAATGCTCAGAAACTTCTTAACAATTCCCATATTCTGACTATAAGGACAAATATCCCCTCAAGAGGTTAGATTTGGTGGTTGGAGACATCATTGTTAGACCTTTAGGCCTAAAATTTTCCTCTACATCCCAATGCATGAGCTTCCTACACCAACCATGGTTAATACCTCAACACCCAACTGAAATGATTGACACCAAATGAAGTACCATATACTACCTTGATTTATGGACATTGCAAAGGAGGCAAAGTTTCCATTTAGATTCTTGCACTAGTGGAGCGCAATATGAAGGAAAATGGTTGTGAAGCAAATATTCATACTTACAATCCTTTGATGAATGGATTTCACAAGGAAAATGACTTGATACAAATAAGGAGGTTGAGAGGGTATACCATGAAATCAACCATGTATATTAGCCTATTGTGGTGGATGACATGAAGTTAAATAATGTAATAAGCATGGATTCTAAGGCATTGATTGTGAGGTTTATTTGTACTAGAAGGATGGGGACAGTGAGTTTGTTTCAATGGATTCAAGTGCATGACTAGTAATCAATTTTAGCTTACCACATAAGGGATGTCATTTTCATCTGAGGTTAGATGTTGAGGTTACATCCAAACATAGTATTATTTCTATTCGGTATCTACTACATTTATACCTAGGTGGATTTATCGGTTACTTGATCAAATTACTTATATATCATTCAAGGTCCCATGCCAATAAGTAAGGATACCATAAGGATAAAATAATTGTACTAAATTAGTCTATTTCCATAGACTCTCTTATAATTCTACACAAGATATTTCCTCTTTATGCAATTAATTGTAACTACTGGCATGATATGACTCAGTATTGTTTCTTGCAGCCTTACAAAAAGATCTATCATATGCATTCAAACAATTATGACTCATTATGATCTCTCTTCTTATGGAAATTATATGAGCTAAAATTTCTATGGTGGTATGCCTTACAAATCTACTTTCTTAATTGACATATCAATTAGGTAACTAGGGATATTAGAATAATGAGAAGAGATATACGATGTTACATTTTCTCTATATGATCTCCATAAGTTTGACAATTCAATACATTGGTTAAGGTCCTACTTGGAGAAAACCTACAAGAACCTATATAATCCTTTTAAATATTAAGAATTTTTATCATTACCTCTTCCAACCATAAGAAATCCTTATAAAGATGAAAGGAATTTGAACCATAAACCTAGGTTTTTTAGACCAATATTATACCATTGAAACTATTATCCTAATGAAAATATGATTACTTGCTAAGATATCCTTCCAAACGATTTTCAATGATGCCTACCTTACATCTACCACATATCATGCGATGCCAATCTATAGCCTCCACCTCATTTATGTATTTGCATTGTTCAATGAACCATTTCAGTGGTGGAAGTGTAGTATTTTTTATAGATGCCTGCATGGGAATTTCTATTTAGGTCATTGGAGAGTCAACAACAGGTGGAATATGAAATTATTGAACCAAGTGATCTCTAATAATGTTATGGCCAGTGCACTACACCTTTGAGTAATTTACTCACTCCCAAGTGAGATTTCTTGAGCTCTAAAGGAAATGAAGTTTCCCATACCTTCCAAGCCATTAAACGAGGTGATCGAAGCTAGTTCTAACTCCTAAAAATACATTGATATGTTAAAATGGTGGTGACAACTTTAACATCTTGATCTCCTATCATACTAACAACATATATTAGTTAGTCTAAAGGTTGGGATATCTCCACATTAGAAACATATTTATATTTAACCCATAGAGCCTCCCTACGATGTAAGTTATAAATATCCTTGACAAGCAATAGAATAAAAGCTAGAAACGATTCTGCAATAAGTAAAATAAGAATATTATAAGAAACTAGCACTCCCTAGCGCCATCCCAATAACATATTCTATAATAAGGTTTAGCCCAAGGGGGTCTTCCTATGAGTCTAACAAGTAACAATATTATATTATACCTAGGATTATAGGCTCCTGCCGTGGTTATACATACAACAAATTTTCAGGCCCATCTAGATATAAGATGCTATAGATTCATGCATATTCTCTTTTTCGTCTTTTTTGGTTTTTATGTTTTTGAAAAAAAGGAGTAACAAAGGGGCCGATTTCATCTTGTGGAGGCCATATTCTTCATTTGTTGGTTGAGTTTGGACTGCGTGGGATGTGACATCGTCTGGAGAGGACACATTCTTGTTTGTGAGGACGATTTACTTTCTGTTGGGCGCATATCCTTACAGTTCCACATCTACAATGATCCCCATGCTTCATCTGGGACAATATCAAGGGTTGTTACAACCAAAAAAGGAGCTGCAATCCATATTGACACCTACAGGAATATACTACAGCGTTGTTAGGTACTCTCATTGTAGTCTTCCTTCTTGTTATGACTGTGCATAACGTTTCTGGGTAGTGAAGGAGGGCGCTGCAGCATAATAAGGGAGTCTAAGAAGAAGACGATTTGGGTTGTTTTGAGGAGCTGGCAGAAACCAAAGAAAAATTGAGACACCAAAGAAGGCCAGCTCACTTCCATAAATCATTGTGCATGCCTAGGAAGCTATAGGTTATAGTTAAAGTAATTTCATATTTGTTTTTCCACCTTAGAACTGCTGTTACAGTCATTGTAAACTCAAAGTTATATGAATATGATATTTAGGGTTTATTTTCCTTGTTATTTATGCAAAGCAATCTCTATTTGTTAGGAACCCATGTCAACCCTTCTCTTTACTATGTTAGTATATTGTTGTTGGACGCATATGCTTTGTAAGTCATCTCGTAGTATTTGTTGATCCATAGTTTATATTAGCCCATAGTATTGGACGCATATGCTTTGTAAGTCGTCCCATAGTATTATATGTCCCATGGTTTTGACTCATAGTATTGGTGCCTAGACTTAGCCCATGGTTTGTATTGACACATAGTATTGACCCATGGTATTGGCGCCTAGACTTAGTATATAAGTGTGTGTTGAGGCCTATGAAGGCACCGTGAAGTTAATTGTATTGAGCTTGCTCAAAGGAGGTTTCCCCCTCAAAGTGGCCCACGATCAATATAAAATTGATTATGAGTTCTGTTATTTCTGATATCTCGTGTATTTGCATCAATTAATTATTGCAGGTTCTTCACACTATTGCATTTATTGTTCACTGTTAGCGCTACGAAAATCAAGATCTGAAAATTATAGTCAATATACAGACTTCAAAACCCTTGATATCTGAAACAAACTCTTTTCACACTGTCTAACTTTCTTCCGTAGCGGAATTCTTTCCAAAATGCGAGAATAGAGTTTCCGCACAACACTTCTTCCCCATCGTTGATCTCGATCTCGATTGTTGATCTATCAATTTTGCGGCCGGCCTGAGTGTTCGTACAACTTAATTTTTCACGCAGCAAAATGGATTTTTGATCATTCGATCAGTGTCCCCACCAAATCAATGCTGGATTCCAAAATTTATTAAGCGCGTTCCATAGAATATCACGCACATGAAAAGTTTTTCAAAGCTTGCAACTTCTCCCAACGATATTACTATAAACCGTCGATCTTCCCCACGATCAATACCCACTCTACGATCTTGTTTTATTTGAGTGACTGGTTAAGGTTTAACCCTCTACAAAGATTCACTTAATTGATCACTGACAGGATCAATTCTTCTTTGCAATTCGGAAACTATGGCAATCCAAAGACACAAATTTTATACACAAGTTTATATGGAGTGAAAGCGGGATGAATTCATACTTCTACAGAACTATATGAAGACATGAAATCCATCAAAACCACACGCAGAGTCTAATCCTCTATTCTTTATTCAATTCATCGGAAATTCAAATACACACAGAGCATTCTACTTGTTCACTTCTCGCTCACTCTTATGTGCACACACCTCTCATTCCTCCATTCATGCTATGTGGAATTTCTCTCCATCTCAAGCTCTATGAGATAATCAAATCTTCTTTGAGCTATCCTCAAACCTCTATGAGCTATCCTAAGCTCTGTGAGCTAACCTAAGCATCTGCAAGCCAATAAGCTCTATAAGCTAACTAAGCTGCTAAGAAAATAACTCGAACTGATTTAAATACAAGAGGATTATGTTTCCAGATCCTGTAACAAAGGAGTACAATCCTTATTAATCTCTTCTAACCCTATGACTCACAACTAACTCAATCCTAACTATTACATGTAGAAAAGGATCTAGATTCCTTATCCATTTTATTTAGCATTTACAAAATAAAGCAAATTACAAATGTACAAGACCCTAGGTCTCTTAAGAGTTCCCTTGACCTTGTCAATTCATGAATGACTTTGCCCTCTTGAGCCTATGCTCCTACATCAAAATATCAGTAGTACATTGAATACAAAACCCAACTAAGACTATTTGGAACAGTTCAGTGGTATTTTTGACAAGTGTTTTTACGAAATACCTTAACCAAATTACATAAGAAAATAAGCCAAAAAAATCAACAGGATCTAATGGGGGTCATTATAGTTTACTATCCAAAGCATATCCCCCTTGTATAAAAATTGAACCCTCTCACTTCCTTTAGATAAAGCTTGTTCATTGGTCACTATCTCATCATGTTGAGTGGAGATGAGAACTGTGTGAATGCACAGAGGAACCATGCACCACTATCATTTTTGTACTCAATGGTTACTTGTGTTTTCCCATTAGGCCTCAACTAGGAGAAGGTTCCATTCTTTCTGACCTCTGTGAGCTTTTCTCCCAGCTTGGTATCCAACACATGGGTGAGAGGCATAACTCATGGGTTTCATTAGTTGCACAACTAGTCCAATAAAGGGTAGCGATCCATGTACTAGACCTCACACAGACTGCCATCCATACTAACAAATCACGACGTAATCAAGCAGTACACAATTAGGCTTCCAACACATTTACACACCCTCATGACACCCTTACTAACCCACAGTAGGTCATGGTACCTTCATACACAGGCTTGGGACCCTTAACAGTGCTCAAGACACTTTTAGCCAGTCACAACAATCCTAGCAGGATTAAGACATGTCACAAGAGCCCTTAGCAGGCTCAAGACAAGTCATGGTTTTCTCTAGAAAGCATTAGCAGAATTTACACATATGAAAATGATGCAAACAGGAAACACAAACTGAATATGAACACTGTGATGAATCTCAGAAACTCAAAAAAACACTTTTCATTAACACTTCCAAGAAATTTTACAAAGCTACAATCTAAGCACAGAGGCTTCAAAAATGAAATTTGAACCCTTCCTCCTCCGTAGAGGTTACATTTATAGTGCAATTTACCCCCCAGACATATCTCGAACATGGCATCAAAATTAGTTACATTGCGGGAATCAAACCCGAAAGTACGTCCTAAATCCTAACAAACTCTGACGTGGCAGATGCACCGTGCCCACAAAATATTTTAGGAAGGCAAGCTGTGTTGTGCGTGACCAATCAAAAAGGGAAATCTCGACAGCTAGGGCTTTCTGGCTCGCTTGATGAAAATGACAACTCCGAGCATATTTTTAACAGACTACGGCTAACTCGGTTGCTAGCGGGCCTTCCAGTTTGATGATTTTCCAGTCTATGTATATCTTTCCACTACTGATCTATAGGGGTGGTCATCTCAAATATATCCTTTAGGAGAACATCCAGGTCAATCCGGGGGCTATGGCCAATAGCAGGGAGATCTAATTTGGCAGTCCTAAATTGAGCCAGCAACTCAAAGTCCTCGCTGCGTTTATTGATGATTACCTCTCCCTTTATCCCACCATTCATACCCTCAAACTTTGCAGGGTTTACTCTTTCCTAGTTCAGCAGTTCGACATATTTGTTCTAAGGGATCAACTTCCCCTCTAGACCCCAAAACACAAGCAACCCTTTCTGAAATAGGGGCTGGAAAAATTTGTTGAACTTTTCTACCCCTTGCTGAATAATGTTAATCCTAGTAAGTGCTTTGTAACATGTTGTGATTTGTGGTCATCCTCCTTGCTGCCACCAGAACTGATATCCTGTCAATAATCCCCAGGGAAATTAGTTCTTCCCTAGAGGCTGAGCTCATAACAATAGTCTCCTTATGGGCCTCCTCCCTAGGCCTTTGTGCTAGACTTTCCTGCAGGGCTTTACATCTTCTGCTTGTTACCATAGCAACTTGTTTATGCTCATCCACCATGACCAAACGCTTTCCTAATGAGGGCATCTCCTTTATCACTGCATCCCAGAGCAAATTTTTAGCCCCTTGTAGGGGAATTTGGCCTATGACCCTTTCCTCAAACCTGGCTACCTTCTCTTTGAGTGTCCTGATCTCTTCAGCAGATTCTTCACTTTCCTTGGGAGTGAGCCTGTCCTCGAGCTCTTGATTGGCCTCCTTCAATTGAGTGATTTCCAGGTCCTTCAGGGACATTTCACACATATCTTTGATCGCCAGAGCAATGGGTGATCTATCCTCAGGGGTTCTATAGTCATTTAATTCATCAATTCTCTTCTGCATCTTTTGCTTCTCTTCTTCCCATGTGCGCTTGTCAGCATCCAGCACAGCAAGGCGGCCTTTCAGATCCAAAAATACATGATGTAGTGTCTCAATCTCCCCTTGTAACTGCACGGTCTGAGGAGGTAGCTGGAAGTCTTTCATAGGTGTCTTTCTTTTCTTTTTGTAAGCTACATTGGCCAGTGGCTTAGCTGGTAAAATAGGCTGCTCTATTTCCACAAGCTGCTCAAATGCAAGGGGCTGCTGTAAAGCGTTTTGTGCTTTTAGGTCTGCCACTTGGTCATTCAAGAATGTCACCTGCAGGTTCTAGGCCTTGTTTGTTGCCTTTTCCTGCTTCAATTGGGTCTCCAGTTTAAACACCCTTTGCTGGGACCTAAGATGGTCTAACGCCTCCTTAGTTAGATCAGCATAGATGAGATCGGTAACTCACTTATGGAACACAATATTATTTGGGATTGAGAATCGATCCATCTTGAACTCAACCTCTGGAACTCCTTCCTCATTAGCAATGGCTAGGTTCAAGGAGTTTGTTGTAAGATTCCTGGAAGTAGTGAAAGAGACTTTGCTGCCTGATAGATTCCTTAGCTTCTTGGACTGATTCTGAGTCTCAGCCTTAGATTGCTCTTGGAGTTGCCCATAGGTGGTCAACATTTGATTTTCAGTCTTAAATTGCCCTTCAAGGGCAGAGGCAAAAGAATACTTCTGATAATTCAGTAGAGACTCCTCACCCCCTTTCTTCATTGATTGTGTGGTTTGTGGGGGCTTTCTCTCTGAGTGTGTAGTGGTTGGCTTTACAGCCACTAGTGGTTGCGCGATCACCATCTTATTTTCAACCTTTCCCCTAGCAAGATTTACTGAAACAAGCTCCTCCTCTATCACTGTCTTGAAGGCATCATATTCAAAATTAAACTCCTACTCTAGGTTGATTACATCCTCCTCTACGTCTATCTTAGGCTTCTTGCTAGGGGTTTGTTCATCACATTCCATATCCTCCACCTCTAACCGAGACCTTCTTCTACTACCATCACCGTTTAGGGGCAAGGGAGTAGCTGGGACCGTACCTTGCACTTCTTGAGGAGCCTGAATTTTCTTTACAGGAGTCCAATCAAAATCATAGGCAAGAGAATTTCCATCCTGGGACAAGTCAGGGATAGTGGAGTGAATAAAGACTGACCTCTGCATGTCGACCCTCCTCTGGGAAATGATCCCCTTAGGATCGTAATTCTGTGCATGAGTCACTTGAAACTTCATGGCCTTCAAAACTTTCTCCACCATTGGTAATGCTGCTGGCTTCTTCACAACGAAGGGCCCGAAATTAATAGGGTATTTGATCCAAGAGTTCTTCCTGTGAGCAGTAAAATGCTTCTCATCAACAGAAATCCTCTACTTGATCAATTCTAGTGTGAATACTGAGGGAATTAGGTAAACTGGTATCATGAAAGGGGTAGCCAAAAAACCATATACCCTGATAACTTAATACTTCTGCATCAGGAACCAATCTCCAATACCCTCTTATTGCAAGGCATCCTTCATGTCTTCTGATATCCTCTTATCTTTAGGGTTGAATAGTCTGGAGATGCCGAGGATAATTCTGTCAATGAATAGGGTGTAAGACCCATCCTGGATCTTCTAGAGAGACCGGGGCCATTCTTTGAACACCTATGGATCCATGTCCTGAAGGGTCTGCCAGTTGGAACTAACTATGATGGCAAATAGATACACCTGGTATCTAATTGCTTATCCAAATCAAACTTCTCAAGATGAGAATTGATTTATCTGTCCAATAACTCATCGAACTTAATTCCTGCTTCAGATTGACTCAGGTAAAGGAGAATGCCTAGCATTACTTCAGAGACCATGATATCACTATTAAGACCTAGGATTTGACTCAAGAAGGAGATGTCTGATATGATAGGATTTATGAACAATTCAGAGGATAGTGGGGTGATAAGGGTCTCTGAGGGAACTAGGGTACTCAAAATGGTCTGGAACAATTTATTCTTGGATTCTAGGTCGGCTTTCCCGAACACCTGCAGAACCTCTGATTCGGTGAAGGGGATCAAGGCCTGACATTGGGCTTCAGAGAGACCTAGGGCAGCCCTGATAGCTTCTAGTGTAATTCTGCAAATGACATGGGAGTGGGTATCATCTAATATGGCCTTCCCAGTGGCGGAATAATTGGAGGCTACCCTTTGGACAAAATTTGGGAAATGGGGAAATTATTATAATGTGAACCCTATTAAGGATGACTTTAAATTTACCAACAGTTTCGACTGGTCTCTAGAAGGTGACAACAAAGCGTTCTAGGCATCACTGACACTGGACAACCTCAAATGAGGATCACAAGCATCGTAAAGTCGATTGCAAATGATCTCCTTGGACAGGTCAAGGATTTTTACAGATGAGGCCATGGTGAAACTTTCTATTGGAGGAATTACAGAACACAAAAGGGCTGATAAATGATGAACGAATACCTGGTGGTGACGGTCGACACTTCTAGAGGTTGCAGTTGTATCCAGCTGACTCGTGCTTGGCGGACGTCGGATTTCCAGTGTGGTGGGAGTATTAACAGACTCATAATGTCAAGCTGATTAGACTTATAAACCATCGCGATCCATAAATGTGACCTTTGTACCTCCAATCTTTGAGCGCAATAGCCAATGGGGAGGGGCCCACCAGATTTTTCAAATTTGTTTTTTATCTTCAGAGTTATATTAATGGGTTAAAATCTTAAATATCTTGGCTTTAATATAAAACCAAAATATTATGTAATTGATGTTTGGATTTGGTTATTATAAGGTGGAAGCTTGTATGGTGTAATATATGGTTGTCATGTGCTGGTAAAGGCTATTTTGGAAAGCATATGGGTGTACTACAAGAATATTCCTAACCGTATATTGGAAGGAAGTTGAGAGGCCAACTCTCGAGGAGCCAATTCGAGAAATTGGGTTGGTTTTATTTTCAAATGGCCAAAAAAAGGGATTGGACAGATTTGAAAACGAGGTATACTTTTTATATTTGATTCTTCAATATGATA
The DNA here is from genome assembly GCA_027924585.1 of Larix kaempferi. Lineage (NCBI taxonomy): Eukaryota > Viridiplantae > Streptophyta > Pinopsida > Pinales > Pinaceae > Larix > Larix kaempferi. The sequence goes on along the minus strand of BSBM01000511.1, from coordinate 7,599,882 downwards.
TTTTATAACATATGTCTTCATTGTAATTTGTAGTGGTTTTTTCTTACGTGATGTGCAAATTGGTTCTATGTAGGATGTCAAAGGAATATCAAGTCGGGGTTGAAGAATTCATAGAGTTTGCAAAAAAACATTCATAGGATAATAACACCACAAGATGCCCTTGTAAAAAATGTTGCAATGTTGCAGTATTGACGTTTGAGGAAGTACAAGGCCACTTGATGATTCATGGTATAATAAGTTCATATAAAACTTGGTTTTTCCATGGAGAGAGAGTTCCTACTTAGGACTATATATTTGACAAGAGCAAGAAATGCCACACAACAAAGATGCATGATTTGCCTCGAGAAATTACACATGGTGATTAACACACAGTCGAACATCAATATGATAATCATAATGATGAGTTTGCAACATTGCTTACAAATGATAGTGAAGTTCTTGAGAATGACGATCATAACGAAGCAACCATGGTTGATGATCATATGGTTGAAATGGTGAATGATGCTTATCAATATTATAATGAAAATCCAGATGTGAATTGTGAAAATGGCCAAGCAGAATCAATGGAAGAAAAAATTGATATCAATCAATATCTAAAGTTAATTGAAGATGCAAAGGCACCATTGTTCCCAGGTTGCACTAGTTTCACTAAGTTGTCGGCCATTGTGAAATTGTACAACCTTAAAGTGAGAAATGGATGGTCTAATGCAAGTTTCACCCAGTTGTTGAAGTTGCAAAGAGAAATGCTTCCAACAGGAAATACACTTCCAGAATCTACATATGCTGCAAAAAGTTTGTCTAAATCATTGGGGTTGGACTATGAAATGATACATGCATGCCACAATGATTGCATTTTATATTGGGGAAAATATGAAAAAATAAATGAATGCCCAACATGTGGCGAATCAATATGGAAGGTTGATGCTCGTTCTGAAAAGGTGCGTACTGGTGCCCCGGCCAAAGTGTTGAGGTATTTCCCTATATTGCCGAGGTTGAAGAGAATGTACATGTATGATTTTGAACTCTTATAATTCCATTATATCATACACCTTCATGTACTACCAACCTACTAGAAAATCATCTTCTTTAATCTACTAAGCAGTGCAATGCATATATGATTCTTTATGTTTTTGTTACAGCTCTACATATATTTCATAGAAAATGAGGTGGCATCATGAGAATGCAAGGATGGAATAATGCGCCACCCAGTTGATAGCCTAGCATGGAAAACTATAGATTCTAAATGGCCTGATTTTTCCAACGATCCTCGCAATGTACGACTTGCAATGGAAGTGGATGGATTTAATCCTTTTGGAAACTTAAGTAGTAGTCACAGTGTATGGCCAGTAGTACTAGTCACATATAACCTTCCGCCTTGGTTATGCATGAAAAGGAGCTTTTGTCATTGTTAATACCTGGTCCTAAGCAACTAGAAAATGACATAGATGTTTATTTGGAACCATTGGTAAATGAACTAAAACTAACATGGGATGAATGGGCAAGGACATACGATGCTCATTCAAGGTCATTCTTTAATATGAAGGCTATATTGATGTGGGTAGTCCATGACTTTCCTTCTTATGGAAATATGGTTGGTTGCATGATTAAAGGGTTTTGCGCATGCCCTATATGTCAAAGGAACACATATTCAATGTATCTCAAATGTAGTAGGAAGTGTGTGTACATGGGACATAGGAGATATCTTCCAATAAATCATAAGTATCGTTCACAAAAAGGACCATTTAATGGGAAGTATGAGCATCTCATTGCACCTACAATTGTACAAGTGTCATATATTTTTACAGAAACAAAAGGAAGGGAAGAGAAATGGGGAAAGACTAAAAGTACAAAAAGAAAGAGAAATTTAAAAAAAGGTGAAAATTCGAAGACCGAGGTGTGGAAGAAAAGGTCAATTCTATTCAATTTACCATATTGGGAGGTATGTGCACACATTAACTTAAGGCCTAAAATGTACAATGCTTGAAGGATTTCATTGTGTTTATTATGAATATATTGTTTAGTTTTTCCTTGATGTTATAATTCATTGATTTTTTATACAGTTGGATGCAAAAACTCCTAGTGCGTCACATTTTAGATTTAATGCACATAGAAAAAAATGTATGCGAAAGTATTTTTGGAACCCTTCTGGATATAAAAGATAAATAAAAGGATGGGAAAAATTCTTGTGATGACTTACAATAGTTGGGTATAAGGAGGCCCCTATGGCTACAACAAAAAGCCAAAAAAATATTTCTTCCACCTGCACCACACACTCTTTCAAAAAAGGAGAAAGAGATTCTTTGTCATGTTTTGTTCATGTTAAAAGTTCCAGATGGATATAGTTCAAACCCTAGAATTCATGTATCTATGAAAGATATCAAGCTTCATAGTATGAAAGCACATGATTTCCGTGTTCTCATGCAACAAATCCTTCGAGTAGCATTGCGCCATGTGCTACCAAAAGCAGTTCAAAACACTATTTGTAGGCTTTGATTCATTTATAGGCGAATTTGTGCAAAAATGGTGGATCCAACATATCTTGATAACTTACAAGATGATGTTGTGGAAACTTTGTGCTTACTAGAAAAATATTTCACCCTTCAGTATTTGATATAATGATACATTTGACTGTACACTTGGTGCAAGAGCTATGTTATTGTGGACCAGTTGCATATCGATGGATGTACCCTTTTGAAAGGTCAATGAAATTTTATTAAGTGCAAATCCACATAAATTCCAACATTTTATGTCCATATAATAATAATGCATTACTAGCAACTCTTTATTCATAATTTTGATTTCTCTACAAATTGTGTGTTGTTTTCTAGGAACATGAAAGTTTTCAAAAGTTATGTGAAAAATAAGAATAGGCCCGAAGGTTGCATAGCTGAAAACTACAATGTGGAAGAATCCATAAAATTTTGTGTTGGATATGTTGAAGGTATGGATTATATTGAAAGCATGCCTAGTAGAAATGAAGCTTGGGACGATGAAGAAGGAGAGGTTGGACAATATGGGAAGGCCTTATCTAGTGGAACTTCTATTGAATTAGATAAAACTAGTTTGTTACAAGCCCACAGATGGGTCTTGCACAACATAGATGAAATTCAACCTTGGATAGAGTAAGTAATAAGCACATACTTATGAAATCATTTTTTATTATAATATATCACATTTTTTTCATAAATTGTTTATTGACATTACTTGAAAATAGGATGCACTTGACAGAAATTGCCAATAGTGACATCCAAGCCCAAAAAGATGAAGTCTTACTACAAAAGCTCCACAACCAACAATTTAGTGATTGGTTAAGAAAATAGGTAATGATATGTTCTTCATGTTAGATTTAATTGAACTTCATTGCTCAAGACTATTATGATGTATGAAGGTGAGATTCTTTTAATATATTTTGAAATTGCATGGTTTTCTAACGACATTTAAAAATTTACAAGTGGAAGGAAAAGAAAATATTTATGATACCCTTAAATGGTTGGCACATGGCCCAAAGAAATATGCAACTAAGTATGATGGCTACTTAATCAATGGGTGTAGATTTCATGTTAAAAGCATAGAAAATGTCAGGGCCACCCAAAATAGTGGTGTGTGCATAGATGCACAAACATTAATGAGATCAAGTGCAAAGGATAAAAACCCTATACATCAAACAACAACATATTATGGAGTGATTCAATCAATAATGTTATTGGACTACTATTTGGTGCAATATCCATTGTTCAAATGTGATTGGATAGATGTACACAAGAAGAATGGAATGAAAGTTGATGAAATTGGTTTCACCATGGTGAATCTGAAGAGATGCTTGAGTAAGGATAGATTGCAAGATGATCCATTTATTCTAGCATCACAAGCGAAACAAGTATTTTATGTACAAGATCCGCTAGAGAATGACTGGTGTAGTTTTGACATGCCCTCCGAAGAGATCAATAAATTGTAATAGATATGAATTGGAGTATGCAGATTTATCAAGTGTTGCATATTTTGAAGGGACGAAATGCAAAGAGGATGAAGCTGTAGGTGATGGTGGCATAGATTATGTTCAACAAGATTGTGAAGCCACATGGTTGGATGTTGTTCAGTAAGTAGCATGCATGATTTATTTATCAGTTCTCATTTAAGTTGTATCTGTGAAAATTTATATCTTAGATTATTACTTGGATTTACCTTTCATGCATATATTTTTTGTTTTGCTATTGTTTATGCATGGATCTTATCTTTTTTATTATGTAATGTAACTTTCATTTATTTTTACAGTAGATAGATTGGGTGTGGGGAATTGAGAGTGATGTGAGGCGGGGGGGAGGGGCCATATGAGCTTCAACCTTCACGTGGTTGGCCCTGTTTAGTAGAGAATAAGATATTCATGAAACCAAGAGAAGATCATTAAGGTATTTCCATTTAGTTTTTTTTAGAATTTCATATATGTTATGCCTTTTTTTACATATCTATTAATCGCTTATATGAAAATACCATTTTGTCATGATATATGCAGGTCTTTGTAATGGAAAGCAATATAATGAAAATTTGTATCATTCTCTAATGCATATTTGTAAGTTATCACCATAACAAATTTGTCAATTAGATATCTTATTGTTGTTTCATTGATTACAACATGTTGATTTCTTCATTTTAAGTACAGTTGTACTTGTCTATTTTATGAATTGATTTTGTTACACATTTGTTGAAGGAAAAAAGTTGATTATGGGATAGCTATTGACAATGGGCAGGTAATGTAATGAACAATATTTAAAGTATTTTATTACAACAAATTTAAGTACAACACATTTATTACAACCATAAGTATATCAGATTGATGGTGTAACCATTAATTTGTGTGAAATATTTATGTAAAGCATAGAGGATGCCAAGATCATTTGACGTTATTGGCATCAGAGCTGAACTTTGAGGTATAGATCCTTATTTCTTTTTTGTAAGTAAGAAGAGAGAACTTTATATTAAAAGAGAACTATTTACAACTGAACCCGAAAAGCTTATAACCCTGCCATCACACTAAGTCACCTGACCGAACAAAATCACCTCCGAAGAGGACTTCGCCTAACCATACATACTACAGAGACAAATACTACAGATACTGCAAAACTAAAACAAAACACGTGCATGCAGACCTTTTGACTCCCATTATCACTCCTTTACACAACAAAACCTCCTGAAATAGAAATGAAAACCAAATCCCCACACTATTGACCTTCTTTACCATAAGCAGCCGATAGCTTAGAAAACAGACATAATAGACAATAAACCGACACCCAAAAAACCAGACACTAAACATCCCCCATGCCAGCTTAGAATAGAATGTAAGGGAAATCAGGACTGCACCCAAGAGGAGGAAGCGTAGTAGCCATCGGCTACACAGGAGGAGGTTGAAGCTGCATAGCCTGAAGGAGAAAATCTAGCTTATGGTGGACAGCCCTGGTTTCCTCCAGAATGCTTCTTTCATAGCTGAGCATCTCATTGGCAACGGATGCTCCATCCTATCCCGAAGAGCGTAACCCATAATATTTTTCATCACCCAATAGAGCGCAATGGTGCGCTCATACAGGCTGAAACGACTCGCAGTGTTTCCTGGATCCATAACCCAATTTGCAGTCTTACAACGTTCCGCATCCAAAGTCACCTTATCAAGTTGGTTCCAAAGTTGTCATTCCACAGTGCAAATCTCTTTCTGGAGATTCGGGGGAACATCCCGAACAAAGGAACTGGATTCCCAACGGGCCTTTTGTTGGGCATGAGAGAAATTCCCACTGGATTCACCCTGAGAAATCTCACCCACCTGAGAATGACAACGGCCTGCAATGGCACTGTGTCTATCCCAATTACCATGATCACCCATACTATCTAACCTCTTACAGACCTCAATCTCTTTCACATCCAGAAAACAATGGCGGTGCATGCAACTAAATCTCTGAAATCTACGTTCATGTCTACCACCTTCCTTGGGTTTAAAAAGAGTTCCGCCACCCACAATAATAATGAACCCAGTACTTTCCATTAATGGAAAATTGTACTACAACTGAAGGTGGTGATCTTTCGCATCAGCTTCACTTAAATCCTTCCCTCCTGTAATCATGGTAGAAGTACCTTTCCAAGTTAGTGAGAAGACAACAAACTCCACGGGAAAGGGATGAAAAGACTTCTCATCGATCATCCTTTAAAAAAAGGGTGAAAGAACAAGGGAGGAATGGATCACGTGGCAGTACGATCCTCCACTTGATGTCTCCCTCCCTCATCAGCATGGTAGCTCATCATATCGCGGGAAAGAATATCCTTACATCTGTCCTTAACCTCTGAATTCGACAGGTTTTCCCACGTTTGGGCGCTTAGGTCCAAGTGATTCACAGCCCCAAGGTTAGCGAGCAGGTCCGCTAGCTTGTTCCCGTTGTGCTTAACATGGGAGAAAGAAATAACCAGCCCCAGAGATAGTAGAGACACTAAATTATCCAGCTTTCCCTCCAACCGCCACGACGTCGCCACCTTTGAGTTGCGTTTTCCCTTGTGAACCTCAGAGGCCATGTGGAGAATAATTCAGGCATCACCCTCCACAACAAGGGGAGTACAATTATGGGTACAAGCCAGTTGGATTCCCTGAAGAAGACCTTCCAGCTCAGCTGCATTATTAGTCTCATGCCCCATATGACCAATTTTGAAGTTGACCATTAACCCTTCTGTATCCCTGAGAACACACTCGTATCCAACTGGGCCGGGATTAAGAGGTATAGATCCCTATTATCAATGCAATTTCAACATTATTTGGGAGTATCACCTATAGGTTTCCTTTTAGGCATTGGGAGTATCACTTATAGGTCTCCTAAAGATTCCCTAACCACTATTAAAGAATTTTACATAATGTAGTTAGCACTCCCATTGACTACTTTGTGTAAATGTCAATACTCAAGACATTTCTTCAGTCAACGTGGTCACAAGATATGATTCAAATGGGAAATTGCTTCCAAACTCAATCAATAAACTCAATTAAGCCAAAAATACAGGCATACGATCTTATTTCACAATGGTCCTTTATCTGAACCTAAATACAATGGATCGATCCTTACAAATAGAGACCTCTCTCTCTTTGTGTAAGCTCCAAGAGTCAAAACTCTGAGCTTGTTCCTCTTGATTGAACCTTCCTCGAGCTAACTAAGCTCCACTAAGCTACCTAAAAGCTTCTGCGAGCTAACAAGCTCTGTAAGATAAAGCTAAGTTATCCATCTAAATGACTCAACTGGATTAAATAAAACTCTCACTCTATTTTCCAGATCCTTCAAAGAAGGAACAAAGTCCTTATTCGACTCTACTATCCTCTATGACTTACTATGCTTAATATCTATTATTTTCTAGGATGGTAAACAAGCAGCTCATTTTATTTTTGCTTACTATGGTTTTTTTACTTTTGGAAAATTATTGATGAAAACCATCAAGGATTAGAGTGAAGGAGGAATATCTTGCATGTGGATCATTTCTGCATTCAGAGTGACTTATGAGAATCCTATACATTGGGTATTTTTCCCTGCATTAAGATTTGGTAAGCATTAACATTTTGTTGAAATGATGGTTGTGTAATAGTTAATTTATTGACCACCTTACAAATTGGGGTGATATCATATGATATTTGTATAAGATGTACTTTATAATTGTATAAATGGTAACTGAAAGGATATTTCTACTATTTATTTGTGTTACATCTTTTAGAATGGGGAACATATTAACTTTGATTTTGACTTTGGGTGCAAAGCAAAATTAGTGGATTAGTCTCTTGCCTCTGGAAAAATATACGAGGGAGAAGGGTTTAAATACATTAATGAGTCCTTTGGAAATGGCACACTTCATCTCATTGGCCTTTTGAGTGATGGTGGTGTTCATTTGTGATTAGATCAGTTGCAAGTATTCTATATCTATAAATGCATTATTATGAGTTGTTTATCTTAGAAAGCTTATAGATTTATCTGTGCTATGCAATTTTTAATCTTTGTATTTCTCCATCCTGTAGTTGAATGCTATTTATATCACCAGACTGGATTGAGTTGGGTCTAAATATTATAATTGTAAAACCCATTGATCTATTGACATAAATTTTAAGAGGAGGCTACTCTTACATGGATCCATCAAGCAACCATTAGAAAAGATGCTCGTTCTTATCCATGAATACTTGAAATTCTAGTTAGATGTTCACTTCATGAGTATGTGTATGAACTTAAATGCCAACTCTGTCCTGCAAAACGTTTATGTATTATTGTTTTCTTTATTGAATCAATGCTACATATGAAACCTTTCAAGTTCAGCCAACTTATAAGGTCAGAGCCATTCAGACTACTTTCTTAGGTCTCTCGAGTCAGAAACAATGTTGGGATTATTAGTCTTTTCTTAGAATTATAAATGATGCAATCTTGGAGTTAATATTGCCCCTTTTCCCAATTCTTAAAGGGTTCTAGCTCAATGGTAGAGCACCTGCTTTACAAGCAGGAGGTTGAAGGTTCGATTCCTTCGTGCCCTAATGATATTGCAATATTGATTTTTTAAATAAAATATATTTTATTATGGCTACGAGGGGGGTTCTAAACTGACTTCATATGTCACTACGAGGGGGGTTCATAACTGCCCCCAAAGGTATGTATAGCGTTTTAGGGGGGGTTTCGAACCGCCTCTGTAGGTACCTACGAGGGGGGTTTATAACTGCCCCTAAAGGTTTGTAAAGAGTTTTAGGGGGGGGTTTGAACCACCTCCGTAGGTACCTACGAGGGGGGTTTAAAACTGCCCCCAAAGGTTTGTAAAGAGTTTTAATGGGGGTTTTGAACTGCCTCCGTAGGTACGTACAAGGGGGGTTTAAAATCACCCCCAAAGGTTTGTAAAGAGTTTTAGGGGGGGTTTGAACCGCCTCCGTAGGTACGTACGAGGGGGGTTTAAAACCGCCCCCAAAGTTTTGTAATAAATACTTTTAAGGGTGGTTCGGAACCGCTCACGTAGGTACCTACGAGGGGGGTTTATATCCGCCCTTAAAAGTGACTTTTGGGTTGGGGGTTAGAACCGCCCCCAAAAGTCCAAAAGTGATTTTTTTTTTTTTTTTTTGGGGGGGGATTAAAACTGCCCCCAAAAGTCCAAAAGTGACTTTTTTTTTTGGGGGGGGGGGGGGGTTAGAACCACTGCCAAAAGTCACTTTAGGGGCGGTTTTGATCTCTTCTAGATCGCCCCTAAAAATCAAAACTTTTAGTGTCAGTGTTATTAGGGGCGGTTTTTTAAAGACCGCCTCCAAAAGTAATTTTTGGAGGAGAAATACAACCGCCCCTTAAAGTCAAAAAATGACTTTTGGGGCAGGGTTCGAACCGCCCCCAAAATTCCAAAAGTAACTTTTGGGGGGATTTAGAACCACCCCCAAATTGACTTTTGGGGGGGGGTTTAGAATCGTCGCCAAAAGTCACTTTTGGGGGGCTTTCGAACTACCCCCAAAAGTCACTTTGGGGGGGGGTTTAGAACTGCCACCAAAAGTCACTTTTAGGGGCGGTTTTGATCTCTTCCAGAACCGCCCCTAAAAGTCAAAACTTTTAGCATCAGTGCTATTAGGGGTAGTTTTGGAAAGACCGCCCCCAAAAGTGACTTTTGGAGGTGGAAGACAACTGCCCCTAAATGTCAAATTTGTTGTAGTGTCTTTTAAACTAAAAATTTGGTTCTTATATATATATATATGTTGAATGATTCCATTCCTATCAACATATGAAATAATTATTTTCTTTATACTTGAGGTGGTTCCTCTTCTAATACATGTATGTGTGTGTGTATGTGTGTGTGTGTGTGTGTTAAGTGATTTATATAATATGAAATTATTTGTGTGAGGCGATCTTCCCATTAATATATGTTGGAACGATCTTTATTCTAAAAGGCTATATATATATATATATATATATATATATGAAATTAGATAATAATTCATCTTTCAACTAAAAACTCTAGGGAATCCTAGAAGAAATAATTAATAGTTATTCAAATAATAATAATAATAATAATAATTTTCCTTCATGAGTGAATCTCACACAATAACTATATGTTAACCTATATTCTTCCTAACAAAATTAAGATGAGCGTTTATATTCGTAACACCCTTTGCATAGGCTAGCAATAATAGTTATCTCTATTTTTAGATCATAAGATTACAATGATACTTTTCTATAATAATAACAATAATTTCTTCACATGTTCCACTCATACTCATAATGATTAGTCTATGTTAGAAAGTGGATGGTTTTGTAACAATATTAACTCTCTTTATGCTCATAAGCGAATGAAAATCCAATCCCCTTATCATGTGAATGATGTATTGTCTCACAATGCTCAAAGGCTAATAATAAATTCATATTCATACATATTTCCTTTATGCTACTAAACGAGTAATAGAAAGTCATTTTCCTTTCTACACTCAAAGGAACCATGATGATATCCAATCATCATTAATTGGATACCCAAGGATTCACCAACCTCTAACCTCTTCCCTTAGTGGATATCATTGCCCCTCAATTTAGTTTCCTTGCACATTCAACCCTAGTTTTTTGCTTTCATTATTTCGGCATTTATAAATTACATCATATGCATGATGGCACCATGCTTTAACTAGTGCATGATTATGCTACAAAACCAAATTTAAATGTTGCAACATTCATCGGCGAGGCCTTGACCTTGAGCACCTTGCATGAACCAATACATAAGTGCATTTACATATAAATTGAAATTACATAATAGGGGTTAAAGGAAAGGGTATTACAATGCGAAAATTCACCCAACCAATAGAACCTCTGATTTCTCATGTTTATTGGCCCAATCTAGTTGAATTCGGTAATTATGATGTCAAGAAAAAAATCTCATTGATTTACCTCTAAACAAGGTTCATACCAATTTAGTTTTATTTCATAATGACAGGGCATATATCTAATGACCCTTTTAAGGAGCTACACAAAAATAACATTCTATGTTATTCAACACACAGTGCATTGCACTATTCCAGCTTTGTAGATTCAATTGTCCTACTTGATACAAATTTTCCAACAACGCATGTTGCCTTGATACAAATGGCATGGTAGGTCTTTCCTATTTCCGCATGGAAAAGTTGTTGTGAGTTCTAGCAATGGTGCTCCCATGCACCACTTCACATGTTTTCATATTGAAGATTTTCATGATCCTAGTTGCATGGCCCTTCTTGCTACAAGAATTAGTAGTTCATCTATTGTTACAATTAGTTCAAACCCACCCATTATCATAGGTGGACATGCTGGGATATTATAAAGTTGATCTTCACAAAGGATGAAAAAAAACTAAAGGGACAATCTTACAATTTATGTTGATGCCAACACCCTTACTGAGATCCTTAGCTCCTCTTTATTATTTTTCCTTGTACATTTTCACCTCGTCATGCATTAGTTTAGCCACGATCACTTGCATTTGACATAAAACCCATGGTCAAATCAAACTATTGGTAGCAAATACAAGATTAACTTCCAATTGCTCTAGCACCTCTCCTATACCATGAGGTTGGATACTTTGGCAACCTTGAACAAACTGGTGGTAAGAAACACATGATCAAGTTCCAATTGCTCTAGCACCTCTTTTGTACTAGGGAGTTTGGATACTTTGGAAACCTTGAAAGGACAAAATTTTTGTAAACGAAGAAGAAAGAAAAGGTACTTTCCATGTAAATTGTATAGAATTAAAATTTTATGATAACAATATACACTCCACAACAAACAAACAAATAAACAAACAAAAACCTTGTATGAAGTGGGATATAAATCATTGGATTTGAAACATTTCATCCAACACTGTAATATATAACATTTATTATACTCTTACTAAATGCATATTATTTACCATATGCTACATGGTGCATATCATATTTAATACATCTCATTACTTAATATGAGCCCATAAATACACAATACAACCTTAAAAACTATAAATTTTAATTTATTTAAAAGTTGGGTAGCTAAAGTTGACTTTGTTGTAACACCATATTTATTCTTTGTAAAAACCTATATAAAAACATCACTAAAAAACAATAAATTTGTTGCACCGAGAGGCGCTCTACAGCCCAGTATGTGGGAGATCTTGTAACATGTAACGGATGTAACATGTAACATGTAACGTTTGTTGAAAATAATAAAATGTAAAAAGTAATACTATGAGGAAGATCTTGTAACATGTAATGGATGTAACATGTAACATGTAATGTTTGTCGAAAATAATAAAATGTAAAAAGTAATAGTATGAGGGAGATCTTGTAACATGTAACGTTTGTTTGAAAATAATAAAATGTAAAAAGTAATAGTAGGAGGGAGATCTTGTAACATGTAACGGATGTAACATTTGTCGAAAATAATAAAATGTAAAAAGTAATAGTATGAGGGAGATCTTGTAACATGTAACGTTTGTTCGAAAATTAATAAAATATAGAAAATAATAGTATGAGGGAGATCTTGTAACATGTAACGTTTGTTCGAAAATAATAAAATGTAAAAAGTAATAGTATGAGGGAGATCTTGTAACATGTAACATTTGTTTGAAAATAATAAAATGTAAAAAGTAATAATAGCATGAGGGAGATCTTGTAACATGTAACGTTTGTTCAAAAATAATAAAATGTAAAAAGTAATAATATGAGGGAGATCTTGTAGCATGTAACTGATGTAACATGTAACCCTTGTTCGAAAATAATAAAATGTAAAAAGTAACATGTAACCCTTGTTCGAAAATAATAAAATGTAAAAAGTAACATGTAACATTTGTCAAAATTAATAAAATGTAAAAAGTAATATAGAATTTCGTAAATAAATTGAATTTCATTATCATGTAAAGTGAGTTTTATACTTCCATAGATTAAAATTAAATTTAGTGTAATATTTATATTGAATTTATAATTTAAATTTAAATTAACATTTAATTTATATTTATATTTAAATTAAAATATATATTAATTTCTACATATAAGTAAATAAGTTCTGTACATTTTATAATAAGAACTACATGTGGTATAGTGGTAAGGGTGTTGGAATAATGGGCGTGAGGTCCAAGGTTCAATCCTCTTGGATCACCTTTTTTTTTTAAATATAGAATTTCATAAATATATTGAATTTCATATAAAGTAAGTTTTAGACTTGCATAGATTTCAGTGTATGGGGTCTTTTTATTGCATTTTTTCCAGTGTAGATGTTATTCTGTGGATGCATTGATTTCAATGTATGGATGCATAGATTTTAGTGTATGGGGTTTTTTTAGTGCATAATTTTCGGTGTAGCTCGCACCCCTCCCTCCCTCCGTCCACCTATTAAAATATATATTAATATTTACATATAAATATATAAGTTCTTTACTATGTATAATAAGAACTACATGTGGTATAGTGGTAAGGGTGTTGGGATAATGGGTATGAGGTCCAAGGTTCAATCCTCCTATATCACCCACCTTTTCTTTAAATATAGAGTTTTGTATATAAATTGAATTTCATTATCATGTAAAGTGAGTTTTATACTTGCATAGATTTCAGTGTATGGACACATAGATTTTAGTGTATGCATGCATTGATTTCAGTGTATGGATGCATTGATTTCAGTGACAACAAAATAATGAGAAGAAGACTTGAAACGAAAAGCAGAAGAACAAAAATAATTTCGAATAAGGAAGTTGGACGAAATGATAGCAGAAGAACTAGAAGAACAAAGAAAATGAAACGCGGATCGACAAAAAGAATATCGAAAAAGAAAGTGAGACGAATTAACATCAGAAGAACAAGAGGAATAAAGAAAACGAAACGTTAATCGACAAAGAGTGTATCGAGAGATAAAGTTGAAGCAGTTAGAAAAACAAAGAAATCATGTTGCAGAACAACAAATAAATCAAAATGTACGAAATGGCGAAATGACGGCAGAAGAAGGAGAAGAACGAACAAAACAAAACGTATATCAACAAAAAGAAAAAAAGTTAGGCGAATTGACAGCAGTCGAGAAGAACAAAGAAAACGAAACATTGATCAACAAAGAACATATCGAGAGAGAAAGTTGAAGCAATTGGAAGAACAAAAAAATCAGTTTGCAGAACAACAAATAAATCAAAATGTACTAAATGACGACAAAAGAAGGAGAAGAACAGACAAAAAAAATGCAGATCAACAAAAAGAGAATTGAAAAAAAAAGTTAGGCGAATTGTCTCTAATTTACAGTTTAACAATTTACTCAATCCTTAATACTTATTACTTACATTATAATAATCCTCGTAAATGTATCTGTGTTTTCAACTTAACCTGTTCCTTACAATGCTGATCAAACTCCATTTTTTTGTCACTGCCCACGATTGAAACTAGCCTAGATCCAAATCCTAGGCTCTATCAAGCGCCGAGAGGGATCAAATATCCCGAGGTGCAAACCTGTTCTCAGGTATTGCACTCAAGGAGCTTTTTGAGGAGAGGTTTGCACCTCAGGAGATTTGATCCCTATCGATGCTTGATAAAGCTTAAGATTTGGATCTAGGCTGGTTAAAGAACAATTATTCTATTTTACATCTCTATTTATGTGTGCATCTCATCACATATGTTTTGGCTTTAACATTTGAGTTGTTTAAGTTGCCTTTAAAAGAGGTGTCTTTCCCTAACCCATAATCATCACCATAACCACTATTGTGTAAGTAATATACTTAAGAGGAGCAATTTTTATTGTTTCTTACATCATTTAAAGGTTTATATGTGTTTTTAAAGAACATGCATAGTCTGGATTCAATTAATATGATCCATCATCATCATTTTCCTAAGGAAAACCTTGCAGTGTAGATTAATGTGCTTAAATTGGAGGGGTTTGGATCAAGTATGTGTTGGCACGGAATTATCCAAATTAGATCAAGTATTTGTTGGTATTGGATTATCCAAATCCTATTAATATTAATGACAAAATTGGTTAAACCAAACCAATTTTTCGATATATCAATTTATTGAAAATTAGCAAAAATGAAAAATTAGTAAAAATAAAATAATAAAATAAAATTATGGAAAATTTTAGGGGTGAAATTTAACTGTTGGGCTATTTTTTGATCTTGTATTTCAAAAAAAAAAACCACTTTGCCTTATTTTCAAAGATGATTAGCCCAAATTCTATGGGATGATTTTTTTAAACCTAAAAGTAACCAAAATTGTCGAAAAACTATATAAAGTTCTTAGATGTTTGAATATTTTTACAAAAAATTCCTCAAATATTTTATGGTTGCAAATTTAATAATTAGTAAGATTCGCCGAGATTTCTACATTTAAAAAAATATAAATCCTTAAAATTTTAGAAAAAAGAAAATACTCTTATCAATAATATTAATAGTAAGAAGAGAACCAAGATTGTCCTATAAACAATACATAAATAATACTAAATATTATTTCATAAGATATGTGGGAGTTAGCCTTAAAAAAGTTTTCATAAAAAAATAATTTTTAATATAAAACTTTATAAGAAATTTGGCATCACGCTTTACAGAGACGTCACAATTAATGGAATAAGTGATAGTTAGTAAGCATATCACAATTAATGGAATAATTGATTGTTAGTAAGCACATATATAAATTTTAAGAATTGCTTGAATAATACAACCTAAAGAGAACAAAACTTGTGATACGGATGGAAATTTAATTAAAAAATAAAATAATTGCGTTGTTAAGATATAAGTTAGCAAAAATGATATAAAATTTATTTTTTTCTATATTGATTATTATTAAAATTAAAAAGTAACTTTTTATCTAAAAAAATCTTTTAACTAATAAAAAATTGCAATTTGTTTTTAAGGGAGAAAAATTTAAGTTTAATTTTTGTTTATATGTATTAACATGTAAAGTTATTTGTTTAGAGTTTAAGGAGTTAATTCAAATAATTGTTATTAATGTGGTTAGGTATTTGGCTAATTTTGTGTTTACAAATTCCTTCAAAAAAATACATTAGTCTACTGTTGATAAGTTTACCAAAGATGAACCATCTACAAAAGTGGGAAAACAACAATTATCTTTCCTATAAAAAAATTCCTTAAAATAAAATTGTAATCTAATTAAACTAAAACATTAGTGACCTTTTTTTTTCCAAAGAAAAACTCATATTTTATTTTCATGCTTGAAAACAAAAACACATTCTTAAGGTGATATTTGCACTCAAAATTCAAACTGAAGATATGTCATCCTCCTGAAGTTTCTCCTCATTAAAACTTGTAACTTTCCATCAGTCATATAAAACTATTTTCCATTTTTAAACTTCAAAATTACATAAAAACATTAAAAATTCTCCTCATTACAGCTTCATTGTAACTTTCCATTAGTCATATAAGAACTTTTTTTCATTTTTAACCTTCAAAATTACTCAAAAATAGAAGAAAAAAAAGGATCATGTTCTCTATTTCTCAATTAAGGAGCGTATTTGTTTGCTTGATTTATGATTCTTCATTCTTGAAAGTAGTAATTATAGTTGTATCTAAGGCCAAAAGAAGTACCTCCTTTGAGAGTTTATCCACTTGATTGTTTTGTTCTCGGAATAGATGGCATATCCGAAAGGAGTTGAAGGTTCTTGCCAACCATTTCATATTGGCTCCAATCCCCTGAAGGTTAATATTCAACAAGTAATTTTTCTCATTCATGAAATCTACCCAGAACTCTGAATCACCAAACACCGATATATCCTAAACCTCTATCTCCGGAGGTAATTTAAGCAATGTTCTCAATGCCATACCTTCAACTCTATTGTTTGTTCACTTTCCATAGTTAGTCTTGAATTCAATTCTTTTTGCTTATGAGAAAAATAGAAGACCTCCCACACCATAGCTTTCACTTGCACAAACACCATCAAAATAACCCCTGCATTTATTTTCATCAATTCTTATATCTTTCAAGACTCTTACCTTTGGGATATTATCATTTTCTTTAAAGAACTTGTGCGTAGCAATAACCTATGCAGATACTAAAAAATATGGAACTTATGTATCCTCAAAAATCCTTTTGTTTCGAGCTCTCCATATACCCCAGACTATTATAAAAGGAAGACATGTTATCATTCTTAAAATTGGCTTCTTATACCAAAGTTTAAGCTATCTTCCATGGTCTCAGCTTCCCATGGACTATCAATCTAAAGGTTTGCACTAATTTCTTTCCATACATGTTTTGTGAAAGGGCATTGTAAGAAAATATGTTTTATGTTTTCTTTCTTGCTCATACATAAGCAATAGATACTTGAACCCTCAAAATTTATGTTGCTTAGTTTATCCCAAGTAATTAATTTCTCTTTTAAGATCAGCCACATAAATATTTCGCATTTTCGTGGAGCCAAAACCTGCCAAACGGCAAGCCACCACCATAATCTTTCCCTTTCCATCCTTGTCCAAATCAGCTTGTAAGCCAATTTCATCGAGTGCGAGCCTCCCTCCTTATTTCCTGTCCATATAATAGAATCTTCCTCATTATTTAGAAAAGTAAAACTCCTTTGCATTTCATATAACCATCCATTCCATTCAAATGTCCATCCTTCATTTAGTTCCAATGTCTTTATCGATTTCCAACTCTATACCAAGCAATTGTTTCCCACTGAATTTTCTATGTCGGTTACATTAATCACCCCCATGTCATTTAGGTGTCTTATTGGCTCAGCTGACAGTTTAATCTAAGTACCACAAACCATTATACTATCTCTCTCGATTAGGGATTTGGTTCCATTCCCCAATTTCCAAGCTAGTAAATCACCAATTAATGGAAAATCCAGGTTGATATCCTTCCAAAACATTGAAGCTCCTTTAAAAAATTATTTGGATTTCTAATCCAATCCAGAGTAGACCTTCCATCCAAATATTTGCTTCTGATAATTGATTGCCACTTACCTTCCTTTGCTATGAAGTTCCAAACCGATTTGGCCGCCAGAGACCTTCCTTTGCTATGAAGTTCCAAACTGATTTGGCCTCCAGAGACCTTCCAAAAATGAATAGCTCTTTTAACGCCCAACCTCCCACATCTTTTGGTTTTGCTAGCGATTTCCATGCACCACAGTGAATTCCTTTCTCTATTTACCTTTCCAAAAGAATTTAAAACATATTTTCCTCAATCGGTTCACTACTCCTTTCAGAATTTGGGTAATAATCATCCAATACACCGAAATGGCATTTAGAACTAGTTGTATTAAATTGCTTTCCCCCCTCTTGATAAAAACCTATTACACCAAAATTTTATATGGGTCTCTACTTTAGTTATTAGCCAAGACCAATCAAGTTTACAGTAATTGTTTGGTTTGAGGTGGAAACCTAGGCATTTAAAACCTAATGTAAGCTTAGTTTGTTCAATTGGCAGCAACTCTTTAAAGTTCTTTAACTTTTGTCCGTCAATACCATTGTAATAGAAGGATGTCTTCCCCATATTTATCACCATACCCATATCCCTACCAAAATTGTCTAGAATATGTTTAACACCTTTATCTTCCTCCTCAAAGTCTGTTAGGAAAAGCAACACATTGCCAACAAACAATATATGCATTATACTTACCTCAGCTCCAAATTTTATTCCTTAAATCCTACTGCTCTGTTTTTCCTCATTTAGAGCTCTGCTCAAGCCTTCCATAACAAGCAGAAATAGAGACGGTGATAAAGGGAATCCCCGCCTTAATCCTCTTGTAGGAGTAAAAAAAATGATGTTGCTCCATTAATTATTACAACAAAATTGATCGTTGACATACATGCCCAAATCCAAATTACCATGTCCAATGAAAACCCACTTTGGATAAGGACCAATCTTATATATAACCAACGTGTTCGATCATAAGCTTTTGCAAGATCAATTTTGATCACCTTTGTTTCCTTCATCTTACTTCTAATTGTATGAATACATTCTTGTGTTGTACCTACCGCTTCATGGATATTCCTCTATTCTAAAAACACAAACTATTCTAAAGAGATATTCATTGATAGATAAGGCTTAATTCTCTCAACTATGATTTTTGAAATAAGTCTTTACAAGGCGTTGCATAATGAGATTGGCCTGAAGTCTCCAAAAGAAACTAGATTAGCTACCTTATGAATTAAAACAATGAATGTTGAACCAAAGCTGGGAAGCATTCTAGTTGTGATTCTTGAATCTTAGATAACTATTAGCAGGTCATTTCCAACAAGGTCAAAAAAATGCATGAAGAATTCAAAATCCCACCCATCAAGGCGTGGACTCTTATCCTTTTTGCATTTTCCCGAAGTCCTTCCAATTCCTCCATAGAAAATGACACAAACAAAATTTCATTATCATCCTCATTATGCCACTTTGGAAATAGGGAACAAAACTTTAATATAGTAACTAAATTGTTTATATCTTCTTCTAAGTATATATCCCTGAAATATCACACTCCTTCTTTAGCTAACTTTTCAAAACCTCTAATGGTTTACCCTCCATTTCTATTAAGTTCTCATATTGTGTTTCTTCACTTTCTCTGATTTGCATACTTGTGAAAATATTATGTATTCTCATCTCCGAGCTCTAACCAAACCGCTCTACTTTTCATTCTACTTTCTACTTCCTTCTCCCCTAGTATCTTGTTTTTTGTCCGCTCCAAATCTACAATATTCTTAAGGTTTATTTCACTAAGAGGCCCTGTGTTTCTTGTATGGATTTCATCTATCTTACTTTCCTTTTCTTTTAGTCTTTTATCTCTGCTCCTTAACTATTGCATAGACCACTCAATTGAACACTTCTTCACCATATTTAAGGATTTTGTAAATTGTTGATAGTTTGAGAGATTTGAATTTTCATCAATGATTTTCCATTTTGATCTAATTAGATTTACATACTCAGGGTTCTCCATCTAGTATCGATTGAATTTATAAGGGGCCGATAGTTTTTTTCTCCTTTCCCCATCTGTAGCATAATTGGTAAGTGATTTGAGACTCCTCCTGTCAGCCTCCAAGCTCTTATTCTTTCAAATTTCCTCATTAGATCACCAAAGTAATTTTTAAGGGCAAAATTTCGCCAATTGACTATTTTTCAAGTTTTTTTTCAAAAAATAAATTCGCTATTTGGTCATTTTTAGTCTCTAATATTGCCTATATTTACATAAAATATGTTTTTTATCATAATGTTCACCAAAATTTACAAATTTCGGTTTTAAATTGTATGTTTAATATTTAATATTCACCTATCTATCTATATACATGTTTTTTTCAATACAAAATAATCGCTTAGGATCATATGCTTAAGTGTAATATTAGAATGAAAAACCCAAGACCATCACGAACTTCAAGTGCTTCTGAAGACAAAGGGAGTGGGGGATTGAGGGTGGATGAGTGAAGGTGAAAATCAGCTAGGGTTTGGCAGTGCACACATTTTTCTCGGCTGTCAGAGCCCTCGTGGTAGGGGCTGCACTCCCTGCAGCGGTTCGGGCGAAGGCCCCGGGCCATGGCGTCAACGGGAATGACGTTGGCTGAAGGGGGAGATGAGGTAAGGAGGGGTGAGGCAAGAAATTAGGAGTCTGGTGCTAAACCCCGAATGGGACTGGGAGGGTGTCTTCCAAAGTCACTAGCTATCCCGACCATTCAAATCCAGGCAGAGAACGTAAGAGAGAAAGTGGAGCTATGGAAAGAGAAGGCTTTAATTGGAAAATTCGTGGGTATTTGGCCTAAGGAAAGGGATCTAGTTCGGTGGATCAAAAGCATGTGGAACCCAAAAGGGGATTATGATCTACAATTGGGGGCCAAGGGTTTCTTTACCATAATATTTTTTAATGTGGAAGATAGAGATCGAGTATTGGAGGGGGGACCCTATTTTTTCTTCTCTGTCGGCCTTTACCTCAGACCCTAGAAAGAACATTTCAACCCAGAAACGGAACATATGAAGGTTTCCCTAGTTTGGATCAGACTTTTTTCTCTCCCCTACGAATTTCAGGATTTGGAAATCTTGCATGCTATTGGCAATTCTCTTGGCAAATTTTTCAAAGTCTCGGAACAGACGAAACTGCAAAGGTATACCTCATGTGCCCGGATCTGTGTTTATATGGATCTCTCCAAGGAGCTCCTAGAAGCTATCAGCTTAAACTGGGAAGATGAGGAATGTATCTAGCCGCTCGATTATGTGCAACTTCCTTTACGTTGTCGCCTTTTCCATGAATATGGCCACTTCAGCAGAATTGTCCTCAATCTGATTGGGAGAAACCCTCATCTCGATTAGACTCTGACAATAAGAAGTACAAGGAAGGGTTTACCTAGGTCCAAAGCCGAAAAAAGAATAGATCTAGTGAATTATCACAAAAAGGAAAGGAAAAGGTGGATAATGGGTCCACCAGCAAAAACCTGTTCCAGGTTTTGGAGGAATCCGATGAGGAGGGCAAGGGCGTAAAGGGAGAAAAAGAACCCCTGCAGATGTGTACGGATGAATTTTTGGAAAACCAGAGTCGGGATCAAATCCTGGAAGATCAACCCGCAGTGATGGAAGAAGATGGTGAGGAAGAACTAGGTCTGGGAGAATTAGATCTGGACATGCTCGAGAAGGAATGTGAAAAGAGAGGGAAGGGTTATGTTACAAGAAGACAGGTGGAGCTCCTAAGGGAAGTGATCATCAAATTGAAGGCTAGTCATAAGCTGGGTATCATGGCCGACCCTCAGTCCAGAAATAAACAGAAATCTCCAACAGAGGATCTAAAGCGCGACAGAAAATCCAACAAACAGGGAATAGCAGAAATCGGTGTAAAGCTTATTGAGTCTGGCCAATACTCGACGATCAGAGCGGCCTTCTATTAAGTAAATAGAGTTACTCAATGAAGATTATATCCTGGAAAATTAGGGGGTGCAATCATCCTCAAAAGCTAAAAACTCTAGAAAGAAAGATTAAGTGGGAAAGACCTGATATTCTTTTTATTCGGGAGACCAAATGTTCATCCGATACAATGGAGAAAGTAGGGCAAAAATATGGAAAGGTTGTGAGGTCATGGAAATTTATTCTAATGGCATGGCGGGGGCCTTGGCGGTCCTATGGCAACCCCTCTCCATTTTGCTTTCCAATTGGAGAGCTAACATATTTTCTTTGATGGCTGATTTTGTGGTTTCGGATTCGGGCGTGTCCGAATCCCTCGTAAATGTTTATGGGCCAAGTGCTGTGCCTCATAAGGAGGCATTCCTTCATTTTTTCTCCTGGTTAGAAGTACAGGTTGAGGAGGGGTCATGGATTGTTGGTGGGGATTTCAATCTTATTTCCACCCTTATAGAGAAAAAAGGTGGCAGAAGAACTTTGGATAGATTCCAAGAAACATTTCGGGACGTTCTCAGTTGTAGCCAGTTCATTGATGTGGAGACTGGGAACGGCTGGTTCACCTGGAATAATAGAAGGGGGGGTACCCACCTAGTGGCATCTCGACTTGATAGATTCCTAACTACCGAAGATGTTGCACAGGGGCAAGGGGAAGTCAATGCCAGTTTCCTTCCTTCGGCAGGCTCTGATCATTGGCCTATCATTTTAAACTGGGATCTCTTAAATTCTGTGCTCTTGAAGCCTTTTCAATTTGAGCAGTTTTGGATGGAACATAAAGATTTCAATGATCTGGTGAGGAAGTGGTGGTAGGAGATGGTCCCCCCGGAGGGATCTAGCATGTATCAATTTTAGCAGAAGTTAAAGGCCTTGAAGGCCAGGATTAGGACCTGGAATCGGGAGGATTTTGGCAACATCTTTCAGGATAAAAAGAAATTGAGTGAACACTTCGAAGTCATTCATAGGAAAGGGATGGAGGTTGGTTGGGATATGAACTTACGTGAATAAGAGCAGATCCTCCTGGAACGCTTGGAAGCACGAGAAAGGCAAGAAGAGATTTTCTGGAAACAGAAGTCTCGTAACCAATGGTTTCAAGAAGGTGAGAGGAACACTAAGTTCTTCCACAGTACAATCATCCAGAACCTTCATAGATCTAAAATCCTCAAGATTCGTAAAATCAATGGGGAACAGGCAGAAACTAGAGGAGAATTTGAAGAGGAACTTGTGACCCATTTTGAGGTTGTCTTAAAAGAAGATCGGGTGGATCGCAGCCATGACATAGCCAAAATTTCCATCCTCATTCCTCATATGGTTTCTAGGGAGCACAATGAAATGTTATGCAAACCAATCCATATGCAGGAGGTTGAGAAAGCAATGAATTAGATGGCTCTTGGGAAAGCCCCGAGCCCTGATGGGTTCACCACCAACTTTTTTCATCACTTCTGGGATCTTATCAAGGTGGAATTTCATCAGATTGTGGAAGAATCACACAACAGTCGAGGGGTTCTAAAAGATTTCAATGCGAATTTCTTATCTCTTATCCCACAAGAGGATGGAGCTGATTCTCCAGGGAAGTTTCATCCGATAACCTTATGCAATGTAATCTATAAAATCATCTCTAAAGTGATTTCCAACTTGCTTAAGCCTCTCCTGCCCATTCTTATCATCCTAGAGCAATTGGGTTTTGTGGAGGGTAGACAAATCATGGATGGTATTATCCTGGCTCAAGAGGTCATGCATTCCCTAAAGGTTATGAAGAAATATGGCATGCTTGTTAAGTTAGATATTTCCAAATCTTATGACAAAATCAATTGGGAATATATGCTGGGTATCTTGAAGGCCTATGGTTTTGACAGGGAGTGGGTGACCTGGATTATGAATCTGGTCTCGACCCCTTTTTATTCTATTCTCCTCAATGGGTCCCCATCCAAACTCCTTCATGATTCTCGTGGTATTTGTCAAGGTGACCTCCTGTCTCCTTTCCTCTTCATCTTAATGGCGGAAGGCTCAGTAAGCTTTTGCAATCCCAGGTTTCCGAAGGTAGGCTTCATGGGCTCCAGCTTCATGGGGGTATGGATCAAATGCATCAGCAATTTGTGGATG
Source organism: Larix kaempferi (assembly GCA_027924585.1). NCBI lineage: Eukaryota > Viridiplantae > Streptophyta > Pinopsida > Pinales > Pinaceae > Larix > Larix kaempferi. The sequence goes on along the minus strand of BSBM01000511.1, from coordinate 7,576,001 downwards.
ATACAATGTTAATGGGGCACCCTTCAATCCAGGAGTCCCGAACCTTCAAAAAATGCCTTGTCTTATTCGCGAAGGCGTCTGGGATGGAAGTTAACCTTGGTAAATCTCAAGTTTTCTTTTTCAATACTCATGTTCCCACCCAGCATAACATTCTCAAAATTCTTGGTTTTTCCCGGGGTTATTTCCCCTCTAAATATTTGGGGGTTCCATTGACTGAGGGGATTATTCGAAGGGTCTCATGGCATGATTTATTGCATAGATTAAAAATTAAATTGGCTAGTTGGAATCTTCACCCCTTGAACCTGCCCAGTTGTCTGGTTTTAGTCAAATCTGTCCTCCAGGCTATGTCGGTTCATCTGTTTTCAAGGCTTTCTGCCCTGAAGTCCATTCTCAAAGAGATCTGGGGTATTTAGAGAAATTTTCTCTGGGGTGGAAGGGAATCCAAGGAAAATTTTGCTTTGGTCAGGTGGAACAACATTTGTAAACCAAAGACTAAAGGGGGTATGGGTCTCAGAGACCCCGAGGTGCTGAGTGGGATTTATGGAGCAAAAATATGGTGGAAATGGTGCATGCGCAATTCTAAACCATGGGCTCGCATGTGGCATATTAAATATGCCAGGGATTGTGATCTGGGATAGCTGATCAGATTCAATGAAGTTAAACATGGTTCTCACATATGGCTCAAAGCTTTCTCTGAGCGCCATCTTGTTCAAAGCCATTGCTTTTGGGAGGTTCATAACGGGGAACGAGCGAATTTCTTGGATGATTCCTGGAACCAATTATCCAAACTTAGGGATGATCCTAGATGGCAGGTGATCAGGGATAGAGGAATGGCAGAGGGAAAAACTAAAATTTGTCACTATTGGGAGCTGCCTGACCAGGAAGGATATAGTAATTGGTTTAATCTTGATGGATGGAAGGATCTCCTCCCGGAGGTAGATCTTCACAGTTTCCAGTCCACCTTGCAGGAAAGGTTTGTCAGAATCAATAATTCCCCTGACAGACTCCGATGGGGATCTTCTCAGCATGGCACATTTAGTATTAAAGAAGCTTATGCTTACCAGATTGAGGATGATATGGAGGATAAAATGTGGGGGAGAATTTGGGGGATGAATAGATGGCCCAAAATTGGGATCTTTTGTTGGCTAGTGATATGGAAAAGAATCCTGACCAGTGAAAATCTATGGAAGCGTGGAATTATTGGTCCATCACGTTGTCCTATGTGCTTCAATGTAAAGGAAACTATTGGTCATCTCTTGGATTCCTGCCCCTTTTCTTCCGTGATGTGGGATTGGGGAGCAGATATTTTCAGGCGAAGTAATGGGATTAGAGGGAAACCAGACCAAACCTTAAAATCCTGGGACATTAAATCATTCCTGAATCCCATCATTGAGACTCTCTGGTTGATGTTTCCGAGCATGTGGTTGTTATGGAAAGAGAGGATTGAACATATCTTTCGGGATAAACACCACCAGGAAGAGGAAGTTTGGATGAAGTTGGTTAGGAACATGAAGGAGACTATCAGAAGTGCCCAGTGGGATTATAAGGATAAAGACTTATCAGCCGAAGAGCTACGGATTGCTTCCAATTGGGATCTTGGCTGGTCTGACCTGGAAGGGCTAAGGAGAAAAGAGAAATTGTGTCGATCGATGATTCTGATCCATTGGTCCCTTCCCCCCTCTTCTTGCTTCAAAATTAATTTTGATGGTGCATCTCGTGGTAACCCTGGGGCTGCTGGTTTTAGGGGGGTTTATCGTGACTCCTCTGGTGTTATTCTAAAAGTAGTTTTCAGCGCCATTGGTCATGACTCGAATAACTCTGTCGAGCTGGAAGGAATCATATAGGGTGTTAAGTTGGTGATTCACGAAGCTTGGCTCCCAGCGATTCTGGAAGGAGACTCACTGATCATTATCCAAATGGCCAAAAAACTGCTATGTGGCCAGTCTCCGGAGAATATGTCATCTAGTTGGCGCCTCCTGGATCATTTAGATTTCCTCCGGGTATTGTTAGCCAATCAGTTGGCTTTGTCTTTTGCCCACGTCAAACATGAGGCCAACAAGGTGGCTGATTGCCTCACGAATAGTGGTGTGGAGGTTGGTAGGACCCTTGTGAGTGGTACGTCGGCAAGAACCATGGTTTCGGAATTGTAGTCACCTAGTGCAGGCTGACTTGGTTGATTGTAGATAGGTGGACCTAACAGATCCCATGGACCGAGGTGGTGAGAGCAGGTGGCCGGAGACAATTATGAGGATGCACCGTGTCCCAGATAAATCATGAGTGATCTGACACTTGCTATTGTTTCGAGTTATGAGGCAGGCATAAGAAGGTACAACTCGAAGCAAGGGAAATCCTGTGGAACAGATTTGTACAGCGTTCTTTGTAATTTCGTTTGTTGTTTCATCATTTTTCTTCGTGGGATGCTTGACCCCTTGCTCATTGCGCTGTATTCTATGACACAAGCCCATAATTTTGCAGTTAATCTCAGAATGACGTTCTGGATTTTAAATGGGGATGGCCCTCCTAGTATGTTTTCCATTTTTCATTCTTCCTCTGCAGGATGCAAGTGTCGAGACAGTGCCAATAGCAAGTTTGTGTATAGGTGTGGGTGGTTTTTCTAGGTCCGGCCACTTGATTGTTTGTGGGTTAGTGCAATGGCACCTAAACGTATCTTTCATCCCAGGAATTCGAAAAGTGTTGAGGTTGCGAGGCAACAGGTCGCAGGGGAAACTTCTGCATCTCGTAAGGCTAGGGTGGGTAGGGTGACGCGAGCTTTAGCTAGGTCTAGAGCCCAGGAATCGGCTGCTTTCTTCTGTGGCTGCATTCCTTCTGTTATTAGGACTGATATTTAAGTGGTGGAAAAATATCTATGGGAGACGGTTCAGGCTCTCGCTATGGAGGAAATACGCAAAGAGGTCGAAGATTGGGTGTCTGATCCTGGCTCTACGGCTGGCAGAGCATCGACCTACGAGTGGATGATTATGACTTACTAGGTGACAAATAATTTTCTTGCTCATGTGCTTATGGATTCTATCAACAAGAGTAAGGTGAACGAGGAGCCCGTTAGATCCTGGAAAGCCAATAACTTGGACAACAGGGTCATGCACATGAAAATTGACTCCATTGCTAAGAAGTTGGGGATCACTTTCATTGTCCAGGGTTCGACTGATGGGGCGCCTGAGGATACTGGTCGCCGGTGCACACGAAACTCTTCTGAAGCTGCTGCTGGAGGTGCTAAGGAAAAGACCCAGGTCGCGGGGAAGCTTTCGACTCCGAAGAATCGCGGTAAGGAGACTGTGCCTGTGATCCACCTTTGAATAGTGTTTCTCATTGTTGTTTTGTGCTGTTGTGGGCCTTTCCCAAGTTTAACTATGTCTGGTCTAGTTTTTGGCTCCCTAAAATGTCTAAGCGTTTACAAGAATTTTTGAGTTTTGTTTTTGTCCAAACTTTATGGCAATGGCAAGATTCATGTTTGGTTTCCCACAGCTGAGAATGTTTTTATGAAATTGATAACTCTGTAAGGTCTAAAGTATGGTTTCCTGTTTGGATGTTATCAGCCAGGAAGGCCGAGGGATCTGAAGACTCAGTATGACTAGCTATGTAACTTTTCAAGCAGTAATATAATGTTGTTTTTATTTACAAAAAAAAAGTGTAATATTAGAATCCTTAAGAAATACCCTGTTAGATCACCATTCATTAGAAATATATCTAGACTTTTAGCTCTAGAGGCCTCCCCTAATCTTCTATTAAAACAAGTCGGTTTGATTACTTTTTGGATTGACATCAATTAGGTCCAATGACTCCAACTGAAATTGGAAGAAATATTGTATAGGGTCCTTGCTATAGGCCCGCATATCTCTGACCTATTAAGTGTAAAATTTAAGTCCCCTGCTACAAAGAAAAGTTTCTCTTTTAACAAATTTAGGATGAATTTTTTTTCCCAAAATTCCATTTTATGGCTGTATGGCCCATAGATATTGAATATCAAAAACTGCATATCAAGTTCTTTACTATTAAAAATTTCTCCCAAGCTGGAAAAAATGGAGAAATAATTTACAAGTTCTAGGTCTCCTCTCCATCCCGTCAGTAAACCTCCAAAAATATTTCTACCATCTAACCAAATAAACTCTCGTCCCTTAAGCATCATTTTCATCATTTTAACTAAAATCTATCCTCTGCACATTGTTTCTTGAATTACTATAATATTTGGACTCTAAATTTCAACTAGTCTAACCAGTGCTAGTTTTTTATGATTGTTGGCCAACCTCTGACTGATATAACCTGAACTGATATAATTTTAGTGACCTATATATAACCTAAACTGATATAATATTATTTGCAATGAAAGTATTTACAAACATGGACTGATATAATATTATTTGCAATGAAAGTATTTACAAACATGGACATTTTAAATAAATATAATGCCTCTCATTTATCATTAATCAGTTCTAATTAGAATATAATGAGTAGATATATTATTTATTTATTATTAATTTGAAAAAAATTAAATGATATTATCATTATAAAGTGTGGTAATTATCAATAAATTATTATGAGGATATTATTTTCAAATTTCAAGTTTGTTTAAAAACAAATTAATTCAAAGAAGTAAGTTCAAAGACCTAAATATATTTGGGAAAAATTGGAAAATTAATCTTAGCTAGAAATACTTGGAGTGAAAGAAATCCCCAAACACATTATTACTTTTAAAAAAATACAAAGAGGAGCGATATCTTATAGTGACAACAAAGGTTCTTGTCCAACCTTTAGACACATGACATGAATGTGGATTTAGTTTTGGAAAAAGTATTATTCTCTCTTTTGTTAGTTGGAATGAAGAGGTGACACGAATCAAATGATTTATATTAAGAAAAAAGAATTTAGGTTTTAAACTAAGTTACAAGAAAGAACAGTTACATTAATCTTCATTATTTTCAAATAAATTTATCATATAAAAATAAAAATTAGAAAAATAAAATTGAATTAAATAAAATCTTGTTAACATGTGCATTCATAAAAAAAAGTGTTTTTTATTATAAAGTATCAAATAATCATTGATTTACAAAAATGAAGAATGAAACTATAAAAATGAAAAATGAAACTATAAAAATGAAGAATTAAGTTTTTTTCTAAACACTATACACATATAGGAAATTGCCAATATATATATATATATATTAAATAAAAATATTAATATTTTATTTTATTTTTATGAATTTTATTCTCTTAGTTTAATTTTCCAAATAGAAGAGAGTATAATTACAAATCAAAATACTCGTTAATGACTCTAGAACTCAATAAAATACGATAAAAAAAATCTACATAAAATTTGATAAAACCATTTATTGATCAAATTAACTATTACCATATATTTCCTTGATCATAAAACATTATTTTTTATGATGGTGGTGGTGGTGGTGGTTAACGTCCAATGAGATCATTTTGGTCTATTGGACCTTAAGAGAAAAGATTAGTTGGATTGCTATAAAAATTTATTCATATGCTCAAATAGCTTAGAAAGGAGCATTCCTAGGTTGCATAGTTCTGACATGCTAGAAGGTTAGGGAGGTTTACAATGTAGCAAAGATTATGAAAATGTGATTCCATGTGGGTGTATGCATGACACTCTAAGAGAAAGTGACTTTCATCCTCAATGCTCATTGTCTCACATAGATGGAAAATCCTTCCCACACATGGTATTAAATAGGAATTGTCCAATGTCATATTTCACTATGAAGCTCATGAGAGATCATTCTTGTCTTGGCAATATTAATTTTCTTCTTCGAACTAGTTAAAACAGAGAGATATTTTTTATCTTCCATATTAGGGTTGATGACCTCCTTATAGTATCGTAATTTTCTTTTAACCTATAACTCTTTCTTGCCCCACATTTTTCTTTAAACTTAGTTATGATAATATATTTAATGTTATTAATATTGTGCAAAGTGACATTTTCGTCAATCCCAAAATGGTTTTTAACCAAGACATGGTGTCTTTATACCATCCTCTCTTTAACCGTAGGTGGTCTTGACTGGATTTTAATTGAATTTTAGGAAGCCTTTGGTCTCCCATGTTATGCATTCTGTACTTGTACATCAGGTACCTAGTCATAGTGATGGTCTCAATGGGGGGAAGACCCACTTCTAGAAGGAGAATGGGGTAGAGTGTATTGCTTTTAATTTTGAGGTTATATGTTATGAAATGCTTTTGGATTTGTTCAATGTTTCTCTAGGATTCTCTATAGATGATGCAATCCCATACTTCACAACCATACAAGATAACATGAGTGATAAGAGTTTCAAAAGGGAATTTATTTTTATCCCACATCACAAATTTTGTTGACTTACAATTATTTTCAAGACCAAAATAATCTTTCCACCCTCCATTGATCCTTTTTTCAGTGCCATAGTTCCAATTGAGCTTGTGATGAATATCAATTCTGAGATATTTGTAATAAGAAACTTCCTCGAAGTTGTTATTGTCATATACAAAATTAGTATAAGTGATCCTATTGGACTTGATAATCATAAAAAAAAAAATGGGTGTTAACAATCATACCTATATTAGATCGTAAATCCTTGAGAATTCTTAATTGCTTATCAAGATCAAAGGGACACCTTTCCATAAGAAAAATACCATTAGCATAGAGGAGGAGGATGAAGAATTTGCGAGCTACTAAGGTCATGCCAACACAACCTGCTTCTTCTAAATAACCTTCTAACCTATCGATGTTTATGCTGAAAAAGGTAGGGGAGTGGTGAAAACCTTGCTTAACTACAAGATTACAATTAATATATTTCAACCATCCCTCAGTACCCTTAAATTTGGAAATGATAGTCTCATACAACCTTATCATGGAAACTCTCAACTTCAAAGGAACCTTTAACTCTTCTAATCTATTCCAAAAGTTATTTCTAGGCACTGTATCGAAAGCTTTCCTCAAGTCCACAAAGTAGTAGAAGATATTGGATTTATTATTACGGCATTCTTTTGCAATGATTCTAAGTATAATGAGGTAGTATATGGGCGAGTGATGTATTCTAAATCCTGCCTAACCTTTAGCCCACTTACATTCATTTTCTAGCCATACGTTAATTTTCCTTTCTAAAATGATACCGTAAATCTTGGCTAAGAGAAGGCTAATCATAATGGTATGATAATTTGAGGGTTATTTTCATCACCACTTTTAAAGATAAAAATAATGAGGCTCTAATTCCAAGGATTAGGGAAACCTTGCATGACTACTAGATTGAAGAGTTTGTGGATGTGAGGAATGAGGACAAGCCTTCCAATTTTTAAGAGTTATGCTTGGTATCCTTCAATGTCCTTAGCTTTTCCATTTGCTAGGCGCTTAACCCCAAAATCAATGTCTTCTAACGAAAGAAATCGTATTATTATCTTCAGTTTTACTAGTTAGAATTTTCCTCTAGAATTTCTTTGGAGCTACCTTAGAGAGATGTAAAATATTTTCCTACTTTTTATTTATATAATGCATTTTTTTCTTTTAATTAGGGCTTTGTATCTATTTATCTTTTCAATTTTTAGAGACTCTTCAATATCTTCCTTGATGTATCTTCTTGCATTTTTACATTCTTTATCATACTAGGGTTTAGTTCTTCGAATTTTCTTTTTACTTGAAACTTCAATGGAGCACTTCTTAATGCAAGACGAGAGGATTGTAGTAAAATTATGAAATAGGTATTCTATATTGTCTATACTTGATAGAGGAAATAATTCATTTTTTAACTCATTTATGAAAAGATCCTCCTTATTTCTATCGAAGATCAATTTTTTTTACTGTGGTAATTTTCTTCTATGGGATCACTATGCATGACAAAAGTGAGGGTTATAATTATAGGTCTATGATCTAAGTCGGGCTTGTGGTCATTTAATATGTCTATATTTATCATTTGTTGAATAAAGGGATATTAGATATGACATAATCTATCACACTACTACCAATCCCATGAATATAAGTCATCTGGATAGAATTTGGCCACTTCATTAGACCATTACAAATGATGAGATCTTGATCACTACATGAATTGAATAGATCAAAGCCAAACATATTTTCACCTAGATCTGCAAAACTTCTATTGTACCGGTTGTCTAGAGAAGGGTCTTCATCTAACCTAGGAGGATTAGGGTTGGAATAGTTTCTTAGAGGAATAGCTTGGTTACTCAAAGATAAAACGCTAAATTCACCCATTAAGAGGATATTTCTTTCATTCCTTACACTACAAATATCATTTTCTAAGCCATTGTAAGGACATTTGTTTATCTATATTGATTTTCTTATAAAATTTAGAATTAATAGGGGAAAAATAGCATATTTCTATGTAGTTTTTTTAGCATTAATGTCTGAAATCTCTATCCAAATATAATGGTTGTGAGGGTATGTTACTGTATTATACAACATAGCATAGGGGGAGATGTCTTCCCTAATGTAACAAGCTATACCTCCAATTCCTTTATGACATTATCGCTTGTTCCAAATCAACCACAAGACAAATACTTCTAGGTTAGGAACATTAGATTCTTCGTGCTCCTAGGTTTCAACAAGAAGAAGAATATCGATTTCACTTGGGATCCAACTTATATTGGGGCCTTTGTTGCATGGGAAGCCTCAACAGTTTCAATAGAGAATCCAGAGCATGTCGAGTTTCCATTTATTATTAACTTTTTGGTTTATGTCCCGAATAACAGATATTCTATTTCTAATTTATGCTTATTTTCCTTCCTTCCTAGCTTCTTTTACCTTTTGAACCACCTTTCTTAATTAAGATTGGTATTCGGGAATGAAATCTTCATTTATGAATATTCCCAATCCTTTTAGACTGGAGGTTTTGTTAAGTATTCCATGCTTATTGTTATTAGAGCTAACTTTGACCTGGATGAAACTTTATTTATTTTCAATTAATTTCCCCAGCCTATTTACTTTTATGAGGTAGGTTGTTTCAATTTGTAGCCTAGTATGTAGTGTTTCCTTGACTACAGGTAGCGTATCCTCTTCCTCCTCTTATTTTAAACAAAAAAATGAGAGGTTCAATGCTCATTTGTTGCACTCGTAGTCTAATTCTAATAGCTTATTCATTTCTTCCTGGGTTTGATATCTAATTGACCTTCTAAACTATTTAGATTCATATTGTTAATTACCTTTTCTTCTAGCTTTTTAATCATGTCCTTCAATATAAGATTTTCTAATGTATCAACATCTCCTTATTAGGTTGGTTGTTTGTTTTCTTTGCTTTGTTTTTCCATTACCTGTAATCTAGACTCCATTTTCTATATATATTAAAAAATTAAATTTATATATATATATAAAATATATAAATCATATGTAGTGACAACCTACTTAGGTTTTACCATTAAAAAATGTAAAGTCAACTACTTGTTTCACAACACAAACACCAAACATATCATTCCAAACACAAACAACAAACATATAATGCTTCGATGTTGGGAAAGAATGGTAACATAACACAATAAACATATAATGCTTCAATGTTGGGAAAAAATGGTAACCTAACCATTTATTGGTTATCCTTGTCAATTATTGCATCAAGAGTAGCGAGGTGCTCTCGTCCCAGTATGGGGAGATGTTGTCACGTTACATTATGTAAATTAACGTTCCCAAAAATAAAAATATAATTAAAAAAAAATATGCCGGCTCGTAACTTATCAAAAATTAAAAGTAATTAAAAAATCATGTCCATTCACAAAATTAAAAAATTAAAACCAACATAGATCTTTGTTAAAATCGGATCTATTAAGGACCAAGACTATTCAGGAATGAAATCTTCATTTATGAATATTCCCAATCCTTTTAGACTGGAGGTTTTGTTAAGTATTCCATGCTTATTGTTATTAGAGCTAACTTTGACCTGGATGAAACTTTATTTATTTTCAATTAATTTCCCCAGCCTATTTACTTCTATGAGGTAGGTTGTTTCAATTTGTAGCCTAGTATGTAGTGTTTCCTTGACTACAGGTAGCCTATCCTCTTCCTCCTCTTCTTTTAAACTAAAAATTGAGAGGTTCAAGGCTCGTTTGCTACTCTCATAGTCTAATTCTAATAGCTTATTCATTTCTTCCTGGGTTTGATATCTAATTGACCTTCTAAACTATTTAAATTCATATTGTTAATTACCTTCTCTTCTAGCTCTTTAATCATGTCCTCCAATTTAAGATTTTCTAACGTATCAACATCTCCTTATTAGGTTGGTTGTTTGTTTTCTTTGCTTTGTTTTTTCATTACCTCTAATCTAGACTCCATTATCTATATATATTAAAAAAAAAAATTGTATATATAAAATATATAAATCATATGTAGTGACAACCTACTTAGGTTTTACCATTAAAAAATGTAAAGTCAACCATTCTCTTCAAAACACAAACAACAATGTATAGTCAACCACTTGTTTCACAACACAAACACCAAACATATCATTCCAAACACAAACAACAAACATATAATGCTTTTATGTTGGGAAAGAATGGTAACATAACAAACTTATAATGCTTCAATGTTGGGAAAGATTGGTAACATAACCATTTATTGATTATCGTTGTTAGGTATAGCATCAAGAGTAGCGAGGTGCTCTCATTCCAGTATGGGGAAATGTTGTCACGTTACATTATGTAAATTAACGTTCCCAAAAATAAAATATAATTAAAAAAAATTATGTTGGCTCATGACTTATCAAAAATCAAAAGTAATTAAAAAATCATGTCCATTCACAAAATAAAAAAAAATTAAAACCAACATATTTCTTTGTTAAACTCAGATCTATTAAGGACCAAGAGGAATCCAATTTCTTGACGTGTAAATTATTTTTATCTTAAATCTTTTACACATAAAGAAAAAATTAGTATTACACCTCAAGAAATTGGATCCCTCTCGATGCTTAATAGATTCGGGTTTAAGATGGATCTATGCTGGTTTAGTTAATATATTATTGAAAAAGGTTAATCCCCTATTATATATTCAGCAGTATATTTAATTAAGTCACAATAAAATAAGCTTTAACGCGAGCATTGATAGTGATATCGTATATCTTTAATAATCATTTAAGTATTTTGTATATATATAAAGAATGAGATTATTTTATGATGAATTAATAAATGTGTTTTTTTATTAATAAAAAATAATTGTTATTTAAAAAATTAATAATTTTTTTATTTTTTAAATTATTTTAGTCAAGTTCATGGACTAAGGCGTTCGAGTTATGTTGTGAAAATTATCTTGTGTAAGAACTGTATACTCATAAAATAACAATACAAACAAATAACCAGCATGAAAATAAGATCTTACAATGACTTAGATCTAATCCATAATAACATATTTAAGACTCACAAAATTCATGTAAATCTATAATAACTCAAAGAACCAACATGCAAATGAAACCATATACCACCAGTGGATATGATAATCTCTGCAACTCATATAAATCTGAGTAACAAACAATAAACAACATGCATAGAAGATCTGACAAAGAAATGGATCTAATCAATAATAACAAAAAATATGCTATGAAAATCATACCTGGTTAGATGACCTGGGAGCTACCATTACCTTGACAGGTCCAATAGTGCAACTGAAGTTGGGGGGAGGACTCTCCACCCAACCAACCCCCAGCCAAAGGCTGAGGCCCCCGAGCCCCCAACAATTAACCCTATGCCAATGCTATCTTGCTTTCCTCTCCTCAAGAGCTTCTCTTCCCAAATGCCAAAAGACAAAAAGATCCCCCCTCTTCACTTCTTCTCCTCCTTTTATCTCCTCCTTCTCCCAATTTCTTAATTTCTTATTTAATGCAATTTGTTTTTCCTTATTTTCTTTCATATTCCCAATTATATTATTATCTTACATTATTTTATATTACATTTTATTTATTATATTAAATATTCTCTATATTCGTATATGAGGGTTGTTACATACTCTCCCCCTTCAAGAAACTTCGTCCCGAAGTTATAATATTCAAGCAATAAATACAATACTTATTCAATCAATCAATCAAGTAAATACTAGAATATATAGGTAGCTAGTACTATTGTGAAGCTAAGAGATTTATATGTGTTGCCACCACATAGAAGTCTCCAAACCACACTAATACAATCAAACGTCCTAAGTTACAACATGCTCTTAAGTAATTCCCTATGAGTCTAGTATGCAACCATAACAACAATTATGCATCATACATACAAAAGCATTAGATAATTAATTAATAATTAATAGCTGTGTATTTGTTTACTTCCTCTTTCCTTACTCACCCTCTCCCTGATAATCATACCATCCGCCACCTCCATAAACCTCCCCTTCAACTCCGGATGGTCCCACTCGCCATGGCATGGGCCCTCTACTGTGACCTGTCCGCCGATCATATAGTAGGCATCAGAAGTTCCCCTGGAAGTTACCGCAGCATTGCCACCTTCCCAACTTCTGGTAATAATATGGCCTCATCGGATTCTAACTGGAATCATCATATAGTAGTCATCAGAAGTTATCTAGGAAGTTACCGCGGCATTTTCCACCTTCCCAACTTCTGGTAATAGTACGGCCTGATCGGTATTAATCGACATCTGGTTCCTGGTGCCCCAATCCTGGAACCTATGGGTTATGGGCCCACCACGCTTCCACTGCACATAGCAGGATCATTATACCCCAGGCATCTTGGAAGGCTATCCTAAACATCCTCCACAGCACCCTCAAGGCACTATCCCCAGGTATCAGAAGTCCATCTCCATCACGGGGGGTTCACTGGTGAGGCAATATCATATCACGTCCATTCATATTGGGGGGTTGAATACTCTTAAAAACCTCAAAAATATATTGCCCCGTATTAAGGGGTCAAGGGTTTTTTTTTATTTGACATAGTAATATAAATATTGGGGGTTATTTTATTCGGGAGTGTTGAGGAATAACCTCCAAATCGTGGGATGGATTCATACGTCCAAATCACGATCCCGATAATTTCATAAAAATTAAAAAAATAAATTATACCAGCATTCAATGTTAAAATTGTGATTGCAGAAGTAATAAATGCTTGTTAAGGCAGTATTAAATAATAAAGTCATTAATGTATATAACAATTTAACTACTATGTCCTTTTAACTAATGATGCTTTAAGACAGTGATGTGTCTTACCCACGTCTTACCTCCATAAAAATGATTACAACACTAATTTGTTTGTAGTTGTAATAACAAATAAACAACATACCCATATAGGCCTAAGTTCTATAACTACAACTCTGAAACCATATGCAACATACCCAAATTTGCTAAAATAACAAATAAACAATACTTTCTATTCTATAATATTTTATCTGAATTACTCTTGTCATTGATAGAACTATGGCTTACTTACAGAGTTCTATATCCCTATTCAACATTCTTTACATTAGTTAAGAATAGTCTCCTATGTCATTACTTGTGAAGACGATAACCAAATAGGACAATTACTTAACCTTGAAGTATTATTCCTATGAGTACTTATACAAGAGTATGCCATTAAAACCCATAACCTGCTATGTAGGAAAAGTTGCACTACTATTATATGGGTGTACATTTTTTTTCACATGATAGTTAAACCGGCGCTCAATGGTAGGCGAGAACGTCGAATAGGACGGGGTCTCGGGGTCGATCCTGGGTGGGGACGGCCACAGCCGACCGCCCCAGCCACCCAGCCATAACGGCGGCCCCAAATACTATTATATGGGTGTACATATATCCAAATACTAACAGAGTCATCACAGTGACCATTGGGTATTAATTTTACCCCTAACTATTTGTCATGGTCTACGATACCATCCTAAGGCTTAGGCTTTGACATTGGTACCCATTGTTTAGTCAATTCGATTTTGTATATAAGTATATGGTCGAGTGTGTGTATAACTTTATAACCACTCCTTCAAACTCTTAAACAACTCCTAAATAGAAGGTTGTAAGGGGAAAACATTATGTCGAAACGTTTGCATAGTATTCAGATCAATGGTTTCAATGTTGGGGTTAATAATTGTTCCATGTAGCACATGTCTTTGTCATATTGTTTTAAATGCATAAATTTAATGGGGTTAATATGCCAAATCTCTTGTCTTGACCCGATCCACAACATATCCATGCATTTACTCCTGATGTGGATTCAAACAAGGTGCTCCTGCGACGTGTACATTGTCTAGGGTCCCATCTTCTTCCACGGGTGTTTTGACTCACTCGGTGACTTCGATGTGTATCTCGTCTAGCCCCTTCCATTCTCCATGAGCACAATAGGTGCATCTACCCATCTTCTTGGTCATAGGCATACCTTACCTTAGCCTTTTGGAGGCACTATGGGTTCTCCATCTGGTTGAGATTTGTTATTGGGACCATACAATGCCCATACAACTTATTAATTATACTCTGTTGCATACTTGGGGAATGTGCTTCCCTCTATACCGGTCTTCTTAGTCATTCTTTGTATTTTCCTTCCATCTCAGCAACTAGTATTGCTCCTGCTCAGACCCTAAGCACTATAGATTATCCCTCTCCATTATCACTTTACCCTTTAATTGTTAACATGGTGATGAACTAATTTTGTTCTGTGTGCTCGACTCAAGTGGAACGAGTCCTTTATCAATCCCATCCCTAAGTTTATGTAGCATCTTGAAGAAGGTAGTGTTTCCCAAGGTATTCCTTGTTATTCCCTTTTCATTGTACAAATGGTTTTCTTGTTGTTTTGTTAGATTGTTGTTTTGTTGGAAAAAAAGAATTGTTGGTATTCGCTATTTGAATCTCATTTACCACTAAGGGAGTAACTAGTTGTTTAAGTGAGCATGGTGGTATTCCTCTATTATCTCTTCTACCACTGAGGGTGTAACTAGTTGGTTAAGTTAGGGTGGTGATATTCCTCCATTATCACCCCTTCTATGGCCTTAAACTAGAATCATATCTCCTTGGAAATCGCCTCCCTAAAAGACACGGGACCTAGTCTATTAGAATTTAGCAATGTGAAATTAAACCATGATGATTTTGAAGGTTTAATCATTAATAGATAAGGGTCCTTCTCATATATATGTGAAAAAGGTGAAAAGGATACAATTTGATATCAACGAATGGATCAAAATTTACACATAAGAACCTCCTTACCCTAATATTTTTGTGAAATCAAAACCACTAAGCACACATACACTTTATCGAGGGAGGAGGAGGATACACTATTTTGTTTATAAATGAAGAAAGGAAAGTCAACCTTCATCTAACTAAATCCCAAACACAACATGAGGAATGTTGGCATCTTAAATCTTACAACTTTATTTAAAGGTAGGAGATCAAAATACCAAGTGCCTCCATAAGAAAGCCAACTAAAGAAGGATATCAAATTCCATTTGTGAAATATCCAAGATATCAAACTTTAAACAAATCGTAGATTAGACACATAAATTCTACAAAGACCACTTGAGAGAGCCAAATATATGTAGAGCTAAAGAACGAGGATATTCATGCACTTTGCAAAATCTTAAACAAGATAGATACAACAAAGAAATATTGAAACAAATATAAGAGGAAGAGTTAGAAAATCCATTCTCTATGTGAAACCAACAAAGTCCCAAGGCAATATGTCTTCTCACCAAGTTTGAGCAATTAAAGGATTTGAAATTATATTGAAGCCGTTATAAAATTTCAGGTGCAATAAACTCAAATTTTTTTGTCTCTTATTCAAAAAGAGAAAAAGCCAATAACTTCTCAAGCTTTTGCCTCACTTCCTTATACAACATTCACTTACGTATCTAGCCCTTGAGGTCCGTGAAGATTAAAAAATAGAAACTTATACTTATTTAGGCTTTCAACTTGACTATCAGCTCATGGGTTCATTTTTATCCCTTTATTTCCCAGTAAAATAGAGAAATGATGCTGGTACCAGCTAGGGTTTTTGATAGCCTCGGGTCTATCTAGACCTCCGATCATAAGGATGACCTTACTGCTGAAGTGTTTACCAAATACCTACCCCATAGACTTAGACCTGTAGCCTTCACCGAATTAATCACTGAAGAGGTCGGGCTGGTAAGGAAGTGACGGTTCTTAATGTTGCTGCTATCCATCTGCATCGATCTGGTAAGGAAGTGACGGTTCTTAATGTTGCTGCTATCCATCTGCATCGATCTGGTAAGGAAGTGACGGTTCTTAATGTTGCTGCTATCCACGTTAAGGAAGTGATCTGCATCGATCTGATGGTGTCTTTTCCAAACATTAATGGTTCTGAACCAACTCTTTAGTGGAGTGTAATGCTGTCTATCCACGTTGTCAAACCACGTGAAGCCTGGTTAAAATGTGACTCACGAAATCGAACTATGCGTAGTGAACAAGCAGCTCTCCTCCGAACTGTACATGGGATTGACTCCTTGGCATGCAGTGTTGGCATGCACTGTACATGGGATTCTCCTCGTAGCTGTAGCTATTACTGTACATGGGATTCTCCTCGTATTTATGTTATGGTTGCCCGATTCTCAAAGCATCAGGCTGTCACCTTCTCGCTGTACCTAAACCATAAAGGCCTTGACCTCGATGTTCAAAAAATATTGTAATTTTCTTGCTCTTCTTTATCACTAGAAGGTATGATATTATCGCTAAACCGTGATCTCTGCGAGGCATGTCGAAAAAGAAGGAGCTCTGTGTGCAGGAAGGTTGAGATCTCTACGATTGGCAAAGTAATGGAAGATTTTTGCATAGGACGAGTTGTGATCTTGGCGAAGAATGTGACAGTGGAGAAGATCAGAGAATAGAGAAAGGGTTACGCCAGTTCAATAAGACTACGGCGAAAAAACTGAGGTCTTGTATATCGTTCTTTATACTCTTTGAATATTTTAAACTTCGATAGTATACCCTAGATGAAAGCTTTGTAGATCTGATTGAACCCTATTAGTTTTCCTTGTTCTAATATTTAAATTGCTGAATGATTATGTTGGTTGTTCGTCCATTTGTTCGTCATTATGGTAACTACACGCTGGAAGATGCAAGGTTTTTTAATGAGTTTTGAACTCGGAAATGTAGTGCGCATCATTCCATTCTATATTGTTTTGGGCAAGGGCGTTGACCCATTTCATTACAGTTTTGTAGCTCCGAAATGGTACTTTAGAAATTTGGGAGATACAAGGATTTTAATATTGCATAGTCTTTGAATTAAAAAATGCATGTGCATACTTCAATTCTGTATCGTTTTCTGGACGAGGGCGTTGACCCGTGAAATCACGAACATCGCAGACGCCATTAAAATCTTAAGTTTTCTTCTTGTTATTTCTGTTTTTTGTGTTTTCCGGCTGCCGTTTTCATAATAGAGACAACATCCAAGGAAACCGGCCGGAAAATTTTTGTTGATGAAACCACTAGGCGTCGAGCGTGACCTTGAAAGCGGTTTCCCCTGCGACGTTGGCGAGATTATCATCTCGATCATAATTACATTATTGGAATTTGATACTATTCACAAAAATGGAATAATATAATGAAATTGACAATTAGATGTTATAAAAAAAACAATTCAAAAGTTGATTTTCTTTAATACTTTTTAAATTTCTCTTATCTTCTAAATTTGCTAAAAAATTCTCTCATTTTCTAATCTTTTTAATTTAATAAAAAAAATACTTATTATCTTCTCAATTTCTCTTTTAAAAAAAATATTATTTTATCTTCTAATCTTCTTAATTTAATAAAAAAGATACTTATTATCTTCTAAATTTCTCTCATCTTCTAAATTTAATAAAAACAAATTCTCTAATATTCTAAATTTAAGATTAATTTAATAAAAAAAATCTTTATTATCTTCTAAATTTCTCTTATCTTCTAAACTTAATAAAAAAATTATCTTATTTTCTAATATTTTCTTCTAAATTTAATAAAAAAAATTATATTATTTTCTAATCTTTTAAATTTAATAAAAAAATACTTGTAATATTCATTTTTTTCTCCATTTGCCCCCATTTAGAAATGAACAAAATGGAACTAAACTTTTTGGACCTTTCAAATTTAATACATATTAATTTTACAGTAATGATGATGACTATACTCACTTGAAGTAAACCATAAGCAAAGTAAAAAACTCAATTTATTTCAAACCTAAATAAAAAAGGAAATAACTAAATAACGAAAGTAAAAAACTCGGAAATAACTAAATAACGAAAGCAAAACACTCAATTGATTTCAAACCTAAAATAAGCAAGGAATTCAAAATTGAGATTATATTTATCCATTCCAAATAGAACTAAACTAAAATATCATTAAACAACATTTTATCAACTGAGTGATCCTTAAAAGAAGAGTGGTCCTTAAAGGAAAAAATTCAAAATTGAGATTATATTTATCCATTCCAAATAGAATTAACAAAAATATCATTAAACAATATTTTATCAACTGAGTGGTCCTTCTTCTAGTAAAAATATCATTAAACAAGATTTTATCAGCTGGGTGATCTTCAATAACAAAAATATCATTAAACAAGATTTTATCAACTGGGTGGTCCTTTAAGTAGTAAAAATATAATTAAAAATATTTTATCAGCTGGGTGATCTTCAATAACAAAAATATCATTAAATAAGATTTTATCAACAAGTAATAAAAATATTTTATCAGCTGGGTGGTCTTCAAGTAGTGGTCTGCCTAGAATATAGTTTAGCCTACCTGGAGTATAATTTCTTTTGTATACTCTATGGACGAAATAATATATTGAAAAAAAAATAATATTACATGTAGAAGCGTACAGTTCTGGCCAGCAAGTGTTGTAACACTGGGGTTAGGTAAAACATGACTGTGTCACCCTCGTGCCACAGACGCCATTAAAATCTTATCTCCGTAATGACAAACACTAGCACTTTTCATTGCACGTAATCTCGAAAAATGTTTTGCACCCAGTCTCCAATAGGCCTGCTCCAGCTCAAACGTTTCCCGCTCTACCTGCTAGCTGCACATAGCAACACGTTATGAAGCATCACACATAACAAAATCTTAAAAAGATCTTAATAATAAATATGCAATAAATATTAGAGATAAGGTAATAAATATGCAATTTTTGCAGATCTTCGCAAATTTCATGGGCTATGCACATCGAAATATGTGCATATTTGTATAGTTTTAGTATTGCATATCTCCGACCTTACCAATATCGTATCCTACATCAACAAATATTAGAATTTTTTTATTTTAATATTCCAACCGCAAGTAATAAATGTATCATTTTAGCATTAATGAGTGTTTATAGCAGATTAGCTACATTGATTTAAGGGTCTGAAGAAGCAAACTTGACTTTCATTGTGAAGTAGTCGATCGACTCAGCTCTGCGCTAAAGAATTTTCAGTTTCGCCATTCCTGTGTCATCTTGGAGCAAGAATTTCCAGTTTCTTGCCGTTCCTGTGTCATCTTGGAGCAAGAAAGTGCGGTCTTGGAGCAAGAAAGAAAACTATTGGCCTGTGCATTAAAGGTAAGCAATATTCCAAAAACTATTCGCCTGTGCATTATTCGCTTATGCATTAGAGGTGAATAATAATCAATATTCCAAAAATGATTGTGACTTCCACGTTCTCATATTCATATACTTATATGCCACAAGATATAACTCTGTATATTGATTTTCTGTTGTGATTTGTCTGTGTCCATACCTTGAGTCTCAGCGTATGAGCAAGTATTAAATATGTTTGATAAATTTGAATGTACTTTAGACTTCTGCGAATTCTTACGAGAATACAGGTCTTCAACACAAAATTGGGACTT
This sequence comes from Larix kaempferi, assembly GCA_027924585.1. Classification (NCBI taxonomy): domain Eukaryota; kingdom Viridiplantae; phylum Streptophyta; class Pinopsida; order Pinales; family Pinaceae; genus Larix; species Larix kaempferi. Next base: position 7,556,272 of record BSBM01000511.1, on the reverse strand, counting down.
ATTGTTTTCTAGTACTTCTTATATGAATTCGCTGGTGCATGCTATATTCTACAATTAATTTGTATTTTTGCTACGGCTTGGTGATCTGAATGTTTGACTGCTTTATAGTTTCACATGTTGATTTGATGATTAGTAAACATTTGAATATCCTACTCTTCATTGTGTTAATATTTCTCTTCCATCTACACATTTTGAAACCCAGTGTTAACATCTCGGAAACAAGCCCTTCTGTTTTTCAGGTTAATTATTGAATGCATTTCAAACAGCTTTAAAAGTTTAGTTACAAGCTTAAATGAAGAGCCTAAAATGTAAAAACCCTTAGTTACATACCTTGAGTCTCAGCTTATGAGCAAGTATTAAATATGTTCGATAAATTTTGATACCCTCCGGTCTGACTAGTAAGTCTGTCCATTTCGCGCCACGAAATTTTTTATTGTTCTGTAGGAGCTCTCACTCGCATCCTGTATTACAGGAACATAAACTCAGAGTTGGAAGTTCATAGATATTCAATGACTAAGAGTCCATAACATTGAATGAACGAATCTTACTCTGAAATCTTTAGTAACTGGGAATTTCAGTACAGAAAGTGGGCGTATCCAATAGAGAGAAAGAATAATATTAACCTGGTCCTTCAATATGGGAAATTGACTCATGAAAGTGGGCGTAGCGAATGCCTCAGTGAATGTTCGACTTAGCAATTTAACCTGGGAAATTCCCTCTCCTTATCAGTCGAGCGTGCTTACGCACCCTCATGAAAGTGGGCGTTGTAAATGCTTAAGCGGCCCAAGAATATAGAAAATTTGCTATAGGGGTCTGGAAAATAAAGTTATCCTTCCTACGTTCACCTAGCCCTTAGAAGCTGGTAAATTTATTAGCAAAAGTGGGGGTCTAAAGATGATAGATAGTTCAAACGAACCTTTCCTTATGAAGACGGGAAATTGACTCATGAAACTGGGCGTATCTGGATGATAGAGAGAGGATGTTCACCTAGTCCCGGGACTCACTGGTCTCATAGTACAGGCTTCAGATGCAAATATAGCCACTCTCGTTTCTCTTAATTCGCGAGCCCGTATAACAGAGAATTGTCCAGCTTACTCAGGATCAAACTAATAATAGCAGCGATTCAGACAACTAATAATAGTGATTCAGATTGTGTGCTTTGTTATAGATATTATCTTGAGCATGCCAACCTAAAATCATCGATATTGTTCTCATGGATAGAGTTCTGGAAGTGAGAATCATAGCGCTAGTGCAAGGGAAGATAAATCCACCTATGAAGCGATGATGACCATGAAGTGTCTCCAAAAGTCTAAAGAATTTAGGTGAATAATCTGCTTCCGATCAATCTCCACCAAAACTGGAGACAAATAAAATGGAAGAGGTGAACAAACAGAGGCCTTATCGATTGGGAATGTAGAAGAAATGGTGCCATTGTTGGAAGTTGAACTAATGCATATATTGATCAACTATGTCAGGTAAATTCAATTGAATTTGTGAATTTTTTAAGGAATATTTGTGCTTAGTGCATGAATATACTTATGTCTCTGCAAGTTTGGTCAATAAACTAATCAATCCATTATTGTAACTATAAAGTATGGCAATTTAATTACCAGACATGGTGAAGGAATAAAGTAGAAAATTACAAGTCGAGAACAACTTCGCTTTTGTAAATGAGATGAAGAGCCTAATGGTCGTGATTATGGAATTGGACATGGAATTGTTCTTGGGGTGGAAATCTAGAAGTGGGGAATTTTATGGATCCAAACTAGAGAGAAAGAGGAGCAGCTTGGTGGGTTCATACCCTCTTTAGTGTAGTGCTAAAGCATAGAACAATCGCCATGAATGAAATTCCTTATCCCAAATAGATACTCATAGAATTTGAGCCGGAGGCCGATTGTCTAATATGTGACGATTAGAGTGAAGATAAATTTTATGGACAGTATTATCCTCTGTGTGCTAGAGAATCAACATAACATAGTGGGTTGTTTGATATGAATATTGCAAGCAGAGAATGCCATAATGTCTTTGAAGGTAATTCCCATCCCCATTTACATGCACACTACCACAAGCATCAAGGGTCCAGGGTAGACGTAATAGCATGTAACCTTTTCTAAGTCATAGAGGAGCATTCGAAAACAAGCCCTTCTGTTTTTCAGGTTAATTATTGAATGCATTTCAAACAGCTTTAAAAGTTTAGTTACAAGCTTAAATGAAGAGCCTAAAATGTAAAAACCCTAGAAACACAGTCAGCCTAGCAAAGGTTTAACACTTGGGTTATGGCTATCATTTTGTTGCTCATAATCACAGAAGTATCACATTTCAATGATGGACTAAGCCCTAAGACTTTCGCAGTAGCTAAGTATTGGCAGTGGCTACGAAGAGGTTTAAAAAGACTAAATCCATTAACCATAGAAATACTCAGAACCCTTTTTAAATCAACCAAATCGAATTTTACAAATTGGCTGAGACTTTAACAAAACTATGAGTTACAGCTCATAAAACAAATCTTTCCAATATCTTTTGCGTCACAGCTTAAAACAAAGGATTTTCACAACCTTTTGCACGACGGTATCTACAATTGCAAACCCAGACATATACTAGCTATTTATGACCTTGAGGTTAAACATTGAGGCTTACCGGATAGCTAGTATCCTTGCCTTCAAAACGAGTGCCGTGACTTTGAAGAGTAGAACCTGCCAACAATAATTTACACAAAGGTTAAACACGAGTTGCGAAAATCATTTGGAAGAAAAATACATTTCTAATCTAGTATCAATAGGAAATGAAGGAAGGAAAGTATGGTACATCACCTGAGTGTGTAACTTGCATCATTATACTCCAAGCATACAGTAGATAGTCCAAGCAACACTCCAACAGTTCCTGACGAGATAAGACCATACCAGTGCACTCAAAATTCTGAGCGAGCATGACACTAAACCAAATCCAACTCTGAAAGTTCCCAACAATTCTCCAGTAATTTTTCACAACGAAAGGTCGTCGTATCCAGACAATAAATGCTTCCTTGCATACCTGCTGAGACACATCACTTAGCTCATGCTCTAGATCCTGTAATTTTTCTTTCTTTTCCAAAAATTCCTTTTCTTCCTCAACAAAAAGAGGCTTTACTCCTCCCCAATCAATTGTCACAGACAGTCTTAGCTCCTTGAACATTCTAACCAAATCCCTGCCTCCCTTTGCCTGTTGAGCTACATCTTGAGCTGAACATGCGGCATTGCCCTCTCCAAATAGTTGACGAGGTAGTTTCACAACACCGTCAAGCATTCGTGAATCCATGTCTGTCGTGCTAGGTAAGGGTAGCTTTCCTTGAGCCTGAAGAAATAATCTCAATTCAATGCTCTTCCTGATTACTGGATGAGCAGCCAATCTGCAAAGATATTTCTCCAGTGCTAATCTTCGCTGCTCAATAAATTCATGTTTCTGCATAACCTAGATTTCAACAACACTTTTGTCGGGGCGGGGAGGAATGAAGAATACCCGATAGGATTCCGCAACCCTATCAGCCAAAGTTAAGACAATGATTTCTGGGTTCTTGCTCATGGAGACGAGTCATTCGATTCGCTGAAGGATATAGAGAAGTTTAATCTAATAAAACCACCCATGAAAAATACAGTGCCTCTCTTTCCATACGGTTGAACTGCCATAATATTCATAGCTGACAATCCGGGAGTGTGAGCTTTCCATTGTCATGTAGAAGTGCATTTCCTTCTGGGAATGGGAGTGATGTTTGAAGTAGGGATTGAAAGAATGAAAAGTTTGTCGAGATCCATTATGGGCTGCGGCTAAAGCAAGGCATTTCGACCTCCTTGAACTTCCTCATTGCAATTCTTTTAACACTGCATTGTTTATGCGTTAACATGTAGCTGTTGTAACACGAGATAACTGACACCTGTCAACAACCACAGTTTTGTCTACTTTTTATGTAGCTGCTGTAACACGAGATAGCTGGCACCTGTCAACAACCACAGTTCTGTCTACTTTTTATGTAGCCGTTGTAACACGAGATAGTTGGCACCTGTCAACAACCACAGTTCTATCTACTTTTTATGGACCATACCTGTCAATGTTTTAAAATGGTTTTTAATTAGGTCATTTGATCTCGTGTCTAAATTAAAGGTTTATTCAACTTAATGCTAAGTGGTTGATAGAAATTAAAACAACATGGTATAGCTAAATTAATTAATTAAATTACTGGTTTTGGTTGAATTTGTGATGAGAATAGCCGTGACAAATTCAAGCTTCCAAGAGGCCGCCATTGATAGAGAACCTTGCAGCTGCTCGGCCACCATTGATGGTGAATTTTGCAGAATGATGTTTTATGTTTGCTTGTTTTAAATAGTCGTTGGAGAGTAGTGCTTCAAAGCTGATGTAGAATGTAGAAGCAGTTGAATGGTTTGGTGAGTTATTAAAGCTACCATCAATTTCGATGACAGTTCAGTAATTGTTGTGCCATCAATAAAAATGAAAGAGACCTTAGTTGTCATTGTAGTCGTCCCAGCTGACATTGTACGTGATATTTAAGAACATTCAAGTAGACGTCAATGTCAAAACAGCTGATCGAGAGAGCAAAGAAGTGGACACTGGACTGTGCTGTAAAAGCTACCCTCATTTAAGAGAGGTGAGGGTCACGGAATCTTATTTTTCGCGTCCGTTCTACATCTTTTCTCCACTGAATTCAATTCGATTCAATGCACTAAATACGAAATTAGTGTAGGGCATTTATGGCATGGCCTTGTTCATTGTGGTAATGTGGTTACTGGTAGTAGGTATTGGTCAGAAACACGTCATCCCACTTGCAGCCATCGCGATGTTAGGAAATTAGGGCACACATATTAAGCAAACTGACTCTGAAACAGTGAATGATATAAATAGAAACCAATACGAGTATTTAAGAGCTACCTATCCATCTGTAGGAATTCAATCTCTAAAATTCCATATCAGCTTATATAGTTTTGTAAATTCTATACTAATTAATGTTATGTGTCTTCATATCATGTTTATAATAATTTTTAGTCCTTGCGTAGCAGGGATTATAGTGATCGATAGGTCAACTAACTTAGTTGACTTTATATTAACACTGACTTTCTATCAAAAATTTTATTAACTTTCATAAAGTTTATGAAAATTTGATTATTAAATTTAATTTTTAGAAATTAAAAAAACTTTATGAAATTATTGAAATTTGATATTGCCTTTTTATTATTGGTTAATAGGATTGATTTGACAATATACCCCTGGTGTGAGGGGAATTGTCAGATATAAAAAATAATTTAAAATTAAAATAAATTTTTTTTTTTTTTTAAATGACACTTGGATCTCCATCATTTCAATGATGAAAATGACGGCCAAGCGAGTTACAGGATTGATGTCTATTAAATGTGTTATTAAAATTATTCAGACCCTCATGACAGTTGTTAATTCTAAGTTATGTATTTAATTCTAAGTCATGAGAGTTGTTAATTCTAAGTTATGTTATTAAAATTTAGCTTGAACGAGATGACTAGCCGGGATACTGGCAGTCGAATCGGCTGTATCACCAATATCATGGACTTGATGCGCCATGTATATGTCGGAATTACTATTACTGTTCACATCGTCGGCTAGAGAAGCAGTACTCGTAACCTCTGTTGACTGTGAAATCGAAGTGATGCCCCCTGACAGTTGCCCTGCCATGATTACAATATTTCAATGCAAATCATTTGACACCAGCTTTACGATGCAAGAGTTACTGGTCTTTCGGTTAAAATTATAGATAAAGATTGGAACAAGTCAGATGAAGAGGAATTATACTCAAAAGAGTTGTTTTCCTATGAATCTAAGATTTGGGATTCGAACCATTAAAACAATCAAAATAACATGATGTTATGTTTTAAGTAAGTTGATTGGATAAATTTGATACCCCCTATTAATTCAAAATGCTAAGAGTGCTCTGGATATACCTGGAGCAGTAGGCACTTCCTGCTGTCCTTGCACGGTCTCTACAGGTAATGGAGTTCTATCACCTGCAGTGCCTTGTTCATAATCCGCTGTAACCACATTTGCATTGGGGAATGTCGATCGGATTCCAGTCTTAATCTCTTCCTGTTCCTTATCGATGTTAGGATCATTTATCAAATTTCCAGTAGGAAATGCATCCAATCCAGGCGACACAGCCGATCCATCCGCTGCATGAGGGAAACATGCAGTTAATACCATCAAAAACCTAATGTTGAGGTGCCAATTTATATATCTGAGCAATCTGTGGAAAATAACAGAATTAAGATAGCGAACATTTATTAGAACCACTACAATCAGATCAATCTCTCAAATGAGAGCATTTTATTCTTTATCTTAGCCAAACAAGAAGAATTTGACAATTTATTACGAAGTCTGCTATTGAATTTACAGTTCAAATCCGCTGTTTCTTCTTTCTTCACCCCCTTCGTATTTTCTTTTTCTTCTGGGCTAAAGTGATCGTGGCCCTCCTCTTCTTCAAACTGATCGTCGTCTTCTCCTCTGCGATCGTTGCCCGGCCACCCAATTAATGTTTTGGCTTTTTCTTTCGCCAACTGTAACATCAATTTCTTTTGGGCGTGATGAATCTCATGCTCATCGCGTCGGCATTCCCAGGATTTCGATGGTTTGCACATCTATCATCTTAACAATTTCCGCGATCTGCACTCAAATTTTACTCGCAAGAACTCTATTATGTGTTTTTTTATTATTCATCTCCTGTGAAATTTAAGCGAAGGGTTTCGAATTCAAAATCAAGGATGGATATGCTGCTACTATTTAGCTCTGTTCTATTACAAGATTTTAACAATCTTTCATTTATTGTCCAGAATGATATATTATTATGGAATGACCTTATGTATAAAACTATGTGTCGAGAATATCCACCTATAGATTGGTGACTTGCCGAGTGTTCAATTTTTTTCTCTATGGATTATTAATCTTCTGCATCAGCACTCCTGTTAGATTTCAATTTTTAGGTTGATCATTATTGTTTTGAATCTTAAAATTTTGTCATTGATATCGATTGGTGCCATGAGGCGATCCGCAAACACCCTGTATAATTACTCCTTTAAAAGATCGATTTCTGGATCTCTATTGTTGTTTAAATTCGTAAATGTGGGCATGATTTCTTTAAGTTTCAACGAATTCAACGACGGGGTAGGGATACTCTGCAATCATTCCCTTAAGGGTTTCGTTCTCAGAATTGCGAACTCAGACATTACTAGTAGTGTTATGTAGCTGATGAATGATTTTATGACTGTGGTTTCTCTGCGTTGATGCTCATTTGGATGAATGTCCAGATCCAAATTGTTTTTAACCTCTGTCTCAGGATATCCAGAATCCACTCAGTTATGCAAATTGTGAGATCGACATTTCTTATCCTCTGCTATTTAACCAGCTATCGCCCGCTTACTCATATACATAAATCCAACGTTTAAAACTCTGATCGATTTCATGTATATCAAGTTAGGTTATCCGAGCCATCCAGGGTTAGTCAGCGCATGCAATGCGTGCTCTGTGTTTTATATTTAAAGTACCCTGCTTTTGGAGTCTCTGTATCTCCAATCTTATGGCAAGTCAATCTGCGACTTCATTTGCCAAACGCCCAGATCTAATGGGAAGGCGTCTTTCTGCTGGATCTCAGGATACTGTATTTCAATATTAAAATTCGTATGCCAAATCGATATGAGTTTTATTGAATGCAGCATACTAAACGCCGAGAAGTATTGAAGAGGCGTTACCACACCGATTCTCAGAATCCAGCATTCAAATCTCAGTATTGTTGTTCAACAAACTCGGGTTTGGTCCCTTTTATTCCTTGACTACTTTAATTAGAGGATAACTTATTAATTATGTAAATTGTATATGCAATTTGATAACTCTGTAAATTGTATATGCAATTTGATAACTTATTTATATAATTATTATGACAACAAGAGCCACAATGTGGTAATAACCGCAACGTTGCTATAAGATAGAAGCTATAACTGAAATGTGATCCATTTTGCCTAATTATTGGCATAATTATTGATCTTCAAGTCCTAGTGTATCTAATGATACCATATGTTCATATTTTGTATCCTCTCAAATGTTAACTTCACATGATTGGTAAATAACTTTACATAATTGTTTTAAAAAAGTTAATATTTTCTTCAAGGCATTTTAACTTCCTTCTATTTTATATCAACAACAATCATGATAGTTATATATGATTTTCTTAGTAAATTTTTTACTTCTTTATCAATTAAACATAATATTAAAGCAGGGACAAGCTGCTTGGCAGCTATTTCTCTTGTTATTATGTATTTTTAAACATTTTAATTCTTTTTAATTTAATTTATTACTATTGTGATACATCTACTTAGTTTTTAATTGTATTTTATTTTTGCAATAATTCTCTTAAAAAATAAATTGCATATTTATATATTTTATGTACTTTCAAGCCTCCTCTTTTAGAAGATTAAGTTTATTCACACATTCTTTGATGAAGATAATGATGACCTTATTAACATCCCACTTTAGTATATAGACTTCAAAAAATGTAAGGAATCATTTGGTTTTCTTTAAAATTATATTTATGTGTTTGAAAAACTCGAAGAAAATCATTTCTAGATTGTCATAGTTGTGACAAGTTAAAAGGTTAGAAATGTCAATATTGTAAGAGAGTATCCCAAAGCAAGGAAGATGCCCCTATGCACCCATTGCACCCAAGGAAGTGGCCTGTGATCAATATAAAAGTGATTCTGAGTTCTGTCATTTCTGCTATTTCGCATATTTTTATTAAGTAATTGTTGCAGGTGCATCACATCTGGTATCAGAGCACTTTTTTGGGCTCGCTGAGTGAATTTCTGCCAAATTTTTTTTTTTGCATCTGTTGCAGGTTCAGATTTGGGAATAATCCCTATCCGCTTAACTGTGGGAAGTACTTGGGCATAAGCCCTAAAACTCATTGTGAGGAGTACCACAGGAACCCCGAAGTAGCTGGCCCATTGAGAGGACCTGCCAGCGAAAAGGGAAACGACCCCTACCTGATTGACTAGTTCCCACCCGTGAGGTAAACCAAGAGCTGTCGTTTGTGGCAAAGCGGTTATCAGTTTTACCTGAGCCGTGGAGTGAGGGGTACCGCCCCAATACGCAAGCCGTCAGACAGCATTGGTGGCCGAGTGAAACCCTTGAACTGTTAGGGAGCCGCACATACCTGGGGTCCATATTTATTTTCAGCTGAACTGTTGACGATCGTTGCTGCACCGTTTTAGATCCAGTCGTTCAGATCCATTTTGCAAGCCGTTCCAGATCCAGCCATTTTCAATCCATTCGACGCCGTTTCAGATCCCTTCTGAGCCGTAGTCGCTCCAGTCTGAAAAAAAAAAAGAGTATAAAATTCAGTTTTTTTCCCATATCTCCCTTGTTTTCACTCTGTTTCCCTTGAAATTTTTGGGGAACCCCTGTCATTCCATTCTGCATATTTCATTCCTGAGGACCCTATCCTCAATTCCCCTTCCCAAAGCCCGAAATCTCACATTTGTCTATTTTTAGGGTTTGCCATAACTTCCTCAGATTTCACCCAATCACCTTCAAATCAAGAAGTCCCCCCCCCCCCCACCTCAAAGGTCCTTCCCCATGGGTTCATCGAATTCCCATTCTCCACTATGAATCCCCACACTTCATTTATGAGTCACCTACCCATTGTGTTACAAGTATCGATATGGAAATCATATCATGCCTATGGGGGAAAGATTCCATATGTAAGTCTTGTGTGATGGCATAGTGGGGCATGCATATCCAATGAATGGGACTATTATGGCCCACCCATTTGTTGAATGTCTAGTGGATCTATTGGGAATGTTATTTAATATCTACAAGAGGCCGTTAATTATCTATTGAACAAACCGAATATTTATCAGTTTTTCTAGTTCAATGAATTTCCTTCTATATAAATTCAATTTTAGTTTGAATGTTTCAACTCCACTTTGACAAATGTATGTTATATCCAATCTTTTGAAAAATGTTTTTATATATTTATCCATTTTTATCTAACTAAAAGGTACATGTGGATGGAAATGCAGATGGATCCAGACAATCATTTCGACTTTGTAATTGTAACTGGTGAAGAACATTCTACCCTTGGCATAGTTAGGTGTCAATCAGATGCTACTTTTGCATAAATCCGTCAAGAAATTGTGCTTGATAATATCATTGGATATCCTTTTGAGTTTACCAACAATCAAGGATATACTTTAAATGCAACACAAGAGAAAAGATGGAAAGCTACAAAAACACCTATAGGCATCAAGAGGAAACTAGACACATTGGATACTGAAGCGTTGCAATCAATGGTAATGGAAAGAACACCAAATGTTGAAATCATCGAAGAGAACATGGAGGAACCTATGCATAAACAAGCAAGAGTTGAAGTTGAGTGTGATTCGATAGAACAAAACATAGGTGTTGATTCTACTATATTGGCATCTTGGGAAGAAAAAGTGAATAGTTTAATGGAAGAGTTTGTTGAGGAGAAGGTTACTCTTAAAGTATATTCAGAAAATGGAACATCTAAAATAAAGATACGTTGTGAAAGTTGTGGTATTGATTATGGAACAGGGGAAATATCTTTAGCAGCACGGACACTTCGCAACTTCAAAAACAATCACATGAAAACAAGGGCCCATCAACGTAACATTTCAAGGGTGGGAAGTAGTGAAACTCCTTCATGTAACATAGAAAGGAAGACATCAATGGTTGGAGATCGAATTGAGATTGATAAAGCCATCAAAATACTAGATGATTTCAACAAGACACAAGATCCAAATTTGTTCAAAGTGGTGGAAGCAACACTTGCAGGATACGAGGACAAGAGAAAAGTAAAAATGGAATGTACACGGTGCAATAAATGGTTTTATTTAGTACCAGCAAGTGGTAATATTGTTAGTTCTCTAAATGAACATATGAAATCAAACAAGCACATTTCTACTACAAATGAGGCTTCACATAATACAATTGGGTTGAGGACTGGCATAGTTGGGAGACCCAAGAAGCCTACCAATGATAAGTCCCAACAGAGTTTGACTAGGTTCTTGGTCCCATCATCAACACCACTATCACATAGGGGTTCTACAAGTGCAAATCCTTCTACTTCAGGTATGTTAATTTCACAAGCTTATTTAATTTGAATATGACATTGAACATAATTTTATTTTTTATCTCCAAATTTATTTGCTTTTATTGTATTATTGTAGATCATTTATCTCCCTTGATACTACAATGTTGGGGGTATTGGTATCCATATATTGATAGAAATGGGGAGAGATTGAACACAAAAATCCTAATGGATGATCAAAGGGGTGGGAAATTATGGGCCATAGAGAAGCATACCAAGAGGATGCTATGTTATCATGGTACAGAATGTCGTATTGATGGTACATATAGGCATATTCATTGTCAGAGGGCTTCTGAAACAGGGATACCTTTTGAATCATTGACATGCAAGTTTTGTAAGTTGATTCCAGACTGTGATGACTTTAGGATGCGTTTATATCGTGAATCAAGGAGCCCCATTAAAAGACATGGGCGAGATACAGGGAAAGGGAGAAGATTAGACTTTTTGACTCAAACTGAGCTCAGAAATGTTGCAAGGGTTACAAATACTAGCTATAGATCAACAATGAGGGCTCTTTGGTGGGAGAGGACAAAGGTTGCTATACTCTCTATTAGAATAAGGTCCCTAAAGGACAAGTTGTTCGAATCTACAGAAAGGAAAGATGTATTTAGGTTTTGCAAGGATGTGTGTGAGGCACATAGACAAGGAAAATTACAAGGTAAAGATGCCGTTTGGGAATTTTTCAAAGATATCTTTCACAACCTGACACGTCCAAAAGCAGGGAGAAGGTATGGTGCATCCACTAAATCCATTTATGAGATGATTAAGTTATGGGGGGGTCCTAGATTGCATAGCTTCATTAGCTTGAATTTAGATGGTCCTTCAATATCTACAACTTTAAGGCAAGTGAGAAAATCACTGTCATATATCCCAGGGGAGCATGAGTACATTTTTGAGGCACTTGGAAAGGTTTATGCTTCTTATAAATCCAAACATGGTATAGAGGGTCCGATTCCTGTATGCCTTGCTGAAGATGAGACCGTTGTGAAAAAATATGTTAGGTGGGTAGCAAAAAGTGATACTTTGGTTGGTTTTTGTGGTAATAAAGAAAATCATCAATGCCAATCACATTTCTTAGTGACTGTGGGCGAGGGAGCTGCAGGCTATGATGTTATTACAGACACTTTTAAGAACAGTGTAATTGGTCATTATGCACGTGTCATTATTGCAAACCCTTTACATGAAAAGCTTCCCCGTTTGGTTGTGGTTGTTCATCCAACATGCAATAGGTTCGATGCAAATTTTGTTGCCAAGCAATGGGAAAAAATAGAAGTTATGTGGAGGAAACACGTGGAAAATTGTTTGGGACCTATTATTGGTCATTCATCTGATGGGGATAGTAGAAGAAGACAACTTATGTTGAAGGCTTATTCTTCAACAAAAGGTATTCGATATCAAATCCCTTGGGAAGGGTGGAGGCTGTCTGGGTTGCATGATGGTGGCAACGTAATAGGACTACATGACCAGGATTACATACACAACGGGAAAAAGCTAATCAATCCTTTGTTTAGTGGCCGACGAGATTTGATCCTTGGAGAAGAGTTGGTAAGTTTTAATCATGTCAGAATGGTTTATAACAGTTTTAAAGTGGATGATCACAAGCTTAAAATTGAATATATAGAGAGGATGGATCGACAAAATTGGGGTTCAGCGCAACGCATTGCTTCAAGGCATGTTCAAAGGTGTTTAAAAGAGATGAGAAGTACAACGAGTGGTAGGGCAGAGAGAACACTAGGTACAGAGATTATCTAATGATTGTTGCTGACTACATTGACATTTTTATGTCTCATAGTTTGACTCTTTGGGAAAGAGTGCGAAATGCTTCAAGAGTTCAACATTTCTTTTTGTTATGGTTATGTTGGGTACGGAAACAATCTCATGTTAATGCCAACATAAATTTCATTAGTAGAGAGGCATATCAAGATGTGAAAATTTCGTGCCACTTTGCGGTTTTATTGATGAGATTGTTTCGAGACCACTACTCTAACTTGCCATGTGTATTGCACTTGACTGGGTCAGATGTGTGTGAGAACTTCTTTAGCAAAGTTGGTGGGATGGTTGGATCAGAGAGGGCCTATGATTTCACTGACTTGCTTCATGCTGTTGGAACTCTTAATAGAGTTGCCGAAGAAGAATCAAATCCACAAGGGCTTCGCTTTAATAAATCTCATAAAAAACAAGAAAGCATCTGGAATAAATTGCACCAACAAACAACAGAGAATCATGATGTATTATCTGATTATGGTCCAATATCTACAGATGATAAAATTATAGAAGCTCTGAATGTAGGATTGAATGATGCGCAAAACCTTTTATCAAGATTTGGCATGCAACCAGAAGGACACACACAATCTTCTTGGTGGTTTAAACCATGGACAGAGGATCAAAACTATCCAACATTCCAAGTAGTGGATGAAGTAGTTGATGGTTCTACACCGAATAACTCCAACTCAATATTCCAATCTTCATCTTCATCCATACTCAATGTTAGTGAATTGCAAACAATGGAAAGTGAGTGGAGGCATGAGTTGGATGAAATTTTAGATACCATTGATGATAATGTGAACACAACTACCAAACCAGTGGTAGATCTTGATGGTAAGGATATGTTCAAATCTTGTTTGGTTAGTCAGTTGAATGGAAATCCAACATTATCCAAAGATAGGTTGACTAGAGTGAGAAATGGGGTCTACTTTAGGCGAGATGAAAGGGCTTCAAAAAAGGGTGTTTCAATCGGCTTTGGAATTGGATCGGACTGCGGGGTGTTGTTTGAGAGCAACTCAATACCTATAGTTGAACGTGCCACAAGAAAAGGTGTTTCTCGAAGTACCAAAGAAGGTGTTTCTTGTGGAACTTGGTACATTGGAAGGGTTCAAAGAATAAGAAAGAAGGATGGAAATAGGGTGTTTGATTACCATAATGACATTGATCTTTTGGATAGGCCAGAAGGTGTTGAGCTTCAGTTTTGTTGGTACAATAAAATAAAAGGGCAACACTTGTACAAGTATGATTTGACAGATCATCTTTTTGTACAACTTGAATCTGTTATAGCAATGGCCAACTTATCATACAACAATAGGAATGACACATACAAATTAGAAGAAAGAGATTACAAAGTTTTTTCTGATTTTGTCAGAAATCTCAACAAGGTTAATTTAAAGTTTATTGTAATTTATTTTTCCTTATTCATTCCCATTTAATAGATAATTTATAAATAATTATTGGTTGTATTTTTGTTGATTTCATGTAGTAATACCATCTTGATTTTATATTTTTTGGCCTCAGGTGCAGTGAACCCTTCGAATGGTGAATTTTGGGATAAACCAACCTAATTTTTTCCACCTACTTTTTTGTGTAAGTTTCTTTGACTATTCATCTTTTGTAGTTGTATTTCAGCTTTCAAGATAGATATTGTGCTAGTGTAACCATCCATATTATGATTTTAAATCGGATTTCAATGCAGATTTGGATTTCACATGATGATTTGATTGTTACAGGTACCCGGGTTGATGCAAATTCATGTGTCATTCATGATGTCAACCTCATGTCAACGAGATTTAAAAATCAAGGCTAAAGGTGTTGGAAGGTTTTCAATCAAGCAAATTGACATTTTGGAAGTTGGATAACTTGCTTTCCTCTATACTAGTGGTCATTTAGAGCTGATGTCAAGATCATTTGATCAAATACTTTATATTTACATGTTTTCAAAATTCAGGGCAATGCCCTTTATAAACTTTTAGTAGTTTTTTAGCACTAGAAATGGAGAAGGTGACTCTTTTGAGTACAATTTATATCATACATAGCATCATATCTTTAAGATAAACTAATACTCTTGATTTAACAATGATTTTGACTTATCATATCTTCCGTTTTGCTTAATAAAAATATATGTGAATGTTTTATAATTAATTTAAACTTTATGGATTTATGTGTTAGTTAATTTTTTTCATCCTTTCTTCTTCCAGCAAAGACTTGAAGGTCTTTCTAAAGATCTCGGAGCAAATTCTGCAATGTATTTGGATTTTTAAAATTTCGATAATATTGCAACTATTACTATTAACTCTGCTCTATGTTTTATTTTTGTGGGGTTACTCTTTTTGTTGCTTTGCGAAGTTATTTAGATATGAGGTATGATTCTTGGAATAGCATGCATTACAATATTAGAATTTTGTGGCACTGAGATAACCATGGTGGTAGTATTTTGTTTTTTTTATGTAGAATGTTATTGATGTGATGTCCAAAAGGTCAATGTTACCACTTATGAATATGTATGCAAGATTTTACGCTTTCTTTGTAATTGAGGTTGAGTTTTCTAGTGTTAAAAGTGAGTAAAGCTTGTAACATTATACCTTTTGTTGTTCTATATGAGGCCAATTTCCAAAGTGTGTTTCTTTTCTAGCTATAAGTCACGTTGTAGCCTATGAAACTGTTCAGTATGTTTGAGTGTGCTTTTGGTTCCTTGTCAAATCCAAGGTTAAGAGATGTAGCTAATCGAGAATTCTGGAGTTGAACAATTATATTGTAATTTTTGTAGGCATTCTAGTAAAAGATCTAACTCTTCATTTTTTAGGTTGGGGTTTAGGTGGGTATTGAGATTCAATCAGACCTTGTTCCATGACAAGAAAGAAAAGTGAGATCAATCGTTCTTGGATCACTGGAACCAAGAAAAGTTAGATCAATCTTTCTTGACTAATAATTTATTTCAACTTTTTGTATTCTTCTTTAACATTTTCACATTTCCAGTTAAGAATAGTTATTAGATTGAGTTATATTTGGCACATTCATAATTGAAATTTCAATTCTTATATGCAAGGCATCCTTCTTAATATTGTATTGGAACTGACATGAACATAGGTGAAAATCTAAATCCTTGTTTACATACATTATATGTTATTATTACCATGAAATGGTATCATATAAGTTTCACCATCTGTGTATATTTATATCTATTGCATGATTGAAACTTAACAATGGATATTCTTTCCTCTCCCTTAAAGATAAAAAGAATTAGATATATTAACCCACGAAAAGGTAACTAAATGTTTCTAATTCCCTTGATTGAAAGAATAAATGTAGAGGAAGTAGAGGTAATTCATTGAATCTTGTGAATGACCCAAATCCAAGATATGCACATGATCATATGGTGTTATTGGAAAGTAAGAGGAATTTTTCTATGTTCATTTGGGTTCAAACATCAATGATGATTGTTTTAATAGGAAGGTAGGGAAGTCCATCCACGAAAGGGTTTCAATTTTGTATTTTTATGGAATTTATTTTATTAAGCTTATAAAAAACATGAGCTCTCTAAGGCTATATTTGTATTTACATGATATAAAATTGGTAGATTGGTAGGTTGTGGTTTGAAACATCTGTAATTCTCATCTTTTATAAGCATTGCACTGACTATTGGACTATCTATCTTGTACTTTCTTTGTTACATTGATCTCTTAACGGGTTTCCTTTTACTCATTTTACCTTCCCCATTACTATTTCATTGGGTCTTCCACTATCCAATGCTACAAATTGATCAGTCGTCCCTACAATCTTAGTGGGATCATTGTTAGCATTATACTACTACTTTCTTTAGCATCTTGTTTGGTTATACTAAGATGCATTAGGATCCTGTTTGTTACACCTTGATAATATGATATAAAGGGGGTATTAAAAATGGGTTGATAAAAATGGATACCTACAATATCTGGTGAAAATAGAGGTTTTCTTAATTGGAAAGGTATATTGGGAGGGGGGTTCAACAATACAATTTCAGGAGGGATTTTCCAATATTTAGTGAAATTAGGGATATTCTTTAATATCCTGCGAACGATGGTGCTATGTAACAATTTCACTGAGTGAACCCCCCGTGATCTCCATAAACCTCCCTCCCGGTGAGTATGTCTCCAACCGTGGACTCTGGTCACATCAGAAGTTCTTCGGGGAGTATCTGTGGCATTGCCACCTTCCTTGTCAAAACCCATAATTTCCGAAAAATTTAAAATTTTTAAAATAGCATGTAATATTATTAAATGCAGTCATTTAACTGTTTGATTAGCTTAAGTGATCATAATTATGTCTGAATGATCTTTTGTTATATCTAAATTTTAATATGAGTTTCTTTACAGTTACTGATTGTTTTTCTGTTTTGCAACCACAAGGGGGAATTGCCATGACAGATTGGGCTTACTTAGCTTCCGAGCTAATGCAACAGATTTTCTTTCTCTTACAGATATACAGGTAATGTTCGGGTCGCTGCAAATAATCTTTAAAGTATTATAAGTCAAATCTGTACCAAAACATTCAGTAAAAAGTCTAAGCAAGCTAGCCAAGTTATCAAGTGTTTAAAGGTAGCATTCTTCCTATGAACTCCTCAAGATCTTACTGTTAGAGAATTAGAATTTACTAGAACATATGGTAGTTATGTTCCTTGAGAACAAATGAGTTAACTAACTCTATGGAGTAATTGTTCTTTGATGTTATTACTGTAATGCAAATATACTTCATAATTGACACTGTAAAAGACAACTGGGTGACCATACTCAGACCAATTTTTACTCGCTCATTGTTATCCCATCATATCGAGTTTTTAAGTTAGAAAATATTTTGATTTGCAACTGCAATTGTACAGGATCTGGAGTGGTCAATATATAATTTGCTTGTTTCTAGCATTTGCAAGATATTCTGTCAGTTACATGTCTCCTCTTAACATCTCAGGGTTTGTATGGATTGATAAATTATTCTTATGTCTATGATTGATAATGGATTAGGAATTATAAGCTATCTTGAGTAAACTCATCGAGCATTAAGGATAACAAGAGTCTACTTGTTATAAGGAATCTGAAACAACTAAGAGATTGTGATTATATTGTAACAACAATTGAAAGGAACTAGAGTAACCCTAATCCGAAATTGTGAGTTAAGTGACTTAAATCTTACAAGTTTAAGTCACCTAAAGAAGGAAATGGCAAGTCCTGTAACATCTATGCAGAGCCATAGCAATTGGTATTATTGTAATAAAATTGTAAATTACTACTCCAAACACCACTTCACTATCTTAGAGACTTAAAAGAGATGCAATATTTGTTGTCTCTTCCCATGAGGCTAGGGTATATGGAAAAATAATGAGAAGTTGTTATGAACCACTTATAGATTGCATTACACCCTTATCCTTATAACTTTTGTAATGCAATAAATTTTCTCTATGTCTAGAACACTTCAAGACTGAATTTTTTAGCGATGTTTATATTGCATGTTTTAATAAATCCAAGTTCTAAACAATACTATGCAAAATTTAAAGGCATTATTCTAAAGTTTTGTTTGTAAAAAGGATGACATGTGAACTATGGTGTTGCTACCATTATGGATAACCATGCAATAATTCTTTTTTACCCATGATTTGGTTTTTATTTAACAAGCAATGATGAGAATCTCATCGTAATCTTGATCATCATTGACAATGCATGATTTTATTGTTTGTAGGGCAAGGTATGAATGTTCACTATGCAAAGTTCGAAGGCATTGTTTTTAATAAGAAATATATGGTGGTTTAAATTATGGTGTCACAACTATGATAGAATATCCATGCTATGAATTTTATTTTGGATAATAGTTGATGGGAATCTCGTTGTGAAACTATAGCACGTCGACCCACTGAATGACAATTATTTGTATGCTACGTGGTCGTTTCAGAGCCAAGTGTTGAAGAAATAAAGCGTTGACTTAACCCTAACTTGGCATTTCTCCTTTGCCTTCGGGCTTGGTCACTCTGCGAACCCTCCTGGTCCGGTCTCTGCTGTTACAGTGTGCTAGCAGCTTAAATGTTGCCTCAAACCTTCATGTTTGTCCATTGTATCGTTTGGAACTCATTATATTTGTTGTTAGCCGCTGTAGGTTGGTTATGATCCTAGGGTTTATCCTTTGTTCCCAAAAATTAACCTTGTCACGGCGTGGCCATAACTCTCGGCTTGGTTATGTCACGGCTTCCATCGTGGAATAAATCCTTTGCTTCTACCAGTTTCTCATTCGGTGACAAGGAAGGGTTTACACTCCCTCTGTTCGTGATTGACAGGCTGTTTATGGTGACCGAAATCCTTTTTAACTCGCTGGTAAGTTACAAAGTTCTCCTTCGTTGTTCCAGTTTAAAGAAAATAGTTTAATCAAAAATTATATCAAATCTTAACCAAGATGTTAATTCATTGCAGGTTCGGGCTATCCTTTGCGGCGTAGATGGCACAAGCATTTGGCAGTTGATTGCCTTTTTATCCTGGCAAGCCTAGTTTCCACCATGGCTTTTCCACCTTGCTGGTTAGTTAGAACAACTAGGGTTTTGGTTTGAGTGAAAGACTCTGTGCTTACAGTAGCTTTGCTCGGTCTTTTAATTGTGTACTAAGTGAAAGACTACGGGTTTAACCCTATGTTGCAATAAAATGTTACGGCTTCGGTCATTTTGTAATTAAAAGTTTTACTTTAGTGTGGATGGATTTCTTGTAGATGAAATATGGTGTATATGTATAGATAGCTGGTAAGAATCGTGAGCCTGCCAATAGGTGAGGTTCGGCTTTCAAAAACTGGTTTCCTATTCTGAAATCTGAATTGGTTCAGGGTTTCTGCCAGGTGTGTTGGTAATATAATTTATTATAAAGCGCTATTGTATCTTTGAGCTTGTTTAACACGTATATTTTTAATTTCTATGTATTTATAATTGCTTATATTATGAATCTGAGCTATGGCCGTAGGTGAAATCGTTGTCTGAAACCTTAGTATTTATTTTATTTGAAAAACTGGGAGGATAGGGTTCAATTCGAACTCCACAGTCGTGATTTGTTTAGTTGCTTATTCTATTGTTACAATTATGACTCTGTCGGAAATAGAGAGTCAAGTGAAAGTTATTACTTTAATATTTAAACTCGATACTGAGTTAAATATGGATCTGTTGTTCCTTTTGTTTGTAAAATGATAACTAGGTTATTTAAAACTGTTAAAATCTTTAGGTTATGTAGATGTGAACCTGTAAACTGAGAATTTCTCTCGTTTGTTTATTTATTTTCGATGCAGCCATGGTGTAGACTAAGATTTGTAACACCACTGTTGAAATAACAAAATTAGAATTTACTTCTACTTGTGTGATGGTATTGAACTTGCTTGTGCTTTTAACACGAAGGTATGATGAATTTTCTGTTAGGGTTTTGCACAATGATTTAGTTGTCATGAGATGACTGGTTAAAATTATGTCTTAAGGTTTGTACCCTGACATAAATATTCTAACTATGTCTACTATTCTTCTGCAAAGTTATCGATAATGAAATCAATACTGTAATTTAACTGGTTATATGTTATTACTGTTCCCTATGATTGTTTAATCGATTTTGTATTCACGGAGAATAAATACTGTATACCTATTCGTCAATTATAATTACTAGGGTTATAAATGTAATAATAAATTATTACCTAAAGTATTATTATTATTATACTGAATGCATTATAGGGACATTATTAGTAAAGTAATAATGGTATTTACTTCTTACTAGGGATGCTGACAAAACACAGTAACTCCACCAAATTTAACTATGGCTAATCTGAGATACTAACTTTCTAATTAATTATTCCTCAGACATATAGAAATTAAACACAGCATACATCCATTCATATTTAATAACATAAAGGAATAAATGGCAGAACCTGTCTTGATCTGTGGACAACAACAGCAATGGGAGGATGTTCCTCCCTACCAACTCCTGGAGAGTGCCCAGACAACAACTTCTCAGGACCCCCGAGCTTGCTCTGGTCTCCCTGGTTGGAACTAGGTGCAACAAAGTAATTCTCTCAGCCCAAACATCTATAATGGAACCAAGTTACTGCAGCATTCCTCTCAAAGAACTTCCTTACTGTATTTCCCTCTTCCTCAATGGGATTCCTGAATAACATTCACCTGAATTCATTCTCCCTCCAGAACAAATTCGAACCCTCAGCTCTGTTCATTGAGTACTATTTAAAAGATTGCCTAGGTCTTTGTTGGGTTAACTGTCATTAATGAGCCACCTGCTCTGATTCCACTTCCTTGGAGAATCATGACCCCAAATATAGGGAATTTGCCACCTGCAACTTAGGAAGTGTTTGAGGATGCTGCCACTTGTCTTTTGCCTTTCCACCTAGTTCCATCCACCAATTTGACCAGTAACCTCTTTTTAACAGCTCTCCCATGCTGTTGTCTCCATAATTTATTTATTAATAATAAAATATTCTGAATTACATTCCATTTCTAGTGACTCTGCTGAGTCATCAATTCCTACTTAGCATTAAATTTAACATAGTGTCTCAGGAATATAATAAAATAATTACATAATTTTTACAAAATTGGGGTATGTGACATTCCTAACTTCTAGTGCTAAATTCAAGCGATGCTGGCATAGAGCTAATTGCTGGGCTTGTCCCCCAGCCCATAATATATTTATAGTATCCATTCTCATTCGTGGTTATGGGCTCCCACGAAATCATAAAATACTTAGCCTCATCAGGCTATTTGAGTGGATCACCTGGAACAACTTTCCCTTACCAAAATGAATAATCATTAGTAATCATTTCTCAATAATATATCATAGGTCAACCTTGAATCATGTGCTCACAAGAATGTCTAGCCACCAGTTCATATTGCATTACTTTTCATCATAAGCCATTGTCATGATAAGTCATGCCAAGTTTAACATCTAATGCATTTAGGTGCTATGTGCTACCTTTATAACATAAACGATCATGATAAGTACTTTCATAATTTTACTAAGCATCTCATTAATATGTCATGATAAGCAACCATATTTCAACATTAGTACTATCAACATGGAGTAACAACTCACATAATCCATCATCATATCAAATATGCATTCTACAGGGAGCAATAAGGGTTCACATGAAACTATACCATGTCATACCAAATATCTGATATAATCTCTTTATTCCCCACTAATACATGGCAGAGTTGTAAAATACCATATTAAACCACAACATGATTTTATACCATTTATGTGCCAAGTGTCATTTATCTCTAGATGCAATGATAAGCTATTAAAATGCTAAATTAATACCATCAGGAAATAATATCATTTTATGTTTCACACGTCATCTATCTTATAAAGCACCGTAACGTCATGAATCACATCAAGAAGTATCACATTCATAACCCATGGCTAGAAATAACAACATCAAACTTCACATGAATATTGCATGACCATGAAGGCATCATTCTAAGAACAACATGTAATAACACGATATCATGAACCACATAACTTATTTTTCAAGATGCCATAAATAAAACTGTAAATTACCAATTGAGTATCAACAATTAGTGCATCATGTACCTCATGTCCTATACATCTGAAAACCATAATAAACTAAGTATCCACGTGAAATGTGCATCATGAAAACTAAGTAGCAACATGAAAAACTGAGTATCATCATGAAATATGCAATATATTGCCTCTAACTTCATAAACCATAAGAAACTATGAAATACTATCTCAGTATCAACAAGAAATATGTATAATATGTCTCCTAAGTCTAGATCTTGTAAAATACTGACTCAATATCAACATGAATTAATAGAACCAATCCATGCATCACAAGCTCAAGTCTACTAAAAAAAAAGTAAGGAAACTCGCGACCACAAGTTAAGTGGTTGTGCTAGTTACATAGTGTAGACATCTTGTCGAAAGCTGGAATTAGGATGTAGAATGGAACGTAGTTCATTATTGAGTCACATGATAGACGATAAGTGTTGAATAGGTGTTTCCTTTAGCATGAGATTACAATCCATCCGTTTTCTACTCTAATATAATAGGCTAGTCGTGAAGAGTATTCCTTGGGATGAATTTCATTCCCTTGACCATGACTCTCAAATATTCCTTACCTCCCAATTTCCAAATCAATCTATTTTATTGGTAATATTTCCTATATGGGATGGTTTGCTTTCTAGAATGTCAACAATTGTTAGACTCATTATTTATTTTCTTGGAACATAAACAAACCAAAGGTACCATGTGATAGCTTTCTAATTTGTGAGATAATTAGCATCTTGGTGGCTTGGTTCTGGAACTCCAACGCTGACTTTTCTTTTCAATGTGCATGTTAAAATTGTTAAACTCTTCCCCTCAATAGGCCACCCCTTTTGTACATCAAAGCATTCCCCTTTTCCCTCTGTAAATGAATAAAACACAAAACCCCCTTTTTAGTTCCAATCTATATATCTATTAAATCCATACATCTCTAGTTTCACTTAGTAATAACTAAAACTGAATAAAACTATAGTATCTAAGGCTATTACTTACCTTAACTCAACTTTACTACTACACTACTTGGTTGGATTTGCTACTCAGAATGGATGGCTGCTGCGATACTTTGACTTGGCTTGCTTACTCAACTTGGCGAGATACTCGAGACTGGACTACAAATATGCTGGGATAGTACAACCCTTGTTACTGTGGTTGTCACTTATTCTTAACGTGTTATGATATCGTGGGTAAATAAAGGTCGCTATTTGCTATTTGCTACTCACTTTTCATACTTCTAGGTTCTCTCAATTCGATCTAAGCCCTTCATTCTAAACTGCTCGCTATGGCTAGAGATAAAAACAAATCACATGGTAATTGATCTCATGCCAAAGCATACTCCGGTTCATTCAATGAGCGTATTTAGTTTATAAAAATAAGTAAGTTATAGGATCAGTGCTGCAATTGTGTTGTGTCATATACAATAAGTATCATTGGGAGGCTACTACTCAGAAGGATATAAATAATGTAAACTCGGGAGTATAAGTTTATATACGTCGTAGGAATCTCCCTTTATTAACCCCTCTCCTTAATGTTTGGATACCCTACTTTCACACTCACAAGGTTTGAGAGCCCTTCCATCCCCCAAAAAAATAAAAGGGCATATAAATAAAGAATCTTGCAGTGTCCATTATCAAAATTCTCAAAGAAAACAATTCTGACTTCAATGGAAAAATATATAAATAGTGACTTCAAAGTTAAACTTATTGCGTGGTATTAGGAAAAACATATCCATCGATAACCCTACCACACCTTCACACATACTTCAACAATAACCGTGTTTTTCCCGACTGTGAATAAAGGTTAGTGAAGGAAAGGCCAACGTTCCCTCACCATATAAATTCAATTTTCACTCATGATGCAATGAAGGCACTGTATTTTACTGCTAGATGCAACCCAACTAAGGGCCTTCAACTGAGTTAAAGGACAGTTCGTGAACGAGTTAAAGGCCAGATGACCTATCCTTCCTCCATTATTTCATAATATTTGAGTTGAATTTGTTTTATTTATATTAATAGCGATGAATTCTCACAATCTATTTATCTAGTATTCTATAGATGAATTCATAGTATACCAATTTCAAATCTGCTAGATTTAATAGTGTAACTGTCATCTATTTCAAGCAGGCTTTATTAGTCTAAATACCCAGTTTGACTATTGAGCTCCCATTTTTGTAGTGAGTGGAGATATCTGTGCTTTTTTTTTTTATTACAAGGTCCTCTTAACTTTTATATATTTGCAATACAAAACCTCTATTCAAGATTATTACACAATAGTCTAAATTATTGTACAATAATTAAAATTTATCATACAATGATGTAATTTATTACATGTAGATTAATTAAAATTTATTAAACTAAAATTTAAGTTATTTGTACAACTTGCTTTTATCTATAATCCTTTTGTGAGTTATGAAATGAAGATATAGGTAGTAGTCTTGTAAACCAAAACCTAGAATGTCAAACACTTCAATATAAACTTGTGAATGTGATCATAAGGGGACTCAAATATCATTCCAAAACTAATATATTTATTTTTAAACTATTCTGAAAGCAAAAATATTTATTTTTAAACCGTTCTGAAACCAACTCTATGGATTGCAACGTGTGAAACATACCTGTGTTGTCAAGTATATCATCCTTTTTATGGAGAATGATTGGGAACTGCAGCTTTTACCTATTGTTTCCCAACCAGGTCAGGATTGTTTCCTAGGTTCCCCATTGTTTCTTCAATTTTGGTTTCTATTTTATTATTATAATTACCACTGCAAGGAACATGCTCATATAGACACCAAGGAACATGCTCATATAGACACCAACTTAACTGATCGATGTTGTCTTTCCATTGTTTTTGGCAGTGTTTGACAATTTGACAGTATTCATAATGTTCAGAGCCTTGTGTCGTGCTTGCTGCAACCATTGAAAAATATGACTTTACTGTAGTGCTAACGAGCATACATCATAACCATATATGCTTGTGTGGATCTCCTAACAGCTGTGTGGATCTCTCAAGGAACGGTGAGAATATGGTTGACTAATAAGCTTAGCGTTATGTATCAACCCTAAGCTTTGCCAGCCTAAAATACAAAATTAAAGATTGAAGATAAATTTGGAAATTGCGAGGCAACAACTAAAGAACATCCGAGGCACCAACAAGGGAATCATACTTACATTCCTTGGGTATTTCAATCTTTTGGCAATCATGAGATCATGTTTCCCTTGCAAAATAAGTAAAAATGACATGAGTTCTGTTGAACAAACCCGGATAGAGGTCGGAATTTAGTGGGAATGTGAAGGAAACGCATAAACGATTTTCTACGATATCATTAAAGCACCAAACAGGGTTCAAGCCCTTCACTAGAGAAAGCTGTCAAAGCTGACAGGATAGAGGAAGGATTTGGGACACCCAACTTAACGGGTACCAATAACCAAGGTGGCGGGAGTATAAAAAGAATAATGTGTAGAACTGGCAGGAGGTGTTACAACACGCGGGCAAACCTGGCAAGGACACACAAAAAAGATAGGTTGGTAGAGAAAACACTAACTAACCGATGACAGGCCACTGGGCATACTCAACGCAGCCATTTGCAGACAGGAGGGCGCATTCATTGGGCGTCTGGCATACAGATAACTATTTCGAGCAGGAGCATTTAATACCACGACTAGTTTGTTTGGGAGGAGAAGAAGAAGAGCCTGCGCATTCAACAAGCAGAGGTCATGCACCATTTTATTTGATCTATATCAAGAACGCGTTGCTAGTTTGATCTAATTTTCTTTTTGTTGTCGATGTCGTAGAACAATAGTCAGGCCTACGTACAGGAAGGCAGGTGGCATCCCGAGGGGGCGCATACAGAAATGCATTTATACGATTTAAATGTCTGGAAATGACCTATTGCAATTTAACTGAGCTTGCTTGAAATTTGTGTCTATTGGTATATGATGAAGAGTGCACTCAATATTCTGATGGGGAGGTTCGAATTAGGATGCCTACTAGGGCAAGGGATGTTTGCCAAGGTATATCTTGCTAAAAACCTAGAGACTAGAGAGAGTGAAGAATGAAATTGGATTCAAATTTGCATATGATAACAGATCTGCCAATATGGCAGCAAACCAAGTAATCAGATCGCTGTGAGAGAAGGAAAATGGAATACGAAAGGAAAGAAACAGAGAGAAATTTCAAAGCTTTGATGTTTAATATCTGAAGCATCTTTTTCTTTTTTTTCAGAAATGCTTCTTGTTCTAATGAAAGAAAAGCATGGAAGGAACCAATTTCACTATCTTCAGAGAGGCTAAAAGTTGTAAGGTTTGGAAAATTAGCCGACTTTTTTTGATAAATCCAAGTTAGGTAAAAACTATTGAATACCAGAAATGAAAGGTCATATGTTTGATGATATATAATATGTAAATCCAACTGGCAACAACAGAAATCTAATCAATTTCGTGGTAGCAATATATGCAAAGTTTTCAATATCAAAACAAAAGATATATAAACCAAAATAGAAAAACTAAATGGGGATTTGGGCTGGCATCAACACAGAAAAGGTATAACCCGTGGATATTAATCCCACTGATCTGAAGCAGAAATGCAACACATAAACTGAAATAAACTAAAGCATATCGATCTGTTCGATCAAAAATGCAGAACGCATTCAAACAAGGAAAGAAATAAATTGTTGAAGATCGATTTCCACCGATCAATATGCAGAATGCTGGCATAAACATATACTGAAAACAGAGATCAAAAGCTAGCATAAATATATACTGAAACAGAGATCAGTGCAAAAAGATAAAAACATGATACTATACAAGGATCTGGCTATGTGAGCCATCCCTTCCCAACCCCTAGGATCCGCCCCCATCCACTACCCTGCACCCGTTAACCTGAATCTTTAAATTTTACAGAGATTTAGGGTTTTTTTTTTTACAAGCTAGAAGTTCTAGATTTGACATAAGCACCTTATTGATTTTGATTAACTGGAAAAAAAATCCCATAGGTGTTCAGGGTTTGAACTTAGCTCTGATACCAAATGTAAGAACAGTATACTCATAAAATAACAATACAAACAAATAACCAGCATGAAAATAAGATCTTACAATGACTTAGATCTAATCCATAATAACAAATTTAAGACTCACAAAATTCATATAAATCTATAATAACTCAAAGAACCAACATGCAAATGAAACCATATACCACCAATGGATCTGATAATCTTTGCAACTCATATAAATATGAGTAACAAACAATAAACAACATGCATAGAAGATTTGACAAAGAAATGGATCTAATCAATAATAACAGAAAATATGCTATGAAAATCATACCTGGTTAGATGACCTAAGAACTGCCATTACCTTCACAAGTCCAATAGTGCAACTGAAGGTGGGGGGACGACTCTCCACCCAACGAACCCCCAGCCAAAGGCTGAGGCCCCCGAGCCCCCAACAATTAACCCTATGCCCTATGCCAGTGCTATCTTGCTTTCCTCTCCTCAAGCGCTTCTCTTCCCAAATGCCAAAAGAAAAAAAGATCCCCCCTCTTCACTTCTTCTCCTCCTTCTCCCAATTTCTTAATTTCTTATTTAATGCAATTTGTTTTTCCTTATTTTCTTTCATATTCCCAATTATATTATTATCTTACATTATTTTATATTACATTTTATTTATTATATTAAATATTCTCTATAATCGTATATGAGGGTTGTTACATCTTGAAAATGTCTTAGTGAAAATGCCTGGTGAAAATATTATGAAAATGTCTTGTGAAAGTGCCTTAGTGAAAATGCCTCAATTGAAAATATCCAATGAAAATGCTTTAGTGAAAAATAATTTGTATTACAATATTGTGTTGGCATGACTCTAGCCGAGATACTTCTTTTTTAACGTTGATGATAGTTTTCATATGGTGAGGAGACTCTACGATCTCCATAAGAAACTAAAAATCCCCAAAGTTTTTTGTTCTAGTATAGGTATGGCTATTAACACTAACAAAAAAAAGTTATGATAATCAAATCAAAAAAAGATCACTTATACTAATTTCATTTATGACAACAACAACTTGGAGGATGAAACTGCATACAAATATCTTGGAAGCGATCTTAAAATCACAAGCTTAATTAGAACTATATCATTGAAAAAAGGATAAATTGAGGTCATAAATCTTATTATGGACTTGAAAATAGTTTTAAATTAGCCCACCTTTGACTTTGGGATAAGAAGAAACTCCTTGTTGAGACTCTTGTCACTCATGTTATGTTATATGGTTGTGAATTTTGAGGTTGTGGAATCTCTAGAGAATCATGGAGAAGGATAGATCAAATCCATAAGTGTTTTATAACTTACAATCTCAAAATTAAAGACAATACACCCTATCATATACTCTTCATAGAAATGAGAATCTCCTCCATTGAGAGCATGGCAATGACTATATACCTAATGTACAAGAACAAGATAAACAACATGGGATACAAAAGGCTTCTTAAGATTTCTTCAAAATCGAATCAAAACCACCTAGGGCTTAAGAAATGTTGACATAAAGATGTCAATTCTTGGCTAAATTAGTGGGGAGTCAAGGAAGAGGTCACTCTGCAGAATAAGGATAATATTAAAAATAATATTACATCTAAATTTAAGGATAAGTTGTGGTGTGATAAAGAAATAGAGGATAAGAAAACATTTAGATACTATAAGGAGGTGATTAACTCTTATCTAGAATATCAAAAGTATATCTTTATTTAAACTAATATATAAAAAAAAAACAACATTGCTAAAACAAGAACAAGCTCTCATGAGCTCCATAGTGAATCAGGGCATTGGACAATCTCTAAAATGTCGTGGGATGAAACAATTTGTCATCTTTGTGACATTGAAGAGTTGAAGATGAAAATCACTTTCTCTTAAAATATCATGTATACACCCACATTAAATCACAATTTCAAATTATTATTATAATACTAACATTCTTAACTTTTTAACTCATCGAAATTTAAGAATGATTTTCTTAAACCCACATTAAAAATAATTTTCTTAAAACTTTTCAAACACACAAATAAAATTCTAAAACAAATACAATAATTTCTTAATTTTTAAAATTTTAATAAATCAAATTTAATATGAATAAATATCAATAACCATCATCTTTAATATATAAAGTTATTCCTTATGTTAATGCTAATATGTAGGAATACAAAACTAAATCAATGAAATGATAATCTCATCCTTTGATTCTTTGAATATATTTGTATATTCTTTTAAAAGTGTATAAAGTCGCTTCTCTTGTCCAATCATGTAACCGTGGATATCCTAACTTTGACATACAAGGGAATCACTTGAAATACAATTATTGGGAATAGCCAATTAGTTTGTGGCATTTCTTAGTAGAAAGAAATCAATATTCCCATATCAATATAAAGTACCAATATACTTCAACCAACACAAATTGATAAACTTTTATACTTATTTATTTTATATACTTAAAAATTAACTTGTTGAGCCTTTGTTGAACCGCAATACATGTCCTTAGCTTCAAAACCAACACGGGAACCTTACATTGGGAAGATTATTTATTTACTTAAAAGGGAGAAGTATAGTATCCTATGGGTTGTCAAAAGTGACCACCCATGTAAGCAAACATCCATGGAACTTTATTTATCTTAGTATTTGATGTTTAAATGTTATTCGCCATGTCTATATCTAGCTAGCTTCTCTTTTATTTGCTTTTTCATTTTTTAAAGTTTACTTAACTCAAAATTAAAGAATTCATTTAGGTGTAACCCTGGCTCTATTTACACCTTCCCTCTCCTTTTGGTCGAGAGATTCATACCTAAGGTGGGGTGATCTTTGCTCAGCGTTGTCATGAAATATCCATCAATTAGGGGAAAGAAATTTATTTGACCTAGTCGTGTGTAACCTTTTTTTTTTAACTAAGAGAAAATAGCATACTATTAATAAAGTAAACAGTATAGTGAGATACAATACCAAAGCTCCAGCTAGCCTTCATAGAGAAGAGACAAGTAACAAGGCTCCAACCAACCTTTTAAGTAGCATTACTATAAAGCTAAAATAATGCTACATGGTATACTTTGTAGCATTATAGAGTGATGTGAAATAATCACATTACAATGTAGCATTACTGTAAAGCTAAAATATTCACTTACCAATGACCATCCAATAATGTAACATGTTTCCACGTTTCCAGGTTTCTTTAAGCAAATTACTAAAGACTTATTTCTTTAGCCATTAAAAAACATACACTAAAGACAGGGACTTTCTACTATGCAACTCCCCTTGTTATCTTAACAATCCTAAAAGTCATCGACAATAAAGTGATTACCTTTTAGCATATAATTACCTTCCAATAGAGTTAAGTGGGTTAACATATTGTCCAAAGTGTTTGAGATGGCTATTGGAGTTTTCTTTGGCTCTAATGGTAAGCTCAACCTCTCCCTCTCATATAAACCCTTCCATTACTGAAATACTTATTTGGATTTTTCCTATGGACACATTAATACATTTGATGTTAAAATATTATGTTTATATAATGTTATTATGTTTTTATGCAACAAAATCATTCCTTTAAAAAATTGTCCCATTTTAAATTATTTTAGGTTCTACATAATGGTGCAAACATCACTAAATTGATGTCAGTTTACCTACATTTGTACATGTTAATATGTCGACAAGTTTGACCTTTTCATCTCTATGCAAATGTTGATACAACAATGTTCCAATGTCATTAAACCAATGGGGATTCACGGCTTCATAATGTTTGAAAAAGTCATGAAGTCAACATTAACCATATCAAAATGGTATTTAGGAATTTGTCAATATTGAAGGTTTATCGTTACACCAAAACTTGCATATTTTAGTAACTTCACCCAGAACATGACCTTGAGTGGGAAGTTAGTCCCATGTTCCCAGTGTGGTGGAGTCCACAAGATTAATTACCAGAGGTGCGACAGTTACTCCAATAGCCCCCTTCCGACGTAACTCGAGGGAATTTAACCTGGGTCAAGGCTCTGATACCAATTTAAGGTTTGTCATTACACCAAAACCTACATATTTTAGTAAACTTCCAAATCAAGCACTTAACCTTGAGTGGTCGATTAGCACTGTGTTCCCACGGTGGTGGTTAGTCCATTGGAATGATTCCACTTGTTTGGTGGTTAGTCCAACATATATATCAACATCCATACAATATATTAAACAACATCCTACACCTTGATATCTTAACATGATTGCAATTGATATGACACTTAAATGCTAACATATTGACATGCAGGAGGCATTTTTCTATTCAAACCCTATCCTATAGCTCCTCAATTCTTCCCTTTGGAAAATATTTCCATCATTGTTGAGTGTTTCCTACAGTCTTGAATTTAATGCTCACAATAATGATGATTCATAACCAGAGTAGCCAACAACATTGGCAATTCACCAATGTAGTTGAGCTCTATAACCACTAACCACTATCATTTTTTAGGTCAAATTTAACCACAAGAAACACTATTTTGAACCATTGGTATGGATCATTTTCAAAGGGAAAAACTCAAAACTATGAGAGTGGGAATGCATAACAAAACACGTAATAAAAGAAATATAATTACCTTAAGTACATGTGAGAGAATCTTCGTCACATTTTTCCTCTATTTTTGTTTCTTGCACGAATAGAATGTCAAGTGTATTTCAATCACGTTTATCTCCATTTTTATTCATTCATCTATGTACTACATTATTGAATATATATAACATAGGACAATATATCTTACTAGAAGTGTCAATCCATTCTTCCCCTCTCAATATATCTTATTAAAAGAAAAAACACAATATTATATTAAAGGATGATCCATAAATGTCTATATCATTCTAATTACTTGCTTGGCAGATCAAAATTCATCATATTTTTTGGCAGACTGATGTATAAAATATTAGTAGGTGATGGTCTCAAGGAGTATACTACCATGAAGTAACAAGGATGTGCATAATCATTCTTACCACCTAAAAATGCATGGTTATTTTTGCATTTTTAGAGGTGTTATTTTCTAAACAACCACAATAGATGGGGTGTTAACCCTTTTGAGATTACTAATAATTGCATGTCATTAGTAGAATCTTGGAGCATGCATTTGGGTTTGTTCATATCCTAGGCATCACTCATGGTTGATTCAAGGCAGTATATTTCTAGTATGGATGAGGGTGAGAACTCACCTAAGACCCCATTCATATGACAAACAAGGTATTTCCACATATTTCGAGGTGTTTCTACACATTTGAAAAATATTTTAGGTATTTTAAGGAATATCTCACCATTAAGTTTCATTTGGGTGTCATTACACATTGTTTAGGGCACTTCACATATTTGGAGACATGTTTTACCATTGGAGGGTCAATGTAGAGTTGTTGGGATATTTCAAAAGAAAGTTTTCTCTAATGTAGAGTTGTTGGGATATTTCAAAAGAAAGTTTTCTCTAAGTACCTATAAGAGTGCTAACTTCCTTTGGAGGAGGTTATCGTGAGGTGTCATCTGTATCTAATACGATATCTATAGATGAATGTATATTATGAATATGTTCTAACATGGTTGACCCAATCCATTAACATGATAATGGTGGCCAATACAATAAATTTCATGAGAATGCTCAATTAGGCTATGATAGAATTGGGATATTTGATAAAGATAACATTTGCATAACAAAATGAAAATTCAAAAGGAAATTTCAAAATAGGTGAACAATTATAACAATACCTAACGGGAAGAGAATGAAATGGGAATTTTAGAAGAGTTGGTTGATTATGAGAGAGACTCATTTATAAATTTGCTTATGATCCTAATTTGTGCATATTTGACTTCCATCATCCAACCTTGCATGGAGCATTCATGTAATAAGCTATTTTTCCACCCAAATGTAGACATACAAATGATGCATGGATATAGCATTATTCTCATATCAAATCAAATATTAATACAATACATTGAATAGAATAACTTAATCCAATACAATCACTAAATATTAATTCAATACATTCACTAGAAACATGTAAACCTTATAATTAACTCTTAAATCATACTTAGAGACCTGAAGCAGGTTTTCAAAGATACATAAGGATGGTGCACCACTTCGCCCAATAGTCAACAAAATCGGCTCCCCCACATGTGGATTGGCAAAATTATTAACGACACTATTAAATCCCCTGGTAGGGAGAACCGACTCATTTATTAAAGACTCCACTAGCTGGATTAATGAAGTCCAAACGGAAAAGCTCAACAAGGAGGATATCTTAGTAAGCTCAAGGAGAAGTTCGCTCAAGGGTTGTAGAAGAATGTTTTATGGGGTTTCTTATTTGGATATTTATTTGATGTGACCTCTCTTGTTATAGATCACTTGTATATATGTTTGTACTTGTTACTTGGACTATAAATCTTTGAATAAGAAAAGGTTCCTAGTTTTTCTCCCTCGTGGTTTCCTAGGATAAATTCTTTGTGTTCTTGTGTTTTTGTGCATGGTTATTCTTTCAGTGATCCTATTGCAATTAAAGTTGAAAGAGATGAAAATTATACTGCTATCTTAAAATATAACACTTATTGTTCTTGTTGTGCAAGCCACAAAATAATTTTGAAATGATTTCCTACATACTCCTTAAACACGTAATTGTGATTTTTGTTCATTGTATTTGGGTGTGAACTATTTATAAACCTTGCAACATTGTCGAAAGTCAATGACCTTTCGTCAATATAGATAGATGCTCTGTAATACCCCTATTTTGACCCTTAGGGTTTATTGGATTCAATGTAAATATTGTATACATGCAATGTGTGTTTTCCCTAGTGTGGAGCTCAAGGACAAGGCCCCACTAGAGGATATCCAAGTTTTATTTAAAAAGAAATTATTTTACATTCTAATTATCCACGTGCTATTAAGCCCTAAAGTATTGCAAATGATGTAACTATTAAATATTGCAATAAAATACCAAGAAAACTAGCTAAGGAGGCAACCAATGAGAAGGGGGCATGTGTATCCACTAGGGAGAGGTGAGGGGGTTGTGGGATTGGAACACATGCTGCCACATGTCAATTTGCGAACCCATTTGAATCCCATGTTAAACATTTAATTCTATTGTAAGAAGGTGGTTGAGAAAACCAGTCCATGAGGTCGATGGAGTATGGAGCAGCCCTTCAATCCGTATAGCAGGGTATGGCTCTATTTTTATTGCCCCTTAAGCTACTCTACCTCTTGGGATTTCTCTCACCCTAATCCCTATCTCGTAGTTGACCCACGAAACGCAAGCATCACACATTGCAAAGCCCAACCATGAAGTAGAAAGAGAAAAATCATGATTCGGATGAGCACGGGTTGCAGAACCGAGAACACACAAGAAAACCTGTGCGGGAAGTAGAATCAATTGGGAAACCCATTGATCAGACCCTGGGGATAAATTACAGAGCATGAGAAAATTAGTGAGCCCGTGAGAACACCTGGATTTGATAGCAGAAGTCTGAGTTGCGGGACAGAGCTTCGGCCGCAACCTTGAGAAGATTCCATCTAGAATAGCAGAGAAAAGGGTTAGATAGAGGTTGGGGTTTGCTTGATAAACCCAGTGAAGGATAAAGTGAGTAGCAGTTTGGACCTTTATATGCCCACCCTGAAGATCATTGGAGGGAAGGGACCTTGAGGGACTGTGCAGCAGAGAAGAGGGCCTACCTTGTGTTGGGTGAGGTAGGTATTGTGGGTGCCATGTTTGCTGAGTAATTTGATATTCTTGTAGCTCTGTGGATGAGCTCACTGGCTTAACATCATCCCCTCTGTCCCCTTACATGCTTGATAAACCCAACTGTAATTTGGCTTAGCATGAGTGTGGATCCTTGACTGTGAGAGATCCTATCTAGCCCTCCTTAGAGGATACACATCCCATCTCGGGGGTGGTCTCTCAGCTGAAAGAGTATAGGATGGATAGAGACCTATAGTTGGGTGGAACGTTGCTCTCACTTAGCCAATTGCTTGGAAAACTTCATTCCAAAGATAAGTGCTTCTGTGGTGTTAAATGGTGTTATTTTCCCTGTGTTATTTTATGCTTGTTATGTTCAAGTTATTGAATGAATGCTTACATGAAATTTTTCAATAGGGAGCTATGTATAAGCCTTAGTATGAGCCTGATTTCATGTTTGAATGCTTCATCATTTGCATAATTTTACTATACCGCTAACCTTTCAATCTAATGATGCATTCATTAGAATTATTTCCACTATGTATGTATGTTATGCATTGTACATACCCTTAATAGGTTTATACCTCATCATATGAGCTTGGGGAATGAGTTAGACACCCCCCCCCCCCCCCGAGGTGTTCATGCATCGCTCTGTGATCAGATGAAGGAAGGGACCATGGCAGGGTGATTCCAGGGCCTTTTGGCAGTGGGGTAAAGAGGTTTCGAGGGACCTTGGAGCATATTTTTTATTGGAAATGAGGAAATTTCAGAGCCCTCAAGTATGGCAAGGACCAACACCGGTGTATAGGGCCCTCCAAGAGCTTTACAATGGTACTGGACTTGTCCAATTTGTCCCAAGGATGAAGAATTTATTGGGATGGAAAGTGGACTGTAACAAGGCATGGCCAGCTCCTGACTTTCTGCATCCTCATTGCGGAATGTGGAAGTCAGGATCATATTTCTGCAGCGCCGGGAATTTCGGTGCCTCGCATTTCCAACTTCCGCATTGCGGAATGCGGAAGTCAGGATCGTTATTTCCTATGTGTTGGGCATTTGATGCTTCGCATTTCCAACTTCCAAAATGCGGAATGTGGAAGTCAGGGACGCATTTCTACAGCGCCGGTTATTTTTGCGCTCCGCAGTTCCGACTTTCGCACTGTGGAATGCGGAATTCGGGGACACATTTCTTCAGCATCGGGTGTTTTGGCGCTCCGCAGATCCGACTTCCGCACTGCGGACAGCGGGAGTCAAGGGTGCATTTCTTCAGCGCCGGGTGTTTTGGCACTCTGTAGTTTTGAATTCTGCATTGCGCAATGCAGAATTCAGTGGCACATTTCTTCAATGTCGAATGCTTTGACGCTCCACATCTCCGACTTCCGCACTGCAGAATGCGGAAGTTAGGATCGTACTTTGTTCGACACCAGATAATTGGCGCTCCGAATTTCCAAGTTCTGTATCGCAGATTGCAGAACTGCGGAAGTCGGAGGGGTATTTTCAACGCTACATATTTTGGGAATCCAATTTCCGAATTTCGACTGCGAATTGTGGTAGGGTGGATTGAAGATTGTGGATCAGAGGCCATTGCGGCTGTGTGTGTAAAACAAAGAGAGTTTTGTGGAAAAAAAATGTTTCAGGGTCTCCCATCGCCTCTGAAGGGAATGAAGGCGATCGGGGACGTGACAAAGTGGTATCAGATCCCACGTTATAGCACTATGGGATTTTGGGCCGAACCGTGAATGAATTTACAAGCATAGAAGCGCCCATGGCGTGGTTTTGATAATTATTTATTATTGTTTTTGGTGCCTGAATGAATAATTTTCAGATCTGTATGGGTGTCACTTATGTTTATATGCATTCTTATGATGTATGATAAATGTATCTGTAATGCACAGTGATTGCAGCAGTGGTATTTGAATCGTACAGTAGGGGCAACGTACAAGAAAGAAGGAAATGGTGACCATTAACAATTCCCAGGATCCTTATGAATAGGAGGAATGCATGCTAGGAGAAAACATGCAAGAATCACATACTGAAATTGAATCCAATGGAAGAAGGGAGAAAATAACTCCCTCAAACTTAGTTGAAACCATGGTGAGCTTCAATGAGAGATTGATGAAGGCTCGGGAAGAGAAGCACCAGCTCAATGCTTCCATATTACAGAGCCTCACTGATATGCATTAGATGATAAATATTGGGTATAACCCAAGAAACATGGGAAGAGAGAGATGCAGGTAGTCACTCTAGGGGTCATTACAGGAAGAGGACCCCAAGCCCTAGAAGGAGTCCTGTGAGAAGAAAGCATAGAACACCCTCTCCAAGATCTATTTCCAGCAGGTCATGTGACTCTAGATATTCTCAGAGAAGTCCAAGGCATACTTCCAGCAGGTTTGAAGGAAGAAAGAGATTCAGAGGGATTACACAAGGAGAATTTAGGAAGGCAAGGCCTCCCACATTTGATGGAGAAAGAAATACAAGTCAAGAGGAAGAGGAATGGCTTCTTGGAATGAAGAAGTATTTTAGAATGCATGATTATTCAGAAAATGAAAAAGGCAGAGTTTCCATTTAAAATGTAAGTGGTAGAGCTTCAATTTGGTGGGATAACCTCATGCAAGTGAAAAGAATCAGTGGAAGGAGGATCAACCAGGAGCGGTTTATAAGGTACTTCAAGGAGAAATATCTATCAGCTAGGTATTATGATAACAAGAGGAAAGAGTTCAATGAACTCAGATTGGGATAGAATTCCATGGAAGAGCATGTCCACAAGTTTTTGTAGTTGTTGAGGTATGTAGATTACATCAAGGATGAAAGAGTAAAAATCCAATGTTTCCTTGGTAGTCTACCCCAAAATTTTAGAGATAGGATTGAGTTTGTCAATCCACCAAGTCTGGATGAAACCATTGGGATGGAAGTGCATTGCTATGAGCAGAGTAAAGGAAAATCAGAGGTTCATCTAGCATGGAAAGGAAATCCCGGAAGGAGGTTTTAACAAAAGAAAAGTGGATTCAAGCCACCATTAAGAAATCGGCCATAAATTTTCCACAGCGGAAGCAAGCACAAAGAGTATTTAAGCCAGTTGTGGCAGCAGAAAGAGCACCAAAAGGCCCACTTCAATGTTGGGGATGTAGAGGAAACCATGTGCTTAGAGAATGTCCACATCGGAGGGACAATCCCATAAGCTTGCACAACTTAGAAGAAGAAACTACAGTGGAATATATGGCAAGGGCAGCACCTCAAATTTATGCAGAATTGGATGATCATCAAGTAGACCACCAATCAGCAGTGGTGGAAGTTGAAGGTAAGATTGCTAAGCAATATATTTATGTTTTAATTGATCCAAGATCTGATCATAGTTATGTGTCTCCTAAGGTGGTTGAAGGTTGTTCTCTTAGTAAACTAGAGCATAGTAAGTCTCGGTTAGTTCAACTAGCCATGGGTACAAAGAGAAACGTGAGTGAAGTAGTGATGGAGTGCCCCATAGAGTTGAATGGACTCCTCAGACATTTAAATTTAAATGTCCTACCATTAGGATCTTATGATGCCCTGATAGGTATGGACTAGTTGGAAAGACATAGATCCAAGATAGATTGCTATGAGAAATTACTTGAGTGCATTGATGAAGAGGGAAGGCCGAGGTTGGTAAGAGGAATTCCCAAGCAAGTTTCAGTAAGGCATATTTCAGCCATGCAATTGAGAAAGTTTTATAAGAAGGGTTTCCAATTATATGCAGTTCACACATTAGATTCATCAGAGGATAAGGGACCAAGGATAGAAGAATTTCAACTGTTGCAAGAATTCCAATATGTGTTTCCAGATAAAGTGTCATGGCTGCCACCAAAGAGAGATATTGATTTTTCCATCAATCTTGTTCCAGGGGCAGCACCAATTTCCAAAGCTCCTTATAAAATGAGCATACCAAAATTGGTAGAGATGAAGATGCAGCTGCAAGAATTAACAGATAAGTAATATATCAGATCTAGTGTATCTCCTTGGGGATCACTAGTGTTATTTTTCAAGAAAAAGGATGGGACTTTAAGGCTTTGTATTGATTACAGGAAGCTCAATAAAGTGAAATTCAATAATAAGTATCCATTTCCCAGAATTGATGACTTGTTTGATCAAATGAAGGAAGCTAGAGTGTTTTCAAAGATTGACTTGAGTTCTAGATACCATCAAGTGGGGATAAAGGAAGAATACATTCACAAGACATATTTCAAGACAAGATATGGCCATTATGAATTCACAGTGGTGCCATTTGGTCTTACCAATGCACCTGCTACATTCATGTGTCTCATAAATAGTGTCTTCAACAAGTATTTGGATAAATTTGTGATTTTGTTCTTGGATGACATTCTTGTTTACTCAAATAATGAAGAGGATCATATTGAACATCTAAGAATGGTGTTGCAAGTCCTTAGAGAACACCAACTGTATGCAAAGCTAAGCAAGTATGATTTCAATCAGCAAAAGGTACAGTATTTGGGTCATGTCATCTCAGAAGAAGGAATTACAGTGGATCCAGAAAATATTGAATCCATAATGGATTGGCCTACTCCAAATAATGTTGCATATGTCAGATATTTTATAGGTCTTGCAGGCTATTACAGAGGGTTCATTGAATGGTTCTACAAAATAGCTCATCCAATTACATCATTGTAGAGGAAGAATATCAAGTTTGTATGGTCTGAAAAATGTGAGAAAATATTCCAACACTTAAACGAACTGCTTACCAATGCTCCTGTTTTGAAGATTGCAGATCCAAAGAAAGATTTTGCAGTGTGCACAAATGCTTGCATTGAAGGGCTAGGTGGGGTGCTCATGCAAGAGGGATTTTTAATTTTCTATGAGTCAATAAAGTTAAAGGAGCATGAAAATAACTATGCCACACATGATTTAGAGCTAGCAACCATAGTTCATGCTCTCAAGAGATGGAGGCATTATCTCTTGGGATGAAGATTTGAGCTCAGAACAGACCACATGAGTTTGAAATATTTGTTTGACCAGCCAAATCTGAATGCTAGGAAAACTAGATGGATGTAATTTCTTTGTGAATTTGATTTTGAAATTAAGCATGTCAAAGGTAAGGAGAATAAAGTTGTAGATGCTCTTAGCATAAAATTCCATGTTGTAGCAGTAAGTATGTGTAAATCAGATTTGAAGGAAAGAATTCTGGAAGCTCAAACCAGTGATGAAGCTTACCTTCAAGTCAAAGAAAAATTGTAGTAGGGAAATGTGGATGAAACATGTGTAGGATATCAGCTTGGTGAACATTATGTTCTCATTTATCAGGGTACCAGACTGTACATTCCAAATTGTGTAGATTTGAAGAGGCTAGTGAAGCATGAGATACATCAAATGCCATATCCTGGACATCCAAGATATCAAAAGACTATAACAACAGCAAGGAAGTAGTAATTTTGGCATGGGATGAAGAAGGACATAGCATAGTACATTGCTAGGTGTCAAAATTTCCAACCAGTCAAGGCAGAACATCAACATCCATCAAGATTGTTGCAACCTTTTCCCATTCCAGAATGGAAGTGGGAAGTGATTTCTATGGATTTTATAACAGGTCTACCAATGACAGCGACGAAGCATGATTCAATCATGGTAGTGGTGGACAAGATATCAAAGGTATATCACTTCATTCTAGTCAAGTCCACTCATAAGAAAAAAGACATAGCAAATATCTTCATGAAGGAGATATTCAGATTGCATGGGTTTCCCAAGGCAATAATTTCAGATCGAGATACAAAGTTCACATCCAATTTTTGGAAAGGATTATTCCAGGAATTAGGGACTCGGCTAAATTTTAGTACAGTATATCATCCTCAAATAGATGGTCAGACTGAAAGGGTGAATCGGATTCTTAAAGACATGTTGAGGATGTATGTGATGGATAAACCATCCAAGTGGGAGGACTACCTACGCTTGGTAGAATTTGTATACAACAATGGACATCAAGCATCTTTGGGAATGATTCCTTTTGAGGTATTGTATGGAAAAGGATGCAGGACTCCAATGAATTGGGATATCCCAGTGAACATGATAGTGCTTGGACTAGAGATGATCAAGGAAATGGAGCAGGAAATTTTTAAGATCAGACAGAATTTGAAGGCAACACGGGATAGGCAGAATAGTTATGCAGATCTGAAAAGAGTGCATAAGTAATTTCAGTTTGGGGATCATGTTTACTTGAGAGTGAAACCAAGGAAAAGTTCCCTGAAGTTGGGGAGTTGTTCCAAGTTGGAACCAAGATATTGTGGGCCATTTTAAGTCCTTGATAGGAGAGGGCTAGTTGCATATAGGATTGCATTTCCTTCTAACATGCGAGCTCATAATGTTTTCCATGTCTCTTTGCTTAAGAATGTTATGCAACAAATTTCCAAAAAGAGTATGAAAAGAGAAGAAATAGATCAGAAATAGTACTCCATGACTTGATTGAAGAAAATAGTTGAATAACAAGCCTCTTCGAGGGGGAAACCTCGTTTACAATGTACTAAGTACACAAGACAAGACAAGACACTCCAACTGAAATTTCTCCTTCCTATATATAGGAGAATAATGGGTACAATCCAAACTAATTGACCCAAGCCGACATAACTAATATAACCATACTAATGACAATTACCACTAATGGACCAAAGCCGACATAAAAACTAATGTAATGAACCACAATATAGGGGGAAATATGCCCATATTTAGGGCTTAACATGCCCCTCCCCTTCAGAAAATTGTTGTCCTCAAAGCTTGATTAGCTGCGAATGCCTTTGTATGAAGGACTCATCTTCCCATGTTGAATCCTCAACTGGTAAGTTCTTCCACTTTATGAGGTACTCAATAATAGCCCAATTTCATAGTTGTTTATTCCTTGTTTCAGTGATTTGTTCAGGTTCCAATATGAATTTTCCTTCTTCATCAAGCTTCGGAAAGATTTTTTGAATTGGGATATGGTCTCCTATTACCTTCTTTAAGCAAGAAACATGGAAAACTGGATGTACTCTCGAAGATGAAGGGAGCTCCAAATTGTAAGCGATACTACCAATCTTCTACAACACTATATAAGGACCATAATACTTGGGTGCTAATTTATTGTCCTTCTTTAATAGCTTGAGAGACATCTGCGTGTAAGGTTGTAGCATGAGAAATACCCAATCCCCTTCTTCAAAAATCATTTCACCGTGATGTTGATCAGCTTGTTGTTTCATCCTGTTTTTTGACATAGTCAAGTTGTCCTTAAGTATTTGGAGAACTTTTTGTTGGTGCTCTATGTGATCTTCCAAGGCTTGAACTTTAGATTTTCCTTTTAAGGGAGATGTGATAGATGGAGGCTGGTACCCATAAAGTGCCATAAATGGAGACATCTTTATAATGTATGGAAGGAAGTATGGTACCGCCATTCTTACAAGGACAACCATTTCACCCACTGTGTTTGTTTATCATATGCAAAGGAACGAAGATAGCCTTCCAAACACTTGTTCACGATCTCAATTTTCCCATCAGATTGAGGGTGATAAGATGAA
The DNA here is from genome assembly GCA_027924585.1 of Larix kaempferi. Taxonomy (NCBI): domain Eukaryota; kingdom Viridiplantae; phylum Streptophyta; class Pinopsida; order Pinales; family Pinaceae; genus Larix; species Larix kaempferi. The sequence goes on along the minus strand of BSBM01000511.1, from coordinate 7,513,569 downwards.
CTATGAGCTAATTAAGTACCCAAACAAGAAAATAATTCAGTCCAAAATTTTCCAGTGAAAATTGGATCTCTATCACTTACAATAATCTTCGGATTTCCATGTAAATTCTGAACAGTTTCCATAAAGGCTGCAGCTATTGTTCTTGCATTAAAAGGGTGAGAAAGTACACAAAAGTGTGCATAATTCGTGAGTCTATCAACAACCACCATAATAACATTCTTTCCTTTGGACTTGGGTAGACTTGTGATAAAATCCATGGAGACTTCCTCCCAGTGCTGGCAAGGTATGTCTAACGGTTGTAGAAGTCCTAGGGTCTTAACTGTTTCACCCTTATTATGTTGGAAAACCAAGAATTCATCCATGAACCTTTGAACATCACATTTAAGACCTTCCAAGAAAAATTCCTTCTTGACCCTATGGTAAGTTTTCAGGAATCCTGAGTGCCCACCTATAGGAGAGGCGTGTAATTCACAAAGGACCTTCTACTTGAGTTGGGAGTTTTTGCATAAATATAAGCGATCCTTATACCATAATGAATCATTTTTCCACACAAAAGTATTTGATACACTGGGATCATTCTGTAGCTTTTAAATGAGCATCCACATAGATAGGTATTTTTTCCATTCTTCCCTTGCTACTACTATCTAATTTGGTTGTAGAATGGAAATGGAACAAAGTAATGCCCCAACATCTTCATCTTTTATGGAGATTGCATCCACCACCACATTTTGTTTCCCTTTTCTATAGATGATTTCAAAGTCATATCCCAACACCTTGGTTACCCACTTTTGTTGTTCTTCTGAAGATAGTCTTTGTTCCAAAAAGTATCTAAGACTATCATGATTTGTTTTGACCTTGAAGTGCCTACCTAATAGATAAGGACACCATTTCTTAATAGCATGTAGTATTTCCAACATTAACTTCTCATAAATGGGATTTTGTAAGTTCTTTCCCTTGATTGGATGACTTGTGAAAGCAAGTGGGTGTCCTTCTTGCATTAGAACAACGCCAATACCATTTCCTGAAGCATCACATTCCACAATAAAAAAAATTGTGAATTCTGGTGTGGCCAATACAGGAGCTGTGCACATTGCCTGTTTAAGTTGTTCAAAATCTTGAGTTTCCTCTAGAGTCCACGAAAATGCATATTTCTTCAATAATGTTGTTAGAGGTGCTGTTATTCTTCCATAATTTCTAGCAAACTTGCAGTAGTACCATGTCATACTTAAGAATCCTCGAAGATTCTTCAATTTTTTGGGAATCCGCCAGTCTATCATGGCTTTAATTTTGTTAGGGTCTACCTTGACACCTTCATGAGAAACAATATGACCCAATACTCTACCTCCTTCACCTCAAAGAAACATTTGGAAGGTTTTGCATATAGTTGTTGCTCCTGCAGTAGTTGTAGTACCATGTCAACATGTTGAACATGGTCTTCCCAAGACTTGCTATAGATTAGTATATCATCAAATATTACGAGCACAATTTTTCTAAGAAAAGGCTTGAAAATGGAATTCATCAAACCCTAAAATGTGGAAGGTGCATTCATGAGACCAAATGGCATGACTAGAAATTCATAATGACCTTCATGAGTTCTGAATATTGTTTTGGGGATGACTTCATCTTTCATTCTAATTTGATGATACCCAGAACAAAGATCCAACTTTGTGAATAAAATTGCTTGATGTAATTCATCTAGTATAGTAATTCATAAATTATAGGAATGGGAAACCTATCTTTAATGGTGATCTTACTAAGCTCTCTATAATCTGGACACATACACCATGATCCATCCATCATGTGTACCATTACCATTGGTGCAGAGTAAGAACTTTGGCTAGGCCTAATTATGCCAGCCTCTAACATTTCTTCAACCATACGCTCAATTTCACTCTTTTGTCCATATGGGTATCTATAAGGTCTGATGTTAGGAGGAACACTTCCTGGGATTAAGTGAATAGCATGATCAAAATCTCGGATAGGTGGAAGACCTTTTGGAATATATTCAAATACCTTGGAATGCTTATTAATGACCCTTTGAAGATCTGGGGAAATAGGAGGCTTAGATGTTTGAACATCTAATGAGCATAATTGTGCAATTACACCTTGATGTCCCTTTTTCATCAATTTTTTCATACCATTAGAGCTTACCACCTTGCTTGGTTTCCCTGTGATACCCTATAATTCATATTCCTTTCCTTCCGATAAAAATTTGATGAAAAACTTCTTAAAATTAAAAGCCACAATTCCCAAATATTATAGCCATTAAACTCCTAAGACAACATCAGCACCACCCATTGGAATACCAATCATTGGACTATTCAATACATATTATCCCATAGTAAGATTTATATTATGGCATTTCCTTGAGAAGTCGATAGTTCCTCCATCTACAATCATTACTTGAAACTCAGGTGCTTGATATACAAAGAAATTGAGAGATTTTGCTAATTTATAGTGAATGAAATTATGAGTACTACTAGAATCAATCATCACTGTTACCTTTTTATTTTTGATAAATCCTTCGATCTTAAAAGTTTGAGGAGTGCTAATTTCTGCCAATGCATGACATGATATGGTGGGAGTAATCTATTCTAAAGTAGTATCTTATATTTCTTCATCTGGAGATGGTTCTTGTTCTTTTGGTTCTTCCTATTCACATTCTATGTAAACTAATTTCTTCTCACCACACTTATGTCCCTTACTATACTTGCTGTCACAATTAAAACATAGGCTTTTTGCTCTTATTTCCTCTATTTGTTGGGGTGTCAACCTTTGAGGTGAGTTAGAAGAAGTAACAGTATTCTCTCGGTATGGGTTGGAGGTGCTCTTTCTTGTAGTCATCATCATATTTTTATTTTTAACCTTCCTTGCCATCATGAAGGTCTTCTCCAAGGATGGTGGTTCAAAGAGATGCACCTCATGTTGAATTTTATACTTCAAGGTGCCAATGAAGAGATCCAACATATTATATTCTGGAATGTTCTTCACTCTAAGACTTAGCTTTTGAAACGGTTTGATGTGCTCTGCAACTGGACCTTTTTGCTTGAGATTTATTAGCTGGATAAAGAATTTATTGCTATTAATATCCCCATAGTGTGCAATCAATTCTTCGGTGAATATAGAACAAGAGATGATAGAGTCCTTTTTACGGTCACAAATCCATTGGTACCATACAAATTTATCAGGCTCTCACTATAATGATGCAATAGTTACCTTTTGTAAAGTTGGAACCTGGTGTAGATCAAAGAATTGCTCCATTTGGAATATCCATGTTATTGGATCAATGCCATCAAACTTTCTCATGTCAATCTTGGGAAGTTGGGTACCCCTTGGTGACCATCCCTGATGACTTCCATTACCAAAATCATTTCCTCTTGGAATATTCTTATTCATGGAAGGTTTCTCAACATGAGAATTATCTTTATCCTCCTGAGTATCCCGAAACACATTATCACATGTACGAAGAGTATCCCTTGAATTTTGTATGAGATTAACAATAGTTGTCATATTCCCCATCAACTTCTCCTCTAGATCGAGAAAATAAACTGTTCTCACTGAACCTTTCATATTTTCCTCCATTTTATTCAACTTCTCCTCTAAATTATCCAAATAAACATTTTTCATAGACCCTTTAATCATATCTTCCAACTGGGACACTCGAAAAGAGAGGTCTTCCCTTTACTCATGCATCGAGGATGGATCCTATGGGGGTTTGGATGGAGTGTAGGTCTTTACACTTCATTTTCATGGCATTTTGAACAATATAAATATATATCACACCTTAGGTGTCACCACAACTAGATCCTTCTATTCCAAGTTAATCAAAATTAAAAATGGCGTACCTTTTCAAACCCTGATTGGAAGACAGTTTTAATGTTGACTTAAAATTGATGTAAGTTTTAAATTTGTGATCCTTTGAGTTTGAAACTTTGCACTGTTGTATCCTGATGTGTCCTCTTTACAATTCCACAGGTCTGACCTAATTTGTATCTACCAATAATAACTTATTGTGAATCTCCCAACACTTCTTAATTTTGTTCCTTTCAGAATATCGAACTTGTACGAACTTCCACGTGTCCAATATTCTGGATCTAAGTCTGAAAATTATACCACATATACTTTGGTACATAAAATATCTAATGAAATTGGTCTCACTCAATTTGGACCTTGCATGCCACAGATATGACCTTTTTCCCTAGAGCACATGTTTTATACTAGTTTTTGTACTAGTCACAAACCCTAGAGTCTGAGGCCAATATATCCAAACCTGTGATGTCTATGAATATGAATTTTGGAACATGGATAGTTCTAACTATTACAGAAGCGGGTATGTAATATCGCTCTTTGAATCCTTGCAGAAAAACAATTATAGCAAAAATTCCAAGATGACTCGTTTTGAAGAACCCAGTCCCGAGGAAAGAGCTCTGATACCAAATGTTATACAACAAATTTCCAACAAGAGTATGAAAAGAGAAGAAATAGATCCAAAATAGTACTCCATGACTTTATTGAATAAAATAGATGAATAAAAAGCCTCTTCGAGTGGGAAACCTCCTTTACAATGTACTAAGTACACAAGACAAGATAAGACACTCCAAATGAAAGGTCTCCTTCCTATATATAGGAGACTAAGGGGTACAATCTCAACTAACTGACCCAAGATGACATAACTAATATAACCATACTAATCAAAATTACCACTAATGGACCAAATCCAACATAAAAACTAATGTAATGAACCACAATATAGGGGGGAATTTGCCATATTTAGGGCTTAACAAAGAAATATGTGCATGATCCTAATCACATAATTGATTGGAATGTGATACAGGTTGAACCAGAGGGAGAGTTCCAAGTGGATCCTATGTGCATCCTCGACAAGAAGGTCACTTTGCTCCAAAACAGATCCATCTGACAAGTGAAGGTGCAATGGAAGCACCTTAGTCCCGATGAGGCTACATGGGAGCTGGAGGATGCCATGAGAGAGGCATTCCCATTTTTGTTCAGTTTTGAGAACACCAAGGACTGTGTTGTTCTAAGGGGGAGGGAGTTGTAATACCCCTATTTTGACCCTCAGGGTTTATTGGATTCAATGTAAATATTGTATACATGTAATGTGTGTTTTCCCTAGTGTGGAGCTCAAGGCCAAGGCCCCAATAGAGGATGTCTAGGTTTTATTTAAAAGGAAAGTATTTGACATTCTGATTATCCATGTGCTATTAATCCATGAAGTATATTAAATGATGTAAATATTAAATATTGCAATAAAATACCAAGAAAATTGGCTAAGGAGGCAACCAATGAGAAGGGGCCATGTGTATCCACTAGGGAGAGGTGAGGGGGTTATGGGATTGGAACCCATGCTTCCACGTGTCAATTTGTGAACCCATTTGACTCCCATGCTGACATTTAATTATGTTGTAATAAGGTGGTTGAGAAAACCATTCCATGAGGTCGATGGAGTATGGAGAAACCCTATGATCCATATGGAAGGGTATGGGTATGTTTTGCTTGCCCCTTAAGATACTCTACCTCCTGGGAATTCGCTCACCATAATCCCTATCCTGTAGTTGACCTACAAACCTCAAGGACCACGCATTGCAGAGCCTGACCGTGAAGAAGAAAGAGAAAAATCGTTATTCGTATGAGCATGAGTTGCAGAGTAGAGAACGTACAAGAAACTTGGTGCAGTAAGTAGAATCAGTTGGGAAACCCATGGATTAGACCCTGGGGATAAATTACAAAGCCTGAGCAGCTTAGTAAGCCCAGGAGAACACCTGGATCTGATAGCATAAGTCTGCATTTCGAGACAGAGCTTCGGCCACGACCCTGAGAAGATTCTAGCTAGAATAGTAGAGAAAAGGGTTAGACATAGTTTGGGGTTTGCTTGATAAACCCAGTGAAGGCTAAATTCTCATGAAAGTAGCAGTTTGGACCTTTCTATGCCCACCCTGAAGAGCACTGGAGGGAAGGGGCCTTGAGGGACTATGTAGTAGAGAAGAGGGCCTACCTTGTGTTGGGTGAGGTAGGTATTGTGGGTGCCATGTTTGCTGAGTAATTTGACATGCCTATAGCTCTGTGGATGAGCTCACTGGCTTAGCATCATCCCCTTTGTCCCCTTACATGCTTGATAAACCCAACTGTAAGTTGGCTTAGCATGAGGGTGGAGCCTTGACTGTGAGAGAGCCTATTTAGCCCTCCTTAGAGGATACACAGCCCAGTTCGGGGGTGGTCTCTCAGCTGAAAGACTATAGGCTAGATAGAGACTTATGGTTGGGTGTAACGTTGCTCTCACTTAGCTAGTTGCTTGGACAGCTTCATTCCAAACATAAGTGTTTATGTGGTGTTAATTGATGTTAGTTTCCCTATGTTATGTTATGCTTGTTATGTTCAATTTATTGAATGAATGCTTAAATGAAATTGTTTAATAGGGAGATATGTATAATCCTGACTATGAGGATGAGTTCATGTTTGAATGCTTCATCATTTTCATAAGTTTACTATGCTTCTAACCTTGCAGGTTGTAGATGCATTCAGTAGGATTATTTCCACTATGTATGTCTGTTATGCTTGTACATACCCTTAATAGGTCTATACCTCATCATATGAGCTTGGGGAATGATTTAAACACCCCACTCTGAGGTGTTCATGCACCGCTATGTGATCAGATCAAGGAAGGGACCTTGGTAGGGTGATTCCAGGGATTTTTAGCAATGGGGTAAATAGGTTTTGAGGGACCTTAGAGCAGATTTTTGATTGGAAATGTGACAAGGTCAGAGCCCTCAAGTATGGTAGGGACCCACACCAGTGTATAGATCTCTCCAAGAGCTTTCCAATGGTACCATACTTGTCCAATTTGGCCCAAGGATGAAGAATTTATTGGGCTGGAAAGTGGACTGTAACAGGGCATGGCCAGCTCCTACCTTTCTGTATCCGCATTGCGGAATGTGGAAGTCGAGATCATATTTCTTCAGCGACGGGAATTTCGGTGCCCCGCATTTCCAACTTCCACACTGCATAATGTGGAATTCAGGATCGTTATTTCCTCTGTGTTGGGAATTTGATGCTCCACATTTCCGACTTCCGCACTATGGAATGAGGAAGTCGGGGGCTCATTTCTACAACGTTGGGTATTTTGGTGCTCCATAGTTTTGACTTCCGCACTGTGGAATACGGAATTCGGGGGTGCATTTATTCAACGCTGGGTGTTTTGGCATTCCGCAGTTCCGATTTCCGCACTACCGAATGCAGGAGTTGGGGCGCATTTCTTCACCGCCGGGTGTTTCTGAGCTCTGCAATTCCAACTTTCGCACTGTGGATTGTGGAAGTCGGTGGCACATTTCTTCAACGTCGGGTGCTTTGACGCTCTGCATTTCTGACTTCCGCACTATGGAATGCGGAAGTCGGGATCGAACTGTGTTTGACGACGGGTAATTGGCGCTCCGAATTTCCAAGTTCTGCATTGCGGATTGCGGAACTGCGGAAGTCGGAGGGGCGTTTTTCAACGTTGCGTATTATGGGAATCTGATTTTCGAATTTCGGCTACGGATTGCGGTAGGGTGGATTGTGGATTGCGGATTGGAGGCCATTGCGGCTGTGTGTGTAAAACAAAGAGAATTTTTTGGAAAAAAAAGTATCAGGGTCTCCCATCACCTCTGAAGGGCACCAAGGCTACCGGGGATGTGACATGCTCCTTTGTTTTTATGATTTTCTTTTATATTTCTATACTTTCTAAAATTCTATATATCTGTACGCTCTTCACATATTTTCTCAAACATCATCCAAACTCATTATTTGTATAATGAGATAACATACTCCATCAACTCAAATTCATTTCTATATCAAACTTTTACACTTTTTATGCCAAAAATCGCAACCCATGCAATAAGGATGGATCACTGTAATATGTGTGCCCATTAAGTGCAAAATCAATGTCCAAATCAAGAAGTGGATTCAGGTTCCACTTCTTGACTAGATGCCTTAACTACATTAGCAACTCAATATTGTCTTGTCTCTCATTCTAATAATAGAATTTTCCTCCTTTAGCATGAAAATTTGTCCATACATCTTCAAAAAAAATACCTGATAAGATCAACTCTATTTGATCTCACACTCAATCCTCCTTCCCCTCTACCAATATAACTATCATCACTATGAGAAGATTTGAAAAACATCTATTTGGTTCTACTTGTATCACATTAATGTAAGTATAGGCATAATATTATATAAATCCTAAAATCGTTAGAAAAAAAAACAACACCATATGCTTAAAATAATGAAAGAACAAGAACCCTGGATTTTGTTTCATTACAAAGCATGCACCAATATCAATATACATGGATATTTCCTTTACAATAATTTCATTGGCATGCATCAATATTATCTTCAAAAGACTCGAATCTATGGGAGGAGGGCTATTAGTTAAAATTTCAAGACAAGATTTCATACATAGAAGGAAGAAATGAGAAACCATTAACCCAAAGGATTTTAATAAGCAAAGAATGAGAACCCCACATTTTGTTTCACTATAGTGCATGTTGGATCAATATAAGTATTGTACATGGATATTTATTGTGTAACTATCTCATCGGAGTGCTTTTGTATATCTTTAGAAACTCAAAATCTATGGGAGGAGGGCATTTTGCTTTTACTATATAATGGCATGGTAATAGTTCAATTTGCAAAATAAGAGTCCATACATGGAAGGAAGAAATAAGAAACAAGAATTATAATAAACAAAGAATGATAAACCCACCTTTTGTTTCACTATAATGCATGATAGATCTAGATAAGTATTGTACATGGATATTGATTTTGCAATTATTTCATCAAAATGCTTATGTATATATGAAAGAGACATAGATATATGTGAGGAGGATATAATAACCTACTTTCAAACCATTGTGTGTTGTTAATTAAAATTGAAAGAAAATAGTTTTTCCATGGGAGGAAGATATAAGAAACGATTGAATACTTGTGATAACAAATGAATGAGAAACCCACTTTTTGTTTCATTGCAGTATATGCCAAGTCATGATTAGTACCGTACATGGATTTTGTTTTTGTAGTTATCTCATTATCATGCTTAAATATGTATTTGGAAGACTCAAATATTATGGAGGATAGATTCTTAGCCTACTTTCAAACAATGGTGTGTTATTACTTAACTAGTTGAAGGTAGCCAAAGTGGCCATAAAAGAGTATAGAGCCATAAAACAATTAGTGAAACAACATAATTGTTCCAACGCAATTGATGATATTTATAAAGAACAATTGGGGATTGAAGTTCAAGGTCTCATATTATGATGGAATTATTAATTCAAAATCATTAATTGGGGATTGAAGTTCAAGGTCTCATATTATGATGGAATTATTAATTCAAAATCATTATTTATGGACTAGCTAATTAAGATGCAGTGCAATCTCAATTCGAAAGAATAAAAGGTTAGCAAAGTACAAAATCTCCTAATACAAAGTTTATGGGTCATGTTTCCTAGCTCAAATAAATACATTTGAGAGTGGTTGTGTGGATACCTAAATCAAATAGAATTGAAAATTAGTCTGTGGATACCCAACTTGAATATAGCCAACTCAAAAGAAAACTAATAGTGGGCATATGAATAACCAACTCAAATGTTGATAATGGGTTTATGGATATACATATCGAATACCATTAAAAAAACTCCAATACTAAGAATGGGTTTATGGATAATAAACATGATTACAATTAAGAGTGGATTGATAGATACATAACTCAAATATAAAAATATAATTACCTAACTCAAATATTGAAATCTATAAAAGTTAGCCATAACCAATATACAAAGGTGAATGGGTGTATGAATACTCATTTATGCTGCATTAAATTGAAATCACATCAACCATTATGTAATAATATACAAATATTATACTAAAAATAAGTAATTAAATTGTATATCAATTAATTTTATAAATATAATAATTTAAATAACTATTATATTAATTATTTTACTATATTATATGGCATATTGAAATTGATATCACATAAACCATAATGTAATCATGTTATAACAAGGTAGATGGAAGCAAAGTTTCTAGTCCTTGCCAAAACTAAACGAGAAAATGTAAACACCGTATAACCCAATTAACAAAGGACAAAAATGCAACTTGTGATATAAAAGTATTATACAGAAAATCATAGAAAAATACACTCGTCCATGCATAGTAAGTAGATGGATGAAATGAGAAAATTGCTTGCCAATAGTATATTAGGTTTACAATTTTATATATGGAAATCGCATTTAAGTAATATTAGGTATACAATTTTATATATGGAATTCTCATTTAAGTAAATGCAGGCAGATTCTATTAGTATATGAAGACAGACAAAAAACCCGGAAGAATAGGCATTTAGCAAATTAGAATATTCAAGAGTCCTTGAATGCATATCCAACAAAGTCCCTCCAAGAGAGAAATCAGATTTCAATGGCATCTTTGTTCAACGAGATATCAGCCCCTATTTTATTTGTTTGTTTCAAAAATAATACAGAGAGTAATATTCCAACAGAGTGACAACAAATTATTCACGATGACTTTTATGGGGAGCCGTGCAAGAAATCTATATTCGAGCTTTCTGCAGAGTCTATCCATATTCACATACTGCCATTTCTTCGCAAATTTTTTCTTTTGGTGCATTCGATTACATTCATACATTGTCATTTCTTAGCAATGATTTTCTTTTGCTTCCTTTATATGACCGTAATTTGATAAGTTGGTTTGTAAAGTGTAATCATAAATTTTGTTAAATAGAAAATAACAACAACTTAATACCAATCCATGGCATGTAATAATTTAGCTTATGTAAATTTAAAATAAAAACATATTAATATTTAAAATAAAAAGATTGATTTAAAGTTCTTTGTTTGCCATGGTAATGACAACCAAAACTATAGATCATGTTAGCTACGTATAATACTAGTCGCAATAGTTTCAATCCCATTTCTTTTAGTCTTAAAACGCCTTTCTCATCGTGGAAACCAACGTTACATTGATTTTATAGCTAGTCAACATCCTTTAGCCAAGCATTGATATCATGGTTATGGCCGCTTTCATATGCATTTGAAAAAACGTTGATTACATCGGAAGTGATAGATGTCACAATTATTTCATGCATTAATACAATAATGAACATTCAATCATTTCACATATCGCCACACGATAATAAAAAATTTATGGGTGGACTAGGACGAGGTCGAACGCATTTCCATAAGACATTCAACTAATGTGTGTTGTTACAATTGATGCAAATGTCTACAATGCAACGTACTTTGCTTGCTTTTGCCAGTGTTGCCACCATCCATACATAATAGATATGATAGCGCTGACACCAAAGTTTTCGCTTATGCAAACTTTGCAATCTGCATGCTTAATTTTGAGTTTTATTTGTATTCCAAAATTTGGGATGAATTCACATTAAGAGAGGTAGTTTCTAGTTTCTAACTCATGTTGTCTTTGATATCTACCACAGACATATTCAAATTCCATTTACATCTATTTCAAGTTGCATGGAAGTGAATTGAATTGATGAGAATGCCTGAGAGGAATGGAATATTGATACTAGTTGTTGGATTGACAACATTGAAAATTAAATGGAGCCGGTTTTCTATAATATATTCGATTTATACAAGGTGATTTCCATGAGTTTTTAAAGTTATTTTGGTCTAAAATTTCCGCGGTTTTCCTACTCAACTGATCTGGGTATTGTTCAGAATTTAGTTATGTTTTCTGGGTTTACAAGCATTAAAATACATAAAAGGAGCTTCTTTTGTTCGCATAAGCAACACCCATAAAACTGCTACCAATATTATTTATGTATTATGGGTAATGCATAGACTTAAATCTCATCTTATCCACAGGTTATTATTTATAACATTGAAGTAAATACACTAAGTAATGACCAAGCCCAAATTGTATTCATTGAATCTTCAAAGTATCCCCGGCCGGGCACTAACTCGCTTCTGTGAGGACCTTATCTTCAAATTAATGCTCAAAGACTTAAGGGAAATTTGTTCTCAAAAGGAAGGCCCGAGGGCTTATCCTCTAGAATTCATGAAATAGTGAACCTAGGTGCATGTGCTTTATAACAGTATTTACATTTTAAAAATAAAATTTGATCAGTCTATTGGTATGGGCCTTTTAATTTACCCAATAGAAGGTTTTGTTGAACTACGTGGATTTAATGGTCCTTATCTTTTTTCCTGTTGGTGTGGATGTTTTATTTGGTCTACTCACACGTGGACTTGTACTTGGCAGTAATTATGCAGATTTGGGGGACCTGGCTTCAGTTGAAAGGAAAAAGGCCCAGAAAGGTTCAAGGAAAAGGATTCCTTCTGATTTTTGGCTTGTGGCTCTTTATGGATAAAGGTTTTTGTGTAATGGCTTCCGGTGAGAAGTGAAAGTCAAAATACAGAGCATAATTATGATAGCTACCTCTCATAGAATCTATGGTTTGTTAAAATAAAATTCCAATTCCCATATACGATGTCACCATCTCTATGTATGCACCTTAAAAAGTAGTTGTTTCCATGTAGCATACCTCATTGCAGTCATACCTACTACTAAAACCTATTATTTATGATATCGTTATATATATGCTTAATAAATTTCTGGATTTAGAATAAATAGAATCCCACTAGGCAAGAAAAACATTATAGTTGAACTAGCAAGCAACCCCATTCCAATAAGTGTTGGTGATTGCACAGTCTCGCAGTACTTCCAGATATTCTAGATAGACAATACACCCAAAATTAAAGTGTCAAAATGTCCATCTTTACATGTCCATACATATATCTCAATGCATTTCAATTGTTAATATATAGGTACATGAAAATAAATGTTATTGATGGAAGTATATTATTTTCAAAAAAAATTGAAGTGTTTTTTACAGGTGGACCATAGTCTAGGTGACAATCCCAGGGCTAGAAGCTTAGGATTCAGCAAGACATATCACTAGGTTTTTATGACCCAAAATCCGACGGCCAAAAAGTCGGATTTTCTACATCTTGTGGTTGGCCATTCGACAACCTCCATATTTTTTAAACGTCAGTCCAAATTAGGCTTAAATCCAACAGTTGGAACATCATCGGTTATTTGAACACAGTCGAATAATCGACAAAAATCTAGTCGTATAACCGACTTCGGTCACTTCACAGGTAACCGGATATCGTCAGTGTGGGAGTCAGATATACGACGACTATCACATATGGAAATGGCTGAAATTCGACGTTGAATGCTGTCGGAGGTATGCCACAACCGTCGGATTTCTTCACTGTGGGTGTCGGTTATTCAACAAATATCACACATGGAAATGGATGAAATCCAACGTTGAATGCCGTCATAGGTATGGCACAAACGTCAGATTTCTTTGGTGTGGGAGTCGGATATCCGACGACTATCACACATGGAAATGGTTGAAATCCGACGTTGAATGCCGTCGGAGGTATGGCAAAAATGTCAGATTTATTCACTGTGGGTGTTGACTATTCGACGACTATCACACATGGAAATGGTTGAAATCCAACGTTGAATGCCGTAGGAGGTATGGCACAAACGTCGAATCTCTTCGGTGTGGAAGTCGGATATCCAACGACTATCACCCATGGAAATGGCTGAAATCTGACGTTGAATTTCGTCGGAGGTATGGCACAAACGTCGGATTTGTTCGTTGTGGGAGTCGGATATCCGACAACTATCACACATGGAAATGGCTGAAATCCGACGTTGAATGTCGTTGGACGTATGGCACAAATGTCAGATTTCTTCATTGTGGGATTTAGATATCCGATGACATGTGCATGAGAAAATACCTGGAATTCAACGTCCCTTGCCGTCGGAGGTATGGCAAGAACGTCGGTTTTTGTGTTGTCATCGGATATCCGACTACCATATGATATTTTAAAAAAAATACACTATTATTTGGATCTCACGAAGAGAGCCATGTTGGATTTCCACTCATCATAGTTGATTGTTGACTCTTCATCCTCGTCATTTGACATCTATATGAGTCTGTCTGCGGTCACCTCTAATTCAGTCTTCGAACTATGGCAGCTCTTTGGCCAATTTCACCCTGTAAATTGAAGGATTCCTGCAAACACAAACCACTATGTTATGCGAACTTATTTTAGGGCTTTGTTGCATTTGCTTCTAAGATCTTTCATCACTTTGTTACAAGAATATTACTGACCTAAAAGTACACTTGATAGTTTTGGATGGAACAGATTACCGTGGAAATCCTCTTTATGTTCATTCTCGAGTGACTTGATATTAACAATTCCCATTATCACAAGGGGATACATAAAGTTAGAAAGGGAAAATAAAGAAAGCATATAAAGGGATTCGTAAAGTTGACAAAGGAAAATAAATATAAACTATAATTTGCATCAAAAAAATAACAGGGTACGAACTGAACTGAGGAGATTCGAACCTACGACCTATGTCTAGTCCCAAGGCTACCACCTTCAAACCTGACCTTATCAATCAATTCCCATCGTCATTTCCTTTCATACGACGTCCCACAACTATTTCTCTCGACAACCAGTACTCTTCATTCATTCTGCACGCATTTCACTATACAACTATCTCAGATTCTCACTGCGTTTTCCCTCAATTAGTTTCTCAATTCAATATGACCCATGCCCGCCGTCCATGGAGTGTTTCCAGCGGTCTCGAGTTTCATCCTGGCAATGGTGACGATTTAGGGTTGTATATTTCCCTTCAGCTACAATATGGAAAACTCATAGTTCACTACGAAGGTTTGTCTGACAAATGTGACGGTTTGGGTTCCGTTACCCCAGAGCAATTCCTCAAAGTGTCCTTCAACGACATCAGGGTTATGGAACCCAAACCATCACATTTGTCAAACAAACCTTCATAGTGAAATTTTATTTTTTCATATTGCAGCTGAAGGGAAACATAATACCATGAATCATCACCGTTTCCAGGATGAAACTCAAGACCACTAGAAACACTCCTCGGACGGCAGGCGTGGGTCATGTTGAATTGAGAAACTAATTGAGGGAAAACACAATGAGAATCTGAGATAGTTGCATATTGAAATACATGCATAATGAATCAAGCTTGAATGTGGTATCCCATCATCTCCCACTATGAAATGCATACAGAATGAATCAAGCTGCTTGAAGGTGGTAGCCTTGGGACTAGACATAGGTCGCAGGTTCGAATCTCCTCAGTTCAATTCGTACCCTGTTATTTTTTCGATGAAAATTACATGTTTTCTTTAATTTCCTGTTTCATTTAATTCCCTAGCGTAAGAGGAGCCATTATGGGCAAGTTGCAGCCCTAAAAAATGATGAACATTAAATATACCATTTTGGAAGGGTTTAATGTGAGGTTAAGGATATTGATTCCAAGGAAATTAAAGAGAAGGTTAAGGATATTGAATCCAGTGCATCATTTACTCAGCCTTTGAAGTTGTGGAAACTCAAAATTGGTTATGATGAGCAATCAAACATCACAACAAGCTCCAATAAATTGTCAAAATTTAGATGACACACAAGTGGGTTGTAGAAAGCCAGCATTGTAGCCATTCATTGAGCTCCTCTATGTTTCGAGAATAATTTAATATTCTCTACTGAACAGGGCCAACCATGTGAAGGTGGAAGATCTTATGGCCCCTCCCCCCCCTCACATCACTCTCAATTCCCCATACCCAATGCATGTATAAATTGAAAAAAACAAATACGTGCAAATTGATCCATATTTCATCATGAACTTTCATCTACCATTCATTCAATAAAGGCTAACATTCATTAAACCATTGTTTCATTCAGTCAACACATTCATACAATAAAAGATAACATTCAATAAACCATTCATTCATTCAGTCAAAGCATTCATTCAATAAAAGCTGACATTCAATAAAGGTAACAATTTACTACACTGAATCATTAAACCATTAAACCATTCATTCATTCATTAGGCCAAAAATCATGGACGATATATTATTATCAAAAACAATTAGACAACATTTTTCCAGTCACTTCTTTTTAGTTTTTATTCTCTTTAGTGGTAAATAATCTCTAAGAGGAGCATCTACATCTGGACTTTCTCTTCTGGTTCTTGGTTCTTCATCAGGTGCTTGTGGTGATGTCTGCATCCTAGAGTGTTGATCTAGACGTGGATTGTGCGGCAAGGGGTTCGGATTTGTTGCAACAATGTGAAAATGTTACATCGTTGTATTTTTATATTGTAATGACAAGTATTTGATTTAAAAAAAACATTACAAAGATATTTTTTTACCTGGTGTGGCCACATCATGTTGTTCATGTTCTTGTCCAGGCTCAACCTATACAGTTTCACCCTCTACATGCTCTGCAGTTGAAATATGGTGAACTACAATTAATGTTCACCATTTGCAACGTTATACATAAAATTGTAGCATATGAATAAATTGATCATTACCAGGATTCGAAGCATGATATTCGATTTGTTGTTGTCCCTCCTCGACATTTGGGGGATCATTGCTTTCCTGCTCAAAACAGAGTCAATATTTTATGTCAAGTATTTATAATGAATAGGTTGCACAAGCAATAAATCTTCATTAAACTATATAGATTTTATATACTTGTGCACCGGATGGATTGGTACCAGAAGACTATGTTTGCCCAGATAAGCTTTTTCAGCGTTCAACAACATCTCCAAAGCTGTGTTGGAAGCCAAGCTTCATGTCTTCCGCAGTGGGCACTTCATTGAATCGTTTGACCTAAATATTTGCATAACATCATTAATTAACATTTTGCGGTGCAATAAAACGAAAAATAATTTGCAATTTATTATTTGTATGCATTATTGGTTTTTCGAAACTTACAAATCGTGCAACCAAATTCGAATAACCACCAGGACCAAGCCACGGGGGGTTCACTAGTGAGGCAATATCATATCACGTCCATTCATATTGGGGTTTTGAATACTCCTAAAAACTTCTAAAATATATTGCCTCGTATTAAGGGGTCAAGGGGGGGGTTTTAATTTGACAAAGTAATATAAATATTGGGGATTATTTTATTTGGGTGAGTTGAGGAATAACCTCCAAATCATGGGATGGATTCATACCTCCAAATCATGGGCTCAATTCATACCTACAAATTGCGGGTTGGATTCATACTAGTCCTATTTTTTGCTAAGGAATAACCTCCAAATTTTAGGCTAGATTCATACCTCCAAATCATGGGATGGATTCATATTAGTCCTAACTACTGCTAAGGAATAACCTCCAAATCGTGGGCTGGATGTATACCTCCAAATCATTGAACTTATAAAGTCTTCTTGTTTTCAGAATAATTTTCTTCATGAATGTGATTTATCTAAGCTTTCATTGGCCGCAGGGCCATGAAAATAGGTAATAAAAAAATTGGAAGAAAATAATAAAATTCATGAATGTGATATCCCCCTTGATGATATGTGCTCTTAAATTCCTAGTCAATTGTGCCTCCATCCATAAATGTGATATGCCATTTTAAATAGGAAACCCTTTTGATAGGAAGGTAGGGAATTCTATCCATAAAATGGTTTCAATTTTTCATTTTTATGGAGTTTAATTTATTAATATTATAGAAAACATGATCTCTCTATGGCTAAAATTGGTAGATTGGTAGGTTATGGTGTGAAACATCTACAATCCTCATGTTTTCTAAGCATTGCATAACTATTGTACTATTAGTATTTAACATTCTTTGTTACATTCATCTCTTGACTGTTTTTCCTTTTAAGCATTTTGCCTTCCCCATTAATATTTCATTGGTTCTTCCACTATCCAACGCGAAAAATTGACTTAGTCACCCCTACATTCCTGGTGAGATCATTATTAGCATTATACTATTATTTTATTTACCATCATGTTTGCATATACTGAGATGCGTTAGGGATCTTGTTTGTTACAACTTGATAATATGATATAAAGGGGGTATTAAAAATGGGTTGATAAAAATGGATACCTACAATATATGGTGAAACTAGGGGTTTTCTTAATTGGAAAGGTATATTGGGAGGGGGGTTCAACAATATAGTTTTAGGAAACATTTTCCAATATTTAGTGAAATTAGGGATATTCTTTAATATCCCGTGAACGATCGTGCTATGTAACAAGTTCATTGAGTGAACCCCCCGTGGACCAAGCTTGTGCTAACCTATTTTTTCTAGTCTTTCCTTTATGGCCTTTGATGTGTCTGGCAGCCTATGCATGTGTTGAAATACATTAGATGTTCCAAGTTCCATATAGAAATCAATAATAATAAGGTTTAGAATTACATTGCGAAAAGTAGTACATACCTCCCTGTGCCTGGTGGTGTCTTTCCTTCTCTTCTCTGAGCCCTCTCCTTTCCATCCTCCACTAGAGCTTTCCACTCCATTGGTGGAATCATTAGAGGGCGCTCATACCTAGGGTTTTTTTCCAAGTGGGTCCTATATTGGTCTCGGACAACCTTGATATGTGGTCCAACCTTTTTCAAGACCTCGGCTTGATTTAAGGTCTTGTCACCGAATAGGCCAACCAACCGATTAGTGAGTTCATCTTTTGAAAATTTCGGTTGTCTATCCCACCTTGTTCGGATGGTGGGCCTGAAGATCTCCAAGGACACGTCATTCATTTGTTTATAGAAAACATCATTTCCTACAAAACGATCATGCCATGATCATAATTAGTTGAAAGAAAATGTTTTATATATATATTACAATGAAATTATAAACACTAACTTGATCAACATATATTAATTACCTGGGATCTTCTCGATCTTTATTGGGAGGAGATCTTCGACGACCAAAATTTTTTCCTCCATTGCTCCCATGCTAGTGACATGGGTAGATCCTGGAAATGAAGCTAGGTCGATATCAATATTACCAGGATTCTCAGTGTCGACCCCTTCTTCTGGACGATCCGGTGTGCGTCGGTCACTAGCGGTCGGTGCGCTCACAGTTGGGGTCTGTGATGTGTCAAAACATGTTGCCGAGTGTTCAGTCAACAACAATGGCGAAGGAGTCGATGCACGTGGATTCGTTTGATCATGATGCCATGTCTCTCCACGAGCCTCGTTGGGGCCAACACCACCTTGACCACTATTGTGTGGTCTCCGATAATTCTGTAAATTCAAACCATGTCTTATACATTCAGTATTATCATATAAAAGAGAAAAGTATAAAGTTATAAATGAATTATTTTATGATTCAAGATTCCTCAACTTAATCGCAAGGATTCAGACTTCCGTTCCAATAATTCAATCCTTGCCATAATCTGGCTTGTCTGTGGAACCTTGAGTAGCAGCGAAACCATTTTCGCACTATATTTTTCCAACAATTTGTCTATCATCTTAAACGGGTTTGTGGCTTCACCAATTATGTCGGAATCTTTAAGCATCTCAACCACTTCAGGATCTACTGAATATTCTTGCGATGTCGTTTCAAATAGTGATTCACTAGGCTACAACAAAAATATATAAAACACTACTGAGTTCTATCATGATAGATTCCTAAAATTATATTAACAAAACATATCTATCATGATAGATTCCTAAAATTACAACTAGGTTTACTTGGTGCCTAGACGATGGTGTCGTCTGATCCACAGCTATGGACTTGCCCCGATCATCGAGCCCCTGCAAAAAAAAGTAGAAAACATTATCACAACGAAACCAGTATACACACGAAAATACATAACAAAATAAACATTATGCTACGTATTATATTGGTACAATTCCAATATTGGATTATACCTGCAACCTAGAGGATCGTGATCCACTCATCGGATCGATGTTCATAGGTGACTTTCCTCGATCTGCTAATATCTGCGAGCTATCCCTTATAGATACCTAAATAAAAAACATAGTGAAAGTCACCTAAACGAATCCAAAACTAATCATGAAAAAACACATCAATTAAAAACTATTATTAAGTATTATATTTTTACTATTACAAAGATGTATACCTGTTGAGTCAAGGGTACTGTGACCCTTGCAGAACCGGACTGCATCAAAAACATAGAGAAAATTACGTAAACGAAATAATTAGATAACATTATATAAATGAAACCAATATACTAATAATGAAAAAACAAAGCAAAAAAAAACTATTTTTTCTTATTATATTTGTACTATTACAAATATGTATACCTGCTCCCTCGAGGAAGATGTACTCCTCCGACCATCTGCTAGCGGGGATTTATCCCGATCACTAGCCTGCAAAGTAAATATGGAAAATTTAAATGAAATAAACTAACGAAAAAATCCTTAATATGTTAAATTTATTAATAAAATGTTGGGTAAAATGTTATATGTATCACTCCCATAGTAACCTTATTTGTATCTATGCGGTTCAAATTTTAATTAATAAGCAACTCTTCCCCTGCAGATATTGATTTAATGGCAACTACAAAAACACAGTTTCTTTCACGCCCCTCAAATTCGCAGTTTGGTTGCTTAATTGTAGACCCTAGTTGTGTATTGTTTATAAACCTCGCAATATTCCATGTGGCCTTTGGCCTTCCGTCCATGTACAACGTTGTTCCTTTATTTTGATCTTTGTCTTTCAACTGTAAATAGTTTGCCGACAATCCATATCTACGCATACTTTTTGTGTATCGGACCAGGCGCATCCAATCGTTGTAGTTGTAACAGGGTCCAACATACTCCATCAATTCTGTACATTTTTCGTAAGGGACCTTTATGCCATCCATGCAAAACAACCCGAAACCATGTATTGACGATGGTGCAATTCGATATATCCTCTCGTCCACACAAAAATATGTGTTCGGTTGAGGAAGATCCTTGGGTACCCATTGTTTCACTAAATGTATGTACCTCAAGGGCACCTCGTCATCGCCTATTGTCTCATCATCATAGGAACATGACCCCCCTTGAGCGCGATAATATTTCATGCGTTTATGGAATTTTCTTCTGGTCTTTTGACATCTAGTCTATAAAACTCTTGTAGACCTACTGGATGTCTGACTTTCCTCTAGCGTTCCTAAACTCCCCTCGCTCGAGGAAGACAGATCTGACAAATACATGTTTGGTTCTACCTGCACCATGGGAAAAAAGTTTAGATATGACCACAAGGAATAGCGCCTCTTAAAAGGTGACATGCAGTGCCTTTTATAAGGTGACTTGTACCGCATTCCCTTTCTCAAAATGTAGGCATTCAAGTGCTGAGGAAGAGGATCACTTTATCTTTCTTAGGAGTAGAAATTCATGCAATTATGAGTCGTCTTTGATTGCTCCTTTGGGTCTTGAGTCCCATATCACACTATCTAACTATCAGCTTTGTCGTCATCGCCCTAAAGTCTCTCTCATCCCATCAGTTTGGGTTCATCACCTCGTTAATTCAAGTACACTCACATTTAGTAAGATATTTATATTTAGCAATAATAATATAAAATAAAAATAACTAACCATTATGGAAAACTGCTAAAAGTTTTTATGACTTTCAAAAGTAAGATCTTTTAGGTGGTTAATAAGTGTTCACAAATCTTCAAAAACAATATTTTATATAATGTTATGGAACTTGTATAATCTTATTCAAGCATGGTCTTCTTAGATGACTGAAAGTAATTGAATCAAGCAAAAATAGAAGCGTAAACATGTAAGTTGTTTTGAAAAATGGTAGCTTTCAGTCATACTCCCAACTAATGTTTCCTTTGGACAATTACTTGTAATCTTGACTTAGGGTATTTATTGCATAACATAGATTTTCAATCATATTGACACAGAGAAAAGTAGGGCTTTCTTTATATTATCATGACATAGTTACAAAGACTTTCTTTTCAATCTTTATGACAATTTGAATGGACAAGCCCCTCTCATAGCCAAATACTTTTGAGATATTTACAAATCATTGGAGTATGGGGGACCATGTATTTCTCGAAAGACATTGGATTCAGTCCTCCATGCCTTTGAATAAATAGACCTCAATACCACGCATCTATTATGATGCATGTGGACGTCTATGCGGGTTTTGACAAGCCACTGTTCTTTGTGTTTAATGTACTACCCAAGGATTTGATCCTCAGTAATCTTTGTCTGCAAAATATCTTTGACTTGTTCGAGATATTCTCCAACTTCATGTTTTAGATTATAAATAACAGTTGGTTCTAATGCTGTCAGGTTGATGTCGAATGACCACCACTAGTATCTCATCCATTCAGGGACGTAGAATGCAGGATCCTCATGGATATGTGTAATTTGAAGTCCAAACTTTAGCATGGTATAATATGTTCTATCTATATTTTCTTTTCTCAAGAATTTCCACCATAAGTTTTTATATTTTTCATAAGTGTGTGTAGTACTTGGAAACCGGAGACTAGCATCTTGATGTAGCCATGCTTCCAAAGAATGTATCCAGTTAATACAGTAGTATTGTTGGTCTAGTTGTAGCCCGGGGTGACGTGTAGAGACCTCTGTCGAGATTAAGTTAAGATCATGGTAGAGGTGTGTTAACCAATTTCTTGCTTCAGCTGCTTTTCTCAGGGAGTTGTTGTAAATCATCTCTGGTACAATACTGGATCCCATAGGCATTCTTCTGAGTTCTGGAACTAGTCTAATAAAAGCATCAGATCCCTGTAAGTTAGCATCTAATACTTCAGCATGTCTCAACTCCCACCTAGGTTTCCAGTCTTGCATATAATCCAACCAACTCATATTATCATTAATAGTATAGATATGATGTTTTCCTCCGGTCCAAGCAGAGATTTTCATGTTTACTTGTGGGTTATGGGCCCACTAGATTCCGCTTTGACCTTCTACTCACGCTTTCCTCGTGCTCGCTTGCACTAGGCTCGCTTGTTTCAGGCTTGCTTGCTTCAGGCTCGCTTCTTAAAAATTAACAACACACTTCTGTGACAAATATTCTCTTGTTAAAAAGTCAGGAATGCATCTCAGTGCTACAAGGATTTCTTTATCAACGGTGGCATAGTTCTCTTTGCATCTCAGTGCTACAAGGATTTCTTTATCAACAGTGGCATAGTTCTGCTCAGTTTTCTGTTAGGACACTTATTCTCCAAGATAATTTTCCTCACAAGTTCAATCAAGGAGTTCCACCACTCTTAAAATTCTTTACCAACAAATATAATTTGACTACCAACAATTTTGTCTGACAAGAGAAGTCCTAACTAGTTAATTCAAATTATCTACCATATATTTGATTACCAACAATTTGATTACTTAAGTCTTATAACCAACACATATTTGATTACCTGGGTGTAGAAGTTTCATGTAATATACTCAGAAGAGTTACTTTCAGAAATGATTGTGCCTCTTAGAGGCCAGTCAACTCTAGGAGCCAAGTGACCCTATTATAGGGTTAGTACAAACCAGAGAGAGAGAGATGACTGGGCTATGGTACAGTCAATCAAAGAAATTCAATGACCGTCAAAAGGCTCAGTACAATCACAATAAAGATGAGATAACAACCAGCAGACTGAGGCCAAAGAGACTCATGGCCCCCAGTAAGGTACAAGGACCAACCAAAGGGTAAAAAAAACAACCAGTAAGGTACAAGTAAAAAAGAAAAGAGTGGGCATAAATTAGACTCATAACCCTTGGGACTAACGGGGTGTACTAACTCAAATGTGGACAAACTACCATAGTTATACCCACAAGACCAAAAACATAAAAGGCGGTACACATCAAAAGATAACTCAATATCAGTAAAAGACCCAAAAGGTGAGAGGCAGGGTACCACAAAAAAATGAAAGGAGCAAAATTAAAGGGAAAGCTACCACAAGACCAATAAACAACAGGGTGTAAGGACCAAAAGTAAATCAACCATTGTGGCGAAGGTACAAATAAGGTCAAATATATATTGCAATAGCTCCTTGTAACTACCTGTTATTGGACATGCCAAAGAGATGGAAGGTCAAATAATGTCAAATATATGCAATAGCTCCTTGTAACTACCTCTTATATGCAATAGCTCCTTGTAACTCAAATATGACCACCAAAAGGTATGATAGCAAGCAACCTTCCTAACTAAGGTCTGGAGGGTGGTACGAAGTGGGTATAAAGACTCATAACAACTTAGACCAAGGGGATGTACCTCAAATGTGGACAAACTACCGTAGTACCCACAAGACCAAAAACATAAAAGGTGGTACAAATTAAAAGATATACCAAGATGAGTAAAAGATCCAAAAGGTAAAAGGCAAGGTACCACACAAATATTATCGACAAAATGAAAGTACCATAAGACAATCAACCAAGGTGGGGTACAACTAATCATCTCTCTCAAATGTACCATTGTTCCATATAACCTAAAAGACCATCATCACAATAAACGGAAAAGTCCACATGGATGATGTGATCACGTGTTCCTCTAGACTACTCCTAAGTTCAAGCGTTAGTGGCTCCATCAAGGGGTGTTCAGTCCCTTGAGAAGACTATCTAACTCAACCATCTCGAAGACCTAGGAGAAGAGGACATCACACATCATCAGATAATTAGTAACTGGCCATGTAAGAACTCAAAAACCCTAAAGCAACCGAGCGTACAAAAGGGGAGATAGGGAAAGACAAGGCTCGCAGGCCAAAAAAGAAAGCTCAAAAAATTGTACTGGGACCGGTGTCACAGTAAGCGAGCTGAAACAAAAGTGGCCAGAATGCCAAAAAGCAGCACTAAAAAGAAAATGACCCTCTAAAAAGGTGAAATAGTAAGCAAACTTCCTAACTAGGAGTTGGAGACCTCGACAAATCGTATCCTTCGCAAGGTGATGAAATCCTAGTCGAACAATACAAAATGAGAGACCAATAATGGAAGGATATTCCTCTACCAAAAGGGATCCTGGGTAAAAGAGCCCTATCACTAAGCTACCTCGTTCATGACATGTCGAAAAAGGTTTTCGGCACTTATGTCTTATCGTCCCTGTATCACCATCACAGTAGAGTACAAGGAAGACAATGGATCAATATTCCTTAGGCGCTAAGTGGAGTGCAGCATTCCACAAAGTCCATCCGGAATCAATCCTCGTGGCTTAACCCCCGAAAAAACGAGAGGCCCCTCCACAAACTGGTCGATGACCATGTCAATAAATACTAGAGGATTTTAGTACCCTAGAGGACAACAACTATGTCTCAAATGAAAATGACAAGGGGGAATTATTTGGATTCCTATCCCCAGTGTCCTACCTAACTACCAAATTCTTTTTATCCTCAAGCGAGGTTAAAGTGTGTTGAGTTAGCGAGTTAAATTTTAATGGTTGTATTACTCAGTCGGGTGATGGAAGTGAAACTCGTGGTGTGATGACTGACTCAAACCATGCAAATGCATATGAATAAAATAAGCCTTTCCTTTCAATGAATGCTAGCTAAGGTAAGGAGAGAGTTCTTTCAAACTATAACTACTCTTTCAAATTAAATGAATGCAGCAAGTGTTCAAGTTCATTCATGGGACCCCAAGTAGAGCTTCAAATATACTCAAGTCATGCAAATGAATTCATCACATAAAACAAAGTGATAATAAATATAAGGAATTGTATATATCCATGTTCATAATTATTTAGGCACACTTATAACATTCTTCAATCATTCATCACAAAAACACAGTGATAGTAGAAACAATAAATTGCATATAAATGTTCATGAGCTTAATAAAAAAATAGTAACCACAACTGGGGAAGCTATACCACAACTTGTTTTTTTATGACTATAAATACAAGAGTATCCTAATCATGAGCAATACATCCTTTACTTTTACATCATAAGCAATAGTAATCATTTCCCCTTTAGCTTGCATTGAGTACCTTGACATCAATGCCCCCAAGCTCTTGCCTATGGGAATTGAAACTTCCCTCTTACAACCATATAGATGATAATGATTGGTTGTTGTTATTTCTTTCTTAGTACCCAAGTTTGTCATTCCTAGTGTTTGGTCAAAGATCTAATTCCTTGAGATGTTAAAACTTTCATCTATGGCACATCTATCCCACACATTAGTTGAATTGGAATTTCAAATATCAAATAATTAAATTTTCAAAAAATTACCTTATACTAGAACTCCCATCAATCAGCTTACGGTCATGTTCATTTTCCTCAGTTCCTCTAAATTTTATTGCAGACAGAGTACTATCAACTAACCTCAAAGTTTGATTGCAGACAGACTACTATCAACTAAGATCAGTTCCTCTTGTGTGATATCCCACGCTTGGAAGAAACTCTAGACTTGTGTACCCACACCCGCCGTCCGAGGCTTGTTGCCAAGCTGAAACTCAAGATGGCCGGCAACACTCCTTGGATAGAAGGCGTGGGTACACAGAGTTAAATCACTTCTAGTTTTGGAATAAAAACAATAGAGGTCCAAGTTGAACAAAGAGAATATATTTATAAATACAAATATTTTTATTTTTATCATGATACAATAGCGGAATATCATGATGCTAATGGTGTTATAAGATCTATCTCACATGGTTCTACTTCATAATAGGATGGGGCCAATTAATGAACTGCAAATTCATCAAATGAACTGCAGCACTATGTTGTTGTTGGTTTCTGTGCCTCTACGCACGCATGTTCAATCCCTCCATTGAATCACATTGGGTGATGAAACAGTGTTCACCCTTAGAAAACTCTTTTGTTATTTTGATTGTGGAAACCAACTTGTATGCACTGGGCTGCAACACTATAACTGTTAGTAGCTAATGTCATTCCTCAAATTTCAATTACAACTTAGCAAACTATTTTGTCACTTTGTTTGCGGAAATCAACTTGTATGCATTGGGTTGCAACACTCTAACTGTTATTATCTATTGCCATTCCTCAAATTTCACTTATAACTTGTTCATATTTCTGTGTGCCCTAGCTTATCATTCAAAGTACTTTATTGTTTTTTCAACAGAACATTATGGTAGAATTTTAGCAGCCTTTGTATCTTAGCTTGTTTTGCTTATCTACCACTCATTATATATTGGTGAAATGCCTTATGTATTTCCAGGGAAATACTACAACTCATACATGAGCACCTTGTAGATTTGGGACTCCTAGATTCAACAAAAACTCTGTTTAAGGAGGCACCTCTAGCACCATTACCATCAATAGTATTGCCGCATTGAAATTGATGCTAAATTGATGTAGACAAACTCTTTACATTTTATTTTTTATCGCTAAGATGATGCCTTATAGAGACTGCATCAAAAAAGACAACAATCCGTCAATCCAAAGTTGACTCGAATCATGACCTTTGTAGCATCATGTTTTGCATTGTCCCAAATTGAAATTTTTCCCAAAAAATGCTATAGAAAATGATGCCAAAATATGGTATTGTAGTAGTGAGTGTAGGTCAATTGGCCTACAGAGCGCATAATAAACCACATATAACTTAAGCAACAACAAGAATCATGCTTGTATCATGCAATGGTCACTTGTATCCTCTGGGAAGCACTGATCAATATACCACAATTTTTGGATCAGTGATAATGGAATCCCACCTATCATTGACTTACTCAAGCTTTTGAGAGACTTTTCAATCTTTGAGATGACTAAAGTGCACTGTGTAAATTTGTCCTTCTAGTGCTAGTGCAAGAGAGGCCAACTATGGCATCTCTTTTAGTGTTCTTGAATAGCTCAACCCATATGATGGAAATTTTATCCTATAGACTATTGGGACTAGCAATAACATGCTAAGGGAGAAGGATAATTTGCATGTGGTTCCTACTTATGATGCCAAGAGAACCACCTCAAAACTCCAATGCAATTGACACAAATGCAACATTTCCGTCTCTACATGTTGCTTGGATATGAAAATGGAGATTTGTACATATTAGGGAGTCATCATACTATAGAAATCACTTTATATATTTAATTTTCCTAAATAGAGATTCATTTTTGTCATCAACTCACCTTGACATCCTCTCTTTATAATTGTCATGGTTTTATTTCTACACCTACTTTGTACTTTTTTAAGCTGGGTACTTGCCTCTTTCTACTTTGACAGATTAGCAATAGGCATTGTTTTCACACTCATAGAATGTGCTTACAGTTGATGTACTTTTGAGCCCCATTGACCTACTTATTGTGGTTTTTTGTTGGACATTAATATCCATGTGGGTTTGTTTACCTGAGCTGTAAACACAGCCAACTTATGATATGACAGGTTTGGTATGTTTTCAGCAGGTGCAAACTCACATACCTTCATAGGACGGGTTGTTTGCCAATTTAACCCAAATTGATTGTAAATTCCCCCTCTTGTGCTCAATGTAAATTTGGTGGACATCTGCCACCCTAAAAAGATGAATCTGGTATAGCTGTGATTGGACTCTTCCGCCACCACAGTCCAAATTTGAAGCTACTATATTCTAAGTGTTAAAGCTGCTACAGTACTACCCTAGTCGAAGACTAAAATTGCCACAATCCAAGTCATGATGGTTTGATTGAAGTCTGAAGTATGATGATGCATGCTTACCTTTTATGAATTTACTAACCCTGATGAATGATACAATGAAATCCAATTTTAAGAAGATGAAGACTTTAAAACAAACCATAATAGCCTGAAATATTTCCTAAACCAGAACAACAAAAATGGGTAAGCAAAATCGAAGTTCTGTTTTCCGTCGAGGCGGATTACAAATTGATTTAACTTTGATCGCAATGGCACCAACCACAATTTTAGGCCTGTATAATTATGTTCCTTTTATATATATATACGTTTCCAATTCATCAAATGTTTCGTTACTTTGCACCCTGGGGCCACTTTCTGGCAATTATCATCTTCAAGCCGCCTCGACGAAAAATGGAACTTCGATTTTGCTTATATCATGATGCTAATGGTGTTATAGGATCTATCTCACATGATTCTACTTCATAATGGGATGGGGCCAATTAATCTTACTGTCAAAACTCATATGGTGGCAAGGATTGATACATATTGTACATATGGACACAATACAAAGGATTGATAGCAAGGTAAACAAATTCTGCTAATAGGAGAGATGGTGATAGTTTAGAAACCCTTCCATTCCTCTAATTAAATCTTATGTGGTTTTCTCATAAATTTGCATTGAGTAATTTAGTAATGAGTTGGGGAGGTCTCTCAAACTCTTTAATTTCTATGGTCCTTATGAGAGTAGAGATTAGAATTTTTATGCAGTGCTCGGAATTTTTTTTAGGCAATGCCCTGGACCTTGCAAAATGGGATGATATAATTCCAATCGAGCTATCAGATTGGATCTTTCTCATTCCTCACATTCTACATTTCCCAAACTTTTCTAATTGTCTGAAAATTGAATCTTTCAATTTTATCCAAACCATGTAAGGAGAACTTGACCTAATTGCAATTTTTATAATCTACATGGAAGGATATGTCAATTTATAGACAGGGCAATTTTTAGCCGTAGGATAGTTATCAACCTAATCCTTCGCATATCAGGGCAATCTAATTTATAGACAGGGAAATGATTTGGTTGACATCCATACAGGGCAATCTAATTTATAAACAGGGCAATTTAAAGAGGATAATGATTTGGTTGACATCCATACTAGATAGATATTTAATTTGTTGCTGATTTATTTAACAACAAACCATATGACATCTAATTAGTGTATTTTGTAGATAAATCCAACCTCGAATGTAAGGGAATTGGAACCATCATACTCAAATTGCCTTGAGCCCATAATTTTTGTTGCATAATGTTCTCTATCTTCATCATTCATCCACTAAAATGTTAATTTTGAATCATCAAAGACTTGAATCTGGGTGAGACCCAATTTTGCTGCAAATTTCAAAAGATAGAAGAGCAAATTGAACTCACCCATATTGTTTTTCCTAGCCCCCAAGTAGGATTTATCTATGAAGAAATGGATATCGGAGATATAAAGAGAAAACCTGATCTTGCACTACTCTATGGTGCCTTGACAGGCCCCATGAAAAAAACTCCAAGTCATATATGGATTCACTGCTACTTCACTAATAACACACCCAACCTTCAAAACCACAATCAAGGAATACAATTTAAATGGAGCTACCACTGGAGTTCAAAAATTGAATGTGGGGATTCACTTTTCTTCTAGAATGCAAGCATTTTGAAGCAACCAAACTCCCCAACAAATCAAATAGGGGGTCAATATGTGGCCTCTAAGATCACAACAAGAAAATAACTCATGTAAACATTCAACCATAGTGCCTTTGACCCATAATTTTCTCAAGTTAAAATGAAGTTTGATATCTCTCCATACATGTTTTCAATAAGAGTAAGTACAGAATAAGTGATAATTGGGTACATATCCCAGGCATGAAGTTGAAGATTGAGTAGTTGAAGCAAATGAAGAGAAAAAAAAGCAAAGTTTTCAAGAAGATCCGATGGTAAGAAGAAAGAGTAAAAATGTTGGATGATGGCATGAAAATTGTGTGAGTTTTATGGTGTATTCTTTAAGGAAGCCACAGGACCTTTGATGACATTTGTGGCTACAACAGATCTATTGAAGAACATTGGAATAGTGAAGATGTAATCATAATGACACCACAAAAAGCTTCAATACATATGGTTGTCACAATTGATGATGTTGGTCATATAAGCAATAAAAGCTACAGCATCAATAAAACCCACAAGTGAAAGGATCTCTCAAGCATCCACGGAAAATGGATCATATGATATAGCAGCAGCTGGAAGTTGTGACTCCATTTCTTCTCTTGCATGCGGGTATGAAGAAGAAGTGTTGAAGCATCCTAAGTTGATTCCACGGTTTGCAAGTCTTTAGAAATGTGTTCTGATTTTGATTTGGTAAACACCTAATGTTGGCTACAATGATTATAAGATGATATTAACACACATATAATGATATGAAGCAACTTGGTGACTTAGCATGAAGTGGACAAGGTTAATGACATGAAGCATCTTGTTGACAAAGATGAAGTGGACAAGGTTAATGAAATGAAGTAGTTTGGTGACTTAGCATGAAGTTGATGGACAAAGAACATGATACAAAGACATTAGATGTGGCATGAAGTTGATGGCTTGAACAAGATGGGTATTGGAGCCATTGGCACACTTAAATAGGAGAGGAATAGGCTAATGACAATTTGATGGTGACTTGGATGTTGAGGAGAGAAGTGCTACACATTCTACAAGGCAAAAACCCTATTGTTGTCCAGGTTCTGCTGCAACTTCTAATTTGAGCACTACCATGATTTACTATGACAATCAAGCTTGTATCAAAATCTCTGAGAATCAAGCATTTCATGATCTATCCAATCATATTGATATCAATTACTAATTCATTAGAAATAAGGTACTAGTGCAAACAAAGAGGCATCTAGTGCTCACAAGGATAGGTGGCCTATAACTATTATGTAGGTCCACTAGTGCAGATACTTTCAATTGATTGAAACGATGAGAATTCATTTTGTCAAATTTGATGAGTGTTAACCAAAAGAGTGTCTTTTGTATAACACGTATCAAGCTCTATCTAGTGTACTGTTTTCAACCAAAAAATAGGGTTTCTAGATACTACGACTACTTAGAATAACAACACTTTTGGATGTGGAACCTATGCCTTTTTTTAGAAGTTAAAGTGCTTCTAGAACTATGGTTGGAGTTCCTCCAAATATTGGATAGATTTACTTCATGAAAACCCATTCCTCTTACTTTTATATCCCACACTTACAATACGTGGTGGCTTGTGTAGCAATGTTCCACCAAGTTCCTAGAATGTGGGATGCAAGAGAGGGAATTAGATTAGTTTCCTCAATTTAGATATTAGATGGAAAGATAGGATCCAATGATGATATATCTAAAGGAATTGCTTCCTTTGGAAGACTGTGAAAGGTAGTTTGACAAATTATGCAATTCTGGAAATGATACTAAAGCCTGGTTTACTAATTAGACATACCATGACTTTAGAAAAGGAAGTTCTACATTAATTGCAACAATGCAAACAATAGAAATTATGGGCATATCTTACTTAAGTAGTGGTGATAGTGAGATATGGGAATATTCCCAGCATGCCTGATAAGTATACCATCCCTATAGCACATGTTTTTGGAGTGAAGGAACTGTGACAAGTGCATTTATTGCAAACTTTTGAAACAATGTCCACGTGGACAATTGTTAGCCATTCATTCATTTTATTGGTTAATTGCACTCGGGAGTTTCCTTTTTTATATAGAATTCAAGCTGAATATTAACACCACCTACAAGAAAATTGGTTTGTTATATTTTTGCCCCAGCAGTGTTCAATGTCAAAGGCAGATATGCACATTGAAGGAAAACAGGCCTGTAGCAATTCTTGACATAATTCATGATGTAAACAACCTTCTTCTTGGGTTCTGAGTTTAATTCCAGCATAAAAAATTCTGTACTACTCAAACTTGGGCACCTTTTAGGCAGTTTTGAGCACAAATGTTGGTCAAAAGTCATATCATAGCCACTGAAAATCGATGACTAGCATGCTATAGTAAATTCTGGGTTGAGTTTGAAGGTAGAAGTAGCATCAAAACCCATTTTTGAGCATAAACAACAGTAAATATCAGATTTCAATGACACAGGATAATTCTTGTCATGATTTATCTTATATCCTGTTGAGATTAGGGGAACCTTTGTCTGCATAAATAAGATCTCTACTAAAGGGGCACTGTATGTAATTGTGGGCTTATAACATGCTCACTGATCATTTATTAACCACCCTTTGCTTCACTCTATTCCCCTCATTTGTCTTCCACCCTCTCAGCCTAGACGATCATCATTGAAAACAAAATGATGTAATTGGAAACCTTGGTAACTTAAAACTAAAAAATAGCTTAAAAATGAATGTGTTTTACATCCATGACTCTCTGCACCACACTGGAGGGTTGAAACTCCTTGGAGGAAGAAGAGACTTCATGAAGATATAGCATAGTGGATAAGTGGGTGACTTGTTTTTCAAGAAGTGCATTATGAAGAACAAAAGTGGTGGTTAAAGTGGACCAATGATTTTCCTTTAAGCAAATTGAGATAAGGCGACTTCATGTACCTCGAGAGAAACTCAAATGGGATTTTTATTCACAAACTTGGAAATCATTGAGACAAGCTCCATAAATGAAAAGGTGAAAATAACTTGAAATGAAAAGGCCAGTATCCCATAGTCAAAGACCAAGGATGATCCCTTTGGCCTAATACAGTTAGAAGCATTCGTCGCCATCTTTACTGGCTGGATGCCTTCCCATTTTCAATGGAGATGGTTCTAGAAACCTGGATAAACATATGGATAAATTTTTGGCTTTGTGTGATATTCATTCGACCACCCAAGTCGAATCCAGGGAATCATATGTCCAGAAACCCTAATAGCATCAGAAAGGCTATATATATATATATATATATATATATATATATATATATATTAAATAGAATACACGAGAAGAAGAGTCAGTACGGTATTGTCCTAATGGCGGAAAAAAGCATATTAAAAGGGCATAATCCCATTGTTGTATGAAATTCCCAAGGATGGGACGGTAGTGCAAGTGCAATATTTCGTAGGTAAACAATTTGGCTAGGAAAAACTGAGAGTAGACTACATAGGGAGCCATAAAAGTAAGTAGACCTCGTAAAAAGCTTAAAAGGCTTTAATATAATGTGCGGTAAGGTCCTGGTTGGATATAACCCTACTTAGGATACAAAGGTAGGCCAATTAAAGTATTCGGAGCCCGGAGTCTAAACAATCCAACTTATCATTCACTCCCTATCTCGCCTTCATTTGGATATGGTCAATTACAGCCTCATTTCACTATCTCAGGTTGCAAGCATGCGGAAAATGAAAGCAATCCTGGAAAAGATATCATTGTATATGACAAGCACATGTATGCATTAAACATATAATTCATAGACATGCCGAGGACATATCTGCCTTCTCGAGCTCCTCTGTGTCGGATTGAAATTGTTTAGGGTTTGAAAATTGATATTGCATAGCACCTAACCTGATCACATGCGTGGAATTGAAATGGGGTATCAAATCATGCTCTCCTCCAGCTCTCCGCTGCAAGTTTCATAGAGTTGCAGAGCTCCTCCTGGTGTCGAATTGAAAGTGAAATGGGGGTGTGTCGATTTGAAAGTGAAATGGCAAGTGATTTTTTTTTATATTATATATAGTTTGTTTTTTATTTTCTTTTTTTTCTTTTTTTTTATTATATAATATTTTATTTTGTATTGTTTTATATTATATAGTGTTTTATATTATATAGTGTTTTATATTAAGTTTTTTTATTATGCATTGATATAGAGAGGTGGCACTTGGCACACTATATGGAGAAACAATGAGTTAGAAAATCATTTGGACCAAAGCACCACAATGGTTATTAGTAAAATTAAAAAAACAATTTTTGTCTCATGAAGATCTTCAATTTTATAAGTGGCATGATCTTGATGTAATCTTCCTTCGTCCTTCCAAATGCTTGTGGTTTCTCACCACATTTGTCCTCAGCAGTTACCACGAAAATACATATAAAAATTACTTGTCTTTACATACTCTTCTCTTTAAATCCTCATCTCATATTCATGACTAAGGATTATTGTGCATGCAACTCCGCACCTTATAATATCAATTGGGTCAAGGCACACAGACAACCATAAAATATAAAATGTGTCAATACACAAAGAGTAAGAGGCAACTATAAGTAAGTCTCATATTAAATTTACCATATAAGTCTTTAATTGACACTAAATGGGGATGTGACACATTGGATTTTTGTGATCTTATTATGATTCCTTACCAATGTGATTGCAAGGCACTCTTTGAAGGTGAATTACATAATTTCACGCCTTCTTCCTCATTCTCATGCCTTTTGGTAATATAATAAGGAAGGTGGTGGACTACATCAACATGGAAAAGGATTTCAACATAGAGGTAGATACATTAATTGTTTTAGAGCCCTAATATCTTAATTAATCACACCTAGAAAATTCTCAAATCCAACCATTAACAAACTTCTTTGGTGTTCTTATTAGATTTCAAAGGAAGATTGTCGAGACTCAAACATGTAGCAAGTTGCAAGGCTCCACTTGACTTAGGGTTGATTCCATTTCCACATGTTTATATGTTAACACCATGAAAATCACACTACTTAAGTTACATTTATAGGTAACTTGAAAAAAAATGTAAACATGACTGGAAAAGCAAATAAATAAGTTCCATCAATGATGTTACCATATTTCTTAATGAAGAGACCAAAATGTTTGTTATCAAATTTGATAGCAATTGAGATTTAAATGAAGATAGTGCAAAAAAGATACAAGATAAATAACAAATGATAAACCCTATATGTTAAATATTGGATGAATTCATTTAGAAACCCAATAAGACTTTGAGTATATTTGTCGATGGGATCGTGGTTTGGTGCTAGAGATGCCAACATGTTAGCACAACCACCAAGGTTCAATTCCCTTGAGGGTATGAATTAGAAGATAAGGCAAGGTGTAAGTCCTAGGTGGTTTTAACGAAAGAGTAGCTCCATATCACAACTTAGCAAAATGAAAGTGTTTATGTTTAACTTGTTCATCCATAAAGGTTCATTTCACCTATGTAAGCATGCTACCTGTGGTTCCCGACCTCTTCGAACCAATTGTAATGCTTCTCTTTGAAGGTAGTAGAAAAGCTTAGCCAAATGGAAGTGTGAATGTTTAGTTCTTTTCCCTTGGAAAGTCATTTTTCCAACACAAGTGGGTCGCTTGTAATGCCTTACATCTTCAAGCCAATTTTTCTTTGAGCTTAAAGGAAACACTTCAAGAAATAAATTGAGTTCAAAATAATTGGTGATTCTTAGCCTTCTTTGAAAGATTCAAATGAAAATCATAAATTGGATAGTCTTTAAATATTTTAGAAATGTTATGGTCAAATACATATGGTAATTAGTCTTTGACATTGATGCTTCTAAATAATTAGTGTCTTAGCCTTCTTTGAGAGACTCGTATCAAAATCATAAATTGGCTAGTCTTTAAACATAAATGATATTGATGATGATTACAACGTCGATGATGATGATGAAGATGACGACGATGATGATGAGGATGACGATGAATGATGATGATGATGATGACGAAGATGGTGATGATGATGAAGATGTTGATGATGATGATGAAGATGATGATGATGATGCTACTAATAGGTTTCCTACCATACCAACAAGATGCTAATGCATCCAATAGAAGTGAATTGACATATAGATGCTCTTGACCTATATGGCACAACAAGGACTTCAAACAATTCTTCTAAGGAAAATTCACCCATCAAATAAGAAATTCATCCTCAAATATGCTAGTTCAACACAACAAGATGGTGAATAGACCAGCAATTGATCAAATTGTTTCTCATGATATCAATTGATACTGTGAGGCCAATGCATGCATTTAGTTTAACCCTCCCACACAATCAATGCATGCATTTAGTTTAACCATGCCAAATTTCAGTCCAAGCCACCACATATTTAAAAAAATTCAACGTTGGCCCCATGTATCACATTATTTAATCTATGGGTATGGTTTTTGATGCTGCAATGGTGAGTGCTAGCCAAGTTTGAGTCCGAAAACCCTCCCACACCGTCAATGCATGCATCTAGACTAACCATGCCAAATTTCAGTCCAAGCCAACACATATTTAAAAAAATTCAACGTTGGCCCCATGTATCACATTATTTAATCTATAGGTATGGTTTTTGATGCTACAATGGTGAGTGTCATCCAAGTTTGTGTCTGAAAACCCTCCCACACCATCAATGCATGCGTCTAGACTAACCATGCCAAATTGCAGTCCAAGCCAACACATATTTAAAAAAAATCAATGTTGGCCCCATGTATCACATTATTTAATCTATAGGTATGGCTTTTGATGCTGCAATGGTCATTGTCAGTCATGTTTGATTCTAGAAACCCTCCCACACCGTCAATGCATGTGTCTAGACTAACCATGCCAAATTTCAGTCCAAGCCAACACATATTTAAAAAATTTCAACGGTGACCCCATGTATCACATTATTTAATCTATAGGTATGGTTTTCTATGCTGCAATGGTGAGTGTCATCCAAGTTTGAGTCCGAAAACCCTCCCACACTGTCAACACATGCGTCTAGACTAACCATGCCAAATTTCAATCCAAGCCAACACATATATAAAAAAATTCAACATTGGCCCCATATTATATCTCATTAATTTATCTATAGGTATGGTTTTTGATGCTCCAATGGTTAATGTCAGACATGTTTGAGTCCGGAAACCCTCCCACACTGTCAATGCATGTGTCTTAACTAACCATGCGAAATTTCAGTCCAATCCAACACATATTTAAGAAATTTCAACGTTGGCCCCATGTAGCACATTATTTAATCAATAGGTATGGTTTTTGATGCTCCAATGGTTAGTGTCAGTCATTTTTGAGTCCGTAAACCCTCCCACAATGTCAATGCATGC
The DNA here is from genome assembly GCA_027924585.1 of Larix kaempferi. Lineage (NCBI taxonomy): Eukaryota > Viridiplantae > Streptophyta > Pinopsida > Pinales > Pinaceae > Larix > Larix kaempferi. The sequence continues at coordinate 7,476,177 of BSBM01000511.1, read as the reverse complement.
GTCTAGTCTAACCATTCCAAATTTCACTACAAGCTAGCACGTACTTAAAAAAAATACAGCGTTGGCCCCATGATGATGATGATGATGATGTTGATGATGACGACAACGTTGATGATGATGATGATGATGATGATGATGATGATGATGATGATGATGATGATGATGATGATGGCGCTGACGATGATGATTATGATGCTGAAGATGATGGTGATGATGAAGACGATGATGATGAAGATGGTGACGATGATGATGATGAAGATGGTGACGATGATGATGATGATGATGCTGGTGATGATGAAGACGATGATGAAGAATGTCTATCTAAGATGATGATGATGATGAATATGAAGACGATGATGATGACGATGATCATGATGATGATGAAGACGATGACGACGATGATGATGATGATGATGATGATGATGATGATGATGATGATGATGAAGATGAGGACAACATCGATGATGATGATGATGGCGATGATGATGATGATGGCAATGACGATGATGATGGCGATGACGATGATGATGGCAATGACGATGATGATTATGATGATGAAGAATGGTGACGATGATGATGATGAAGATGATGACGATGATGATGATGACGATGATGATGATGAAGATGGTGACGATGATGATGATGATGGTGAGGATGATGACGATGATGATGAAAATGATGATGATGATGGTGGCTGTGACGACAGCGATTATGTAGAAAAACATGCGTGCGTAGTATATTAACTAGTAGTTCGTAAAATTAAATGCAAATAAAGTGGAACTTATAATTACATACCACAAAATGGGTTAACCCTGGGGCATCATGTATTGTCCATACAAGCATTGCATGGAATTTAAATTGCCTTTGTTGTATTGGTTTAGATAAGTCATACATAGTGATGTCATTCCATAACTTCAGTAGCTAGTCAATAAGAGGCTCGATATATACATTCATATCTTTGACTTGATACTTACCTGATTGATTTGAACATATAAAAAATATAATTATGAGATGTACCATTTAGATATATATTAAACCATATTGCACAATAGAAAAACATTAAATATATATATATATGACATTATGCGGAAAAAATATGACAAATGAGATACCACTACATTAAAAAAAAACTATCGGGTTTGTACCTGGAACAATCATCGACAACATTATGTGCTCCCTCTTTATTGTCAACCATGGAGGAATGTTGTTGTTGATAACAAAATAGGCCACACAGAGTAAACAGATCTCATCTCTGCAAATGGATTGACACCATCTGCTGCCAAAGAAATCCTAAGATTATGAGGTTCTTCTTTAAAGTGAGGCCATTTTTCCTCCATATCTCTAAATGCAGACCCATCTGCAGGCATCCGAATAATGTCGTCTTGACTTATGTTCCGTGCATGGTAATCCATAAACTGCGCTATGTTTTTGCACCTGAACAGTCGTTGCAAACGTGGAATAATGGGAATATAACGTAGAACCTTGCGAGGCACCTTTTTAGTTACTTGATCTGTGCGATATCTACTGATATGACATTCAGGACATTCTGTTGCAAATTCATGTTGATTTTAATATAGAACATTGTCATCGGGGCATGCATGAATTGCTTCATACTGCATTCCAATTTCTTTCATGATGGCAGATAAATCTCGATATGTGCGAGGTAAAATATTTGACGGTGTTAACAAATATTCACCTATCATGCTACAAAAAATTAAAATAAAAATCTAGTTAATATAATATAGAAATAATATTAATGAAACACATTTCATCTGTAATAATTTGACTTATATATGAATTAACAATAAAATACATGATCATATATATTTTGTGATGGAATATATTACATACATTAACATCCATGTGACTAATATGTTTGAAATACCATTCATAACCTTCAAGTTCATTATCAACAATATAGCGGAGAGAAGATTTGTCTTGGAGCCCTCATAAAGGGGTTTGTATGCCTTATCAAGAAGAGGTATATCATGATTATCCTCAAAATGTTCATCATTTTCATGATCATCATCATCATCATCATCCATTCTAACATTAAATGAATCATGGATCAAAGTATTTGTAACATCATCTTCAACTATGTTATAAGTATGATCATCTTCTTCAATGTGATAATTAACTTGTTCTCCATTAATATTCATAGCTCCATGTTCCTCCGATACTTGTTCTGGAAGCACTTCCTCCGAATGATATGCCGTAGGATGTCTTTCCTTTATAATTACATGAAACCAACAATAGATAAAAGTTAATATAAGAAATTCAAACGCAAAATGTAAACATTTATGTGATGCATTTAAAATGTAACAAATTTTGTACTGTTGGGATGAAAAGAACAACGGCCAATTGTACTGTTGGTCAAATAGGTGCATCCAAACAATCCAAAAGACATAATAATTGACCCAATTACTGAGCAAATCTACTCAAATATAACTCAAAATTTCTCATACTATCCACTAAGGTAAGATAAACGATGCTATGGTTTCTATAGAGAAAATATAAGAGAAATTACAACATGCCAATATAGTCGTTATTTCTATTATCATGATGGAAAGTGTCACAAATCTAGAGAGTTAAGTGCTTTCCCCGGTGAGTGGGTTAGTCTCATTAACGAACAATTAAATGAGTTATTTTACTATACCCTAGATTCAACATGCACGAAAGAAAAAAATATTATGATAAATATTAGATATTAAAATAATATTTATTGTCCATGTTAGTCCCCATCTATTGAAACCACGATCAATAGATATAAGTTAATAAAAGAAATATTAAAATAATACATACATTTACAAAAGCAATCAAAATAAAAACATATATAATGCAAAACTTAGAAATGGATGGTATTCATGTCCCCCCTCAGCGCGCCCATGCTCCCTACAATGTTTTCTGGCTGATGTGATCAAAATTATTCTCCTCTTAAAGCCCCTGCATAGACTACATGGACAATAGCATTTCCCATCACCCCTTCTTTCAACTCCTTCCCACAATCTAGCAAGCAATTGTCGATTTTGTTCATCTGGATCAGGAATATTGCTAGTTGACATTTTCTTGTAAAGAGATTGAATGAAGATTATCGATTTTAGAAAATGAAGCTCCACACTTCGCTCACTTGAATCACAAAAACAATGGAAATAATGAAAAACAGTCTGCCGAATAAAAAAACTTCCACAAACCGTCGCTTGTATAGCAAACATGTCGAAATGTTTCGATATTTCTAGGTTTTAAAATTCATCCCTCCGTCGGATATCCGACGCCTTGAGCTTAGTTACCATTGGAGAGTTGATGTCGGATCACCGACGAGCTAGTGCATCATAATCGATCGGATATCCGACATCCTCGGGTATCGCTTGGATTCAGATATCCGACATCCTAGGGCTTAATATGAAGTCGGATATCCGACATCCTCGGGCTTAATGTTCGGTCAGATATCCGACAACGTTGGTAAGTATTCTGGGTGCCTCGTCGGATATCCACAAAGACGTCGGATATCTGATGGATCCTTCTATCAATTTAAAAAAAAAATCATCAAATTTTGTAATTTTTAAGGTGAAATCCGATGACAAAGTCCTTTTCGTCGGAGGTCGTCGGATTTTGGGTTCAAATCTTGTAGTGTATGCACAACAAGTTCATCACTGTGGAGCCTCCATCATCTCATACAAACAGAACTCATCTTTCATTGGTTGTATACAGGGCTACAACTCTTGGTATAGTCGAAATAGTTTCACAATCAAAATTTACAAGCAAAACTCTTCTTTAATTTACAAGCAGAACGCGGGTGAAGTCCACTTTCCCGCATGTATTATTTTCGTTCAGAAGGAAACAAATGTATTTTAACAGTTCAAGTTATCTCATACCCAATAAACAATGTGCACATGATTTAAGTATTGATTATAATTTTAATATTAAATATAATATTTGAAAATTTTAAAATAAATTTAATGATTATTAAACATTCATTTAATTTTCTGATTGGTATAGAACATTTTCTTGAGACATAAATTTATATTTGAGTTGTTTTAATTATGAGAATTTAAAAATAAATAAAAATAATTTATTTATTGAAAATAAATTCAACAATTATTTAAAACATTTATTTAATTTTTTGATTGGTGTAGAACATTTTGTACCCATGCCACCGCCCAGGGGCTTCTTCCCACATCGATATGACATTGTTTAGTATATATTGGTCATAGATGAAGTCTATAGGTTCCAAAACAGTCGACTATGACATTATTTAATATATATTGGTCATAGATGAAGTCTATAGGTTCCAAACAGTCTTGAGACGAAGGGATAGGGGTGTCTTTTGTGAAATAAAAAAATACATTCATTTAATATTTCAAAAACTATTTTGAACTAGTTGTCCTTTTGTCCAATTCCAATCAAAATTTACAATGGCGTTTCACCTAAAACCCATTTTCAAAGCATGGGATCCTTCCCATGGTGTTTGGCTTCTGCAGGCCATAACACACAGCTTCCTGCAATGTATCCTCCTGACACACTTTTCAAATAGTCAAACAGTCAGCATCATTAGCAATCAAATTCAAATCTGAATTTCATAACCAATCATTAGTCATTTGGTATTCATGAGACTCTTATCGTAGTATTCATCTTTTGTCCATAGTAGATGACAACCTTTTTATGGACTTACCCCCCATTTCCATATCCAAGACAATCTACCTGAAATCTGATCAGTTGGTCTCCTGCAAATGATTACACCATCCTTCCACCAACCTCGTGATCATATATTTGTTGCACCGACCTTTCTTCATAAGGTTGTTGGTCACATGCAACAACATCATCAACATCTTTAGCCATGCTTTTGTTGTCTTTGGTCCTACAACCAATACCAACACCAATAGTGATTGTCAACCACAATAATTATCTTAAGTGGCTCATTGCATATGTAAAACTTTACTAGATTTACCAACATGCAACATCATATACATGCACAAATATATTCACATGCATTATGCAATATCTATTAATATGCCCACTAGGGCATATTCACTTCATCCATCTAATCTCTTGCATTTTTGGCATTCTTATGCCAAATTTTCTATACATAAAACTTGAAAATATAATCATATTAGCAAGAGAAGAGTTAAGGAATTATCCCTTTCCAATCTCTCATCATAGCATGGAATTCCTCTTCCACATCATAGTTGATCCAATTTCATGGCCTCTCTATCAAGCACACAAGGAATCATTAGCTATGATTTTCTCACCAAGCAACAATTCAATACACATACTCATGTATAACATTCTTACTTGCTACCTTCCAAGCATGCAATTCTTATGCTATAAACAAAAATAGTTTAAGGTGAGAAATTTCCCTCTTTATCAACATTGCCTTTCTGCTCCAATTGCTTTCAGAAATTATGGCCAAGTTCAACTTGACCTTTCTTAACTTCCTTGTACTTATCAGCATTGCAATTGATTCAATATCAACTCCATAAGGAGTCTTTGCAAGGTCCATTATATGCCCTTGCACCTTATTCAACTATGATACCTTCTTTTTTTTCTCATGGAAATATTTTCTATAATTATGAACCACATACTTGATGCACACATGGGAATGCCTCATTCCTTAATTAGCAGCCTTTGCATGGACACCATGTCACTACCATGAGCCACATGCCAATTACACATACTGAGATGTATTATTCCTATGAGTGAAAACTTTTGGGAGAATGGAATTGCCTTACCCATTCTCATTACTTACTCATAAGTTATTGATTCATATCTTATAACTTCTCTTTGTCCCCCTCATGCAATTCTCAAAATTGCCCATATTGACAACAATTTTTTTGTCAAAAAATCCAATGGCACTTTTCCGCTCTAAATATCTATGATATATGAAAACCTCATTCAAATTCTGGTTATGCACCATTGTTCCCTACTAGATAAGATTTCTAATTCCTATATACATGCTTCATTCCGACTTTGGGTGTGGAAATTACATTACTTCAAGAATGACAATTTTTACCAAAATTTCTGAACTTTTACACATTTGCAATTTATTCGAAAAATCCAACTTCAGTCTACAATCCGCAAGCCACAAGTCAGGAGTCAGAACGATAAACTTGAATCAAAGTATCAGATATCTTCCCAACTTTCGCAATCCGCAAGCCGCAATGCAGAAGTTGGAAAGTCGGCACCCCAATGCACAACTTCGAAAAATCACGCCTCTAACTTCCGCAATCTGCAATGCGGATTTGGAAAGTCGACACACCAAAGGCACGACTTTGAGAAATTACACCCCGAATTCCGCAAACCGTACTCTGCAATGCGGGTTCAAAAATTCGGCACCCCAAAGGCACAGCTTCGAGAAATTATGCCTCTGACTTTCGTAATCTGCAATCCGCAATGCGGGCTCGGAAAGTCTGCACCCCAAAGGCACAGCTTCGAGAAATTATGCCCCTGACTTCTGCAATCTGGAATCCGCAATGCGGGTTCGGAAATTCGGCACCCCAACGCACATCTTCTAGAAATCACACCTCTGACTTCTGCAATCCGCAATCCACAGTGCGGGTTGGGAAATTCAGAACCCCAACGCACAACTTCGAGAAATCACACCTTCGACTTCCGCAATCCGCAATGCGGGAGTCAAAAATTCACCACCCCAACACACAACTTCGAGAAATCACACCTCTGACTTCTGCAATCCGCAATGTGAGAGTCGGAAAGTCAGTCATATACTCTTGTTACTGCCAACTTCTCAGGCCCATATCCTTCTCATCCTAAGTCCATTTTTGGAAAACTTGGTATCATTGGAAAGCTTTCGGCAAGCCCCACGCAACAGTGTGATCCTCTGCCACACCTGAGAACTCTTATTTTATCATTCTTCCAATCAAAATGTTTCCCAAAATTCATCAATACCTCTTTTAAATATTCTGATTATCTACCTGTAAGCTCATACTTTGGCCCAAGCAGCCCCAATGCTGCAACCTTGGGCTCTGATACCACTCTGTCATGTCCCCAATCACCTCGGTTCCCTTTAGAGGTGATGGGGGAGATCCTTAGAATAACAACCTGATAATTTTTCTTGCTTTAAACACTATGTCACGTTCCCTCCCATCGATATGACTCCGAAGGGAATATGAGCAACATAGGAGGGGTTTTAATTTTCACCCACAGTATCACGTTGTGAAATTATTCACAACTAAATATGTGTGCGATGCATAATAAACATACACAACAGAATTAAACCATATTAACACACACACAGAATGCATTTACCAGCATTTCATCATAGGCATAATAACAACATAATGCACAGGCATTCAATTCCATTATTCAGTCGGATCAATCCATGCATTTTGACATAAACAAACAATCATTCATGTATATAAAATTGTCGTAATCAAAGGCAACAGGAAACACTTATCTTTTAATTGAAATCAGCAAGCAAATGGATATGGACTACAACGTTCCAACCCAACTGTAGGTCTCTTCCCAGCCTATATTCTTTTAGCACTGAGAGATCACCCCCGAGCTGGGGCTATGTATCCACTAAGGAGGAACTACTCAAGTTCACTCACAGCCTTGGGCACAATCGTTCAGGCTCATCCAGCACACAGCTGGATCTGTCAAGTAAGTGGGGGGGACAGGGAAGGATTTTCTAAGCTAATGAGCTCAACCACAGAGCTATAGGCATATCCAATTGGATTCAGACAGGACAGGTACCCCCATCACCTCCACTCTCAGCCTAAATAAGGTCCCCTTCTCTGTTACATAGTCCCTTAGGAGCCCCTTACCTCAGTGCTAACCTGGGCAGGTATGGTTGGTCCCGACTTCTAAACCAAAGATAATTGATCCTTCGTTGACTCTACCATGAAATATGACCCCCAGTCTCTCTCCCACTGCGATCCACTCTTGGATATTCCTCAATTCCTGCCCACGTGAATCTCATTCACGTATTTCGAATTTCGTGCCCCAAAAACTGACTACTCCCATGAATTTTGGGGCTCTTCACACTCTCAAACTGACTCTGGGGTTTATATTTATGGATTCCCCACCGAATTTCAATTCCCACACAAAATACTGGGTGATTTTTGCACTTCAAAATGTAGCTTCTTTCCAAGTTGCGATTTCTGGTTTTTCCACAGCTGGGAATGCATAGCATCCTCCGAATAGCAGTCTGGATTTTTCATAATGGAATGGGGATGAGGGAAAACGTCCTCCCATGAGGTAGAGTGACTTTTGGGTCAAGTAAACAGATCTCATACTCTGCCATACTAATTTTTGGGCTTCCCATACTCCATCAATCTCATGATCTAGTTTTTGTAGTACTTCCTTACAACATAAATAAATGACAGCAAGGAAATTCAAAGTGGGTTCTCAAGCTGACATTTGGAAGCATAGGTTCAATCACACAACCCCCTCACCTCTCTCTAGTGGACACACATAGCCCCCTCATTTTAGTTTCATCCATAGCCATCCCCTTGGTATTTTATTTGCATTATAATTATTTACATGCTTTCACAATTTCCCCATGGCTTACTAGCACATGGATAACACAATATAAAATACCATCTCTTTAAGGCTAAGCATTCACTAGTGGGACCTTGTCCTTGAGATCCACGCTAGGAATCATACATTACATATGCACAATATTTACATATCGAGTTGATACATTCTAAGGGCCAAAATGGGGGTATTACACTCTTATTTCCCCATATCTCCAAAGGGCCATTAATAAGCATTCCAATGTATTTGAAGATATTCTGAAAGGTCTTCCACATGTTCAATATTTTGATAATGCAATCATACTTAATTCCAGGAAGTGTTCCTCCTAACAACAGACCTTACAAATACCCCTATGGCTATAAGAATGAAATTGAGCGTATGGTTGAAGAAATGTTAAAGGCTGGCATAATTAGGCCTAGCCAAAGTTCTTACTTTTCACCAGTGGTAATGGTACACAAGCCGGATGGATCATGGCACATGTGTCCGGATTATAGAGAGCTCAACAAGATCACCATTAAAGATAAGTTTCCCATTCCTTTCATTGATGAATTGTTAGATGAATTACATGGAGCAATTTTCTTCTCAAAGTTGGATCTTTATTCTGGGTATTATCAAATTGGAATGGAGGATGAAGACATCCCAAAAACTGCATTCAGAACTCATGAAGGTCATTATGAATTTCTGGTCATGCCATTTGGTATCACGAATGTGCCTTCCACATTTCAAGGTTTGATGAATTCCATTGTCAAGCCTTTTCTTAGAAACGTTGTGCTAGTATTCTTTGATGATATACTAATCTATAGAAACTCTTGGGAAGAACATGTTCAACATGTTGACAGGGTACTACAACTACTAAAGGAGCAACAACTATATGCAAAACCTTCCAATTTTTTCTTTGGGATGAAGGAGGTAGAGTATTTGGGTCATATTGTATCTCATGAAGGTGTCAAGGTAGACCCTAACAAAATTAAAGCCATGATAGACTGCCCAATTCCCAAAACCTTAAGGAATATTTGAGGATTCTTAGGTCTGACAGGGTACTACCGCAAGTTTTTTCAAAATCATGGAAGAATAGTAGTTCCTCTAACAACATTATTGAAGAAAGACACATTTTCTTGGACTCTAGAGGCAATTCAATCTTTTGAACAACTTAAATAGGTAGTGTGCAAAGCTCTTGTTTTGGCCACACCAGACTTCACAAAAACCTTTATTGTGGAATGTGATGCTTCAAGAAATGACATTGGTGTTGTTCTAATGCAAGAAGGACACCCACTTGCTTTCACAAGTCATCCAATCAAGGGAAAGAACTTACAGAAGCCCATTTATGAGAAGGAAATTTTGGAAACACTACGTGCTCTTGAGAAATGGTGTCCTTACCTAATAGGTAGGCTCTTCAAGGTCAAAACAGATCATGATAGTCTTAAATACTTCTTGGAACAGAGACTATCTTTGGAAGAGAAACAAAAGTGGGTAACCAAGATGTTGGGATATGACTTTGAAATCATCTATAGAAAAGGGAAACATAATGTGGTGGAAAATGCGCTCTCCAGAAAAGATGAAGATGTTGGGGCATTACATTGTTCCATTTCCATTCTACAACTAGATTGGGTAGCAGCAGCAAGGGAAGAGTGGAAAAATGAACTATCGGTGTGGATGTTCATTAAAAAGATACAAAACGATCCATGTGTATCAGATACTTTTGTGTGAATCACTTATATTTATGCAAAAACTCTCAACTCAAGCAGAAGGTCCTCTCGGAATTACAAACTTCTCCTATAGGTGGGCACTCGGGATTCCTGAAAACTTACCACGGGGTCAAGAAGGAATTTTTTGGGAAGGTATTAAATATGATGTTCAAAGGTTCGTGGCTAAATGTTTGGTTTTCCAACAAAATAAGGGTGAAATAGTTAAGACCCTAAGACTTCTACAACCATTAGACATACCTTGCCAACGTTGGGAGGAAGTCTCCATGTATTTTATCATAGGTCTACCCAAGTCTGAAGGAAAGAATGTTATTATGGTGGTTGTTGATAGACTCACGAAGTATGCACACTTTTGTGCACTCGCTCACCCTTTTAATGCAAGTATAGTAGTTGCATCCTTTATGGAAATTGTTCAAAACTTACATGGAAATCCAAATATTATTGCAAGTGATAGAGATCCAATTTTCACTGGAAAATTTTGGACTGAATTATTTTCTTATTTGGGTACCCAATTGGCTCATAGTTCATCTTATCACCCTCAATCTGATGGGAAAAATGATATAGTGAACAAATGTTTGGAATGCTATCTTCGTTTCTTTGCATCTAATAAAAAAACACAGTGGGTGAAATGGTTGTCTTTGGCAGAATGGTGGTACAATAATTCCTTCCATACATCATCAAAAATGCCTCCATTTATGGCACTTTATGGGTACTAGCATCCATCTATCACATCTCCCTTAAAAGTAAAATCTAAAGTTCAAGTTGTGGAAGATCACATAAGGAACCGGCAGGAAGTTCTCCAAATACTTAAGGACAACCTGACTATGTCAAAAAATAGGATGAAACAACAAGTTGATCAACATCGAAGTGAAAGGAGTTTTGAAGAAGGGGATTGGGTATTTCTGAGGCTACAACTTTACAAACAACTAAATAAGGACAATAAATCAGCACCCAAGTATTATGGTCCTTATAAAGTGTTGCAGAAGATTGGTAGTATGGCTTACAAATTGGAGCTCCCTTCATCTTCAAGAGTACATCTAGTTTTCTATGTTTCTTGCTTAAAGAAGGTAATAGGAGACAAGATCCTAATTCAAACCATCTTGCCAGAGCTTGATGAAGAAGGAAAATTCATATTAGAACCTGAACAAATCACTGAAACAAGGACCAAATAGCTACGAAATCAGGTTATTACTGAGTACCTCATAAAGTGGAAGAACTTACCAGTTGAAGATTCGACATGGGAAGATGAGTTATTCATACAGAGGCATCCACAACTAATCAAGCATTGAGGACAACACTTGTCTGCCCTAAATATGGGCACATTTCCCCTATATTGTGGTGCATTACATTAGTTTTGATGTCGGCTTTGGTCCATTAGTTATAATTGTCATTAGTATGGTTATATTAGTTACGTTGGCTTGGGTCAGTTAGTTGGGATTGTACCCCTTAGTCTCATATATATAGGAAGGAAACCTTTTCATTTGGATTATCTTTTATTGTCTTGTTTTGTGTACTTAGTACATTGTATAAGGAGGTTTCCCCCTCGAAGAGGCTTGTTATTCAGCTAATTTCTTCAATAAAGTCATGAGTACTCTTTTTGATCTATTTCTTTTATTTTCATGCTCTTTTTGGAAATTTGTTGCATAACATAAAGTCAACAAAGCAACAAATAAAATTAGTTTTATTATTGCGACATTCCTCAGCAACGGTCCTATGACTAACAAGGTGATCCACAATTGGATTATAGCCCAAAAACCTTTCCAATCCTTTAGTTCTTTTTCCATGATTTTGTAGCCACATGTTGATCTTCTTTTCGAGAATAATTCCATATAATTTGGCTAAAAGAGGGCTAATCATAATGGTCCTCTAGTTAGATGGGTTATTTTATCTCCACTTTTAAAAATAGGAACAATGAGGCTTTATGCCCGAGGTTTAGGGAAACCTTGCTTGATTGCTAAATTGAAGAGCTTGTGAATGTGAGGGATGAGGATAGGCCCATCAATTTTAAATATTTCCGTTTGGTATCCTTCAATGTCCTTAGCTTCCCCTTTTGTGAGTCGCTTAACCCCAAACTCTATGTCTTCTACAAAGAAAAATTCTTCATTTGTAGAAAGGGTTTGAATGTTATCCACGACATCAGGGCATTTGTAAAGCTTTTTAAGGTAGGAATTCCAATTCCTTAAGGGAATCATATTATTTCATTAGTTCTATGACTCTGAAGTTTGTCTCCAGGAATTCTTAGGATCTACCTTAGGAAGGTGCAAAAGATTCTCTTGCTTTTTATTTATACAACACATTTTTTTCCTTTTAATAAATGATTTGTACCTAGACATCTTGTCGATTTTCAAGGACTCAATATTGGAAGCATCCCTAATGGATTTTCTAGCATGGGCTTGCACTCTTGATCATACAAAGGGTTGGTCACTCTATTCTCCTTTTTGCATGACACCGTGATAGAGAACTTGTTAATGGAAGTAGAGAGGATTGTGGTAAAATTACGGTAGAGGTCTTCAATATTTCCCTTAGTTAGAAAAAAATATTTAATTCATTATTTAAGTCTTTTAAAAATATATCAATTTTATTTTTATCGAAGATCAAGTGCTTTTGTTTAGTATATATCTCTATTATGGGGATTATGTGCCTATCAAAGTTTAGAGTTAGGTTTAAGGGTCTATGGTCAGATTTAGGCTCATGGTCATTTAAGATGTCAAAATTTACTATTTGGTTGTATACAAGGATATCAGGTATCACATAGTCTACAACACTACTACCCAAACCATGGATATAAGTCATCTAGTTGGATTTTGGCCACCTCATAAGACCATTGCAAATTATTAGATCTTGAGAACTACAAGGCTTGATTAACTCGTTACCAAGCAAATTTTCAACCAAGTCTTTAGAGTTTCTTTTGTATCTACTAGCTAAAACAAGGTCCTCATCCAGCCATTGAGGATTGGGGTTAGAATCGTTGCTTAAGATAATAGCTTGGTTAGTTGTTATTCTAGCATTAAAGTCTCCTAGAAAGAGGATATTGCCTTCATTTATTAGGCTAGAAATATCATGTTCCAAGCTATTGTAAGGACAATTCTTATCTATATTGTGCTTTTTATAAAAAGTAGAATTAATAGGTGGAAAATAGCATATTGCTATAGAAATCTTCTTAGCATTGATATCTGAAATCTCCATCCACATCTATTGATTGAAATGATCTTTCTTATGAAACCTAGTATAAGGAAAAATGTTCTTCTGTATGTAACAAGCTATGTCTTTGATCTCTCTACGACCAAATTTCTTATTCCATACTAACCATAAGACAAATCCTTGAGGGTCCCTAGATTCTTCATGCTCTGAAGTCTCAACACTCCATCCCACGACTACTTTGACTAAACTCAATTGACAAAAAATGTCATATTATACTTTGCAAACCCTCTTACCCGTATACATATTATTCCTCACACTTCCACGTATTAAACGTTCTCAATGAAGATAGTAGTACCTTAGTAGTTTCACGTAGATTTCTCTCCTCTTCTTCAACTTTCAAATGAAAAATAATAATAACTACTATTAAAATATCATCAACCAAGAAACTTAATAATATTTTTATGTTAAAAAATTATATAAATTTCATAAAAACATCGATTAATCAAACTCACCCTCAAAACTCTATCAAATACAATATATCATAATTTATCACCACATATTTTTATAATGAAATTTAAAAAATATATATATATATATATCATAATTTATCACTACATATTTTTATAATGAAATTTTAAAAAATATACATTAGAAAGCCGCATCTCTTTTCATGCAGCTTAATATTCAACATATTTCCATTTTGTGTTTTATATTATTATTATTTTTGTAAGCATACTATAAAATGAGTTACGATGGTAACAATATAGGTAAGTATTAAATCCTTTAGAATTTAGTATAAAGTAACGAGCCATTAAAATCATTGGTTAAGTTGATTTGGAGTCTGTGGAAAGTTTTCACGAAAGTATATAATTGATTCGACCACCATTCACTAATTTGCTTTTTATAACTCACAAAATGGTTACTATACTTTCCGTAGTTATCAAGAATTACAATTACAAGTAAATTTCAAGATTAAAATATAATCATGTATGATGAAAGGAAGCTAATCGCCTAATATAAAATGTAAATAGATAATTAGTTTAGTAAAGTTTATTATCTACACTTAACTAAGATCTAACCTAAACATTGAGTCTGATTGTGTATATGGATCATTTATGAATTACTGTGATTGTATATATTTTTAATAAATAAAGTATTGAATTTGAATCACTCTCTAATTTATGTGATTGAATGATAATATTTGGTGATAAATTGATAAATGTGTTATTTTTTATTTGTAGTAAATATTATGAAATTTTGATTTAGTGTGGGTGTATCCAATATCAACTTTAATCATTAATATTATAAAGATGACAAATTCTTTCATCCCATGACGTTTTAGGAATTGTCTAGCATTATGTTTCTTTATGGAAGTCGTGAGAGTTTTTTCTTATTTAAGTAATGTTGATTTTCTTCTGTAGACTAGTTAAAACAAAAAGATATTTTTTATCTTCTACCTTAGGGTTGATCACCTCCATATAATATCTTAATCTTTTCTTATCCTCTAATTCATTATCACACCACAACTTCTCCTTAAATTTAGATGCATTAATACTTTTAATATTATCACTATTTTACAAAGTAACATCTTTCTTGACTTCACATTAACGTAACCAAAACTTGAAAACTAGTAATATGAGCTTTGATATCCATTATAACACTTTCTAATCATAAGTTGTAAATTGTGTGTTGCTACCACAAGCCATGCTTTCCCAAAACCACATTGCAAATGCTTAAAGTTACTATGGTGCATTGTACTTCATGTGAAATGGCTTAGTGGGGAACTAAAACATTCATTGTTCTGTTATATGTGCTTTTTTTACCGTGGTGTAATAGTTAAAAATCATTACTTTGAAAAAAAACTTTGTAAAAGTTAGTGAAGGTCTTTAATGTTATAAGATTGAGCAAAATTGTTGATCATAACACATTAAAAAAAATGTGTAGTGGTAATGTAGTATTTTCACTAGTAAGCGGATTTTTTTAGAAATATATTTTTAAGTGCACTTACACAAATGGAGCATTAATGATCCCACCCATTTGGATCACTTATGCTCCAAGATAGACACAAAGCACCAATCAAATATATCAAATACTTAATAAATTGTTAATTTAATATCCAAAAAATATTAAAATTTTGTATTGGTTAATATTTTTAGTTTTGTATAAATGTGTTGTGTATGCACTATTTTTTTATGATTGTTTAACTTTTATTGAGTAAATGTAATGAGTACGTGACTACTTACATCACTTTGGGCCAAATTGGAACATTGGTGCTCCAAGTCCAAAATGGAGCATTAGCGCTAAGCCAAGTCCAAAGTGAAGCACCAATGTAGTTAGATAAGCAAATTGAAATACCACACAACTCAACAAAAGCCCATGAACCTATAAATATACAACGACCTGAAATGGATCTAAGTAGCAGATTTAAATCCACTATGAACAATGGACAATGTTTGAGAACAAGAAAATAATGGAAAAAACATTGAAATGGCTTGAATTCCACATGCATGAGTTTGAATGGGCACTTGAACCCTAAGTTTGTAATTGAAATATGTAGGCCAACAACTAAACATTATACAAATTCCAAATTTTTAGGTTTAATGGCCTATTATTAAATAAGTCTTCACTACAAATCCTTTAAAAGTCTTGATTGAAGCCTATTTTAAAGTCTATCAAGGATGCAAACATTGAAATGAAACATGGGGAGCCTAATATCCATGCTTTGTATTACTTTAAGACCTAAGCTATGAAGTAGAACCAAGTTAGAATGCAGAGCATTGCAAAAGTTGAATGGAAGTGTTACCTAATGTAAAATGAAGATGAATCAAGGGCATGGAGTCTTAGAAAACGAGTTGTTACCTCTTCCCTTTGCTAAAATAAAATAGAGAAAGGAAATGATAAGGTGGAGTGGGGGCATGGAGTATGGAAAAAGGAGTTACCTTTTCCCTCTATCCCAACTTAAAGGGAGGCGAGACCCACATGCAAATGCATAAACAACATAGAGTAAATCTTGGGAGCATGGAAACAAGAAGTCTTTACATGTTCCCAACACAAAAAGACTCTATTATGGAATGAAGGGAGTGCCCAAGCCTTACACCTAAGCCCCATTCAACAGTCAATAAGCATATGCCACATGGTAGATAGTTTGAGTAAAAATTGGGACCTGCAACCAACTAAAAGACAACCATGTTAAGGAAATCTCTAGCATAAAAGAAAAGAGTTGAAACTAGGAAATGGGGCTGATGTCACTTTTTATTTTTATTCATTTAGGGATTTATTTAGAAAAGGGTTGCCATCAACTTATTTTCAAGTTGAATTTCTGGCCCCAAAGAGAAAGATATAGTGAAACCGTCCCTCCTTCAGGCGGTGTAGGATCAACAACGTAGATGAACACAACACAATCCATTTCGACAATTCTACTTGAACAAAACAATTAGGTTTTCCATAACACATTCTTAGCATCCCTTAGCTTTCCCTAAGGAAATCAAACCAATAAGGGGAGGTAATAAATGAATGGACATAGAATAAAAGGATGAGATAGATGTTAAGAGGAGATTGGTTGATGTTGGAAGTGCTCTAGAACATAATGTATATATCACCAAAGGCACTTCTCAAATCATTGAAAGGAGGAATAGGTCAAAACACCAAGACTTGTCCACAATGGAGCCACGTTGTCCTAGAAATTGAAGTGGGTGCACAATAATCCCTTATTAGGAGTATGACTCTAGGGACCAAGAAATGTTCAACTCAAAGGAAGCAACAAGAGAGGGGAGGAAGAAGATGGAATGTTTGTTACCATTAATGGAGAAAGTCATCATGTCCTTTTTTTTCCTCTAACGCAAATGTATCGATCGCCCATGCTATAACATATTCCTAAAGAGAGAGAAGAGACATGGTTTGCATTGGGAACTACACGAGACTAAGAGGACAAAGAGACCAAGGATGGGACTTGTCCACGGCATGTAAGCTTGTTTCAAATATTTTTACATTTTGTATTTGTAGCATAAGAGTAAGAATACGTAATAATCTATGGTTTGAGGGTGTGTCATTCCTGGATGTATCTTTGTTATCTGAAATAATAAAGAGTCTGGGAGTGATTTCAAGCTAGGGTTTTTCCATCGACTTTTGCCAAGGTAAATCTCTATGTTTTCACTATGTGATTATATTTGCATTAAGTTATTTATAGCTTAAATTTAAAGTCACTATGTTTTGCACAATAAAATATAAACAAAAAAATGTTATTTTTTCCACATCTAAATTAATTGAGCCCATGCTAATGAGTCAAGTCAACCATAGGTTAATCAATTACAAATCACATGGTGCCAAAAATCCATTTAAACTTGCACTCTTTGCCATATAATATAAAATTTACAAAAGAAAAGACAAAGGTTAAAATAAATAATGGAAAGAAATGAAACATTGAAACAAATTTATCTTCCTCTTCTACCTCTCATGTGAAATGTATAAATGAAACAAACCCTACCCTTTTTCACATTTTAAGCCTTGTCTTGTAGCTTTTCCTACATCTTTCAATAAGTTAAAAAAGCACATAATCTTATTCGGGGCGATGGTGTGTTAGATGCATTGGTGTTCCATTACCAACTCTAAAACCAAAGTGGAGCATTGGTGCACCTAAAACAAATTAGAAATAGGGTTATTCGATGAACTATGGGGCACCCAAACTAATTTGGAGCACTAATGCTCTAAGACCAAAATGGATAACTGATTTTTCAACCTAGTCAAAGAATTAGTGCTCCAATGAAGTGAGATTACTCCATGTCTAAAGTGGAGCATTGATGCCCCAAGACCAAAGTGGAACACATGTGCACCTATATTAGTTATAAGGATCATCACTCAACTTAGCAAGATCTAGTGAACCTATTTATATAAAGAATTGAAAACTCCTTTAAACTTGCATCCATGTTACACAAAAAACATCCCTTGCTTGTTATTTTCTTCTTTCATTATGTGTGCTTGTTGTGTTAAAACCCTAAGAAAATCCACCTCCAAAAAATATAAACTAGAAAACTTACCTAAAAATTGGAAATTTTGATTGAAAGAAACTACAAACCATTAATCATTAAGCCATTTAACCTAAAAAAAATATCATTGACGATTGTTACTGCCCACTAAGACCAACTTCGGTCTATCAAACCTTAAGAAAAATTACAATTAATTGACTTTTTTAACATTTTATATCTTTGATCAAAAAGATTGCAAAGAAACTTTCCTTGCTTTTTAAAAAAAATCTTGAGTTAACAAGTCATGAAGATCATTAGTATTATAAATATTGTAGCTCTAATGTATGCTACAAAGGGAATTCTAAGAGAGTGATTTTCATCATCTACTTTCTTAATATCACAAATATTACAAATTATTTCTTCACGAGGAGTTTAAGGTTTAAGGTGTTGTCAACGTCTAGTTTCACAATGAAGGTCATGAGAGTTCATTCTTATTTTAGCAATGATTATTTCCTTCTTTAAGTCATTCAATAGAAAGTATGTTATAAAAAAACTTTTAAAATTCTAAAATTCGACCAGATAAAACAAAACAAGCCTCCCCTTCCACTTGTTTAATGTGAAATGCATAAATGAAATAAACCTTAGCCTTTCCATTTTTTAAGCATTGTCTTGTAGTTTTTCCTACCTCTTTAGTAAGTGTATATATAGCACACCATTGTTCCCAAACCAAATTAGAAGCAAGGTTATTTAGTACACTATAGTGCATTCAAACCAATGTGGAGCACCAATGCTCCAAGGAAAAATTGAAGCAATAGTCATCATGCCCAGTTCGAGAATCGATGCTCTAGCCTAATTGGAGCATTAATATCTTTTTGGAGTTTTCCCATTCAATGCGCATAGGTCATGGAGCACTTGTGAATAGATGAAAGTGAAGCACATGTGTGCCAAGACCAAACTAGTGCGTTGTTGTCTTGTTGGGTTGTTATAACTTCGATGTACATGAGTCGTGGAGCAATAATGTTCCAAGACCAAAGTGGAGCTTTGATGCATCTAAACCAAATTGGAACCAAGGTTGTTTGATAATGTGCAGCATCAATGCTCCAAGGAAAAATTGGAGCACCAATGCTCCAACCTAGTTCAAGTATCAATGTTGCAAAGCCAAAAGTGGAGCATCATATTCCCCCCCCCACTACACATTATTCATGGTGCATTGATGCACCTATGTCAAATTGGCGGACCTAGGCCCAATTTCCACAAACACCTTCATTTAGCACCTCAACTCTTTATAAATTAACACCTTCAAAATCACCTCCCAAAACCCTTCTCTAAAATTTCCATTTTCTAGTAGTGGTATGATTGCAAGTGTGGCATTGTAACCAAGATTAGGTGCTAATTTTTGTCTATTACACTAATAATTTCCTAACTTTTATTGTCCCTAATGAGGTGCAAAGGTTTTCCCTTCAACCACATTTGAGAAGGGAATAATCATTTTTTCTCTTCTTTTAGGTCAAGAACACTAGACATAGTAGGTCCAACTTGCACCATGATAACTACAACATTATATGTCCTAGACTTATAATGTATAATTTACTTCTCCTT
This sequence comes from Larix kaempferi, assembly GCA_027924585.1. Classification (NCBI taxonomy): domain Eukaryota; kingdom Viridiplantae; phylum Streptophyta; class Pinopsida; order Pinales; family Pinaceae; genus Larix; species Larix kaempferi. The sequence goes on along the minus strand of BSBM01000511.1, from coordinate 7,456,283 downwards.
TATCTTGCCTTGTAGGTGGCATTTGAGTCACTGCCATAAGAGTCATGTGTGCATGATATTCATCATTAGAATATGTCACCAAATGATGAAAGATGCAACATTTTCTAGTGTATTCATTTTGATGTTGTTGTGGATGGTGGTCTTACCATAGTCATTTATTCTAGGGCATTTGTTGTTATATTGTGCATGTTTAGCATAGCTTAGGTCCATCTTAACAATGAATCTAGATCAAATTCTTCAAAGTTTAAATTTTTTTGAAAATGTAAAAATTGAAAGTTTGTTTTTCGAGAGATTTAATCATCCTCAATATTTGATAAATTTAAAATTAAAATAAATCTAAATTAGGGATAATTTTAAGGACCCATACTTATTTAAAAGTATATAAACCTTAGCGAATCTTACCAATTCTTAAAATGTCAACTATAAAATATTTGGCGATATTTTTCTAAAATTATTTCAATTTCTAAGGATTTTATATAGTTTAGATAATAAATTGGCACGAATTTTTTTTGGAAAAAAATATGGAAAAATAACTTATGGACTAAATTTCACCCCTAAAATTATCCTTGATCTAAACTAATTTAAAAAATATATATATGAAATTCTATAATTTATATCATCTATTAATTTCATGATGATGTGTAGATTCTAAATTTTAGCTGAAATAAACTCATGTAGACAAACTAGAATAAGATCAGCAAAGCACATTCCACACTACTTTAGCCATACACTTGCATTAGTACATCAGCACGGGAGAGATTGCAACTAAAGTGGAGATACTCCACGAGTGGTGTACAATCAAATCAATCTAACGATCCTAAAATTGTGTAAGACTCCATGTAAGGAATGCACTTTTGTACCTATCAAAATGGTAATATAATAAGAATTTTGCCTTTTATTCGTGAAAAAGATGGCATTAATATTGAAAAAAGTGAACAATAATTATGAAAATGATGGAATTAAAATAATAGTGAATAATAACATTGGATCGTAGTGATAAAACATGAAAAATGCTTTTTGTGATATATTTAAAAATATTTTTCTTGAAAGTTAATTTGCACGCATGGAATATAGTACAGAATAATTTCAATCTTGATGATCTACCAATCTTAGTACCATACACAACGCATCATATATCCTTAGCTTCAACATAGAGGAACCCTAAATTTTTGAGATTCTTTATTTACTTTGAAAGGACAAATACAGTACTCATGACAGTGAAAATATGAATTTTATTTTTCCAAAAATGTAAACTAAATACAGTGAAAAAGAATTGCATTAAAGACCACGCATCCATTGAAGTTGGGTGGAATGACAAACCTTAACCAAGGCACTAGTACCCACTATCTTTAGGTGGTTCATCATCATTTTCAAAGATATGATAATTTTGTTATTATTCTGATAGTTTGATCATTGTGATAGGTATGATATTTTTGACATTGTTTTTATAATTTGCATAATAAATTTATGATATTTTTTATATTGTTTTTATAATTTACATTATACCATCAATTTAAGAAAAAGACAATCATAAATCTATATTAACACAAACTTTTGAACACCTAAAAGTTACATTTAACATTTTTAAGTCTCTTTATACTTGTATCATCTCTCCATACCCTTCAACTTTCAAGCTTAAAGCTTTAGGGTTTTGAAAATAACTACAACTTTAAACTGAATGCATACCCTTCAACTTTCAAGCTTAAAGCTTTAGGGTTTTGAAAATAACTATAACGTTAAACTGAATGCATGGATGCATCTTATCCCTGTAATTTTATTTGATTCAGGTGTGAACTTGGTAATGGAATAGTAACTTGATATTTGAATATAAATATAATAATGTTTAAACTAAAATAAAATGGAGGAGAAGCCTAAGGTTGAAAAGCAGGAGATATGTCCATATCCACTGGTCAGCTGTAAGTGAAATAAGTGCTCTGCTCATTCTGCCAAAACATATGTAAGCAACCGCCATGGAACTTTATTCAGCCATCTCAATACGTATTTATTGCTTTTTTGGGCCTCTGTAACTAACTGTAACTGTGACAGTGTCCGGTATCATTCACTCATCAAATCAAAGACATAGAATAGTGGTAGGTCCTCTCTTTTCTGCCAGTGCCACTGCATACACAAGTTCTTGTACTACTTCTGCATAAAAGGAAAGGATATGGTAAATTAAGGTTGCAATAGCAGGCTTTAGTGGGCATCATGGGCTTCCAATAGGATTTACAAAATAAAGAGTGGAGATTATATGAACACTGTGCTAGATGCACAGCCTGACACTGGACACTGTTTGTTTCCAAGTTGTTCCAAAAGTGCACCCCATGCAAGCTCTGCTATTTTATATTTATTCTCACTTAAGCTGAAGGCCACACTAAAATTCCAATCTTGCACAACCCATATTTTCACTGTGACAGTATCACTGTTTGTGTGTTTCCAACTTGTCCACATTTTCACTGTGACAGTGTCACTGTTTGTGTGTTTCCAACTTGTTCCAAAAGTACATCCCATTCAATCTTGCACGACACATTTTCACTGTGACTGGGAAGGTCACATAAGCCATTTGTTTAAAGTAAACCACTAGTAGCCTAGAAATATTAAACAGAGAGCTTTCTCACTGTAACTTGGAAAGTCCACTTCTGCTACTTGTATAAATCAGAATACTAGAGTGGAATTCCTTCAAAAACAAAGAACTTCAGGTCCACATCAACAACTTGTAAAACACGCTATTTATGTAGAAATACTTTTCAGAACAAAGAACTTTCTGAACTTGTATCTTTCTGAACTTCATATAAGTTTTAAGGCCAAAATGAAACTCCATAAAATTTACCAGAGACATTCTAAATCAAACATTAGATGTAAATCAAATTACTAGGGACCATCAAAATCAGCAATTTGTAAATCAAATGACTAGCCAAGAAATCCTGAACAGAGAGCTTTGACACTTTAACTTGGAGGTCCCACTTCAGCCACTTGTAAAACAGACCCTGGCCTGAGACTTCTATAAGAACGAAGAGCTATATTGATGAAAGTTGAGAATCTTTTAATAAGAAAGTGCTTATTTAAGAACAGAGACCTATGTTGATAAAAGTTGATATAGTCTAGCCAGTGTTTCCAAGTTCTTGGCGAGTGTTATAATCAGAACAGTAGTTTGGGAGTCTCTGCAATCTACGTCATCTTATTTTTAAAAAAATTAAGCTTTGCCCTTTATTAGGCATCCACATCAAAAGAACTCCTCCCGAACATAGTTTTTTCACTTAAAGCAGACTCCTGGCCTTAAAATCCTTTAGAAACGAAGAGCTATGTTGATCAAAGTTGAGAAAGAGAGCTATGTTGACAAAAGTTGATACGCTCTGGACAGTGTTCCCACGTTGTTGTAGAGTGTTATAGTCTGGCCAGTGTTTCCAAGTTGTTGGAGTTTGTGAAAGCTGTCATATGATTTTTGTTTTAAATATTTTAAGCTCTGCCCCTTATTAGTTATCCAGTTGCCCACATTAAAAAAATTCACTTGAGAAGTGGAATCTAGGGGAGTGCTTCCAAGTTGTCGGAAAGTGTGCATTCAATTTCAATTTCGTTATCTGTTTGTTTTTCAAGATTTTAAGCTCAGGCATCCACATCAAAAAAATTCTAAATAAACATCGCATGAATTTTCAATCAGGCTACTAGTCCACAAATCATCGCATGAATTTTCAATCAGGCTACAAGTCCACAAATCCTCCAAAGACAGGAAGTTACAAATCCTTCAAGGACAGGCAGCTATGTTGATAAATAAGCTCATTAAATAGTTCAATAATGCAATGGCCTAGTTTCAAAAAAATTATTTGATTTCGTTCTCACAATCAGATGCAGCTGAAAATTTATCGTCTTTCTGAAAAAATGTTAATAAAGGAGCAAATTTTCTTTTGACAGCAAAAGGCAGCAAAATTTTCCATAATGCATTTCATTCTTCAGATTAGTCTGACAATTGTTTAAAATGATAAATCTTGATAAAGGCGCAAGATTGTTATTGCCCATGTGTCAAATTTGGCAGACACTCTCTGGACTGGTTTGTAATTGGTTGCAAATAGTTGGACTGGTTCGTAATTGGTTGGAAAGGGTTGAATTTGAAGGTGTTAGAGGTTGATAATTGGCTGTAAAGGTTGAATTTGAAGATATTAGAGAGTGAAATTTAAATGGAAAGGATTAGAGACAGTGGGGTGAGAAAACCCAAGGTTGACTAGATATCAAATGTAACTAGATGTGAGCACCCATGTTTGGGATAGGATGCTTGCTTATTAGCTACCCATATGAGATTCAGGGAAAGAAAAATCGTAACTTCCCTACTGTTATTCATCCGGTTACTTTGACAAATGCTGCATTGAAATAATATAGCAAATAAGCAATTCTCCATGGGAACACATTTGATGAAAGCATTTCTTTAATCCCTCTATGTGTACAGTAGGATGAAAGACTGTAAAAAGAATCAAACAATGACAAATTTTCTTAATCCCTATCTCTACATGTAGCTCACAATTTCAACCAGGAATGAACCCTGTTGTGTAAGTCCTGCTCTTCTACTATCCCAGATCCAATTTTGTTCCCTAGCTTCCCAATCTTGGTCCCTAGCTTACTATCTGCTTCATCTTCGCCGCCGCGAGACAAATGATTGAGGCTATTGTACAGAAACAGTCCTTGCCGCGCCGCGGGATGGTGGTGGTCTGTCCACCAAGATTGAAAGAAAGGAAGGCTAATTTTGCTATGAGCTTCAGCAGCATCAACAACATCAGCAGTAGCAGAAGCCATGTGAGAAAAGGCCACTGCATTATTAGCAAACTTACAATTATACTTATCCTCAGCATCGGCAGAAGCAGGCAAGTTGAGATCCAACAGCTCCCCTCCAATTCCTCTGCCACCACTAGACTGGGGCAACAGGGGAGGCTCCTTGGTGCTACTGGAAATGGTGCTAGTAGTGTCCGAAGCTCCACCCGGGGTGCCCCAGTGGCACCTCTTGTGACCGCCCAAGGCTTGTCCAGTGGCAAAAACCTTGTGACAAATTGAGCATTCATGAACTTTGATGGAATTGTTCTTCTTATTAGGGATTCCTGTTGATGTTGCAAAAGTCTCATCAGTTTCTTCTCTGCTCATTATTTGCTTGGGAGGATTAGGCTTTTGGAAACTGTGGGGCAATTCATAGCCTGGCCTGATCATAAGCTCCTCATCAGTGATCTCCTCTTCCAGCAAGCTCTCATTCTCCTCAAGCCTGGGTGAGCAGCCCTTGGCTTTCTTGTGGCTAGCTCTGTGACCTCCCAGAGCTTGATATGAATGAAAAACCTTATTACATGTACTGCATTCATACATAATTTTCTTACCTTCTTCATTCTCATCTTCAGCTCTCTTAATCCTCCTCTTCTTGATAATCTTGGAAGCATCCAATCGAGGCTCATGCTCAGGCACAGGCTCCTTGAAGTCCCCTGATCCGGAATCAGCAGACTCCTGAGCTCCATCCTTTGACTTTCGCGTATTCACTCCTCTTGCAAGCATGACCAAACATATCGCCATGTCTTCTTCTTCAGAAACAGAATTTTCCGCGCCTTGAATTTGAGCAGCCGACGAGACTCGATGCCTGGACCTCTTGGATCTCTTTCCCTTCATCAATCTCGAATCTCCACTTGGGTATTCAGGCATGTCGGTCTCGTCCTCACTCTCAGAACTCTCCTGAAGACCACCGTTTTCAAGCCCTTCTTCTTCTTCAGAATACTCCCATTCATCTCGGTCGGCTTTCCATGACAAAAACTCCTTCCTCATAAACGTAGACGGATTAGCGTCCCTGGACTCGAACTCGCGACCCATCAAGCTACGCTCGTACCCGTCAAGCTCCGAATCCTCCTCGTCCTCGATGTCAGGCTCTCGAATCTCCTCAGGTACTGCACGGGATCTTTTCCTCTGCGGCTCCAGATTTTTCCCATTGTTCTCAGCAGCAGCAGCTGCAGCAGTGGCCACAGGTCCATGAATTCTCATATGACCGCCAAAAGCCCGGCCTGAGACAAATTTCTTCTTGCAAATCTTGCACATATGTGTGTAATAACATTCTTCTAAATCATCTTCAGCCTCAGTCTTCTTCTTCCTCTGCGGCCTGGGAATGGCCTCCATGAAAACACTCTCTCTTTCCATAGCAGCTTCAGCACTCATCATTGCTCTCTGAAAATCCTCAGAACCAATACGAATTGAATAACTACTGGAAGAAAGCAGCAGAAGCAAGCTTTAAACAGAGGCCTGCGGGAGCTCAGTCCTCGCTTCTAGAAGTCGGCAAAACACGCGATATTTCCAGGTGGGTAGCCAGAATTTTACGTATAGAGCATGCCCAGTGGTCAAAATTGTACAGAAAAACAGACTTCCGGGGTGGTGGTGGGTGGAGGGTGGAATTGAACGAAACGAAGAGAAGACTGAGAAGATTGGATATTGGATTGGATTGGATTGCAAAGTGAAAAAGCTTATTATTAAACACTTTGCTCAGCGTTGGCGCTGTCAATCTCTAATCTCAAAATCCACTGCCCACGATGCTTCGTCTTCTGCTTCTAGTTGGTTTTCTCCACCACGCGGCTCAGCTCTTGACTGGGTTTCGTTGAGTATACCACGTGTAAGGAGGCGTGTCTGCATTACTTGTAGGCAACCACTTTCCAATTAAATCGGGTCCCTCCCACACATATCGCTCTATCCATGAACGGATTCTCACTGTATATATGTCAATATATATAGATATATATTTCAATTATATATTCTACGCCCAAAGTCCACGCTCTCTACAGCCCATTTACTTACCCAGCGCGCTCAAAGGTATAAGATTGATTGCCGCATTCCCCACGCAATTCTGTGCTGTATTCTCACGTATGTATATATTCATACATAAATATGCTATGCTCATCCTGACTTGCCGCGATGTATATCTATTAAGTATACCGCACCCACTGGAAACCGCTAAAACCAGGCCCGTTTTTTAGCGACAAGGAGCTCGTTTCGTCTGCTTTGCAGATTCCTCTGCCCACTTCTAACTCCCATTTTTATCGCCTTCTCCGCCAACCTAACTTCCACCATCTACTAACCCTACCCGCCACCACCGTATTCCTCTCTGCACACGCTAACTTTAGCGCCCTCTGTCCTTTTTGATAGCACGGAGTTTGCATTCATTGTTTATTTATTTCCACGTGGCTCTTGGATTTTCCAATCGGTATTTGACGCCTCAGCAGATGACGTGGGATAGTTATTATTAATTTCCCAACGTTTGACAGGTTCCGAAGGTCATAAGTTATAAACCCAAACGGCCACCTGCCCCTCCGGTTTTGGTGTCGAATCTGTAGAAAGACAAAAGTTGGTTGCGTTAAGCGGTTACCAAATAGGTACTGCACACGTTGAGCCGCCCCAACTTGAATTCAAGTGTAGTTGTGTGTGTTGCCTTGTCAAATACGGTTGGCCAACATCAACAAATCACGGGGTTAGCACTATGTACATAGTTTGTGGAGAGTTCTAAATGCCCCTTCCACCACCGCCCCCTTGTTCTGGCCACTTTTACCTTTTCAATGACCTTTGCTATGGTTTTCCTCTCTTAAATGTCTTCTCAAATGGTTGACAAGTATCTGTTTAGCCCTGCAATGGGCCCAATATCAAAGTTATCATGTCTGGAATATGTACATTAATTAATTTGGCAGTTGGAATTTAGTGATATAGAAAGTTTGAGTTTCCACTTATTTGGAACTCTAATCGAATTTTGATTTTGCATTGATTAAGAATTGGACAAAAATTTTAAAATTTAGCGTAGTCTAAAAATTCTGCAATTTGAGTTGGAATAAATGAATTTCCTGGATATGATTTTGAAAAAATTTGGTCGTAATTTTTCAAAATTTCAGTTAGAGCTATTAAATTCTAGAATTTTGGGTGCCCTAAAGTTTTTGAGGATGCTGAATCCATTTCTATCATAAAAAATCCCGATAAAACGCAGCTAAATTTTGATAAACATTGGATTTCAGCTAAAAATGATCGTCCGATCCAAATCGTCAAATTTTTAGACAACTCCATAAACTTTGGATCATGGAAGAACTATCCTCATTTTTAATAGATTCTTATCAAATTTGTAATTGGAAAAATGACTATCTTACTTAATGGAATATGAACGACTCAATTCATAATCAATCAAATTAGAATGAATATTTATTTTGCAAGGTTAACCTCATCAACGCACACAGATATCATAGAACCATATCACATGGTAATAAGATAAAAACAATATAATCATTTAAGGTAATGTAAAATATGCACATTTATGATTGCATCCATGTGTAAACGCTTTGCTATGGCACTCAATAGCCACTATAATCTAAACCTCAACAATGATAAGATAAAAACATCTAATTTGTCGATGCTCCGCTATGGCACTCAACAAAGTCTACCATCTAAACCTTTTCAATGTACAGAGATATCATAGAACCATATTGCATAGTGATGAGATAAAAGCATCTAATTATTTAAACTAATGTAAAATATGCATATTTACTGATTATGTTCATGTGTTAGCATTCTTCTATGACACTTGAGAAACTCTATGATTTTACATACATTTTGTTATGGCACTCAATGGACTCCATGATTCTACACAAGCTCTACTATGGCACTGGGTCGACTTTCTACGACTTTAAAAAAGTGTTGGATCCATGCTCAATATGGCACTTGAGAAACTCTATGATTTTACACACATTTTGTTATGGCACTCAATGGACTCCATGATTCTACAGAGGCTCTACTATGGCACTGGGTCGACTTTCTACGACTTTAAAAAAGTGTTGGATCCACACTCAACCAAACCTAATGATGGACTAACATACACTCCACTAACCTAGTGATAGTCCTCATACTCAACATCTAATTTATACTAGATCTCACTTACATATTCAACGTCCTCAACAATGCTTCACCTTCCTTACAATGTTAAATGTTGTAATGCCATATATTGCTTCTCCTTCTCTTGTTGCAATAGTTTTCATTCTTCATGCCCCTAACACTTTTCCTTCCATGATAACCTTTAAAAGAAGAAGGTTGAACGTTCTACAAATTTGAATTTTTCCAGTTTACCATCATCAGAATCTAGTGATGCAATATTTGTCAAAATTGTAATTTTGGATTCATAAAATGGTCGTTTTGAATGCAAAAATGGATTCAGCGCCCTCAAATACCCCTACTACAATCTGATTGTGCAATACTAACATTTAATATATGCAATTTCATCAATCCAAAATAATTTTTGTCAGATTTCATGCTAAAAACACCAATTTCCCTTCCCATTATTTTGAGTACCAGAAAAGTTCAAATTCATAGAATGTTTGCGTCCTTTTTAAATTCAACTAAGGCATTCCTCTATCACACATACTAACTCCTAGAACTATAAAAGATTAGATGATTTTGAGTCTTGACTTTTACAATAGTCATTATTAACTAAATCCAATAATTTAATCTTTGATCAAATCATAACTTTTCATTATTCAAAATTCTTTTTTTATTGAAAAAATGGATTAAGTGCCCTCAAAAACCCTTGTTCAACCATGATTGTGCAATCTCAACATCTTATATCTATGATTCCAACAATTTCAACCAAATTTTGGGAAAAAATGGTTGAAAAACTAGCTAGAAAAGTGGTCCAAATCATCTAATATTTAAACTACTCGCTAACTTCTATGCGCTTAACTTCTTTCAAGAGAATTTGTCAAACTCTTCATCTCTCGCATACACTCACTTCTATACATACTTATTAAAATAAGTTAATAAATAAACAAACTCATAATTTTTGGTAAGTTCATTCTTTTAACAAAATAAAGTTTCATCTTAACCTACTCATTTTACAAAACTCTGATAATCTCAATTATCTCAACATATAAAAAAAGTTTTATTTTCATTTGGGAATAGTCACTGGCGCATGCATGTGGGGCAAACGCGTCGTAAAACATATGTCTAGAGTTCGATTCTAGGTGAGGACGACCACAACCTACCGCCCAGCAACCGCCTATTAGCAAGACCCCAACATATAAAAAAAGTTATGACAACAAAATTACATAATTGAAGTTTTCATTTTCATCAAAACAAAATAATAGATATTTTTTTATAAAAAATTACTAGTAGTCTCCTATACACTATCATACACTTGAACCACACTTAGCGTGCCTAAGTCATTGTGTGCTTGTGCACTCCTTTTACACACACTAACCGTGCACACTTCTTGTTACAAGTTTTGGTGTCCAATGCATTTCTCTACCAAGTGGGTGACCTCAACATCCATTTCCTCCTATCATCACTCACTTCTTGTGAATTACATCTTTATCTCTCCTCTACGTGTCAACTCTGGTTACACTCATTTGCACTGCACTCTTCTCTAGTACATTCCTAGGATCACCACTGCCCCTTGGTCACTATCACTGGCCACTTGTCAACATCAGCAAGATAATGCCAGTGATGATGATGCACGTAGCATAGTCCTGCACCACTACTGGATGACGTGGGAGGGCCGGTGCCTTGAGATTTGAAGAGATCACGCCTTATTTCGAAAACAAACAAAGATTCCATGTTACTCTCGCTTATGTGTCATGCACGGAATTCCTAGCTTACTCACCAACGTTGCTTCCAAGGCATGACAAAGCACCCCCAACTCGCAATTACTTTTTCCAATTTTCCATGTATTTTAAATCGAATAACCAATCTCGATGTCATGCGTGACCCAAGTAACCTAATAGACTATGTAACTATAGAGGGAATCTTGATGAATTACTCATGTGTTGTGTGTGTGATAGGGTTAGAATGATGCAAATTAGTATGTGGTCTTTTACTTGGAACGGGAATCTCGGGTCAAATGTATATAGTATTGGGGTTGGAATTAAGGGGGAATGTATTATTCCAACTAGAAACCAACTATTTGGTGGAGTGTGTTGAGCTATAGTCAAATTCGTTCATCTAGAAAAGCTCCTAGTTATAAAGTCAATACACACAGCAAAATAAATTTTAAAAATAAAATCCGTTGGTTTAAGTTTGGGTTAAGTATTTTGTAGGTGAAAACGACAAAACTAGGATGTAACCCTGACAAGCAAGATAACTCACTAGAATGGAACCGTATCCAATTCTTTGTTATAGTTACAAAGTCACGAGTTTATTATTTGTTAGAGGGTTACATTTATCGGGAAATTTTCAACACCTGTTATTCCGAAGAATCAAAATATGACTAGCATTACAATCATTACATAGTCAAAGTTGACTCGTAAAAAACAAATATCACAAAACGAGATTTAAACCCAGAATACACTCAATTGACCACATAAAACCAATTTGTTTTCTCTAAAAAAAAAAATAGATCATAACGTGTTAATTTAGTTTCGTATAAGATGAATCACTCACTAGTCACAAAGGTCTTCTAGTGTGTATGAATATATATTTCCTTTTTATAAATGTGTAACATGTGTAATTTTCTAATGCAACCCCCTTAGGGTAAGGGTCAACATCAATGGGTAATACTAATAGGAGATTGCACTATACTACATACTGTTGACCGCCATGACCAGTGAGGACAGCACATGCGATATCATGATGACTTTATAGCAAATTTCTAGAACTTGCTAACAACATTTTGAGATGCACACGCCACTATCTGGTGGTAGCTTGTGCACTAGGAAAGCATTACTTCATCATCCATCCAAGTCTAAAGTACCAAAGGCATCATTTGATTTACTAGAAAGTTCTTAAAGTTCCTTCAGTATGACTAAAGTGCTGATTAATATGGATTAATTATAAAATAATTAAATTATAGGAGTAAATTAAATGATAGATGATTTGCATTTTTGTAAGAAGTTGTCTAATTCGACGATTTTGCTTGGTTAGGTATTTTTTGTTGAAATTCCACAATTTTTTTGTAAAATTTGAATTTAACTATATTTTAATGGTGATTTTGATAGTGATTTTGATGGTAGAAACGGATTCAACACTATCAAAAACCCCTAAGGCACCCAATATTTCAAAGTTTGACGGTTGTAACCCGGATTTTTAAAAATTTCTGCAAGATTTTTTCAAAATAGTAGAGGAAAAATCATAATTTTCCGTTCGAAATCATCTAACTTTTAGACTACGCGTTTTTTAAATTTTCATGTAATTAAACATTACGATTTTTGTCGAAATTACAATTTTGATTGCAAAAAAAACTCAATACCCTCGATTAACCATAAAACACCTTGAATATGTAATTCCAACTACCTAAAACTATATTTTTAACCCTTCTAACTAAATTTTAGCTAAAATAATTATCGAAAAACGAATAAATACGTTAATCTTTAACTTACAATTAAATTATACAGTGTTTCTTATAATATGCTTACGTATACATGACAATATCGTTAACTTGGCATGCAAGTTTTTGTAATTGGCTTTATGGTCAAATAAATGTGGTAAAATCCTTACAAAGATAACGAGTAATATTGCAAACGTTGACTAAAAGTCCATATCAAGGATAAGGAAGAAATGACAACTTAGTTATTAAGTCAAAATAATTAGGCATTATAAAAATGTAACATGAAATATGATCAAAATAGGCCTGATTGAAGTGAGCAATGAAATAATATAAAGGAAAATTTTAAAATATTATAAAATAAATTAAACATTAATGATAATAAGATGAAATAATAAAAGGAAAAAAGTTTAAAAGATTACAAAGAAAGAAAATGACATTTAAAATATAATTAAACATAAGAAAGGAGAACAATAAAGCTAATAAAATTAAAAAGGCCATGTATGACGACCACTAAAAGGATTATTTAATGTAAACATGCTCAGTTAACATTAAAAGAATTTATTTAAAAACCTTTTTAAAGATGTAAATATGATATCTACAATCATATATGCAAATATGACATCTACCAATAATACCGTATTTGAATGATTAATATATAAATATGATATCTACAATAATATCTCCACAGCCTTAAACTCTAATTTGTCTTAAATAAAAAGTGGGATATAAAATTATGATACAATTGTGTAACCTCAAAAAAAAAAAAATTAAGTCTCAATTTTTCAAAAAAAAAAACAAGAAAGATTAAGTTAGTGTTTGCTAAAAAAATTATAAAGTTTTCAAACATTTTTACTTAAATTGGTGTTGATTTGTTAGGGTCATATCTTAATGCCTTTACATTATTAATGTATAAGTTCATAAGACACATTAAATATTAAGTGGATAGTTACTTAATAAAAAGGGGTTATTTTTATTAAATAAAGGTTTTTAGGTGGTGGATCTTAATTAATATTGGAACCACAAGTAGCTAGGACTTTGACTATTGAAACAATATATATAGAGTAGTAAGATATGTAATGTTTAGTGAAGAATTGTCATTGTATTTGGAGTTTTGGTCTTGGAGGTTGACCACCTGAAGAAGCAAGTGAATATAGCTATCTAGTTTTTGGGTGGAAAATTGATCTTACACAGCCAGTTGCTTGGATCTTCTTGTTTAAAGATAAATATTCTCTTGTATTTGAATAATCAAAGTTTTTATTTGATGCATGTGATGATTATGCTCATATATACATGTTGTGTGTGTTGATAGGGTTATTTCCACTGTGTATTTTTGGTTATGCATATGCACACACAATTTAGATGTTATGAATTTGTAATATGGTTATGGGGAGAAATTAGAAGCCCATAATTCGTTCATGTCCCCTTCTATTGGTCGGATTGATAGATGGGAGCGTGATAGTTATGAGCAAGATCCTCACTATTTGGGGCGGCTTACCAAGTTATGCCAAATAGGCCTAGTCACAGAATTTATCTCAGCCTTTGAGCAAATATCCATCCATACAAAGAACCTAACATATTCTTTCTATAAATAATGTTTCATTAGTGGCCTCAAGGAGGCAATTAAAGTACAAGACAAAATGCAACATCCTGCTACCTGGTTGGAGGCATCACAGAGGGATCTAGAAGTAGAGACAATGATCAATGCACAAACCAACAAACTCTCTTTCATTCCCCGCTCATGCCCTACACAAGTCAATTCCTCAAGCATAGTTCCTTTTCCTCCCTAGAAAGTATAGGGGTCGTCTCCATCAGAAACGAGAGACTAGCAAAGACAGGGACTCTGTTATAATTGTGATGAAAAGTATGCTCCAGGTCATAAATGTAAAGAACAAAAGTTATTCCACATTGATGTGACAACTCCTACTAGTTTTGAAGGCATCATTCTAGAAGATACCCCCAAGTTTAGGCTATTCAAGAAACTCCTCCCATGCAAGAAGAAATGGAAACTTAAGTCTATCAAGAAGAACCACTCATCTCTCTTCACACATTATTTGGTATTTCATCCCCACAAACCTTGAAATCAAACATCACAAAGTGGTAGTCTTCATTGATAGATGTGGCAACACCCACAAATTTATTCACCAATGATTGGCTGAGGAACTCCATTGTTATGTCCATCAGATGCCCAAATTTCAAATTATAATAGCTAATGACGGGATGATGAAATGTTGGGGGTGTTGTGAAAATATAAAACTCGAATTGGGTGATTATCATCTCAAAAATCATATGTTGGCCATAGATATGGGTGGTTGTGATATAGTTTTGGGGGTAAAATGTCTATGCACATTGGGGTCAACTACCATGGACTTCGGGGAATTATACTTGAGTTTTACTCAGGGATCTCATACTCACACCCTCAAAGGGATCCAATAAAGCTCCCTTGAAATCATAAGTTCTTGTCGGATGGAAAAATTATTGAAGAAAGGTCACTTTGAAATTATTGCTCACTTCCATGCCATCTAAGCTCTGGATAACACCACACTTGAAATCCATCCTAACTTGCAAAGGGTTTTGGAAAAGCATCAATAAGTCTTGGGGTTAGCTCAAGTGGTTGAAAGATGTAAATTGCAAGTTGCAAGTAGAAGGTCTCGAGGTCAAATCCCCTAGTGGTTATGCATAGAATGTAAAAGGGCCTCACTCGATGTCCCCACTAGGTTAGGCTCTGTAATCAAAGCCGACAGTTTAACCTGTCTACCACCTATAAAACATGGGGAAGTATTCAGAGGGTTCCCCACGAGGTATTCATTGGGATTATATATATATATGTATGTATGTATGTATGTATATTCCAAGGAAAAAATCTTTTATTCTATAGAATAAACATGACTGTCTAAAAGGAATTACATATCGCTTTAGTAAAGCCTAACTTTCTTTCCAATATATATATATTGTTTATTCATTTTTTTCCATGTGGTTCACGGAACACCCTCTTTTTTTCGGTGCCCTGCTATGTCCACGTTAACCTCCTCGGCGTCCGGAGACATAGGAAGGGCGGTTAATTGGATAATAGAGCTCAGCGGCTCACTTAAGAGAAAGTGTGACTGTCGGGACATGAACCTGGGTGGAGCGGATAACAATCTAATAACTCAACCACTCGAGCTAAACCCAATTGACAAGATATATATATATATATATATATATATATATATATATATATATATAATGTTTATTTAAGAATTGTTATTGTATTTGGAGATTTACTCTTGGAGGTTTCCCCCTTGAAGAGGCAAGTGAACATAATTATCTATTTTATCACTCTTTTGTATTTTTTTTACCTTTTCTACGAATTTATGGGTTTAAGCATATTACATGATGCTAGATAATTTTGGTATGGAACTCAAAGAAGGGGAAGTAGAATATCATAATGATAGTCATGTGAGTAATTAGTGTTATTAGTGATTAGTCATTAAGTAGTTAATTGTAATATATAGTAAAATGAAAATCCAAACATGATTAAACATAATGTCCTTATTTTGTATGCATATATAAAAAAGGTCATTCTTTGTAGAAGATATGATATTTTAATAATGAAATAATAACTTTTCTTATTGTTCAAATACTATGTTGTTCCATTATGTATTAATTGGTATAAGGTCTAGCATCTACAGCTGCCACAAGGGATTCATTCCCTTCTTCAAGCTTATGTAGCAATTACAAGGAATTGTTCCCTTCCTATTCGGGATTTTATAGCCATTATAGGGATCTGTTGCATTCTTCTTCGGGATTTCGTAGCCATTAGAGTGATATGTTCCCTTCTTCTTCAAGCTTTTGTAGCCATTATAGGGATCTAGTCCCTCTATCTACACCACAATTTGTTTTTTGGGGTCACACATGGAACCTCACAAAAAAAACAAAGTGAAGATGTCTCTCTCATATATTTGTAAATTCAAATTTTCCAATATAGATTAGTAGTTCCAAAGTAGTGCCTCCATCTGGCCAACATTCCTTAGCCACATCTATGCTAGCATATATATTTGACAATAAAGTTTCTAATTATATTCCTTCATTCTATGTTCTTGTTCGCAAGTCTATTGCTTTGGAAGTTAATTTCACATTGGAAGAAACTCATCTTCAAATGATCAACATTCCCCTTCAAAAGGAGAAACTAAAGGTCCAATCACACCAAATAAAATGTCCAAACACTTCCAACTGAATAATTTCATAAGTTTCAATAAGGGTTTGCAATCAAAGGATGCAAAATCGTTGCCTTCAATAAATGTTTTTGCCGTGAGTAGTGACATACTTGTCAACTTATAGCCATCGTTCATTCCTCCATCGAATGTAGAATGAAAACCACAACAAATGATAGTCTTTTGAGTTGGAATTAGTGAATCACAAGTTGTTTGAGTCCTTAGGATTGAATTGTAAGCTATATACTAGGAATGCAATCACATAGATGTTGAATTCACACTAATTATTGCATAGAAAAATAATCATACAATGTTATTCACAAGTTGGGGTCCATGCACTGTGTAACTAGTTGTCCAGATTTGTCATCCTAGAAAATTTTCCTTTTTCTTGTGTCTTCAAGCTATCTAGATGCAACAATTCGTTGAGGACACTAGGTGGTTTTTCATGTCACTATACACTGCTCTACATGTTTCTCATGCAAGATGCAGATATCTCTTATAAGGAATCACAACCCAATTTAAAGTAAAATCAACAAATGGATCTGTTAAACCGAGAGGATAATGGGGACATTATCCACTTAAACTGGGAGGAAATGGTACGGAACTGAGAGAAGGAGAAGTGGAATATCATTATGATATTGCAATGAGTAATTAGTGTTGTTAGTGATCATTCATTAAGTATTTGACTATAATATATATTGAAATAAAAAGGGAGACACAATCAAATGTAACATCCCTACTTTGTATGCCTTTATAAAGAATGTCATTCTATGTAGAAGATATCATATTTTAACAATGGAATAATAAATATTCTTATTGTTAAGCTACTATGCTATTCCATTATGTATCAAATTTATTGAGGTTTGATTCACTAAGGTAGTTGGCAAAGGAATGAAGGTACTTTGTTTTTCACTAGTTGATGTATTTGTGACCTGTTATTACAAATTTGGAACACTTACTATTTCAAGATTTATTGGTTTTCCAATTGCAACTTCTCATGTTGTTTTAGCACATGTATCACAAATTATCCATGCTCAGTGTTGCATGTTGTGTTAAAAAATGTTTCAAGAACCAAGTACTTGATCTAAATTTTCTCTCACTTCAAAAATCAAGCATGAGTTCACTTAAGGATAATTCCTTGTCAAATCAAGGCCCATTTCTTAAAGCCTCGACAATCTACTATTATGTTTGTAAGATGGTTGAGTCAATGTCAAAGAGATCAATTCTAAAAAATATGATGTAGTCATCCAAAGTCTTGACTTTTGCATACCTCTGGCATTCATTAATATAGATGGTTATTAGAACATATTGTTTTAATGTTGGGTGAATTCATGAAGATGGGTAATGATTTTGTTGCAAGAAATATTGTGGGGATGTGTGGCAAAGGATTTTCAACCAATTTATTTATTTTATTTGTTGAGAACATGTCACTAACATTCAACCAAAAGTACTTGGTGGAAAGAAATTTAACAACCATAGTTTTTCAGTCAAATCTTATGTTTTCATTCCACTTGTTTTCAATGGAAAACCTAAAACATATTTGATTCCAAAGATTCACTATCGAATGCAATTTTTTTATAAAACCTTTTCTTCAAGCTTTATGAGATGGTCACTTTAAGCATAAGTCCTCTGCATCTAGTGTAACACTCCATTTTTTACTCTGAAATGTAATTATGTATGTAATGATATATGGATAGACGTTGGAAAAAAAGGGTCTAGGATGACCAAAGATATTGTAATTATGTATGTGGAATTATAATATAAAAATATCCGATGGTTGCAAATGAAGAAGTCCAAAGAAGATATGGGGGGCTATGATTCCACAAGTGGGAGAAATGAAAAGTGGCTAAGGGGAGATGACCTTAGTGGATTATAAACCTAAGTCTTTAGCCTTACTTGTAACCTTATTTAGAAATATACCATGTTTACAAGGTTGGTTTATCTAATCATTTTTAATATTATCTTAAGTTTGGATTACATGGGAAAACGTGAACTCCTCATAAGTGCCATGTGGAGAGTTGTGAACATGCAAATAAAAATTGGAAATTAAGCTTAGAGAATGATTCTTGTAATCATTTCTTCGGGATCATGCTTGCTAGTATGAATTGGTAAAGAAATGGGAAATATAGGAACTCTACTTCCATGCATGTTTATGCAAATTTCCATGGGAAATGAGTGTTAATGGTTTTTGTGTCATTGTGAGATGAAACCTAGACTATAGTTGAGAATCCTTGGAGTCCTAGAAATGAGAATCTCTAGCCAACATGTACTTGAGCACTGGAAGGGAATTGGGATAGCCTAAGGGACTACATGAAAGGAAGGGGATCTCATTCCTCTCATTCCTTATGTTTTGCAGGTTGAGGGGGGAGAGTGTTGATTGATTGGGATAATTGTAGAGGGGGTTTAGCACCATAGCTTTTTCTAAGTTGTGTACTAAGTGGAATTCCTTAGGATCTTCACCATTGTGGAATGATAACCGCAAATTAGGGGTGGACTCTATCATAGAAAGCATAAGTGTGATAGAGTGCCTAAGGATGGAAGGAATGTCCTTCATTTGCGGTCAGTTGAAGGAATATCTTACATAAAGATAAGTGTTTTAATTATGTTATGAATTGTTTTGTTTATATTATAGTCTTTCATTATTTATTTTGCGTTTTTTGTATTCATGTGTGTATGAATTTAATTAGAATAATCATGGTTGCATGCTTGGTATACCTGCATTCGTAAATGGTTTTGTAATTAATCATTAAGGCTATTGTAGATTGCTTCCATTGCTAATATCTATAGGTAGATATTTAAAATGATGTTGGTGTCAAAAGGCAAGTTCAAATGTGAAATTAGCGTACCCTATAGCCTTGACAGTGAATAATGGTTATTGGGTATGTGATAGAGTGGTATCAAAGCTATAGGTTACAACATTGTGTGTATTGGACAACATTTATATGCACAAGAAGAAATTATAGGTTGAATATCAAATATTTGATGAAATGATGCCATGATGAAATTTGGGGAAAAATATAGATGTGGGCTAACTATTTGATGAAATGTGTATGCAAAAGAATTGGGTAAAGGCCATAATTGAGAAAACTATGGTCTCAAATTTCCTAGGAAATGTTATCAATGGAGCAAATTAGTTGAGCTTGGAAGCGTTGTAGGTTGTCATTGTAAATTATGGATTTCAACCTGGTAAAATGGGTGAATTGAGAACATAGTGTTTAAACAATTGACATTTTAGTCTAAATTCACTGCCACAAAGTTAAAATTTTCAGCCATAGGGATCAAATTTTCATCAAAAGATTCAAAGAATTTGAATTGGGGTTGAATGGAGAGGTCGAGTTTGAAATCATGATGGCCACTAGTTAATATATGTAGGTATGCATAAAATCAAATTTAGGAGAAAACACCATACATATTACATGGACTATACCCGTGATGTGAACCATATAGGTGACGTGGACTGGCAAATGGTGTGGATGGGTCGGATGATGCTAGGTGGATTTGGGTGGTGCACAAGCAGTGGCCATGATCCCACAAAAGATAAGTGATTTGCAGAGGAAAAGGGAATCATTTTGACAAATGGTATTTGCATCTCTACAATTGATGTGAGTGTGACACACGTACCCAAAGGAAGTAAGCAAATTGCGGAGGTGGGAGGGAGTGTTCAATATATGCACCTTTTCACTCCAAAATTGATCTGGATAATCTATTAGAGAAAAAATTTCGGGCAAAATTTAGCCCATGGACTATTTTTTATGTTTTTTTTTCCAAAAAAAGATTCGCCAATTTCCATTTTTTTCTAAAATGATTCACCCAAATTCCATGGAATAATTTTTTTTACTCTAAAAATTCCCAAAATTACCCAAAAACTATATAAATTCCTTACAAATTTGAATGTTTTTACAAAAAATCACCAAACATTATATGGTTGCAAATTTAAGAGTTAGTAAGATTCTCCAAGTTTTCTACACTTTAAGAAATTTATGGATACTTAAAATTTTCCCTATCATTGATCTTGATTATGCATAGGGAAACATGTGTATGAAATATGAAAGGACATAGATGGAACTTCCCTCATGACAGCAATCAACCAAAACGTGCCAAGCGGAAATCCCATGGATGACCTAAGGCTATAGAGGCGGGATGGAGGCCATGACGAATGGGCAGTTTGTTGAGGTTGAGGAAGTAATTGTAATGAATGGTATTATGAGCTCCGCAATTGACAAGAAGGTGCTTGGCATGTAAACCCAAGGTGGTAAGTAGATTGCAGATATTATAGTGGGTGTTAAACACCTACACTTCCATGCTCCACGATTGATTTGGGCATTGGTCAAATAGCGCATGTGGGGAACATGTGTGCAAATGGTTAAACGACAGATATGGAACCCCGAATCACATCACTATCAATATTTATTCTAAGTGTAGAATATAGAGTTCAAGGAGGGTACAAGGGTGGCCCAAAAAATAAATATTAAATCATAAAATTCATAAAACCAAGCGGATAGTGATAAAAGGGGCCATAGATACCTAGCATGACAGGTAAGGTGGCAAGGAAAATGACATGATACACACAAGTGATGACACATGGAACCCCCACCAACACATCAATAGCCACATAGAACCCCTCCCCACTACCACATCAATATCCAAATGTCATGCCACATCAACCACAACCCAAGTCAGTAGATGGATTTTTTTTTAAAGTGTAGAGCCAAAATCTTGTCTTAGCCATAATAGTAGCATATTAAAGCAAGATTGAATGAAATTTTAGGGATAATTCCATAGTGAGGAAAAATT
Organism: Larix kaempferi; assembly: GCA_027924585.1. Lineage (NCBI taxonomy): Eukaryota > Viridiplantae > Streptophyta > Pinopsida > Pinales > Pinaceae > Larix > Larix kaempferi. The sequence goes on along the minus strand of BSBM01000511.1, from coordinate 7,435,016 downwards.
CAAATTTTCTAGAGAGGGATACTGGCCTATTCAACTCTAGATTTCTAGAAATGGAATATTAGTGATTTTTTAAGGCCATGACCATGCTCATTGACAGGATCCCTATTGGGGATGAAATATAGTTAGTGTGGATCATGCCCAGGAACAAAGATACCCATTGGATCATTTGTCGAAATTCCAATGGTTTTATAGTGGAAATGCAAAAATAAGCCAAAATCCATTATTATGGGAGTTTTGGAAATCTTGGAGGAAGGAGAAGTCACCCCAGATGTCCAAAACGGAAAAATTTATTTACTTAACCTTTTACATTCTAAACAATTTGAACAAATTTGTTCAAGTGAATTTTCTCATTTTTTCTCCATTTGGAAGATAACAATTTTCGCAAAAAATTACAAGTCTAGAGGAAGCGCAAAAAGGACAAAGTAGACAATTCCATGATTATGTAGAAATTGACTAGAGGATCCCATTAATGATCTGGAAGTTGACGAGTACTCGCAATCATATGTGTTTTAAATGCGCAATACAATTTTTTATTTAATTATTCCCAGATTTTCTTCCACAAGTGACAGAAGTTGGTTTCTGAAATTAAGTGCAACTATAGGAAGAGTACAAAAGTTGGGCAAAATTGCTAACTTTGGAGAGTAGAACTTCCAACTATGAGCCCATAATTGAGTACAGTTATATTAATTGGAAATCCAATCAATAACATAATAAAGATAAATAATTATATCTTGAATCATTTCTTTAGATATTTCTATAATTGGACAAAAAAAAGGCCTATAGCCTTGATTTGGCAAAATGGTCAAATGGGTAGTTTTCATAATGCTTATATATATATAAAAAATATTTACATAATTTGGGAATCAAGTCCATACAAAAAATGTACTTGTATGAACACCTTGTAGATACATTGTTGTAATAGATTAAATAAAAGACCAAAGGTTTCCTGAAGAAGGAAAATGGAAAAGGGACATATTCCTTACAATCATGAAGAAGAAGTCAAAGGTCTAAATATCAATGTTGGGAATGAAGAAAGAAAATCTAATGGGCATAGAGGAAGTATTGGACCATTGGAGTTAGTAGAAACAATGAAGATTTTGTTTATGGGGGTGTAATGTTGTAGAGATAATAATGAAATAATGATAAATGCTCAAGAACAACAAAATCAATTACATAATTAGCTAATGCAAAGCTTAAATCTATTGCAGATTCAAATGCAAATTGGATCAAGTTCATTTCATGAGAAAGAAGGCAATGGATATTCAAGGAGGAGATCCCATAGAAGATCTAGTTACTCCATAAGTGCTACAAGGAATCATAAACATCTCTATTCACCATCTCCCACAACCAAGAAACCATATACATATGAAGAATCAAGGAGTAGTCTAGAAGTGCCACCAACCAAACATTAAAAAGCAAGACATGTGACATAAGAGTTGCAAGAGGATATAAGATAGATTAAGCCACCCACTTTTGATGGTGAAAACAAAAAGGGATAATATGCCAAATCCTAGTTATTAGGGATGAGGAAGTATCTCCAATTGCATAATTATTCATCTAATATAGAGGTCAGAATTAGCATTTACAACTTGTAGAGCAAGGCTTTAATTTCGTGGGATCACTTTATTCAAGTAATACATATGAATGAAAAGAGGATTTCATGGAAACAATTCAAAAGGTGTTTTTAACAAAAGTATCTATCATAACATTATTATGACAAGAAGATGGAGAAGTTATTTGAACTCAAGTTGGGAAATATGAGTATGGAATAATACAAGATAAAGTTTTTAGAACTGTTAAGATATGTTGGGTTTAGCATAGATGAGAAGGTAAACATACATAGGTTCCTAGGTGTCTTGTTAGCATTCTATAGAGATAAAATTCAGTTTGATGAGCCCAAGACTCTTAAGGAGACCAGACAATAAGAAAGGCCAAATACATATATGATTAGAACAAAGGAATGACTAGTTTTAAAACATATTGGAGAGATAAGAAGAAAGACAAGTAGGATCAGAGGAAGAAATCCTTTAAACCTCATTTCTTCAGGAACCAACCAATCTCATATCAACAAAGTAACCCAACTTAGAATAGACCCAAGATGGAAAATTCCTTAGGAAAACGAACAAGGCATCCAATCAATTGTTGGGAATGTGCAGGAAATCATTTGTATAGAGTGTCCTCGAAGGGAAGATATAACGAGGAAAATGATCAACACTCAAAAGCAAGCATAGTGGAAGATATGGCCAAAAACATTCCAAGAATCTATGTAGTCTTGGACAATCAACAAGCGGATTATCAGTCTAACATGATTAAGGTTGAAGGTAAGATTGTCAATCAACCTATTCCCATTTTACTTGATTTAGGAGCAAATCATAGTTATGTTGCTCCTAATTTGGTTGAAAATTTTCATCTAAAGAGAAGTAAGCAAAATAATGCATTGATGGTTTAGTTGGATATTGGAACAAAAAGGAAATTTAATGAGCTATTAAAGGGTTTTCCATTAGAAATGAATGGATTCAATACTTTTCTAGATTTGAATATAATACCACTTGGCTCATATGATGTCTTATTGGGATGGATTGGTTAGATGTACATCATGTAGTATTATATTTCCATAGAAAGACCTTTACTTGTCTTGGAGAAGGAGAGAAAAATATCGTGAAAGACATTCCAAGCCATATTTCTATAAGGCAGATTCCATCGGTGTAATTGAGAATATGCTTCAGAAAAAGGTGTCAATTGTATGTAGCTCATGTGGGAGAGCCAACAAATTTTAACAACCCAAGTATTGAAAACTTTCCAATATTGCAAGAGTTTGCATATGTATTTGAAGAAATACCAGGATTGCCACCAAAAAGAGACATTGATTTTTCTATTGATTTGGTGCCTTGAGCTGCCCCAGTTTTGAAAATTCCATATATAATGAGTACTCTAGAATTGAAAGAGTTGCAAAATAATTATGCAACTATGCAAAAAAGCATAGGACATGCAAAATAATTATGCAACTATGCAAAAAAGAATAGGACATGCAAAATCATTATGCAGAGAAAGAAAACTATCAAGAAAGTTAAGGGTTGGAGAGCATGTGTACTTGGAAGTTAGATTGAAGAAGAGTTCCCTAAAGTTAGGGATTTTCTCTAAGATAGAAGCTAGATATTGTGAGTTGCTTGAGAATTTAGTTAGGATAGGGATTATTGAGTATGAACTTACATTGCATGTGTGCATAAAAGTTCAAAATCTATTTCATGTATCATTATTGAAAAAATATGCACTTGATCCTATCCAAATTATTGATTGAGCTTTGATTTAGGTGGAACTAGAAGGAGATATATAGGTACAATGAGTATGCATCATGTACAAGAAGGTCGCGTTTCTCGGGAATAGACAAACAGGGCAGGTAAAGGTCCAATGGACCTTGTACATCCTCATGTAATCAAGGTGGGAGATGGAGGATTCTATGTGGGATGCATACTTGCATTTATTTTGAAACTTTTGATGTAATTTTTTTTAATGTACAAAGTGTTGATATGCACTAAGGACAGTGCATAAATTGAGGGGGAGAGGAATGCAACACCGTGCTTTTTACTCTGAAATGTAATTATGTATGTTATGATGAAATGACTAGAAGACATACATAAATGGTCTAAGATGATCAAATATATTGTAGTTATGTACATGGAATTATAATATAAAAATCCCTAGTGGCTGCAAATGAAGAAAAAATGGGGGGCTATAATTCCACGAGTGGGGAAAGTGGAATGGGACTGAAGGGAGAGGACCTTATTATAATTTTGTGGCCTTTATTCCACAACTAAGGACCTAAGCATAATGTAATCTTCACTAAGAATTACAATGGATATTTATCAGAGAATCGAGAAGAAGAATGAGCAAAAAAAATAAAAGAAAGAAATCAATTTGATAAACTCTCATCATCTTATTAATGAACAATGATAATACATTATATAATACATCTCTGAGGTGAAATTTGAATGCCTTGTAGGCAATTCGAAATGCTCAGATATGGCAGGCTTAGATCTAGGAAAAATCCCCCTATCTAGGAAACATCAACTCCAAATCAAGGCAAGAGGTCACGAATTGGCTAACTAAGCTTTGTTAGGCCATGAGTGACCAAAAGGTAGCAAGCTGGAGGCTTTTTAGGAGGAAAAGTAGGAAGGGGTTGAGGAAAAAGCATGCAGACTTGCCAAAAGCATCCTAATGCACTTACTTAATCCTAATCCAAGTGAAAAGCACAACAAAGCTAACTTTGACTCACAAAAGTTGGATAAAGCAAGAATAAACCAAGAAGGGCGTCTTAGCTCATAAAAGCTAAGTAAAAGCAAGAACTAAAGCAAATGAGGGTGCTATTGTGGATAAACATCAAAATATGTGGGCCAAGTACGCACTAGATTCCAATTAACCTAGTCTAAATGCATAGGAACATAACTAACCATGGTCTAACACTTAGGAAACATAAAATAATGTTTACACTAAGGCATAGATGGGTCAATTATTCTAACACCCCGCCTTAAGACGAACTTATGTGAGTGTAATATAGAAAAATTAGGGCCCAACAACAAAGGCTATGGTCACCCTTTACAAAAACTTATTATGTCCACATAGGTGAGGAAAGAGAGAAAACCACTTGGGAAGAAAATCCCCCCTCAAAATCAATATGGAATACACCATAATAAGGCTCTCCAAACTCCAAGTAGGTGTGAACTTGGTCAAATGTCTGGAGGAATATTCTTCCTGGGAAGAAGTGGAGTGTTGTGCTCAACTAAATCAGGAACATAACCAACTGCATGAGGGATGTAACCATGTAGAACAACTGAGATTCACTGATAGTAGAGCGAATACAGGTGCTCACTAGACTTGAACTTCCTGAGATCAGGTCCAAATGAGACTTGAGATTCTCCATCTTCAGGAGGAAATGTGCTTGTCATCATGTAGCAGTGGATAGGAATCAAGAGACCAAGGAGGGTGAATGCATAATCTACAGCATTTGATCTATCCTTCAAAACATCCAATACCACACCAAAAGTTGAACCGAAATCCTCATGTGAAAGAGAGGAATCGAATTCCTCTTCAGCTTCTACAGAAGGATCAGGGTGTGAATGATATGCCACAACAAATTTATCATCCTCATAGTATGAAGAATGATAGGAGAACAAAGAGGTGTATCCAACTTCTTGAGGAATTGTGCTAGCAACCATGTAGGAACTGGCAGGAGAATGGATAATGGATGTGAGAGCGCAACTAACAACCTCACATTGTATACTGGACTTCCAAATAACCATTAGATCACCTTCTTGCACACCAATGACTAGAAAAGGATCCTCAAAATCTAAAGTATGAGAGGAGAACACTAATGATGGATGGAGAGAGAGTTCTTCTTCAACAATATGGGTTTGAATGTCTTCTCTTGGATCAATTGCATTTGAAGAGGAGAAATCAAAATTCTCAAAAACTTCTACTGCAACTGGAGAAGGAACCACTTCAAGGAGACTTTCACCATTTGAATATGTTGAGATTTCTGCCATTGTTCTTCAATACCTACAAATCAAACACTTTGAAGATCTATACGGAAGATTAATTGATTCTAATGAGATCTGCTATGGATAGTAGGCACATTCGGGAGTGCTTCACACCTGGGTAGACCCCAATGTCAAGCCAAAGGACTCAAGGAAATTTCCCTAGGATTTATGTGGCAACTCTATTGCTTCTAGTGCGCTACTGCAAGCAGCTATGATCCCTAGGATCCCTAATCTCTGATACCATGTCATAATTCTAGGGCATTGATGCCATGCAAGAAATTCCACATCTAAGGATCTAAGCACAATGTAATCTTCACTAAGAGTTACAACGGATATTTAGCAGAGAATTGAGAATAAGAATGAACATAAACACATAAAAGAAAGAACTCAATTTGATAAAATGTCATCATCTTATTAATGAACAATGATAGCACATTATATAATAGATCTCTGAGGTGAAATTTGAAAGCCTTGGAGACAATTCGAAATGATCACATATGGTAGGCTTTGATCTAGGAAAAATCCCCCCATCTAGGAAACATCAACTCCAAATCAAGGCAAGATGTCACGAATTGGCTAACTAAGCTTTGGTAGGCCCATGGTAGGCCATGAGTGACCAAAGGCAGCAAGCTGGAGGCTTTTCAAGAGGAAAAGTAGGAATGGGTTGAGGCAAAAGTATGTAGACTTTCCAAAATCATCATAGCGCACTTACTTAATCCTAATCCAAGTGAAAAATAGAACAAAGCTACCTTTGAATCACAAAAGATAGATAATGCAGGAATAAAGCAAGAAGGGCGCCTTAGGTCATAAAAGCTTAGTAAATGCAGGAACTAAAGAAAATGAGGGCGCTATTGTGGATAAACATCAAAATATGTGGGCCAAGTATGCACTAGAGGCCAAATAACCTAGTCTAAACACCTAGGAACATAACTAACCATGGTCTAACACTTAGGAAACATAAAATAATGTTTACACTAAGGCATAGATGGGTCAATTATTCTAATGGACCTTAGTAAATTATTAACCCAAGTCCTTATCCCTACTTGTAAACCTTAGTTAAAAATATACCCTAAAATCCCTAAACCAATGTTTATGGGGGTTGATTTATCTAATCATCTTGTTATTATCTTAAGCTAGGATTATGGGGGAAAACGTGGACTCCTCGTGAGTGCCACATGAAGATTTGTGAACATGCAAATAAAAGGTTGGAAATTGAACTTAGAGCATGATCCTTGCAATATTTTTTTCAGGATCATGCTTCTTGGTATGAATTAGGGAAAAAAGAGGGAAAATACAGTTATGTTGTTAATTATACTTCCATGCATGATGATGGAAATTTCCACGGGAAATGATTGATGATGGTTAGTGTGCCATTTTTGGAGAAACTTGGCCTACAAATGAGAATCCTTGGAGTCCTATTAGTCAGATTCTTTGGCTAGCCTATGCTGGAGCATTGGAAGGGAATTGGGATAGCATGAGGGACTACATGTAGAGAAGGGGATCCTAATCCTTGTGTTATGCAAGTTGAGTGAGAAGAGCTCTAGTCATTTGAGAGGAAAAGGAGTGGACTTGTCAGAATTCTTGTTTAATTATATCATATTACATTTTTTTGTTGTTAGTATTTCTTCATGTCCAAGAGTGGATTTCATTAGGCATAGGTGCTAAGTGTAGCCTTTGGGAGGTACACTACCCAATTCTTAGTCTATTTGAGGGGTTTCATTTCTAGAGGTTCTAAGAAGCCTCCAATGACCTAGGTGGGTATTGTTGGCCACCCACCTATTCCACATAGTTACAATGGTTCTACATCTTCTTGGCAATTTTCTCTGATTTTTGGGTCCCAAACTTTTGGGGCCATTTTGAGGCCCAAAACAATGTTTTTTGGCCAATCGTGGGCCAAGATTGCCATTGAATTTCCCGTCCCTAGTTAGGGGTTGTAATCTCAGTTAGTTATTTCCAACGAGCTATCGAGTGCCATAAACATAGATCGTTTGCAAAAGTTGTTCCCTCAGGACGTTGACATATCAACGATCCACCTTGGGGCCCACATACCCTTTTGGTGCTTCATCTCCAAGGGTTAGTTTTTTGGATGTTATGGTTTTTCCTCTTTATGCTTATGATAAAAGGCCATCCATTGTCTCTTTGTAATCAACTCTTCTAAATGAGTGTATCCGACACATCTCTCTTCAGAGATAAGACACCACCATCTAAACTTGTTTGTAGTACTTTTTAGTTTACAATGTTTTTCCATTCCATTCACTAGAATTTGGGTTGTACTGTAATGCTTTGCTTTTTGCAAAATATTTGTGTGTGTATTTCCATTTTATATTGTTGCCTTCATTTCATTTTCCAAATAATCCATATCACCCAACCAAGTAGTGGGGTGGGACATCAAGACTTTTGTTTTGATCTCCTCCTTTAGACCACTAATAAAACACTCCTTAAAAAACTCATTAATCATACTTTCTATTCTAAGTGTTAATTTCTCGAAGGAAGTACTAAAGTCTTCCATTGTGCCATTTTGGTGTAACTTGGTTAGCATCACCAAAATATTAGTATAAGATTCAAATCTAGCATAAATGGCCTTCAAAAACTAGTCCTAGTTAATGTACCCTACATATGCCTTCGTGTTCCATTACCACGACTGCTAATGCTCTCTATCCAAATATAGCTCCCCACTCAGAGTTTTTAACTATTCATACTCAATTCGCTGTAATGAAAAATATTGTTCCATCTGGCTCACCCATTTAGACGTAGGATTTGAGCCATTGAAATTATTTACATCGATCTTATGAAATTTATGCATCATATGGGGAAAGGGCCATTAAAGGATGGTTCGTTGTAGTGACCACTACTCGAGAAAGATTCCCTATTATCAATTCGCCCTATCTAATCATTCCAAATATTCGGTTGACTATCAATGGGTTTTTTGAAGGAGCATATTTGGTTGTTGATGTCAATTTGAAATGATGACTAAAGGTTTTGAAGGAGGTGTTGTATCTAATCGTCCAAGCCAATGAGGCTATTGGGTTTGTATTCCATGTTGTTGAGTCTATTCTCCATTCTTGTGGCAATGATGGGACCGTGTGGGGCCACCTAAAGGGCTAGTGAACATCTATGACAATGCAATCGACTTTATATAGTGATTGTTTTGGGATAGCCCCCCAATATGGTGTGAGTAGGTTTGGGATTGCTTTCAAACTTGTTTATATACTATCAGAGGATTACAATACTGAAAAATTTGTCAAATTCAATTATGTAGGAATTCGCTACCCATGGTCAATTTGATAGGGTCCTCAGAGAAAAGGAGTGGCATGAATTATAACTCTCTAACATATCACAGACTTCGAATAATAGTACTCAGTTATCCTTCACGGTTCTAAATAAGAAGTATCATTAACCCACAACCTTAGCCATACTACACAACCTTAGCCATACTACCCAATTCCTAAGTATGTGAGAGTGATATTTATGAGTGATCATCTTAGTGTATTACAACAACAAAATGAATGAAATTTTTTGTAGTGATGGTTTCAGGAATTCTTGGGTGAGGGATTCTAATATACCCAAAGGTATGTTGAAGATTGAATCCATGAACAAATTATGTTTGATGTAGTACTACTCTTCAAGTACCAATAGAGGTGTACGAGGGTGTCCAACTAGGCAAACCCACTTGTATGCCTTGCATGAATGTTTCCCAACCACAATTTTACTCGATGAATGGCATATCTTCATGTTTAAAGACACAAGAACATGTCTTAACCTACATAACGAATTGTCTAAAATTTGGGTAGTTGTCGACATAGGAAAGAGCTCTAATCCCACTTGTATTGTACTTAAATGGTAAAAATAGAGAATTAAAAGCAATTATCACAAGAAAATAATTTACAAAAGTAAAAGAGGAAGGACAAGAGTATTGCACTTGCAAAACTTCTAATCCTTATATTGATAATTAAAAAGAGAAAGGAATATCCATGGATCTCTTCAAGGAGGGAACCTCTAAATAAGCAAATCTCCAATACAATATTAATCACTTAAAAAAACATTATATAGCTTCGCACCACTGTAAATATTTTATCACTACCCAAATCCTAACCACTAGTGGTCCCACAGCAATGAGTATCAACTACCTAGTGGACCTTATTCTATAATAATGCTCATTTTACATTCATTAACTATATACCAACTACCTAATAGACCTTATTCAAAGAAAATAACCTTATACATTAATTAGCTAACCCTTAAATACCCCCATGTAAGAAAGTTAGAATATGACACTAATAAAAATCTGCTACTACCTTTCATTATGCACAACTACCTCTTTAAAATATCCATACCTAACACTAAAACTTTGAGACAACCTTTATATCAATAGAGTGTAAGAGAATCAACATGAACGAGATAACGCAGAGTCACCCTTCACACACCATTGATAATGATGATGATAATGATAATAATATCTATCATTCTGCACAACTACCTCTTTAAAATATCTATACCTAACACTGCAACTTTCAAACAACCTTCATATCAATAGAGTGTAAGAGAATCAACATGAACGAGATAATGTAGAGTCACCCTTCACACTACATTGATAATAATAATGATAATGATAATAATAATAATAAAAGAAATGAATAAACAAACCTTCCCTATGATACAATACTAAGTTATTTTGTCGTTATCACATACTAAATACTTCACGGAAACCTAGGCCAGCTTCATGCATTTCTCGAACAAATTCAAGAGAGGGTCGAAGAAGTTGACGTGTCCCTTGACTTTTCACTTATATTTCTCGAAGAACATATTTGACTACCAAACTTTTTAGATTCCCCCAAATAAAGATACATACATTCCCACTTAATTCCAACCCCATATTATATGCAATTTACCCGAGATTCCCCTTCAACTAAAACACTACATGCGAAACAACAAACTTAACTCTAGTTAGGAAATATAGGTGTGTGAGGAATGCTATTTATAGTTTATTACGTTAAATATTTAATGGATGCATGACACACATGACATCCATAACTAACTTAACTCTAGTTAGGAAATATAGGTGAGTGACGAGAGTTATTTATAGTTTATTGCGTTAAATATTTAATGGATACATGACACACATGACATCTAGATTGGTTATCAGCAACGAATCTTGGTTTGGAAGATTGGTCAAATAAAAATGAGGGAATGTAAGTAGAACTCATCTAGGTGTTTTGGGATGCCTTGGAAAGCATCTTAAGAATTAAAATAAGGCAATGTGAGTAGAACTCATTTAGGTGCATTGGGATGCCTTGCAAGCAACTCTAAAATCTAAAAAGATGAGTGAGGGTGACATGGAATTTTTGTTTATTTTGTATATAAGGTTTGATATTTTCAAATCTTAAGGGTTCGCCCTCCACATCATCAAATAGTGGTGTGTAGGACTATGTTACATACATCATCATTGACTTTATGCTTTGCATTAGTATTTTTTTTGCATTCGACAAGGGGTAGTTGATAGTGATGCAAAGCATTTGTTACACAACTAAGTATAGGAGTGGGATACAAGCAAGCGTAAATAAGTATAACAAGAGTGAGGGGTTGAGGTTAGGAGTTAATAGTGGGGATTAACAATTTCCTCGTCGGAATTCCATATTCAAATTTTTATGGGTTAGCTCAAGATGGCCTTATACGATTGCACTTGTAGTCTACTCCCATTGATTATGTCCCAACAAACATTAAGGTTGGCTCCGGCTTGAGAGTTTTATTACAAGGTGGCACAGTTAACAAGGTTTGCTAAGTGGTCTTGTAGGTTCCTCTCGTTTACGGAAAAAAAATACAACAAGAGTGAGATTTAGAGATATAAAGTAAAGAGTCATATTGTTAAGGTCCTTGTCTAGGCATTGAAATGCAATGGAAACTAGTATGCAGCAATGTTGCGTAGTGGCATTACCTATTGCAGTTGTAAGGTAGGTAAGTGTTCATGCTTGTCTTGCATAGGAAATCATCGAATAAGTCGTCAGAATAATGCATAAGGTTATTGCAGAAGTCGTTGGAGTAATGGATGTAGGGTCAAGTTAAAAAACAATGAGTACAACTCTACCAACTCCATAATAAGAGGTGAAGTTGCTAAGCCAATGACATGGTAAACACATGCATTTTAATGTTTCAAAAAAAAAAGAAATAAAATGGTTTATCTAATGTAAAACTTTGGAGGGAGGAAAACATTTATGGTCAATGCCCATAATAATAGGTAGGCATCCACAAACCAATTTCAATATACATTACCTCGCGACAGGTATAATAAGAAGCATGAAAGGTAAATGCACACCATGTGAACATGTAAAATATACGTTAGACATGTTAAGTGTGGTTCAAGTGTGTTATAGTGAGCATGCATGTTAAGTGTAATGACCATGCATGGAAGTGAGTGTTGGCATGATAGAGGAATACCTTGAAACACAAGGATGAAAGAAGTTAGGTGTACATGGGAAAATCATATAAAAGGTGGTGGGCGTTTTAAGCACGCGTCATAAGAAAACACACTAATGGAATTTGATAGGTCAGTGTAGAAGTTAAATTGTCAAGCACACGAGGATTGGAAACTATTGCAAAAGTTGTGGTGCAAGTGAAGAAAAAGGACATTACAATAATTAGAATGTCCAAAGAAGGTGAAGAGTAGTGAAGAAAGATGAATAGGCAATCAATAAGTAGAGTAAATAAAATGCCACCAAAGACAATCATCGCCCACTGAACAAAGTTTATGTCAAAGCATTGTTGGGCTTGGTTGAGTGTGGATACATTCCCTTTGTAAAGTCATAAAGAGTTAGTGTAACGCCATAGCAAAGCATTTAGGCATGGATGTAATATACAAGTGTACATAACTTTAAAGTATAAGTTTTCTTCTTAACCAATGATATCACTCTATGATATCGATATCTTGGTGTGGAAGGTTTATCTTGCAAAGTAGATCTATGTTCTAATATAGTTGGTTGCAAATTGAGTCATGCATATGCTTTTACAAGACTAAGGATGTAAAACTTGAGATTGGGCTTGATTTTCCATTGCACTTGATAAATACTTGTCATCCATTTGAGACGTAGGTGACATAATAGGATGACCCTAGCAAAATTCATGAGAGAGAGAGAGAGAAGGGGGGTGGTTGAAGATCACATTTAGCATAAAACTAGGTACCTAATGCTAACCATGCACCTTGTTAATGCTAGCAAATTGTATTTGAGAAGGCAATGTGCATAACACAATTTAAAATGAAGTTGGGTGTTCCACATGTATAATGTTTATTTAGTAACCGCTCAATGCAACCAACTTTTGTCTTTTTAGAAATTTTACACCAAAACATGAGGGTTACCTGTCAAATGTGAAAATTAAATCTTGATCTTCCATGTCATTAGATGGCATAGAAAAAATGTCAACAACCAATTGGAAAGGAAAAAGCTAGCGCACACTATGTGGAAATAATTAAAGAAGGCTAAGCATTCCACGTTTTCAACATTTTTCAATTTTCCATCATTGGGATTTAGTTAGTGAATCTTTGTCAAAATTGCAATTTGTATCAAAGAAATTGTTGTTTTTAACATAAATGGATTCATCAATTTGAAATACCCTTACCACAATTGGATCGTACAATGTTAACATTTGAAATATGTAATTCTATCAATCCAAATCATTTTTGCCAAAATTCACTGTAAAAATGTCAATTTCCTTTTTAATTATTTCGAATGGATGAAAAATGACGAATTCAAAGTACATTTAAATTACATTTAAACTATGGCATAAGTAAATGTTGGGTATTAAATTGAGATAAAAAAACAAAAATAAAACTTGAAAGTGTGCATACAGATATGATAATGAATAGCGTTAGAATAAGGGTTTTGTAGAGGGTTATTGGATAAGAACTTCCATCAATCCAAATAATTTTTGCCAAAATTCACTGTAAAAATGTCAATTTCCTTTTCAATTATTTCGAATGAATGAAAAATGACAAATTCAAAGTACATTTAAATCACATTTAAGCTATGGCATAAGTAAATGTTGAATATTAAATTGAAGAAAAAAAAAACATGAAAGTGTGCATGTAGATATGATTGTGAGTAGCATTAGAAGAAGGGTTTTGTGTAGGGTTATTGGATATGAACTTCTAAGAGATACCAAATGCCTAAAAAAGGTTTATACGAAGTTTAAGGCTATACAAGCTGAGGATAAGGGATTCATACTCAATGATGTTATTGGTATAGGTAAAGTCTAGCCTATAAGTTAAAAAGAGGGGAGCTTGCTCCTTAGGAGGAATAAAGTAGATGCTAGTACCAACCCCTAATTTTGTCCCGGTGTCATAAAAGTACAGAGTCTTATTGATGATGATGATTTTAAGTATAAGTTTGTTAATATTGTAACTCTTTTTCCAAGGTTGAAATTGTGCACTACTTGCAGAGACCTGGGTTAAGAGAATTTGTCCATGTTTAAGAGTCTCCAATCTTATCACACATTTTTTTATAAATTAATACCTAACATCACTGTAAAGTTAGTTGCAAAAGGTTCAAAACATAAAGCAGTCAATGAACTTAGTGGAAATGAATATGAGACATAACTTTTGAGTTTAATACATTAGGATTGTTGAGTAAGTTCCATGGCTTGTTCTTACCTGGTTGGTCACTTTTGACATTTTGTTTGTTAACACTTCTTTTAGGATGTGTGTATAGTGTTTGAGTTTAATACATTAGGATTGTTCGGTAAGTTCCATGGTTTGTTCTCGTATGGTTGGTCACTTTTGATTAACCATTATATTTTTTTTTATAAATAATTCTAACCATTATATAGTTACACTACTAAAGGCCCAAAACAGAAAGAATTCAATGAACTTGGTGGAAATGAATATGGAGCATAACTTATGGGTTTAATACATTTACTGAGTAAGTCTCATGGTTTTTTTTTTCCTTGGAAAAAAACCACAATATATTTGTATTAATAAACCGCATTTAGCAGAAGATCTAATTATATTTATAATCAAAGTTCAATTCCAAGACTATATAAAAACAACTGATATTGAACCATATACATTTGAACTAAATAGACAGAGTTAACCTTCATCTTTTGCAGGTATGGTTCAATTCCATAAAAAACTATGGAAATCAGTTACATCATATAGTTCTAATGGAACCATGAGTGCAACAACACTAAGAAAAACTCAGTACAATACATCATCTGAGAGAACTATATACATAATCCAAAAGGGGGGGGGTAAAGTACAAAACTGTAGAATGAAAGGCTTATCCAATAAGAGACCTGTTCCATCTATAGGGAAAGGGCCAATCCCATTGTAAGTCTCAATATCATTCTCATGTTCCCATCTATCCAATGTCCTTCTTCAACCTCAAGACTTGTCTTTGACAAACTGTCAACTAAAGTATTTCTTTCTCTATAAATATGGGCAAAGACAACAAACCCAAAAAGATCCTTCTATCTGATACTTTCCTCATATATAGGAAGCAAGAGAATGTTTTTGGGAGGTCTCCTCTCCTTAATCCAATCGATGAAAATATTTGAATCACCATATACCCGAAGAGTCCGAACTCCCTCCTCTAGTGCCAATATCAGAGCCAACTTAAAGCCACTAATTTTGCCTATTATTAGTGCTTCTACCTAGACTAGCTACAAATTTAATCTTGTGTGATTCTGAAAGATATAGGATTCCCCGAGCTCCCCCCATTGATGGGTTGCCTTGAGGAGCCCCATCAAAATAAAGCCATAGGACTGCTTTATCGATGCATTCTTCCACTATCCTTCTACAAATAGGCTTGTTAACCACTTGAGGGAAATGATTAAGTATTTCCAAGACTTTGGATGCATAAACATAGGGATGTATGGATAGGTACTCCAACACAACCTTATTTATAGCTAGCCACACTCCCCAAATGTACATAACTAGCAGAGCAAGATGAGACTTGTAATGCCCCAATTTGACCCCACGATGTAAATTTGTAAATATTTATGCGAAAAGCTAAAAGACAGAAACATATAGTCAAGATGACCAAGATTATGCAATTGTGTATATTTTTTATATTAATATAAAAACATCTAAATGGTTGCATAGGAAGAAGGACAAAGAAGAGGTGGGGGGTTATGAATCCACCAGCGGAGATGTGATAGTGGGATTCAACTTATATCCTTAGCATTAGCCATTTAAACAAAGTTATTTAACCATGATTAAGATCCATGCATGATTAAGATTAATTATCCTATGATGAGATTAGGAGGGAAAAAGTGGTTCCATGTGGAGGGGCCACATGGCAATATGAAGTATGCTTATAAAAGGGATTTTTCAAGCTAGAGAGGGGTTCCATTCCTCATTATTCATCATACATCATTTGAATTACCTTCCACTCCATTGTCATCACCTTAGGAAAATCCATAGCTAGATAATGTAACAGAGAATGAAGATGCCACTACTGAACATGAATTTTGAATGCCATTAACTCGGGTAGATTGGTGTGAGAGAAACCTGGACTGTAACTTGTGCCCTGGAGTCCCAATTCAAAGACTTCATATCCATCATGTGTTGGAGCACCAAAAGGGAACTGGAGGATTCCCGAGGGACTGTTAACTCATAGAAGGGAGTTTGTTCCCGACGTTGTACAGGTTGATGGGGAAGGAGAATTGAGGATTAGGACAGTTGTGGAGGGGGTTCAGGTACCGATGGATTACATGAGAGATTCAACTGAGTAATTGGGATTGAGAAATAATTTCCCTTGTGGATTGATATCCCTAGCTCAGGGGTGGCCTGTCAAAGTGAGACTTGGATTGATAGAGCCTATGGCTAGGAGGAACATCCTTCACAAACAACCAGTTGGAGAAACTTGATTTGAAAGATAAGTATCTATCTGATTATGAATTCCATGGTTTAATTTTGTGTTTCCATGTTGTTATGAATGTCTAAATGTATGGTGCTTCATGGCATGGAGTGTGTGTTCATGGATGAATTGTCTATAAATGAAATGAATGCATAAAATTATTTTCGACATCCATGATTATTTATTTCTGCTATTAAATTGAATGTAATTGTATAAAATGAAATTTGGCATGAATGTTAAATTCATATATGGAAATTGAGTGCCCCGTGGTCTCACTGGTTAAAAGAGGTGTCTAGGTACATTACAAGGCTTAAAAACCAAATTATTAGTCCAAGTAGCTAAAGCTTGTTCAAGATTCAAACATGTCCAAATGAAAGGAAGTCCATAGACTTGAAAGGCATAATCCCACATCTTAGAAATATAGGGACATGAAATAAAAATATGCTCAAATTTCAAGGTAATTTTTAGGAGTGAGATTTTTCCAATTCGCTATTTTGGGGGAATTTTTTCAAAAAATAAATTTGCTATTTGGTCATTTTTGCTCTCTAATATCGCTTATATTTACATAAAAAATGGTTTTTTTTATTGTAATATTCGCCAAAATTTGCAAATTTTAGTAGTAAATTGTGCGTTTTATATTTAGCATTCACCTACCTATCTATATATACGATTTTTTCAACCCAAAATATTCACCTAGAATACTATACTTAGTTATACTATTATAATCCTTAAAAAATACCATGTGCTCAATAGAATAATTACCTTCTTTGCATAAAGGACATCTACCTGTTCCACTCCATCTTTTATGAAGAAGTTAATCCCAAATAAGGATTTTGTTTGATAAGGCCAACCAAAGGAAGATTTTACATTTAAGAGGACAATTGAACGTCCACATTGCTTCATGCCACCAGAACAGACCTTAATGGTCCTCCTCTTCTCTTATTACCTTGTATCCAAGTCTAGGAAGGTAAGTTTCTCCAACGAGATTCCTTGACCAAACAAGCAAATCCTCATAATCCTTTAACCTTATATGATTGTCTCTAAGGGATTTTATGTACCTAAACCATTTAGACCTGTCATCCTTAATCACTAATCCCATTGCATCTACACTTCACCATTCTTAGGAGAAAAATGTAGTATTCAATGGATCACTGATCTGTGAAATAAAAAAGAAATCTTGATCCCTCATCATATCCACCAGATGCAAATGCATTCTATGTTCTCCTCCATTTCCTATCTAAGGATCTTGTCCCAATCTGATTTGCCTACCATTGCCAACTTGCCAAACCAACTAGTCCTATATCCTCAAAGGCCAATAAAAATGCTCTCCACATAATAGAAACATTCCTCATAGGTTTTTCTCATACCTTGAACCATTCCTCCATAGTAAAAGGGGAAATGTATTTGTTGTAGACTACCTTAACCCATAAACATTCACCCCTCATAATACTCCAAACACCTTTGGCAACTAAATCCTTAGCAAAACTAATAGGGTTTTTCAACCCCCAGCCACCCAAGTCCTTTGGATTAGCTAGGTTTTGCCAAGCTATCTAGTGAGGAGAAAATAAGTCCTTATTGCCTTTCCAAAAAAAATTATAACTTATTTTCCTGATTTGATCCAAGGTGCCTAAAGGGACATAAGCCATAGAAATCTAGTAAATAGATACTGCTTCTAACCAAGATTTAACCAAAATTAGGCTTCCCATTATGCTTAACCATTTATTGCACTATGAATGGAGTCTTTTTTCAATCCTCCTTATAAGCCATGCCCAATCCCTTTTCTGATAATCATTCGGTTTTAACACAAAACCAAGGTACCTGAGCCCATTGGGCTTTAAGTTTAATGGTTTGTTATCACATGATTGCTTCTTTTTGAGATTTTGTTTCTTAATACTTTTTGGTGTTTTGGTTATAGTGTCTCGTGTTTAATTATGAAAAGGGGCATAGTGTTTGATGTTTAATTATGATATTTTTTTATTTTTATTTTTAATTTTAATGTTATTATTATATTTATATTCATTTGTATTAAAAATATTTAATTATATGTTAATATTATAAATAATATTTTTTTTATCCTATAACGGTTTCAAAATATATATAATACTCACAACAAATAATAATAACCATAATGTTAGTCAAATATATAATAAATAAAAATTAAAATACACTTTAATGTATATTATATGTGTAAGTAACATATTTTAAAATTAGGATTTCCATATTTTTAATGATATCCAACAAGAGTGTATATATATAATTAAGTTATTTATATAACTTGTATCATTACACTTTAATATCATTAAATCACTTTCTTTCAATATTTAAATATTAACAAAAGTTAAGTTCTTTACAAAAGTAGTGATTTTATAAAAGATACATCGTTTATAAAATCTATAATAATAAAATTAAATAATCAAAACACATTTTCAATAAATTTTCAATAAAATTATTTATATTTAAAGTAACAAAAGTTAATGCTTATTTTTAAAACCTAAAACAATAAATTTAATAATAAAAAACATACTCAATATACATACAAATACAAATTTATTTATAGTGTTAGTTTTCATTTCATTAAAAAAATATATATTGTAATTTTTTATAAAAAAATTATGGGTAATTTTATAATATTAAAGTAAAAAATTAAATAAATAGAATACAGTTTCAATAAAATTATTTATATTTAAGTAATACCAGGTTAAAAATTCTTGGATGCAGGTGAGGATGGGCTTAGAACCGAACACGTGTCCATAGAGAATGCCCACGTGTCGAAGGATGAATGAGATTTTAGTCTTAATAATTCACTTAACCTCGGTCAGGCGAATAATTAAGACGGCGGAGATTGTGAGAGCTAGTGGCTTAGGCTTTTAGGCCAAAGTGAAGGAGATGGGGATGTACGAGACCGTTGATAGTATGCGCCCTAGACCTTAGAGATTGATGACGAAGAGTGTGGGAGGATCGAACACAAGTACAATGTCTAGTGCAACTTGTGGGAAAATTACTGTAGCAGTTATGAGGAAAGGTGGCGGTAAGGGCTCTTATTAAGGCTATGGTTCAGGGTCTAGGTATGAGTCGTCTCATCTTGAAAGTCTGTGTGTGAGTGTTCGAGTGAGAGGGGAGAGGTGGTGTTTGATCCTAGTTGTGGTTGATCTGTGAAACGATTCAATGGAGATGAGGGGGAAACAGGCCAAGCGAGAGGCGAACGGGAAAGGGGTTGCAATGGGTCCTCGGACCACCAGGGTTCAGAAAAGGTTTGGCCAAACTGCCCAACTCTTCAAGAGAATGATCCCTACTGCCATCCAGGAGGAAATGGAAAGCATTGAGCATGGTCTGTGGGAGAAATTTCGTGAGATGAAACCAGAGGAGGATTTTGATGAACTAGCGGCGTGGGTATAGGAACCAGGGTCAATGTAGGGGATATAATAATTGAGCCTTATTGGGTGATGAAAGTCATTTCGACCCATGCCCTAATGAGGAGATGAGGAACCGATCTGTCCATGGAGGGAGCACTGTGATGCACCCGCAACAATTAATTAATAAGAATATGCAAAATAGCAGAAATGACAGAACTCAAAATCACTTTTATATTGATCACAGGCCACTTCGAGGGGGCAACCTCCTATGAGCAAGCTCAATACAAATAACTTCACGGTGTCTTCATAGGTCTCAACACACACTTATATACTAAGTCTAGGCGCCAATACTACGGGTCAAAAGTTCCAGGGTATTTTTTAAGGATTCTAATATTATACTTAAGTATAGTATTGTAGGCGATTATTTTGGATTGAAATAAACATATATATAGATAGCTAGGCGAATATTAAATATGAAACATCCAATTTACTACTGAAACTTGTAAATTTTGGCGAATATTATCATAAAAAAAATATTTTATGTATAGATAGGCGATATTAGAGACTAAAAATGACCAAACAGCGAATTTATTTTTTGAAAAAATGCCCGAAAAATAGCCAATTGGCGAAATTTCGCCCCTAAAAATTACCCTAGTCAAAACCATGGGACACTACAAAGTATGGATCAACAATACTACGGGCGACTTACAAAGCATATGCGCCAACAACAATAACATAAACTATTGATCAACAAATACTACGGGACGACTTACAAAGCATATGCGTCCAACAACAATATACTAACAAAGTAAAGACATGGGTTCCTAACAAGCACAATTCAGACTGTCGTTTGATGCATCGCAAGGTGGATATCATCGTGAGTAAAATGGGTATAAGGTTTCTTCCTTGTCCATGTCAGTGGGATGGGTATGGTGCAACTAATGAAGGACTGACTCAACCTACTCCTGCACCAGATGGAAATGATGTGACTCCCAATCGCACTACTCATATTTCTCCAGGTGTCGGCACTGGGAACCTACAGGTCTTGTAATCTTTGTGCTTATGCTATCTTATGCCAAGTTGTGGTTATAGTGAATTTTGTAGTTTTTCATATGCTAGGCCAGTTGATGTCCTAATCTGATGGAAGTATGTGGTATGTGGTAAATATAAGTCGTGTCTTAGTTAGTATCTTCCCTCACAAGAGTGAGATGGTTTTGTACCATGTAGACATGGATAGAATGATCCTCAGAGTAGCCTTAGAGGTCAGTTGTAATGGCTTTGCAAGTCGAATTGCAATGCTGGAGATGGGGAACTTTAATGGTGGATATGTAATCTATTTTTGAAGTAATATATTAAATCCTTACTTATATATAAAAAAAATACCGGGTCAATTTTTTTATAAAAACATAATTAATATAAATTTTGTATTAGATATAACTAAATAAAATATAGTCAAATACATTTTCATGTAATAAAATTTCATTATTTATATCATAGTTTTAAATTAAAATTAAATTATGTATATTAAACTAGTTTAGAGTAATCTCTACAATATTTATAAAATGAATATCCATAATCATGATATCTCACCAAATGAAACACCAGTATAGATCTATCTAACTCCAGTTGTACAAAGCGTCAAGAGGGATTAAATCTACAAACCTTTCACCACTAAATTACAATATGCATCCCTCTCACCACTATGCTGCATGACACTGATGCATGCATTTTTCTTTTGTTTTTTTTTGTTTTTTTGTTTTTATTTTTTATGGGACAAACAGACACTCCCCCCCACTCCAAATCTGCAAAACTTTCACTAGTAAATTATTGAACACATCTCTCTCACCACTATGTTACATTACACTAATGCATGCATTCTTATTTTTATTTTTTATTTTTTATTTTTTATTTTTATGGGACAAACGCACACTTCCCCCCCACCTAGTTTTACAAAGCACCGAGACGGATCAAATATACAAAACTTTCACTGCTAAACTACAACACACGCTACAACACACTGATGCGTGCATTTTTGTTTCTCACCACTATGCTACAACACACTGATGCATGCATTTTTGTTTCTCACCACTATGCTACAACACATTGATGCATGCATTTTTGTTTTTGTTTTTTTTTTTTTTTTTTTTTTTTTTATGGGACAGACAAACACTTCCTCCATTCCAAATATGCAAACCTTTCACCACTAAACTACAACACACATCCCTCTCACCATTATGGTACATCACACTGATGCATGCATTCCTATTTTTTAATTTTAATTTAATTTAATTTTTTATTTTTATGGATAGATGGACACTTTTCCATGAACCATAGAAATACACCTTCTTGACACAAAAATATCATAACATTTTACAAATATTAAACAATAACACTATAACCAATATTAATAATTATAAATAAAAACTTTAAATTTGGCAAATATTTATTTATAAGTATAATATTATGAAAGTGACTACTTCCGATTTTAAATGACGGAAACAAACTTGGTCAAAGAGCTTTTGGATCTTTCTTTAGAATATTAACAAACTTGGTGAGAAATCTTTTGGATCCTTCTTTAAAATATTAACGAATCAAAATGAACTTTTTAAATAAATCTTGATGTGTAAGAGATTTACGATTTAATAAATGGATTATTGGGATGGATTTAGGTTAGTATTTGTTGAGGTTTTAGTTTTAAAAAATTGCATATTTATAATATGAGATACATTACATAACTTAGGAATTATGTAATATTCGAGTAATAATGATAACAAATTAGGTTTCTTTGTAGTTTTAATGTCTATTATCATTTTCTCTTAGGGGAAGAAATAGGAAGGTAGGTTTATGATATTGTGATCAAAAGGCAAGTTAAAATTCAGAGAGGTGATGATATCCTTCGGTGGGGTCATCGGCCGATAGGTAGGTTCACCATTAAAGAAGCATATCACTTGCAGACTAGCTCGGATAATTTGGAGGAAGATCAAATATGGAAGTATTTGTGGGAGGCTAAGTTTTGGCCTAAAATTACTCTTTTTCTCTGGCTGGTGTTACGAGGGCGAATTTTGACGTGGGACAATATTGTTAAGCAAGGTTTCGAGGGTCCTTCCATCTGCGTTCTATGTGGTCAGAACAACGAGACTACGGCCCATCTTCTTGACGAATGCAGCTTTGCTGCAGCTCTGTGGGATGAAGGGGCCAGGGTTTTCAGGAAGACTGCTCGAGTGAGAACAAGCCTAGAGCAAACCATTAGACAATGGAACGGGAAACCCTTTCGAGGAAATATACTAAATCGCATTTGGCAACTTTACCATGGTTTCCTCCTCTGGGAGGTTTGGAAAGAGTGAAATAATCGCTTGTTTCAAGGGAAAAAAAACTCATGGAAGGTCATATGGGGGCGCCTAAAGCAGGAGATAATTGAAACTTTGAAACTAACTAGATGGAACGTTGAAGATATGATTGGTCCTGATTATGAAGTTATATTATTACATACCTCAGGTATCAGGGACCTTCCTCAGTACATTAGACTTCAACATTCTGGCAGCAAATTGCAGGAAAGTCGATCGCAGTGGACTCTGCCTCAGCAGGGATGGCTCAAGTTGAACTTTGATGGAGCTTCCAAAGGAAATCTGGGCATGGCTGGGTATGGCGGGGTGGTGAGAAATGACCAGGGCCATATCCAGTTTAGTTATTATGGAAACATAGGCTACGAAACAAATAACGTAGCAGAGTGTGAAGCTCTGCTCCAAGGGCTAAGTTTAATGGCCAGGCGTGGAATCAACAGTTGTATTGTGGAAGGTGACTTGGAAATTCTCATACAAACTGCTATAAAACTCTTAAATGGAACTCAGGTTACGAATCTGGCTACCTCGAGGTGCCTGGCGTGGCGGGTGTCATGTCTGGGAACCATGATCAGAGGATTTAATTCCATCGTTTTTCAACACGTAAGAAGAAGTGCCAACTGTTTGGCTGACGAGTTGGAAAATCAGGGTGTCGAGCAAGTGAATGAAATATGGGATGGGAATGCCTCGGACGTACCTTCAGATACGTGTCGTCTAAAGTGCTATAAAATCACCGAATGTGATTACGAGGAATGGCTGTCGAAAGGTGACGACAGAACCTGTCCCACTAACGGAGATTGACTTAATGAGGGTGCACGTCTTGCATCATAGGGACAGATGGAACGACGGTATGTTGTATCAAAGGATGATAGTAATGGTTCTTGGAGATATCATCTCAGATGGTGAATTCAATTCAGAGGATTCGAAGCGTGTGAAAGACAAGGTGGCGAGGCTCATACAAGATTTCGATGGAGTTTCATGATAAGCAAAGGACATTGAGGATGAAAGATGAGGCCTGGTTCAATTATTCCAGCGTCAGTATCATGATGACGAAGTTAATGGTGATAGGAGGCAGCTCAGCCTTAAATATGGAATGCAGGGGTGGTAACAGTAACAAAGTGTCTTGGCGGAAGTTCCCTGTGAAACGCTTCGTAAGTTTACTGTTGTTGTGAGTGTGTAGAGGATTTGTAAGGGTGAGGGCACCATGCCTCCGAAAGGCTGTGCCATGAAACGAGGTCATAGAGCTCCTGGTGAGACTAGCAATATGGGGGGAGGTGCTACGCCTCGTACCGGTCCAAGTTGGGATCAATGGAATTTTGCTGCAACTGTAGTTTTCTTTCGTCGGTTCTTCCAGCCGGGGGTATGGCAGGAGGTGGAGGAAATTGAAGCTAATCTGTGGCATCTGGTGGGGGAGGTTTAATTACCTGAGGAAGTGGAGGCCATGGCCAATTGGATCCATGACCTAGGGAATACTCTGGGACGCATGGCTCTGTACAATCGGGTGATTGTTACCCTTTGGGTGACCAAAACTTTGATTGTTCAATGTTTGGATACCTGGGGGGATGCGTTATCTGGCTCTCCACGGCTTAAGAGGTTGGAGGATTTAAGTAAGGACGCAGCTAAGAATTGCCAATGGATCCATATGAAGCTTGATCTATTGGCGGATAAATTGGGAATCACCTATCTGGATCCTCCGAAGCAGCAGGCCAACCCTCGGGGTCCTTTACCCTTGGATAAAGGGGAGGTGGCAATAGCTCCAGTACTGGTGCACAGTGATGACGAGGCGGGTCCTTCTGCTTAATGCTTTGCTTGTTTGGCTTTCTCGGCGCGGCATTTATCGGCGTTATTTCTTCCAGCTTTGGTGCAATTTCCTCTTCCTTCTGGACTTAGGTTCTTTTTGGTTCTGCCATGGTCGTTTTCTGGGTTATGGTTCTGGTTAGGGATAATGATGTCCGGTTCCTTTATGTACTCATGGGGACTGGAAAATGTGGAATCGTTAACAATAGCCTTCGGCTCGTTGATAGTTTTTGTGATGGTTTCATGATTTCCTGTATTACTGGTTGGCATTTTTGTAACTTTGACTCAACTATGTGGATGACTTAGAAGTTGGCAATGATAGGTTTTTGGGTGGGTTGGTCTGCTCAGTGGTGGCTTGCAAAGCACCAGTTTTCTGTGGTAGCTCAAGGAGCACCGTGTTATTGTAATAAGAATAGTCTGTAATTTCAATTTATGATAATAGAATGAAAGGTTTTTTTTGCTTAAAAAAAAAAATGTCCAGTATCATTTTAATATTTTCATTTTTTTTTGTGTTGCAACAATTATTTATGTCTATTTTTATTTCACAACATAATGATTTTTTAAATATTATATTTTCCTTCTTTCTGAACTTATTAATGCTTTTGTTTTGTGTCAATCTACCAAATACAAAATATGATGAGCGATTATAAATTTCTCATATTATTTGAAAAATGACATGTTAGCTTAAAACTTTCAGAATTGTAAAACGAAATTTAAAATAACAAAAAAACCAATGTGGAGTCAACTTGTAATGTCTCTTAAATAAAATCAAATAACAATAAGCATAAAACACCATATGGAGAGTAATTTCAAAACTTATTATATGATAAAAGAACACACAGAGTTATGGAAATATTCAACATATCATTGTCTCTCCTACAAAAGTACAAATTTACGTATCATTGTCTCTCCAATAAAATTATAAATTTAGAATACAAATATGTTTCAAATTTTATTATGCATCTAAAGCGATTGAATTTCTTTTATGATATTTAAAGATTGAGTATCAAATTTTTTACTAAAAAGATATTTTAAAATGATCTTGATTTTCCAAAATTTCCAAAATCATTCATAAATAATAAATAATTACATGGAATTCTTTTGCTTTTAATTAAACATTGTACGAGGATCTTTGCCGGAGTTTTCAATTGTATACACACTTTTCTTCTTATATTTTTTCCATGTGGAAATATAGAACAATTCTTATTCGAGTCCTCAATATTTTATGTTTTTAATTCCCATCTCCGAGTCCTCAATATTTTATGTTTTTAAGGATTTCATTGAATTTTTCATGGAAAGGGGTTGGTAAGAAGAAAACATTTAACAGGGACCTTATAAGGAGAAAATGACAAATAAGTTATAGTAAAATTTACAAGTTGGAGAATTTAGTACAAATCAATGTTGGTGGTTTTTTTTTCCAAGATCATTAGTAATAAAAAGTGTTCAATTTGAATGTAAAATTTCTAACATTGTTTACAAGTACAAAACAATATTTTTATTTTATTAAGATAAATATGGATTTGCAATTTGGTTTGGATACAAAGTCATTCTTATTGTTAAAAATTGGCACCAATGAATATAAATTGAAATATTACTGTTGTTATCTAAAATTGCATAAACAAAGTCATTTTTATTGTTAAAATTGACACTGATGATGATGATGATGGTGGTGATGATGATGATGGTGGTGGTGGTGGTGATGATGATGATGATGATGGTGGTGGTGATGATGATGATGATGATGTCATCCATTGAGACCTATTTGGTTTATCGAACCTTAATAAAAGAGAAATGAATTATTTGGATTTCTATAAAATTTGATTCCTATGACTAAAAGGATGAGAAAGAAGCATTCCTAGGTTACCATAGTTTTGACAAGTTAGAAGATCTTGGAGGTTAGAATTGTAGCAAAGATTAGGAAATTGTGATCAAATGTGGGTGTATGCAAGGCACTCTAACAGAAAGTGAGGTTCGTCCTCAACGCTCATAGACTCATAGAGATAGCAAAGCCTTTCCTCCCATGGTATTTTAGGAATTTTCCAGCGCCCTGTTTCTCTATGAAGCTCATGGGAGTTCATTCTTATCTTGGATATATTAATCTACTTCTTTGAACTGGTTAAGACAGAGAGATACTTTTGATCTTTCAGATTAGGTTTAATGACCTCTTTGTAATGTCTTAATTTTCTTGTAACCTCTAAATCTTTCTTGTCTCACATTCTCACTTTGAACTTAGCTGTGATAGTATTTTCGAGGTTGTCGATATTTTGCAAAGTGGAATTTTTGTCAATACCCCAATGATTTAACCAAGCCATGGCGTTCTTATACCATTCTATCTTGAGCCGAAGATGGTCTTGACTAGAATTTAAAGCAATTTTAGGGAGTCTTCGGTCTTCCATGTTATTTATCTTATTCTTGTACATCAGGTACCTAGTCATAGTGATGCTTTTGATGGGGGAAGACCCACTTCTATAAGGAGAATAGGATAGGGTGTATTGCTCTTAATTTTGAGGTTATACATGATTAAACATTTTTGAATTTGCTCGATCTTTCTCCAGGATTCTTAAGAGATGTTGCAACCCTAAACTTCAAAACTGTACAAGATAATGGGAGTGAAAATAGTTTCAAAAAGGGACTTCTTTTTATCCCACATCACCAAATTCACTAATTTACAATTGTTTTCTAAGCCAAAATAAGCTTTCCACCTTCCATTAATCCTTAAATATAAACAATAGAAAATACAAATAAAAAACAATTAACAATCAATTATATCATTGCCACAAGAGATTTATCCTAAAGAATTCAATGTAGGGAAATTTCACAATTCAATAAAAACAATATATTAGTATTCTAATCGAGTTACATTAAAAAGTAATACAATCTCATACATATTTTTGTGTACTTTTACTCTTACTCTTCCACCATAATATAGTCCTTTTTGGTTCATGGGCAGACACTCTCCTCTAAGAATTAGTGTGTCTAGTTTAAGATTTGGAACCTCTTCTTCCCTTAGTTTGGAACAATCCTTTTAATTTCATATTCGCATGCTCACATTTTTAAAGTCCCTCTCTTTTCTTCTTTCATATGGCCTTTTTAATCAACCTTCTTAAGATTAGTTTACAATGTTTTGGCCTTCCTTTGAAGTTTTGACTTCTCATATGTTTTTATACATTCCCGCTAGACATGGTTTTCCATGATTGACTTGTTGTTACAACAAAATGTACTTGTGGTCATTAACAAATCCTTAATGACTTCACAATTAGCTTATTGATCACCTATTTATCTATGAATTACTCACTAAGCATCGATGAGTCTCTTATGGGTCAATTGCATTTCAATGAACCCTTTATCAAAAAGTAATTTATCAACCCTTTTCATAGTAACGATTGTCTTATCGATGAATCCTTTATCAATCATTTTCCTATTAGCGATTGCCTTATCAACAAGATATTTAAAACTATATGAATTATAGCCTTCTACCTTTCCGCTGGCATATGATTTGTGATCCATTCTTTTAACCCTTTAGTCTATTCCAAAACCTTTGGCATACTCAATGGAATTCAATTTTTTCTATGTCAGCCTTGTTAATGGCATTTATTGGATCACACCTCCCCAATTGGGAGGCTTTTGGTCACCAAAATCTTATCAATGAATGAGATGGAGGAACATAAACTCCAATCTTATCCTTAATTCCTCTTCCACGACTTTCTTGAAGGTCTCTTTCCTCAAGTTGCTTCTCATTATTAAAATTGCATGGAAAGAGAGAAACATTAAACAAAATAGCACGCATGCACATAACAAATAACTACAAGATATATATGTTATTCTCCTTGGATAATACAATTAAGTTAGCCACTTGAGGCGCATTACAATGGAGTTTTCCATGTCTTTAATAATCTTCATCACATCAAATACCATGGGTTAATATCATGGGCTACCCAATACCACGGGCCTATAAACTACCAATGGTAAACCCACCACTAACCTAAATACCCTTGATCAAGTCAATATTAATCTAGCATTCCCCCCTTTAAACTTGTCTTGGGCTCAACACCCACCCCCTCAACGTTTATTAACTAGGTATCTAGGATAACAACATGCCAACCCTCCTTAATTATATACCTGGGTCTACATCTATACTTTATGCCAAGGAACCAAAAAATCAAGGATACATAAGCTTAAACAAGGTATTACAATTGTATAACGACCATTTATGCATAATTAACTCATGCCTTTGATTCATTTGTCCCATGTGTGGTTCCACTAATACTCCACTTTGATTCTTGCACTACCTTTCCATAATGTTGATCTGTCCACACACCTACCACAAGCTTGTTACATATACATTGAGTTAATTTGATATTTGACAACTAGAAATAATAAATAATCCACTCCAACACATGGAAAATATTCATTCACAATGACCTATATTATCACTCTGTAGATCGATCACCAAATTCAACTCACACAAATTAATCACATGTAGATATTGCATTGCTTGATCACAACCACCCACAACTGGGTTTCTTTTTCACTTTTACTGATATAGTAAACATGATCGAGATAACCTATCAGATCACTTACTAATTTGTGCTTTGTCTTGTTGGTATTTCCACACAAAAATAGGCTTACACTTGAACCACACACACAACTACAATTCACACTTGAACCACATGCGCTAGCAAGTACCAAAAACTCAATCATACACTTGATCTGCACAACTTGACACTTTCAAGACCATGCTTGTAGATCTACATGCACAACATCCAACAATTTATCGTTGCATAAATCAATAACTTAATAAATTTCTACCCTACATGATTGCCAAACACTAGTTTACACTAAAACTCATTGGTTTCTCTCACAACGATTTCTTATAGCAAGGTCCACGACTTCCCATTGTTATCATCTCTAAAAAAACAAGTAGTGGCTTATTTCAAATGGGTAGACACACAAAATTCAAAGACACTACTTTGCAAGATGATCACGAACAACAACCTAACACCATCAACATCACTTGCCTTTCTTGCACTTCTTCCTATGCTGTGCTTATAAACTAGGTTCACAATAATGCTTTCATGCTAAAATAGATTGACCACAAGTATATGTTTCTCATCGGTGCATGTCATGTGCTCTTTACAATACACCATTTCTTAAACATGAATAACAACCTCATGCATTTGCACAGATCAATTTATGTTACCCCACCTTCCAAACCTTCCAAGGAAGACTTTCCTCCACAATAGCAAGTAGAACTTGCTTCTCTTCCAATTATGTACCATGTTCTAGGCAATGTCCTCAACACTCAAGCTTTAGTAGCTTCATTTTAAACTAATGAATGCTTTTGATAAGCAATGACAACTCATAATCTCCCAATACCATAGGTCACTCTCTCTAGAGATTCATGTTTATCCTAGGCTCTAATCCTATATTAAAATTCCATGGAGAGAGAGAAACATCAAACACAATAACTAACATGCACATATCAAAGAACTAAAGGATATCTATTATTCTCCTTGGATAATATGAGCAAGTTAACCACTTGAGGCCACTATAATGGATTGTACCAAGCCTTTAAGTAGGGCCCTCATCACATCAAATTCCATAGGAAAATACCACAGGCTACCCAATACAATGGGCCTATAAACTACCAATGATAAACCCATCAATAACATGATCAAGATTAATCTAACTACCCTTTACCAAGTCAAGATTAACCTAACACCAATAAACCTTTTTGCCAACTTTGTTGTTGCAATGGATATTTCATTATATGCCTTGATGAGGTATCCTTCACCACCTTTAAACCAAAGATAAATGCATTCTCTTTTGTAAAATACTACATCCCTATACCATAAATGAGTGATTTCAAACATCATTTTACACACATTTAAGGATGCCATATCACACTCTACATCATTGAAAAAATCATTTTTTTTTGGCAAATTGGATCTTAGATTACCTTATGATTCTTATGGCATATTCCTCAACTTGTATCCTCCCTAATGAACATGGATGTACTAGTTCAAATGTCTAAACCAAACTCATCAACTAAGGCTTTAGAAATCAAACTACTTTTGGTAACCACTATCAAACAAAACCTTTACCTTTATGTTCTTCACTTGAACCTTGATATGGAATATGGACTTTGTTCTCCACCAACCCTTGCAGTTTGGAGTGTGGTGAAGACTAGGTTAATAGCATCCACATCGAGCTATCTTCTATGACCATTCTTGTTTTTTTAGGGTTATCCTTATTTCTTGTACTTGACCCATACAATATGCAGTTCCATTTGAAATTTTCATCACTTCCCATTTGTCTATCCATCCAAATTATGATGGTTGCAATGTTTATTAGGATCCCTCTCTCTGTGGCCTATGGTTGCATTTTCCTTTATTTATCTCTTCTCATTCCTTTTGTTGCCCCATCTTTGTAACCAACTCCATACACATAGCTTTCTTGATTGCTTCATTTATTCCTTTTACATTCATAAGATGCATCTACCTTCAAATATGAATTTGCATGCCTCCAAGCTATTTCATCATCTCCCCATGTTCTTTTGGTGTGCTTCTCAACAATATGGCTTACTTTTGGAAGTTGAACATGTATTCTTGGATAGTTTGTCCTTTCTCTCACTAGTAATATTGTCATCTCATGAGTTCTTCCTCTTTGTACCCTATGGGATATAACCATCACATCCTTGAAGTGTTCACATGGATCACTAATGAATTCTTTCCCAATCACAAGGCATCTACATAAATCTCCAACCATATTAGGACATGGTTGGACATTTTTAGGCAAGCAAAGGAAATCCCACGTTCCTCTTTTACTTGGTGCGCTCCGACATATATCTCAAGTTATTTAATACATCCATTGAGTTTTCAACATCTATAACTCTATCATAACGTTGTATCTCCAGTTACTCCAATTTAAAGATTGTATGTGTCATTGCTTCGCTCGAACCATGTTCTTGCTTGAAGTTTCTATTCATATCCTCCCCTTTTTTGGATGTTGGTGTAGATTCCTTAATTCCTTGGTGAGGATTTCTACCAATAGTGTATTGGTGATGTTTGTGGCTTTTCCCTCCAATTTCACAAAATGGACTTCAAAATAGTCACTTTAATTTCCCATGGATACAAATTGGGCTTTCCACTTCCTTCTCTCTATCTCGGGTTTGTATAAATATACAAAACTATCTTTCTATTCTTTCTTTGGTTAAGTTAGTATAAACCCAAAATGAGACACCCCAAACAAAAATAAATCACTTTTACACTAGTTCATAGATTGTCACAACAATCTTCATAAAAATTTGCTGATAAAAATTGAAATACTATTTATACTATATACATTTACATCTATAAATATAAATACAAATACATAAAGTATGTCATTCTTATCATTAACAATCGACCACAATAAACTTTGAACCATATAAAACAATATAAAAGAAAAATCAATCACACCCTTTCACCCTATAGAACCCCTTTTGCCCTAAAGAACCCAACATGAACAAGCTCCAACATTCAATGATAGTAATATATCATGCACTACAATAGAATATGTATATACATTTACCAAGAAAAGGTCCCAAGTGAATTACACATGTTACACGTTTGTAAAGAAATTAGAGCATTCACACACCTTCAAAATTACACTAAACCATGATAACCAATGAGTGATTCATCTTGAAAATAAGATACACAACAAAATAAGATACACAAGAGTCTCACTCTAAAAAGGTCATAAAATTAGATAAGATAATTCATGATGTAACTTAACTATTTCTTTATTTCAATCAATGAATTAGTCGTAGTGAGCCCGGTCACTAGTCACGATTGAGTTGCCACACTTCTAATCTATTTTGTCGTTTTCACATACTATATACTCACCAAAAGTTACGAGAGATTATCGGGATTTCATCTCATCTTATAGAAATTATAAATTATAATAATTTAGAAACATTTTTCAAATAAAATCTTAAAGAAAATTAAGTAATTTTTTATTTTTCTTTTAATGTTCGATAAATCAAAACCTTAAACATCATAGTCATAATCATCATTAGATCAAATACTTCCTTTATAAATAATCTAAACATGTTATAATTTAAATTCTTTTAATTAATTTTATTTAAATCCAATTATATATATATATATAAAAGCTATTCAAAATACATAATTCAAATATAATAATAAAATATTTAAAAAATTTAAATTTATTTATATATTCAAAAATACAATTTTCAAAAAATTTCAACTTAACCAAAAATTATATAATCAAATTACAATAATAATAACTAAAAAAATTTATATAGCAATTAAACTATTTTATTTCTTAATTTCAAACCTATAATATATTATATACAATCATGTTCCAACTAAAACACTATCTAAAATATTTCTTAATAATAATATATTATATACAATCATGTTCCAACTAAAACACTATCTAACTTTAACTTGCTTGAAAATCCAACTCAACACACCAACATTTGTCTTTTTCGAAACTTCACACCCAAAACATATGCGGCCTGTGGCAGTTACAACTTATGAACTTCGGAAACGGTCAAAACGTACAAATTAATTATAGATACTCAATGTTAGTGGCTGACGTGGACAAAGCATCCACATGTCATTGGGACTCCGACAGCCAACTCAGCACTCCTTACGTGGAAATAGAGGAATACCGATTACCGAGGTCCGAGTCTTAAATGTGTGTTCTCAAGAAGGACAAAGGCGGTAAAGTTAGCGTGGGTAAACGGTAATATGGTGGCGGATAGCGTTAGAAACTTAGATGAAGGGTTTGTGTATCACTAATGGGTCTCAACTTGCGTGTGTTTTGTTATATACATATAAGGATTAAAGAAAATTCATTTCTACAGAGGAACTACCTAATTATTGTGTATATTTGATCACTCAATAATAACTAACACTATAGTTATAGTTAGTTAGTTACATAGGAATAGGGACAAAGGGAGTCATCCTAAATGCAAGGGATAGATAATACGAAATGTTTGAGAAGACTAATAATAATAATATAGTTGTTTAAATATTCGATGATTTTGCTTCGACGGGTTTTTTTTTCCAGAATCTGGTGTTTTTTTTATTTTGCAAAATCTAAATTTAACTGTGTTTTAATGACAATTTTGATGGTAGAAACATATTCAACACCATTAAAAAACCTTGAGGCACCCAAAATTTCAGAGTTTGACAATTGTAACTAACATTTTAAAAAATTTCCACCAAAGTTTTTCAAAATCAGGCCAGAAAATTCTAAATTTTCTATTTGAAATCGTCGAACTTTTAGACTACACGCTTAAGAACTATATGCCAAGGTTCCCAACTCTGTAATGGTCGAACCCTTATGTCAAGGCACCCATCTAAGGCACACTTCAAAATGGCAGTATGTCTAACAAACTACTTTAGACTTCAAGGACGTCTAACTCTACAACTTAATGATCATAAACTATTGCTTTTCACCTGTAATGACATGCCCTACAATCAAAATAGGGGTGCCTTTAATTGGATGAAAACAAAAGGCCTTACAACCTCCCTCATTAAATCTTGTCACCACCTCAACAATCTCCAACCAAAATTTATCTTAGTGCATCGAGTCCTCTTTCCTCAAACTCTCAAATTTTATCTTCATATCTCCACAATGAATCATTCTTTGTCAAACTATCCTCCATCCCTGACTTGTTTTTCTAACAAAGAAAGTAATCATGTCATTTGGTCTTACTAAATGCAATCATCCTATGAGAAATCACCTTCTCCACTTTGCAATCTAGTGTGCCCAAAATCATGATGGGGGCCTTAGATGGACTAGGCCTACGAGGATCACTTGTGTCAAACTGGCATGGTTAAAGTTGACTTATGTGGAAGATTGGGGGATGAGCACCCAATTGAGGGGAAGTTTCAACCTATAAGCTACCTTGCCTACCCCACCAATCACTTTGGGAAACCCTTTAGGCTGCTTGAACAATGACCTAGACATGCGCATCGAAGGCCACTATTCCCTATTCAAATTGAGTAGGGCCTTGTCCCCAAGTTGAAATTCTAATTCCATTCTTCCCTAATCTACCCAAAAAATCATGTACTCGATTTCCTTGATGAAATGAATGTGAGGCTTGTTCACTTGATATTACCATCCCTTAAGGAATTTAAGTCTTGAAGGGTTGCTTCCTTAAAACCATCTCAACATAGTATGAGGTGTGATCAACTATTGCCCAATGCCCAAATCGCATGGGCTATGCCCTAATGTTGAACTCTTCTACATGTTTCTACTAAATTGGGTTGAGTCCAACAGTTCCAACTAGTTTGTTTGGTCCACTTGCAAAAAGTGCCTATGGTAATTCTCTAAAAGGTTTTCCTACCAATCTATAGATGATAACCTATGCTCATCAACAACTTAGCTCCAATAAGTTTGAACAACTTCTTCCAAAACTGACTTGTGAACCTTGAATCCTTGCCTAACACAATATTCAACAAAGGACCCCAATATTTAAAAACATGCTTAAGAAAAAGCTTTGCAACTCCCTTATCTTAGCAAGGCAACTTCATGGATCCAACTTTGTATTGAACTTTTACATTGCCATGTCGAACAATTTCATAACTAAAAATATCTCCAAGAAATATTGTGTCTCCATGTGAATCTTCATAACCCACGAACCACTCCGTATCAAGAGTTATATGGAAGGAATATCGCAAATCAAGCAGTTATGCCTCATCATGGGAATTGGTTAAGAAACATTCTAAAGAGGGATACATAGTACCCTTGCAACTAAAAACCTAAGAAACTAAATCCTCCTTATTTTCTTATTTTACCTTTGAAGGTTTGGTCTTGCATTCACACTTATTGTGCCTTGTTTGATGCCACATCCAATAAATCAACTCACGTCACTTCATATCTTTGTTAGCATTTATTCCTCTAGATCTAGATTTTATCACACTGTATCCCTCATCATTTCACTCCTTAGAGCATCCCTTAGTCACCAAAGTTTCTAAATCAATGTTTATTTTATAAGTTCTTCTCCATGTCTTCTCTTGTAGATAGTGACCCATGATCTCATCCAACTTGAGATTCTCTACCTTTGTTACTCCACTAATTGAAACTATCATATTTTCCCAAGAATTCATAAGACTATAGATTAAGGCCATTAATTGCTCATTGTCTTTTACTTCATCATTGATGGCCTTGGGCTAATTGTGCAAGGCATTGAAGGCATTAAGGTGATCTGTGACCCTACACCATAATTCATCTTTAGAGCATACAAATTCTTCCGTAAAGATATCAAATTCATGAGGGATTTAGCCTCATACAACGAGTCAAGTTTATCCCAAAGCTTCTTTGTTGTAGTTTTCCCTGACACGTTCATTAACATATAATTAGATAGATTAAGATTGATCAAGGCAATGACCTTATCATTCATCTTGTCCCAATTGTCTTGCTTTTTAATGCTAGGCTTCGTGTCCATCATGTTTAATTCCTTCTGCTCTCTTTGAATAAGCGAATATTCCTATTATCACACAACTTGTAGTTGTCTCTAAAGGTATCCTATCCAGGATGGTAGAGGTGTAGACAACTAAAGAGGTGACCCAAGAGATGCCACGGTTCCCAATGCAAGTTGGGTGTCATGTTAACCGAGGCACTCTTCACTTTAGATCAATCCTAAGCAAGACCAAGGGGGAGACCCTAGCTTAGCAAATGAAGGCTAGCAAATTCAATCTAGACCTCCTAGGGAAATGTGATGATGGAAGGGAAGGAGACCAAGATGAAACAAGATCTAGATCTAGGATGATAAGTGGACCCAAGGTGGTTAGGGATTGATTTAAGAGGCTTAAGGCAAGTACAAATGTTCAACCAAGTGTGATATAGGGTCACTTATGGATTAGGAATAATATATCTAGATAGATCTAATGCCAAGAAAAGTACCCAAGTGGGGCCCACCCTTAAAAAATGGAAAATGGTCCAAATGGGGCCAACAAGGTCAAAATCAAAGTGAGATGGCACTAGGGGGTATGCTATAGCATGGATCTATGGATTTGAGAAGGAATGAGCAATACCCACGTGTGGGATCTAGCAAAAGACCACTAACCCAAGGAGTGCTACTTGCCTCAAGGAGGAATAGTGCCTCAGATGGAGGGGCAAATGGATTTAGATGTCCACCAAATTAAAAGTCAGGATTGTTAAGATGATTATTAAGGTGGGTTCTAATTATTAAGCCCAAGTGATTGCTAGATCTCCATAGATCTGAAAAAAAAATAAAAATGCAAGGGTTTTTATTTTAGGGTTTATATGACCAATGGAGAAAAGATGGATGGATCTAGATACATACCTTGTAGAACATACCTCAAAATCTTGTGTCCACTTTGTAAATTGATAACCTTCCCCCTGTGTGTATATTCAAGAGTGAGATCCAAAGCTCCAAGCCAAATCGTCCTCCTTCCAAAGTGACCAATTCACCCTCCTCCTGCAAGACAAGATCAGGTGATAAACAAGCCTAGCAAAAGAATGACAAAAATGATGAAGAGATGAGAGAGAAAGCATCAACTATGTCACTAAGATACAATAATGATACTCCCTGAGACAAAAGGCCAATCCAAGGCAAGATATGGGGTTTCCCCACAATAGCCTCCCTCCAAATCGTCCTCCTCTTCACCAAATCGACCTCCCTGTAGAAAAACGTTTGAATCCCCAAGATCCACAAATGATACACAGAGAAATTATTGTATATTCAACTTCCAAAAGAATCCATCAAGACAAGAGAAGTAGATCCACAAAATAGTATTTTTATTCCAAGTTTGAAGAGCTCCAAATGTGCCTTTACAATAGGGGGGTCTCTTCCTTAAATAGGATGAGGAAGACCAAAACCCTAAACCACTTTTGAAATGAGTGGTTAATATCAAAAGATACAAAAATATAATCAATGGCTAAGATGAGCCAATACAATATATGACATGGATCACTCACTAAAGGGATGATGTCATGGCTAAAAAGACCTTAGGGGGGATGATGTCATGACTAGGGGAGGCTAATACATGTGTGTGCCACATAAGATGACTAGGACAAGTGACTAGGAGCACATGGTGGGGCTAGGGGGTATTATTCTCCTTCACTAGCATCACCCCATGGAACAATAATATAACATGAGACTCAATGACATGTCCAAGTACACAAATGATCAAATCATGTCCTCTCAATCTGAGAGAAAAGTACATCAAATGACATCCTGCTGACTGTGTGGACCCCACTGACTGCTGCAAACTGATCTGGAAGGAGTGGGATACACCATATATGACCTCAAAGCAAACCTCATGCCAAAAAATTGCCTCATTTTCCCAAATCAAATTCCTTTATGACCTTTTTATTCCATTTTTTATCCTCCTGAAAACCCCAAAACTGCCCATAAATGACTTTTTGGTGCCTGCACTGTCAAACTGACTATGCCATCATGTACGGAGGGAGGTAATATAGTAATAACAAGTGGTTGGACCACCCCCTTCTATTGTAGCACCCTAGGAAACAATTGGCCTCCAATGATCTAGCTAGACAAGCCACATCACAATGGCCAAACTGGTCAACAAGTGGAAAACTACTCATATCCTGCTTGTGAGTGCCTGAAACTGAAAGAAAAGTGTCTCAATGGATCCAGAAGACTCAAATCAACTAGAGATGATTACTCATACACCTCATGATAACCTGTAGGATCATCTATAGGGTCCATCATACCCGGACAAGTAAAAATATGACGATCTGGAAATAATAATAGTCATGAAAAACTGCATCAATCATCATATGAATCTTGTGCCCATCATATGGAATCATCAAAAGGTATATATAATACCATAGATCAATATCATACATAAAATTGTCCATCTCATCGCGGATCCCAAGGTTGACCATGGTCAAACTGATCAAAATATGACCCTGGTTAAGAATCCATGTTGCTACAAGTGAAAATGGTTAAGACATGCTCTCTAAATAATTTTCATAGCAAGACTCTAGAGTATTAAGCATCATTTCACTGACAGTTAATAATTAGTAATAGCTTAGTTAAATAATTTACTTTCAAGAAGAATCTCAAGAATATACTTGTTTGTAAACATGATCAAATTGCTAGCAGAGGGTGAAGGCTAAGCATGCAAGGCTAGGATGAATGGGATGACTTGAATGACTTGACACTGTGATACTTTGAATGAGGGAAATGGTGTTACACACTTAAGCATTTGTTGGACAAGGAGTACACAAGGAATGTCGGTGTCTCACAAATGGATGAGTTGTTTAGAGAAGTGCATATTCAACCTTGACAAAAATTTTCTACTACTAGAACCGTCATGAACTAGGTGTGAGGCAAACCGTAACTTGAGGTTCTAGGAGACACTTAGAATTAGTTGTCCCTTACTCCATCTCATATCATAACCCGCAGGCTCAATGAGGAATAGTTTCACATAAGGTCATTAGTCTTTAGATTTAGCATAGACTTAACCACTGCTTTTTAGGACCTTTTCATTTGATTGAATTTCATGGCCAACAATCTTTAGATTTAGCATACATTTATCCATTGCTTTTTAGGCCTAATATGACCCCTCTGGGATTTCACATATGCTCATAAGCACAACTAATCGTAGCTTACATCCGGGGTGCATTTACATTTCATAGCATTTGAATTTCACTTCAATTTCATATCCCTTTCATTGGGCTGTACAAGATATAACAATAATTTCCACGTGTAGTACAATTTTGCTTCAGGTTTTAGCCAACAAAACTCAAGCAACTAGGGGGACTGTCGATCTGGCGGGCGGTTTTCAATTCCGCGACCGCCCATGCCCGTTGCTCCTCCGCGCCATTTGATGATGCGGAAAGCTAGAAGGACCGTCGATCTGGTGATCAACGATCGGCTGGCCAGGGAACTTGCTCACCGCTTAGTGCTTCCATCGGGCTCTGGTTTGGTTGATTTTGTTCTTATCGACGGAAGCACTAAGCAGTGGGAAAGTTCCCTGGCCAGCTGACCGTTGATCGCCAGATCGACGGTCCTGCCAGCTTTTCGCATCATCAAATAGCGCGGAGGAGCGACAGGCATGTGCGGTTGCGGAATAATTTCCATGTGTAGTACAGTCTTACTCTGCAACTCAAAACATAGCTTCCCCTCATTGAATCTCTTGTGTGCAATTCCCAGCAAAACCACAAGGTAAATTCTCTCGTCATAGAAAGTGTGAGCCTCTGCTCAAATTCGATGGCTATAAAAAGATGCCTAGGTCTTTTGGTGGTTAGTTTTCATTCAATGAGCCATAAGCTACAGTTCCACATTCTTGGGAACTTGACCACAATTTAAGGGATTTGTCCCATAACAACAGCTAGTTACTGAGTTCAGATGCTGCCACTTGTCCATTTCCTTCTACCCCAGATTCCATTCCTCCTAGTGGGTCAGTAAACACTCTTTCAACAGTCTCTTTGGGTGAGTGTC
The DNA here is from genome assembly GCA_027924585.1 of Larix kaempferi. Taxonomy (NCBI): domain Eukaryota; kingdom Viridiplantae; phylum Streptophyta; class Pinopsida; order Pinales; family Pinaceae; genus Larix; species Larix kaempferi. The sequence goes on along the minus strand of BSBM01000511.1, from coordinate 7,394,693 downwards.
TCCTATTTCAATTTATTAAATAATAATATTATTCATTTACAGTCATCCTTGACACTTGGTCAAATATCAAACTTTACAATAAAAGTTAAGTTAATGTTTTTCCACAAACATAAAATGTCTCAAGTACTAGGTATGTTACAAACACCCTCACTTAAGCTCAACATCATCCTTGATGTTGCTTATTCTTCATTAGATCCCCCTTGGAACAGAATTGGATATGCTGCTTGCATATTACTTTCCAATTCCCAAGTAGCTTCATCTGGGCTAAGGTGATTCCATTACACCTTTACCTGCCCTATGGTGTGATTCCAGAGCAAAATTTCCCTCCTGTCGAGGATACAGTCCAGTTCCACCTGAAAATCTCCTTCGGACTCCACCTGTATGCCATTCCAATTGATCACATGAGTAGCATCATGCACATACTTTTTCAAAACAGAAATATGGAAGACATTATGTATTCTCAGGTTAGATAGTAAAGCCAACTGATATGCAACTGATCCAATCCTTGATAGGATTTCGAATGGTCCACAATACCTGGGTGCTAGTTTTGCACAACTCCCAAGCTTAAAAGAACTTTTCTTGGGTTTTATTTTAACAAAAACATGATCTCCTACCTGAAATTCCTTCTCAGTTCATTTCAGATCTGCATAACTTTTTTGTCTGTCTTGTGCAATTTTTAAATTGCCTTGTACCTACTTCACGGTTAGTCCCATCTCTTTTAACAAATATGGTCCTAACATCAATCTGTCAACATGATTACCCCAAGAGATAGGAGTACTGCATTTCCTACCATACATAATCTCAAATGGACTAAGTCTAGTAGAAGCTTGATAGTGATTATTGTAAGCAAATTCAACTAAATGTAAATAATCTTCCCATTTAGTTGGCTCATCTTTAACATACATTCTTAACATGTCTTCTAAATTCTGATTTACTCTTTCAGTTTGTCCGTCAGTTTGTGGGTGAAAATATGTACTGAAATTTAACTTAGTATCTAAATCTTTAAACAATGCTGTCCAAAAAATTCCAGTAAACTTAGAATCTCGACCAGAAATTATTACCTTAGGAATTCCGTGTAAACGAAATATTTGCTTCATAAACACATCGGCAATGTTAGCAGCTTTAAAAGTAGTTTTAACAGGAATAAAATGAGCTGCTTTACTAAGCTTATCCACAACTACCTTTATCAAGTCATTCTGTTTTTTATTTCTAGGCAAACCCGTTATAAAATCAATACTTATAATTTCCCACTTCCATTATGGAATTGGCAATCGCTGTAATAGGCCAGCTGGGTGTCGATGCACAGCTTTAATTTGGTGACATTCAAAGCACCTAGCTATGTATTCAACCACTTCATTTTTCATATTTGGCCAAAAGTAATCCTTTCTCAACATAGTTATCATTTTCTAATAGCAAGGGTGTCCCGAATAAGGACTTTTATGTATTTCATCTAAAATCAACAACTTAACTTTTGACACATTAGGCACATAAAGTCTGTTTTTATATGTCATTAAACCTTTTTCATACATGCTGTAATCTGTTATTAAATTTTCAGATACATTTTCAACAACTTTTTCTCGTAATTTCTGATAATTTTCATCTTCCTTAATTCCTTCTTCAAGCTGATTTTCCAGATCTGTTTTGTAAGTGTTGATTGCTGCCACAAAATTTAATTTAGCGTTTCTTCTTAAGGCATCAACAAATTTATTTTCTTTACCCTTAATGTGCTGAATCTCGAAATCGTATTCACTACAGAAAGCTAACCACCTGGCTTACCTTACGTTTAGATTTGGTTGAGCCAACAAGTATTTTAAACCTTTATTATCCATCATTAATGAAAACTTCCTACCAATCAGGGGATGGCGCGACATCTTTAATGCATGTATCATGACTGCCAACTCTAGATCGTAGGTTGCGTAGTTCTTTTCGTGAATTTTTAACTTCCTTGACTTGTATGCTATCACATGACCTTCTTGACTTAAGACTCTGCCAAGTCCATCGTTGCATGCATTAGTGCATACAACGAAGTCCTTATTTGGATCTGCAATTTTTAATATAGGTGTTGTTGTTAACAATTCTTTTAACTTCTTAAAACTCTCTTCACACTTTTGATCCCAGACGGATTTCTTTCCCTTTTTCTGCAAAGAAGTTATGGGATTCACAATTCTGGAGAATCCTTCAATAAATTTTCTGTAGTAACCTGTGATTCCCATAAATGACCGTACATCAGTTACGTCTTTAGGGACAGGCCACTCATTAATTGATCTTATTTTATCTGGATCGACTGCGATCCCATCTTTAGATATTAGTTGACCTAAGTACCATATTTTATCTTTATAAAAGTCACATTTATTGAATTTAGCATAAAGTTGGTGTTCTCTTAAAAGTTGCAGAATTATCCTTAAGTGTTCGTCGTGTTTTTCTTTAGTCTTAGAATAAATTAATATATCATCAATGAAAACAATTACAAACTTATCTAGATACTTATGTAGAACATTATTCATTAGACACATGAGATTGCTTGAGCGTTAGTTATCCCAAAAGGCATAACTACGAACTCGTAATGCCCATAACGGGTCCTGAAAGCAGTTTTAAAAATGTCTTCGTCTTTTATCCTGACTTGATGGTATCCAGACCTCAAGTCTATTTTAGAAAATATCGTTGCTCCACATACTTGATCAAATAGATCATCTATGCGGGGCAAGGGATATCTGTTTTTAATAGTCATTTTATTTAACTAACGATAGTCTATGCATAAACGCAAGGTACCGTCCTTCTTTTTAACAAAGATGACAGGTGCTCCCCAAGGGGACACACTTGACTTTATGTAAATTTTATCAATTAGTTCCTTTAACTGTGATTTCAGTTCATTAAGTTCAAGAATGTTGATTCTGTAAGGAGCCTTTGAGTTCGGTACCGAACCCGGGTACTAACTCAATGGTGAAATCTAATTCCCTTTTCGAAGGTAGTCCTGGAATTTCTTCCGGGAATACATCAGAAAAGTCCCTTAGAATAGGTATGTCTTCCAGTTTTAACTTATCTCCTTTAGTTGAATGTTCGTCATTAATTTCATTTACAACAAACATTTTACACCCTTCCCTTATAGCCTTCTTTACTTGCAAAGAAAAAATTTGTTTAACAAAAGTTTTTCTAGGGATTCCTTTTACTGTTTCAGTTTCTCCTTCATTATTTAAACAAGTGAAAGACTTTTCAAAACAGTTCAACACTACCCTATGCTTTTCCAACCAATCTATTCCTATTAAGACATTGTAAGACCCTAACAGTAATATATTCAATTTAACTTGCGTCTTTAACTGACGCATAAGCAAATCACAATTTTTAACAAATTCTACAACCTTTCTTTTGGTTCCTATAGCTAACTGAACCAACCATGATTTATCAAAATTTTCTACTTTTAACTTGCAACTTTTTACTAAATCAGGTGATATGTAACTCAAACTTGCACTTGGATCAATTAAAATAGAGATAGATCTGTTTTGTAGCATACCTTCGATCTCGACCATTGAAGTTTGATGGTCTGCTTGTCCGTTTTCAAACGCTGCGTTAATCCTGGGCATTTCTCTTGCTATATCACCAACTGTTGGTTCTGCTTGCATTGTATGAATGTTGCTGACTGTTTTCCTCCTGTGTGGACAGTTTGATCTAGTATGCGGCCCTTGGCAGTCATAACATTTTAAAGGTGGCCTTTGTTCATTATTTCTGGCATTATTATTATTATTATTATTGTTATTAGGCATGTTTCTTGCAGCTGTGTAATTATGTGGTGCATTACTTCTGTAATTATTGCTTTGAAAATTTCTGTTATTGAAATTTCGCTTAGTATTTTCAGAATTCTGATTAAAACTTTTCTTTTTATGCTCAAAATTACTAGTTTTGTTATTCCTCCAGTTATATGTACCTTCTCTTTTTCTATTCTGTTCGTAACAGAAGTTGTCCTTTCTCATGGCTTCTTCAAGAGTTGTAGGATTGTCGTACTCAATTCTGTCTTTTATATTAAAGGGTAAGCAACTCAAAAACCTTTGCACCTTAGGTTTTTCGTCCACTAAGTAAGGTACATACCTTAACAAACTTAGAAATTTGTTGCTTAACTCCTTCATACTCACAGAACCCAATTTTAAATCATAAAATTCTTTTGCTTTATCTTTGTAATACTATTCAGACATAAACTTTTTCTTAAAGTATTTCTTAAATGCACTCCAAGTTATAGTCTTTTCTTTAATACTTTTTACTTTCTTAATATCCTGCCACCAAATGTCTGATTTTCCAGTCAGATTGTAAATGACCATCTTAGCTTTTAATTGAGTTGAATAATCGTATATTTGAAAATATTTCTTCATACCAAACAACCATGCTTCGGCTGCCTCTCCCTTTTCATTTTCACCATTAAATGTTGGGGGTTTTATCTTCCTAAATTCCCCTAAAATATGTTCATAAGGTTTGTGCTTTCTTTTTTTAGGACCACAGTCACTATCACTGCTGTCTCGATCATACTTATGTTTTCTTCTATATGTTTTATCATCAAATTCGTAAGAAGAGTCACTTTCACTTTTATAATATTTTACTTTCTTACCTCTGTGTTGATAGGACATAGTTCCAGACTCATATTTTATTTCTGTTCTCTTATCTTTTTCATCATTATGATATTTTTCCAGTAAAATCTGATTCAGCTCTTCCTGTGATCTTAGAATTCTTTCGTTTTCTTCTTTAATAGTTCTTATCTCAGTTTTTAAATCTTTAACCATACGTAAAAGTTCAGATGATTGATCATTTAATTCTACATAAATTTCTTCGTTAACTTGTTCATGTTCATTATTATTACGTTCACTATGATGAGATCTGTCCTCAGCATATTTTTCCGATACTTCCATACCTGCAATTTAAATATCAAAGTTGTTATGTACATAAACAAATTAAAACAAGATTAGTAAACTATATTTTCTGTTTTCATTTTCTGTTGTGCGCGTTGAGCCATATTCAGGCCTAGAGTTTGAACTCACACTTTGATACCACATGTAACATCCCCAAAAATTTGTAAAAATTTAAAAATTTTCTAGGCGGTCTGTTCGCCATTAAATGCTATGCGGAAAGAAAGTGTTAGTTCGACATCTCTAATTGCAACTTATTTGTAGTAATGAATGTATCATTTATTAACTGTAATTAATTTAATTGTCTTATCAACAATTAAATATGTATGTTTCTTATAACTGCAATTAATGTCATAATACTTAAATATATATGGTCGTCATTTCTGCGGTTTCATTAATGTCTAAGAACCTTTGTCTTTGATGATGCTATAACTGAAATTCATAAATCCGTCGTCCTTTAAAGAATGGTAAAATTACAGGCCTCCTATACTTTTGTGAGCACTTTAGGACTTGGTTGTAACCTTGTGACGATCCACTGGTTTTCTGGTTAATACTCGCTATAAATTTTATATGTTGATGAAATACCATTAATATTGCTGTCATAAGTGTTTAATAATTATAAGGCCATAATTATGTTTAATACTGGAAAGACTTTGTATGATAGGTTATAATTAACCTTCTTTGTTTGGCAGATGAATACTAGTGCACAACTTGAGGCTTACTTAGCTTGAAGCTAATACATAACTTTATTTGTCCAAGTTACAAGTTTGCATACCATCGAGGGTTTGATAAAAATAATATGTTAGTCTTTATGACGAGGCTACACCAAGCTTGAATTGTATTCTTGGTTTGATGAGATAGGGTAATGGCTCCTAGCTAAGCTCTAGGTTTAAAAATGTTAACGATCCTAGACTTATACCAAAGTGGTGGCTTGTATTCCAACGTCATGGTTTTAAAGTGATACGAACATAATAGTAGATTAATAATAAACATAATTAATTGTACTTAAAGAGAGTGGCAATGCTACGAATATAAATGGCATATTAAATAAATAATAATTGTTAATCATTAAGTAGTTCATTATTAATGTGAAGGGACGCAACCCTTCACTAGGAGTGCTTAAGCCATATATAAGGCGAGCTATGTTGTATCTTTGTCTTGCACAATATCTTTATTGATGCTATTATTCTCATCGGAAATGACATAATAGTCTACTGTATTTTCACCTGGAATATTAGATAAGTCATTAATACGCAAATATAAATTGATATTTGAATAGATAAGAAGATGATTTAATATTACAACATAGCCCACTTTATATATGGCTTGAGCACTCGTAGTGAAGGGTTACGTCCCTTCACATTAATAATGAACTACTTAATGATTAACAATTATTATTTATTTAATATGCCATTTATATTCCTAACATTCCCACTCTCTTTAAGTACAATTAATTATGTTTATTATTAATCTACTATTATGTTTGTAGCATAAAGTTACAATATGCATTCAAAAGTGTGAATGATGTTATTATGCTTACGAAGACTATGGTGATACTTCCTTTATTTCTTCATCCTGGTTTAATAAATATAATCTTACCCATGGTATGGGAGTCTTCCATGCTTTACAAAAATGATGCTATATAAACTCTTGGGTTGATGGTGTGAATAGTTGACTTCATAGCATATCACGAACTTTGTGGAAAAATCATTTCTACTTGGTAATAATAATTGTAATGGGTTTGAACTATAGAAAAGTGGGTCTTTGGTTCCCATCCGACGCTATATTAAAAATGTGTTCCAAGAATACGTTGTTAACTATAATGAAGTGGGTTTGTAATTGATCGTCGATGGTGGTAGCTGGAGCATTAATTGTTGACCACGTGAATGATAGTAAATGCTATTCAGATGAATCAAAACCCTATTGCTACATTTGGGTTTCTTTGGTCTTTATGGTTATTGTTGCATTTCGTTGTGGAGGAGGAGGTTGAGCCTTCTCGGCCACCATAGTTGTTTGGCCTTCAAGCTCCACTTGTTGAGTTGGTTGGATGCTGAGAGTGTTGGGTAATGAGGAGTTATGGTGTTTTCAACGTGTGTTGGGTTTCCAATGTCTAGTTCTCTTCTCGGTTGCGAGTTCAACACTGGTAAGGTAAACTATTTACATTGCTGAAACCATTATTTGTTTACAGTTTGTGAGTTACATCTGCATTCGTGTTTGACCTTGTGTTAGTGGTTATGGTAGGACCATAATTTTGGTTTTTAAGTGATGACTATTTGAGCGAAAGGGACAAGCCCACGACGGTTGTCAATCACCGGTAAGCCTCGATCCTGTCCATGTGCTCCTCTATCAACAAGGATATGTTTGTTTGTTCCTTCGTTGCTCCTCTCCAGCGCATTCTTCATTTGTTATTTGGGCTACGAGGCTGCCTAGGGAAGCATTACTATGTTTAACCAAAATTTATGGGCATTGACCCGAGTTGGGGTTTCCTTGTCAAGTGTTATGAGGAAGTTGTTTACAGGGTTTGCAAGAGTGGAGTACCTTCAGTCTCCCCGAGCAGTATAACTGCGAATGTAAAATTCCTTTTTATGAATACAAATGCTCACTTGCTTCGGCAAAGTACTTTTAATCTTTCTGTGTTAGAATGGTCATGGATTTTTTAGTTATGAGCTATCTATAAGGATAACCCTAACCCTGATTTCTATTTAAGTTCATATTAAAGGGTTTCGATGATTTGGAAAGCTACAAGGTTTGAACCCTAAGCTCTTTTACGAAATTTAATTTATAATTCTGAATATTTATGTGTGTAAGAATATGAGTATGGGTGAGTTGAGACTCGAGCCCTTGACTTCAGTTTGGTCCTGTATAGGCATCCCGAAGCATAATGTATCTTGTATCATTCTTATAATTATAGATTAACTTGATGTTTGTTTTACAAACTGATAACTTGATCCATTTTGATTATCGGTTCTGTGTAATGTTGGTTCGTAAAGGTGTAAGCTGTACATACCTTACAACTGAGCGAGCTCATCTTGAGACTCGAACCCTAGATCTGAGTTGATTTATTTTTAAAAGATTGGCTTGTTATCTCGTGTAATGGATTTGGTCTAGAGTTTACGAGCTTTGTCTCGACATGTTCCTTGAGCTCTTATCTGGAAAAGTATAATAACTCTAGGGTTACGATTATTAGTTTTAATGCTATCGGTTTTGAAATATAACCCTAGGTAAATTTTACACTAGAAAACTATGGAAATCCCTTGGGGTTTTCATCCTTGTAAAATATATGTATCGACCCTGTGTTGTATTCTTCAATGTTTATTAATACTAGAAATTGGTATGAAATGATACTGCAGTCTTGCGACATTTATAAAGTTCAATGTGGGTATGACCCTTATCATTCTTTGATATGCTTTGATACTTGACTTGTTATCATTAGTATCCAAGGTTTTTATAGTATAGTTTTATTATTGTAATGCTTGCACAGGTGGTGCATTTGTTCTAGTTCTTAGTTGTTATTTGATAATAAATTAATTATTTATAAACTTACTCCGTAGGGTGTTTACTAAGATCGTTTCCTGTATTATATTTATAGATACTCAATCATGAATATTTAACTCTAAAATCCTGAATTAATACAATATATTGATGATAGGTTTAATTATTTTATATAGGTCTTTTTAAAGCTCGATAAGAGCCTTGCTAGAAAACTGTTTATAATAATAGCATAATTGTTATGATATTACAATCTAGTCTGGTTATCTTATAATGATTTCCTTAATGTTTTTGTAAAGATTTGAAAATAAATTACTTTGTTTTCAGTTCAAGAATACTTAGGCATATACATATATACTATCTATGTGAATACTAAGATGACAGAAGTACAATACTTTCTCCGTTCTGCATACTACATTAAAGAATCTATAAAACATCATTTTTTAAAACATCATTTTTTAGTAGGAAAATAACATATATTTTTATTCACTATTTAGCAATCATATCTAATCTATGTTAATTAATTTTCTTCCTATACTAGAGTACATCGTCTATGACGAAAGGAAAAATACAGGAAGATATTTTATTCTTCCATCAATATCATCTACTCTTTCATTTGATCTATAGAAGACTAATTTAACTATTCAAAAATCAGTCATTAGTACAACTAAATGATACTTAAGAAAAACATTTGAAAATCTATGGTAACATATCAAACAGTTTGCAGAATAAGATTCACAGTTAAGAAAAGAAATAAAATATAACAAGTAGGACCTGTTAATTTGATAGGGTGGACAAACACCCAAAGAGGCATGTTCCTCCCACCCTTCTCTAGAAGAAGCAGCCAAATCACTTGCTCCTTTGGACCCCCGAGCCTGTTTACTGAACCACTAGGAAGAAGTCTCTGTGTAGAATCAAGGCACTCAGGTTGTACTTCAACAATCAATGGAGACTTGCATACATCTCACATATGTACTTCAACAATCAATGGGGACTTGCATACATATCCAAAACCTCCGCACTCAGTAGGAACACTCTGCACTCAATAGAAATAAGACAGCCTTACTCTGCAACTCAAAACATAGCTTCCCCTCATCGAATCTCTTGTGTGCAATTCCCAGTAAAATCACAAGGTAAATTCTCTCGTCAGAGAAAGTGTGATCCTCTGCTCAAATTCGATGGCTATAAAAAGATGCCTAGGTCTTTTGGTGGTTAGTTTTCATTCAATGAGCCATAAGCTGCAGTTCCACATTCTTGGGAACTTGACCACAATTTAAGGGAGTTGTCCCATAACAACAACTAGTTATTGAGTTCAGATGCTTCCACTTGTCCATTGCCTTCTACCCCAGATTCCATTCCTCCTAGTGGGTCAGTAAACACTCTTTCAACAGTCTCTTAGGGTGAGTGTCTCCTATTTTAATTTATTAAATAATAATATTATTCATTTACAGTCATCCTTGACACTTGGTCAAATATAAAACTTTACAATAAAACTTAAGGTAATGTTTTTCCACAAACATAAAATGTCTCAAGTACTAGGTATGTTACAGTGATAAACAATTCCATCTCCAACTTCCTTAAATTAAAGTTGTGGCCATTGAATTTCTAAATCTCTCAATGTCTAGATTCCATTTCTTCTACCGCATTTATCTTCCACCTTGCATTGAAGTTAGTTACTTAAAAAAAATGACCTCCGTAACAACACAACATTGTTTAGTTTTAGCTCTTTAGTATGAAAAAATAGAGTTGTCTATTTCTCTGATCAAGACCTCAAAACAAGGCCTTAAAACTCAAAATTATATAAACCAACTTTCCTTAGCTTGGCAACAAAGGCATCCCCTTGAAGCCAACAACTCTAGTACCAATTGTTAAACCTTGAGAGGAATATACAACACAAAACATTCAACATAACTAATAACTTCAAAATAATAAAACAACCATAAGAAAGAAACACACACCAACATATAATATTTTCTCACATGGGACAAATCGTTGTCCACCTTGTTTTCTTTTTCTTTTATGCACACACCAACATATAAGTTTTTCTCACATGGGACAAATCGTTGTCCACCTTGTTTTCTTTTTCTTTTATAAAGAATTCTAAACATAAAAACAACACTGCCCCTAAATCATGAATACAATTGGGAAACAACTATGCTTCTAAAATAAAAGAATGAAATTCATAAATTTTCTTACATACTACATATAAAAATGGAAGCTTTTAGTTACATAACAATATAATTGGTAATGTTAGAGAAAAACCTAATGGCTTGGGGATGAATCATTTTGACCACAACAAAAAGGAGGAGATGAATTGCCATACTTGGCCAACGTAGTCCAAAATCTTGTTGTTGAGGACTTTGCATAACTTTAGCCTGTAGCATTGAACTCCTAACCACAACAAGAAGGAAACACACGTAGTGAATTATGTGAAGACCAACCTCTAAGGGTACCATTGGTTTTGGTTAATTTGAGAAATGAAAAAAATAATAACATTATGATAAACGTGAAGAACCATTGGATGGAGGCTACGTAGGTAGGGAGAAACAAAGATATTTAATGCATGGAAACTTAGAAACATAGAAGTGACAATATGTACTTAATTAGTAAGAGTGGAAAAGAAATCATGGTAATAGAGTGGGGACACATAAGCAAACTATTTTTGCTACAAATAACTTATACAACAAAATAAAAAGAGTTTGAGGTTCCCAGGCTTAATATAGGAAGTGGTAGCAGAAGACATAGTTTCAATATTAACAAAAAAACCCACGAAGAAGACATGTCAGTTGCAAAGAAGCCCCTTTAGTAAAAAATTATAGGTTGATCCTTGATGGATCAAGTAATCTCAACCTTGTAGTACCAAGTATGAGCAAACTAAAAACAATACATTATTATTCTGTTGGTTAAAGGAGGTACTAATCCACATTATTGATGTAAGATTCAATATCAATATTTCTCTACATGGTAGATGTAAGATTCAATATCAATATTTATCATCATTAACATAAGATGTGAAGGCTACAGACATCATCCCTACAGATATTATTCTTGATATCAAGTGTTAGAAATAAGATTTGAGACAACATCCCAACCTTATCTAAATCATGAATATAACCCTTACACTAACATTAATTATCACAATTCTACCCTCCCCTTGCAGTAACATTAATGATCTCAATTCCACCCTTGAGTAATAGAGACTCAATATGTTGTACAAAATGCCTCAATACTCAAAGAAAAAGAGTATTATAAAAAATCGAATGTATGAAAAGATCAATCTAGAGGAAATTGATTAGGTAGCTAATGGCTTAGGTTCCACAAGTGGGGAAAATCAAGTCTATTGAGGGATATCGATAGTGAAATTAAACCTCCAAATTATTTGATGCACACATCTAAAATATCATAGGCATGTCATAAATTGCAAGTTTTTATGGGTTAAATGAAAAATCAACAAAACTCATAGTCATATGTAATTATCACTATGGGAAATTATAGCTTGAGCCAGGGATCATAATAGATGGAAGGCCTAACAATTGAAGCTGACACCAAGGATACTTCAACATTGATTTGCTACACTTTTTAGTAGGGCATGTGACACACCTTTTAGTAATATAAAGGCTTAAAATGATATATTTATTGAAAGGGATATTTATAATGAGTTGGACAATGGACAAGTTTGGTTAGTTGTTAATTATCAAAGGAAATTGATTAGGTAGATAATGGCTTAGGTTCCATAAATGGGGAAACTTAAGTCTATTGAGGGACAACGATAATGAAATTAAACCTCCAAATTATTTGATGCGGACATTCAAAATATCATAGACATGTCACAAATTGCAAGTCTTGATGGGTTAAATGAAAAATCAACAAAACTCATAATCATATGTAACTATCACTATGGGAAATTATAGCTTGAGCCATGGATCATAATAGATGGAAGGCCTAGCAATTCAAGTTGACACCAAGGACACTTCAACAATGATTTGCTACACTTTTTAGTAGGGCATGTGACACACCTTTTAGTAATATAAAGGCTTAAAATGATATATTTATTGAAAGAAATATTTATAATGAGTTAGACAATGGACAAATTTGGTTAGTTGTTAATTATGAAAATATTTTTAGTTTAATTTTAACAATAATAATACTTATTATTTAATGTAATGTTTTTATTTAGTGAAATGTTAAATTTTTATATTTTATTCATTTTAAAATATCAATAAAATTATTAACTTTTATATAATTCAAGTAATTATTTATTAACATTTTATTTATTTATTTATAAAAATATTCTATAAACTAATTCATATAGAGAGATAAAGAAAACTATAAACCAATTGATATATGAATTGATATAAAGGGATTAATAGTTTTTCTTATTTTTATGATTTAAAATAAAAAGGCCGGTACATATTATTTACACATATATATGTATTGGTAAAACACTTTTTGGATATCGAAAAGTAAAAGTTGAAATTTTAAATGTAATATATATGTTTAATATGTTTCATATATATCTATAAAACATTTATTTTAATAAGAATAAAAAGAGGTTGAAATTTTAAATATTAAGATTTTATGTGGGTGAAAAAATTATCTAGTTCAAATTAAATAAAAATAATTTTAATATAATTTTTTAATTAATTTCTTTGCTTATTATTAATTAAATTAATTTTGATAAATTATAATCTTTTTTAAATATTTTTATAAATAAAATTCTTTAAACATGTAAATGTAAGATTATTAATATTTAAAACCTTATTAATACCCTAAATTTATTAACTAAAATATTATTGAATTTTATACCACTTACCAATCTAATTATAAATTTTTATAATTTAATAATATTATGTATGAATTATTTTTAAATTTAAATAATAAATTATTAATTTATGTGAATCCAAATTAAAGAATAGTAAACATATTAAAAAATCATAAATATTTATTTTGACAAAGAAAAATGAACATAAAATTTGAATACTCTATAAGAATCTCTTGTTTGCAAAATAACAAGCCCTCCATTTATAACAATTCAATTACTTATTTTACTTAAATATACATAACCTACCATCAATCCCTCATCCATATTGAAACTTATAACCTCTTGTAAAAGACCCTCAACTTTTTATAATACCAAACTTTTTCATCTTTTTGAAAATTAGAAGTTAATTAAATTGGACATTAATACCATTACATCACAATTTGAGTACTTAAGATAATTGGAGCTCAACTTCCCTGGTATGATCTTACACATAACTACTTCACGATGTGACACATGTTTGGGTTGAAATTTGAATTTGTGACCTTCATTACCATTTAATGATGAAGATATTTCAAAAATATTTATTGAAATACAAGCCATAAAGTAAATCGCCATCAACGATTTTTATAGTGTGCTATCCGAAAAGAAAATGTATCTATCTAAATAAACGACATGAAAATAAATATAAATATATATTCATTATTTGGAGTGAATTTAAAAGTGGATAAATTTAATTTTTTGATAAGTTTACTCCGAAGCAAATTTCACTATAATTTATTCATTCTTTTGAAATTCTAAAAATTTAAAAATTTATGTCTTTTAAAATGTGTTGAAATTCCATAAATAAAGTTTTGTAGTCAAAATTCCCATCAACCATGTGGAACTATATCTTTCGTCAAAATTTTTATCCAATTTAGAGAAGAATTTAAATGAAAAAATAATTGAATTTGTCCACTTTTTAACTTACTCTCCATTAAATTGGATGAGGAAAAGAAATAAGGAAAAGTGCATAATGAGCGTAAAGAAGATGAGAAATACTAATATTAAGAGATGAATGATCTTGAACTTGCAATCTCTAACTTTACAAGAGACATAAGTGGGTGGGTGGAGACAATAAGGAGGAATCTAACTCACAATATAGCCAATCAATGAGAGTCCATAAGGGGTGAAATTCAACAACCATTCCTTATGGGCATAAAAAATCTCAAGTGCCACACTCCACCATAGGATAGTTAAGCCTCTATGGTTGAGGCAATGTAGTGCCACATGGCTAGGATGCCGAAAGTGAAAAATTTTGGGCAAGACCTACAAGACCGCGACAACCTGAGATTTTACTCCATTCACCACTCTTGAAGTTCAGTGAAAACACACGTGTCTTTAAACATTCCAATGGTTTTAACAAAGGGAGGAACACTTGCATCTAGCATACAATTGATGCCACAAATCTTACATTTCATTCATGTAAAAGTTTGAGGGAAATTGAGTTGTTGAAATACCTCCCACACTTGGATTACAAGGCACCCACTATGAACTAACATAGGAATCACTATCAAATTGTATGTATTTGATCATCATCAAAGAATCATATTCCACTAGGTTTCAAGCTTTCTACTTTTGAAAGAAAAAAATATTATTGGGTTTTTGAAAATGACACATTTGTCACGGAGTTCTTTTCAAAATAAATATAGTTACCAACTTGATGATAATTCTCTAAAATTCTTATTTTTTAGAGGTTGCATTTAGTGGTTATTTTTACTCTCTTTTCAAAAACTGGTTCGCACCCTTTTTTTGAGGTAGTATTTTGACATTTTGAATATTCTTAGTTATAAAGTATCTTTTTGTTAAATGTTGTTTTTTTCATTATTTTTTCTAAAATGTCTGTCTTAATTTTTCTTAACGATATTTTTTCTTCTTTTTTAGGTTTTTTTTTCAAAAACGTTTTTTTTTTAATATAAGAAATAAAAATAAATACATAAAATTTGTTATTTTAAACAATATTGAAAATGAGATATATATATATATATGTATATAATTTTCATTACATTATGTGTCCTAAATTAATTTAGGATGTTATATATTTTAAATACAATGCAAAATATTATTTTTAACATTTTTCTCGCTTCAATTCAATTTATAATGGATAGTTGTTGCGAAATAACAATACTTATAAAAATTTAGTATATATATATTAAAAGCTAGTTTTTTTTTAACAAGAACGAGAAGTGATATATATTAAATATGGAGATAAGTACATATACAAAAATCCCTTTCGAGAAGGGTAGCAGGCAAAAAGATGATATATTGTTATAAGAGAAGCAGGATTAACTTTCCAGTCCTAAGATTGATGTTTCCTACCTGTTCATGACTACTATTATTTGTTGGATGGATATGAACATACTGATTACATAAGAGGAGGCAGAAAACATTTGACTACAACAAAAAGGAGAAGCAGTTAAACAATCCTGAAATTATTCTAGAGAAATTCCTTCATGGGTTTGTGAGTCTTCCTCCATAAGAGATATTTCTTCGCGGTGGTTCCCATGATTTTCCGGTTTGGTGAGCTTCCCAAATTCTTCCTTCGTATCCGTCATGGAGACTTCCATCTGAGCCAGACGAGCTTCCATCCTGTCGCTGCCATCCTGCAGGGTGTCGAATAGCCAATGCTTCAGGGAGAAGAGGAATTGCTTAAGTCCATCGAAGTTAGCTTGCTGAGACTCTTTAATGCCCTTAATATCCTTCTTCTCGAGCTCTCCTACCTAAACCCGAGCATTGGCCTCAACATACTCTATGCGCATATACATCCTAATAATATCTTGACCTGTGAGCTTATTCTAGTCCAGAGCAGCACTGAAGGCTTCAAACACATTGTAGGCATGTTTTTTAATATCCGGGTGCGCCCCTCTAATCTCCTTGAGCTACGAAGCTATTCTCTCAAAATTCATCCTTAAACGCACATGAGAGAGCCTAGGAATAAAGCAGAGTTCAACTGATAGAGGAACATCATTACAATTGAGATCTTCCAAGCCCGAAACAACCTATTGCAGAGTACTATCGTCCCGCTGGATATATGCGTGCGATCTGAGACCTCGAAGATTCGTCATAACTTCACATGCATTCGTCCTCCCGCTGCACCAACTCCCATTAATGCTGGTGGAGGATCGAGGCCCTTCATTAAGCCATGGGCGGAGGAGTGAGCCACATGTCCGCAAGGAAGGTAAGCGGTTATGCATGAGCACCCCCAACAGTTCGATAAGGGTTAACAACAAGGATTCCAACATAAATGACTAGGACCTTAGTTAATCACCCTAATCCCTTCTTCTTAGAGCCTTATGATGTCCTCTCTGAATATTGATCATTTTCTGAATAACGATCATAGAATCCCCTAGAGCGTTGAATTGATCTATGTGAAGCGACTTCATGATGTCCATCCCTTGAAGAAGAGCAGCCCACTTAGCTTGATTATTGGTTCTCTTACCTAATCCCCAAGCAAATTGAGATACCTTGTTTCCTCATGGGTCATAGATGACCCCTCCCACACCTGCCACCCCTGATATATATTAAAAGCTAGTTATGATGATAAAACATATACAATTTGAAAGCTTTTTGTTTAAAATGTCATGTTAAATAAACTATTTTTATAATCACAATTTACAAAAAAAGAGAAAGGAAAAAACATTTTTATAACTTTCTTTCATATATATATATATATAAACAAGAACATATCGATTTGTATTAACAAATGTCGCAGTCAAACTATTAACCAGGAGAAATACAAAAGATATATTTTTTTTTGGCATACTGCCTGAAATAGGGAATTCAACAAATTATTATGAAAATATTCATTTTCTTGTGCAGAGAAAATTCTAAAGAGGCGGCTAGTGCAATTGTGGCAAAAAAATCTAAAATATAAATTGCATTTGCAATACATTTAGAGATTTACTAAAGGATGATGGTTTTAATTTTGATATCTTTATTGATGCTAATGTTGTCCGAGCCCATCTTGTCCACATTTTTGTTCACATTTGAGCCCAAGTTTATGAATATGTTGACTTTTTCCTTATTACCTCCCTAAATAGCATTCAATAACTCTTCACGATGCCTCGAAATCCTATAGATATCATGTATTTCTTTTTTGGTTTTGTCTTGGTGGGTTGGGCATTCCAGTGATCGATAGTGAAGGTGGGCCCAAATATTTTTCACATGAAAATGCCTCCTTGTGTTAATTGTTGCAACACGGCTTGGTGCTTCTCCCTATGCATATTGTTGCAACACGACTAGGTTCAAATTGGTTCATTGTTGCAACTCGATTGTGTATTGAAATTTTCTTTGTATCCATTATTATGTCATGAAGCTTGTGAGATAAATGCAATGCAAACTTAGGGGACGTTACAGAGGAGCCCCTTTTTTCCATGAGTTGTAATTCACCATGTTTAATCTTGGTGGAATTATTTACATGCCATTTTGCTGTTGGTTTATTGGCCCTTAGGACATGAAAAAAATTGATCTCAAAGGACAAAGTTGCTTCTTGTTTGATTCTAGCAATGATCCTTGCAAGGTTGGTGTATTTGGGGGACTTGGAACGGTGCATTTTCTTGATTATTATCACCGAGTCTCCGATTGCAATGAGGATGCTTGTCACGTCCCCAAATTTTGGATTGGGTCACAATGGCCTAAGCCACTTGGCCATGTTCATGATAGTTTTTCAAATTGGTGCTAAGGGTCAAATAATTGCAAAGCATGATGTCCAAGTTAGTAATAATGTAAAATTAGAGCCAAATGGACAAGGTGGGTCACATGAAGAGAAAATTCCCAATTCAAAGTTTGTAATGTCCCCATCCAAATAAACTATCATGGAGGAAAAATTCCACTAACTTACTAGTTGCCTAGGTTGGGGGTGGAAGCATCAACATTTGGAATAAGGGAGATACAAGAACCAAAATTACCTTATACTTACAAATTCACATTAAATGGGTCAAATAAATAATAATAATAAAGAAAATAATGTGGCATTGGATCATGAGGGCACATAAGAGGTTGTGGGACCCACATGTGGCAAGATTCCCCACTACACTTGGCATCATTCTCTCACCAATTCAAGTCAAAGGTGGAGGGTAACGTACTTTGGGGAGTTGAAGAGGCATTATTCATGGCATGAATCTAGGAAGGTCGAATTGGAGTGGAAGAGTAACTCCCATGGAAGAGGAAGAGGCATCATAGAGGAGTTGTGACACTTGTATCTAGATTCCCAGGCATTTATGACAACAATGATGGAGAATATATGACAAATATGACAAATTCAGACCTAATTTTAGACCTATGAAACATCTAACATATCAGGGATAAAAATAGCCACCAAGAGGGCACATAGGGGGAGTTATGGTCAGCCAAGATTCCGCATTCGAATTGGGGGAAGAGGAATGCAAGAAAGAAGAGGACAAGTGTATTATATGAGAATCTCTCCCTAACTCGAGTTGAGTGAAGAATATTGGAGGGAATTTGAGATATGGATACCATTGGAGGTTAATAAAAGGGGAGGATCACAAAGGAGATAAGCTTTTGGTCATTTCTCATTTGCACTTTTGGAGAGCTTAGCTTGTCCTTACACAATGGCTGTTCATCCTCCCTACCTTAGAGCCAATTTCATGGGTGAAAGATTCCTATCCAAGTTGGTTGTAGGAGAGTCCATTAATACCTCTTAATAGAGCTTCATGGAGATTTTTTGATGCAGGTTCGATCCCCCTTTGAGTTCGAGTTCAAGTTCTCTCTTATTTCTCTACTATCTCTCTCTCAAAATTCTCTCAATGTTCATGTACACGTGTGATGGCGCACTCCTAGTTGCATATAGTTTGTGGAGACTGTTATTTTGACTATATGGCCATGTTATCTACTTTATATCATTGTAATGAACTGCACATGAGAGACACAACTCAGAATACCAAACATTTCATGTACTATTTCCAAGTAATATCAAGATTCGAGCTAGTTTCCTCACTTGTTTCTAATGGTATTTTGGAATGACTTTGTATCTATTTAATATCAGAATTTTTCTGAGGTTTAGCTTATGTTTCAAGCTACATATGGATTAAAATGTATGACCAAAATTTTGTGTGCAGACCCTTGAATGTTTACTAAATATTGTGCCATAAACTTATGTCCTTTGTTGACCATTTTCCCACAATTTCTATGTCAAAGAACCTATTGTTCCTTGGAATGTATAGCAGACCCTAAAACTCGAGTTAATGATGCATATGTGTTTCCCTTGAGGTCCTCTAACATATCCAATTCTCAAATCATAAAATAAGGAAGGCCATACAGTTTTTGGAAGGTCAAAAAGTTACTAGTCTAGTGGGGTTTTCAACTATCCAATTCAACTAGTTTTATTCCCCTTCCTTCGTCCTTGAGAATTGCGAACCCTAAAAGTTTATAATGAACTTATAAGTCTCTTTTAGATGCATTAGGATGTATTAATACCTCTCAATCCACTCCATACAACATTCTAAAGCATTTGGAATTTTTTGGAGTATCTTGAATTCACCTATCCAAAGTTTGAAATTTGGTCCAAAATTGAGTAATTTTCGAAATTAGGGATATTATAGTGGTATCATAGCATGGTACTTGCACCTATGCATTAATATCATCCATTGTATAAGAAGTTACAGCCATGTCTTACTATTATGATGAATCCTATGAGTATAGTGCTTATGAGCAGTATGAAGATGATTGTGAGCAATATGAAGAAGAATGTGAATTGTATAAGGAAGAGGCACCACCATGAAACACTTCTTACAATTTCATAAGGAATGAGGGTTATTATTATGAACTTGTGTATGATGAATATGAATGTGTCATACCACCAAAGGATAATCCTATGAATGAATTATAAATATTGAGAGCAACATGTAAACCTTTTCCTCAACAATATCATGCATATCTTGCTTCGATGGGAAATACAAAGAAGGCCATTCTTTTTTAATACTGTGTTGATTGGGTGTTTGGATATAGGCCCAAGAATGAAGATGTGGATTTAGTGAAGAAAGGTCTATGCCCTTCTTGAAAAATACCTTGGACATAAAATCATATATGTTTGTGTGAAAAGGAGGAGCGAAGTGAGGAGACCCATGAGCCACCTAGTTCTGTAGGTGGTGAAGCAGAAGAATCATTACAATAAGAGGATCAAAAGTCACTCCCAAGTGACTTTGAAAAAGTTGAAGAAACATCACATGAGCATGAAGAAGATTCCATTGAAACTACTAAAGATCATTTCGAGACACGTTCTACTTTGGACATAGAAAAAAGAACATCTACTGATGGATGCTTGAACTGTGAAGGAGTACCTACTGATGGGTGCCAACACCTTTATGTTGGTGACATAGAGATCAATTTTGAAGGTGTTTCTGCAATCCAAAGTTCCATTTACAATGGAGATGAAGAACTTTTGGCAGTTGAAGAAGAACCAAGATCAAATTCCTCATCACCACTTGAGCTCCCATGTGAAGTTGATCCCAAGAAAAAAGAAGAAGAGGAGGTTCACTCTCATGGAAAATCCTTCATTGAAGGGTATTTAAATATGAGTGAAAGGAATACCCATGAGGCCGTTAGCATAATCCATGACACTTAAGAATTGGTGTCAACATTTTGTTGGAGAGTTTCTTCATTGGAGGAGCCATCCTTCCTTGAAGACATAGAGAAGATTCAAAGAGTAATGTGCAACATCAAAGGTAATTTCATGTCTTTGATTTTTGATAGAAACAATTTGGTTGAGCTTAATGAATGGTTACATGAAGCATACTTGAAGAATAATGAGGGTATTCATAAGCTCAAAATTCAAAATGAGCAACTTCTTGAGAGGTTGCAATCTACTTGTTCTTCCTAATATGTTTCAAATTGTCATATGGTAGATTGCTTGAAGGATTCTCATGACATGGTGTATCATGAGAAATGTAGATGTTTGCATGTGATTGATGTGTTTGAAGATGATATTGATGAGATCCAAGCACTTGTTGTTGTGGAAGAGGTTTTATGATCTATCTTTTGTACTTATGATGTTTGGAATGATGATTACAAGCAAATGGGTTCCAGGAATTCTCTTGCCTGATGGTATGGGTTGGAGAGCACTCCTAATTGTTGGAGTGCAATACAAGCAATGGGACCCTGGGATCATTTTTGGGCTTATTGGTTTCAATTTTGGGGGAAACAAGCAATATGGGAGATTGAGTCACCACTTGAGAAGGTGATTGTAATCAGAGTAGTGCAACAAAAAGCTTGGTGGTTCCTCTCTGAATTTTTCTTGGATTCTTGAAGACTCAAAGTTTGGAAACTCAGAGGCATATTCAAAGAATTATATAGTGAGCAAAAGGGTTGAAAGCTCAGAAAGGGTTTCCAAAATATGAAAGAGGTAAAGATTAATTATGCAAATTTTGTTTTGATGGATTTAATTAATATTTTGGTGTTTAGTGGTGATGTCATATGAGATATCAATATGAACAATAAAATCCACATCTCTTTACTTTTGGAAACACACAATTGTAGTACATGAGTGCCACTACTCAAAGTTTTGAAAGGAAAGTTTTAGAAGCAAAGTTTTGGAAGGAAAGCAGGTTCTTCAACATCCATGTTTTAAATTGCTTGAGGACAAGCAATATTGGGAGGGGAGTATTTCTCATGTACCCAAATCTTGAATTGGGTCACAATGGCCTAAGTCACTTGGCCATGTTCATGATAGTTTTTCAAATTGGTGCTAAGGGTCAAATAATTGCCAAGCATTATGTCCAAGTTAGTAATAATGTAAAATTAGAGCCAAATGGACAAGTTGGGTCACATGAAGAGAAAATTTCCAATTCAAAGTTTGTAATGTCCCCATCCAAATAAACTATCATGGAGGAAAAATTCCATTAACTTACTAGTTCCCTAGGTTGTGGGGTGGAAGCATCAAAATTTGGAATAAGGGAGATACAAGACCCAAATGACCTTAGAATTAAAAATTCACATTAAATGGGTCAAATAAATAATAATAATAAAATAAAATAATGTGGCATTGGATCATGACGGCACATAAGAGGTTGTGGGACCCACATGTGGCAAGATTCCCCACTACACTTGGCATCATTCTCTCACCAATTCGAGTCCAAGGTGGAGGGTAACATACTTGGGGGAGTTGAAGAGGAATTATTCATGGAAATATAGGAATGTCAAATTGGACTGGAAGAGTAACTCCCATGGAAGAGGAAGAGCATCATAGAGGAGTTGTGACACTTGTAGCTAGATTCCTAGGCATCTATGACAAAAATGATGGAGAATCTACGAAAAATATGAAAAATTCAAACCTAATTGAGTACCTATGACACATATGACATATTAGGGCTAAATATAGCCACCAAGAGGGTGCATAGGGGGATTTATGGTCAGCCAAGATTCCCCATTCAAATTGGTGGAAGAGGAATGCAAGAAAGAAGTGGACAAGTGTCTTCTATGAGAATATCTCCCTAAATCGAGTTGAGTGAAGACTCTTGGAGGTAATTCGAGATATGGATTCCATTGGAGGTTCATAAAAGAGTAGGATCACAAAGGAGATCATATTTTGGTAATTTCTCATTTGCACTTTTGGAGAGCTTAGCTTGTCCTTGCATGGTGGATGTTCATCCTCCCTGCCTTAGAACCGATTTGATGGGAGAAATATTACTATCCAAGTTGGTTGGAGGAGAGGCCATTCATGCCTCTCAAAAGATATTCATGCATATTTTCTGATGCAGGTTCAATCCCCCTTTGAGTTCTAGTTCATGTTCTCTCTTCTTTCTCTACCATCTCTCTCTCAAAACTCTCTCAATGTTCATGCACAAGTGTGATGGCGCACTCCTAGTTGCATATAGTTTGTGGAGACTGATATTTTGAAAATATGGCCATGTTATATGATGCATATCATTGTAATGAAATGCACATGAGATCCATATCTCTAAATACCAAAGATTTCATGTTATATTTCCAAGTAATATCAAGATTCGAGCTAGTTTCCTCACTTGTTTCTCATGGTGTTTTGGAATGACTCTGTATCTATTTAATATCAGAATTTTTTCTGAGTTTAGATTATGTTTCGAGCTTCGTATAGATTAAAATGGATGACCAAAATTTTGTGTGCAGACCTTGAAGTTTTACTAAAGATTGTGCCATAAACTTATGTCCTTTGTTGACCATTTTCCCACAATTTCTATGTCAAACAACCTGCTATTTTTTGGAAAGTATAGCAGACCATAAAACCTGAGTTAATGCTGCATATGTGTTTCCATTGAGGTCCTCTAATAGATCCAAGTCTCATATCAGAAAACGGGGAAGGCTGTACATTGTTTGTAAGGTCAAAAAATTACTAGTCTAGTGGGGTTTTCAACTATCCTATTCAACTAGTTTTATTCCCCTTCCTTCCTCCTTGAGAATTGCGAACCCTAAAAGTTTCCAATGACTGTATAAGTATATTTGAGATGCATTAGGATGTATTAATACATATCAATCTCCTCCATACAAAATTCTAAAGCATTTGGAATTTTTTGGAGTAGCTTGAGTTCACCTATCTAAAGTTTGAAATTTGGTCCAAAATGAGTAATTTTCCAAATTAGGGATATTACATTACTAATGTGCAAGGAGGAAGCTTGTTTAAGCCCCTGGAGGAAAGTGAGTGCTTCAAATTTATTTTTAGAGGAAATTCTGACTCCCCACTTGTAGAATTGCTTCCTTTATCCATCAAGATCATAAATGACCCCACTAGCACCTACCACCTCGGGATTGTTTTTGGAGGCCCCATCAAAGAAAAGAATGTGAATTTTTTATTCTTTTTCCAGATTGTGAAGTCAGAACCTTCAAGTCTAATTTTCCATTGTAGGGAGAAGCCTGAAGTGGGGGAATTTTTTTTGAATGTCTTCCCAAGAGGTATGAATTCTTCCAACCAACTCTATTCCATGACATCAAGATAATGTTGGGCATGGTTCAATTGATTCCTTTGAAACTTAGACTCTCCACCAATAGATATTTGGATTTCGCTGCAATTTTCCTGAGGTGATCTTTCTCTTGCTAGGATATGAACTTATTTCTAACAAGCCAAACCTTCCAATAAATGAATTTAGGAAGCGATTGCCAAGCTCTTTCGAGAATGGGCATACTCTTGAACGTGTCGGTATAATGTTTATGCCATACAATGAGCATTTATCTCCAACTAGTTGGTGGCATCATCCCGTCCCTAATTTCTAGAAAGGACTGATTCCATACCATCGTGGTATAGGATAAATCAAAGAAGAGGTGGTGTTGAGTTTCATCACTCAATTGGCAGTGGACACAACAAGAAAGACCTTGAATGCCTATTTTCTTGAGGTTGTCTGTTGTTAGGGACTGTCCATGATCTAGGACCCAACATAAAGTGTTAACCTTGGGGAAACAATCTCCATGCTAGAATTTTTACCACATTATGGAGAAAGGAGGAAGGGTGAGGGAGTTTAACTCTGTTTCATACCCCTATTTTACTATGTATAAAAAATTTCCCCATCCTCTCGAATATGAGTTGTGATTGATCATAGCACATCTTGTGATCCGAGATTTCTGCGATAACTTTCTCAAACAAAAATCTTCGACGAAGGACCTTTTACTGACAATTATGTTGCATGTGAACAAGAACAATTATTATTGTGTGCATATTTAAACATAATCAACCATATGCCAATGCCATATAAATTGAAGCACATAAATGAACAACCATGTGATAACGGATTTCAACAAATGTACTGGATATGTATCCAAGCCTACTCTAAAAGATTGGCCAATCCATTAATATGATGAACATAATGCATAAAATATTATTACATCAAAAATGGATTTAACCTGCAAGAAGTCTTGACCAATTGTTCTCTGCCTGGACTGCATAACAAGTGTCTTTGAAAAGCCACACTCTCTTGAAAATCCTTTCCTTTTGTTCTTCTGACCAAGAATTTCGAATGCCAACACCTATATCAATGCAAATTTGTAGCTGATAATACATGCACAACAATTTTCTCTAAAAATCCACACTCCCCTTCCTACCCTTCACCTTTGTACTTCAGATCGAGAATGTCGAAGGTCAACACTTGTATCAATCTGCATAGCTATAGCTAATCAATTGATCTCAATCTACAGGATCTAAGCAATTTCATACTTGCCTCATCATGTCCCAAAGATTTTATGAAACTCCAACAAGTTTATAATGTTTCGAAATGGGGGCTTTAGGCATAAACAAAATGCCTCTCACAAATGTGTGGCTATAAATCCCATTACAACATGGAAACAACCAAACAAAGTTTCCCAACATAGGATATAGGATAAATTTAATGCCTCTCACAAATAAGTGGCTACAAGCCTATTACAATCATGGCAACATCAATATTCAATTACAATTGCCATCATAGTGCACAAGTAGTGGATTCTATGGTCTCACTTCATTATGAAAACAAATAAAACTATCTCTCTTGATTGCAATTAACAATCCATATGGAATCCTTTACAAAGGAAATACATATGGCCTCATCTAAAAGTGCTAGGCTTCAACAGTATTTGTTTAAAGAACTATAATAAAAACCTTATAAAATAACTATTCACATAATGGGTTTTAATATAAAACTATAATAAAAGCCTAAAATTTTGGCTTTCAATAATTTCAATCCAAAACTATTATAAAAACCCATTTCATAAGGATTATAATGGATTTCATTAAAAAGACATAATGTATATTTAACCAAAGTCTTCAACCATGTCATGCCATGCCTCTTGCTAACTCCCCCTTCTCGCCATGCGCCTTGAACCCTTCCACTCCTCAGCTTACTCTTGTTTCTTGACCTCCATTGCGACTTGTGTGACTTGGATTAATTATGAGGGCACTTTTGTAGGTAATGGTGGTCCTTACCACCCTCCCTCCAAATGTGCGAAATCAAAAACCAATGCCAACTTAACATGGCATATTGTTCCAACCGCCACCAAATATAACATATGCTCTATAACAATAAAAGGAATATGAATCCATATTAACCAAGCCCGAAACATCTGGTGCATTGGTTGGTTGTTTGTATTTGTATTGGGTGGCCAATAGTTTGAAACCATCAGACCCCCTTCGTATTAAATGAGCAGCCCCCTTTGACCGTTACAATGGTTTGGTGTGTGAAATCATTCATTTACCAAAGTTGGGGTTGGTGGTTCAAACTGGTGACCCACCCCTTTTCAAAATATGAAACACATGCAACCTTAAATAGGATTTCCGCCATAGTACACAACACAAAACACCTATGGTGAAATGGTAAGGTCGTTTAACTTGTGAATTGGTGGTCGTGGTTTCGATACCTATAGAACCATAAAATTTTGGGTAAACATAACTTCATGTGACCAATCTGGATTTCCACTTGTCGAATCATGGTGATAGGTTCACGTCACTACTGGCTATGTGGTATGAACTATGACTGAGATTCCATGTCATTCCAACCTGTCATGTGGGGTTTCCACGTTGGCATCGTACATGACATGCGGTACCCTTCCAGTGGTTCTATGTGGCACTTTTTGGGCCATTTTTCCTTTGTTTTATCGAGGCTTTAGAACATAATATCTCGACCTCCCAGAGTTCATTTGAGGCGAAAAGAACGTTTTCAGAAAGCTCTTGTCAATCCCTTCGTGATGGTTCCACTTTCATCAGCATTGAATACTTTTAAATTTTGAGTGATCCTGAATCCTATTGGATCATCCATATAGGGTTGAGAGGAAAGTAGAGGCAAGGTTGTTGAGATGAGGGGGGTGTCCAAAACCCAGCTTGTCCATCGCTTTCCATCTTCTATCCAATTGGAGATGTCATGCAGAGTTTTCATATTTCACCCTCCATCCAAGATCTAAGAGGAGAAAGATCTTGGTTTTGGGCAAGGGGAGGCTTTCCAAGGATACTATCAGTCCAAACTTTGATCTCTTTCCCATTGAACGGAATCCAAGTGATTTTGGATTGAATTAATGGATATCTCTTCCACATAAGTACTTTTTAAAGAGAGATCTATTCCACCATTCCATCTTGTCTGTGAGTAGGTTCCAAATGAGTTTTTCCCCAATCGCAATATTAATGAAGGTTGGGTATTTAATCCCAAGTCTTACTATGTCTTTTGGTTCTCTTACGATGTTCCAATTGACAAGATGGTACTTTGTGTTATTGCTTTTCCCCCCCTGCCAGAGAAATTTTATGATCTCTTCTGTTATCCGGGCCATCATTCATTTTGGAGCAAGCAAGGCTGGACATCTATATATCAACAAGGCTATTAGGATAGGTTTTATTAGGAAAATTTTTCCAACTGGATTGAGCCAATGTGCTCCCCATTAGTGAAATTTCCCTTTGATTTTTCTTATAATATCCAACTAGATCTTGGAGGAAGGTGCATTAACTGAAATGGGCATCCTAAGATACTTGAATTTGTTCCAAGAATCTATGCTCTAGAAACGAATGATTATGGTTATTTCACAAAGGAAGGGGACGAGTGTTCCAAGCGTAAATCATGATTTACCCCTTGTTAATTTATCATCCTAAGGACTCAATAAATCGATCAAGAATCTCTTAGAAGCGAGTTTTCATGATAGTTGAGGCTCCTTCAAGTAGAAGGGTGTCATCTACAAACTGAGAGTGGTTCATGGCTTTTACTCCTCTTGTTACGGAGCTACCTGGAAGATTAGCACTTGTTCTTTTTTTCTTGAGCTTTCTGCTTAGAGATTCCACCACGATGATGTGAAACTAAGGGGATAAAGGGAAACCTTACCAAGACCTCTACTTTATTTAAAGAAGGAGGCGGGGTTCCCATTGAAAAGAGGAGCAATCTAAGGATTTGAGATGCAAGCTTTGATCCAATCTATAAAATTTGCATCAAAACCAAACTTATGCATGACATTGAAGAGAAAGGATTTGAGATGCAAGGTTTGATCCAATCTATAAAATTTGCATCAAAGCCAAACCAAATTTTACTGATATACTAAACATGATCGAGATAACCTATCAGATCACTTACTAATTTGTGTTGTCTTGTTGGTCTTTCCACACAAAAATAGGTTTACACTTGAACCACATGCACTAGCAAGCACCAAAAACTCGATCATACGCTTGATTTGCACAACTTGACACTTTCAAGACCATACTTGTAGATCTACATGCACAACATCCAACAATTTATCTTTCCATAAATCAATAACTTAACAAATTTCTACCCTACATGATTGCTAAACACTAGTTTACACTAAAACTCATCGGTTTCTCTCACAATGATTTCTTACAGCAAGGTCCACGACTTCCCATTGCTATCATCTCTATTAAAAAAATAGTGGCTTGTTTCAAATGGGTAGACACACAAACTTCAAAGACATTACTTTGCAAGATGATCACGAACAACAGCCTAACACCATCAACATCACTTTCCTTTCTTGCACTTCTTCCTAAGCTATGCTTATCAACTAGGTTCACAATAATGCTTTCATGCTAGAATAGATTGACCACAAGTATATGTTTCTAATTGGTGCATGTCACGTGCTCTTTACAAATACACCATTTCTCAAACATGAATAACAACCTCATGCATTTGCATAGATCAATTTATGTTTTTCCACCTTCCAAGGAAGACTTTCCTCCACAATAGCAAGTAGAACTTGCTTCTCTTCCAATTATGTACCATGTTCTAGGAAATGTCCTCAACACTCAAGCTTTAGTAGCTTCATTTTAAACTAATGAATGATTTTGATGAGCAATAACAACTCATAATCTCCCAATAACATAGGTCACTCTTTCTAGAGATTCACATTTATCCTAGGCTCTAATACTATATTAAAATTCCATGAAGAGAGAGAAACATGAAACACAATAACTAACATGCACATATCAAAGAACTAAAGGATATCTATTATTCTCCTTGGATAATATGAGCAAGTTAACCACTTGAGGCCACTGTAATGGATTATACCACGCCTTTAAGTAGGGCCCTCATCACATCAAATTCCATAGGCAAATAGCACAGGCTACCCAATACCATGGGCCTATAAACTACCAATGATAAACCCATCACTAACATGATCAAGATTAATCTAACTACCCTTTACCAAGTCAAGATTAACTTAACACCAATAAACCTTTTTTCCAACTTTGTTGTTGCAATGGATATTTCATTATATGCCTCGATGAGGTAGCCTTCACCACCTTTAAACCAAAAATAAATGTATTCTCTTTTGTAAAATACTACATCCCTATACCATAAATAAGTGATTTCAAACATCATTTTACACACATTTAAGGATTCCATATCACACTCTACATCATTGAAAAATCAGTTTTTTTTTGACAAATTGGATCTTAGATTACCTTATGATTCTTATGGCATATTCCTCAACTTGTATCCGCCCTAATGAACATAGATGTACTAGTTCAAATGTCTAAACCAAACTCATAAACTAAGGATTTAGAAATCAAACTACTTTTGGTTACCACTATCAACAAAACCTTTACCTTTATGTTCTTCACTTGAACCTTAATATGGAATATGGAATTTGTTCTCCACCAACCCCTGCAGTTTGGAGTGTGGTGAAGACTAGGTTAATAACATCCACATTGAGCTATCTTCTATGACCATTCTTGTTTTTTTAGGGTTATCCTTATTTCTTGTACTTGACCCATTCAATATGCAATTCCATTTGAAATTTTCATCACTTCCCATTCGTCTATCCATCCAAATTATGATGGTTGCATCTTTATTAGGATCCCTCCCTCCAAGGATACTATCAGTCCAAACTTTGATCTCTTTCCCATTGAACGGAATCCAAGTGATTTTGGATTGAATTAATGGATATATCTTCCACATAAGTACTTTTTAAAGAGATATCTATTCCACCATTCCATCTTGTCTGCGAGTAGGTTCCAAATGAGTTTTTCCAGAATCACAATATTAATGAAGGTTGGGTATTTAATCCCAACTCTTACTATGTCTTTTGGTTCTCTTACGATGTTCCAATTGACAAGATGGTACTTTGTGTTATTGCTTTTTCCCCCCTGCCAGAGAAATTTTATGATCTCTTCTGTTATCCGGGCCATCATTCGTTTTGGAGCAAGCAAGAATGGACATCTATATATCAACAAGGCTATTAGGATAGATTTTATTAGGACAATTTTTCCAACTGGATTGAGCCAATGTTCTCCCCATTATTGAAATTTCCCTTTGATTTTTCTTATAATATCCAACTAGATCTTGGAGGAGGGTGCATTAAATGAAATGGGCATCCTAAGATACTTGAATTTGTTCCAAGAATCTATGCTCTAGAAACGAATGATTATGGCTATTTCACAAAGGAAGGGGACGAGTGTTCCAAGCGTAAATCATGATTTACCCCTTGTTAATTTATCATCCTAAGGACTCAATAAATCGATCAAGAATCTCTTAGAAGCGATTTTTCATGATAGTTGAGGCTCCTTCAAGTAGAAGGGTGTCATCTACAAACTGAGAGTGGTTCATGGATTTTACTCCTCTTGTTACAGAGTTGCTTGGAAGATTCTCACTTGTTCTTTTTTTCTTGAGCTTTTTGCTTAGAGATTCCACCACGATGATGTGAAACTAAGGGGATAAAGGGAAACCTTACCAAGACCTCTACTTTATTTAAAGAAGGAGGAGGGGTTCCCATTGAAAAGAGGAGCAATCTAAGGATTTGAGATGCAAGCTTTGATCCAATCTATAAAATTTGCATCAAAACCAAACTTATGCATGACATTGAAGAGAAAGGATTTGAGATGCAAGCTTTGATCCAATCTATAAAATTTGCATCAAAACCAAACCAAATTTTACTGATATACTAAACATGATCGAGATAACCTATCAGATCACTTACTAATTTGTGTTTTTTCTTGTTGGTCTTTCCATACAAAAATAGGTTTACACTTGAACCACATGTACTAGCAAGAACCAAAAACTCGATCATACGCTTGATTTGCACAACTTGACACTTTCAAGACCATACTTGTAGATCTACATGCACAACATCCAACAATTTATCTTTCCATAAATCAATAACTTAACAAATTTCTACCCTACACGATTGCTAAACACTAGTTTACACTAAAACTCATCGGTTTCTCTCACAATGATTTCTTACAGCAAGGTCCACGACTTCCCATTGCTACCATCTCTATTAAAAAAATAGTGGCTTGTTTCAAATGGGTAGACAAACAAACTTCAAAGACATTACTTTGCAAGGTGATCACGAACAACAGCCTAACACCATCAACATCACTTTCCTTTCTTCCACTTCTTCCTAAGCTATGCTTATCAACTAGGTTCACAATAATGCTTTCATGCTAGAATAGATTGACCACAAGTATATGTTTCTAATTGGTGCATGTCACGTGCTCTTTACAAATACACCCTTTCTCAAACATGAATAACAACCTCATGCATTTGCATAGATCAATTTATGTTACCCCACCTTCCAAGGAAGACTTTCCTACACAATAGCAAGTAGAACTTGCTTCTCTTCCAATTATGTACCATGTTCTAGGCAATGTCCTCAACACTCAAGATTTAGTAGCTTCATTTTAAACTAATGAATGCTTTTGATGAACAATAACAACTCATAATCTCCCAATAACATAGGTCACTCTTTCTAGAGATTCATATTTATCCTAGGCTCTAATACTATATTAAAATTCCATGAAGAGAGAGAAACATGAAACACAATAACTAACATGCACATATCAAAGAACTAAAGGATATCTATTATTCTCCTTGGATAATATGAGCAAGTTAACCACTTGAGGCCACTGTAATGGATTATACCAAGCCTTTAAGTAGGGCCCTCATCACATCAAATTCCATAGGCAAATAGCACAGGCTACCCAATACCATGGGCCTATAAACTACCAATGATAAACCCATCACTAACATGATCAAGATTAATCTAACTACCCTTTACCAAGTCAAGATTAACTTAACACCAATAAACTTTTTTTCCAACTTTGTTGCTGCAATGGATATTTCATTATATGCCTCGATGAGGTAGCCTTCACCACCTTTAAACCAAAAATAAATGCATTCTCTTTTGTAAAATACTACATCCCTATACCACAAATAAGTGATTTCAAACATCATTTTACACACATTTAAGGATTCCATATCACACTCTACATCATTAAAAAATCAGTTTTTTTTTGACAAATTGGATCTTAGATTACCTTATGATTCTTATGGCATATTCCTCAACTTGTATCCCCCCTAATGAACATAGATGTACTAGTTCAAATGTCTAAACCAAACTCATAAACTAAGGATTTAGAAATCAAACTACTTTTGGTTACCACTATCAAACAAAACCTTTACCTTTATGTTCTTCACTTGAACCTTAATATGGAATATGGAATTTGTTCTCCTCCAACCCCTGCAGTTTGGAGTGTGGTGAAGACTAGGTTAATAGCATCCACATCGAGCTATCTTCTATGACCATTCTTGTTTTTTTAGGGTTATCCTTATTTCTTGTACTTGACCCATTCAATATGCAATTCCATTTGAAATTTTCATCACTTCCCATTTGTCTATCCATCCAAATTATGATGGTTGCAATCTTTATTAGGATCCCTCCCTCTGTGGCCTATGGTTGCATTTTCTTTCCTTTGCCTTTATTTACCTCTTCTCATTCCTTTTGTTTCCCCATCTTTGTAACCAAATCCATATACATAGCTTTCTTGATTGCTTCATTTATGCCTTTTACATTCATAAGATGCATCTACCTTCAATTATGAATTTGCATGCCTCCAAGCTATTTCATCATTTCCTCGTGTTCTTTTGGTGTGCTTCTCAACAATATGGCTTACTTTTGGAAGTTGAACATGTATTCTTGGATAGTTTGTCCTTTCTCTCACTGGTAATATTGTCATCTCACGAGTTCTTCCTCTTTGTACCCTATGGGATATAACCATCACATCCTTGAAGTGTTCACATGGATCACTAATGAATTCTTTCCCAATCACAAGGCATCTACATAAATCTCCAACCATATTAGGACATGGTTGGACATTTTTAGGCAAGCAAAGGAAATCCCATGTTCCTCTTTTACTTGGTGCGCTCCGATGTATATCTCAAGTTATTTAATACATCCATTGAGTTTTCAACATCTATAACTCCATCATAACGTTGTATCTCCACTTACTCCAATTTAAAGAATGTATGTATCATTGCTTCGCTTGAACCATGTTCTTGCTTGAAGTTTCTATTCATATCCTCCCCTTTTTTGGATTTTGGTGCAAATTCCTTAATTCCTCGATGAGGATTTCTACCTGATGTTTGTGGCTTTTCCCTCCAATTTCACAAAATGGACTTCAAAATAGTCATTTTGATTTCCCATGGTTACAAGTTGGACTTTCCACTTCTTTCTCTCTATCTCAAGTTTGTATGAATATGAAAAACTACCTTTCTATTCTTTCCTTAATCAAGTTAGCATAAACTCAAAATGAAACACATCCCAAACAAATGGAAATCACTTTTACATCCATTCATAGATTGTCACAACAATCTTCATAGAATTTATTAATAAAAATTGAAATACTACTTATACTATACACTTTTACATCTATAAATACATGAAGCATGTCATTCTTACTATTAACCATCGAAAACAATGAACTTCCAACAATATGAAACTAAACAAAAATAAAACAAAACAAAAATCAATCACACCAAAACCCCCCCCCCTTTTTCCCTAGAGAACCCAACATGAAAAAGCTCCAACATTCAATGAAAGTAATATATCATGCACTGCAATAGAATAGCCCAGTATTTATAAGTTATGTATATACATTTGCTAGGAAAATGTCCCAAGTGAATTACACATGTTACACGTTTGTAAAGAAAATTAGAGCATTCACACACCTTCAACATAAGTCTATACCATGATGACATGATGACCAATGAGTGATTCATCTTGAAAATAAGCTACACAAGAGTCTCACCCTGAAAAGGTCATAGAATTATATAATCTAATTCATGATGTTACTTAACTATTTCTAACAATGAATTAGTCATAGTGAGCTCGGTCACTAGTCACGATTGAGTTGTTTTCCTCGTCACCCTTCTAATCTATTTTGTCGTTTTCACATACTATATACTCACCAAAAGTTATCGCAACGTATGAATCTCTGGACTTTTATCTCTTATGCTTTTGGCCAACGAAGTTACGAGAGATTATCGGGAAAGATGACGTGTTTATTACGAGAGATTATCGGGAAAGATGACGTGTTTATTACGAGAGATTATCGGGAAAGATGACGTGTTTATTACGAGAGATTATCCGGAAAGATGACAGGTTCATTTATTTTATGTTGGGAACGAATTTGATTCTTTAGCTAATTTTATTTATTTCATCGAAATTATGATAAGTTCGAAACGCTTTTCTTAAAGTTGTTTGAATATAATTTTTTTTTTATAAATAAATTAAGAGTTTCTTATTTTTTTCTTCTTAAAGTAGGTAAACCAAAATTGATCAAGTATATGTTAAAATTTTTGATTATTTTATTTAAATCCAATTAAAAATAAAAAATATTAAAATTACAAATATAACTTATTCAAAATATATAATCCAAATGTAATAAAAATATATAAAAAAGTTAAATTTATTTATATATTTAAAAATACAATTTTCAAAAAAAATTAATTTGACCCAAAACTTATATAATCAAATTTCAATAATAATAAAAAAAACAAATTATATAACATTTAAACTTTTCTATTTCTTAATTTCAAACCTATAATATATTATATACAATCATGTTCCAACTAAAACACTATCTAACATTAACTTGCCTGAAAATCCAACTCTATCTAACTTGCCTTATTTTGTGGGCACGGGTAAGTACTCAACACACCAATATTTGTCTTTCTAGAGACTTCACACCCAAAACATACGTGGCCTGTGGCGGTTACAACTTATGACCTTCGGAAACGGTCAAAACTGACAAATTAATTATAGATACTCAATGTTAGCGGGTGACGTGGACAAAGCATCCACAGTAACTGGAACTGCGACAACCAACTCAGCACTCCTTAGTGGAAATAGAGGAATACCGAGTCTTAAATGTGTGTTCTCAAGAAGGACAAATGGCGGATAGTGTTAGGTGAAGGGTTTGTGTATGGGTAATGGATCTCAACTTGCGTGCGTTTTGTTATATACATATAAGGATTAAAGGAAATTCATTTCTATAGGGGAACTACCTAATTAATTTGTACATTTGATGGGTGAATAATAAGTGACATTATAGTTACAGGTAGTTAGTTACATAGGAATAGGGACAAAGGGAGTCATTCCAAATGCAAGGGATAGATAATACAACATGTTTGAGAAGACTAATAACAACGATGTTGAGATTTTAACAATGAAGTCGTCTAAATATTCGACAATTTTGCTTCGATGGGAGGTTTTTCACCGGAATTTGATGTTTTTTTATTTTGCAAAATCTAAATTTAATTGTGTTTTAATGACAATTTTGATGGTAGAAACATATTTTGCACTAGTAAAAACCCTTGGGGCACCCAAAATTTCAAAGTTTGACAGTTGTAATCGGGATTTTGAAAAATTCTTGTCGGATTTTTTCAAAATTGTGCCAATTTTTTTAGAATTTCCGTTTGAAATCGTTGAATTTTGAGATACTCGCTTAACAACTATATGCTTAGGTGCCCAACTCCGTAATATGGTCGAACCCTTATGTCAAGGCACCCACCCAAGGCACACTTCATTATGGCAGTATGTCTAATAAACTACTTCAGACTTCAAGGACATCTAAATCTACAACCTTCTGATCATAAACTATTGCTTTTCACCTATAATGACATGCCCTACAAGAAAAATAGGGGCGTGTTTCATTGGATGCAAATAACAGGCCTTACATCCCCCCTCATTAAATATTGTCACCACCTCAACAATCTCCAACCAAAATTTGTCCTAGTGCATCGAGTCCGCTTTCCTCAAACTCTCAAATTTTATCTTCATATCTCCACATTGACTCCTTCTTTGTCAAACTATCCTCCATCCTTGACTTGTTTTTCTAACAAAGAGATTAATCATGTCATTTGGTCTTACTAAATGCAATCATCCTATGAGAAATCACCTTCTCCACTTTGCAATCTAGTGTTCCCAAGATCATGATGGGGGCCTTAGAAGGCCTAGGCCTACGAGGATCACTTGTGTCAAACTGACATGCTAAAAGTTGACTTATGTGGAAGATTGGGGGATGAGCACCTAATTGAGGGGAAGTTTCAACCTATAAGATACCTTGCCTACCATGCCAATCACTTTGGGAAACCCTTTAGATCGCTTGAACAATGACCTAATCATGCACATCGAAGGCCACTATTCCCTATTTAAATTGAGTAGGGCCTTGTTCCCAACTTGAAATTCTAATTCCATTCTTCCCTAATCTACCCAAAAAATCATGTACTCGATTTCCTTTATGAAATGAATGTGAGGCTTGTTCACTCGATATTGCCATCCCTTAAGGAATTTAAGTCTTGAAGGGTTGCTTCTATAAAACCCTCTCAACATAGTATGAGGTGTCATCAACTATTGACCTATGCCCAACTCGCATGGGCTATGCCCTAATGTTGAACTCTTCTACATGTTTCTACTAAATTGGGTTGAGTCCAATAGTTCCAACTAGTTTGTTTGGTCCACTTGCAAAAAGTGCCTAAGGTAATTCTCTAAAAGGTTTGCCTACCAATCTATAGATGATAACCTATGCTTATCAACAACTTAGCTCCAATAAGTTTGAACAACTTCTTCCAAAACTGACTTGTAAACCTTGAATCCTTGCCTAACACAATATTCAACAAAGGACCCCAATATTTAAAAACATGCTTAAGAAAAATCTTTGCAACTCCCTTAGCTTAGCAAGGCAACTTCATGGATCTAACTTTGTATTGAACTTTTACATTGCCATGTCGAACAATTTCATAACTAAAAATATCTCCAAGAAATATTGTGTCTCCATGTGAATCTTCATAACCCACGAACCACTCCTTATCAAGAGTTATATGGAAGGAATATCCCAAATCAAGCAGTTATGCCTCATCATGGGAATTGGTTAAGAAACATGCTAAAGAGGGATACATAGTACCCTTGCAACTAAAAACCCTAGAAACTAAATCCTCCTTATTTGCTTATTTTACCTTTGAAGGTTTGGTCTTGCATTCACACTTATTGTGCCCTATTTGATGCCACATCCAATAAATCAATTCACGTCACTTCATATCTTTGTTAGCATATATTCCTCTAGATCTAGATTTGCTCACACGATATCTTTCATCATTTCACTCCATAGAGCATCCCCTAGTCACCAAAGTTTCTAAATCAATGTTTATTTTAGAAGTTCTTCTCCATGTATTCTCTTGTAGATAGTGCTACTTGTTTTTTCAACCAAGCATGTGCAAGGATGCACCTGCTAACTAGTAGCAGCAGTCTCAATAAAAATATGTAAAAACTAATGTAATCTGATCTAACATTAACATGTGCAAAGAAATAAAAAAACTAGATTTAAGAACATAAGCAATAAGATCTATGAGAAAAACAAGAAATTAAAAAATTTAATCTTTTGTATTACCTCAAATGGCGAGGATGGCGAGTTTTGAGCAGCTCCAAGGTTGAGATGCTCCAATGTCCAATTATGGTCTCTTCTTCTCCAATGCTTCAATGGGGATCTTCAAACTCGAAATGGGAGGCAAGGGCTCTCAAAGGGAATTTGGTAGCATAAGGATATAATAAAATGTGGATGAATAATGAGGAGCCCCTATCACCTTTTTATAGTTTTTTGGTGATGGGGAATACCATTATGGTTTAGGGAAACCAATGGTATTGAACAAAATGGTTTAGGTCTCTTTTTCCCTCTTTTTCCTTTTTTGAATATTATTCTCTTTTAATTGATTTTTGGGAATTTTGGACCCTTTTTGAGGGTTTTTTGTGTTTTTTGAGGAAAAATACATATTTTGAGGGGAAAAAGGTGTATTATGGTCTTTTTGGTGACCTTTTGAAGGTTTTAGAGGCTCAAATGGTGGAAAAAGTGGCAAATGGGTCATGTGAATAAGGGAATGAGCTAGTGAGCACTTTTTGGGTGTTAACAGATAGTGACCCATGATCTTATCCAACTTGAGATTCTCTACCTTTGTTGCTCCACTAATTGAAACTATCATATTTTCCCAAGAATTCATAAGACTATAGAGTAAGGCCATTCATTTCTCATTGTCTTTTAGTTCATCATTGATGGCCTTGGGCTAATTGTGCAAGGCATTGAAGGCATTAAGGTGATCTGTGACCCTATATTGTACTTCATTTTTAGAGCATACAAATTCTTCCGTAGGGATATCAAATTCATGAGGGATTTAGCCTCATACAACAAGTCAAGTTTATCCCAAAGCTTCTTTGTTGTAGTTTTCCCTGACACATTCTTTAACATATAATCAAATAGATTAAGGTTGATCAAGGAAATGACCTTATCATTCATCTTGTCCCAATTCTCTTGCTTCGCAGTGCTAGGCTTCATGTCCATCATGATTAATTCCTTCTGCTCTCTTTGAATAAGCGAATATTCCATCTCCAACTTCCTTAAATTAAAGTTGTGGCCATTGAATTTCTAAATCTCTCAATGTCTAGATTCCATTTATTCTACCGCATTTATCTTCCCAACCTTTCATTGAAGCTAGTTACTTAAAAAAAATGACCTCCGCAACAACACAACATTGTTTAGTTTTAGCTCTTTTAGTATGGAAAAATAGAATTGTCTATCTCTCTGATCAAGACCTCAAAACAGGGCCTTAAAACTTAAAATTATACAAACCAACTTTCCTTAAATTGGCAACAAAAGCATCCCCTTGAAGCCAACAACTCTAGTACCAATTGTTAAACCTTGAGAGAAATATACAATACAAAAACATTCAACATAAGTAATAACTTCAAAATAATAAACAGCCATAGGAAAGAAACACACACACCAACATATAAGTTTTGCTCATAGGAGCCAAATCGTTGTCCACCTTGTTTTCTTTTTCTTTTATAAAGAATTATAAACATAAAAACAACACTGCCCCTAAATCATGCATACAATTGGGAAACAACTATGCTTCTAAAATAAAAGAATGAAATTCATAGTTTTTTTTACACACTACATATAAAAATGGAAGCTTTTAGTTACATAGACAATATAATTGGTAATGTTATTAGTTACATAGACAATATAATTGGTAATGTTATTGAAAAACCTAATGGCTAATATAAGCATTCTTGGGAAGGAATCATTTTTACCACAACAAAGGAGGAGATGAATTGCCATACTTGGCCAACGTGGTCCAAAATCTTGTTGTTAAGGACTTTGCATAACTTTAGCCTGTAGCATTGAACTTCTAACCACAACAAGAAGGAAACACACGTAGTGAATTATGTGAAGACCAACCTCTAAGGGTACCACTGGTTTTGGTTAATTTGAAAAATGAAAACATCATAACATTATGATAAACGTGAAGAACCATTGGATGGAAGCTACGTAGGAAGGGAGAAACAAAGATATTTAATGTATGGAAACTTAGAAACATAGAAGTGACAATATGTACTTAATTAGTAAGAAAGAGTGAAAAAGAAATCATGGAAATAGAGTGGGGACACATAAGCAAACTATTTTCGCTACAATTAACTTATACAACAAAAAGAGTTTGAGGTTCCAAGGCTTAATATAGGAAGTGGTAGCAGAAGACATAATTTCAACATTAACAAAAAATCATGAAAGAAGACATAGTTTCAACATTAACAAAACAATAATGAAGAAGACATGTCAGTTGCAAAGAAGACCCATTAGTAAAAAATTATAGGTTGATCCTAGGTGGATAAGTAATCTCAACCTTGTAGTACCAAGTATGAGTCAACTAAAAACAATACATTATTAATATGTTGGTTAGAGGAAGTATTAATCCACATTATTGATGTAAGATTCAATATCAATATTTCTCTACATCTACAATGTAAGATTCAATATCAATATTTATTATCATTAACATGAGATGTACAGGATATTATTTTTGATATCAAGTGTTAGAAATAAGATTTGAGACAACATCCTAACCTTATCTAAATCATGAATATAACCCTTACACTAACATTAATTATCACAATTCTACCCTCCCCTTGCAGTAACATTAATGATCTCAATTCCAACCTTGAGTAATAGAGACTCAATATGTTGTACAAAATGCCCCAATACTTAAAGAAAAAGAGTATTATAAAAAATCGTATGTATGAAAAGATCGATCTAGAGGAAATTTATTAGGTAGCTAATGGCTTAGGTTCCATAAATGGGGAAAATCAAGTCTATTGAGGGACAATGATAGTGAAATTAAACCTCCAAATTATTTGATGCACACATCCAAAATATCATATACATGCCACAAATTGCAATTTTTGATAGGTTAAACGAAAAATCAACAAAACTCATAGTCATATGTAACTATCACTATGGGAAATTATAGCTTGAGCCATGGATCATAATAGATGGAAGGCCTAGCAATTAAAGCTGACACCAAGGACACTTCAACATTGATTGCTATAAGTTGGTCGATGGGTTTACTTACCTTGGTTTCCATCTAAATCCAAACGGCTACCTCATTAAGGATTGGCTTTGGCTGATAAGAAAATTTGAGTCTCGTATTTCCCACTGGACTTATCGCCTTCTATCAATTGGAGGAAAGTTAACACTGCTCAAAAAAGTTCTTATTGGAACACCGGTATATTGGTTTTCTCTCTTACTCGTGCCTTGTTCTGTTCTCAACTCATCGAGAAGAATTATGTTCAATTTCTTATGGACCGGGGGTATGAAGAAAACAGGTTTTACTTTGATTGGGTGGGAGAAGATCTCTCTCCCCATTTCCTCGGGAGGCTGGGGGATAAAGGACTTATCCATCTTCAGTGCTACTCTTCGTTTGAAGAGTCTTTGGCGGGTCTTATTTGGAAACTTTCTATGGTCGAGAGTCATACACCAGAAGTATATAAAAACCAAGGTTTCTCACTGGCTTAGGTCATCAAGGAAAGCTGTGAGAGGGGTTTCACCGGTATGGAATGGATTCATGAAGGTTTATTGTTGGCTGGCATGTGAGGTATGTTGGAAAGTTGGTAACGGACGGGAGGTGGTTGTGGGTATTGACCCCGTTATGGGATTGAAGGGTGAGTACCAACTCTCACATGAGTTGCTAAGGCTATTGAGAAATGCTGGCATATATACTATGGATTCTATTGTCACTGGTAAGGTATTGAACTATTGGCATTCTGCTACGGATCTACATCTTCCACGTAACTGCACTGCAGAATGGGAAAATTATGTGCTCTCATTAAATATGGCAGGTATCCGTCTTAGTAGTGAGGAAGATTCGGTGGTTTGGAGCGGAAATGAAGCAACTGGTAAGGTGACTGCTTGCACAACTTATAATTATATTATTAAGAGGCGGTGTATATTCCCAAATCAGTGGTGGTATAAGGCAATTTGGTATTGGCATCTGCCAAAAGCTCAAATGTTTTTTCTGGTATGTGCTTATGGATAAACTCAAAACTTGGGACAATCTTGCTTTGTTGGGTTGGATTGGACCGAATCTGTGCATTTTATGCATGAAAAATGCTGAATCTTCTTGTCATTTGTTTATGGAGTGCTCTTTTACAAAAAAGCTGTGGGAAAAGATATATTTGCACTTCGGTATCTCTGTTACGTGGGAAAGCAATACCTTTGAGGCTGGTATTAAATTATGGATGAAGAATTGTAGGTCACATGCTACTCTTCCGGTATTTGCATGCTGGGCTATTTGGTGCAGTCGAAACAAAGTTTTATTTGAAAACCAAGTCCCTTTGTTGGATCATACATTTAATATCTCTTATATCCATATTCGGAACCTACTCTTGGTAAGAGGGATATTGGATCTTTTTAGCCAACATACAGTGACCCGGTCTTATTATTTGATGGGGCTGCCAATTTGGGAAACTGTGGTATTGGGGGTGTTATTTTTCTCAGCGCGGAACATTTCTACAATCTCCGTTTGAAATGTGGAAGAGGGACAAACATGAAGGATGAATTATTAGCGCTGTGGTGTGTCGTCAGAGTGGAAAATATCTTTGGACTGGCAAATGTTAAAATTTTCGGTGACTCAAGAGTCACTATCAAATGGGCAAGGGGAGAATATGAATTGAAGGTCTTAGAACTGGATTATTGGTGCAATCGTATTAGAGGGGAACTGAACACTTTCAACAACTATTCTCTGGAACATATCTACATGGAATTTAATGCACAGGCGGATCAACTTTCAAAGTTTGCACTGGATGGGGAGGAGGGCATTCTTCATTGGGAAGAACATTGTGAAAACTGCTTGATTGACTCTGGCAATATTTTTTTTTTTTTTATAGATAGACTATAGGTGTGCCAATCTTTTTGGTATTTTTGATATCAGAATTTGGGGTCGATTTTGTTAACAGCTGGAAATGTGATCTTGAACATTTAGAAGTTCACTTCTTGAATATCTTTGACATCATGTACTATTTGATTCAGTTATATGAATATCAATAGTATGCTTTTTTCGCGGGAAAAAAAATTTGATTTGCTACACTTTTTAGTAGCCTGGCATGTGACACACCTTTTAGTAATATAAAGGCTTAAAATGATATATTTATTGAAAGAGATATTTATAATGAGTTGGACAATGGACAAGTTTGGTTAGTTGTTAATTATCAAAGGAAATTGATTAGGTAGCTAATGGCTTAGGTTCCATAAATGGGGAAAATCAAGTTTATTGAGGGACAACGATAGTGAAATTAAACCTTCAAATTATTTGATGCAAACATCCAAAATATCATAGACATGTCACAAATTGAAAGTTTTGATGGGTTAAATGAAAAATCAACAAAACTCATAGTCATATGTAACTATCACTATGGGAAATTATAGCTTGAGCTAGGTATCATAATAGATGGAAGGCCTAGCAATTGACGCTGACACCAAGGACACTTCAACATTGATTTGCTACACTTTTTAGTAGGGCATGTGACACACCTTTTAGTAATATTAAGGCTTAAAATGATATATTTATTGAAAGAGATATTTATAATGAGTGGGACAATGGATAAGTTTGGTTAGTTGTTAATTATCAAAATATTTTTAGATTAATTTTAAGAATAATAATACTTATTATTTAATATAATGTTGTTATTTAGTGAAATGTTAAATTAGTATTGAAATTTTATATTAATTTTAAAATATCAATAAAATCATTAACTTATATATAATTCAGGTAATTATTTATTAACATTTTATTTATTTATTTATAGAAATATTCTATAAACTAATTCATATTGAGAGATAAAGAAAACTGTAAGCCAATTCATATATGATTTGATATAAATAGGTTAATAGTTTTTCTTATTTTTATGATTTAAAAAAAAGGCAGGTACATATTATTACATATATATGTATTGGTAAAACACACTTTGGATATTGAAAAGTAGAAGTTGAAATTTTAAATGTAATATATATGTTCATTGTTTAATATGTTTTATATATATTTATAAAATATTTATTTTAATAAAAATAAAAAGAAGTTGAAATTTTAAATATTAAGATTTTATGTGGGTAAAATAATTATCTAAATCAAATCAAATAAAAACAAGTTTAATATAATTTTTTAATTAGTTTTTTTGTTTATTATTAATTAAATTAATTTTGACAAATTACAATCTCTTTTAAATATTTTTATAAATAAAATTCTTTAAACATGTAAATGTAAGATCATTAATATTTAAAATCTTATTAATACACGCAATTTATTAACTAAAATATTATTGAATTTTATACCACTTCAAATCTAATTATAAACTCTTATAATTTAATAATATTATGTATTAGTTATTTTTTGAATTTAAATAATAAATTATTAATTTATGTGAATCCAAATTAAAGAATAATAAAAATATTAAAAAATCATAAATTTTAATTTTGACAAAGAAAAATAAACATAAAATTTGAACACTTTATATTAATCTCTTGTTTGCAAATAACAAGCCCTCCATTTATAACAATTCGATTACTTATTTTAAGTAAATATACATAACCTACCATCAATCCCACATCCACATTGAAACTTATAACCTCTTGTAAAAGACACTCAACTTTTTACAATA
Organism: Larix kaempferi; assembly: GCA_027924585.1. Classification (NCBI taxonomy): domain Eukaryota; kingdom Viridiplantae; phylum Streptophyta; class Pinopsida; order Pinales; family Pinaceae; genus Larix; species Larix kaempferi. Next base: position 7,350,338 of record BSBM01000511.1, on the reverse strand, counting down.
CCAAACCTTCTCATCTTTTCGAAAATTAGAAGTTAATTAAATTGGACATTAATACCATTACATCACAATTTGAGTACTTAAGATAATTGGAGCTCAACTTCCGTGGTATGATCTTACACATAACTACTTCACGATGTGACACCTGTATGGGTTGAAATTTGAATTTGTGACCTTCATTACCATATAATGATCAAGATATTTTAAAAAATATTTATGGAAAGACAAGCCATAAAGTAAATCACCATCAACGAGAATGCAATCAGTTTTCTTTTTGGAGTGGGCCATCAGTTAAGAAAATGTATCTATCTAAATAAACAACATGAAAATAAAGAAAAACATATATTTATTGGAGTGAGTTTAAAAGTGGATAAATTCAATTTTTTGATAAGTCTAATTTTTTGGCAAAGCAAATTTTACTATAATTTATTTATTCTTTTGAAATTCTAAAAATGTGTCTTTTTAAAATGTGTTAAAATTTCACAAATAAAGTTTTGTAGTCAAAATTCCCATAAACCGGGTGGAACTATATTCTTCGTCAAAATTCCTATCGAATTTAGAAAAGAATTTAAATGAAAAAATAATTGAATTTGTCCACTTTTTAACTTACTCTCCATTAAATTGGATGAGGAAAAGTGGATGATGAGCGTAAGGAAGATGAGAAATACTAAGATTAAGAGATGAATGATCTTGAACATGCAATCTCTAACTTTACAAGAGACTGAAGTGGGTGGGTGGAGACAATGAGGAGGAATCTAACTCACAACATAGCCAATCAATGAGAGTCCATAAGGGGTGAAATTCGACAACCATTCCTTATGGGCATAAAAAATCTCAAGTGCCACACTCTACCAAAGGATAGTTGAGCCTCTATGGTTGAGGCAATGTAGTGCCAAATGGGCTAGGATGTCGAAAGTGAAAATTTTTGGGCAAGACCTACAAGACCGTGACAACCTGGGATTGTACTCCATTCACCACTCTTGAAGTTCAGTGACAACACAAGTGTCTTTAAACATTCCAATGGTTTTAACAAAGGGAGGAACACTTGCATCTAGCATACAATTGATCCCACAAATCTTACATTTCATTCGTGTAAAAGTTTGAAGGAAATTGAGTTGTTGAAATACCTCCCACACTTGAATTACAAAGCATCCACTATGAACTAACATAGGAATCACTATCAATTTGTATGGATTTGATCATCATCAAAGAATCATATTCCACTAGGTTTCAAGCTTTCTACTTTTGAAAGAAAAAATATTATTATTGGGTTTTTGAAAATGACACATTTGTCACGGACTTCTTTTCAAAACAAATATAGTTACCAACTTGATGATAATTCTCTAGAGTTCTCATTTATATATATATAAAGCTAGTTATGATGATAAAACATATACAATTTGAAAGCTTCTTGTTTAAAATGTCATGTTAAATAAAGTATTTTTATAATCACAATTTACAAAAAAAGAGAAAGGAAAATAACATTTTTATAACTTTCTTTCATATATATATATATATATATAAACAAGAACATATAGATTTGTATTAACAATGTTGCAGTTGAACTATTCATCGGGAGAAATACAAAGGAGAATTTTTTGTTTTTTGGCATACTGCCTCAAATAGGGAATTCGACAAATTATTCTGAAAATCTTAATTTTCGTATGCATAGGAAATTCTAAAGAGGCCGCTAGTGCAATTGCGGCAAAAAAATCCAAAATATGAATTGCATTTGCAATACATTTAGAGATTTACTAAAGGAGGGTGGCTTTACTTTTGATATCTTTATGGATGCTAATGTTGTCCAAGCCCACCATGTCCACATTTTTGTTCATATTTGAGCCCAAGTTTATGAATATGTTGACTTCTGCCTTATTACCTCCCTCAATAACATTCAATAACTCTTCATGATGCCTTGACATCCTACAAATATTATGTATTTCTTTGTTGGTTTTGTATTGGTGGGTTGGGCATTCCAGTGATCGATAGTGAAGGTGGGCATAGAGATTTTTCACATCAAAATGCCTCCTTGTGTTGATTGCTACAACACGGCTTGGTGTTTCTCCCTGTGCATATTGCTACAACACAACTAGGTGCAAATTGGTTCATTGTTGCAATTCGATTGTGTATTGAAATTTTCTTTGTAGCCATTATTATGTCATGAGGCTTGTGAGATAAATGAAATGCAGACTTAGGGGACGTTACAGAGGAGCCCCTTTTTTTCCTTGAGTTGTAATTCACCATGTTTAAGCTTGGTGGAATTATTTGCATGCCCTTTTTTCGTTGGGTTAATTTCCCTTAGGACATGATTTTTTATTTTTTATTTTTTAATCTCGGAGGACAAAGTGGCTTCTTGTTTGATTCTAGAAATGATCCTCGCAAGGTTGGTGTCTTTGGGGGACTTGGAAAGATGCATTTTCTTGATGATTATCATCGAGTCTCCGATTGCAATGAGGCTGATTGTCATGTCCCCAAATTTCGCATTGGGTCACAATGGCCTAAGCCACTTGGCCATGTTCATGATAGTTTGTCAAAATGGAGCTAAGGGTCAAATAATTGCCAAGAATGATGTCCAAGTTAGTAATAATGTAAAATTAGAGCCAAAAGGACAAGGTGGGTCACATGAAGAGCAAATTCCCAATTCAAAGTTTGTAATGTCCCCATCCAAATAAACTATTATGGAGGAAAATTTCCACTAACTTACTACTTCCCTAGGTTGGGGGTGGAAGCATCAAAATTTGGAATAAGGGAGCTACAAGAACCAAAATGAACTTAGACTTAAAATTTCACATTAAATGGGTCAAATAAGTAATAATAAAAAAGAAAATAATGTGGCATTGGATCATGAGGGCTCATAAGAGGTCGTGGGACCCGCATGTGGCAAGATTCCCCACTACACTTGGCATCATTCTCTCACCAATTTGAGTCCAAGGTGGAGGGTAACGTACTTGGGGGAGTTGAAGATTAATTATTCATGGACATATAGGAATTTCAAATTGGAGTGGAAGAGTAACTCCCATGGAAGAGGAAGAGACATCATAGAGGAGTTGTGACACTTGTAGCTAGATTCCCGTGCATCTATGACATCAATGATGGCGAATCTATGACAAATATGACAAATTTAGACCTGATTTCAGACCTATGACACATATGAAATATCTGGGCTAAAAAATCCACCAAGAGAGCACATAGGGGGAGTTATGGTCAGCCAATATTCCCCATTCGAATTGGGGGAAGAGGAATGCAAGAAAGAAGTGGACAAGTGTCTTCTATGAGAATCTCTCCCTAACTCGATTTGAGTGAATACTGTTGGATGGAATTCGAGGTATGGAGTCCATTGGAGGTTAATAAAATATGAGGATCACAAAGGAGATAAACTTTTGGTCATTTCTCATTTGCACTTTTGGAGATCTTAGCTTGTCCTTGCACGGTGGATGTTCATCCTCCCTACCTTAGAACCAATTTCGTGGGTGAAATATTCCTATCGAAGTTGGTTGGAGGAGAGGCCATTCATACCTCTCAACAGAGATTCATGGATATTTTTTGATGCAGGTCCGATCCTCCTTTGAGTTCGAGTTCATATTCTCTCTTCTTTCTCTACTATCTCTCTCTCAAAATTCTTTCAATGTTCGTGTACAAGTGTGATGGAAAACTTCTAATTGCATATAGTTTGTGGAGACTGATATTTTGAATCTATGGCCATGTTATCTACTATATATAATTGTAATGAATTTCACATGAGATCCACAACTCTAAATACCAAACATTTCATGTAATATTTCCAAGTAATATCAAGATTCGATCTAGTTTCCTCACTTATTTCTCATGGTGTTTTGGAATGAATTTGTATCTGTTTAATATCATACTTTTTTGAGGTTTAGCTTATGTTTCAAGCTGAATATGGAGTAAAATGGATGAAAAAAATTCTGTATGCATACCCTTGAAGTTTTACTAAATATTGTGCCATAAACTTATGTCCTTTGTTGACCATTTTCCCACAATTTCTATGTAAAACAACTTGTTGTTTTTTGGAAGGTATAACAGACCGTAAAACCCAAGTTAATGCTGCATATTTGTTTCATTTAGGTTCTCTAATATATCCAAGTCTCATATCAGAAAATAGGGAAGGCCATACAGTGTTTGGAAGGTCAAAAAGTTACTAGTCTAGTGGGGTTTTCAACTATCCAATTCAACTAGTTTTATTCCCCTTCCTTCCTCCTTGAGAATTGCGAACCCTGAAAGTTTCTAATGAATGTATAAGTGTATTTGAGTTGAATTAGGATGTATTAATACCTCTCAATCCCCTCCATATAGAATTCAAAACCATTTGGAAGTTTTTGGAGTAGCTTGAGTTCACCTATTCAAAGTTCGAAATTTGGTCCAAATTATGGATATTACAGTGGTATCAGAGCATTGTCCTTGCACCTATGCATTAATATCATCCATTGAATAAGAATTTTCAGCCATGTATTACTATTATGAGCAGTATGAAGATGATTGTGAGCAATATGAAGAAGAATGTGAATGGTATGAAGAAAAGGTACCATCATGCAACACTTCTTACAATTTCATAAGGAATGAGGGTTATTATTATGAACATGTGTATGATGAATATGAATGTGTCATACCACCAAAGGCTAATCCTATGAATGAATTATAAATATTGAGAGAAACATGTAAAACTTTACCTCAACAATATTAGACATATCTTGCTTTGATGGGAAAGACAAAGAAGGCAATTCTTTTTTAATACTTTGTCAATTGGGTGTTTGGATATAGGCCCAAGAATGAAGATGTGGAGTAAGTGAAGAAAGGTCTATACCCTTATTGCAAAATACCTTGGAGAGCGAATCATATATGTTTGAGTGAAAAGGAGGAGCGAAGTGAGGAGACCCATGAGACACCTTGTTCTGTAGGCGGTGAAGCAGAAGAAACATTACATGAAGAGGATCAAAATTCACTCCCAAGTGACTTTGAAAAAGATGAAGAAACATCACATGAGCATGAACAATATTCCATTGAAACTATTGAAGATCATTCCGATACACATTCTACTTTGGACATGGAACAAAGAGAATCTACTGATGGATGCTTGAACTGTAAAGGAGTACCTACTGATGGGTTCTCACACCATTATGTTGGTGACATAGATATAAATTTTGAAGGTGTTTCTGCAATCCAAAGTTCCATTGGCCATGGAGCTGAAGACCTTGTAGCAGTTGAAGAAGAACCAAGATCAACTTCCCCATCACTACTTGAGCTCCCATGTGACGTTGATCCCAAGAAAAAAGAAGAAGAGGAGGTTCGCTCTCATGAACCATCCTTCATTGAATGGTCTTTGAATACGAGTGAAAGGAAGATACATGAGGCCCTTATCATACTCCATGACACTCAAGCATTGGTGTCAAAATTTTGCTGGATATTTTCTTCATTGGAGGAGCCATCCTTCCTTGAAGACATGGAGAAGATTCAAAGAGAAATGTGCAACATCAAAGGTAATTTCATATCTTTTATTTTTGATAGAAGCAATTTGGTTGAGCTTAATGAATGGTTACATGAGGCATAATTGAAGAATAATGAGGGTATTCATAATCTCAAAGTTCAAAATGAGCAACTTATTGATAGATTGCAAGATACTTGTTCTTCCTCCTATGTTTCAAATTTTCATATGGTAGATTGCTTGGAGGATTCTCATAACATGGTGTATCATGAGAAACATGGAAATTTGCATGTGCTTGATGTGATTGAAGATGAGATTGATGAGAGCCAAACACTTGTTGTTGTGGAAGAGGAACTTGAGTTGCCACTTGATGATGGTTATGCACTTTTTGAAGAAGTGCATGATTGCTCTACCTTGGAACCAACTTATGAGAAACATTTCACACTTTTGAGGGAGGTGCATGATCCTACCCCTATGGAGCCTTCACATGATGAAACTTATGGAGAAGGGTGGGCCCACATGCTAATGTTACTTAACCAAAATCAAGCTAAGCCTCTCAAATTTGAATTTCCAAGGTAGACGGAGTTATTATTTGGCCAAATAACATTAGAGAGGAATCAAATGAGTCCTAATGTGTCATTCTCTCATAAAAATAACATTTATTAATATTTTATTGAATATTTGTGAGAGAATTATAGAATGAGGGGGAAATGCTCCATGAAGATTTATAAAAGGGTTGAAGACACAAGTGAAAGGGATTTTGGAAATTTGGATTTTGGTATTGGATATCCATTGAGCTTCTAAATCTTGGGATATGTGCCCCTTTCATTTTTGAAACAAGTTTCAGTGGTGAAATATTCCACCCTAGCTAGTAGAGAGGAGGAGATCATCCATATCTATTCATTGTGCTTCATTGCAACTGATTATTGAGGGGAGAAATCACTTTCATATTTATTTACAGATATTTATTACAGTTTATATGTTCATCTACAGTAGTGGGGTTGAATTCCTATCATTTGGAGTTTCTTTCTATTGATTTAGAGCTTGGACCGGTGTTGGTGGGATGAAATGGTGGTTCTTTTTTTGATACTTCTGAACATTTATGGGATGTGAGACCTATTCCATTGCATTCAGGTCATCATTTCCAGTGGGAAACACTTTATTTCACTCAAAAATGTTTTCGTATGCCCGATATATCATCATTTTACCAAATCTACTCTATTCAACATCTCTTCTGGTGGAGGGGCGCACCACTACTTTTATATCTCTGTATTTATTGGATTTCGAGATTCCGTAAGAGACATATATTGTTGTAATCATTATATTTAATGTATCCATACATTCATAATAAATATTTACAAAGCCTTTCATCATATGGTGTTCAATGTTCAAGTTTATGGGTGATTTATGTGTAAATATGCTAGTATAGTTAAACAATCTTAATACAATGTGTATTAAATTTTCATATCATCTCCTTGAAGTATATTATTAAGTCATTTGTGTTGATTTTTGAGTTTCATGGTAAAATTGGAGCTGTTTTGGAATACTTGGGCTGATTAGGAAGTGTTTGGGTCAAGTTGAAAAACTAGTATTCCAATGTGGGGGAAATTGAGCTAGTTTCTCACTAGACTTGAGAGGGTGTCTTTCATACTTCTTTGGAAGTTATATGTAGTCTATTAGTGGGTAATATAGTTGTATTTGAGTCTATTTAAGTCCATTAAATTTATATTGGGAGAATTATATTTTCTCTATTTTGCTGTTGCAACAATTTCCCCAAAGATTTCTTAAAACTGTAGGGCCCCTCCTATTTTTTGGTTTACTAAGATTTTAGCTCATCATAGAAGGTTTACTTTTTGTCACTTATAATTTTTTTTCCTAAAAACAAGTGAAAGAGGCAAGTTTTTGGATTAAGTAAAACTTGGCTTTTCTCGCCGAAATGGTCAAAGTCGCGATTGATTTTCTCAGATAGAATCATGTTTCAGAGCAACTCATCGAGTCATGCCGAAACGGTCGGAACATTGGTAAAATCGCGTCGGACACTTAGATTTTTTTGGAGTTTCTCTATTTCAGAGCAAATCACTGAGTTACACCGACGTGCTTCGGCGTGAAACAAGAAATACATCGACGATGCCTCGACGAAAGAACACGTTGGTGTAGAATGTCGGGTACTACCGACGCGTTTCGCCGCACGTAAAGAAATGAGGATGAAATGTGTCACTGGAGATAGGAGAGTCACGCTGACAAAGGAATTCGATTAAGGTGAAGAGCCGCTACGAAATGGAAAACGCCATTGAAATATTGACGAACATGCGCTAGTCGCACTGAAACGCTTCGGCGAAGAATGAAAAGGTCACTGATCTACTTCAGCGTGAAAAGGCCAAAAGACATCGAAAAGGGAATCAATGTAGACTGACGAGTACTGTTGACGCGTTTCGCTGCAAAAACATAAAGGACGTCGAAACATGTCGGCGATAAATTTAATCTACTGTGACACGGAGGGAAAGTCGGTTATTTTTGCTTCGAAACGGTGAATGGGTGGACCCCACCAAATTTTACCCTTATGCATTAATTGCTAGGGTTTTCCAATGTTATATAAAGGGTGAAAATAAAAAATTTTAAACATTTTGCAAACGTTGTTCATGCGAAGCCGCTTTCATCAACCATTGGACGCCCAACGCCCTTGAAATTTGTCTTTGCGACCAGTCTGCAACTGCCAGGTAGGCCATATTTTGTACCCTTATTCCCCATGTTCGAAACATAGTCTTTCCTTTGGCACTTTTCCCTTGTATAGAATGTGTTTGGCGTCATTGTGTTTACGGTTTTGTTGTATATTCTTATTTTTGAAAAGAAAAAGGAAACCCTTAATCCAACCATTTTATTCTTGTCCAGTGGGGCATGGATTGGTCGGTAGTGTTCGTGCTTCCTTAAATAACGCCTCTTGACCAAACTTTGTTAAGGTCTTTCCCGTCCGAGCGAATGCCTCGCACCAGGAATACCCTCCGGTCCCTTGCCGATGCTCACTTCCCTTGTATGCGACGTTCTATGTGCATTGCTAAGAGGGGAGTGGGATGAGTCCGTTAGGCAGGAAATGGGAGAAACACCCTAGGAATTTTAGTGTGGCAGTGGGCGCTACACCTTTTGGGTTAAACATATAGCCATAGACTTCACACCTGGTTTATCCCAAGCTAGAACCTACCACAGTTTTACGCTATTCCACCTTCATACTTGGCCGAAAGAAGAATCGAATAAGTCATGGGAGCCATTTGTTTACTCAATGAGCATATCCATTAGGATAGGTTTTCCAGACTATATAAGATATTTATTTGCTTAACAACCCTCATTGCAATTCCCAGATTGACCTAATGTAATGGAGCTAATATACTACGGAAAGTGGGATGAATGATGGCACATCGCATCCGCCTGGGATGAAGTTTTTTTCAAGTATTGGACTACCCTATGAAACCTTACTCACTCATGAATCATTTGATTTTTCAATACGAGCGTTGACGGACACGGTGCAATGGAAATCTGTCAGAATTGCTTGTTTTCGCAAGAGGGGTTTGAGTGAGTCGCATCCTGTGAACTTTCCAATCCTTAAAGAGCTAGAACCCCGGATTTGTCAGCTTTTCATACTTTTAATCCTCTCTAAACAGAATGGGATACAATGAAACGTTGTTATAAATTTTCAAAATGACTTTGGGAGTGAAATTGTGTTTAAAGATTTCTTTTAGTCAATGGTGAACCTCTTTTAGATTGTTTTCATAGAAATTTTCAGTTACATATTGGCTGTTACTCACCGGTGTACTTTCTCAAGGCATAGCTAACATAACCAGGAAACATCCAACATCATGGAAGTAATAATTTCTTAACCTTGTTTTTTTTATGGACGATATTAATGTGGGATGTTTTTATATGTTTCTTCCTGATATTTCTTTCTCATTAAAACTTGCTTACATTTTTATTCATTAAAACTTGCTTACATTTTTATTCAATGTTTCATTAGGATTTGGAAATGCAAAGAAGGAGTTCCAAGAGAAAGCTCATGACAGCTGAATCATATTTTGACATAGAAGAGGTTTCTAACGCTCCAGCAGAGACCATGTTCGAAGACACCAAATCTACAACAGGAATCACCCCAGAATACAAATGGGTTGAACTGTACCATCTTATCAGGGATTAGAATGTACCTGAGGCATCCATCGAAGAGATGATGGTATACCAATACATCAAGAAATCGAGCCTCCACAAAGCAGCCACATGCCTAGAGCTGTTTCCTTGCTATGAAGTCATCGGATGGATCCTTCCTTACTTATATGTTGGCACAAGGATCGTCTCAAATGCAAAATGGGAATGGTTTGCCTCTTTCCAACCTGGTCACATAGTTGCGGCATAGAAATTGCCATCACCTAAAGTCTTGATGACAGAAGACTGGATCAGTGGTGTGAACATAGACCACTTCGAGTATCCCAAGAAAATGATAATCCTCGGGAAGCAACTAAGGTTGAAAACAAGTGGGGAATATGACACTCAAATTTTAAGGACCCCATTAAGAATCATTGCTTTGATGCTGAGAAGAATCTTCGGAAGGGATAATGGAAACATTTACAAGCTCAACTGGGTTCCCAGGATATATCATATAGCCTTTCATGGCTCGGATTTTAACTAGGAAGACATCATCTCAGAGAGCATGGCCTCGACCATAGCTACAACTAAAGGAGGAATGACCCAGAAGAAAGAAGAAGAAAGAAGAATTCTACATGTCCTCATACCTTATGGACTACATAATGATCAGGCACCCATTCCGTAAATTGGGATGTATTTGGAATCAGGCTGGGTCACCCCTCTATGTGGCTTATCATATTACATGGTCCCACAAATACGCAAGCTATTACAAGCTTGTATGTGAATAATTGATCATTCCCTTGTATTGGTAGATTTTCAATGAAGAACCAAACTGCCTATCCGACAATGCTATGGTATTTATTAATGAATATGGATATTATTACTTCTCTCCAGAAGGAACCTACATTAGAATGTTTGGGGGTTCCAAAGCTCCATCTCTGATGCCTAAATATGTGATTGACTTTGTAGTGCACAAGGAGGCTGTGAGACAGGTTTTTGTTAATAGGGTTGGCAGTTTTCTGAATGAGCATAAGAAGGCCTCCTACCCACCATTACCATTTACTATTGGGGCCTATAAATTTCCCAAGGTGAAAGGAGCTGAAGTTTTCATAAAATATTTAGAAGCATTCCATTTTGGAGAAAAGAATTTCGTAAGAAATGATAGCCGGCAAAAGGTTGCCAAAAATTGCGCGGCATGCAAAATCAACTTTGAATACATGGATTACTTCCTTAAAGATGAAGAAGTGTATCGAAGAGCAAGTAACATGACTGAGCTAAACAAATGGTTTTTTCATAAAAGTGGCGCCATCCCCAGTCATACTACCAGCACTGTGAAAGAGGCATAATTACAGAAGCAAAGAGAAGAAGCTGTAAGGCTACACGTAGTGGAAGTAGAACGACGGTTGAAGGAAGAAACATAAAGGAAGAAAAGAGAGGAGGCCAAGAGGTTTCAAAAGGAAGAAACAAATAAACAAAGAAAATAATAGGAATATAAAAGACAAGTGGAAGAAGAAAGAAGAGAAAGAGAAGGAAGGGAAGGAACTGAGAAACAAATAAGAAAAGAGGAAGAAGAAAAGTCTAAGGAAGCCGTGGAAACAGAAGGAACCCAAGGTGGAAGCACGAGTCCACAAGAAATGGACACAAACCCACCATAAGTGTCAGGGGTCACACTTACTAGGGGACACCTGCCATTCGTAGAGCTCGGGATCACACCGTTTACCCCATCCAAACAACACACAATGGCCAAACTGGACACAATAATTTTTTATTCGAGAAGGAAAACCATCACTAGAAGGTCGGAGAAGAGATTGAAGATGGGTGCCAATCCTGTTATAGTCACTGTCCAAGAAAACACTATCATGGAGGGCACTCACAAAGACCCTAAGTTCAAAACATCTGTGAGCATAGCACCTACACAAGCAAGTGCAGATAACGTCGATAAGCTGTTGAACGACATTGAGCGCAATAAGGAGAGAATGTTGAAGTTAAAAGATAACTTAATAAAAGCACGATGAGCGGGGATATAATTGAAAAGGAAACAAGATTCTATAGTGGCTAAAAAGGACAGATTACTAACTGATTATCAGAATCTGGACACTGAGAAGGAGGCATTGACTGTACAACTAATAGTCATGGAGGGTGAAAGAAATGATTTTGACGCCCGCGTCAATGAATTAGAAACGAAAGAGTCAACAAAAAATCAACATATTGAAGGCTTAAAAGTTCAGATAGATGAGCTGGTTAAAGAAGAGGAGTCTCTGTCAGAACAAGTTGAGCTGGAAAATAATCATAAACAAGATATAACGCCTTTCCATGAACTTGCATGCAAAATTCAGGAGAAGATATATCACTCACAAGAATTGCTGAATGAAGAAATATACAAAATGAAACTAATGATAGAAAGGATGAAAGAAATCACTGCAGAGTCGTTGGTAATCAGATATAATTTGGTTAACACGACAATTAAGATAAAAAACTAGATGGCATGTAGGAAATAAAATGCAGACTTCCCTGACCACCTGCCAAACAAGACAACTGCAGATCAAGATTTGGACATGGCACTCCTTGAGTTTTGCACAAAAGCTGCCAGGAGAATATACGTCGAAGTACCTAAATCTATTGAGCAATGTGTAGGATTCTACACGAAGATTCATCAGATACATGAAAGATGTCATCTCTCCATGGCCCCAGATATGGATGAGCTTCTTGCAAAAGATCAACGTTTAATGGAGTTGTAGAATGGATTGAGGGAGGACATGGACTATATTAGAAAACTGGATGTGCTAACAAAAGAATATGTCCATCACTATATTGGACAAGCATCCATAAATGCTTATTTCCTGGAGGACATCTACAAGGCCACAGCAGAAGGAGTGACAAGTGTAGAAAAGGAGCTATCATATCATGAAATATCTTTGAAAGTTCTAGAACATGTACAATGCAATATTATTTTTGAAGAGGCTGACGTGTGGGCTAATTATCTCTCTAGTCTAGAGTGCCCAGATGGAAATTAATTTTTTAATTTGTAATTAATGGTATTTCTTGTGCAAACACTAGAGCACAAATTTGGGGTAGCCCAAAGGTTAGAGGAGTTGAAACGAACAGTCATGTAATGACAAAACTTTTGTAATATAAATATAGGAGATGTATACTGGCTAAAGGACTTTTTCTAGCATAATAGAACCTAGAAGTTTTGTAAGAGAACTAATTTTCTGCTAATAAGAAAGGAATTGTTTACTGGGAAAAGCGTGCACATAAATGTTTTGCGTGGAATGTGTGGAATGTCAAATATGGAACTATTTCTTCTGTCATTCTTAGCTCATACTGTGAGATTGTTCTAACTCTATTGAATTATTTGAAATGGTGATGAATAATTTCATTTTCTATGCAAATGTGTATGTGTAAACAGAGTAATAAATTATTTTAATTATATCAGAGCTATCTTTGATATCTTTCTGCTGTAAATGTGAATGTTTATCTTAATGGCTATATGTTAGGTTTATCTAAACATTCCAGCTTATTACTTTTACTTCAAATTTGCTCCTTGTAGGGATAGGCTAGTTAGTTTAGGTTAGGTTTTAGCGAATTGAGAAGGTAGAAGTGGTAAGACGGGAGGTAAGAACCTATGCATCATTTGTGAGGATTCTTCTTGTCAGTTCTAGGTTAAATTCATTAGTTATAGAACTTGCATTTCATATCTTAAAATTAAAAGTACATAAACGGTGGACTGGGCTGGAACCGGTAAGAAACTAAATAGTTATACCCACGGTGGCCGGACTGTTAACCAGACGGATTCCCCATGCCAAACAGTGGGTGATCTAATTGGGATCATTTACTGGGGAAATCCCTACTGGCGATGCTGGGATTTTCTGGGAATCAACATTGTTGGTGCTAGAAGGAGGGCCACCAGTGCATGGCTGGCAGAGGAAATCCATTTTCGACAGGAAATTTTTCTGGGTCTCCATTGAATACAACCATATCAGAAGATGTGATTCCTAAAACTGAACACCAAGAAAAGTTAGATTCTTAAGCTGAGAATACCGAACGTTTATACGCTGTCCCATACGCATAAATAAACCACTTTCGGAGACATACAAGATCTTACATGAGGAAACACGGTGGATTAACCGTAGTTCCTGCCTAACCTAGAAGGAAAGCTCCTAGGAGACACGTCGCACATACCAGGGATTTTGTGCTTGTAGAATCTTTGGAGGAGCTGTTCAATTTATCATTACAAGAAATCCCAGATCCCATTAATTAGTTGGGACCCGAGTCCCCTCAGGCTCACGCATTACCTCATACCTCATACCCCACATCACACACCACACCACACACCACCTCATACACCGTCTCATTCGCCAAGGCGTATCATGGCTCACAATGCTAACCAACCACCTGCGTGGAGAGCTAGAGGAAAACTCAACCTGGATGCACCTTTACATGATTTTCCTAAGCACCCAGAGGGAGTACTATCGAAATTTTATCCGGGAAAAGGTATTTTTGTGGAAGATCATCTGAAAAGTTTTTATTTGGATCTGATTCTTTTAAATGTGGAACATGAGGATTTAGTATGCATACTGTTTCCTTACATTTTTGAGCCTAGAGCATCTTCGTGGTATTTTAGTTTGCAGGAAAAATCTATAGCATACTGGGATAGTTTTGAAAACGTCTTTTTGAACAAATTTTGGCAACCAAAAGACTGTCACCACACTTATGAAAGAATTGTTGTCTATGAGGATGGAAAAGAAAGAAAAAATATAGGAATTCAACCAGAGATTTACTATCATATTAAACAGTTTCAGTGCTGCACTAAACCTGCTGAAGAATCCTTGGTAGAATATTACACTACAACACTTCTTCCACGCATAGCCATGTTTGTTAAGAGAGCTATTAAAACCACTTTAATAGAAAACTATGAAGAAGCCAAGAAAGTAGAGGTTGATTTGGATAGTATCATGAAACCTCCAATGGAACTGGAAGTAAAACCAACAGCAAACAAGAAGCATTTGATACTGACTAAACCCAAAGAGGAGACTTCAAATGAAGTAGAGAATGTAGTTAAAATGGTCCAAAAACTGTCCAATAAGATAGTAGATTTGGAGAAAGATAAGGGTTCCAGTTCTTCAAGAAAACCATTTAAACCTTTCTATAAGAAAATGGAAGAAAATGCACAACCGCAACCTCCATCAAATAATTCTTCTGTTCTAAATTTGAATGAGGTAGGGATGGATCATTTTTGTACATTCCATCAATAACAACATTCTAAAAAAAGTTGTCCACAGTGGATTAACTCAATGAACCTAGTAATGAACCAATTATTGGATACTCAATTGATAGACTAGGAGGGACCAGAAGAAGATCAATCTAATGAACAAGAAGATCAAAACGAAGAAACTACAATGGTATTATGGGATTGGGAACCAACTTTGGAATCAAATGAAGAAGAAGAGTTGGGAGAAATTCAGGTATCATCTATAAATTATGCTAATAGGAGCAAAGGACCAGTTGAGGACCAAAGCATAACATTGCCTAAGATGAGGACAGTTAAGGAGAATCTGAAAAAGAATAATGGCATGAATCAGCCACAACCTAGAGTTAATTCTGGAATTACAAAAGAAATAACCCCATTGATAAACAAGCAAGTAAAACCCACATGAAACAAGTGTGACAGTGGTGAAAAGGGTGTTGTAGATCATAATATGGGATATGACATTGTGGAAGACATTAAGAAAACCAAAGAAAACATATCCTTGTTCGAATTGTGTAATCTCCCACAATAGAGAAAAAATTTGTTAGAGGATTTTGATCCACAACCAAGCAGTACAACATAAACAGTTGAGTCAGATATTGAGATTAACGAAGCAAGTATAGGTGGAAAATCAAAATCTCAAACTCTGCCTTTCCCTTTAACTTTTGAAATTTTTAATCATAATGTGCACAATTGCTTGGTAGATTCTGGGGCTTCATTCAATGTTTGCCGCTATCTATTTGTAAAAAAATCAATGGGAAACCCACAACGTCCCCTTCTCAGATTATACAACTAGACAGGTCTGTTGTTAAGGTTATAGGGGAAATGAAAAATGTATTGATTAGATTATCTGCAGACCCAAGGGTGTGTCAATTAATTGATATTATGGTAGTAGACATACCTGAAGCTTACGGTTTGATATTAAGTAGGGACTGGTCTACGAAATTGAATGGTTATTTTGAAACGGATTGGTCTCATTTGTGGCTACCATATCAGAATAGAAAAAATCAAATTAAAGTTTTGAGAGAACCTCACATGAAATAGAATGTAACTCAGTTGGAAGAAAAGAATGAACCTATAAATTTCTCATCTTCACTTTTGGGGAATTATTTCTTAGAAATTGAGCCAGGAAATTATCAAACGAAAGATGTTAGTCATGATTCAGACAAACAGTCCGATCTCCTTCAATTCTCACGGACTGATGACATTGATTGTAATATAGTAGAATTAGTTACTGACTTTGGAGATAGTACTAACGTAGTTGAATTATATAATAAGTTTTGGGTTTTGTATTTTGATGGTTCCAAAACACAAGAGGGATCATGATCTGGCTATGTTCTTGTTGATCCTGAATGAAACAAACAATTTCTCTCTTGTAGGCTAGAGTTTGAATGCACAAATAACAATGTTGAATATGAAGCTCTAGTTCAAGGTCTAAAAAGGGCCATTGATTTAAATGTCAATAATGTAAAATTTTATGGTGAATCATAAACAATTGTTAGACATGTAAGAAATACAATTCATTGTTTATCTCCACACTTAAAAGGGTATCAATCTGAGGTATGGAATTTGATATCACAGTTTAATGCTTTTAACATAAATGCCATTCCTAAATTACAGAATGTTGCAGCTGATTTATTAGCCACTTCTGCTTCTAGATAAGTACCAACTAATAATAAGTGTTCTATTGAATTAATTTTCAGACCATCAATACCTGATAATGTTATGAATCTGAGGGTGTTTGATGATGATGAACAAATCATCAGTTTTTTCACGAACGAAGATGCTTTCAAAGAATCCATCATTGATGAAGAAGAGCACCAGTTGGATTTACAAAACAAGGATGTTTGTAAGGGAAACTTTATGCCAAAGGGAGTAAGAAATATTGAAGGATTGTTTGACTTACAAAATAAATTCAGACGACCAACAAATGTCAAGACAACTAGCTCCTCGATGCAGTATGAGTTGGTAAACTTAGGAACAAAAGTAGAACCTAAATACGTTAATTTATGAAAATGTTGTTCACCGGGCGAAAGATGCAAATTCATTAGTTTGTTTTAGCAATACAGAGATATTTTTACATGGACTTATGAATATTTGAAGACCTACGACACTCGCATCATATAGCATGTGATACACATTAAACAAGGTGTAAATCCATTTCAGCAACAACTCAGGAAGATGCATCCAACACTCGAACCGTTAATACAAAAGGAGTTAAAGAAGTTGTTGGATGCTAAGATTATTTTTAAATTTTGACACTCCGAATGAGTGGCTAATTTAGTCCCTTTCAGGAAAAAAATGGGAAAGATATGATTATGTGTTGATTTTCCAAATAGAATAGAGCATGGGATAAAGACAACTACCCGGTGCCACCAATGGAATTTTTTTTACAAATGATATCCGACTCAGAATTGTTCTTCCTACTAGA
Organism: Larix kaempferi; assembly: GCA_027924585.1. NCBI lineage: Eukaryota > Viridiplantae > Streptophyta > Pinopsida > Pinales > Pinaceae > Larix > Larix kaempferi. The sequence continues at coordinate 7,333,100 of BSBM01000511.1, read as the reverse complement.
TGGATTTTCAGGCTATAATCAAGTATTAGTGGCCGAGCAAGATCGACTCAAGACTACATTTCGCACAAAATGGGGAACATTTGCATATAGGAGAATTCCTTTTGGCCTTATGAATGTTGGAGCCACATTTCAAAGGGCCATGGATATCGCATTCCGAGGTTTAGTCGGCCATTGCATTGTCATCTATTTAGATGATGTAACATTTTTTTCTAAGAAATGAGAAGACCATGTTTTCCATTTGAAGCAGATTTTTGATTGTTGTAGAAAATATGATATATCTCTGAATATAAAGAAAAGTATTTTTGCTGTACTTGAAGGAAAATTGTTAGGACACATCATCTCCAAGAAGGGAATCTCGATAGACCCAGAAAATAATTCAGGCAATAACTCAGATTCCAATGCCCCATAATAAAAAGACTATGCAATGATTTATGGGCACAATAAATTTTGTTCGAAGGTTTGTACTGGATTTCGCACAAATTGTGAAGCCTTTGCAATAAATGGTGAAGCAAAGTGTACAATTCAAATGGACTGATACTGAGAAGAATGCATTCAAAGATATAAAGAATGCTATAGCTCATGCACCTTCTTTAAGAAGTCCAGATTTCAAAAAATATTTCATCATATATTCTTTTTCTTCAGACAATTCTCTTGTAGCAGTGCTCACACAGAAAGGAGAACTAGGTGATGAGTATCCAATATATTTCATGAGCACTGGTTTACAAGGAGATGAAATGAACTACCCAACTGTGGATAAACAATCATACACAATATTTAAGGCAATAAAGCAGTTCATACCTTACATTTTGAAGAATAGAACGAAAGTTATAGTACCTCACCTAGCTGTTAGATCATTATTTGTACAAAAGGAGTTGGGAGAGAGGCGATGAAATTGGGTAACTGCATTACAGGAATATGACCTGGAGTTCAAACTAGATAGTATCATTAAAGGTCAAGGGTTATGCAAGTTGCTTATTGAAAACCCAACTGACGGAGAGCACGAATGGGAAAACGAAGCTGAATTGAATGCAATTGAGGTATGTTACATTTTTACTTCTCCAGAATCTTGGTATAGAGATTTGATTCACTATATTCAATAAGGGTATTTTCCAGAACACTGGAGTTCTAAGCAGAGAAGGGCACTCCGATTAAATTCAACATCTTATTAGATCATAGATGGAGTACTCTTTATAAAAAATTATGATAGAGTTTTTATTAGATGCCTTGAAAGAGAAGATGCGGACAAAGTGGTCAAGGAGTTACATGATGGCCCTGCAGGGGGACATTACTTGGGGGATACCACTTCTCACAAAATACTAAGAGCTGGATATTATTCGCCCTTTATTTTCAAATATGCTCATGATTATGCAAGGAAGTGTGATGTATGTCAGAGGAATGCTGGTAGATTACCAAAAGCAACAATACCATTGCAACTAGTAGTCGTCTCAGAACCATTTGAGCAATGGGGCTTAGACATTATCGGGGAGATCAATATGAATTCTTCGCTGCAACATCAATGTATTCTAACAACTACAGATTATTTTACATGATGGACGTAAGATACTCCTTTGTGCAAAGTGAACGAAGATGCAATCATCATATTTCTGCAAGAAAACATCATAACCAGGTTTGGGGTTCCAATTTCCCTAGTTTTTTATAATGCAACTTTCTTCTCATCTGTTAAATTGACTGCATTTGCTTGTGAAAGAGGAATTAAACTACAATATTCAGCTAATTATTATCCTCAAGGAAACGTACTAGCAGAATCCACGAATAAAATTCTCATCCGTATATTAAAGAAAACAGTTATTGAGAGTCATAGAAATTAGCTTGTAGCTCTCCCAAATGCTTTATGGGTAGATAGGGTAGATTACCAAAAGCAACAGGACCATTGAAACTAGTAGTCATCTCAGAACAATTTGAGAAATGGGTCTTAGACATTATCAGGGAGAGCAATCCGAATTCTTTGCTGCAACACCGATATATTCTCACAACTACTGATTATTTTACATGATGGACGGAAGCTACTCCTTTGCGCAAAGTGAACGAAGATGCAGTCATCATATTTCTATAGGAAAACATCATAACCAGGTTTGGGGTTCCAATTTCCCTAGTTTTTGATAGTGCAACTTACTTCTCATCTATTAAATTGACTACATTTGCTTGTGAAAGAGGAATTAAACTGCATTATTCTACTAAGTATTATCCTCAAGGAAACGGACTAGTAGAATCCATGAATAAAATTCTCATCCGTGTATTAAAGAAAACAGTTATTGAGAGTCAGAGAAATTGGCATGTAGCTCTTCCAAATTCTTTATGGGAATATAGTGTCACTCCAAAATATTCTTTAGGGGTTTCTCCTTACACCTTAGTCTATGGGAAATAAGCTATACTCCCACCAAACCTACTATTCCCTTCCCTGCAATTAGCTCAGGCGTCTCAAGGATCAAGTAGTGAATTTCTACAGTCATGAATCAATACTCTACTGAAACTCGAAGAATCAAGGCAAAGGGACAAGGATAGGTTTAATAATCACCAAGATATTGTGAAAAGGTGGTTTGATAAACGAAAATATGGTAAGAGAAATTTTGAGGTAGGAGACCTAGTTCTAAAATGGGATCACCGCATGATGAAAAGGGAAAACATACAAAATTTCAACATTTATGGATTGGCCCCTATCAGATTACTGAAAAGCTTAGCCCATTAACATACAAACTGCAATATTTACAAGGGGAGGAAGAAAATCTCTCCGTCAATGGCCTACATATTAAACAATACTTCACCTAGGTTTAGGAACACCTGTTGTACAGCAAAAAAAAAAAAAAAAAAAAAAAAATTGTTTTCTCTTAGTCTTGTCTAGTTTGTTTATTTTCTAGGTTAGTTAGTTTCAGTCTTGTTTTGCTTATTATTTGTTTTTCTTTGTCTGATTGAGTTTGTTTTAAATAAATCCCAACTCAACATTCTGATGTGTGGAATATAGGGATTTGAACAATCTCACGGTCATCACCAGAGGATCAGTAAGGGTTTATAGAAAGAGAATTCTTTTGTATAACATTTTCATTTATGATTTTAATTGCTACCCAGTTTTAGAAAGGGAAACCCGTTTCATGTTCGTGTTGAGTCATTATAAACCCTGTGAAATAACCAAGACCCACGAATTCCAAATTACTATCTTGGGGATCCATTCATTCACACATAAATAACTGTCTCATGCAGCCTGCTATAACAGACCCATGGAAAGGAAGCAAGTCTTACAGATGTATGACAATTAAAATGATCCCATGCTACAAATTCAAAGCCAAAAGGATTATAATGAAGAGTCAAAGTTCTGAAATTTCGTCTCCATCAAAGAAATGGTTTTGAAAACAAATATACCCAGTCAAGAAGATTGCCTAGATGGCAAGCCCAGGCAGGTCCTTCTCCGTCAGTGAGTATGACAAACAAATAAATCTCTCACTCACACGAAAGGACATTATGGATGGAAGGACCCACGTCAAATTTTGAAGACTGAAGAAGGCTATTAATGAAAGACTTAGACGAGACAACTCGTCTAAAGAAAGCATCTAAAGAAATGCTTATAGCATGGGAATGAAGAACAAACGAATACATCTGTTTGATTTTGTTACAATCTTGTGGAGTCATATTTAATAGCAACCGAAATATGGAACAAAATGAACTCCATATTATGGCCTCAAGAGGGTGGTCAAGAAATCTAGTCCAGGTTACCCTATCTCCTGAAATGAATGACCAATATGATGCAAGAAAGACTATCTCCCTGTATAAAACTTTGGCCCTTTAAAATATTGGAAAATCGATGGAGGCATTGTTTTACATTTAGGATCAATAACATACAAGCACTTCTGATTTTCAAAAGGAATTGTTCAGAGATCTGTGTTCACCATCCAGTCACCAATTGTTGCTGCTGCAACAATTTCTCCAAAATTTTCCTATAATTCTAGGGCCCCTCCTTTTATTTTTTTGTTTACTTAGAGTTTAGATCATCCTAGAAGGTTTAATTTTTGTCACTTAGAATTTTTTTTCCTGAAAACAAGTGAAAGAGGCAAGTTTTTGGACTAAGTACAACTCGAATTTTCTCGATGAAACGGTCGGAGCAACTCAGCGAGTCATGCCAAAACGGTCGGAACATTGGTAAAACCACGTCGAACACTTAGATTTTTCTGGAGTTTCTCTGTTTCGGAGCAACTCATTGAGTTACACCGACGTGATTCGGTGTGAAACACGAGAGACATCAACGATGACTCGTGAAAGAACACATCAGCCTAGAATGACGGGTACTGCTGACGCATTTTGTTGCATGTAAAGAAATGAGGCCGAAATGTGTCGCTGGAGATAGGCGAGTCATGCTGACAAAGGAATAGGAGTAAGGCGAAGAGCCGATCCGAAATGGAAAATGCCATTGAAATATCGGTCAACATTTGCCAGTCGCACTAAAACGCTTCGATGAAGAATGAAAAGGGCATCGATATGCTTCGGCGTGAAAAGGCCAAAAGTCACCGAAAAGGGAATCAACGTAGAATGACGAGTACCACTGACGCGTTTCACTGCGAAAACACGAAGGACGCCGAAACACGTTGGCGATAAATTTAATCCGCTGCGATATGGAGGGAAATTCGGTTATTTTCGAGCAAAACGGTGAATGGGTGGACCCCGCCAACTTTAACCCTTACACATTAATTGCTAGGGTTTTCCAATGTTATATAAAAGGTGAAAATCAAATTTTTAAACATTTTGCAAACATTGTTCATGCGAAGCCGCTTCCACCAACCATCGGACGCCCAACGCTGTTGAAATTGTCTTTGTGACCAGTCTGCAACTGCTAGGTAGGCCATATTATGTACCCTTATGCCCCATGTTCGAAACAGAGTCTTTCTTTGGAATTTTCCCCTTGTATAGAACGTGTTTGGCGTCATTTTATTTACAGTTTTGTTTCATATTTTTATTTATGAAAAGAAAAAGGAAACCCTTAATCCGACCATTTTATTCTTATCCAGTGTGGCATGGATTGGTCGGTAGTGTTCGTGATTCCTTAAATAACGCCTCTTGACCAATCTTTGTTAAGGTCCTCCCCATTCGAGCGAATTCCTCGCACCAAGCATACCCTCCAGTCCCTCGCCGATGCTCACTTCCCTTGTATGCGACGTTCTATCTGTAGTGCAAAGAGGGGAGTGGGATGAGTCCGTTATGTGGGAAATGGGAGAAGCACCCTAGGACTTTGAGTGTGGCAGCGGGCGTTACACATTTTGGGTTAAACATATAGCCATAGACTTCAAACCTGGTTTAGCCCAAGCCGAAACCTACCATAGTTTTACGTTGTTCCACCTTCATACTTGGCCGAAAGAAGAATGGAATAAGTGATGGAATCCATTTGTTTACTCAATGAGTATATCCATTAGGCTAGATTTTCCAGACTATATAAGATATTTATTTGCTTAACAACCCTCATTGCAATTCCCAGATTGACCTAATCTAATGGAGCTAATATACTACGGAAAGTGGGATGAATGCCAGCACATCATAGCCGATTGGGATGGAGTTTTGTTTTAAGTATTGGACTACCCTATTAAACCTTAATCACTCATGACTCGTTTGATTTTTCAATACGAGTGTTGACAAAAATGGTGCAACCAAATTTGTTATATTTTATAACTTGTTTACGATCACAGAATGGTCAGAAATCCGTCAGAATGGTTTGTTTTCGCAAGAGGGGGTTGAGTGAGTCGCATCCTATGAAATTTACAATCCTTAAAGAGATAGAACCCCAGATTTGTCAGCTTTTCATAATTTAATCCTCTCTAAACAGAATGGGATACAGTGAAACATTGTTATAAAGTTTCAAAATGACTTTGGCAGTGAAATTGTGTTTAAAGATTTCTTTTAGTCAGTGGTGAACCTCTTTTAGATTGTTTTCACAAAAAATTTTAGTTACATATTGGCTGTTATTCACTGGTGTACTTTCTCGAGACATAGCTAACATAACCAAGAAACATCCAACATCATGGAAGTAATAATTTCTTAACCTTGTTTTTGCTATGGACGATATTAATGTGGGATGTTTTTATATGTTTCTTCTTGATATTTCTTTCTCATTAAAACTTGCTTACATTTTGATTCAATGTTTCATTAGGATTTGGAAATGAAAAGGAGTGCCAAGAGAAAGTTCAAGACAACTGAATCAGATTCTGATGTAGAAGAGGTTGCTGACGCTCTAGTAGAGACCATGTTCGAAGACACCAAAGCTGCAACAGGAATCACCCCAGAATACAAATGGAGTGAACTGTACCATATTATCAAGGATCAAAATGTACATGAGGCATCCATCGAAGAGATGATGGTATACCAAAACATCAAGAAATCGGGCCTCCACAAAGCTGCCACATGCCCAAATTTGTTTCCTTGCTCTGAAGTCATCAGATGGATCCTTCCTTACGTAGATGTTGGAACAATGATCATCTCAAATGCAAAAGGGAAAGGGTTTGCCTCTTTCCAACCTGGTCACATAGCCTTGGCATATAAATTGCCATCAGCCAAAGTATTGATGATGGAAGACTGGATCAGGGCTGTGAACATAGACCACTTTGAGTATGCCAAGAAAATTATAATCCCCAGGAAGCAACTAAGGTTTAAAACAAGTGGGGAATATGAGATTCAAATCTTAAGGACCCCATTCAGAATCATAGCTTTGATGCTGAGCATAATATTCAGAAGGGTGAATGGAAACATTTACAAGCTCAAATCGGTGCCCCTGATATATCATATAGCCTTTCATGGCTAAGTTTTTAACTTGGAAGACATCATCTCAGAGAGCATGGCGTCAACCATAGCTGCAACTCAGGGAGGAATGACCTAGAAGAAAGCAGAATTCTACATGTCCTCATATCTCATGGACTGCATATTGATCAGGCACCCATTCCCTAAATTGGGATGTATCTGGAATCAGGTTGAGTCACCCCTCTATGTGGCTTATCAGATTACATGGTCCCACAAATACACAAGATATTACAAGCTCGTATGTGAAGAATTTATAATTCCCTTGTATTGGTTGATTTTCAATGAAGAACCAAACTACCTATCCGAAAATGATATGGAAGTTATTAATGAATATGGATATCATTACTTCTCTCCAGAGGGAACCTACATCAGAATGTTTGGGGGTTCCAAAGCTCCATATTTGATGCCTAAATATGTGATTGAATTTGTAGTGCATAAGGAGGCTGTGAGGCAGGTTTTTGTTAATGGGGTTGGCAATTTTCTGAATGAGCATAAGAAGGCCTCCTACCCACCACTACCATTTAATATTGGGGACTACAAATTTTCCAAGGTGAAAGGCACTGAATTTTTCATAAAATATTTAGAAGCGTTCAATTTTGGAGAAAATAATTTCATAAGAAATGATAGCCGGAAAAAGGTCGCCCAACATTGTGTAGCATGAAAAATCAACTTTGAATACACAGATCACTTCCTTAAAGATGAATAAGTGTATCGAAGAGCGAGTAACATGACTGATATAAACAAATGGTTTGTTCGGAAAAGTGGCGACGTCCCCAGTCATACTACCAGCACTGCAAAATAGACAGAATTACAGAAGCAAAGAGAAGAAGTTGTAAGGCTACAAGTAGCGGAAGCAGAACGATGATTGAAGAAAGAAACATAAAGGAAGCAAAGAGAGGAGGCCAAGATCTTGCAAAAGGAAGAAGTAGATAAAGAAAGAAAAGAAGAGGAAGATAAAAGACAAGCAGAAGAAGAAAGAAGAGAAAGAGAAGGGTGGGAAGTAGTTGAGCAACAAAGAAGAAAAGAGGAAGAAGACAAGTCCAAGGAAGCTGTGGAAACAAAAGGAACCCAAGGTGGAAGCAAGAGTCCACAAGACATGGAACAGACCCACCATAAGTGTCAGGGGTCACACTTACCGGGGGACACCTCCCATTCGTAGATCTCGGGATCACACCGTTTACCCCATCCAAACAACACACAATGGCCAAACTAGACACAATAATTTTTTATTCGAGAGGGAAAACCATCACTAGAAGGTCAAACAAAGAGATTGAAGATGAGCGCTTGACCTGATATAGTAATTGTCTAAGAAAAAACTATCATGGAGGGCACTCACAAAGACCCTAAGTTCACAGCATCTGTGAGCATAGTAGCTGCACAAGCAAGTTCATATAACGTCGATAAGTTGTTGAATGACATTGAGCGCAATAAGGAGAGAATGATGAAGTTAAAATATAACTTAGTAAAAGCGTGAGGAGAGGGGATATAATTGAAAAGGAAACACAATGCTATACTGACTGATTATTAGAATCTAGACACTAAGAAGGAGGCATTGACTGTATAACTGATGATCATGGAGTGTGAAAGAAATTATTTTGATGCCCGCATCAGTGAATTATAAATGAAAGAGTCAACAACAAATCAACAGATTGGAGGCTTAAAAGTTTAGATAGATGACCTGGTTAAAGAAAAGGAGTCTCTGTGAGAACAGGTTGAGCTGGAAAATAATCAAAAACAAGATATAACGCCTTTCCATGAACATGCATGCAAAATTCAGGAGAATATATATCACTCACAAGAATTGTTGACTGAAGAAATCTACAAAATGAAGCTAAAAGTTGGTAATCAGACAAAAGTTGGTTAACATGGCAATCAAGATAAAATAGCAGATGGCGTGGAGGAAAGAAAATGCAGACTTCCTTGATCACCTTCCAAACAAGACAACTGCAGATCTAGATTTGGACATGGCACTCCTTGAGTTTTTCAAAAAAGATGTGAGGAGAATATATGTCAAAGTACCTAAATCTATTGAGAAATGTGTAGGATTCTACAAGAAGATTCATCAAATACATGAAATATGGCATCTCGCCATGGCCACAGATATGGATGAGCTGCCTGCAAAAGATCAACGTTTAATGGAGTTGCAAAATGGATTGAGGGAGGACATGGACTATATTAGAAAACTAGACGTGCTGACAAAAGAAGATCTCCATCACTATATTGGACAAGCATCCATAAATGCTTATTTCCTGGAGGATAGCTACAAGGCCACAACAAAAGGAGTGACAAGTGTAGAAAAGGAGCTATCATATCATGAAATATCTTTGAAAGTTCTAGAACCTATACAATGTAATATTATTTTTGAATACGCTGACGTGTGGGATAATTATCTCTCTAGTCTAGAGGGCCTAGATGGAATTTTTTTTTTTTAATTTGTAATTAATGGTATTTCTTGTGCAAACACTAGAGGACAAATTTGGGGTAGCCAAAAGGTTAGAGGAGTTGAAACGAACAGTCATGTAATGACAAAACTTTTGTAATATAAATATAGGAGACGTATACTGGCCAAAGGTCTTTTGCTAGCATAATAGAAGCTGGAATTTTTGTAAGAGAACTACTTTTCTGCTAATAAGAAAGGAACTGTTTGCTGGGAAAAGCATGCACATAAATGTTTTGAGTGGAATGTAAAATGTGGAACTATTTATTTTGTCATTCTTATCTCATACTATGAGATTGTTCCAACTCTATTGAATTATTTCAAAGGGTGAGGAATAATTTCATTTTCTATGCAAATGTGTATGTGTAAACAGAGTAATAAATTTTTTTAATTATATCAGAGCTATCTTTGATATCTTTCTGCTATAAATGTGAATGTTTATCTTAATGGCTATTTGTTATTTGAACATTTCAGCTTATTTCTCTTACTTCAAATTTTCTCCCTGTAGGGATAGGCTAGTTAGTTTAGGTTAGGTTTTAGCGAATTGATAAGGTAGAAGTGGTAAGACGGGAGGTAAGAACCTACGCATCACTTGTGAGGCTTCTTCCTGTCAGTTCTAGGTTAAATACGTTAGTTAGAGCACTTGCATTTCATATCTTAAAATTAAAAGTACATAAATGGTGGATCGGGCCGCAACCGGTAAAGAAACTAAATAGTTATACCCACGATAGCTGGAATGTTAACCAGACGAATTCCCCACACCAAACGGTGAGTGGTCTAATTAGGATCATTTACTCGGGAGAATCCCTATTGTCGATGCTAGGATTTTCTAGGCATCAACACTCTGGTAGTGTTTGGGAAGAGTTGGAAACCCCGTGTTCAGTGTGGCCACAATTGAACTAGTGTTCCTAGTTTCTTTACCAGCTTCCAATTTTATATCAGATCTGATTTGGGACACATATCAGTGGAATCTAAACGCATTGATGAGATTCAAACCTTTAATGGACATCATAAATACACATACAATCCACTGTTGTTGAACGAGAACATCTCATAAGCCTTCATAAGCCATTATTTGGGAAAAATTTAAAAATCAACATAATTAAAGTTGGAACCTTGGAGATAATATTCCTAATTTCTGATTGGGAACATTATAGTGGTATCAAAGCATGGTCCTTGCACCTGTGCATTGGATCATCCATTGAAGAAGAAAATTGCATCCATGTCCTACTCTGATGATGATTTCTATGAGATGTATGAGGATGATGAGCAGTATGATCATGACTATGATGAACAATATAAAGACTACTGCAGACAGTATCAGGAATAAAATGTCCAGGAGGTACCTTCTATAAGTATCTCCCATCAGATCAAGTTTGGAAGGAGAAATGATGGTTATTCTTATAGCCATATGTATGGAGAAGATGCATGTTCGACAGTCAAATATCAGCCTACTTGTGAAAAGAGAAGCAAAATATCCAAAGCTTCATTGGATGCATGTGTTTCCTACTTGATGATAATTTTTGGATCTTCTTCAAAAAGAGTCTCCAAAGATCTTTATCCTAAGGAAAATAAGGGGCAAGATGCATCATCTTTCTTGAAGGAGCACAAACAAAGTACCGATCAGAGAAAAGGATAAGAAAGGAGCACAAGGATGAGCATCTCAAATCCACCGTCAATCACTGAAGAGGATCATCCAGAGACATTTACTGACAGGTGTCATGATGAGGTACTTACTGATGAGGGCCCAAGCTTTGGAAGAGAATCTACTGATGGATTCTCTCATATCTATATTTGTGACATAGAGATCATATTTGATGAATTTGCTGCAAGTACCAACTCCATGGAGCACAAAGAAGAAGACCTTGTAGCAGAAAAATATAAACCAAGATCAACTTTCTAGTCACCACTTGAGCTTCCATGTGAAGTTGATCCCAATAAAAGAAGAAGAAGAAGAGGAGGTTTTCTCATGAACCATCCTTCATTGAATGGTATTTGAATATGAGTGAAAGGAATATCTATGAGGCCCTTAGTGTAATCCATGACACTCAAGCAATGGTGTCAAATTCTTGTTGGAGAGTTTCTTCATTGGAGGAGCCATCATTCCTTGAAGACATGGAGAATATTGAAAGAGCAATGTGAAACATCGAAGGTAATTTCATGTCTTTGATTTTTGATAGAAACAATTTGGTTGAGCTTAATGAATGGTTGCATGAGGTATACTTGAACAATAATGAGGATATTCATAAACTCAAAATTCAAAATGAGCAACTTCTTGAGAGGTTGCAAGATGCTTGTTCTTCCTCCTATGTTTCAAATTTTCATATGGTAGATTGCTTGGAGGATTCTCATGACATGATGGATCATGAGAAACATGGCGATTTGCATGAGTTTAATGTGTTTAAAGATGAACTTGATGAGACCCAAGCACTTGTTGTGGTGGAAAAGGAATTTGAGTTTCATCTTGATGATGGTTACACACTTTTTGAAGAAGTTCATGATTCCACTACCTTGAACCAACCTATGAGGAAAGTTTCACACTTTTGAGGGAGGTGCATGATCCTACCCCTATGGAGCCTTTGCAGGTGTGCCCACCCTTCTCCTCTAGCACCCTCCTTGGTTAAATTTAGGACTTTCAACATGTCATAGGTTGTCATAAGTTGTCATAAGCTGTCATGGGACCTTATTCTTGTCATAAGTTGTCATAAGCTGTCATGGGACCTTATCTTGTCATAAGTTGTCATAGGACCTGATTCTTGTCATAAGTTGTCATAGATGTCATAGGTTGTCATAGATTTGCTATTTTTAGCCTGGGGAGTTACAACCCCATGATATTACTCCATGATAGGATTACTTCCACCTTGGATGGGAGTTACACCACACATTTAGACCCATTCCACCACTAATGCACCTTCCTTGTCCAAATTATCTCAAAATATTAATAAAATTGATTTGTAGGAGAGAATGATTCCTTGCTCCATAAATTTTTCCCTTGGACCTTGGTTTTCCATAGTGCCTCATGACCCCAATTCACTACTTTACTATTCTTCTTTAATTTTTCCAAATGGATTTAGACCATTGAATTCCTTAGTAATGGAGTGGTCCTAGTAAAAAATTTGGGGACATTACAATATGCATTGTCTTTCTTTCGTAAGGAGCATGCTAGTGTTGTACCGAATTACCAAATATAGAAAAACAATTCAATAAAATAGTCTAAATAAATATGTAAGTATGCTTTCATATATATTATATCATAAATTTTACTTGAACCCGAGAACAAATACAAAATCCAATCTCCTTCACTTGAAAATGTATCTATAAGATAATTAATCAATTCTTGTCACTTTTGATAATTGTTTACAATATATTCTTTCAAAAAAAGTTGTCATATGCTAGCTTTCTAGACATAACATTATAACTCAATAACTCACTCTGTTTGCCTCCATATTTCTTATAGATACGAATATAATGATATGTATTATCTTTTCTCTAGCATGCAACATGTATTCTTTCAAAATCACTTATAAATGGAACTATTGGAACAACAAAGATTGATCTTGTGCTTGTAACATAAATAAGCAAGAATTTAGTTAACCTGTAAATGATTAAAATTGATTTCTAAATTTAAATATTAAATAATACACTTTCAGTACCTTACAAATAAAGTTTCTTCCTTGAATTTGATTTATCCTTGAAGGTTGATAATAGTAATCATGTTTTTGTGTCTAAATGAAAAAACACAAATATCCAAAATGGTGACATTGTGACATCTACAAATACCATAAATGCTTTATTGGATACTTGGTAAGTATAAGGATCATAATCATAACTAGAGTTTTGGATATTGTAACCATTAGGGATATCTACAATAACTAGTGAGTACTCCTTTTTAGGAACAAGATTTGCAATCTTTTCATAATCACTTAATATTCCTTGATATTGCACAATGTTGAACCCACTCCAAATGTAGTGATCAAGAATTCCATCAAGTTGAATATTATCAAGCCATCATTTTTTAAATTTCAAACTTGTCTCTTTTGTAACACACCCAATTTGACCTCGTAACTGTAACTGTATAGTTTGATGTAAACGTTGGAATCCAAGAACAAATGGTCAACATGAACAAAACATTGTAAATATGTACATGCTTAATATTAGTATAAAATCTATGACAACTGCATAGGAAGGAAGGACAAAGATTAGATGGGGGGCTATTAATCCACATGAGTGGAAGTGGTAGGGGTCTAAGGGGAAAGACTACCATTGTGGGGTTAGTTCCTTAACCTTAGCCTTAGTTATTAATCCAAATACAAAACCTTGATTAAGGTCATGTCTTGGTCAAGACACATGGCATCCATAAGCCATGTGCATAAAAGAATGAAAGCTTAGTTTTTGAAGGGGATTTGACTCATTCATGCATGCACGTCTTCCATGAAAGGGGGTTCATTTTTCTTCCCTGATTCATTTAGGAAGGCATGTACTACATGGAGTATGGCTTAAAATTCACCAAGGAAATTATGGAAAATGATACCTAAGTGTGGTATCTGAAAAAAAAAGAGACCATATGCAAACAATCCATGAATTAACCCCGAGGAAAGTTGGTGGGTGACAGGAACCTATCCTGCAATTGTGTGCCATGGAGTCCCAATTTGGAAACTTCCTGTCCAATCTATTCTGGAGCGCTATTAGGGGATTGGAGGCTGTCTGATGGACTGTTAGCTCAGATAAGGGGGATTGGCATTGTGCAGGTTGATGGGGAAGGAGAATTGAGGATTGGGACAGTTGTGGAAGGGGATCTACACCAGGGGGTAGCATGCGAGTTGAGTTGTTGTGTAGAAGATTGAGTTGTGGACATATGAGAAGGGAACTTATCCCTTGTGTATTGATAGCCCTAGCTCAGGGGTGGATTGTCAAAGTAATATATGGCTTGACGGACCCTACGACTGGGAGGAATGTCTATCAGCTACAATTAGTTGGAGAGTAGTAAACATATAAGACTCTTACTGTGTATGAAATGCCATGGGTTCATATTTGTGTTTACATGCTGTAAAATTTATTGAGTTGTTATTGTTTAATGGATGGAATTGCTTAGCATGGCTTGATTGTAGATGTATTTTCCATTGGATTATCAGTCTCATGTGGTTATTGCTAAATGTTGTTATGTGTTTGTTTGTTTGAATGTATGTAATTGCTTGGAAATGTTTACATAGATGTTTCATGCTTGAATTACGTGTATTTGTCTATGAATGCATATGTTAATTTGGGCGACAAATTATAACATATTTCCACTATGTAAATTATTTGTTTTCCACTGTGTAATGAATAAATTCCATTCAAAATGGGAAATCGATGATAGTATAGTACTAGAACGGAGATTGAGGTTCCTCTCCAACTCAACGATGATACTTTGATGACTAGGGATGTTACAAAGTGCTATCAGAGCGAGGGTTTCAACACTAGGTCCATTTGGGATAGAAACCTATTTGTATAGGTAGAATGGTGGGTTGCATAGGAAGTGTTTGATGGAAATTCCCTGGGGAGAATCCTCAGTCGGTAGAAGGGTCATTGTAACTCCCTATTGTCCATGTGTGAAGGGTGGGAATACATCTGATTACATGAGGATTCCAAGTGGTAGCTTGGGGTTAAAATCAAAGGTGCATGGGAGAAGCTCCAAAAATTTTAGTTCGATGGAGTATTAGATTCCACACAACAGATCCCCTTTGTGGTGGAAAATGGTAGAAGCCTATTGGTTTTCGGGGGAGATGAAATTGGAGTTATTTGTGGGTGACTTGAAAAGAGGTATGTGGGCGTCATGAAGAGAAGTCAGTGGGTGATAAGGAGATAAGGATGGGGGTGTAGCGGAGAAGATATACGTGGGTGCAACAGAGAGAAGTTTGTGGGTGCAGTGGAGAAGAGGTCCGTGGGTGCGGCGGAGGGAAGTCTGTAGGTGTAGAGGAGGAAAATTTCACAGGTGCATTGAAGGAAGGTCTGACGGCATATAGGAAATCCCCTCGTGGAGTATCGAATGGATGAAATAGTGGAAAGGGTGAATATCTCAATGCCGACAACATATCAACGATAGCAAAGCGAGTTTTGGTTTGGAGGCAAGCCAGAAAAAGGGCAATTGTCCAATGTTGATGGCATATTGGTGATGTTGTATGAAATCAATCAAGTTGTAGGACGATTTTGTGGCACCGCAGAGGTGTCAATGAAAGGTTGTCAAAGTTGCATGGAGGAGACGGTTAGGAAAGGGCCGATAGATATGTTTGATGAAGTAGTCCCGATGGGACACGTGTTAGCGTTATAGAGTTCAGCAACAGAGTTGTATAAACGAGTAACCACAAAGAGGTATGATAATCAATCATAGTTGAGCATGGGTTGGTTCATGAAGCTGTGGATGCACCTAGTTCAACGGTGGAGATCGATAAAACATCCACTACCTACACAAGGGTTAATGGCGGGCGGGTGAGCCATTAGGAGGAAACTACCTGGCTATGTGTCAGATTCGAACCAGGAATGAATCCAACAAGAACTTCTTAGAAATCACTTTCGATCGACCTGTTACCATTTTTTATAATAGAATACCACTAAAGATGGAACAACCATGTGGGTAGGTGAATCTAACATGGAAAGAAGGCTATAACGGGGACCAACCACATAATATTAGGGTACGTGTTAGTGGTGGAATATCCAACAGAATTAGGGTATTTCGATGAATATTGGATTCATCAGTGAATCTCCAGGAATCAGGTTTGGCGGTGCAGATAAATATTGAACGCGAACGATCCAGATTGCTTTGTGCAAGTTTTATTGGCAGATCACGATCGTTCGTGTAAATAAAAGTGATTAGGAAATTATCATAGGTTCCCATGCCATGAACGACCATGATGCATTCATGTATATTAGATCATGTGATCATGATTTTTTGTGCTAAGTGAAGGTTATTGTGCCTTATCCAATGTATAAGAGCATGATTGGATTTTATTGAATCATACAAGTTGAGTGGTTTAATCTGAACCATTCAATATTGAACTAAGTATGATTGTATGACCATCATAAGGGTACTCTCATAATGGTGTGGAAGAACAATAGAATGAGCTAAGTATGGTTCAGTTGCGTGATGAATAGTAATGTGGATGATTGTCAAAGCCTATTAAACTTGAGAAAAGAGTTCTATGGTGGTATAGAAGCATGTTAGAGGTAATACTGAGTTGGATGTCTGCAGACGCAGCCATGATGATGCCTGTATAGTTATACGAAGGTGTGATGAAAGGAGCAATCCATAGTAAAATTAATTTGCTAAAAAAAGGTCAAATAACTAATGCAAGGAGGGTTGAAATTGATACTATGATGGTACTGTTGTTCTACAAAAATACTCAATGAAGCAACTAGTAGGGCATCACTAATTGTTAACCATGAGGGATTAAGAGAATTTTATGGTACCCCGACTTGAATTTGTATGCATTTATTATAATAAAATGTACACAAATGTAGGGAAAGAAGAGACATAAGAGCACCTGGTTGTTGAAGATAGAGAGAGATGAATCACAACATCGAAGTGTGTTGAAAATGCTACAAATGAGGCATGAATAAGACTGAAAAGAATTCTATAACTTGTTTAAGGGATAGAACATCCAGGAAGAATGATTGGCATAAGTTGAAATTTTTTAGGCATAGGAGTAGTTGTCGATGGAGTTTTGGGAGCCATCATAGGATTTGTGGAGTGAGGGTGCATCACGAAAATTCACAAGAGTGGGTGAGATGAAATCGTAGGCATCCGATAGAAGATGAAGGAAAAGAGATATCAACCACCAGTTGAGATATAGGACAAGGCATTGACCATCCAATGAGTTGATTGGGAACATGACCAAGAAGTATCGGACTACATGTTTTGGGAGTTCAAGGGCGCAACGGGAAGGAAACCCCAAAGCAATGGGGCGATACATCAAGGAAGATGTATTAGGATCAATTGAGAGATCATCGAGAGGAAGCGTCTATAGGAAGGAACCAATAGTATGATGGAGCAATGTGTTAGTGGTCAACAAGGAATACATTGGAGGTGATGCTTTGACATGCACAAAAGACACACAGTTTAGAAACATTGCTAGGGAATTCTAACAGTGCATCTGACCAATAATTATAAGAAAATAAATTGAAGTAAAGAGATGTGAATCTCTTGGTTGTTGTAGTTGTATTTTGTACAATAACATAAAGGATGGAAGAGGTATGAGAAATACCAATTTGCAGAAAATGACATTTCTATGCATAAAAGAAGGGTGTAAATTATAATCCCTTGGGATTAGAAAATACAACCATACCATAAATGTTGTGGAGCATGAAAGGAACCATATGTTCGCAATAAAAGGGTCATTGAAAAGGATTTGATGGTGGAGGAAATATACCAGGATGAAAAGTACAATATGTATCCTATGGATAAGAAGGGTGTGCCATCTTAACAGGTAAGCTTTGTGTGTACTGGGTGGAGTCGCAGGATATGAATAAAAAACTTATGTTTAAGGAATGTGAAGTAAATCATGAACTCCAAATTCACCTAAAATTTCCTATCAAGGAATAAGGCACTTCATTGGGTAGCTTTGTCTAATGAGAAAAAAATTGTGACATTGTGGAGTTGGCCAAGAAATCTTCCAACGGAATGCAGAGAAAATTCCATAATTGGATGAGGTTAGAGGTAGCGCTGGATAAGGAGATGTCAAGATGGGATTGGATAATATAGCTCAAGAGAGCCAAAGCAACGAATTTTAGAAAGGAGTACAATGCAAAGATGACCAAAGCATCAAACAAGTTGCAAGGATGTTAGGAATTGATTGTAGCAATAAAGGGTGCATGTGGCTGACAACCACCATTCAATATTGAACTAAGTATGATTGTATGACCATCATAAGGGTACTCTCATAATGGTGTGGTGGTATGAATTGATTGAAGGAAAAGAGATATCAACCACCAGTTGAGATATAGGACAAGGCATTGACCATCCAATGAGTTGATTGGGAACATGACCAAGAAGTATCGGACTACATGTTTTGGGAGTTCAAGGGCGCAACGGGAAGGAAACCCCAAAGCAATGGGGCGATACATCAAGGAAGATGTATTAGGATCAATTGAGAGATCATCGAGAGGAAGCGTCTATAGGAAGGAACCAATAGTATGATGGAGCAATGTGTTAGTGGTCAACAAGGAATACATTGGAGGTGATGCTTTGACATGCACAAAAGACACACAGTTTAGAAACATTGCTAGGGAATTCTAACAGTGCATCTGACCAATAATTATAAGAAAATAAATTGAAGTAAAGAGATGTGAATCTCTTGGTTGTTGTAGTTGTATTTTGTACAATAACATAAAGGATGGAAGAGGTATGAGAAATACCAATTTGCAGAAAATGACATTTCTATGCATAAAAGAAGGGTGTAAATTATAATCCCTTGGGATTAGAAAATACAACCATACCATAAATGTTGTGGAGCATGAAAGGAACCATATGTTCGCAATAAAAGGGTCATTGAAAAGGATTTGATGGTGGAGGAAATATACCAGGATGAAAAGTACAATATGTATCCTATGGATAAGAAGGGTGTGCCATCTTAACAGGTAAGCTTTGTGTGTACTGGGTGGAGTCGCAGGATATGAATAAAAAACTTATGTTTAAGGAATGTGAAGTAAATCATGAACTCCAAATTCACCTAAAATTTCCTATCAAGGAATAAGGCACTTCATTGGGTAGCTTTGTCTAATGAGAAAAAAATTGTGACATTGTGGAGTTGGCCAAGAAATCTTCCAACGGAATGCAGAGAAAATTCCATAATTGGATGAGGTTAGAGGTAGCGCTGGATAAGGAGATGTCAAGATGGGATTGGATAATATAGCTCAAGAGAGCCAAAGCAACGAATTTTAGAAAGGAGTACAATGCAAAGATGACCAAAGCATCAAACAAGTTGCAAGGATGTTAGGAATTGATTGTAGCAATAAAGGGTGCATGTGGCTGACAAGAACGTCCAGTGAAGAGATCAACTAAGCTGTAAAATTCCATGCTATGAAGAAAATAAAGAGGGATAAATTCCTTGACTCTTCTTATTCATTGCTTATATTTATTTAAGTTAAAAAAAAGTAATTATGTGTAGATAGCTTTTATGGTATGACAACTAAGTATGGTTGTTGATTAATTGCATAACCAAGAATAGTTGAGAACATGGTTGAAGATGAAATTTATTGTGGAGAGAAATCACACAAATAAATAGGACATGGAAAGAACTTGTCAAGAGGTTGATGAGGGAATCACGTGAGTACCCATGAAACACCAACTGATCTGTAACGTCCCCATCCCTCAATCTAACTAGCAGAAGGGACATTAATTGATTTATGGGATTCCAAATTTCACCCCATAACCATAATTAAATTTCATAACATTTAATAAATGTGCTTAGATGCATAAATAAAATACACAGCGGAAATTATTTTCATCCACACACACAACACATGCATTTACAAGCATAATCATTACAGGCATCAAATAAACATTGCAAAATCAAATACAAAAGCATACTTATCTTTAAATAAAAAATATCCAAGAAACTAGATATGTAAGAGCAATTTTCCACCCAACCATAGGCACTCTATAGAGGATATACTATTTTTGCTAAGAGTCCATCCCCAAGCTGGGCTATGAGGCCACTAGTGCAAAGGAAATACCTACAATATTCTCTCTCTCAACCCACAACACATTCTACTCTCTATGCTTAGCCAAAAACGAATACAGAGCTCTATAAAGATCTTAGTTAGTCATCATAGCCATGGCACTCCTTCCAACTACCCCACACAACACAAGGAAGGAATTCTCCATCACTAATCCACAGTTCCATCGGGAAATTCAACCCTTACAATGCGTATAGTGTGTGCAACAAGAGTCCAAACTGTTGTATGCCATTGGATAACCTCTTGTAGCATCAATTAGGGATTTTCAAGCATTTATGAGTAACAAAACTCAATGGATAAGGGTTCCTGGATTCCCCAACCTCTATGCTCACCTACAACCATCTATTTTTCCTTTAAATATACATCTCTATCTCCAAATTCGAATTTCCGGGTTGTACACATTCTAGTAATTGTCACAGACAATGATAGAAAACTCTACGTAGTGTAGAATTTTGCATTAGAGAATGATAGAAAGGAATGTTGACTCCAAGGGATATGAGGTAAGGGTGAAAAGGAAACTGCCATATATTTTGACCATAGAAGAAAAGGACTTCTAACAACTGAAAAAACTATCACCACCCCCATGCTTCAATAACTGCATGAAGCGACTTTTCCCACCAACCTCACACATGCATTCAATGATTGGGTTTAATAGTCAAAAGAGGGTAATTGGCTCATTTAAAGCACTTGGAAGCAATTCAATGAGTTCTAAGGTTGACACTTGGCAACAAAGGATTTAGTTTCCCATAGACCCCCTTTTCTCTTCCCCTTTGGTAGAATCATAGCCCCTTTACTGCTCTTTACACATCCATCTTGGACCATTTTATTATTTTCCAACATAATATTTACATATATTTCGAATTGGCTTGATAATCTAACCATACGGTCCAAATAAAAATATATACATCATACATGCCTAGCCATTCACTAGTTAGGACTTGGCCTTGAGCTCAACACTAGGAATCTATACTAGCATATTTACATCATTTACATAATTTTGATTCAATACATTCCAAGTCAAAATTGGTGGTATTACATGATTAGGTAACATCCAAGGTGTGGATGGAAACCATAAAGGTGTGAATTTGATCATGCCTATGTTGCATAAGGGCTAAAGGGATTTGGGTAAGAATTCCTTCAGTTATGTTTAATATCCTCCTTGATATGTTCATGATGACATTTAAAGGCATGCATGTGATTGACACACGATTGGGATAAAGGCATAAAGCCTTGGGCAGGAAAAGATCTTAGAACCTTTTTATGCATTTATAAGTTAGTGTGTCATGATTGAAATTGTTAAAAATTAAAAGCCATTGTAAATGAGTAATATAACCATGCTTGGGAATTATATGTCATGTGAGATAACCATGTGTGAGGCCATGTATTTTTGAAATTGGGAAGGTTATAGTGCCACACAAGTATCCAATGATCTTTGTTCTTATGATCGATGCCTTGGACTACAACCTCTTTTACAACACTAAAGGGCACTAGAGAAGTATATCCTTAGTGTTGTGTTTAGGTTGAAGAGGAGGGTACCCAGATAATCAAACAAGTAATTGTGATGTGTATGGATAATGTGTTGAGGTGTTGTTTGAATCCTTCAATTGATCATGGAATATCATATGAACTGGAATTATGGAATTCTTGAATCAATGTAAGGATGCATTGAGGGAATATGCATACGTATATTATGTGAATGTGCATATTGGCACTATTGGTTGTGGAGCCTGATCTTCTTAATTCAGAGATGGTTTTTTTCAACCGTGTTTGTACCCCAGTTTTATATGATATGCAGGTGGATTGTACACTCATACCAGCGGGGGGTGGGGGGCGCATCGCCCCCCCACGAGAGTTCAAGAGCTAGCGGGCCCTTGGTGGGGTTTCGGGGGTGAAGCCCTCGAAAGAAATTTTATGGGTTGTTTTGTTGGCCAATCGTTTACATGCCCATGGTATTGGGTAGCCCGTAGTATTTTCCCATGGTAATTCCATTTAAAGGAAGACATTGTAATATGGTTGTGTAATGTATTGTAGCATTGTAAATATCTCTATGATTGTGTGAGAGATACCGAGAGAGATTGAAGAGGAAGGTGCAGTGGATGTGTTGCAGGTTGTATCACTTCATTTGTTGAATGGTATAATAATAAAAGGGCTAGAAATTTCTCTGTGCATGTATCCCGGATAGGGTGAACCACATTATATTGGTGTCTCTCTTGTATTGTGTTATATGATTTATATTTGCATCTTGTTTATTGTTATTGCTCTCCGATCCTGTTTTTCTAACAGGAACATGTGCTAATTGCATTATGAAAATTATTGATATGATGGTAATACATATATATGAATGATAGTTTGTTGCATATAATATGTTGACAACTGAAAAATGACTAACGTATTGATGTTATTATTATGAGATCATTTCATGAGCTGTTGTGAATGCAATAAAATTTAAATCTACTGAAAACACTAATGATTGTTTGGTTGTTGAGAATTATGTTAGGAGGACATGTTGGAGGTGGATGTCCAAGTTGTGGAAGTGAGTGTAAGACCATAAATAGGGATAGGGTGCTACCATTTACAAGATCCAAACACTATGAGGAGGACCTCATAGTTAATTAAAATCTGATTTCTATAGGGAACATAATTGTAAACTCAAGTTTAATGTATTGACTGCTTGATTGATTGTGAATTTTGTCAGGAGACACATTGTAGGAAGGCCATGAGATATGTACTACAAGAACTACACAACATGATAAGGATCTCATGAATATTAAAATTTGAGTGGGATCCATAGTCAAAATTTTAAATTTAAATCCAAAATTTTGGGTGAAATGCTAACAATTGTTGGTTGTTGTAAACCTGTCACGACATGCATATTTCATGTGTGCGAATATTGAGCATGGTAGTGTGCGTAAGACCATCCATTCATAATTGTTGATTATGAATGGCTATGTTTCCTTGATGATTGATGTAGGTATATGCCGGAATGCTAACGACTTGGAAGCATATCCAGGTAGTGAAAGAAATTATGGAATATTGATGTCCAGATAGCCATCAAATGCAAGCATAAACAAATAGGATATCATGGTGTATGCATCCAAAGATAAAAGACATAGAGACAAGATATTAAAACGTTAAAGAACACCAAGAGAACTATGGAAAATGTGTCTGAAGAAGTGACTATGTGCATTGCGAAAGGAATTTAACCCATAGCTATTTGAAATTTTGTTGAATTTTTGTAAATGTACATAATGTTGATATGCACCGAGGATGGTACATAAAATTAACGGGAGGGGAATGTAACACTCCCAATTTTGACCCCATAACTATAAATGTATATTTTGATGTAAAGGTTGGAATTCAATAACAAATGGTCAATATGACCAAAACATTGTAATTATGTACATGTTTAATATTAATATAAAATCTCGAGTGGCTGTAGAGGAAGGAAGGAAGAAGATGATATGTGGGGATATGACTCGACAAGAGGGGAAGTGCTAGGGGGCTAAGGGGAAATATTACCATGGTGGGATTAGTTACTTAACATTAGCCTTAGTTATTAATCCAAATCCTAAACCTTTATTAAGGTCATGTCTTGGTCAAGACACATGGCAACCAGAATCCATGCACATAAAAGAGTGAAAGCTTAGTTTGTGAAGGGTATTTCACTCATTCATGCATGCATGTCTTCCATGGTAGGGGGTTCATCGTTCTTCCCATATTCCTTCAGGATGGAATTTCTTCCATGGAGGATGGTTCAAGTTTCACCGAGGAAATTATGGAAATTGATACCTGAGTGTGGTATCTAAAAAACCAGAGAGACCATATGAAAACAATCCATACCTTAACCCTGAGAGAAGCTAGGGAATGACAGGAACATATCCTACAATTGTGTGCCCTGGAGTCCCAATTCAGAGACTTACTGTCAAATCTATGCTGAAGAATTGGTAGGAAACTAGAGGCTTCCCGAGGGACTGTTAGCTCGTAGAAGGGGTCTTGTTCCTAGTGTTGTGTAGGTTGATGGGGAAGGATAATTGAGGATTATGCCATCTATGGAATGGGTTCTGCACCATGGTGGTAGCATGAGAGTTTATTTGTGCAGAAGATTGAGTTGTGTATAGCTGAGAAGAGCACTTAGCCCTTATGTCTTGATAGCCCCAGCTCAGGGGTGGCCTATCAAAGTAAGATAGGGATTGATAGAGCTTACAACTCGGAGGAATGTTCTTCACCTGCATCCTATTGGAGAGTATTAAACATATAAGTCTCTTACTATGTATAAAATTCCATGGATTCACATATGTGTTTACATGTTATACAATTTACTGAGTTGTTATTGTTCGATGCATGTAATTGCTTGGCATGGCTTGATTATAGTTGTAATTGCCATTGGATTATTGGTCTCATGTGGTTATTGCTAAATGTTGTTAGGTGTTTGTTTGAATGCATGCAATTGCTAGGAAATGTTTACATGGATGTTTCTTGCTTGAATTCCCTGTATATTTTTATGAATGCATACATTAATTTGGGAAAAAAATTATAACATATTTCCATTGTGTAAATTGTTTTTTTTTTCCAGTGTGAAATGAATAAATTCCATGTCACAACGGGATATTGATGGTTGTACAGTATCATAATAGAGATTGAAGTTCCCCATTAGCTCAACTGTGCTAGTAGGCTGATTGGGGATATTACGTATTTGAATGTAATTTTTAAAAGTCTCTAGTACTCTATTTGTCCTCCTCTTCAATATATTTTATGAAAAAGAAAAAATATATTTATATATTTATAAGTATTAAAATAAAAATAAAATAGACTAGGAATGAATATAAGAAATCAATATACATCTTTGAATGCAACAAAAAATTGTTTTAATATTGTTGCAGAGCTTGAGTTTGGATAGTTGCGTCTAACATCATCCCAACTCTCTTCATTCAACATTATAGCCATTTTCTCTTGTATTCTCATATAAACATAATGATTATATAAATGGAATAAAAATGTTATAATGATATCTATAATAAAATACTTAGAACATTAACATGTTAAATTGAAAAAATAAATTATATAGACCTAACATCAATAAAAAAAATACTCAACAAACTTAATTTTGAAACCCATTAGAGATTTCTTCCATTGATAATCATTTGAACTTACATGTGATAATATGGTCACGATAAGTCTTTCATGCTTCACTTAATGCATCAATCTCCAAGGTGTTATAGTCACATCTTCTAGTAGATTCTTGTTTCAAAACTTGTCTTACCAAGTCCACATGCTTGGTTTTACACCTTTAAAGCTTTTTGTTTTTTATACCAATATTATCCTATAATCATAATATCTCATTAATCAAATCCCATCTATGTCTAGTTTTAAATCCAAATTGAAAAAAAAACTATCCGTGGCTTTGAATGCATCACTTCCTTTGTGAATTTTTTGTTTCGCACTTTCCTCATCAATTAGGAATCCTTCCAATGGGTTTAACAAAGGGGGGAAGAATTGCATATAGTACACAACCGATTACAAAATTACTTGAATTACTGAGCACCCACTACGAACTAGCATAGGAATCACTATCAATTTGTATCTATATGACCATCTTTGTTGATGATACATTTTCTAAATTTAGCATAAGGGTATTTTATTTATTGTATATAATAATGCATGTTTAAATTTCTGTGAACCCATTTATGTAACTGTAAATCAATCTACCTACTATAGAGGAGAATGAAGCCTTTGGGATGCATAGAAGAGCCCTAAAAGAAATTGATGAAAATGGATAATTCTAAAAAAAGAAGCTCTTTGCAATGCATATTATAAAAATTCCATTTAATTGTGCATGCCCCTCATGAATTTATGATGGATGCTAATAGTTGCTTCATCATCAAAGAACCATATTTCACTAGGTTTCACGATCTGTACTTTTGAGATAAAAAAGAAACTATTGGGTCTCTAAAAATGGCACATTTTTCATGGGTTTATTTTCAATTACAACTAGATGCCATTTATAGTGTGGAAGTATGGCATCACTCCCTTCCCATGCATGCCCAAGTAGTGGTTTAGATAATAGCAAAAGATGTGACAATAATCCTAATTCCTCATTTGATGGAAATCTAATTCTCTTTGATGATTGCACAAGGGTCCATATTTGGAAAACCAATACTAGTAATAGGGGCATTGTGGACGCATGAATATTTGATAATGGAAATATTCTTCTCAACGATAATGAACACAACATAGTATGGACAACTTTTAGACACCCATTGTTACCCTCCTTCCAAGGAAAAGTATTGAGATGCATCAAACTCTTAAAGATTCTTCTGGGAATGCCATTACATGTTATTATAACCTAGATATGGTGGATTGTCGATTTGGCACTTAGATGGTGCAATGAAGTGATTTACTAGGAATGTAGAATGAATGGGTCGATTTCTTAACAATAGCCACGAGGTGGCAATGTCCCCGACATTGCCACTTGCTCTTGCGACAAAAGGAACATTGTAAGAGGAACGCCAAGATGCCACCAGCGAAGGGAGGAGCTATTTGTTACGGTCCATGAACAATTATTAGAAGTCTACATAAATTACTTAGTCCAAAACCATGCTTTCTATCATTGAAGCACATGTAAGAAACTAATGACTTAAAACAATCCTACAAGAATTACAAGAATCTTGGAGATTACTGTGTGACCAGGTCTCTAAAGACATGAATAAAAAAATTTCACTTCTAAATACAATGAGATGGATTCCCATGAAAATAACACTGAATCCAAGCAATAAAAGGAAACATATATGAAAGAACAACAACATACTAGAAGACCTGTGTTTATTACTTTCACACACACACTCCAGGATTTCATCATGTTCTCCAATTAATTGTCCTGACAAAAGCCTAATCATAGTTGTAGTTTCCATGAAATTCCATGAGAAATGGAATATGTCGCAAAATACATGTAAAATGGATGGGATCCCACTGATTATGTTAGCTCGTCTATTGACTACAATGAAATAATATTTGTAGTGATGCAAATTTATCAATGAAGTAGACTCTTGTTAGTGGAGCAAGAAAGAAGTAGCTATCAGGTCGATGCCTATTGCGACAATTGAGAGGCGATCTGCACGAAGCTCTAGCTTGCATCCCCTCGACGGATGAAATTTAATGAAGGAACGCCGTCAAAATTGTCAAAGCATGTCAGAATTGGAGAGCATAACAAATATTTGGAAGTGTCAGATGTCATTTTCAATTTTAAATGGGTTTTATACTGACAATAAATCACTAAATTAATTAATCAATTTTTGAAAGTTGCAGACATCGTATAAAGGGAAACGAGAAGATAATATAACTACAAAACCAAGTATCTAGATGGCCATGCCCAATTGTCAATGAAATACCCCAAATGAATCCCAACGGTTCATTTTTCTCATTTTTTTAACAATTAAATTCATTGCATCTTTCTCTATCTCCTTTGCTACTCTCTGTATATATTCATAATGTTTGATTCCCAAGACAAGGTGCAACTACATGGAATTCTCAAACGATCCATTGGTGGATAAATTGAGTGGACTAGATCTCTGTTTATCTTCTAGAGTTTACTTGAAAATATTCAAGTAAAATAATGTGAATAGCGTAACTCCCAAGGATCTTCCAATACTGTAACTGCGGAGCATTAAAATAAGCACTCATACACACAAATTTTTTAATAGGAAATTTTTTGATGGTCACTATTGCAGCTACTGAATAAATGATAATCCAGTTAGTACCTCGAAGAAATGACTACCTTGGAGCACACCAACTTTAATGCAATGCAGGTGAGTCATGACATCATCCTGCTTCCCCCTCCCGGGAAGGGAAAAACAAGGACGACGTCATCTATCTGCACCAATCAAAATTTAAACAAATAACTTTTAAATAATTTCAATAATATAATGCATTATCAAACTATAGATAGGAAGAAAAATTTATAGCCTATTTATAGCCTGTAGCTGCAAAATAATAGGTTCTTGGTGATACATATATGATCCCCTACAACAAATTTAAGATTTAATGTTAAGTGAAATTTTGGTTTATGGCTCTTTTGCATTGTGTGGGATTCTTTGCAAACAATGAAGAATCAAATGCAGTTAAAGTCTTTGGTATCAGTCCAGAAAGAAGATTGTCAGAGACACTAAAATCCAAAGTGTTTTGGCGTAGATGCATTGTACATGGATCAGGGTACCTTATTCAACACAATGTGATTGTAGAGTTTGTCTCTCATATGGTATTTTGGTTTGGGTTGGTTTTAAAAAAAATTAAAACTAATAAAAACATATATTATCTGTGAGTATATTATTGAATACGATGCAATATTCAATGCACTTATAATTCAAAGGTCTTGAGCCATATGAATTGTGTGTAGCATAAGAACTACAAGCTAAGTGTTATTTTATTTTATTTATAAACAAGTTTGGATATATTAATTAAAATAATTTTAAAATCAAGTAAAAGTTCATTATAATTTAAATGTATTTTTTAATTTAAAAATATTCAAATAACAGAGACTCCAAATTGTGGACAATAAGGTTTGGTTTGGCAATTTAGTTGTCATATACTCGCTTTCCTCAATGAACATAATGATTTTTGATATGCATATATTCAACGAAAACAAATTACATTCTCTTCTCATCATATGTTATCAGTGTTTGTCAACATTATTAACAATAACTATTTTGAAAACTGCATTCGATGACTCAGTATAGATTTTCCTTATACAAACAGATCAAGGCTTTACTTTGAATATATTCTCAATTTAAAAAAAAAGCAATGAAGAATGCTTTGCATCCAAAATTACATCCACCGAGACACATCCTCCATCAATTTCAAGTGTTCTTAGGATATCTCAAGTAGCAGTTAATGATCATTGTTACATTAACATACATCGATTGAGGTAAAATAGACACATGTCAAAGTGTGGATATCACCTTCAATTGAGTTGTTCGCTAATGTTTTAGGACCTCACACTTTTTCCATGAGCTAACTAGATTGAACGTGTAATTACTTTGCTCAGGTCATTATCCACTGCTGAGGCAAGCTGGTTCAAATTTTCCTAAATTTGCTCTAAAATGGCGTCGTTTACAAAAATATGGAGGCAATCATCAAATGTTGTGATTCTGGGAGAGGCCTTTCCCTCCGAGGACAATGATCTTCTTGTTGCGCCCAGAGATCAATTCCAACAACAAGCTTTGGTTTCCTCTCTTGAACAATATACTGCAAAATGCTTAGTGTAGATCAAATTAGCAAATAAGAATTTGAAATGATTTCTTATTGCTTCCACCCACATGCCTTTTAGCATTAACATAAATGTATAAGGATGGTTCAAATTTGATTTCCATGCAAGGAAGATCATGAAAAAGGACAACTATTTCATGTAACAACAATTTTTAATTCACAAAAAAATCCCTAATCTCTATAAAAAGAAATTTCCAATGAGCAATGGAAGTCGTGCATGGGCAGGCCCAGAATCTAGGACAAGTTCAAAGAATAGGAATCGCTTGCATAAAATAAGATAATAAGCAACAAATATGCATATTCAATGCCGGTGAGTTTGTAAAGGTGTGAGAAGGAATCAATAAGCAATTAAATATCAGAATTTTTTAGTTTATATTATTATGCAACCAGTGTTGCCACTTTAACATTTCTAGTTTAGGTGATAGTTTTCAGTTTATTTGGTTTACTTTGTATAGACTAACTATGGTACCATGTTGGCTCTTCAAATTGCAATTATTATTATAAAACAAAGTAGATGACTTCTTAGTCTTTGGAGATTTAATTGGAATAGTGAAGTTCTGAATCAACCAGCATTACTACGGACTCGTTCGGAGATTTAACTTCATGAACTTCACTTTAAACATGCTTTATCAATATTGCTTACACTAATCTCTATCGATTTTGATAACACTAATTGCAGAATTTACCAAAAACCTTTATGCTCGAGTCCTCATTGCCAAAAATTCATGCACTTTGGGTTAATTCTCTTAAAGATACTTGATAAAGAAATTTAAAAATGTGAAAAAAGTAATGTATGAAAGTTGGTAGGAATGGCCTATGGTTTTTAAACAAGTATATGGCCATTTGATTTACTTACAATTTTAATGAGCTAGGACTTAAATCAATATAATTTAACATTAATAGTTAAAAACATTTAAAACATTAGTAGAGATACAAGTTTTCTTTTACATGATAATTACAAAAATTAACTTAAAATATCCTTAATTAATTTTTTAATATTTATAATATTTATGCAAAAGGAAAATATATATCAAATATATATATAATGGAGTAGTCTATTTATTTTACGTTTTCAACTTTAAGGTTGGTTTTGGTAGGAATCCGCTAAATTGTTTTTTGGTAAAATTTAAATTTTTACTTGTTTAAATTGTGTTTTTGAATCCATAAATAAATTCAACACACTCGAATACACTTTAACACCCAAATTACTTGATTTTGATATTTTTTAAATATACAAACACAATAAGACAAAGGTTGGAAACCTAGAATATTTAAACTACACCTATATATAATAGACTTAAACTTTATAAACTACACAAACAATTTACAAACAAAAACCTAAATATATTATAAAACTTAAAAAAATATAAATTATTAAAAATAAAACCACTAAAACAAAGAATACAAAATAAAACAAAATATTAAATATCAATAAAATTCAAAAAATATAAAAAAATAGAAATATAATGTCAAATAAAAACTCAAACGAACGTATTAAGGACTTCAAATACTCGTTGTTTTTTAATAACATTGCCTTTAAAAACTGAATATCATAAACATAAACTTATCAACTTCGTAATCTTTATTTAGTATATAGATTTAAAATTTCTCCTACATTTTTTGCCAATTTATAAACTCTGAAATCGTGTTGGCCATAGGTTGAGTTTTTATTACATTTTTTTGCCAATTTATAAACTCTGAAAACGTGTTGGCCATAGGTTGAGTTTTTATTCAATTTTAGGCTAAATAAATTTAGAGGGTAAAGTTATAACTATTTGCTCTATTTTACTATAATAAAATATGATAAAAGAACTGTGTAGCCATGCCTTTCATGGTTATTAATCTGTGTTTTTTTCTATAATCTCAATTTTTTTATCTTATTTTCTCTTTTTTAGGATTTGTTTTCAAATGTTTGCTTTGAATTCAAGCATTGTTATAAAACTTAATTTAATTGTCCAATATTAGGTATCCACCTCATCCGTGGTTCGTTCAGCTTGGCGCGAGTACATGCTTTGTAGTACGTGAAATGGGCGACCATGATTCATTTTTGGCATCTTGTACCACAAGAGTGGATATATGAAAAACATCTAAATAAATATGAGAAAGTTGTATTTTGCACGATCTTTTACGACCTGTAGTTGTCCAATTTGGATTTCTTTTACAGCCTGTAGCTGTCCAATTTGGATTTTTTTTTTAAATCACTCATGGTCAGTGGTGGCCAGTGTATTGTATGAAATGGCTCATCCATGTGGGAAACAAGTTTCTCCCTGATATATTGGATTTGTAATTTGCCAAAAAAATGTGTTAATAAACTTATGTATTTGTATTTTTCTTATTTTAAGATAAATATTCTAAAGTAGAATGAAGTGGATGTTATTTCAATTGGTAATGTTTTGTATTTATATATGATAATGCATGTTGTTATTGAGGTTTTGAAAGTGGATGTTATTTCAATTGGTAATGTTTTGTATTTATATATGATAATGCATATTGTTATTGAGGTTTTGAAATTGCAATAGTAAAGCTTAAAGCTAATAACTTAAAGGTATTTAGATCTTTTCTGTTATTAAAAATTAAATATAATAACTTTAGTTTTTTTTAGTTTTCAAACAAAGTAATTCATAATTTTTGTTGTTTTAAATCTTTCTACACAAGTTTTTTTTAAAAGAAAGTTAAATTTAGGGTGTCATTTTTATTAAGTTTATTTAATTCTTCTTCATGGGATTAATACATTATTTATTAAGGTGATTTAATTCTGGATAAAAATACTGCTAAATGTATTGATTTATGGAAGCTTTCCCTCTCAAGAAAAAGAAAGATAGTAAACAAATTCTTCAGTTTTTAATAGTAAGCCCAATAAAATATAATAGCTCAACCAAAATTCACAGTGAAATTTAGTATTAATTAAACTATTATAAGTTATTCTAGAATGAGTGCTTTTCTGGATAGTTATATTAATTAGAATAAGTGCTTTTCCGACTCAATTATATTATTTATGATTTCAAGCGCGCTTAAAGGAATTATGGCAGCTCCTTAAATTGCACTTGTAATGTATATAGGTTTAGCTCCTTAAATTGATGCCACAAGCTGTGCAATTGAAGACATCGATCAAAGTTAATAGAAGACAAAAAGATATATGAAAAAATGTCACCCCATGTATCAAGAGTATCAAGAAATTAATGAAGTCTAAATAGACTTCCCATAATGCTAAGAAAAAGCTTAAATGTTATTTTCAAAATTTAACCATGATTCCACTTCTTTGTGGACATAGAAGATTTGCATACAGATGGTTATCCTGAATTTGGATAAGAGAAAATCACCTCAGTAGCCATGAATCTTATTTTCTTGGCCCTTTTCCATTGGACAGACTTAAACCTACGTTAGGACTAATTGCCAAAGATGCGTGATTATCTACCATTTTAGCACCTGGGAACGTCGGATTATTAACCTGCATTTGAATAAGGCCACACTCATCTTCATAGAAACTAAGAATTGCATTTTTTTTAGGCTTTTTCATCTGACTTGAGATTGCTTTAGTAATAGCTCCGGATGAGGGATTGTTAACTGGGAATCTAGCACTTGTTGATGATGCAACATTAAAGTGTCTCATGCTTCCCAATGTAAAGTGTTTGTTGTTGCAGTTACCACATTCATATCTCAGTTGAAATTTGACGATCACATGCGTCTGGAAATGGTGACTTTCAAGCCATGAGCCATAGAGAGAATGGCCATCATTCTATACTTAATGGGATGCCCAGGAACCACATGGAATTCGAAGAATCTACATAGATTGGTTGTTGTCATCTTCATATGTAGGTAACCAGAGTCTTTTCCCAAACACATTCATGGACCTGCCTACAAGTATTCCACGATAAACATTCGTTAGATTGGATTCATTCTCGAAGAGAGGTTTAAGAATGCACACCATGTACATAGATTTGAATTTTAGTAGGGTAAATCCAGTAAAAATAAATTGTTATATATGCATTTGAATAAAACATTGTCATGACAAATGACTAACTAAGAAAGAATAAAAAAAAAATATTGCGAAAGAGATATGATTCTATAATAGTACACCTAAAAGCCGTGAACTTCAACTAAGAAACATGCTGGAACATTTCAGGATTAAACTCAAATTTATCATTACCCAAAGCATAAGCAATTGTTTTTGACATACAATCTGAACGATATGGAGGCCAGAATAGTCCCTGTTTCTTGGTTAACTGGAGGTAAAAATAGTCACAGTGAAGTTCACACAACAAAAGGACTTCACGACAGCACATGAAGCATGCAGCTTCGCTTGCCACGAAGCCCTGCATGCAGGGCATCGATTGCAGGGTTCAGGGTTCCATCGACTGCAGCAATGTCTGGGTGTCAGAGCGAGGGAAATATGAAAAGTCAGGGTGTGGGAAATATGAAAAGCCAATTCCACAATAAGAGGGTGGATTCCAAAAAGTTAGCAAAACTCATTGATCTTTGTCTAAAATCATAGCATAAAAATCCGCAATTAAAAACCTGCACACTGCACTGTAGACTCATGTGAATGCAGAAATTAAATGAGGCTGATGTCATTCCGCAGCCACCTCCCGGGAAGGGAAAAACGAGGAATACATCATCCTCTTGCAACCAATGAGGATTGGGAAAAATTCAGTTTTGAAAATATAATTTAATACAATATATTCAAAACTATAGTTCAAACTATATGGGTGTGTGCAAGAAGATGAGGGTCACTTTAGATGCAATCCTACCTTTTCAAAACTCGTTCCTGATACATAAAAACATAACGCGTTTCTGATACTTAGCACTTGCCATGGTAAAACCCGAGCCTGACATGTCACTGGACATGTAGGATAGGTAACCATAACGCATACGCGTTATAGACCTACAAAACGCATACACGTTATGTAGTTACAAAACACGTACGTGTTATTGAAATCTAAAATCAATTTAAAAACACACCCCCGACCACCCGCGGCATTCTTCACGCAACAGAAACACGAAATAGAGGTTGGACAAGGATGGTTTGTGTGCCCTGGAGTATCGTTGGAGCTCGATTTAGCTGGAGGGGAGGCAAATTCACCGGTGGATTGTCATCTAATCAGGTAATTCATTCACCTATACCATTTTTTTGTCATTTCTTAACCTAAATTACTATTTTTTTATTGTTTAAAACAACCTAGTTTTGTAATATTTATAAAATTGGGAATAACCCAATCTCTAATTAAATTCACATCTCCCTCAACCAAGATGAGTGAATAATTAAAATGAATCCCTTTTCAAAAACTCAAAAATTCCTAATCCAACCAAAAATTGAAAAAAATAGAACTCCTCCCTTTCTACAATGTATCCATCCACATGAAACCCAAATTTCCAACCCTCAAAGGCCATTTCCCATGATACTAATTAAATAATTTTCCTTGGTAATGGCCATAACAAGATGAAATGCATGCACACGTGTGAATAGAAAAAATGCAAAAAAATTTAGTAACTTGGTTTCTCAAAATTTCATCGCAATCATTTGTCCATGAACATAATCAAAATTTCATCAGAAGTGTATGTAGCTATATACATTACCTCTTAGTTAAGCACCCTTGACTAAATGCCAAAACACATTAACAAAGTGTCTCTCGGGCCTTCCCTATCCACACCCTCGATCAATCTACTCAACGCTCAGGGACCATTGATTCAACTGAAAGACTTCATATAGAAAATCACTATGTTTTTTATTTAATTTTCTAAACTTGCCATACAATGTAGAGATCGATTTTGTAGAGAGAAATTGTCTTTGTTTTGAGAAGTTGACATTGTTGTTATTGTAATTCTAGTCACAATCTCTAGTTGATTATTCAACATCTTAATCATTGATAGTCATCTCAAGTACATATGTAATCATATTGGCAAGACAAACTCATACATATCCATTTCATTCCATGCCACTTTGTCCTCCCCTCCAACCACAAGGCGTAATATGTTGAAATCAATAAATTTAATGTTAGCTTATGAAGTTGATGGAAATATTGTTTTCTGCAAGGGAGGTAAAGGCCAAAACATGTCAAAATAACACTCCTAAATTCTAAGAAGTTTAAACCCAAGTTTGCATGGAAAAGTCACCAATGAGGGTTAAGAAGTGCCTTAACTTCTAGAAAGAAGTTGAACGAAACTTACTTTTTGATTGTTAAATGTTTAATTTTAAGTTTCAAATGTATGTAAGTGAATGCCATTAAATTGCTTACTTGAGTTTGATTTAATACATTTTCAATTTTGAAGAGACGTCATTATATACCATGTATATGTTTCTAATGATTTTCGTATTGGTGTTTTTATTGCAGTTGCGGCTATGGACACCAATGCCGAGATACTGATTGAGCTTGCCCACTTAAGGGGAATTAGTGCAGCTTTTAGTGGTGGTGACAGGATTCACCACTCGCTTGCATCAACCTTGGATGCAATTGTTGACACCATTTTACAGTCTAGCAATGTACTATATGATATTACATCATATAGAGAAAGAGAAAGACAACAATATGCTGATGGGCTAGACTACAATGCAATAAAAAAGTTGAAAATATCCAAAGAGCTCATATTTGCATTGTTTAGGGACCCTCGGACGGGGGAAATCCCAAATGCAAACAGGCCGCATATCTCCATTGAGTGGTGCACGTTTCAACCATTTGTTGATAACTGGATGGAAAGATGGCACATGGTTTTTGATATGCCACCACAAAACAACAGGGAAATTCCCTTGTATTTCCTTCGAAAGATGTACGCAGAGTTCGTGTTACATAAACACGTAAACTATTTTGACATCTTGCAATTTCAGGGGATCGGTGGGGGGATGCCCCAAAACTGACCCAATGCGAGGCTTCGAGACCAGGATCGCCCTATCCCTGCACCTCGCAGGCAGTTACCTGAGCCAGATGTCCCACCTGCACATCGTATTATTCCACAGACACGTGATGCATTTTTTAGTTTGGCACGGGCAGTTGTTCGCCACGGCACTATGGTTCAGCATATGGGTGAGGAAGGGACATCTGTCCCTGGTGTGGTACATACACCAGCTCATCACCATGCAAGACCATCCACTAGTACAGGACCATCGACACATCCCCATCCTAGTACTGATCCGCACGAGTGCACATCATGTGGTCGTCCCTGCTATGGTCTTGCCTCAGATGTTGCCTTCAGTGGGTTTTTGAGAGAGGTATGTAGATGGTTAATTGTAATAAATTCTTCATTTATTTTCGTCTTTGTACACATATATATAGTTTGATCTTATATATTAATTTTTTGAACTTGAAGTTGATGCTTTATGTCGACAGCAACGCCCCAGAGCCATATGTTCCAGACTCTACAGGGGGGCATGATGCTACCCATTTGGCAGGCCCATCTTATATAGCATCTATTGCTGTATCTCACACCGAGGTAAACATTTTAAAATTTCAGTTTTTTAATACTTGTTAATTTCCACATACTTTACATTTTAGTTCACTAATGCTATCTACGGTCTAATATTTACAATTATTAAACTTGCAGATGGCAGATCCTTCAGTGGGGCAAGGTAACGTGGAGGTAGCACCCATGGTCGTACCGTCCGATGAAACATTTGGGCTCCAGGTAAACAATTAAAAATGACATTTTTTAAATACATGTTTGTTTGTTGAATCATACATGTCTAACTACATGAACACTTGCTGACTATAGGCACCATCCGAGACATCTGGACCATTGCCTGGATTTGTATCTCCCGCCAAGCCATTCGTGAACAAGGGTCGTGTGTATGTGAGGCGTTCTACTCCTAGAAAGACTCTAGCTCCCCACAACCATGGGCTTACTCACACCATGGTAATGTATATCCTTCGATGATATTTGTTGTTTAACTTGAAATCCAGTGCATAAATTGTTTTTGTTAATGTTTGAATTGCATGTTTATTGCATTAGGAACCCGAGTTGTCTATTGAAAACCTCGCATTGATGGTTGATGCATTAGTCTGTGCCGCATCTGCAATGGCAACTGATCACACACAGGTATGTAACTATTTCAACATTATCTTTACATAGTTTATTATTGTTGTCTATTGTTTATTCATGCATTTCTAACTATTTCAACATTTTTTCGTTGTAGCCACCACCAGCAGGAGCAGTTCCTGCCCCCCCTGGTTCGACCATCCTGGATGTTCAACCAACGGCTCCATCTGCTACACAAGCAACGCAATATCCTTTGTCAGTTGAGGTGAGATGTCCTTCAGTGACCAAGTGTTTCATGCACTTTCCATGCACCAGTTGATAATTGTTGAGTTAATGTATTAGTGTACATAGTTAGTTGAATTTAACAATTGATATTTAATTTGCAGGATCTAGAGACACACACTGGTCCTAGAGATGTGCCTAGAGGATCAATGTTGGGAAAAAACAAGAGGAAGCTTGAGTTTTGATGTGTCTTATGGGATATATGTACATTTGGATACATGTACATGTGGCTTTGATAGTTTTGGATACATGTGCTTTTGGATACTTTTGGATATATATGTACTTTTCGATACATTCACTTTTGGAGACATGTACATTGACTTCATTATGCATGTACTTTTGGAGACATGTACATTGACTTCATTGGATACATGTACTTTTGGATATATATGTACTTTTGGATACATGTACTTTTGGAGACATGCACTTTTGGATACTTTTGGATATATATGTACTTTCGGATACATGTACTTTTGGAGACATGCACATTGACATTTCACTTATAAATGAATGATACATTTCACTTTGTATTTGTTCTTCGGTTTCCACATGTTCTTGTGTCAATCTAATGTGTTGATTTGTGTGGATTATCTATTACTCATGAATGCACTATGTCAAAAGAACAAACTATTATATTTAAAGGTTTCAACGAACTCACTACATGCGTGCACTAATTGGTATCTAATTAAAATTTGTGATTTTGGATGATCATTACAAGTTATATCAAAGTTCTTGCTCGTGTAATTTAATCAAACTAAGTGAAATACAATGTTTTTTAAGGTTTCAACGAACTCACTCATGCACACTAATTGGATAGGTGTAATTAAAATTTGTGAGTTTGGATGATTAAATTACAAGTTAAGTCAATGTTCAAGTGTAATTTAATAAAACTAAGTGCAATACATGCTACACATTTCATCAACACCCAATATTTGATTGTACAATTAGATTCAACACTACATATGCGTAACTACATACAAGTGCTCAAAGCAACATTGGTGAAAGGAACAAACGTTACCTCAGGATTCGAGAAATAAAGTGCCTTCTAATGTTGGTTGGGAAGGATATGCTTGGTTATCCTTATGGCTTGGAGGTCATCTTCATGTAGATAAGTACTCTTGTTGTCATGTGTCATTAAGGTTTTTTCATGTGGTAAAAACCTTCAGGGTTAGGGTTTGTTCATGGTTTCATTGTACTTGATTTCTAAACATATAATTATTCTAAGAAAGGTTGCTAGGTTTTCTTCCCCATGAGGGTTTCCCGGGATAAAATGTTGCGTCTCTTGTCCCTGAACAACATTTTCATGCGACTTGCAGCTTGACATAGCCTAGAAAACGGACGTTGGACCGATGAACCGTCGACTCCGTTGGTCTCCTGGCGTGCGATTACCTCTAGGGGGCCCTCTCCCTCGTCTCCCCATGCCCCAGTGGCTTCATTGTGCATTCATTTCATAAACTAGCGTTTTGCTCAGTTTCATTGCATGCAATCTCGCATTGGTGGGTCAACTCTGCAAAACCCTCCCCCGAGCCAGTGTTGGCAGTGTTCCCACGTCGGCATTGCCCACACACACCCGCAGGAGCCAACGACACACAAGCTTGCTGCTCCGTTTGCTTTTTGGCTCCCGCGCAGAAATTCACCAAGTGTCCCTGAATGACATTTTCATGCGACTTGCAACTCGACATAACTCGGAAACTAGACGTCGGACCAACGAATCGTCAACTCCGTTGGTCTCCTGGCGTGCGATTACCTCTAGGGGGCCCTCTCCCTTTTCTCCCCATGGCCCAGTGGCTTCATTGTGCATTCATTTCGTAAACTAGGGTTTTGCTCAGTTTCATTGCATGCAATCTCGCATTGGTGGGTCAACTCTACAAAACCCTCCCCCGAGCCAGTGTTGGTAGTGTTCCCACGTCAGAATTTCCCACACACACTTGCAGGAGCCAATGGCATGCAATCTTCCTGCTCCGTTTGCTTTTTGGCTCCCAGACGGAAATTCACCAAGTGTCCTTGAACGACATTTTCATGCGACTTGCAACTCGACATAACTCGAAAACGGGAGGTCGGATCGAGGAACCGTCGACTCCGTTGGTCTCCTGATGTGCGATTACCTTGAGGGGGCCCTCTCCCTCGTCTCCCCATGGCCTAGGAGCTTCATTGTGCATTCATTTCGTAAACTAGGGTCTTGCTCAGTTTCATTGCATGCAATCTCGCATTGGTGGGTCAACTCTGCAAAACCCTCCCCCAAGCCAGTGTTGGCAGTGTTCCCATGTCGACATTGCCCACACACACTTGCAGGAGCCAATGACACGCAATCTTCCTGCTCTGTTTGCTTTTTGGCCCCCGGACGAAAATTCACCAAGTGTCCTTGAACGACATTTTCATGCGACTTACAACTCGACATAACTCAGAAACCAGAGATCAGATCGATGAACCGTCGACTACGTTGGTTTCCTGGCGTGCGAATACCTCTAGGGGGGCCTCTCCCTCGTCTCCCCATGGCCCAGTGGCGTCATTGTGCATTCATTTCGTAAACTAGGGTTTTGCTCAGTTTCATTGCATGCAATCTCACATTGGTGGGTCAACTCTACAAAAACCTCCCCCGAGCTAGTGTTGGCATTGTTCCCACATCGGCATTTCCCACACACACTTGCAGGAGCCAATGACACGCAATCTTCCTGCTCTGTTTGCTTTTTGGCTCTCGGACGGAAATTCACCAAGTGTCCCTAAATGACATTTTCATGCGAGTTGCAACTCGACATAACTTGGAAACCGGACGTCGAACCGACGAACCATCAACTCCGTTGGTCTCCTGGCATGTGACTACCTCTAGCGGGCCCTCTCCCTCGTCTCCCCATGGCCCATTGGCTTCATTGTGCATTCATTTCGTAAACTAGGGTTTTGCTCAGTTTCATTGCACGCAATCTCGCATTGGTGGGTCAACTTTGCAAAACCCTCCCCCGAGCTAGTGTTGGCAGTGTTCCCACATCAGCATTGCCCACACACACCTACAGGAGCCAACGACACGCAATCCTGCTGCTCCGTTTTCTTTTTGGCTCCCGGGCGAAAATTCACCAAGTGTCCCTCAACGACATTTTCATGCGACTTGCAACTCGACATAACTCGGAAACCGGATGTCGGACCGACGAATCGTCGACTCCGTTGGTCTCCTGGATTGCGATTACCTCTAGGGGTCCCTCTCCCTCGTCTCCCCATGGCCCAGTGGCTTCATTGTGTATTCATTTCATAAACTAGGGTTTTGCTCAGTTTCATTGCATGCAATCTCGCATTGGGGGGTCAACTCTACAAAAACCTCCCCCGAGCCAGTGTTGGCAGTGTTCCCATGTCGGCATTTCCCACACACACCCGTAGGAGCCAACAGCACGCAATCTTGCTGCTCTGTTTGCTTTTTGGCTCCCGGGCGGAAATTCACCAAGTGTCCCTGAACGACATTTTCATGCGACTTGCAACTCGACATAACTCGGAAATCGGACGTCGGACCAACGAACCGTGGACTCCATTGGTCTCCTGGCGTGCGATTACCTCTAGGGGGCCCTCTCCCTCGTCTCCCCATAGCCCAGTGGCTTCATTGTGCATTCATTTCGTAAACTAGGGTTTTGCTCAGTTTCATTGCATGCAATCTCGCATTGGTGGGTCAACTCTGCAAAACCCTCCCCCGAGCCAGTGTTGGTAGTGTTCCCACGTCGGCATTTCCCACACACACTTGCAGGACCCAACGGCATGCAATCTTCCTGCTCCGTTTGCTTTTTGGCTCCCAAACGGAAATTCACCAAGTGTCCCTGAACGACATTTTCATGCGACTTGCAACTCGACATAACTCAGAAACTGGAGCTCAGATCGAGGAACCGTTGACTCTGTTGGTCTCCTAGCATGCAATTACCTCGAGGGGGCCCTCTCCCTCATCTCCCCATGGCCCAGCGGCTTCATTGTGCATTCATTTCGTAAACTAGGGTTTTGCTAAGTTTCGTTGCATGCAATCTCGCATTGGTGAGTCAACTTTGCAAAACCCTCCCCCGAGCCAGTGTTGGTAGTGTTCCCACGTCGGAATTTCCCACACACACTTGCAGGAGCCAAGGGCATGCAATCTTCTTGCTCCGTTTGCTTTTTGGCTCCCGGACAGAAATTCACCAAGTGTCCCTGAACGACATTTTCATGCGACTTGCAACTCGACATAACTCAAAAACTGGAGATCGAAACGATGAACCGTCAACTCCATTGGTCTCCTGGCATGCAATTACCTCTAGGGGGCCCTCTCCCTCGTCTCCCCATGGCCCAGTTGCTTCATTGTGCATTCATTTCATAAACTAGGGTTTTTCTCAGTTTCATTGCATGCAATCTTGCATTCGTGGGTCAACTCTGCAAAACCCTC
The DNA here is from genome assembly GCA_027924585.1 of Larix kaempferi. Lineage (NCBI taxonomy): Eukaryota > Viridiplantae > Streptophyta > Pinopsida > Pinales > Pinaceae > Larix > Larix kaempferi. The sequence goes on along the minus strand of BSBM01000511.1, from coordinate 7,291,275 downwards.
CCCTGAGCTAGTGTTGGCAGTGTTCCCACATCGACATTTCCCACACACACTTGCAGGAGCCAACGGCACGCAGTCTTCCTGCTCCGTTTGCTTTTTGGCTCCTGGACGGAAATTCACCAAGTGTTCTTGAACGACATTTTCATGCGACTTGCAACTCGACATAACTCGGAAACTGGACGTCGGACCGACGAACCGTCGACTCCGTTGGTCTCCTGGCGTGTGATTACCTCTAGGGGGCCCTCTCCCTCATCTCCCCATGGCCCATTGGCTTCATTGTGCATTCATTTCGTAAACTAGGGTTTTGCTCAGTTTCATTGCACGCAATCTCGCATTGGTGGGTCAACTCTGCAAAACCCTCCCCCGAGCTAGTGTTGGCAGTGTTCCCACGTCGGCATTGCCCACACACATCCTCAGGAGCCAACGGCACACAATCTTGCTACTCCGTTTTCTTTTTGGCTCCCAGGCAGAAATTCACCAAGTGTCCCTGAACGACATTTTCATGCGACTTGCAACTCGACATAACTCGGAAACCAGAACTCAGATCGACGAACCGTCGACTCCGTTGGTCTCCTGGCGTGCGATTACCTCTAGGGGGCCCTCTCCCTCGTCTCCCCATGGCCCAGTGGCTTCATTGTGTATTCATTTTGTAAACTAGGGTTTTGCTCAGTTTCATTGCATGCAATCTCGCATTGGTGGGTCAACTCTGCAAAACCCTCCCCCGAGCCAGTGTTGGCAGTGTTCCCATGTCGGCATTTCCCACACACACCCGCAGGAGCCCATGGCAGGCAATCTTGCTGCTCCGTTTGCTTTTTGGCTCCCGGGAAGAAATTCACCAAGTGTCCCTGAATGACATTTTCATGCGACTTGCAACTCAACATAAATCGGAAACTGGAGGTCGAACCGAGGAACCATCGACTCCGTTGGTCCCCTGGCATGCGATTACCTCTAGGGGGCCCTCTCCCTCATCTCCCCATGGCCCAGTGGCTTCATTGTGCATTCATTTCGTAATTAGGGTTTTGCTCAATTTCATTGCATGCAATCTCACATTGGTGGGTCAACTCTGCAAAACCCTCCCCCGAGCCAGTGTTGGTAGTGTTCCCACGTCGACATTTCCCACACACACTTGCAGGAGCCAATAGCATGCAATCTTCCTACTCCATTTTCTTTTTGGCTCCTGGACGAAAATTCACCAAGTGTCCCTAAACGACATTTGCATGCGACTTGAAACTCGACATAACTCGGAAACCGGAGGTCAGATCGAGGTACCGTCGACTTTGTTGGTCTCTTGGCGTGCGATTACCTCTAAGGGGCACTCTCCCTTGTCTCCCCATGGCCTAGCGGCTTCATTGTGCATTCATTTTGTAAACTAGGGTTTTGCTCAATTTCATTGCATGCAATCTCACATTGGTGGGTCAACTCTGCAAAACCCTCCCCCGAGCCAGTGTTGGTAGTGTTACCACGTCGACATTTCCCACACACACTTGCAAGAGCCAACAACACGCAATCTTCCTGCTCCATTTGCTTTTTGGCTCCCTGACAGAAATTCACCAAGTGTCCCTGAACGACATTTTCATGCGACTTGCAACTCGACATAACTTGGAAACCGGAGGTCGGATCGATGAACCGTCGACTCCGTTGGTCTCCTGGCGTGCGATTACCTCTAGGGGGCCCTCTCCCTTGTCTCCCCATGGCTCGGTGGCTTCATTGTGCATTCATTTCGTAAACTAGGGTTTTGCTCAGTTTCATTGCATGCAATCTCGCATTGGTGGGTCAACTCTGCAAAACCCTCCCCCGAGCCAGTGTTGGCAGTATTCCCACGTCGGCATTTCCCACACACACTTGTAGGAGCCAATAACATGCAATTTTCCTGCTCCGTTTGCTTTTTGGCTCGCGGACGGAAATTCACCAAGTGTCCCTGAACGACATTTTCATGTGACTTGCAACTCGACATAACTCAGAAACCGGACGTCGGACCGGCGAACCGTCGACTCTGTTGGTCTCCTGGCTTGCGATTACCTCTAGTGGGCCCTCTCCCTCGTCTCCCCATGGTCTAGTGGCTTCATTGTGCATTCATTTCGTAAACTAGGGTTTTGCTCAGTTTCATTGCATGCAATCTCGCATTGGTGGGTCAACTCTGCAAAACCCTCCCCCGAGCCAGTGTTGGTAGTGTTCCCACATCGGCATTGCCAACACACACTTGCAGGAGCCAACAACACGCAATCTTCCTGCTCTGTTTGCTTTTTGGCTCCCGGACAGAAATTCACCAAGTGTCCCTAAACGACATTTTCATGCTACTTGCAACTCGACATAACTTGGAAACCGGAGGTCGGATCGACGAACCGTCGACTCCGTTGGTCTCCTGGCATGCGATTACCTCTAGGGGGGCCTCTCCCTTGTCTCCCCATGGACCAATGGCTTCATTGTGCATTCATTTCGTAAACTAGGGTTTTGCTCAGTTTCATTGCATGCAATCTCACATTGGTGGGTCAACTTTGCAAAACCCTCCCCCAAGCTAGTGTTGGCAATGTTCCCACATTGGCACTACCCACACACACTTGCAGGAGCCAACGACATGCAATCTTCCTACTCCGTTTGCTTTTTGGCTCCCGGACAGAAATTCACCAAGTGTCCCTGAACGACATTTTCATGTGACTTGCAACTCGACGTAACTTGGAAATCGGACGTTGGACCGACGAACCGTCGACTCCATTGGTCTCCTGGCGTGCAATTACCTCTAGGGGGACCTCTCCCTCGTCTCGCCATGGCCCAGTGGCTTCATTGTGCATTCATTTCGTAAACTAGGGTTTTGCTCAGTGTGGGAGTGTGCAATTTTTGTACACGGGGGTCAACTTTGGAAAATCATCCACCGGGCGAGTATGGCTAGTGTTCCTAGCCCGAACCTGCCTAGACACACCCGCAGGACTCCCTAGAACCCGATTTTGTTGCACGGTTGGAGTTCTATGCCCCCGACAGTTATCCAGCAGGTGTCCCTGAAGGCCTTCTAGCAGTGAGACGGTACGAGCCATAGAATGAAGACCATGGCTCGGATCAACGAACCGTTGACTCCGTTGGATTCATCACGTTGGGATAGTGCCAGAGGTGCCCCTCCCCTCCGGCTCGGTGGTCCATGTGTCACCTTGCAGGTCCATCTTGGAAACTAGGGTTTTGCTCAGTGTGGGAGTGTGCAATTTTTGCACACGGGGGTCAACTTTGGAAAATCATCCACCGGGCAGGTATGGCTAGTGTTCCTAGCCTGAACCTACCTAGACACACCTACAGGACTCCCCAGAACCCAGTTTTGTTGCACGGTTGGAGTTCTATGCCCCCGACAGGTATCCAGTAGGTGTCCCTGAAGGCCTTCTGGCAGCGAGACGAGACGAGCTGTAGAATGAAGACCATGGCTCAGATCGATGAACCGTCGACTCCGTTGGATTCAGCATGCTGGGATAGTGCTAGGGGTGCCCCTCCCCTCCGGCTCGGTGGCCCATGTGTCACCTTGCAGGTCCATCTTGGAAACTAGGGTTTTTCTCAGTGTGGGAGTGTGCAATTTTTGCACACGGGGGTCAACTTTGGAAAATCATCCACCGGGAGGGTATGGCTAGTGTTCCCAGCCCGAACCTGCCTAGAAACACCTGTAGGACTCCCCAGAACCCGGTTTTGTTGCATGGTTGGAGTTCTTATCCCCCGGCAGGTATCCAGCAGGTGTCCCTAAAGGCCTTTTGGATGCGAGATGGAACGAGCCATAAAATGACGACCGTGGCTCGGATCAACGAATCGTCGACTCTGTTGGATTCAGGACGTCCGGATAGTGCTAGGGGTGCCCCTCGCCTCCGGTCCGGTGGCCCAGGTGCCACCTTGTAGGTCCATGATGATGATGATGGTGATGATGATGAAGATGTTGATGATGATGGCTTGCTCTAAGGTGGTGCTCTCAAATAGCTAATTCATTATGAAATATTTAACAAGACATGAATTAAATTTAATATAAGTGTATTGTTTAATATAGTGAGCATGAATTGAATTATTTTTGTTGGGTGAAGCCAATAACCAACATGATGAACATAATATAATTTTAGGGTTTACTGATCATATGTAAAAAATGGTATATTCATAAACTTGACATACAAGAGAACTTTTGGCATATTTATAAACAACGTAAACGTAAATTTTGCTTATCAAGAACACAAAATTGACATATTCATATGAAACATACATGTGAAAATTGAGCATATATCAATATTCAATTATAAATAGTATAAATAGTATAGTATTAAAAGTATGTAACATACCTCATCATGCTAGATCCCACCTATTATCATACAACCAAGCCCTCTGGATCACCTCTTATACTGATGGTCTCCATTAGTCTCTCGTGCTCTGTATCCGGTAAGAAGTAGCGTACCTTCGATGTATTTTGGCTAGGCATTGTTCGTACCTGGAGGTTTGTGCCAATGATTAAGTTGGTAAAGTGATACACACTTGCACCTGGTTTGTAATCCCTGTAACACATCCACCCTTCTTTCTTGCATTGTTGTCCCGTGTCAGGTATTCACCTTTAACAACCATAGACCCAGTTGGGAAGTGGTTGTTTGCATCGTCAATCATAGACATAATGAGGGTTTGCTTTCCATCTATACAGCGTGCCAACCAATAATCACCACCCCATCCAGTATCTTTTGAGGAAACCACTATGTATATGTGCCCTGCATTATATGATTGTAGGTATATGATCAAAATATTTTTCGTGCGATACAATGCCATTAATGTGCTTTTAAAGACTACGTAAACAAACAAAAAATGTTAAGGAAATGCATCATACCGGGTTGTACAAGGTCTGAGACATGATCAAAATCTGCAGAAATAGATGATTGGTCTTCTTCCAACGGAGTTAACTCAACAATTGCACGCTGATCAAGTGGAAGTGATATGTGATCCCATCCATCAACCCAATCCAATGATTCACACCCATCTCGGTCACCATCACAACAAGTCGAGCAAAAACAAGTGAGTTTTTTGGTCTAAATTTCAAATACTGGGTTATCAGAGCTTCGAACCGAATGAAAGCCACAAGTCCCAGGCACAGTCTTGCATTCCCATGCATGTGAACGATCTATGTCTACCACCTCCCAAAAAAATCTCTCCACATGTCTCTTTCTTGTGGATTCTACTCGCATAGTTGATTCCTCTCCCATTACTGACATGCACCACCTAACTCTAGATTGAGTATTTAGAATAGTAGATTATGTAGATACTTTCAATTCCTCTCTTCGTAGAGATGTTTTGACACATGCTCCAGCTCCATCATGCTCTCCTTTAGCATGCCCAGTCTCAAAATAGTTCCACATATGTGGCACTTTGTATTTTTTATGCAATGAACACAACCATTGAAATATGCATGCATTTTTTAACTGACCAGCACACCCATCAAACCAAATCCAGTGTCGATCCATATGTATGTTCCTTCCCTTCAAGTGATCATAGAACATGATGAAGCAATGACGTACATAGTGGAAGTCGTGGCACCTATCATCACTTATGTAGAAGTGATATTCCTTCATAATTTCTCTTTTCTCTTTAGTGCTATTTGGGTCATGCCTATATGTGATATGGACCATCAAGGAAACCTGCTCAGAGTGATAATATTGACTTTGGATATCATTTTGAGGTTGCAGAGTGTAGTTCTCGGCAAAATCAACAACTGAAAGTATAGTACCAAGGGGAAATGTATCTCTGCATATTCTAAACTTCTCATCCTGCCATCGTGCCGCGTGGACATGCTGAACATATTGATGTGTCTTTTCAATAAATTCCTTGATGAAGTCACTAACTTGTACCTGGTGACACAAAATGATCTCAATGTCAATTTTTTTTGTAAGTAAGGATTGAAATGTACCGTTACAACATAATTTTATAGATATAAATGCATACATGAGATGTCACCAATTGTATTTTTTTGCTTTCTTTCCTTGGGACTATTTCATAGTTGATATATTTGAAACTTTTCGTGTCTGTAACCATTTTCCCAAATTCACTATCTCCATTCTCGTGCATACATTGGCTCAATAATTCCATTCCAACACAGTTGGAGCATGTTCCATCCAAACAAGATTTTGCATAGTATGTTTTCCCCTCGGGCCTATTGCACATGATGCTATGAATGAATTCTCTTAATGAAGTCGGTGGTATTGTCATGGAGAAATCCTGCACATGGTTAGTATGCAACACACGACAAATGTACAAAAATGTTTCATAGTAATATTCATATTCTACATGGTATCTACAACATCAAGTGTTACGAAGAGTATTTATTCTAACATACCATGGCTTACATTTCTCAAAAGATCTTTGCCCCAAGTTCAATTGTCTATGCTCAATCCTAAATTTCTCGTAAATTTCTGTCTGTGTTATATCAAGAAGATGCTTAGTATGTGGTTCACGATCCTTTGAACCCCTTCTCAGTTTTAGTACATCCTTTCGGTTTGAAGAAGGCCTTGTGTGATCATGCCAAAAATTGTGCACTAGTCCCTTTACTGCATCAACTAGCTTCATGTCACGATGTGGCAACCGACCAACAAAGGCCCAAAAATCTGTCTGATCGGTTGTGTCAAGATGTTCTCTCCTAATAGAATACCTACGGAGGGTTTTTACATTCAAATTAACTAGTTCGGATGTAGGCCTGAGAATACGAAGGACCCTGGTGTTCTTATTTGCAATTGCTTGTGACAACACACGACGAGCAGCATTGCAGTCCTTTGAACGTGTGTTCTTACCAATTTTACCAAATGCATCTACTAGGCTTTTAACTATATGAGAACTTGGTTTAGAATTCTTTATCATCTTTATCCCTAACTTTTTCCTAACAACATTCATGCTCCTAGATTTTAATAATGCTAAAAATAATCTACATTTATCTCCATCACATTTAGAAACAAAATATTTATCAAGTATCTGTTGAGTTTGATAAGCAATACTACGTTTAGATAGCATACCTTCAATGGAATTGATGAGACTTTCATCAACTTGTATATGCTTCGGAGTTCTTCAACGTGTGCTTGCTAATGGAGGTAAGGGGGTTGGAATTCTACCATGTAGCGCATCACCAAAACGCTCTGGCATTTTAGTAGTAGCTTGGTGTCCTTCATTCTCTTCCTGGTAGTTGGATGGTGGAAGTCCAACATCCTCATCGATGGTCTGTGGAAGTCCAACATCCTCTTGTGGAATTCCAACATCCTCATCGATGGTTTGGATAACATTCTCTTCTTCAACAATAGGCAAAATGTCCAACGCCTCTCTAACTTCATCGCTTGTATAACCACATCCGGATAGCAAATTTTTTGTTTCTTCATGAGCTTCATCTTGAGATGGTAACTTATCACTTTGACTTGAAGTGGGAATTGAAACATCCCCTAATGAGCACCTACGTTTTGCTTCTTGATTACTTCCATGGGGTGCTTGTTCAACAACTATTGTGGAAATTGAAGGTCCCTCTTGTTGTGGATTAATAGGATGAACTGTGGTATCCTCTACAATTGGATTTGGATTAGTTTCCAAAGAAAGCCTCTGATTCATCATGTATATTCTTTTCTTTTCTTTCTCTTCTTCAATGACTTCTTGAGGTCTCTTCTTCCTTGCTGATTTGCTTACTCGGTTACGTGCATTCCCCATCACCACAATGATCAATTCAATATAGTTTGTTTTTGTTGCTCCTCAATTACAAGCTCTTCAATAATAAGCAAATGGAAGTTAAATCATAAATTGTTTGGGCTCTTTGATTCTCTTGTACACTTGTGTATATCCACCATCACCATGAAATGGTCTTGAAGCTTGATATCTTATCTTGTGTGCTCCTCAAATATAGGCCAAATGAATCTTTCAAAGACCTTATCTTTGGTGTTATTCAATTGGAGATTCTTCAAGCTTGCTGATTATCTTCTTCAAATATGGCCATATAACCCAACACCACACTGAGCAACCATGAAAGATGTCCTCAATGCTGCACCTGCATAAAAAAAATAATGATGGAGCTGGTGTAGAATGTGAGAATTTCCAATGGCGGGCTCGTGCTGTTTGAAAAATAACGGGAGTGTTGTTTTGGCTCGGACAGAGTGAAGTTGCTCTCGCATAGGGACAGTCCACTGTTTATAGAGTTACAAAACGCGCACGTGTTATATAAAGCTAAAACACGCGCACGATATGAAGTGTAAAAACGTGTACGCGATATTGTCAAGCACAATAAATAGGTTAGGTGCACGGCTAGGGAAATGAACAAAATCAAAAGAAAACAAATATTTTATATGGTTACATACAAAACAAATGCTTTTAGTGTGGGGAAAAATGTTTTGTATGGTTTAATACCCCCTAGCTCTCTCCCAATAATCCCTAGATACCCCCTATCTCTTTCTAAATATCTATCCCTCATTCTCCCTACATCCCTCCCTACATGTTTCTTTCATGTTTCTTTCTCTCCCTTACTCCAACCATGTCCCTACCACCCCACTCTCCATCTCTCCACCTTCTCTTTATCTTCGTCATTATCCCTCCCTATAGCACTCTCTCCCTTCTTCTCCTTTAATCACTAACCCTCTACGCCTTTATCCCTCCCCCCTGCCCTCTCTGTCTTACCTTGTTCCTAGAGCCCCTCCCCCATAAAGGCCTTTAGACCCTCTTCTAAACATTAATCCCTAAGTGCATAAGTGCACAAGATGATGATGAGGAGGAGGGTGATGACAATGAAGATGATCATGATGCAGATGAAGATGATAAAGATGATGATGT